>CM075338.1:21597081-23047081 GCA_037788925.1 Mytilus galloprovincialis | reverse complement strand
AAGACAAATAAAAATCTAAAATACAACCTTGACCTTTGACCTTGACCTTATTTTTATTTTTTTGGACCAAGGATCTCAAATCAAAAGATTCTAGGTCTCTATCACTTATGGTTTTCCAGTTTAAAATACATTTCAAAATTTCAAATACAAAAGGGGAAATAACTCTCATATGGAATCTCTATACGGCTTCGGTTGAAATAAAACAGAACATCCTGAGGATATAACGAGCAATTTGGAAAAATAAATTTGTTGGTTTCTTATACGGTTGTGAAAATTTAGCGATAACAAGGAAAACAGTGTTCGGGGAGATAACTCTTATATGGGAAAGTATTCGGTTTCGCAGTGTCAGTTTCAAAAGCGCATAAACTGACCGATATCATATTTCATTTATCTAAGCGACATCTTGCGAAACAAAAAAACAGCGAAGGAAAAAATTTAGGCGGAAGAAAAAAAATAATAATCAAAACAAAAGCAATAGGTCTTTCACCCTCACCTTTTTTGTGCCGGAACTACTTTCTCTGTGTTTCAAGCGTAAACAGTTTCTGGTCTGTTCAGAAGAAATCCGACATAGTTTCGGAAACCTTTAAAGAATTAACGAATGCTCAAAAATTCATGTGAACTTGATAAGACAGAAATAAAATTAAATAATGTAAGTCCTTTTACAGCATGACTAAAGCCTTGCGTCTACAAACGCAAATGGAAAAAAAAACGGGATGGCTCTTCGTTCTCTGGACAGACCGGTCGCGTTAACATTAGTTTCTCGAAATTTACGACTCATTAATCATTGTTCAAACGTAAGAAACAGACTTTGATTTTAAATGCATGTTGATTAGCGCATATATGAGGATTCGGGGTGTTGGTTTTTTATGTTTTGAGTTGGAAGTACAAGTTTAAGTTAGGAGACAAAACGGCTGAAAGACAATTAACAAAGTTGTCTTTTGTGGCCCTGATGATCATATTGCTCACATAGGAGTTGACATATTTACATGAATAAGGAATTTTGATCAAGTATACAAGTATGAATACAAAAAAGAAATGTTGATATTTTTGTGTTGGTCGTCACGTGACAAGTGCCTCAATTTGCCAGAAGCATATGTTACTTTTTAACTTTTTATGATATTTGTCTCTTTGTTTTATTAAATATCAATTATCGTGGATTGCTGAAAAGTTGCATATTTTGAGGTTTTGCCAATATCTGTATACAAAGCCTATTGAAAATATGTTATATGTTGAATATATTATTCTATCTTCATTTCTGAATTTTCTATATGTTCTGTCCTTTTTTTCCTATTTCTGATTATTCTCAATTCTTTAAATTCCATCCGTCTTATATTACAATTGTTGGCTTTGTAAGTGATAGCTCTAATCTTAATCCTGTAAATTTTCGTGATGTATCAATGACAAATAGAATGTCAATACATCCTTTACTACAGGAATAGATTACTTGAGTTGGGTTTGGTAAAATCTTTCAAAATTGTTGGTCTTCAATGCTCTTTAATTTTTTACTTGATTTGGCATTCAATCCTTTATATTTGGAGCGTCTCTGATGAGTCGGTTGAAGAGGTCACGGATGTCTGGCATACAAAATCAAAAGTCTAGAATTTTAGAATGTTTTAACACATTTGCAGAACATAACGAAATGGAAGTATCTTTTTTGGTGTTCCCACTCGAGTTTCAGAAACTGTCTAAAACAACAACCGGATTAAGGCTAAATAAGTAAATTAAAAAGACCTACAACTATAAAAAGTGTTATCAGAGAGAAAAAAAATATACAGAAGCTTTCTTTAAACTCTGAAGTCGAAAAAAAAAACTAATTACGATATAGCAATGGAAGAGCTGTATAATCAGTCAAGGTCGGTAGGCCCGAGACCACAATTAATTCCTCTATCATTTTTTTATAACGTTTTGTCGCATTAAAAAAAATTTTCCTATTCTTTTTGTCTAATTTTTTGTGTGTGTAATGTACAGTACAAGTCCAAAAGTATATGCAATTTTTAGAAAAATTGCATGTTTACATCATACAAATTTGGCCAATACACATCCATACCCCTATGGAGCAATATAGGCAAGTCAAGAGATGTTCCGAAAAGTGTAAATATTACATTTTTGCACCTGGCCTTATCACTCTTTCCTTATTGAAATCAGTCAAAATAAAACATCCAAAAGTTTATTTCAGCTCTCTTCTTTTATTTCCACCCCAGAAAAGCTAAGAAATGAATGAGAAAGGGAAAGAAAAAAAATAAAGAAAAAATACACTATAATTAAAGGGAACTATATTCGTGAACAACGAAAAGCGGGGTCATTAATTGTGGTCTTGGGCATATTAGGGTCCACAAACTTGACCAATTCCAATAAAACTTGGCATGATTTAAGCTTAGTGTATTAAGAGTCAGTTTACAAAGTTTCAAAGCCATATGATATATATTATAGAAAATGTGGCATTTTTTATATCTCAACTTTTGTTGCTGAATTGTGACGTTAAAATAGAACAATTTCAACTTTCAAATTTTGGCTTCAAAAATCCCAAAAAAACACCAAATTGCACTTTTTAATGTCTCAATGTATAAGATATTATCTATTCAAAGTAAATTATAGCATACTTAATGTATGAGACTTATAAAAATTTGTCAAAAGTTAATTTTATATGTGCCTATGCCAAAAATAGAGGTTTTCAAATGAAGCGAGGCCTTATATGAAATGTAATATTTTCCACTTACAACAATTTTTTGAAGTTGTTCAGTTAAAACAAAACATTTTACATATCATATACATGTTCTTTTCATGTAAATAAAAGTTTCAAATAGCATAACACATGAGTTTTACATGGTCTTAAGCAATGTCAAGCATAAAATAACAAGTTGTCAATTTGGGCCGTTCCCTATATTTCCATATTAAAATGCATATAAATGATATTGGAGATGGAAATATGCTTCTTTTTGCTCAAATCTTTACTGATATGATCAAATATGAAGCCTGGATGTAACAAGACTGTTGATTTTAACTATATATGTAGACAGTATGGTCTGATGCAAAGTTTTTTCAATTTACTGTTTAAAACCTGTATGAAATTTCAGTCTTAAAATGCCAATATTTTAACCACCAGCCATCCAACAGAAGAAAATAAAGGTATTCTGTGAAACAGACAAGTTTAAACAACCAGTACTAAGTGCTTTTGATATAGATTCAGTGCAATCTGTTTAAAGGAATACAATTTTTAAGTGCATAGAACTTCATATTTCACTTGCTTCGTACGGACCGTTAGACCTAGACTATTAAAACAGCACATTTTGCACTCTTTTTATGCTTTTATCCACTTTTCTTTGTGTTCAGAGTTCACAAATGAGTAAAACACGTGAAATAAATACCACAAACACAAATAGATATCAGAAAAAAAAATGTCAGAGAAAAATTAAGGATGCTGCTTTTGCAATAATATTGAAAAAAGTGAAAAAGCTACTTTTTGGGCAAATCAGCTGAAAAGTGACTTTTTTTACAAATTTCTATCAAATAAATGTGGAAATCATTTCTTCTCATATAGTTTGACAAATTAATACCAATAGATCATTCAGAGAAGTTGTCTAAGTATAAATTCAAAATTTGCTGAAATGCACCTCTTAGGCCCGAGACCACAATTAATTCCTCTATCATTTCTTTATAACGTTTTGTCGCATTAAAAAAATTTTGCCTATTCTCTTTGTCTAATTTTTTGTGTGTGTAATGTACAGTACAAGTCCAAAAATATATGCAATTTTTAGAAAAATTGCATGTTTACATCATACAAATTTGGCCAATACACATCCATACCCCTATAGGCAAGTCAAGAGATGTTCCGAAAAGTGTAAATATTACCTTTTTGCACCTGGCCTTATCACTCTTTCCTTATTAAAATCAGTCAAAATAAAACATCCAAAAGTTTATTTCAGCTCTCTTCTTTTATTTCCTACCCAGAAAAGCTAAGAAATGAATGAGAAAGGGAAAGAAAAAAAATAAAGAAAAAATACACTATAATTAAAGGGAACTATATTCGTGAACAACGAAAAGCGGGGTCATTAATTGTGGTCTTGGGCCGGTAAACCATTCCAGCATCACAAGAAGAAAAAAAGGACCAAAAAAACAAACAAATATACACAACACACAACATTGAATCCTTATACTCCTTTTGAATTAAAATCTTCATCTAAATACATCATAAGGGGCCTTGGTGGCCGGGTGGTATAAGTAGTTAATACTGTAATCACTAACCAGTCAACACTGAAGTTGTGAGTTCGAACCCCGCTCGATGCATTCGACTCCAACCTTAATTTACTAGGATTGTAAGTTTTCATATCGAAGGTCGGTACTTTTCACGAGGCACTCCGGCTTCCTCCACCAAAAAAAAAATGGTCGCTTCGAAATAGCATCAATGAAGTCTTAAAAGTGGTGTTAAAGCACAAAAAAATCCACCAATCGAAATACCTAATGACGTACATCTCTACTGTTATACCACAGAGCCAAAACATTCTTTTTATCACTTTATCTGAACAGTTGCTGTATATTGCAAATTTTATTATATGCCGTTTTGTTGGGTTTTTTGTTTTTTTTTGCCTAGCACGTGCTTTGCTCATTGTTGTCACGGTGACTTGTAACTGCTTATTTCTGTGTCATTTGGTCTCTTGTGGAAACTTATCTAATTAGCAATCATACAAAATCTTCTTTTTGTATGTTTGTTTTTTTTATAGTGATCATGGTTTAGTATATATGTTTTTGACTATTTTGTATGCTGTGTCTATTTGCTTTATTCACACATTGTTTTCATTAGTGTTATATTTTGTGTCATACAATTGAGAGGTTTGCCTAGCAATAAGACCTGATTTAATCCACCTTTTACATGGAGAAATGCGAGTAGCACTTTCATGAGTATGACAATACTTTACCCATTTGATATGTTTAAACTTTTAATATTGGTGTGGTATTTCACGTTTTCTTTGGGGTTCAGTGTTTTTTCCCTCATATATCTATATCTATACTATTAACGAGAAGACCTCATTTTGTGTGTCGCTTCTCTTCCTCCCCCAATAAATAAATCAACATGCCTCTGTGTCCTATAGGTACCATGCATAGTCGCATTTGTCATCCATTCTTATGATTATTCAGTTTGGGTTATTTTGGGAGGAAAACGAATAAAAGGGCGTCCGGATATTGTTTCCGTGATCAGACCGGCTTTTAAGTCAAACCCCAAACTTCCGATTTTAAACTTTAAAAGAGGGGGTGAACGTGTTTTGCCACTTTTTATTTTACGTGCAGCCGTGAAATAGTTTTGTTATTCATCGTGTTTCTTTAAATTGATTTAAATATCAACGTGCAAGACATTTTTTATTGTTCGTTCATCGTGAAATGGCAATTTTATTTCGTGTTCTTCCGTTCAAATACCCCCTATCTCCCCTATCTAACCATAATTTTCATAATTACTGGGGGACAGGACAATTATTTTTGCGTTATTCTGCATGTACCCTTTGATTATAATCATATGATATACAGAGACTCTCTATATAATATAGCAGTGACCGCCGTGTACAAGAAACTTAAAAAATGATAGTTAATTGCAAATACACAGTATTTATATTATATGTATGTTCATAGTATACTAATTTATCAGAAAGCCAAAAAATAACTGAATTTGGAAAAAAAGGGATAGGGCCTATGACTCATTTTGATACCTTTTCTGAAATTATCCAGACATAAATTTAATTACACAAAATCATCCTACAACAGTTTGCATTCTTTTAACCAAGCTCTAAATACCCGCGATTTCGCGGGTGTGTTCTAGTATATATAAAGCGTGCTATACTGCCTGTTGTTCATTTCATAACGTTAACATTTCACCTAATATTTTGCGGTTTATCAAATTATTAGATCATAGAAAGAAAAATAACAATTGGTAAATGAATATCAAATATCCTTTAACTTGAAATGCGGGGAAAAAACATTTTAAATTTCTAGGTTTTACTTAAAATTCGTCATCGTCGTTAAAGGATGGTGCGGCGAAAAAATTAATAAATCTCAAGTAATATCAATATGGAGAAATCATACCATGTGTTATAAATATAAAATAATATTATAATATATCGATGAACTTATTGGCATGCACTAAACTTATTTGTCACAGAAGGAAATTATCCTTCCAGATCAATTGAGGTTTAAACGTCAGAACTCTCTGAAAATTTTGTAAACATATTCTGTGATTTATGTGTTTTTCAGTACTGAAACACAAGGGTTTTTTGTATCACTTGATACTTTTTTTTTAATATCTCTCTTTTCGTTGCTTACAATTTTTTTCATCAAAAGGTAATGCTACGAGATAAAATATAAAAAAGAAGATGTGGTATGATTGCCAATGAGACAACTGTCCCCAAGAGACCAAAAATGACACAGACATTAACAACTATAGGTCACCGTACGGCCTTCAACAATGAGCAAAGCCCATACCGCATCGTCAGCTTTAAAAGGCCCCGATATGACAATGCAAAACAATTCAAACGAGAAAACTAACGGCCTTGTTTGTATAAAAAAAATATACAAAAAATAAATATGTAACACATTAACAAACGACAACCACTGAATTACAAGCTCCTGACTTCGGACAGGCAAATACATAAATAATGTGTCGGGGTTAAACATGTTCGCGGGATCCCAACCCTCCCCTTAAAGACCAGCTACACCAATTAAAATATAAGAAATTGTCGTATATTGAAACCACAAACAAAAGCAAATAAAAACTATGTGTTGATTTCTATTTTATTATATCAATGAATGAGTTCAACAATTGGATGAATTTTAACTATCGTCATTTTTAACACATTTGTTCAAGGTCGTTGCATTGTTATCTTGCTTAATGATATTAGATATGATATAATTTGATAATGTTGGGGTTTTGTATGACAGATATTGTCAAGTAACAAATTTTAAAGACTATTGATCAATGTTCGTAAAGGTAAAAACTTGGCCGACTATTTTAGATATTATCTACCGGTTATTTATAGGAATGGAGTTAAGTTTGAATATGCACAAAGACATGTTGTACTTTAAACAAACATACAATAACACGCTGTGTTACCTTCAAAATAATATCAAGTTTGATCGCAAAATAGGCTTTCATTATAAAATATTAGTATACACCGAACTTTAAATGATAAATCGGCATGCCTAACTCATACATACATTCCTGCCAAAAAAAGATTTTGTTAAAATTTTCTCAAATAAATGTATTATGCAACTATTTATACATTTCTCAATGTATCTACAATTCAAATATAACATTTGTTGAAACATATTTCTCTTTAAATTTTCTAATTATTATGAAAAAAGAAATATAAAACCAACATTATTTTGCCGAACTTGAATGCTTCCAGGTAATCTTGATTTTTTTTAAATATTTATAGCACAATATCATGAATCATGTCAAAGCTTTTGCTTTGAAAATGTCCTAAATTACAACCAATTATTTAAATTCAGACCACCTTTGTTTCATTTGAAGGATACTGAATAAAAAATTCTAAATAAAAAAAAATCACAATTGCCTTTAGTAAATTAATTTTAATATCATTATTAATACAAGATAAACTACTGCTATTAAAAAAACAAATTGTAAATAATTAAGATCAATAAGAACGTTTGTAAGATCGACTTTAAAAAGCTAACAATAAACCGGGCCACTGAAAATGTGCATCTTCTATATTTCCATTCTTGAAAGTCTCTTTTCATATACAGACAAGAAGACCAGGATAGTTTGTGATTTTCAGAATATCAAAAAAAAAACAAATTTGAGAACAAGTTAAACCACTTGAGCATTTTGAAAAAAATAGATAACAGTATAACTGATGTGTGATTTACCCTGCTTCATACATGTATATATTTTTTTGGAAAAATCTGTTTTCAAGAACAAATCAAATATTCAATTTGATTTATATTGGATAAAATAAATATATATATTTAAAGATTCCAGGTAAAAATGCATCAGCAAATTGCAAATAAAACGAATAACATAAAACCTCAGACAAGACATTCAAACATGTAAGTATATCACAAAAGGACAATGACATGGCAAAACAAAACAAAACCGGTTCCAATCTTATGTCCACTCGTATTGACGGATAGACGGATAGACATATAGCATCAGTGTTGTCGCTCCTGTTAGTACAACACTTATGATAAGTCGTGACTCTTGGTATTTTATATATAGAAAGCCATATGAATTACTCGACGTTATAACCTATTAGAAGCGCTAATTGCCAACATATACATTTGGCTAAGTACGTCACTCAAGTTTAAAGAAAGTATTCCAAGACATTTAATGTAATATACACTGAAATACACGTCTATATTAGATAAGTTTTACCAATATAAAATTATTCAAATCAAGCATTTCTCATTAACATGTGATCATCCAGGTTTTTAAAGTGACAGAAGATCAAGTATCAGATTGTTAACTATCATTATATTTTAATTAAGACAATCGTTTTTTTTTTAATAGACTGAGATAAACAATACATTATTTTTATTGAAATGATGTTGGTTTTTTTTTTGTTATTTCTGTCTTTGTTTGTTTCTTTATCAATCTTTTAATCTATTAACATGTTTTGTATGAAACGATTTTAGAAGGGTGACTTCTGACAATTTCGGAGATGTCAAAATCATTTTTATTAGAGAAGTGTTTCGATAAAGGTTGAAAATTGGTATGAAACTATCGTATTTAAATTAAAATTTAAATATAAGTACTTTTAAATTCCCTTTTTTATTAAATCTATAGTTGAAAAAAAAACATAGGTTATAGCGTAGAAGCTGTGCATTATCTGAGGTGTTCTTTTTTCCGGATTAACAATTTTAAAACACGCATTATAAAACAAATTCTACGGGCATTGCCAGTCAAAATATTTTATATCCCTTAACGTAAAGTAAGTTATAGTATTTTATCCATTGTATTGATAACAAATTTTGAGGGGACATTAAATCTGTTTTTACAACATAAATCATTGAAATGCATGGATCATAAGTAGTAGATGTAGAACAAATTAGAGATTAAGATATCCATGAATGTGCAACCAAATTGTTTTTATTCTAACTGTAGACGATTATGGTGTGCAACGCTAAAATATAAGTATTAATATCCCCATAAGGGATAATTGCATTACCTTCTTACAAGAAAAAATATACTTTATTAATATTTGTGAGTAAAGCGAGATAATTCAGGATTACTAGAAGAAACTGTACCTTCATTGTAATAATAAATTTTGCTACAAATATATTTTAACCATATAGTCATCATTTTCAAATAAGTGCAATATTTGGAAAATTCCATCATCAATTAAATTTTCAATTTATCAAACATTCTCCTATCATTATTTTTAGAATTGGAACATATCAAGGAAAAACAGATTAGACGTGTTACGAAATGGTATATACTCGGCGCTGAGGTTCACAAATTAGAATCAAAATGCGGGTATCGATCAAAGCACAAATGCGATTTTAAAAGAATAAAATTACCTGTTTATCAATTAATTTTTTGTGTTAAAACCGAATTATACTGATGTTCATGTATATTTGTTTCTTATATAAAACCGACGTCCTTTTGTAAATTTTATTTTGGATCCATTTAATTTGATACATATTCCTTCTTACAAATATTTCATGGTAACTAATACGTTGGGGATAAACAGCTTTATGGTACAATTTGTTTCTGCACATTATACGTATTTCGACAATTTACGTCTTTTCAGAGATGATCGATAAAGTAATGATAAATCCCAAACTATTTCTTCTTTTTGAAACACTGACAGGAGGCGCTTGCCAACGGTATATTTCTCTCTTCTTTATAAGTTTTGTTTTTTATTCTCGATTTTTCCCTCTTCAGCCTCAATAATTCTCTATTCTGTTTTTTGTATGCCTGTTTATCCCTATTCTCTTTATTTGTTTCCTTAACCGTTTACTTATTGCAGATTATTCTATAATATGTAAACCCCAGCAACATAACAAATGTTGGTTCTGTAACTGATGGCTTTAGCTTACTACTGTACGCTGGATTATGTAGAAGTGTTCGTGATAACTCCATAAGTAATTGCTTATAGGCTTACAATTTGCATATCTGAAAGCTGTACGGTGACCTACAATGTATAGTTATAAAGTTTTATGTTATGGGTTCTTTTGTTGAGAGTTGTCTCATTGGCAATAATACCAAATCTTCTAATTTTTGTATTTGTAATTCGTCTTCTACTATCTAATTGGATTACTTTAGCTGTGTTTGGCAAAACCCTTCAAAACTATTGGTCATCAACTTAATTTTGCCTTTTTACTTTGTTGACTGGAGCTGAGTTTTTTTTTTTTTTTTTTTTTTTTTTTTTTTTGGAGACGACACAGACGTCTGGCTTATTAAATGATATGCCTGGTATATAAGTTGATGTTTTTACACATATGCAGAATATAATGTAAATATTTGTTTTCTTGTGTTTTCGCTGTATTAATAGAAAATGTCTCAAGCTAAGAAAGGTATAACGCGAAATCAAAATTTAGCCTATAAGATCAATGACTATAAACATCTTTACAAGAGAGACGAAAAATACAAAATCGATACTCAAACTCTTAAGTCAAAAATAAACTGACATCGATATGACAAAAGAGGAAAAGGACCAAAAGACAAACACATGTTCACAAAAACAAAATAGACCACTAAAGCATGAAACTCTTTGTATCCATTTGAATTTAAATCTTAATCTCAATACTAAAAGTACATTCCCACTGTTATATCGCTATTTTTCTCCTTTTATTTCAACAGCTGCTGGTTATAGCAATTGCGAAATAAATATATCTTGTATATATAGTTCGTGCTTTTCTTCCTGATGTTCATTTCACAAAATTTAACAACACTTAATGTTTTGTGGTTTATCAAACTTATTTGATCATAAGAATGAAACAATTTGTGCATGCGTATCAACTATCATTTAACAATAATAAAAACAATTTTGAAGTTCTAAGTTTTACTTAATGCTCGGCATCGTCGTTATAAGATGGTGCTGCAAAATAAAAAAATATATCTCAATTGATATCTATATGGAGAAATCATAGCATGTGTTATAATTATATCATAATAATATAATAGATCCATGAACGTCTTTGACACGAACTTAACTTATTCCGACGGAAGGAAATTATCTTTTAAAATAAATATAGATTTAAACGTTAAAACTCTCTGAGCATTTTGTAAACATATCCTTTGATTTATCGTTTTTTTCATTACTGAAACACATCAGTTTCGTTGTATAACTTTATACTCTTTTTTACTATCTCTCTATTCATTCCTGAATATTTTTTCTTTAAAAATGAATGCTACGAGATAGAAGACCAGCTTCAACATTTTGTTGTTTTTTTATTTTTTTACATCAATAAATGAGTTGATTGAATGAATTCTAACTATCGTCATTCTTAACACATGTATTCAAGGTCGTCGCATTGTTATCCTGCTTAACAATATTAAATATGATATAATTTGATACTGTTGGAGTTTTGTATGACAGATATTGTCAAGTAACAAATTGTGAAGTTTATTGATCACTGTTCTTAAGGGTAAAAACTTGGACAATTATTTTTGATATTATCTACCGGTAATTGACATAAATCGAGGTAGGTTTGAATATGGATAAATAGATTGAGTTCTTTAAATAAACATACAATAACACGATGCATTACCTTTCAAAGAATATCAAATTTCTCCAAACTAGGCTTTCATTATAAAATTTTAGTATACACCGAACTTTTGTGTAATAAAACTGTATACCTTACTCCTACAAACATTCCCGCCAAAAAAATATTTTCATATAGATAGATATATTTGATAGACTAAAATGAACAATTAATTAATTTCTGTTTAAATGGGTTTTTTTTTGTTTTTGTTCTCCGAATTTCTTTCTTTGTTTCTTTAAATATTTATCGATCAATCTATTTATACTTTTTGTAAGGCACGATTTTTGAGAAGAGTGTTTTTTGACAAATTCGAAATCAATGTTTATAAGAACATGTTGGTTTTTTTTTATTAAAGTAAGAAATTGATATGAAACCGTCGTTTCTTATTAAATTCTTAATAAAAGTACTCTCCCCTTTTTTAAATCTATAGATGACACACCCGTACAAAGGTTACAGTTAGAAACTGTGCATGATTGATGATATTTTTTTACCGGAATAATAGTTTTAAAACATGTTGCATAAGTATAATTCTAAAGACATTGCCAGACAAAATATTGTATATCCCTTAACGTACAATAACTTATAGCGAGTTATCCATTGTAATGATAACGCAATCCGAGGGTCACCAATTTTTTTTAACAATATATCATTGAAATGCATGGATCATAAGTACAAAATATAGAACAAATAAATGATTAAGTTGTCCATTCATGTACAGTCAAAATGGCACTCTTTGAATTTTTTCTCTTCGATTTTTTTATTTCCACTGTAATGGATCACGCTGTAGGTCAACACTAACATAGAAGTATTAATATGACAATAAGGGATCATTTAGTTACACGAAGTTTTATACTTTATCAATATTTTCGAGTCAAGCGAGATAATTCGATTTTACTCGAAGAAACTTTACCTTAGTTGCAATAATAACATTTTACTTGAAATATATTTTCGCCATATAATCACCTTTTTCATACAATTTTAAAATATCTGGAAAAATCCTTCAAAAATTTTAAGCGGGTGTTCAAATATTTTATTTATAAACATCAAGTGTTCTCAATTAATCAAACATTCTCCTATCATTTATTTAAGACTTGGTACATATTAGATGAAATATAATAGACTTGTGATACAATTGGATATGCTCGACGCTGAAGTTGACAAATTAATTGTGACTGCGAGTATCGATTAAAACACAAAAGAAATTTAGAGAATCAATTGAATCTTGCTTGAAAACCGCATAATACTCATTTTCTTGTATATTTGCTTCGTATATTTAACAGACGTCCATTTGAATATTTTGTTGTAGCCTCATTTCATTATACAGATATTCCATCTAAACAAGTATTACATAGTTATTAATTCGTAGGGAATACGTAACATTGACGGTTACAATTTTGTTCTGCACGAGTAGCACCTTCCGAAAATAGATATCTTTAGTGATGCACGATAACTTAAAATAAAAAAATTCTTCTTTTTGGAACTGACTCGAGACAAGGGTATGATTTCTCTTCTTTATAAGTGTTGCCTGTTATTCCATATTACAATACTTTAACAGCCCTATATTCTGAGTACTGTGTTTTATGTCTATTGGTTTTCTATTCTCTTTATGTTTCCCCTTTATTCTACACTTAATTATTGCCGATTATTCTCTTTTTTGTAGACCCTATCCAGACCCTCCTATTACAAATCAGTGACGCTCGATTCAAAAAATGTTTAAAGGCAAAACAAATTACGAAGTTGAAGAGCATTGAGGACCTAAAATTCCTAAAAGTTTTGCCAAATACAGCTAATGTAATCTATTCCTGAGGTAGAAAAGCCTTAGTATTTCAAAAATGCAAAGTTTTTTTAACAGTTAATTCATAATTTTGAAAACAATGATAACTGAAGTCAATATAGAAGTGCTGACTACTGGGCCGGTGATACTCTCGGGGAAATAAATCTCCGCTAGCAGTGTCATCGACCAAGTGGTTGTTAATAAACTCATCATAGATACCAGGATTAAAAAAAAATATTTACGCCAGACGGCGTGTTTCGCCTACAAAAGACTCATAAAAATGCTTTGTGTGTGATAGCTTACTCCTTTCAGTAGGATCCTTTCGATGCTTCTGAGATTTTTCAATGCCGAAAAGGGTTACAATTAATATTCTATTACAATAACAAATTACTTTAGATGTGTTTGGCAAAACGTTGTACTTGATTTTGGCCTTTTAACTTTTATAATTAGAGCGTCGCTGGCGAGTCTTTTGTAGCCGACACGGATGTATGGCGTACAAATTAAAAGTTGGGAATTTTAGAAATTTTTTCACACATAAATTATGCAGAACATAATGAAATGAAAATTTCACTTTGTGTATCAACTGTTGTTTCAGAATCTGTCGCAAGCAACACACGGAATTAGACCAATCGCGAATCAATTTATAAGATATACGGCTATAAAAAGTTTTTTAAATGAGACAAAAGATACCAAAGTGATATTCAAATTTATAGGTCAAAAATAAACAGACAACCATATGGGAACAGCAGACTGAAGAAGACATAAAGACAAACAGATGTATACAAAACACAACTAAAACCAGGAAATTCGGATTTCTGATGATGTCACAAGATTAAACCAAGGACTTCTTCATCGGTTATACCTACATGAGGATGTTACCAGTGCGTGGTATTTCAACGGACACATATATGGCACTGACAATAATGGAGAACGACATCGTTTTGACATTTATGACAACATAAGGCAGAAACTCAAATTATAGAATAAATTTGTTATGTCCATTTAATATTTGATGTTAATTCATTTCAAGCTATTTAATGTTGTTACTAGTTTTTTGTTGTTATTCCTATAGTATTTTTGGTTTTTTTCCTATTGAATATTGATTTAACACAAGAGTTGAAAGTATGAATATTTGTATTGTAGCCAGAATTATCTGAATTTAATTTATTTTTTACGGAATATAAAAAGTCATTTCCGTGTTTGTCTATACTTTTACTATCCGTTTCAAAACTTCCGGTGTACAAATTTTTATCAAAACACACATAGAAAATACACTTTATAAAGATTATTGGTAAGAAATAATCGTTTTTTACTGTGATTATTAACTCAAAAACTTAAATGGCACTACACTGGTATACAAAAGTGCACCCAATATTGCGTATTCTATGAAATATAAGTAAAATCTTAATAACTCTACACGGCAACATCTAAACGTAAAAACGAACACTATTACTTGTGTCTTCTTGGTCCGTTTAGATACTTTGATAAAACTAGTCTGATAACATGGAACTATGAACCAGTTAGAGATAAACCTTATATGTATGCATAAACATACTAGCATGCACTTTATTTGAAACTGACAGGCTTTCTCCAAACAGAATTCTTTTTCCCTTTCCAAATAGTGAGCAAAATAACCAGTACACAAGCAGGATTACATTGTAATTAATAACAAATAGAGGTAAAACAGTTCTGACTATAAGTATATGTGTAAATGCAGTTCAAATCTTTTTTAACCTTATAATTCCCATTTGAACTAGTACATGTACAAATACATGTAGCTACAATTTCAACATGGTGAAAGGTGACAGGTCATGGGTTCACGTGTACTTTTAGATAGTTCATTATTAAAATTACGGATCATTAGATGTGTATGCAAAAATAATCTTTTATATACAGATTCGTGAAATCTGGGTATGTTCATGCTTAAAATTTTTCACTCTTACAATATTTATGCAAAATAAAGAGAATATACATGTACATGTTCATGTGAATGTAGTAAATCTGTGCTGCTTAAAAATTCAGGCAGGAAACCTATGATTCCCGCTATCCATTTCAAACTTGAAAGTATTCTATAATATTATAAGACAATCAATGTTCATGTACCTGTTTTTGATTCTCGATAACTCTAAAATTGGAGACTTGCATATACAGTTAAGATGGTGTGAGCAATATTGATATATATATATATATATATATATACATGTACAAGAATGTACATGTATAGATGTAAATGTATGTTCTGGTTTCAGCAAATGTATGTGGGGGCGCATGTGTGTATATATGTTTATATGTGTTTTGTTTATATTGTGTGAATACAAGTTTATCATGTTTATGTGTTGTTAAATATTCTGTGTTGTTTCTTTTTCGTTACTTACTTTTTTCTTCAGTTTTTCCATTTATGATGTTTATTATTATTAATTCATCTTAGTTTGTCTATCTGCTCCTTCATACAAACGATACACAAATTTAAAATTTAAAACGAGCAAATTGAAGAACAAATATTGGAGATTTACAGAACTTTTATGATATATTTTTATTTCTACTTTAGCACAAAAGTAATTGCTCATTCTATTTATAGCATGGTGCTTTCGACAAAAAATCTTTGGGGGGTGGGGATAACTTTAAGTAAAAAATTGAAACATTGTGAAACAACTTTTACGTATTATAGATGCATATGTGTATACATGTATTTTGATAATGCTGCTTTGATATATTGTGCTTGTAGATATTTATATTATTTATGCTACTCATTTTTAAACACTTAATTATATTATGTCGACTATAACTATTGGTAGCGTAAACTGCAGGGGTTTATCAGAAACCGTCAAAAGAATTGATATATTTACAAAATATAAGGACTTATATATATGATATAACTATATTAGTAGACACCCATAGCACATCTGAAAAAGAAAAACAATGGCTTCATGAATGGGGATATGTGGGGAAATTTAGTTCTTATTCTAGTAAAAGTAGAGGGGTAGCTATTATTTTCAAAAATACTTTTGAATTCAAGATCCATGAGGAAACTATAGACCTGATGGGTAATTTTATTATACTAGATATCACCATTCAGGACTACCGTATAGCTTTGGCAGCTATATATGGACCGAATAATGATGACCCAGTCTTTTTTGAGAACATAAAACACAAAATATCCCACTATGGCAATTCGTCAATTGTAGTAGCGGGAGATTGGAATGTTGTTCAAGATTATGAGATGGACACATTACATTATAGAAGTGAAAATAACCCCCAGTCAAAAGCCAAGATTCATGAGGTAATGCATGAAGAAAATTTATTAGATATATGGCGCCAGCAGCACCCTTTTGATAATAGGTACTCATGGCGGGGTCCAAATCACAAACAAAGTCGTTTGGACTATTTCATGATTACCTCGGATATAGAAGCATTTGTAGTTTCATCAGATATAGGGATAAGTTATAGATCAGATCATTCTCCTGTATTGATTAATTTAAGGTTTTCTAGTCAGATAAGAGGGAAGGGTACATGGAAATTTAATAACAGTCTTTTGAGGGAAACTGAATTTATTGATAAAGTAAAAGGGGACATCAAAACTGTCATTGAAGAATATGAGTCTGATCCATCCATGGATATTGAGACAGAGGATAAACAGTTTAATATAAGCTATCAGCTTTTATGGGATATGATTAAGATGAAAGTCCGTGGATCTGCAATCTCATTTTCGTCTTTCCAGAAAAAAGAAGGAAATAAAAAAGAAAAAGAATTACTATATAAGATATCATTATTAGATGAAAAACTTTTGGAGAATAACTTGCCATCAGTATACCAAGAAAGGGAAGGGACCGAACTGGAATTAAAAATATTGAGGGAAAAAAATGTAAAAGGGATAATAACAAGAGCTAAGGCAAGATAGCAAGTAGAGGGAGAGAAGGGAAGTAACTATTTTTGTAATTTGGAAAAAAAACATTACACAGAAAAAATTATTCCTAAACTTATTTTGGAGGACGAAACTGAGATAACAGATCCCAGTACTATTAGAAATGAACAAAAACAATTTTATAAAAATTTATATACTAGTTGTAAACCATTGTTACTGAAAACTCACAGGGACACATTTCTTCAACATGATAATCCTTTTATTACAAAACCGAATGAGGAAGAGGTGGGTTCCTGTGAGGGACCTTTAACAATGCAGGAATGTTTGTCTTCTCTTAAACTTATGAAGAACTCCAAATCACCTGGTATAGATGGATTTACTGTTGAGTTTTATAAATTCTTTTGGAATGATATTAAAATACCACTGGTAAGATGTTTAAATGAGGCTTTAGAATATGGAAAGTTCTCAATCACGCAAAGGCAGGGACTCATTACTTGTATACCAAAGGAGGGTAAGTCAAAATTTTATTTAAAGAATTGGCGACCTATCACACTTTTGTGTGTAGACTATAAGATAGCTACAGCAAGTTTAACAAATAGACTAAAAAAGGTGCTGGTAAATATAATTAGTCAAACACAAAAAGGATTTCTTAAAGGTAGGTATATAGGCGAATGTACTAGATTTATTATGATTTGATGGAAAAGATGGAGGAAGACGACATTCCTGGACTTTTACTTTTAGTCGATTTTGAAAAAGCTTTCGGCACGGTAGAATGGTCTTTTATACTAGAGGCTTTGCAGTTTTATGGCTTTGACCATACATTTATAAGTTGGATTAAGGCATGCTACTGTGATGCCTCTAGTGCAGTGTTAAACAACGGATATATTTCAGAATTCTTTTCATTGAAAAGAAGGGTTCGTCAAGGGGATCCTCTGTCTCCTTATCTATTTATTTTAGTTTTGGAACTACTCAGTGCAGCTATTAAAAATGACCCTGATGTTGCTGGGGTATCAATTAATGACTCTGAATTTTTATTGAGTCAATATGCTGATGATTCTTCCCTAGTCCTGGATGGTGACCAAAAGTCTCTAAATGAATGTCTCAATTTGTTTTATAAATTTTCAGAATGTGCTGGACTTAGGTGTAATGTTGACAAAACTGAGGCCATATGGATTGGGTCAAAAAAGGGTAGTATGGAAAAACTTTTGCCAGAAAAAAATCTTGTTTGGAACCTTTCTGGGAGGTTCAAACTATTAGGTATATGGTTTGAGCTTGCTAAAAGGGATAAGATTCTATGTAATTTTACAGCCAAGGTAAACAGTATCAAGTCACTTCTTAATACTTCGGCTTATAGAGAACTAACATATATTGGGAGGGTGGTTGTTATTAAAACTTTAGCACTTCCCATTTTGGTTCAAGTTCTGACTGTCCTTCCTAACCCCCCAGATGGGGTTTTGAAGGAGATTCAAAATATATTTTTCAATTTTTTATGGAAAGGAAAACCAGATAAAGTGAAAAGAACAGTGGTTATGTCCGAACACTGTGATGGCGGTCTTAAGATGCCTAATATTTACTATTTTTGTTATAGTGTAAAAATGTCTTGGCTGTATAAATTACTAGACCCCCAAAATTATTCTCCTTGGAAAGTTTTGCTGCTTAGTTATATACAAAAATTTGGGGGGGGACAAAATTTTACGTTTAAGTAAGGAAGGATTGCTTTATTTAGCAAAAAAAGTCAATCCCTTTTGGCATGATATCCTGGTAAATTTTTCAAAATTGAAAAATAAGTTGAAAGTTGAAAACAATACCGATATTCTGGCCCAGTCCATATGGCTAAATCCAAACATCAAAATGGATGGCAAGATGATTTTGAAAGGTAAATATATTGAAAATTGTATATTTTTTATCAATGATCTGGTGTCAGATAACAATACATTATTCTCATATGAAGAATTTGAGAAAAAGTATAATATTAAGACTAATTTTGTAGAGTTTTATGGTATTTTAAGTGCTATTCCAAATAGATGGAAAAGTAGGATAGAAGGTAGTTCTAAACTTGATAATATTGAAAATAAATTAGTAGATAAAGTTAAAAAAGAACCAAAATCTTGTAAATTTTTCTATAATGTATTTCTGGCGGATAATAAAGTATTATCACTATCTTCCCGTAACAAATGGGAAATAGACTTAAATATACAGATTGAAGATTGGAATGCTATTTATTCCATGCCCTTCATTATAACAAGAAATTCGTTTTTACAAAATTTTCAATTTAAGATTGTTCATAGGATTTAACCATGTAATTCCTTTTTATATAAATGTAAATTAAAAGAAACTGAACTTTGTACATTTTGTTCAGAAGTTAGAGAAAATATTTTTCACATTTTTTGGGAATGTAATGTAACACAAAACTTCTGGTTTTCCATTATAGATTGGATTAGAAATTATGACATCTTCTTGCCTTTTAGGGCAAAAGAGGTCATTTTAGGTGTGTCTGAGGATTTTGTCAACAGTAAAACAGTTAATAATATTTTGTTGTTACTTAAATACTATATATACAAATGTAGATGTAAGAGCGTATTGCCCACAAAATATGGTGGGATAGAATATTTAAAGTATTGGATCAAAATAGAAAAATACTCTGTATGTTTCTTAACCCCTACACAAAAAAATAAAATGGATCAGAAGTGGCAAATGTTAGAAGCAGCTTTAAATTAACAAAATCAATTGTAATATTTATATCTTATTATACCATTATGATTTAATTGATCTTACAAGTGTTATTTAACTTTTTATACTTGTGTCTAATACTGTATTATGTAATTTCACATGTTTCATCTTGAAAAATAAAATAATTACAAAAAAAACCAGGAAATTCTTTGTAGTCATGTTGAATTCAAATCTTGGTCTAAACACTAAATGTACATCCCTACTGTTATACCACAGGACTACAACTCTTGTATCATCCCTTTATCTATACAGTTGATGTTAATAGTAAAAAAACATACGCCGTTTTTTTTCCGTTGCTGTCATGTAACTATATTTTTATAGTGATTTGGGTTGTGTTTGGGTTTTTTACATTGTTTCTGTTGTGTCTGTTTATTTTGATCATTATTGTCAACATGGTAATATTTTGTACGGTTGTTATACAAGTGAGAGGTTCGGATACAATGTACATGTAAGACGTGGTTCAATCCACAATTTTCTACATGGAGAAATGCCTGTATGAAGTTATGAATATGACAGTGTTTCCCATTTGTTTGATGTGTTTAAACTTTTAATATTGACATTTGGTGGGATACTGTCCGTTATTTGCTTTCTTTGGGTTTTGAGTTTTTTTCATATATAGAGCGTTTTATATTTCTTGGTGTTTATTTCATAAACTTATGCTAAAACATTTGGGTGTATCAATATCATTTGATCATAAGAATGAAGATAGCAATTTATATATGAATATCAAATATCCTTTAATAATGAAAAACAATTTTAAATATCTAGGTTAACTTAATACTCGTCATCATCGTTGTAGGATGGTGCTGCAAAATAAAAATATATCAATTAATATAAATATGGGACAAACAATGTGATATCAATATATTCTTAAGTTGTAAAGACATTATAACTTGTTCAAATAGAAATAATAACTGTTTATCATGTGTACTTGTTTTGATATCTGAAGTGAAAGATTCCTATTGCTTTCAAATTATCATGTTTCCGTCCTAGATATGCAAAACTTTAAAAACAAAACATCACACAGCCATCCATTGTTATCATCCATTGTTGAAGACGTCGATTTGATTAAATCGTACGTGGTTTAAGAGCCCAATGTATGTTTATATGTTATATAAGAGTAATATTTGATTCGTCCTTGATATACGAGCCAACATTTTATACGTACGTAAGATAAGAGCACAATATTCAATACGAACGTGACATAAGAGCACTACCTTTGATGCACAATACATGATTCGTCAGCGGTATATGAGCACAATATTTGATACGCACATGACATAAGAGCACACTATTTGATACGTACGTGATTTAAGGGCACAATATCTGCCACTATATCCTTTTGCACATGTACACACATATCCGGTACCTTTAACAGTACACTTTCCTCTATTTTTGCAAGGTCTTGAAGCACATGGGTTTGGTTTATCTACAAATTAAAAAGTGAAACAATTCGTCATATACAATCATCTGATGAATATAAAAGAAACACATCAAAGATACCAGCCTTATCAATCAATTCGTCACACTCGCCTTTTGTCTTAAACACATAAGTAAAGCTCGAAAAAATCACAGTCAGAAGGTCAAATAAAGTACGAAGTTGCATAGCATTGATGTGTTTCATAAAACAAATGGAAAGTGATTAAATGTTATTTAATTATGCTTAAATTAATATGCGCCAATATAAGACAATGAGATAACTGAACTCAAGAATCGCAAACATATTATTAATTTGTGATCTATACACGAACAATTTTTACATCTGTTTAAATATATATGAATTTGGTAAAATTTGCTCGAGTAACTTCACATTTCATGAAATGCAGGAAAAGCTGCGCAAAATCAGTCTCAATTTAAATCCAAGCATATTTCTGAGACTATAATATTTGATTTGTTTTACTCTTATACAAACATGATTTTTTAGTGCAATGCCTGCCGCTGTATCCATATGCGCATTTGCATCTATAAGTTTTTCCATTCCAAATACACTTTCCTCTGTTTTTGCATGGCTTTGAAACAACACAAGGGTTTGGTTTATCTTCAAAACTGAAATTTAAGATGGAAAAATAAATAAGAAGATGTGGTATGAGAGCCAATGAGACAACTCTCCATCCAAGTCACAATGTTTAAACAGTAATCAATTATAGGTCTAAGTATGGCCTTTAACACATAGCCTTGGCTCACACCGAAAGCAGGCTACAAAGGGCCCCACAATGACTAGTATGATACAATTATCGTGTGCATGAAAATAACCCACCAAAAATACCACGATTATCAATTAATTCGTCACACGCGCCTTTCGTGTTTCACACACATCAATAAAGCCCGAAAAAAAAACAATTAGAGATCAAGTACGAAGTTGAATAACATTATTTTTATTTCATATAAAAAAAATGCTAAGTGATTAAATGTTTTTTTTTTCTAAAATCTTTTTGCAACAATATATTACATTATGATAACTGAATTCAAGAATCAGAAACGTATTAAAACTTTGAGAACTCCACACTGAATAATTTTACATCGGTTAAAATATATTTGAATTTGGGATAATTTTATTCGTTTGATGTGTTTGAGCTTTTAATTTTGCTATTTGATTAGAGAGTTTCCGTTTTGAATATTCCGCGGGGTTCGGTATTTTGACATTTTGCTTCAGTGTCTTCACATTTCACGAATTGCAGGAAAAGCTGCGCAGAATCAGTCTCAATTTAAATCCAAGCATAATTTTGCGACATTACTATTTAACTTTTGTTAATCTT
This sequence comes from Mytilus galloprovincialis, assembly GCA_037788925.1. Taxonomy (NCBI): domain Eukaryota; kingdom Metazoa; phylum Mollusca; class Bivalvia; order Mytilida; family Mytilidae; genus Mytilus; species Mytilus galloprovincialis. Next base: position 23,024,250 of record CM075338.1, on the reverse strand, counting down.
ATACAAACATGATTTTTTAGTGCAATGCCTGCCGCTGTATCCGTATGTGCATTTGCATCTATAAGATTTTCCATTCCAAATACACTTTCCTCTGTTTTTGCATGGCTTTGAAACAACACAAGGGTTTGGTTTATCTTCAAAACAAAAATTTAAGTATCAGCTTGTCCTAATTCAGCATTTATGAGGTATGTTATTTTTATTTTGAACTATATTTTTTTGTATTTATCATGGCACTGTCTGTTATCAGATTATGAATTAAACATCCTTGGTATCTCTCGCCGTTTTTTAGTATTTTTTCATATTTTCATTTATTCTTAATTTTTAGCATTTTATTGTGTAATTTTGTCAGTTACTATCAATGCTGTCAACCCCACCCAGATGTAGATTATTGAATTAAAATACTTCTTTACTTACAAGCTTTATCAGTACAATGTCGTCCACGCCATCCGTATGCACATTTACAGGTATAAGTTCTTCCATTATAATTACATTTTCCTCCATTTTTGCAAGGTTTTGTGTTGCATGGGTTTGGTTTATCTTCAAAACGAAAATTCCACGTTACAATATGATATATATCATATATTGATGAACATAAAGATACATGGAAAAATCGAAAATGAAAGTAACTGATTCTAAATTGAAATTTCATCTCTTCAATTTGACAATACAAAGGAACGGACTTTCATGTTACAATTCGTCTTTTCAGAATCTAAAGAATCATAGGTAATGTCATTGTTCGTACCCCAAAATGAAAATAACGCCACGTCATTGGTAACCTTTCCATTGTTTATGACATATTTGACCATTCACGATGTTTTGGTATACACTTGAAAATATAGCCAAGACTGCATTATATTCTGATCCGGCGAATTGGACAAAGTAATCAAGGAGACGGTTTACACCGTATCGCTATTTAATGCAGTCCGGAGGAAGCAGTCACTTAGACAACTTCCTGTTTGTGTCAAGTGTTGCAAAACAGAGTTCACAAGTATAAAAAATGTATTCACAACAAATTGCTTGATAAAACGCCAGATAACTTTTAAGGTTTGGGACGTACTGAAAACCTGTAATTTTCATAATCTAGCATTGTAACAAGAACTATATAATAATAAGTAATCTCTAAAGGTAATATCTGAGTATCCCTCGGAAAATTTACATTAATAGTTATTTCCCTCGTATTAACCAATCCAAATCTTCCATTTTAATATTAAGTATGGAAATAACTTTCACATGTGGGACGGGTATATTTCCCGGAACATATACATTTATAACTATTTCCTTCACATTAACCAATTAAAATCTTGCATTTTAACATAACATTTAAAGAAATAAAAGAGAGGCAAACGATACCAATGGCACATTTATTAGCCGAAAATGAACTGACAACGCAATGGCAAAAAAAAATCAAAATCCACAATACGAACAAATGTACACAAATCTTGAGACTGAGCAAAATGCGCTATAATTTAGAAAACTACTTAAACTGTCTGTACAGAATAAGAAAGCTTAGTGTTTGAACGTATGAACCAGTGTTGAAAACAATGAATTTAAATGCTAATATAAAAAGTATCGAATCCTAATTTTAAAACGGATATCTTGATTTAGAAATAAATTTTTATCATTTTGTTCGATAAAAATCAATTTGCAGTTTTATGAGATATTGTCAAAACAAATGGTAAAGACGAGCGATCAAGAATAAAGTTTGAATAGCTAATATTATTTTAGTAATCATATACCACTGAGTTTTCTTTGTGTTGCATTGAAATTTAAAATGGATAAAATATGACGTATAATGGATCAAACATGCCAATATTACCAGGCGTTACCTTTGAAATAATATAAACTGTAACGACAAAATTAACCTTTAAGCAATGTCAGTTTAAAACTTTATATGAAAATTCTACACGTCTATCTTTATATGGTCTTGGAGTCCTTTGTTAAAGATAGGCAGGCAATCCTTATTTATATAATTTATGATGTTTAAAATGAAATAAACACAACCCTGTTACATTTCCAAAGATGAAAAAACCGTACATAGGTTATAGTTTAGAAGATGTGTATGATTAATGATTGTTTTGTGGTGTTCTTTTTATAAACGGAATAACAGTTTAAAAAAAATGTTTAATGCTTTATGAGTCAAATTCATGTAGCAAGTCAGAGTATTTTATATCCCTAAAAATACAGTAACTTATAGCAAATTTTGAGGGTCACTAATTTTTTTTTTAACATAGATCATTGAAATGCATGGACCATAATTAATAAATATAGAACAATAAAGAGATCTATTTGTCCATGCTAAAGTGATGTTTTAATTCACACTGTACAGGATCACGCTAGGTCAACGCTAACATATAAGTATTAATGATCATTGTATTACCTGCTTATGCAGGAAATGCTTACCCTTCCGGACCACCTGATTTCACTCCCGGTTTTTAGTGGAGCTCGTGTTGTTTCTTATTCATTATTCATGACTGTTGATGTGAATGTCCCTTGGTTTTGTTAGTCTTTGTTTACTGCTTGGTTTTGATTGTTATTGCCTGCTAACATGTAGTTTGATACTTTATCAATATTTGTTAGTAAAGCGAGGTAATTCAAGACTACTTTAAGAAACTTAACCTTAATTGAAATAATAACATTTAACTCAATTATATAACAGTTTGAAATATATTTTTACCACCAAGTCACCATTTTTAGACAATTAAAATATTTAGAAATAATTATAAATTCTAAGCCGGTATTCGAATACTGATTTTTTAAATATCAAGTATTCTCAATTAATCAAACATTTCCACATCATTTATTTTAGAATTCGTACATACTGAATTGAAAAATAGTATAGTCTTGTGATGAAATCGGAAATACTCGACGCTACGTTCAAGTGAGACTTTGAATGCGGGTATCGATTAAAACACAAAAGTGATTTAAAGATTGAAATTTCCTGTTTACCAATTGAATCTTGTATGAAAACCGCATAATATATTCTCGTATAGCTGTTTCTTATATTTAACAGACGTCCTTTATTAATTTTTTGAAGATTCATTTAATTATACAAATATTCCTTCGGAACAACTATTACATAGTTATGAATTCGTAGGGAATTCATAACATAAACGGGTACAAATTTTTCTGGTCAAGTTGCGCATTCCTAAAATAGAGGTCTCTTTAGTGCTGCTCGATAAATTAAAATGGTAAATCAAAAACTCTGGTCTTCCTGTTTGAACACTGACTCGAGGCAAGGGTATGATTTCTCTTCTTTATAAGTATTGCCTGTCATTCAATATTCTTCGTACTTAAACAGCCCAATATCCTGTATAGTGTATTTTATGGATTTTGGTTTTCTATTCTCTCTATGTTTGCGCTTAATTATACACTTGAGTATTGCCAACTATTCTCTATTTTGTAGACCCGATCCAGACCCTCCTATTACAAATCAGTGACGCTCGATTCAAAAATTGTTTAAAGGCCGAACAAAGTACGAAGTTGAAGAGTATTGAGGACCAAAAATTCACAAATTCAAAGTTATTTTAACATTTAATTCATAATTATGAACCTATTAATGATAACTGAAGTTAATACAGAAGTGCTGACTACTGGGCCGGTTATACTCTCGAGAAAATAAATCTCCGCTAGCAGTGACATCGACCCATTGGTTGAAAATAAACTCATCATAGATACTAGGATTACAATTTTATATTACGCCAGACGCGCGTTTCATCTACAAAAGACTCATAAAAAATATGCTTTGTGCGTGATGGCTTACTCCTTTCAGTGGTCCTTTCGATGCTTCTGAGATTTCTCAATGCCAAATAGGGTAACAATTCATATTCTATTACAATAACAAATTAATGTAGATGTGTTTGGCAAAACGTTGTACTTGATTTTGGCCTTTTAACTTTTATAATTGGAGCGTCACTGGCGAGTCTTTTGTAACCGACACAGATGTTCGTTGTGCAAATTAAACTTCGGGTATTTTAGAGGTTATGTTGCACATATACAGAACATAAAGAAAAAAAATATATCTTATTTTGTTTTCCAGCTGTTGTTTAAGAAAGTGTCTCAAGAAACAAACGGAATAAGGCCAATCCAAAATCAATGTATAAGATACATGACTATATTAGGTTTGTCAGACAAACAAAAGATACCAAAGGGACATCTAAATTGTCCAAAAAAAGTCCAAAAGACACACAGATGTATACAAACACACAAGTAAGAATACTTAATAAAGGCAACAATAGTATACCGCTGTTCAGAACTCATAAATTGATAGAGAAAAAAACAAATCCGGGTTACAAACTAAAACTGAGAGAAAACGTATCAAATATAAGAGAATTACGACCCAACAGAAACACAACACCGAAACGTAACAAACAGAGAAACGAACTGTAATGTAACAATGGCTAAAACCATGAAATTCTTTGTATTAATTTTGAGTTCAAATCTTACTTTAAACACTTAATGTTCATCCCTACTATTATGCTACAGCAATACCACTCTCTTAACCTCACTTTATCTATAAAGTTGATGTACAGTAAAAAAGCATATTTTGATTTCCTTGCTGGCATGTTAGTTTGCTTTATCGTGATTTGGGTGATTTGAGTGATTTCGGTGATTTCGGTGATTTGGGTAATTTTGGTGATTTGGGTGATTTGGGTTGTGGCTGGGATTTTTTTTTTTTTAACATTTTTTCTGTTGTGTCTGTTTGTTTTGATCACGCTTTGTTGTCAATATGGTAATATTGCGTATGATTGTTATACAAGTGAGAGGTTCGGATAGCTGTAAGAGCTGGTTTAATCCACTATTTTCTACATAAATAAATACCTGTATAAAGGCCTAGATATGATAGTGTATTTCATTTGTTTGATGTGTTTAAACATTTAATTTTGACATTTGGTGGGATGCTGTCCGTTTTTAGGTTTTCTTTGGGGTTCGGGGTTTTATTATGTATAGTGCATGCTATCTATTGCTATTCATTCAATTAAATTTCCCAACATTTATAGTTTTCCGGTTAATCGATAGTATTGTATATTAATAAGAAAGATAACAATGTGTACATGAATATCAAATATCCTTTAATAATGAAAAACAATTTTAAATGTCTAGGTTAACTTAATACTCGTCATCGTCGTAGGATGGTGCTGAAAAATAGAAATATATCAATTAATATAAATATGGAGAAACCATAGCATTTAAAATAGATATTAATAAATTATAAAGACATTCTATTACTTGATTTATTTAACTTGACGGGGCGGAGTTTAAGCAGTTCACTTATTAAAGTCCAGTCCATCTATGGACATGTGTTTGGGATAAACTCATCAGTGAAGTGTCCAGTTATTCGTCCCAAATCAGACACTCATTTCTTTTTTATATCAATTTAGTGACACTGATAGGTGATGTGAAATCAATAATAATTATAACGGAATTTATCATTATCACACACATCTTCTAATAGACTGTCAATATGCAATTTAAAACGTAAGCTCCGCCGGTTAAGTTGATATTACATTGGTAATAACTTGCTGTTATTATAAATTTTTACTGTTTAGCCTGTGTACTTATTTTGGTATCTGAAGTGAAAGATTCCTATTGCTTTCAAACTATCATGTTTCCGTCCTGGATATGCAAAATGAACGTCCACGATATGAGAGCACGTATCCGTGACATACCAGCCCGATATTTGATTTATACGTGACATAAAAGCATAATATTGAAATATGTGAAATAAGAGCTAGTATATCTAAAGCACATGATTTAAGTGCACCATATTTGATACGTATTTGTCATAAGAGCACAATATTTGATACATACGTGACATAAGAGCACAATATTTGATAAGATTTGTCAAAAGAGCACAATATTTGATACGTATTTGTCGTAAGAGCAGAACATTTGATACGTACATGACATAAGAGCACAATATTTGATACGTATTTGTCATAAGAGCACATTATTTGGTACGTATTTGTCATAAGAGCACAATATTTGATACGTACGTGATTTAAGAGCACAATGTTTGATACGTATTTGTCATAAGAGCACAATATTTGATACGTTTTTGTCAAAAAAGCACAATATTTTATACGTATTTTTCATAAGAGCACAAAATTTGATACGTATTTGTCATAAAATCACAATATTTATACGTACTTGTCATAAGGGCACAATATTTGATACGTACGTGATTTAAGAGAACAATATCTGCCACTGTATCCTCTGGCACATTTACACACATATCCGTTTCCTTTAACTGTACACTTTCCTCTATTTTTACATGGACGTGAAGCACATGGGTTTTTTTTATCTACAAATTATAAAGTGAAACAAATCGTCATATACAAACAGTAATCTTGTGCATTGAAATAACCCACCAAAATACCAGGATTATCAATTAATTTGTCACACGCGCATTTCGTCTTAAACACATCAATAAAGCTCAAAAGAATAACACAGACAGAAGGCCAACAAAAGTACGTAGTTGAATAGCATTGATGTATTTCATGAAAAATGCAAAGTGAATATTTTTTTTATTTTTTTTGGGGTTAATCATTATGCGACAATATCTGAAAATAAGATAATTGAACTTAAGAATCGCAAACATATTACAAATTTGCGATCCCAACATGAAATTTTTTAAATATCTATTAAAATATGATTGAGCTTGGTATAATTTGCTTCAGTGGCTTCACATTTCACGAATTGAAAGAAAAGCTGCGCAAAATCAGTCTCAAATTAAATCCAAGCATAATTCTGAGACATTAATATTTGACCTTTGTTACTCTAAATACAAACATGATTTTTTAGTGCAATGCCTGCCGCCGTATCCATATGCGCATTTGCATCTATAAGATTTTCCATTCCAAATACACTTTCCTCTGTTTTTGCATGGCTTTGAAACAACACAAGGGTTTGGTTTATCTTCAAAACAGAAATGTAAGTATCAGCTTGTCCTAATTCAGCATTTATGAGGTATGTAATGTTTATTTTGAACTATATTTTTTTTGTATTTATCATGGCACTGTCTGTTATCAGATTATGAATTAAACATCCTTGGTATCTCTCGCCGTTTTTTTAGTATTTTTTCATATTTTCATCTATTCTTAATTTTTAGCATTTTATTGTGTAATTTTGTCAGTTACTATCAATGCTGTCAACCCCCAGATGTAGATTATTGAATTAAAATACTTCTTTACTTACAAGCTTTATCAGTACAATGTCGTCCACGCCATCCGTATGCACATTTACAGGTATAAATTTTTCCATTATAATTACATTTTCCTCCATTTTTGCAAGGTTTTGTGTTGCATGGGTTTGGTTTATCTTCAAAACGAAAATTCCACGTTACAATATGATATATATCATATATTGATGAACATTTAGATACATGGAAAGATCAAAATGAATATAGTTGAATCTAAATTGAACTTGCATCTGGTCCGTCCGATAATTCATGTTATAATTGCACAAAGTTTTCAAGGAGACGTTAAACACTGTATTGCTATGTAATGCAATTCGGGAAAAACAGTCACCTATACGACTTCTTGTTTGTGTAAAGTGTCATACTGAAAACATTGACTAATTTGCCTTTTCAAAAACTAGGGGACTTTGGGTAACCTCATTGTTCATACATCATAATGAAAATTAAAGTTTACGTCATTTTGGTGCATTTCAACGTTTTATCCAATCACAACGTTTTGGTATACGCTTTTGAATATTTTACCCAGAGTGTTTTTGATTCTGAAACGGTGAATTTCATAGCTTATCTGGATTGTAATTACTATTGATAATTTGCTCATTATCCAGCATTGTAACAATAACCGTATAATAATAAGTTATCTTTAAATGTTACATTTGAGTATCCCCCGGAACATTCACATGTACAATCATTTCCCTCGTATTAATCGATCAAAATCTGCAATTTTAATACTAAGTATGATAATATCTATTTTTCACATGTGGGACGGGTGTATATCCCGGAACATATACATTTATAACTTTTTCCCTCGTATTAACCGATCAAAAACCTGCATTTTAACATAAAGGATGTCAATATCTAATATTCACAAGTAGAACCTGAGTATCCCCCGGAATATTTACATTTATAGCTATTTCCCTCGTATAAACCAATCAAAATTCACATTTTTAATGAAGTATGAAAATATCTAACATCCATATGTTGGACCTGAATATTCCCCCGGAACATTTACATTTATGACTATTCACTCGTATTCACTAATCAAAAAATTGCATTTTGAAATAAAGTATGATAATATAGGGTTATTGCATGAATATTGGGGAATATTGTCCCGAGTAGAATTTTATGTTGCACGAGCATGCGAGTGCAATATATGTTCTACGAGGGATAATATTCCCCAATATTCATGCAATAACCCTTTTATTGTATAGCAATATAATATTTGAAAGTAAAAAATGGTTTAAACTAAGAATTTGTCGTTGATGACGTCATGAATTTTGAAGATTTATTGCACTAGTGCAATATTAGAATTTATTGCACGCTAACTTTTGGTAACTTTCTGTTGGAGATATTATATTGCTATACAATAATATCTTATATTTACATCTAGGACCTTAGTATCCCCGGAACATTTACATTTATACCTATTTCTTTCACATTAACCAATCAAAATATGGCATTTTATGATATATTCTAACCTTCACATGTGAGACCTGAGTACTCCCTCGGAACAGTTACATTTATGACTATTCCCCTCGTATTTACCAATCAAAATCTGTCATTTCTAAATGAAGTGTGATAATATGTCATATTCAAATGTAGGACCTGGTATCTCCCGGAACATTTACACTAAAAAAGTCTTATAACTATTACCTTCACATTAAACAATCAAAATCTGCCATTTTAACAGAACGTAGGATAAAAACCTTCAAATGTGGGACCTAAGTATTCCTCCTACACATCTACATATATTGCTATTTTCCTCACATTAACCAACCAGAAGCTTGTATTTTTAAATGAAGAGTGATAATATTTAACTTTAACATGTGGGACCTTTGTATCCTCCTACTCATCTACATTTATGACTATTTCCCTCACATTAAGTAACCAGAAGCTTGTATTTTTAAATGAAGAGTGATTATATTTAACTTTCACATGTGGGACCTTTGTATCCTCCTACACATCTACATATATGACTATTTCCCTCACATTTACCAATCAAAAGCTTGCATTTTGATATAACATATGATAATATTTTACCTTCACATGTAGGACCTTTGTAGCCTCCTACACATCTACATTTAAACCCATCATCACTGTTGTCAGGGTAACATCTGCCTCTGTTTTGACATGGATTGGGTTTACATACATTTTCTAGAAAATGAAAATAACAGTTTTTTTTTAAATCATGCATCCGTAGCGCTTGTATACATTTGCCCTCAGCAGGTAATCTCAAATGGCAAATATTTGAAAGCAAAAGATGTACAAAAATAAAAAAAAATATGACTAAAAAAAATCCACTTCAATGATGGCTGTACCCCTTGGAGGAAGATGAAACCGTATTTTCCAATGATTTTTGTATGTATAAAATTATTACAGAAAGTGTGTATGAAATAAAATATGGTAATGATAATCAGATGTAAAATATGAGTAAGCATCAATGGAATTAAGATACAAAATTATATAAGATAGCGACTAAAATCGAACTTTTATTTCTGCCAAGCGCACATATTCTCTTTCTCGTTTAACTGTTCTTGTTTAGTTTCAAGGTTTAGTTTTCATATTGACATATAAATCAATTCGCTATTTCAGAATCTAAACGACTATGTGTAATCTCATTGTTCGTACACCAAAATAAAAACAACGTAACGTTATTGCTTAAATTTCAATTGTAAGGAACGTTTCAAACCAATCATAACGTTTTAGTGTACGCTTGTGTAAATATTACCCACAATTCATTGGATTCTAAAACGACTAATTCATGAACATATTTATATGTGTAAACTGGTATCTCACCATCACAAGTAGGACCGGAATATCCACCTACGCATTTACATCTGTAACCATCACGTCCTTCGGGAATACAACGACCTCTATTCTGGCATGGATTAGGTTTACAAACATGTTCTGTTGAATTATAAATAAAGACTCTATTTGTTTAAGGGCCAGCTGAAGGACTCATCCGGGTGCGGGAGTTTCTCGCTGCATTGATGGCCTTTGGCTGTTGTCTGCTCTATGGCCGGGTTGTTATCTCTTTGACACATTCCCCGTTTCCATTCTAAATTTTATCTACCACTGCATTGAGTACGATACGATATTTCTCCACTCAAAACAGATAAATTTGCAATTTTAAAACGCGAGGCTTGCCTAGCGAGTTAAATAATTAAAATTCAACCATCGAGACTGGAGAAAATGGTATCAAACGAGATCTTTTAATAGATGTGATATTGTTGCACGATACGCAGTCTAAACTTAATTCTTCTTCTTTTCTAAAGATCTGAATACAATCATCAGGCATTGTCCTCTTTTTAAATGACATCGCAATAGGAAAATGAAAGGAAAGCAAAGCAAACATTAAACGTCATTATGTAATGTTAAATGAAACGCTGAGATGAAAAAAAAGATTAAATGATTGATGAATAGTGAAATGCACAAAATAAGTTGACAACACTGTCAAAAGAGTGAAACTTATAAAATACAATAAAGACTTCTTTTCGTGTAAAGTGAATATAATAAGGCATTGATCAATTAGTTAGAAGGAAACATTTCTTTCATCATGGTAAAACATATGCATAATGGTTTGATTAATTTTGGACTTTATTGCTATTGTTTTTTTCTAAATTTTCAAAATTTAAATGTGTTATTCTCTTTCCACCTTGGGTATTTTTATTCATTAAAGTTATGCATTTCATTACGTAAATAATTTTCAATCTTTGACTATAACGTAGGATACAAGCATTTGAATATTGATATTTTGTAATTTAGATTGATGTATTATTTACACATACTGCACATGAATACATAACCTGCATATGATTACACATACTGCACATGATTACATAACCTGCATATGATTACACATACTGCACATGATTACACATACTGCATATGATTACACATACGGCAAATGATTACACATTACTTATTATCTATCTTACCTCCACATGTAGGCCCAGAATAACCTCCTTTACAGATACAGTTGTAACTACTGCCTTTGTTGACACATCTGCCACTGTTCTTGCATGGATTGGGTTTACAGACATTAACTATATACATAAGAATATTTGTTATGAACGACAACGAAACAACAAACTCCAAGTCACATGGATTGGGGTTACAAGCATGCACTACTAGTATATAAATGAGAAGATGTGATTTGCGTGCCAATGAAACAAATTTCTATCCAAGACGCAATGTATACAAAGTTAACAATTAAAGGTGAAAGTACTGTAATATTAACTTAGAAAATAATGCAGATTTTAAAAAAAGTATCAAAATCAATTACATTGTTAATAAGATATAGTGTTTGAACATATAGTAGATAAAACAATATATACCGTCGCTGGACTTCTAAAATGTTGTAAATTACAATTTTTTCAAGAAAAAAATATCTCACAAACAGGCTTTGAAAAATTTGAAAAATGCATGCATGCTTCCAAAATGTCGTATGTGAACTTGAACATTTTTGTAAATAGCAGTGAAATAAAAACTTTGACATTTTTGGATTATACAAGAATTATCCTTAAATTATTTTCACAGAAATAAAGAAATGCACAATTATTTTTTCCCCAAAGCCATTCTACAACGATTTTCAAGTTTTTTCTACTAATACAATTTGAACCCATCGGATGCCACCATGTGACGGCATTTAACCAAGTATGACGTCATTATTTATGCTAGGTGCGATAATACACTATATTACACCTTACCTTTACATGTAGGACCAGAGTATCCTCCTTTACATCTACATCTGTAACCACCGCTGCCATCAGATGAACATATCCCGCCGTTTTTACATGGATTAGGGGCACACACATACCCTATTGAATAGAAAAAATATATATTTATTAGAAGTAAAGTTAAAAGAATGATTTGCTCAGTCGTCAGGGTTTCGTTTTTTACAAATACCTTTTACTTCCCTATTGATCAATTCCGATTTTTTACGAAACTATTAGTCCAGTTCCATTATGCGAAAGAGGGACGAAAGATACCAGAGGGACAGTCAAACTCATTCATTGAAAATAAACTGAAAACGCCATGACTAAAAATAAAAAGACAAACAGACATATAATAGTACAGATGACAGAATATATAAAAGTAAAGACTAAACAACACGAACCCACCAAACACTAGGGGGATCTCATGTGTATCGGAAGGATATGCAGATCCTGCTCCACATGTGACACCTGTTGACTTCAAATGGATTTAGTTATGATTTATCTATCCCCATACGTTGAATGTTTTTACGTACAAATTACTGGCCCCCCTAACTGTTAACTAAAACCGATAGTGATCGCAGTGGAACCCGTCGTTCTGATCATGTTAGTACAAACCCAGGATAAGTTTCATTCTGTTAATCACATTCTAGGAAAAGGGAACAGAATTGTAAAAATAACGGCCAACCATATCGTGATGGCGTACGTAAAATGTAAGAAGAAATGATTTAAACTTCGTATCTTTAAACTGTTCGTTTAACATGTTTAAAAGCTTGCTTGAGAGCAGCAAAGCTCTTTCAAGAAAGTCATTAATGTCCAGTGATACAACCTCCTTAAGGAAGTTCGCTGCTCTGTTTCAAAATAAATAACTTTCCATAACACTAGTATATAATGAGAGAGGAAAAATTGAGGAATCAAAAAAGCAAAAAAAAAATATAGGGGTCAATGTGTTTGTTTTCAAGATAATAGCCATATATTTGGCGTGAAAATGTTCTCTCTTGATTTTGTCATAGCTTTAACATTAACCAGTTCAAGTTATCCAAAACTATTAAAAAATAAATAATTTTTTATAAGATGTTTCCAAATGGTTTATAATTATACATGTAAAAGATTTATAAAAGGAAAAATGGGGTCCATTGGCAAAAAAATTTAAGGCATTCAAATAAATAAAACCAGAGGATTTCGAAAAGCTAAAAAAAAATGTAAAACATGAAAAGCAATCATCCTTAATAAACTTACTCTCGCATTCTGGACCAAAATATCCTGGACGACATTCGCATGAGTAGTCTCCAAATTTGTCAGCTGAGCATGTCCCTCCATTGCTACATGGGTTTGGTTTACAGGCGTTTTCTGGAAATCGGACCATATTCATTAAAACAAAATATCAATTTATAATTGCGGCTTCATGACTGTATACAAATTATGCAAGCATTGCATTATTGTTTATTGTTTTATAATCTTGTTTAATTAAGAAGGTACAGAACACTTAAGTGGGTGTATTCCGAATATCGGCAGAACGTTTTAATCACACACTATTAGCTATCTATCTAATACGATTATTCATGTAATGTGTATGGTTTAAACTTCTTAATTGTTTTTTTTTATATTTTGTGTCACTGGTCAAACGAAATATTTCGTAAAAATTTTATGAAAATTCAACGATACAAGTCTTTTTTAGTCAAACTGTTGAGTATCCAATAAATCCAGTTTTGTGTATTTTCAACACCTAAAAGGTTGTCGGTCTACATATTCATTTAAAGTTTTTCTTTTTTTTTTCTTTCAGACTTGTGTAAATTGCATGCCACAACTTTGTAATCAAGTAATTATTCCTTGTAAACGGTGGCAAAGGAGACCAAAACTATGTCATTCTAAACATATATATCATACATTGACATGCAGGTCTTGAGTATCATCCGACACATTTACATTTATAACTATTTACCTCGCATTAACCAATCAAAATCTTGCATTTTAACATAAAAGTATGATAATATCATACCTTGACATGTAGGTCCTGAGTATCCGTCGACACATCTACATTTATACCCTGTTTTGCCATCGGGAAAACATCTTCCTTTGTTTTTACATGGATTTGGTTTGCAAGCATGCACTTATAAGAAGAAATGAAAACTGTTGAAATCACATGGATTTGGTTTGCAAGCATGTACTAATGATAAGAAGTGAAAACTGTTGAAATCATCAAATTAAATTAAATCAAATGTTTCACTTTCATATCTAGAAATGTATTCCTGGGATAGGAAAATCATTCGTTTTTCGAAAAATTCATAGTTTTGTAACAGGAAAATAATTTCTTACCTTTACATCGGGGACCAGAGTATCCTCCTACACATCTTCATTTATAACTATTTCCCTTGAATTAACCAATCAAAATCTTGCATTTTAACACAAAAGTATAATAATATCTTACCTTCACATCGGGGACCAGTGTATCCTCCACTACATGTACATTTATATCCTGTCTTTCCCAAGGGTGAGCACTTTCCGTTGTTTTTACAAGGATTCGGGCTACATACATTTTCTAGAAATACAAAAAAATATATCAAATGCATTAAAGAAAACTGTTTCAATATTTTGTAGTCACTCAAAGATAGAGAGGTAAAGTTGACATTAAAGGATTTTCTTTTTGTTAACTTAAACAATAAATTTGATTCCCTAGAAAAAAATTAACGGTGACATATACTGTAAACCTACTTATTTTCGCGAGCGATTTAACTTCGCGCATTTCGCGAGAAGATACATAACGCGAATATAAATCGTCGCGAAAACTTATTTCCTTATCTTTCTACATGAAGTGAATTTGCAACTCGCGAAAGTAAATCGGCGCAAAGTGGGCTAGAAAGTGCTGAACGCGAAATAAAGTATCCGCGAAAATAAGTTGGTTTACAGTATTTTCTAGAAATAGAAGAAAAAACAAAAAAGAAAAGAACTTAGTGTAGCAAATGCATTTAAGAAAAATGTTTCCATATTTTGAAGAGAAGTAATGTTGACAAAGAATAGTTTTCTTTTTTATTTTCTTGAAAAACACAAATTTGGTTTCCTTTAATTTATTTTTTAGTCATATTTGAGTGACATTTGATGAAAGTTCACAGCTTGTAGACTTGAGAAATAAACCACACCCGATGACCGTAAATTTAGAATAAAGTACGCACACTAACTATAAATCAAGTATGTATACACGGTTTCTGTGTGTAAGGCTTCACGGAATAATATCTAAGGAAAATTATAGGAACTAATTATGTGTTCAAAGGAACCTGTTGTTCAGTGGTTGTCGTTTGTAGATGTGGTTCATAAATGTCATTTTTTTTTTTGTATAAACTAGACCGTTGGTTTTCTTGTTTGAATGGTTTTAAATTGGTCATTTTGGGGCCCTTTAAAGCTTGCTGTTCGGTATGAGCCACGTCTCAGTGTTAACGATCGTACTTTGACATTTAATTGTAATTTGGATTGAGTGTTTTCTCATTGGCACTCATACCACATCTTGTCATATCTATGAAATTATATAGTAAATTGGCATTCATTTCAATTGAATACTTACTTTCGCAAAGTCTGCCAAAGTTTCCATTTCTACATACACATTTAAATGTTTTTCCAACAGGTACACATCTACTTTTATTTTTACATTGGTTTGGTTTACATGCGTTTTCTGAAAATATGTATTATGTTCAAAATGTAATACTAGAATTCATGAATATACAAGATATGGGCTATACGTCTAAAATTACATTACATATTATAATTCATAAGACTTGGACGTCAATAGTTACTTAACATGGACAAGTATCGTTCGTAAAAACCCTGCGTAAAAAGTTACCTAACATGTTTCATAAAACTCCTAACTGGTGATAAGCTGACATAAATAACGAGGAATTCCAAAAATAGATTGTATTACTAGTAATAGGTTACAACACATCCTTCCAGCAACAATGTCAAAATAATCCATAGAAAGTAATGGTTCTTCCACACTTAATACAAAACTTTTTTAAGTCAACGCTTTTATACATCAATAAAATTACAAATATAGCATTCAATTTTTTACTAAACATCAATGAATCGACAATAATAATTAAAACTTTTTCGGAAACAAAATTTGTTTATGTCATTAAAATATTGTCTTTTTTAAGTAGAATGATTTAATGTTATACAATTCAATTAGTTGGTTATATCAAAGAAAGGAGGTTTTTTTATTTTAATAACTTTAGATACAAAGCGTTCCTGGTGAAGTTTATTTCTAGCGGCGCGTCTCCTCGCCATACTTTATTTGGAGGGAAAGTCCCAAAAGAAATACGATAGAGCGGGTCTTCATTTTAAACTCAAAATGATATATATACAACATACTTTGAATACAAGTGTATCGGATAGTGTGGTCACATTCGAAGGTAGAATAAAAAGTGTTTTACAAAATTTGCCTTTGATCTTGATGACTGATAATGAAAATTATCTCTGGAAACTAATGGGCACGTGGCGTTGTCAATAAAAATGACCTGAAATTAACAACATCGTCATAGGTGAAATAGCGATCATTTTTCATCACAACTCGGTTGCTTTTCTCGCTTTCGCTATACTAGTTCCAGCGAGAAACCCAATCTCGTTGAGATAATCAACGATAATCTATAATTATCAACATAGGATAGATCAATCATAATTCAAATCTCTAAAAGGGCCTCGGTGGCCGAGTGGTCCAAGTAGTTACTACTGTAAGTACTAGCCAGTCAACACTGAGGTTGTGTGTTCAAACCACGCTCGTGCGGGTGCACTCGACTACAATCTTAATTGACTAGGATTGTCAGTTTTCCTGTCAAAGATCGGTGGTTTTCTCCGGGCACCCCAGCTTCCTCCACCAATAAAAAACTGGCCGCCACGAAATATCCTAAATGCGGTGCTTAAAAGTGGCGTTAAAGCACCACAAAATCAAAATCAAAATCAAATCTCAAAATGATATACATAACATACTTAGGTTGCAATTGTATCCATAGTATCCTCCTTTGCAGAAACATTTGTAGGAGCCACCTCTGGGTTTACATACTCCATTGTATTTACATGGCTTCTTTAAACAGGGGTTTACTGAAATATAATAAAAGGTTATATGTGTGATAAATTTTATTGACCAATTTTAACTGTACTTGTTACTTTTATTTTCATGTCTTCTTCAAACCTTTAATACATAATTTATATTGTAGGTATTTTCATGGCTTCCATAATTATGGATTTACGGAATTACATATAAACTCATCGGAGATACAGGATTGCAATTATGATTTGTGGTAGACGCGCGTTTCGTCTATAAAAGACTCATCAGTGACGTTTGAATAAAAAAAAAATATAAAGGCCAAATAAAGTACGAAGTTAAAGAGCATTGAGGAACAAAATTTAAAAAAGTGTATATGTTATATATACTTATTATATTGGTAAAAATTTACCATTGTATCAACTCTTCCTTCCTATTTTTTTTATATTTTATATGATTATACGTAACAGGAATTCCCAGTAAAGTGTTTTATCGATAAACGATTTTGATGAAGCTTGATTGTTAACATGGCGTGCGTTTATCTTTATGAATTGTTCAATTAAAATACTAGGTATACTGTTACTGGTTAATAACTGGTACCAACCTGGTCGATATTTCGATGGTGAAGGCTTGTATACTGGTGGTTTGTAGTCCTGTGAAAGAATAATAAATAAACTCGTTATAGATATCAGGGAGAATATTTTGTGCGGAGGTCACCTTTTTCGAAAAAAAGACGCCATTTTCGTCTTCAAAACAAGCATCAGTGACAATCGAATGAAGAAATTAAAAAGCCCAAAAAATGAAGTTGATGACCAAAATTTTGTTGTACTTAAAGTTTATATTCTCAAACTGAAAATCATATTAAGAAGAGAGACCTTATTTGTATTATAGTATTTTTACATATTGTGTTTCATAGCAGTGGTGTTTGTAAATTTTAAAATTAATGTTTTGCCTTGCATTACTTTATATAGTGCATCTTGGTTTCATTTATAGATGAAATATATTTTAAATGCTAGACAAACAAATCTAGCAATAGAAAATGCTACAATTTGTTAAATAAAAACAAAAACATTATAGATTATTTATTTAAGTAAAAAACAATTAATTCTAGTTTCATATTAATGTAACTAATCAAAGCTCATAGTTATAGTTACAGCCGATTTAATATAGTGTGAAGCCAAAGGTATTATCTTTGGTTAGCTTGCTTGTTGGCTGAACCGTGAAGTCATTATTAGGTCAGGTAAACTAGCCTCCTGTTCTACAGATAGATTGATTAGTTATCTGTTGGACTTGTCCACGCTTAAGAGAGGGTAGTTTACCTGAACTAACAATGACTTTACGGTTCAGCTAACAAGCAAGCTAACCAAATCTTTTGCCTCTGGCTGTAACCATCTAAAATTTCAAATCAGGGTGGACTGCACCTGACAAACAAATATAAGTGGTCGCAAATACCAAGATTAATGTTTTTATTAACGCCATACGCGCGTTTCGTCTACAAAAGACTCATCAGTGACGTTCGAATTCTAAAAAGTTAAAAAGGCCAAATAAAATACAAAGTTGAAGAGCATTGAGGACCATAATTCAGAAACGTTTTGCCAAATACAGCTCAAGTAATCTACTCTTGGTGTAGAAAAGCCTTAGTATTTCAAAAATTCAAAAGTTTTGTAAACAGTAAATTTATAATTATGACCATATCAAGGATAATTTATGTCAGCTGACATCCTTAAAGAAAATTGTTTATACATACATCCTCATTGTCATCAAATTGACGTGTGAAGTATCAAGGCAAAGCTGTGAAGAACCCTTAAGGTCATTGGTAGTTTTTGGTCAAACATTTCTAAATTTAAATCTCTTATTTATACTAGTAATTTTCTAAATAAATTCGCCCATAAAGATGAATTGTTTCTACATACATCTTCATCGTCTTTTAATTGATCCGGTGGCAAGAAAACTCTTAAAAAACACTGTTTTAACAAATTCCTAGCTTTTATAATTCTCATATTATTTTCTTTCAGTTTTAGCTTAATTTTCAAAATACGTTAATAATGAAATTCACAACAACAAATGCATAACTTATTTAAAATAAGAGTTACTTTACTTTCTGATGTTTCCCCTATGTGAAAACATTGATGATACTAACCTTAACAATAAACTCAATACTCAATTAAAGAGTAAACATCCGTTATAAATAATATCCCTTGTCTTAATAAATCATAAAAATAAGGCTACATGGTATGATTGCTAATGAGCCAACTCTCAATTAGCCCACTAAGTTAAATTGTTTATACATACATCCTCATCATCATCATTATAATCAGGTCGATTAGTTCCTAGGCAAAGTTGGGTACAAGTAAGCAAAAGAAAGAAAGAAAACAACATGATGCTTCTGTGACCGTCTGGTTAATGCAGTTCAACAACTGTATATCTTTCTTTATATAGTATACCACAGTGCAAGGTCGTTAAAAACTTCCATCATCATCATAGTATAGCACTTAAAGCATCAGTTGATTACCCATAACATAAAAAATATGAAATTAAACATTCTTTTAACGGATTATTTTAATTGATGCATAAACAAACAATACTACTTTTATATAATAAGGTTGTTTATGTTCATTATTGGTTCAATCACCTTATGTTTAACATCACTAAGTTATGTATATTTTCTTCTAATATATCGGTGGAGGTTTTTTAATCAAAGGATTACACATAGGATTAGCAATTGGGGTAAAATTAACTATAGAAGAAACATCTAAGATGGTGTCAGCTTGTCATCGTATTTACTTTCGACAAGGGAAAAAAGACATCTTACTTTTCTGTTGTCCGCAAAACTACAATTTGTATACACGGGCATATATCGAGTAAACAGCAAGAGATAAATGAACTAAATTTATGAGGTTCTCAATAGGGATCTTCATTTCCGTAATTTTTTTAGGGGGGTCCCATTTTTCTATATTCTACTCCTCTCTAAATTTTCTTGTCTCTATATGTTAGCCACTTATCATTCTATATTCATTATTTGTTAGTATGTGTGCACTCTATTCTTGATCATTCTGTCCTATACAGTGAAACCTGTTTAAACTGACCCTCTTCGGGACTTAAGATTGTGTTCGGGTTTGGCCGATATTCGGCTTTATAAGGTTCAAAACACATACAATTTGACATTTTTAATATAACGGTGCTTTAGAACATGTTTGGTTTATACAGGTTTTCGGTTTATGCAGGAATTCGGTTTAGCCAGGTTTCACTATATTCAATTTTATGTATCCTCATTCGGGTCCTCGTGTATGATTCAGTAGTATTTGTGATCCTGATTCAATGCTATAACTAACTTTTAACTAAAGGATCGCCATATTTATATGAGAAGAAAAATAAGATATGTTAAAAAAAAAATAAATACAACACATTATAAATCGCATGCGACCGAAGCGCTTTTCTGGATTTATCTGAGGCCCCTCATGGGGGGGTCCTAGTAATCACATAATCACCATTTGTTTGCCAATATAATCACATAATCATTAAATATTTGCTTATCTTTAGTAATCAAATAATCATAAACTAAAAATACAGTCCTAGGTAATCAAATAATCATGAAACATTTGGCTTAATAATCAAATAATCATTAAAAAAAACGGCCAAGTAATCACATAATCAAAAACCCCATGAGGGCCCTCATCTCCATCGGGAAAGTACAAGCCGAATATTTGAAAGTAAAGTATGTAATAGAACAGAATAATTATATAAATTGAAGAACTATATAACCAAAAGGAAACTAAATCGTCAAGGACAACCTTGTCTTTGAGAGTTAAAATATTTGTTTCTAAACAAAATCTAGATTGATAATCTGGCTATTTTAGAACTTTCCAAACTTATTCGGTATTCAGGAGCTTGCAGCTCTTACTCAGGTTTTGTCAAGTGTCACCAATATCTCAGAAGGAAGTTGATGAACCAGGGGTATGTTAAAGAAATACTCGTCTTTTTCCTAAAAAAGAAAAATCGGAAGGTACCAAGACTTTATATATATATATTACATATCAACTTCAGAAATAATACACGATACTCTTGAAGTATAGATTCTTGGTACTGACGTTGTTTATAATCTTAATAACCTGTCATTGTATTCTTTTATTCATATTTATGAATAGCACCTTTACTGTTTAGTCTTTGATGTGGTTCTGTACTCATACCTGTTCTATGGTAAAAAAAAATGCATTCGTGTCTTTCATGTTTTGCTAATGTGCTTTGGGTGTATGCCTTTTCTGTTTCTTTGTATCATGACGTGGCTCTGTACTTATACATCCTGTCATTGTGTTATTGTGCTATGTATTTTTTTGTAGTCTTGTATTTCTTTTTTGCTAGTCTGCTATGTCTATATAACTTTTTGTGTTTAATTGTTACATAAGTATTTGTTTCATAGTGATCTGGTTGTTGTCTCTTTGACACATTCCCCATTTCCATTCTCAATTTTATCATTAAGATTATAACCAATGTTGACTGCTGTACTATTTCTGACATTTTTAACTATTATGTTTGTTTGTTGGTTTTTTTCACAAATCGTTCTCAATGTAATGGAATTTTATGTGAATGTCATACAAGTGAATAATTTACCTAGTTATCAAGCCAGGTTTTACCCACCATTTTCTACTTAAGTAAATGTCTGTACCAAGTGAGTTATATGACAGTTGTTGTCCATTCGTTCGATATGTTTTAGCATTTGATTTTCCCCTTTGCTTAGATACTTTCCGTTTTTAAATCTCATCGGAGTTAGTATTTCAAAAATTCACAAGTTTTGAGCTCTCAAAATATATTTCATCTAGCAACATTCTTTACGTGTTTTTACAACTTACAACTCGTTTGTTCTCTTTATTGCATACTAGTTTTGTCTCAGGCACAGGATTGCCTACAATAGTTTTATGGTCTGTGATCGAGTCATTTCCTAAATTTATTCTTCAGTGATTAATCTCTTTAATATTAATGAGCTATATTAAAAGAAAGTTTTCTAAGATATAGTGATCATATAAATGGAAACGTTTATTAGGCAAACTTTTACATTCTGCTTTATATTTAAATCAGCGACTTCGCCATGATTAAAACTTTTAAAGCTCTAAAGTGGTACAATGATTGACAATATAATTTCCCCTTATGTATTAAAAAAAATATTCATAAACATGTTGAAAATGATATGGTAGTCGGAAGGTCATGTTGACTTTAAAATAAATATGGTTTCTATGTGGTTTAACAGAAGTTTAACTTTTCAAGTTGTAATAGTTGAAAGCCTTTGTGAATATCTTTAAGTAATTGAGTTATTTGATGACTAAATTATCCTGTCAGATAAGAACACAATTACATTTCATTACTTCATTCGTTCAAAGTACTTTTCAGTTTAATTCATCATTGGCCTGATTTTTTTCGAAGGACACTGAAACAGTATCTTTGAGTGATCCATGGGACCTAAATAGTAAATACAATTTTCGGTAATAACCTTTAATAGCTGACTATGAGGTATGGGCTTTGCACATTTTTGAAGGCTGTACAGTGACCTATAGTTGTTAATTCCTATGTCATTTGGTTTATTTAGAGTGTTGTCTCATTGGTAATCATACCACATCTTTTTTTATACTTTCAGAATGTGTCAAGCCTGGAAAATATGACCATTGGTCAGAACAAAGGAAAACTTGATAATAATAGATTTTATTTTACCAATGATGTTAAAAATTAGACAATAGACAACTATCATAAAATATTAAAATATCAATCGGTTAGGTAAATGAAATCCCATTTGCATGATAAAATATGTACAGTATGATGAATAAAAACATTATTTAATGAAAAACTGCAGCTGTCTGCAGGAAATGTTATAGTGAAAATAATCTATCGATGCAAACATTTTTTGTTTCTTTGTAAAATGTTAAATTAATAAAATGTGCCTTGTAATCAAATTAATCTGTTGTACGGAGAGATTTGTGTTGCTTAAAACTATTTATTAAGTATACTTAAGGAAGTTCACTTCTCAGTTTCAAAATAATGAGCTTTTCAGAACACTAATTTATACTGATAATATAATAATCAAAAGAGAAAAAAATATAGGTCTATGTACTTGTTTTTCGAGATATAAGCCATTGAAATTTTAGCCGGAAAATATTCACTCGTGACACTTCATTGCTTTATCATTGACAAGATTAAGTTCTCGAAAACTATAAAAAAAAATTTAAATTTTATAAGACTTTTACAGATTGCTTATCATTATACATGTTAAAGATTTATCAAAAGAAAAATGGGGTCAATGGGCAACTTTTTTAAATGCATTCAAATGGATAAAATTAGATTATTCCGAAAATCTGTTAAAAATTCCAAAACACGACAAGCGAACATCCTTAAGTCTCAAAGTCAAATGGACTACGACTATTAAAGAAGGTAGTGCCATTTAATCGGAAATTCCATAAAAAAATAGATGTTCCAAGGTTTATATAACTGCCTACTAAAAATATTTAACAACTCATTTCTGGTTACACTTATTCAGACCTAATCACCAACTTGAACACTTGTTGATGCCCCTTCAACAGAAGCAAACAGATACTTGCTTACAAAACTTTATTGAGGTCAGACAATAACATTTTGTAAATCTTATAAAATCCTTATAACTTTTTAAGGTTTGTGAAAGAAAAAAGGTTCCAATGTTAAATGCATGACTATGTAAAGAATCATTTCCCTTTAAAATTCCATTGTCTTAAAATATCAAAAAACAAGGACAATTACCTTTCATTTGTTCTGCTTTTGTAGATTCGTTATTTGTACACTATCAATTTATAACAGTCTTTTAAAAAGCTTGTTATATCACAGAGCAGCAAACATCTTTAAGGTGGTACATAACACTACAGGGAGATAACTCTGTAAAATCAGCAGAACGTTTTAAAGACGTTGTGTTCTTAAGGGAATATTTAGCTTCTCAATGATCAAAATGAGTGTTTGTCAAACTGCTATATAACCAGTGTAATTATTCTGATTAAACGGTTGGTTCAATTTTATTGATTTTTTTATATTTTTGTCAAAGGGTCAAAGTAAATACTTTGTCAAAATTTTAGGAAAATTAAAAGAGCCAAATTAATTTTAGTTCAGGTGTTAGGTACCACCTTAAAGATCAAATTCAGACGAATGCATACTACGCAACTTTTTCTTAATAGTGAAACTAACAGAAAAAAAGTCAATACAAAAATTTCCCTGTTTGATTTCACCCTCTATGTTGAACTGTTTGCACAGCTGCAGGTCTAAAGCACATTTCTTACGAATTTTGCAAGTACAATGAAACCTAACTAAACCAAATCCTGTATAAACCAAAAACCTGTATAAACCAAACATGTTCGTAACCACCTTCATATCAAATAATGTGCGTTGTGAAAACTGAAAATCGACCAAATCCAAACTAAATTCTATGTCCTGAAGAGATTCGGGTTAAACAGGTTTCACTGTACAAAAATTTCCCTGGCTGATTTTAATCTCTATTTACATGTTAAACTTTTGCACTGCAGCAGGTCTAAAGCACATTTCTTACAAACTAAAAGTACATTAAGGTGGTACCCAACACCTTCACTAAAATTAATTTGATTTGTTTATTTTCATAAAATTTAGACAAAGTATTAATTTTAACACTTTAACAAAAATATAAAAATTTCAAAAAATTTGAACCAACCATTTTATCAGAAAAATTTTACTGGTTATATAGCAGTTTGACAAACATTAATTATGATCATTGAGAAGTTTAATAATCCCTTAACAACACAATGAAATTAAACTGTTTATCTGATTTTTTAGAGTTATCTCCCTGTAGTGTTACATACCACATTAAGATCAGTTAAATGAAATTAATTTATGAGTATATACTTTTTGCATCTTTAATGATTATATGATAATTTACAGATGTTATAGATAAAAACAATGATTATTTATAATAATTAAATAATGAAATGACAATACATATATAACCTTTAAACTACAAGTACATAATTAATAATTACTGTAAATTCAGAAATTATTGTGAGCTTTTTATTAATGCGTATCATGTAATAATAAGACACTTGCATTCTAATAACTAAAGGGGGTTCACCGTTCATTTGCGCTCACAATCTGCCTTTGAAAGAAGCATACATCTTTGTAAAAGAGTTTATTTTCTGTTGAACTAATAGGAGAAATAAAGGTAATATCGAAATAAAAAAAGAAATTTATTACAGAAATCGCTCAAATTTTACAATAATTTAGTTTAAGTACAGCATATATCGAAATTATATTAAAAAATATAGGTCACCGATGAGTTAAAAGAGATATTTCAATTTTTAAGCCAAAAAATGGCATTTTTCCACCAAAAGGGAGATAATTTGGAACTTTTTCAATGATGTTTACATATTAAAAGTCATCTGGGGCCAACACGAATTAATTGTTTTGAATGTTTTTTGTACCATATGATAAAGTAACAACTACAAAAGGTAATAAATAAAAATTGTAATGAAAAACAAATGTTTAATTTTTTTCTGAAATTTTTATACCCTCGAGCCTCCTTAAACATATATCTGAATACAGACATTTTTAACTTAAACATATATCTGAATACAGACATTTTTAACTTAAACATATATCTGAATACAGACATTTTTAACTTAAACATATATCTGAATACACACATTTTTAACTTAAACATATATCTGAATACAGACATTTTTAACTTAAACATATATCTGAAGACAGACATTGCTAACTTAAACATTATCTGAATACAGACATTTTTAACTTAAACATATATCTGAATACAGACATTGCTAACTTAAACATATATCTGAATACAGACATTGCTAACTTAAACATATATCTGAATACAGACATTGCTAACTTAAACATATATCTGAATACAGACATTTTTAACTTAAACATATATCTGAATACAGACATTTTTAACTTGAACATATATTTGAATAGACATTTTTTTCAAAATCACAATAATTATATCAAATTTTTGTTCATTCTTGAACAATCACAATAATAAAAGTAGACAATTATTTCTGAATTAACAGTAAATATGTAAAAACCGACAATCACATACAAGTTTTATAAAACTGTTAAGATATTATTGGTGGGCATCTAAAATTTATTTATGGTGTCAAATTGATTGTGTGTTTTTAAAGTAAAGTGTGTTTTTCAGTATACATATATGTATCAGCTGCACATTCCACAAAAAATCCTTTGAGAAAAAATACATGAACATTTCAGTACAATTTACAATCACTTTAGATCATAAGATTCTTGGTGAAAAGATTTCTTGAAGATGTAAGGACCGTTACAGAAATACTATACCCCAACCCCCCTCCCCAGGAGAGGCATTTTTTTAAATTTTATGTGGGTGGTTTAATTTGAAATACATGTATGCAAAGGGAGTGTTGTTCTAATTTATTTTTATTTCCATGGGTGGGGAAAAAAGGGCCTTTCCTAGGGTGGATAGTATTTTCTGAAACAGCACTAAGGTAAACACGGTTTTTTAAAACTAATCTCATTTCAACAAAAATTGTCCAATGATTTTTAAGAATGTAATTTATTTGTGAGCTAAAAGTGTAAATATTTATAATATATTTTAACACTTCCGGAGTAACTATTACATCATAGCTAACAAAAGCTGACTAGAATAATGTTAATGTTGTTTGTGCTGTTTGTGGTACAAACATTCTTCTTCTTTATCTATATACAACAGATCTTTCTCTAACAGCACAATGATAGAATGATAGAAACAAAAAAATACAACCTTTATATTCAATCTCATGCTAAAATTATTTTTACCATCTCTAACGATGAGGAAAAACCAGGAAATGACCATTAAAAAAATATTTCAAGGGGCAGAAGTCTGCTACAGAAGGAGCAGGGAATCACCAAACTTGGTAGAGTAACAACGTTTAAGAGTCAGAAATGTGTACTGCAAAGATTATATTGAAAAACTGAAATAATTGTTTAGTAAACAAGGGCTTAGGCAACAGAAAAAAAATAAAATTTGACCAGTTTTTCACTGTAGTAATAAGGTAAAGGTTGTTTAAAGAAAAAAAAAAATTAAATCTGAAAACTATTTTCCTTTTTTAGAGATTACTCAAGGGGCATAACTTTAGAACAGTTATTTGTGGCAACAGTGATGATGCAACTTTTCCAAATGTGGGTTCAACATTATTTGTCGGGTACAATTTATTGTGGATATAGGTAAACTATGATTTTCAATGTTTTCTAAAAAAAAGTTTTGTATGCGCTTGCATGACGACTTCGGGAAAACCACAAAATAAACTTTTGGAAGAAAATACATTTTTGGGGAGAAAATAGCATCTACTGTTTGTTTTGGTTACCAGGAATTATGAAACAATTATTAATATATAACTGTTTTAATAAGCTACCCCAGCCTTTGGAAAATGTTCATAAATAGGGACATACTGTATACAAGACAGAAACCACACAACGAAAGCCTAGGTAGACATAATGAGTGAAGATTATTCCATAGCTTTAGTCCTAAGCCAGTTCACTTTTGAGCTAAAATATGTACAAAGCATTGTTGATACTTTATAATTTGTGGGATAGTTAATTTCTTTAGTATAGACAAATGAAAAATAGAAATTTTTAAATCAGTATGGACATGATGGAGGCTTTAACAAAAGCAGGGAATCAAATATCCATGAAACAATTTTTTCTTAATACACAAAAAGTTGTTAATCATGAAAAATATGATAATATAGGGTTATTGCATGAATATTGGGGAATATTGTCCCGAGTAGAATTTTATATTGCATGAGCTTGCGAGTGCAATATATGTTCTACGAGGGACAATATTCCCCAATATTCATGCAATAACCCTTTTATTGTATAGCAATATAATATTTGAAAGTAAAAATTGGTTTAAACTTAGATTTAAACGTTGATGACGTCATGAATTTTGAATATTTATTGCACTAGTGCAATATTAGAATTTATTGCACGCTAACTTTTGGTTACGTTCTGTGGGAAATATTATATTACTATACAATAAAATGTAAATCTTCAACTGTTAAATCTTCATTTTTTAAATCGTTGTTAGGATTTTTTAAGCATAATTAATAAACAGTATATGCAACGATTTAATGTTATGTAAATTATTTTTTTAAGCAGTTAACAGTGCAGGAATGGAGTATTGTAGAATGCTGCCATAAATGTTTTTGATAGTTTAGCATGGTGACGAATATACTTATATAAATATAATAAATCTTGAAAAAATAAGACAATTTCAGTGTTTTGTACTATGCGAAGATGTTCAATAACATATCTTAGGAGACACTGTTTTACATCATATATAAAATGTTATACTTTCAATAAACTGTGCATTTTTATCTAAAATAAAAAAAAAACACGATTTCCTAATAAATGAAAAGGAATATACAAAAATTGCTATTCCATTTTCTTTTACAATAATTTTAATAAAATTCATTGACACTAAAATTGAATTGCTTTATCTCATCTTGTTTTCCCAAAAAATCTACTTTGTCTCTCGATCTCATAGAAATACTGATCCTGTATCCACACCTAGTTAACAAGGTCTGTAACATTTTTCTTTCTACCATCTGTTTCAGAACTCATTCAGGTTCTTCAGGTTTTTTTTTTACGAATGATAAAAATTTTCAAAATTTTGAGGCAGAAATTTCATTGGCTTATGTAATGATCACAAGATCAGAGGCACCAATTTCATTGGTTTATGTAGTGATCACATGAACAGAGGCGGAAATTTCATTGGCTTATGTAATAATCACATGCACAGAGGCAGAAATTGCATTGGCTTATTTAATGATCATATGCACAGAGGCAGAAATTTCATTGGCCTATGTAATGATCGCATGAACAGAGGCAGAAATTATTGGCTTATGTAATGATCACATGATCAGAGGCAGAAATTATTGGATTATGTAATGATCACATGATCAGAGTGTTGTCAGATCCTTGTGAACATAGTGTGGACACAGGGCCTGTATTTCAATCAGATCAGGCATTCTCTTAAATCAACAGAATTTTCAAATGAATTAAAATTCTACACTACATATAAATTTACATATTTGTATGTCTAAGGTTTGTATTAAGAGGTTCCATTTCTGCATCATAGTTGTTTTTAGACAGATTGTTCATGGGGTAGAGGTATTCATTGTTATCCATGTATGTGTAGGGCGGGGCGGTTGGCTCCGGGGCAGGGTAGTATCCATCATAGTCCTGCTGTCGTTCATCTTCGTCTGAACCACACATCAGGTAATGTACTTTCTGCAATGAAAATATTATCATAACCTTATTTAAATATCCTGCAATTATATTTTTACAATACCATACAATTAAAGCCTTTGCATGAGGTCCATACAAGGACACAAACATATTAGTTGTTATTTCCTTCATTTTCTTACATCTTTTTTTTTGTATATCTTATGTATTTGAAGATTTTTCTTTTCAAATAATCAATCATAAATACACACTTTTTAAAAACAATATCATGAAATTCATTACTTGACATCATAAAGTATATCAGTTTTTAGATATTCTAAAAATAACCATGCAATATGCTTTTTGCTAACTGCCATTTTCTATCTACCTTCGAAAATATAGTTTAAAATGTGACTATCCCTGAACAAATCAATTTAGTTAAAATATAAGAATTCATAATATCAAATATCAATCTGGCGGATCCAGAACTTTTCCTAAGGGGGGGCCAGCTGACTGACTTAAGGAGGGGGGCCACTCCAGAGATTCCCTATATAATCAACCAAATTTTTCCCACGAAAGGGGGGGATGCCCCCCTGGATCCGCATATGGATATGTAACACCAAAACAGAACAAAACACTAATTACCTTTTGTAGTTTATAGATTGTAAGCTGGTTTATTGTTGACTTTTATGCTTTTTTTGTTCTGTTAAATTCAAGCAGATTTTAGCTTATTTTTAGCAATGCAATTATTTTGTTGTGCAGCATCTAATTTTTAAATTCATCAGTATATATTTGATACTGATATTTGAAATTGATGAGCACCCTTTAAAATATCAATAACAAAGATGGCGGAGTGTAAACAAACCACCTGGGGAAAGAGAGTTTCTTCTCTTAATACTAAGTTTAAACATATTTATTTATAGTGGATCGGAAAACAAGTTTTGCAACTTATATTAATCCCTTTCCACTTTGCGGGTGCGAGTGCTGCCTTGTAGCGGCATTAGCCTGCTCTTTTTTGAAATCTACAAGGGTGTCTTTTAACGAGCAAGAGATATGGCTATCTCTTAACATGGGTCAGCCATTTATCGTCCCCTTCTGACAGACTATCATCGTTTCCTCGAGACCATACTCGCAAATGGTGTCAAGGGAGAGCCGAAAATTCAATTCCTGAAATTTTCATCCCAGACGGGAATCGAACCAGGAACCTTTGTGTTAGTAGACTGATGCACTAACCACTACACCACGACTTTCCTAATAATTGCTTATTGTACTCTATACTGTAGATTCATTTATTTTCGTTGATATCAATTTTCGTGGATTGAGGAAAACTTGCAGTTTCATGGATATTTGATTTCATGGTTTTGCAATCTCTGAATACAAAGCCTATATGATATTTGTAATTCATTGAATATTTGATTTCGTGGTTAACCTGTACCCACATAACCCACGAAAATTGGTATCCAACGAATAAAAATGAATCCACAGTAGTCAGCATTTGTGTCTGTCAGGTTCAATTTTGGAGAATAACACTGCACACTATACAAGCCTTTTAACAATAATACGTACCTCATCACAAGAACCATCATATGACATACAGCTATGTAGCACAGCTGCTGGGATTGCTATATAAGGAATAGCTGAGATTATCCAACTTATCAATACCCACACGTCTGTTAGATAATAATTGTTGTAGCTAACTTTATTGTTGATGGTTTGCTGGAAGTTATAAATCCACAGGCCCTAAAAAAGAAAAGTGAGGATTTTATCACAATAAACACAACAATTCAAAGCATGGATTTGTATTGACATAATAAAATTAATGGTACCAATTTCCATGCACCATGTTCATGCCAGTACCGAAGTACTGGCTACTGGGCTAGTGATACCATCGGGGACTAATAGTCCACCAGCAGAGGCATCGACCCAGTGGTAGTAATAAAATTAACAGTTCCAATTTTCATGCTCCTGATGCGCATTTCGACAATACATGTCTCTTCAGTGATGCTCGTGGCCAAAATATTTGAAATCCAAAGCTTAAATAAAACATGAAGAGCTATAATCCAAAAGGTCCAAAAAGTATAGCCAAATCTGTGAAAGGAGTCAGAGCTTTGCATGAGGGAGATACATTCCTTAATTTATAATAATTTCTATCATTTTGTAACAGCAAATTTTAATAACACAAAAAATCTGTATTTTCATGCCAGTACCATAGTACTGGCTACTGGGCTGGTGATACCCTCGGGGACTAATAGTCCACAAGCAGAGGCATCGACCCTGTGGTAGTACTCCAGTCCCAATCAGCAATATTTGAAAAGATTTACTTTGAAATTGAACTTTTAAATTGTTTACTCTTGAAACTTTAAGTGTTTTAGATAAAAGCATTTGATACTGGAAAGTGGCTGGTTTTGCGATATTTAACCTTGCTGAATGTATGTGCTTGTCCAATGTTAGAAACCTCTGCCCTTTGTTAGTCTTGTGTCTTTTTACCATTTAAAATCATTTAAATGTTTCAAAGTTAAATTGGCGTCCATTTTTGTAATGTTATGGTAGTTTTTTGAAAGAAAAAAGGTGGTAACAGTTATGATGATAATTGTATGAAAAATCTGGAGAGAATCATGTCCTGCCAAATTTTCAATTCCTTTTATTTAAAAACAAAGACATAGATCTAGCAATTTCTTTTTCTTTTTTTTAGGTTCCTTTATTTAGATATTTTCAAATTATATAAAACCAGATGATCCGCAGGGCGCAGCTTTATACGACCGCAGAGGTTGAACCCTGAACAGTTGGGGCAAGTATGGACACAACTTTCAAGCTGGATTCAGCTCTAAATTTGGACTGAGATTAAATAGTTGACACAGCATAGGTTTCTGACACAGAATGAATGTGGTCTAATGAAATTAAAATGTTTGTTTTGCCTTTGAGCAATTCACTATGCTGTTGAATATTAATCCTCTCAAAAAAATTGAAGAAATAGCAATAACTACTCAATTAAATACATCATAAAATATTAAAATGTAAAACAAGTGCTTGTTATCACTGAATGGTAAAGATTGTTTTAATTTATCAGTTGGTAGTAAAAGTGAATATACATTGTATATTGTATAAAACAATGATTTAAGTTGATTCAACTACTATTCTGGACAAAGAAAGATAACTCCAATCAATTGAAAATTTCTTGCTATTGCACAATATTGTGCAATTAGATATTTCTTGCTATTGCGAAATACTGTGCAACTGAAAATATTTGCTATTGCACAATACTGTGCAATTGAAGATTTCTTGCTATTGCTCAATACTGTGTAATTGAAAATTTCTTGCTATTGCACAATACTGTGCAATTGAAGATTTCTTGCTATTGCTGAATACTCTGCAATTGAAAATTTCTTGCTATTGCACAATACTTAATATAATAATTTTGGATCCTGATTTGGACCAACTTGAAAACTGGGCCCATAATCAACCAGATGCTCCGCAGGGCACAGCTTTATACGACCGCAGAGGTTGAACCCTGAACGGTTGGGGCAAGTATGGACACAACATTCAAGCTGGATTCAGCTCTAAATTTGGATTGTGATTAAAAAGTTGACACAGCATAGGTTTCTGACACAGAATGAATGTGGTCTAATGAACTTAAAATATTTTTTTTGCCTTTGAGCAATTCACTATGCTGTTGAATATTAATCCTCTCAAAAAAATGTTTGAAGAAATTTTCTTTTTATTTATGAAATCTGAAATGAGAAAAATTTAACCC
The DNA here is from genome assembly GCA_037788925.1 of Mytilus galloprovincialis. NCBI lineage: Eukaryota > Metazoa > Mollusca > Bivalvia > Mytilida > Mytilidae > Mytilus > Mytilus galloprovincialis. The sequence continues at coordinate 22,991,341 of CM075338.1, read as the reverse complement.
CCCACCCCCATTTGTTTTCACATCCCCCTTTCCCTTTTGCCAAAACTGATCTCAATTCAAATTTCTAATGGAGTTTGCAACAATAACTACTCATTTAAATACATCATAAAATATTAAAATGTAAAATAAAGTGCTTGTTATCACTGAATGGTAAAGATTGTTTTAATTTATCAGTTGGTAGAAAAATTGAATATACATTGTATAATGTATAAAACAATGATTTAAGTTGATTCAACTACTATTCTGGACAAAGAAAGATAACTCCAATTGAAATTGCAATTAGATATTTCTTGCTATTGCGCAATACTGAGTAATTGAAAATATTTGCTATTGCACAATACTGTGCAATTGAAGATTTCTTGCTATTGCGCAATACTGTGCAATTGAAAATTTCTTGCTATTGCACAATACTGTGCAATTGAAGATTTCTTGCTATTGCACAATACTGTGCAATTGAAAATTTCTTGCTATTCCATAATACTTAATATAATAATTTTGGATCCTGATTTGAACCAACTTGAAAACTGGGCCCATAATCAAAAATCTAAGAACATGTTTAGATTCAGCATATCAAAAAAGCCCAAGAATTCAATTTTTGTTAAAATGAAACTTAGTTTAATTTTGGACCCTTTGGACTTTAATGTAGACCAATTTGATAACGGGACCAAAAATTAAGAATCTACATACACAGTTAGATTTGGCATATCAAAGAAACCCAATTATTCAATTTTTGATGAAATCAAACAAAGTTTAATTTTGGACCCCGATTTGGACCAACTTGAAAACTGGGCCAATAATAAAAAATCTGAGTACATTTTTAGATTCAGCATATCAAAGAACCCCAAGGATTCAATTTTTGTTAAAAATCAAACTAAGTTTAATTTTGGACCCTTTGGACCTTAATGTAGACCAATTTGAAAACGGGACCAAAAATTAAGAATCTACATACATAGTTAGATTCGGCATATCAAAGAACCCCAATTATTCAATTTTTAATGAAATCAAACAAAGTTCAATTTTGGACCCTTTGGGCCCCTTATTCCTAAACTGTTGGGACCAAAAATCCCAAAATCAAACCCAACCTTCCTTTTATGGTCATAAACCTTGTGTTTAAATTTCATAGATTTTCTATTTACTTATACTAAAGTTATCGTGCGAAAACCAAGAATAATGCTTATTTAGGCCCTTTTTTGGCCCCTAATTCCTAAACTGTAGGAACCAAAACTCCCAAAATCAATCCCAACCTTACTTTTGTGGTCATAAACCTTGTGTCAAAATTTCATAGATTTCTATTCACTTAAACTAAAGTATAGTGCGAAAACCAAGAAAATGCTTATTTGGACCCTTTTTGGCCCCTAATTCCTAAAATGTTGGGACCAAAACTCCCAAAAACAATCCCAACCTTCCTTTTGTGGTCATAAACCTTGTGTTAAAATTTCATTGATTTCTATTCACTTTTACTAAAGTTAGAGTGCGAAAACTAAAAGTATTCGGACGACGACGACGCAGGACGACGACGACGACGCCAACGTGATAGCAATATACGACGAAAAATTAAAATTTTTGCGGTCGTATAAAAATCTAAGTACATGTTTAGATTCAGCATATCAAAGAAGCCCAAGAATTCAATTTTTGTTAAAATCAAGCTAAGTTTAATTTTGGACCCTTTGGACCTTTATGTTGACCAATTTGAAAACAAGACCAAAAATTAAGAATCTACATACACAGTTAGAATCGCCATATCAAAGAACCCCAATTATTCAATTTTTGATGAAATCAAACAAAGTTATATTTTGGACCTCGATTTGGACCAACTTGAAAACTGGGCCAATAATAAAAAATCTAAGTACATTTTTAGATTCAGCATATCAAAGAACCCCAAGGATTCAATTTTTGTCAAAATCTAACAAAGTTTAATTTGGACCCTTAGGACCTTAATGTAGACCAATTTGAAAACGGGACCAAAAATTTTATGGTCATAAACCTTGTGTTTGAATTTCATAGATTTCTATTTACTTATACTAAAGTTATGGTGCAAAAACCAAGAAAAATGCTTATTTGGGCCCCTTTTTGGCCCCTAATTCCTAAACTGTTCGGAACTCAACTCCCAAAATCAATCCCAACCTTCCTTTTGTGGTCATAAACCTTGTGTTTAAATTTCATTGATTTCTATTTACTTATACTAAAGTTATTGTGCGAAAATCAAGAAGAATGCTTATTTGGGCCCTTTTTTGGCCCCTAATTCCTAAACTGTTGGAACCAAAACTCCCAAAATCAATCCCAACCTTCCTTTTGTGGTCATAAACCTTGTGTCAAAATTTCATAAATTTCTATTTACTTAAACTAAAGTTATAGTGCGAAAACCAAGAAAATGCTTATTTGGGCCCTTTTTGGCCCCTAATTCCTAAAATGTTGGGATCAAAACTCCCAAAACCAATCCCAACCTTCCTTTTGTGGTCATAAACCTTGTGTTAAAATTTCATAGATTTTAAATCACTTTTACTTAAGTTAGAGTGCGAAAACTAAAAGTATTCGGACGACGACGCCAACGTGATAGCAATATACGACGAAAAATTAAAATTTTTGCGGTCGTATAAAAATATTAAAAAGCTTATTTTCAAACAGAATAGAGAACATTTTTAAGGTGGTACCAAACACCTTGATTAACATTAAGTTGGCTCTTTAATTTTTATAAAATGTTTACAAAATATGTACTTTGACCCTTTCACAAAAATATAAAATTTTCAAAAAACTTTGAACCACACACTTAATCAGAATATTTTAATGGTAGTTTGCCAAACACTAATAATTCTGATCATTGAAAAAAAAATTTCAATTTCCTCAAAATAGAATGTGATTAAATTTACAAAATGCTAATTTTAATCATTGAGAAGCTCAATGTTAATAATCTAACCAATAGAACTTGATTAAATCTTTCAACTGGATTTACAGAGTTATCTCCTTGAAGTGTCAGATTTTACAGAGTTATCTCCCTCTAGTGTCAGAGTGATTTCTTTCCCTGTTGTGTTATGTACCACCTTAATGTCGTCTTAATACTTACAGCTGCAGAAATAGATGCCAGTCCACACCAGATACTGATGATTACTCTTTCTCCAATGGAAAAGGTCTGCTTCACTGAAAACACACAATTAACTTAGTTATTAGAGAAATCGGCAAACAAATTGATAAGCTACAACAAGGGTTTGTTTAACAACCACAACCTGGACTACCCATTAACAACCATGACCTAGACTACCCATTAACAACCATGACCTGGACTACCCATTAACAACCATGACCTGGACTACCCATTGACAACCATGACCTGGACTACCCATTAACAACCATGACCTGGACTACCCATTAACAACCATGACCTGGACTACCCATTATCAACCATGACCTGGACTACCCATTATCAGCCATGACCTGGACTACCCATTAACAACCACGACCTGGACTACCCATTAACAACCACGACCTGGACTACCCATTAACAACCACGACCTGGACTACCCATTAACAACCACGACCTGGACTACCCATTAACAACCACGACCTGGACTACCCATTAACAACCATGACCTGGACTACCCATTAACAACCATGACCTAGACTACCCATGAGGCTCACACTTGATCATTCATTAGTCAACTGTACAAGGGCTGTATATATAGCAAGTCAAGGTTGTTAAAAACTTCCATCATTATTCATTAGCTACACTACAGCTTTGTAAAAGTTTACACTGAAATAAGTTGGTTTACAATATAATGTTTGGTAATTTGAAGGTCATACAAATTGTAAGGACACAATTATTTGATATATGCTTTACTTAACTACTGGTACTTGTATTAAAAAAACATATTGTAAGGTTGACATGCTGTCTGGTAGGTGTTATCATGCCTTTTAGATTATTGTGTTGCTTATAATCAGTTTCTGACATTTTCTCATCAAAACAAGGGTCCTAAGATTTCTATGTTTTTTTTTTTCTTTTGTGTACTTGTGTCATTTTTTTCATTTTTAGCCATAGCGTTGTCAGTTTATTTTCAACTAATGAGTTTGAATGTCCCTTCGGTATCTTGGATGTCTCTTTTGAAACCCTGATGTCCAATATAAACTTACCATAAACAAGAATTAAGGAAATAGCGAGGAGTATTACAATAATGAATCTCAATCTAACAACTGACTGGTCCATCAGAACTATCAGGTAAATTCCAACCTAAAAATAAATAGACAAAAAAAATATTATCCAGGTAGTGCCACTAAAACAATGTTACGTTAACCTTTTTTTTTCTTCTTTTCTTATAATTTTATAGAACAAATCATAACAAATGGCACTTCTCACAATCAAAGCTAGAAGCTATTTCAGGAAATTTGAGAATGAACATACGTATAACTGTCATTTTCATTAAATTTTCAAAGTCTGATGCCTGTTACATGTGTAATTTTGGCAAATTCAGCAGAACGCAACAAAATGTAAACTATATCTGTATCTCATCAATGTTTCATATGGCCAAATAAAAATATATGTGTGGTTCCAGTTATCCTACCTACCCTACTTTTTAGTCATAAAAATAGCCTACCCTAAAAAAATTTTTGTCATTTTCCATGAAGCACTGTTAAAGTCAGAATGTTGCTCCCATAGACTGAATGTAAAAAATAACATAAAATAAGAAGAATGTGTCCATAGTACACGGATGCCCCACTCCCACTATCATTTTCTATGTTCAGTGGACCGTAAAATTGGGGTTAAAACTTTAATTTGGAATTAAAATTAGAAAGATCATATCATAGGGAACATGTGTACTAAGTTTCAAGTTGATGTAACTTTGACTTCATCAAAAACTACCTTGACCAAAAACTTTAACCTGAACTTTGCACTATCATTTTCTATGTTCAGTGGACCATGAACTTGGGGTCAAAACTATAATTTGGCATTAAAATTAGAAAGATCATATCATGGGGAACATGTGTATTAAGTTTCATGTTGATTGGACTTCAGCGTCATCAAAAACTACCTTGACCAAAAACTTTAACCGGACGGACGGACGGACGAACAGAGGCACAGACCAGAAAACATAATGCCCCTATACTATCGTAGGTGGGGCATAAAATAATGCCCCTCTACTATCGTAGGTGGGGCATAAAAAAAAAACCCTACCTACCTACCCTAATTAATTTTTAGATGTAACTGGAACCACGCATACTATTTTATTTGGCCTATGCTAAAAATCAGCTCAATGTGTGAAGGGGTTGAGAAAAGAAATGTGTACAAGTGTTTGTTGTAGAATGACCAAAGACAGAATGACAGAATAAAAACATGGCGAAATGACAAAATGATAGAATGGCGGGAAAAAGTAAAACAATATGGCCCTGATCACTTTGTGATGAGGCCATAAAGAATATACTCTGTCTCTTGACTTTGGAACATGCCTCACTTTCTTCAGCTAAACACAAAAACAATAGGTCTGGAAAATATAATAAATATTCTTACCTTTGACATATGTAGTACACCTAATCCCATCAGGAGCAAAATTAACAAGAAACTAGTAACAAATGTGGTACAACATCTACGATCGGTAAATCTGGCATATCTCGACGTTAAACTGTCCACTATATTGTCTACAATCGTCATCACAGCAATGCACTAAAATGAAACAAGAATTATAATCTTTAGTTATAATTTTATTTTAAAGAAAATAAACTTTAATAGCTGACTATGCCCTATGGGTGTTGATCATTGTTGTAGGCTATACAGTGACCTATAGTTGTTAATTTCTGTGTCATTTGGTTTCCTGTGAAGAGTTGTCTCATCAGCAATCATACCACATTTTCTTTTTAGGCCAAATAAAAAATATATGTGTGGTTCCAGTAACCCTACCGTCCCTACTTTTTCGGCTTAAAAATAGCCTACCCTAAAGATTTTATTGTCCTTTTTCATTAAGCAATGTTAAAGTCAGAAAGTTGCTCCCATAGACTCAATGTAAAAAAAAAACCATAAAATAAAAAAAAATCCCTACCTACCTACCCTAACTTTTTTTCAGATGTAACTGGAACCACACATACTTTTTTATTTGGCCTTAATAAAGAGTATGAAGTCTATGGAAGTACCAAGAATGTTTAAGAAGTGTTATGTATGTACTGGGTCATTCGTCATTAGGATGAAGTATATATATTGTCTTAGACTCTAGATCTTTTTAAATGTTATCTTTTTCTATAAGCCATTTTTGCCAAGCATTTTTATAAGCTATTGGACATTTTAACCCACAAAATTGACAGACAAATAGTGGGACATAAAAATGATCTTTACTAACCAAAAACATCACACCGGAAATAAACATGGATAAATAGAACAGCATGGCGTACACAGGTGGAACCTTCAAAACAGCAAACGCTGCAGGCATACTGTGGAATACAACCTTAAAACCTGAAACAAAACAACAGATTCTATCAACAAAGCTTCTCACTTAATATATGTACAATAAGAGTTTTAGTGATGTGGTTGACATTTGGAATACAAAGCTTCTCACTGTACATCAGATTCTAACAACAAAGCTTCTCACTTGATATTTGGAAATCAAGGCTTCTTATTGAACAGCAAAACTTTTCATTGAATTCAATAAGAGTTTTAGTGATACAGTTGTGAGAATAACTTACTAAACCCTGAACCAGTTTTAGTGATGTGAACTTTTACTGATGTTGTTGATTGTCAATTGGTGGAATGAATCAAAATGTTTTTCTAAATAAATATTTAACAAAATCTGCATTTTAGTTGATGTGTGCACCCATTAGGTTAGGGGCCAGCTGAAGGACGCCTCCTGGTGCGGGAGTTTCTCGCTGCCTTGAAGACCCATTGGTGGCCTTCAGCTGTTGTCGGCTCTCTGGTAGGGCTGTTGTCCCTTCGACACATTCCCCATTTCCATTCTGAATTTTATCCTGTATTAATCCAATTTAGACAAGAATACCACTACACTTACAAGTCTACACAAAATTCCATTACAGATTATTTTAACCCAAAGCTTCCTCTTTCAAAAGTACAATTAGTGATTTGATGTGATCTTAAGCTGGCTGTGCCATAAGCGTGCAACATGTATTTACAAAAAGTTTACTTGCAAGCATCTTTATTTTTTAAACTGAATAACTTGGAAAATTTTAAAATATTGTTTATTATATGTATTTGTGAGTGATGAATGCAGCAAACACAAACATGTTCAACCCCACCACTTTCTTTATGTGCCTGTCTCAAATCAGAAGCTTGCAGTTTAGTGGTTGCTGTCATAATTTTTTTTGGTTTGTTTTTTTTTTAAATTGTTTTGTAATTAACTAGGCCTTTAGTTTTATCTCCATTGAATTGTTTCATATTTTTCAAGTCTTGGCCTTTATAGCCACCTAAATCAACTGTATGGATTTTTCTCGTTATCGATGGTTGTCTTCCACGATGTGACTGATATATCGATTCAAACTAGAAGACATTTCTAACATTATAAATAATTTCAACAAAACAAAAAACACAGGAAACGAAAAACATAAACAAATAAAACCAACGAAATATTTCCAACTACACAAACTGAATACCTAAAACAGTCATGCTTTATTTACAACATAAAAAGCAGGTGTTACAACTCGCAAATCAACCAAAGCCATGATAAATGAGTGATGCGAATAGTTTAAGATTCTTTTGTCTGCTAGAGACATATAAATCTACCCAAAAATCCTTTTAAATAATTAAGGACAGATTTCAGTATTTTTTAATAGATCTAAAGGGAGATCACTTTAAAAAGATTCATGTGTAAGTACTGCTAAATTTAAACATTTTTGCGATTAAAATAATTTGTTTTTTCAGAATTTAATAAATATACATACCACATTTCAAGTTGATATATCCACAACTTTATTGAAAACTGTTTTGACAAAAAACTGATACAGGCTGGACAATTTGACAGACAGACAGACCTACTATAGGCATTCTTCTTGAGGTAATGAAAACATAATTACACAAGAACGAGAACCTCAAAGCAGTGTTCTCCTTAAAACCTGACTATAAAGCCTTCTTAGTAACTTAAGCTTGGAAGATATTAGTATTGAATTTGGCAATTTGCAGGCATGAACTGGTGATTTGAGGGTAAAAAAGCTTCATGAAACATACACAACAGCCCGGATGGATTTTAGTTTTTCCACCGATCCACTGTGGACATCCCATCCATGCCCACTCCAGCTATAATCTCTTTTTTTGTAAAAAATATTGATTAAAATTGCTTATCTGCTTTTTTCAATTGATTGCTCTTGCAAATATTTTGATTTAACCAAAAAAAATGCATGCCCACTCCTATGGGTGGGCAGAGTGGACAACAAGCTAGAAATTTTGCCCACTCGGTGCCCACACCCACTGTGGACGGGTGGACAAAGCAAAATCCACCTGAGCTGTAGTGTATGTATCAGCAAATGATAAAAATGAAATTCCAATAATTTTATCTTAATATTCTACTCTCTGCAATCTACACATATGCCTATCTATGTAAATTCTCATGATAAATCATATTCTCTAGTTAGTAGTATATTTTCATTTTCAGTATGGTAAATGTAAAATTAGCTTCTTTTTTCAATGTCCAGGGCCTTTTAAAGATGACTATAAAAGGTAAGGACTATGTTTTTTTATTGTTGAAAGCTATTAGATCACCTATATTTACTTTTATTTTCGTCATTTGAACTATGGTGGATAGTCTCATTGGCAATCATATCACATCTTGTCATTGTAATACAAAAGACAAATTTCTTTATTTAAATCCTTCCCGTCTTCATCAGGTTAATAAACTAATGTCAAGTTTTCTACCTTATTTTTCGTTCATTGATCTAAAATTTTTAAAAGTTATCCGGAAAGCTTAGCTTCTTAATAAGCTAGGCTTTGTACTTTAAAGGAATTTCTCCCCTTATTGAATGATACCAGTAATACTTCATGTAAACAAATGAAACAGTTATTTGTGCATTGCTGTCATGACTGTGGATTCTTTTTTCTTCAATTAGTACATATTTTAATGGATTCAGGAAGATCTTAGTTCATTATTTGCTAAAGACAACATAAAAGCCGTCAGAATATTTGTACTTTGTTTAACATTTTTATTCTTGGTTTAACTTAACCTATGATATGATTGGTATCCCACCAATATTTCCAGTTACAAGCAAGCATTGATAGATTATGCCTGATGAAAGTTTTCTGACACATGACCATGTCTACACCAATGAAAACACTAGAATTAATTTTATGGGACACATGACCATGCCTACACCAATGAAAACACTAGAATTAATTTTTGGACACATGACGATGTGTACACGAATGAAAACACTAGAATTAATTTTGTGGGACACATGACCATGTCTACACCAATGAAAACACTAGAATCATTTTTTTGGGACACATGACTATGTCTTAACAAATGAAAACACTAGAATTATTTTTTGGACACATGATTATGTGTACACCAATGAAAACACTAGAATTAATTTTGTGGGACACATGACCATGTCTACACCAATGAAAACACTAGAATCATTTTTCTGGGACACATGACCATGTCTACACAAATGAAAACACTAGAATTATTTTTTGGACACATGATTATGTCTACACCAATGAAATCACTAGAATTTAATTTGTGGGACACATGACCATGTCTACACCAATGAAAACACTAGAATTAATTTTGTGGGACACATGACTGTCTACACCACTGAAAACACTAGAATAAATTTTGTGGGACACATGACCATGTCTACACCAATGAAAACACTAGAATTAATTTTGTGGGACACATGACCATGTCTACTACACCAATGAAAACACTAGAATTTAACTTTCATACTGAAAATGTCAACATAAAACTGTTAATTATATCCTGTAAAAGGAATGGCATGCAAATAATAGGGTTAAGTGAATGGACTTACTCGCCAGCCCTGTTTGTATAAAAAATAAAAATAAATACAAAATCATTTTTAAAACAATTCCGTCACCTTCAATTCCTATTCAAATACAGATCTTTCACCTTTTTATTAAAATAATACAGATATCTTTTTGTTATGTTCAATTCATATTATTTTTAGTACATTTTTTCAGACATTCAGTTTTTCTTTTATAAAAAATGTTTGATTGTTTTTTTCACCTAATCTTGTATATTTATAAATACGATACATGTACCCTGTTACAACCTTTGCTACACAACATTTCAAAATTGCGATTGTTAGAGGTAGATCGGGTGTCTTTTTCTGAGCATCCCTTATGGGCATGTTGCAAACATACTTATGTAATTTAACATATTTCTTCAAGTATCTTTCAATATACAACAAAACTTTTTAAACTTGAAATTTAAAGATTAAACAAAAAAAGTGTATTTCAAAATTTAAGAATTTTTTTTCTTTAGAATCAAGGGCAGATAACTATACTGAATTTTATAGAGAAAATGTGTTTTTTTTTATGAGCTAATTTTAAATATTGGTAACCTAGGACAAAACAACATGAGTGCATCTTTCTTTATAGTTTATAGATAGAATCAGAAGAAATTATATTGCAACAAAAGATTCAGCCAACGAACAGCTACATTTGTGTATTACCAATGTTATTTCAACTGATGGGGCGGAGCTTACATTTTGATTTGCATAAGGACAGTCTATTTGATGTCTTGTGTGATAAGGATTATTGCAGTTATAATTAATATTGAATTCTAATCACCTATCAGTGTCACCAAACACATATATACAAAAGAACTGAGTGTATTATATGGGACGAATAACTGGACACTGCATTGACAAGTTTATCCCAAAACTCCCATCTATAGATGGACTGGTCTTAAATAAGCGAACTTCTTAAACCCTGCCCAGTCAAGTGAAATAAATGTAGTAATACATCCCAAAAGATTTGTAAATCGACACAAATATCTCAACTCTCATACCTTTAAACATTGTCTCTGTAAAAATAGCTACATTTTTTGTCTCCAGGAGGTTTCCTAGATACGGTGCCATTGCCAACTGTGGGATTTGTACTATACAAGCATACACAAAAATAACCACCAGCCAATTTCTGTAATATAAAACAAATTTTCATATTACTATGTATTAAGATGGTACCAAACATCTATCTAAAATACCATACAGGCATACACAAAAATAACCACCAGCCAATTTCTGTAATATAAAACAAATTTTCATATTACAATTTCCCAAGATAAGGAATCATCGCCAACTGTGGGACTTGTACTATACAGGCATACACAAAAATAGCCACCCTCCAATTTCTGTAATTAAAACAGATTTTCATATTACAATTTCCCCAGATAGGGTGCCATTGTCAACTGTGAGACTTGTACTATACAGGCATACACAAAAATAGCCACCAGCCAATTTCTGTAATATAAAACAAATTTTCTTATTACTATGTATTAAGATGGTACCAAACATCTTGCCTAAAATAAAGTTGCCTCATTTTAATTTTAATAAAATCTTGTCAAAATACTAATGTTACCCTTTGACAAAAATATAAAAATTTAAAAAAAAAACTTAAACCACACACTTTATTGAAAAAAAATCATTGGATATATAGCAGTTTGACAAGCACTACTTTTGATCCTTCAGATGTTTAATATCTACTTAACAATGGAGTGTGAATAAAACATTCAGCTGATTTTTCCAGAGTTAGTGTTATGTATCACCTTAAACCTTTTACGTATTTTAATTTTTCTTCTGTATCTTACAAACTTAACCACTGTTCTTTGAGGACCTTATAGTACAATGGTTATGTAATGCTATATAACTTGAACAGGGCTTTCCATTGAAGCCGGTAGCCGGCGGAAATCCGCCGTTTGCGGTGGCTTCAAGTGCAGGCTACTTAACTGACAAAAAGAAAAAAGAAAAAAGAAAAAAATTTCTTTTTCAAATGTTTACAGCCAGCCGAGAGACGTATTGTCGCAAAGTCGCAGTCGCTATAAACAAGTGATGAAAAGTCAGTGTTTGCCTTGGGCTAAATATAGTTCACATGAATTCAGGTCACTGATTGGTTGTCTATTTAAAGTCAGAATGCAATGTTTCTTTTCAAAGATAACAAGAGAGACGTTCCGGTGATCATTGAACGATAACATTAGAGACGTTCCGATGGTCATTAACTCGTTGGCTTTTTTTGGCTTTTAAAACGTGAAGACAATCAGATAGGATGACAATCTTATGGAATAATGTCAGTCAAATTAAAGAAAGTGTAGTAGATCATATTGTTCAGAATCTGGAAAACAGTGTCTTTTGAAGTTAATTTTTCTAAGCCCATGTGGTGTTCAGAGAATCAAGGTCAAAAACGAAAGTAGAATATTGTCGACTCGACCTCAAATAAATAACATTTCCAAATGATTTATGAATCCGACTTATTGAACAATTTACAAAAGAAGAGAAAATCAGAGGATATATCAATTTTCTGTCAATGCTTGAGAAATAATTGTATGATTTAAATACGCGTAACAGTTTTTAGAGAGAAAAGGGGGTCATTTGTTTACAAATGCACGTAGTTATGCAATAAATCGATCAAGATTTCTAACAAACCGGATTATTATATATAAATAAAACTCCTTCAAAAGTAAATGATTTTAAGCATAAGGTAATAAAAAAAAACTATAACATAAAAAAAAGAAATTTCTTCGAGATCGAGACTTTTTTTTCTTTCTTTAATTTTATACATAAAAAATGGTCATTTGAAAGATGAAATTAGGTGCCAGGAGATTGCGAGAATGCAGGATTTAGCTCTATTTATGCTACAGCTTCTGGAGGCCTTGAGCGGCCCACAGACCCCCTGCCGTAAAGCACCAAGCTTACAGCTTGGTGGGCATCCCGCTTCGCCGAACGCATGTTACAGCCGCCTATAATTTTAATTGAGGTAGCAATACACAGTTAGGAAAAAAACTTAAAATTGACACTCATAATTTTTAAACACCCTCTTTCCCCTCCTGTCTAACAAAGAAGGCTTTATATGTGTGTTATACATGTATATACTTATAGAAAGAGAATCTTCCATAGATTTGATTTCTAATGGTCATAAGGGTGAAATATAATCCCTCTTGGGTGTAACCATGGCAACAATCTGCATTTCTTAGATACAAAATATAGCAAAAAAGGGGGGTGAACATGTCACAAAAGTCTCCAAAATTTGGTCTAAAGGAAAATTTCAATCAATTACAGTAATACCTTTCCTGAATCCATAGGTTTATATCTATCAAGTGGTCCCAAAAAAATCATATGCTTATCTGCTCGTTTTTCCATAAAATTGAATTGAAAAGATCGTGCGCAAAATCTTTGTTGATAAACACTACAATAATGTATGGACCTATGAACGGTACGGATAGGAAAATACGGACTGTCAATCATATAAATGGCCTATAAAACATGTTAAAAACAATCTTAATGTTCATATAAACCCACTAAGAAGGCTATATTATTCTTCAATTATCTAAAAATCAATTTTATTGTACAAAAACTTTCATATTTAAAAAATTCACAGGGGCCATAATGCGAAACTAAACTTCTAACTGTGTATTGCTACCTGAGCCTTCTACTTCAATTTCAAGGGAAAGCCCTGCTTGAATGTTAATACAGATTTTTTTATTGTGCTATAAGTGTGATACTAGGTCTTCTTTTTATATGTTCTTCTTTTAGTTTGGATATTTTCCATCCTTTTTCAGTTATAAGCAAAGAATGTTACCATGGTTACTGTGTATTCATGTGACATTTATATCATATTATTCATTTTTACTAAAATTTCAATATAAGCCCACTGTCCAAAAAAGTGTACATCATTAAATTAATAACTAATATTTCCGTTTTAAAATCTGGTAAAGGAAGTTTGTTTTGGGATATTTGTCAGATTTTCAGAATCCTCTGGTTTCATCCATTTGAATGCCTTTCAAAAATTTGCCCATTGACCCTCATTTTTCTTTTTATGCCCCACCTACGATAGTAGAGGGGCATTATGTTTTCTGGTCTGTGCGTCCGTTCGTCCGTCCGTCCGTCTGTCTGTCTGTCTGTCTGTTCGTTCGTTCGTCCGTTCGTTCGTCCGTCTGTCCCGCTTCAGGTTAAAGTTTTTGGTCAAGGTAGTTTTTGATGAAGTTGAACTCCAATCAACTTGAAACTTAGTATACATGTGCCCTATGATATGATCTTTCTAATTTAAATGCCAAATTATAGTTTTGACCCCAATTTTACGGTTCACTGAACATAGAAAATGATATTGCAAATTTCAGGTTAAAGTTTTTGGTCAAAGTAGTTTTTGATGAAGTTGAAGTCCAATCAACTTGAAACTTGGTATACATGTGCCCTATGATATGATCTTTCTAATTTAAATGCCAAATTATAGTTTTGACCCCAATTTTATGGTTCACTGAACATAGAAAATGATAGTGCAAATTTCAGGTTAAAGTTTTTGGTCAAGGTAGTTTTTGATAAAGTAGAAGTCCAATCAACTTGAAACTTAGTATACATGTTCCCTTTGATTAGATCATTCTAATTTTAATGCCAAATTAGAGAATTTATTCCAATTTCACGGTCCACTAAACATAGAAAATGATAGTGCGAGTGGGGCATCCGTGTACTGTGGACACATTCTTGTTATAAATCTTTTACATTTATAATGATAAGCCATCTGTAAAAGTCTTATAAAATTTTAACTTTTTTTTTTAATAGTTTTTGAGAACTTAAACTTGTCAATGATAAAGCTATGAAAAGTCAAGAGAAAACATTTTCTCGACAAAATTTCAATGGCTAATATCTCGAAAACAAACACATTGATCTGTATATTTGTTTTGCCTTTTTTGCTTTCTTAATTAATCCTCTATCAATGTATACTAGTGTTATGGAAAGCTATTTATTATGAAACTGAGTAGCGACTTCCTTAATACCAATCCTCTGTACACATCAATCTAAGTTAGGCATGGATGGTCACCAATTTTGTTGAATCTTTCTCAGACAACAAACATTGACATAAGATAACTGAAAAATCCCCCCTTTTTTTAATGAATAAAACCCTGTTACTTGTAAATGTAAAATCTTAAATTTACTAAAAAACGAAAAGGAGCTCATGTCAATAGATATAAACAATTCACCAAAGTTTCATGCGAATTGTTTAAAGCGTTTTTGAGTTAATGTTGACGACAGACAGACAGACCAACACATACAACAGTATACCATGTCCTGTTAATGAGCGTATAAAAAATAAAGGTGTCACCATACATCTTATGCTACAAAGATCATATTTCCAATCCACTTACACATTTCGACTGATACGACCTTTTCCAACCCATTTTCCTATTGATACAGGTATAGCTGTCCAAACAGGTAACCCAAACATCAACAGATTAAAACCATTGATCCAGTCCTGAAACATAAAGAATGAAATTAGAACAGATATCAGATTCCAATTTTCCAATTTGTAAAGGGACATAACTCTAGAATGGTTGAAGGGATACCACTAAAATTCAAACTTGATCTGTATGTTGTGGTAATAAGCTTTGTGTATATGTTTAATAGCATTTGGTTGAGCCAAACTAAAGTTAGAGAATGGGAAAAAAATCAGCATTTTTTTACTTGTAAAGTGGCATAACTCTAGAACAGTAAAAGTGACCCCACCAAAATTCACATTTAATCTGTGTTTTTTGGTAATAAGCTTTTTGTATAAGTTTCATAAAATTTGGTTGAAGCAAACTGGTTAGAGAACTGAAACCAACTTTGGGACATATGCCAATACATACAAAAGGACAAGGGTAAAAATGTATGCCCCCTCTACCAGTCTGCGACGTTAACCACTAGCCCGATGCCCCAGACTAGTAATTTTCAGCTCGGACTAGTAAATTTTATTTATCGCTAGCCCGACCGGACTAGTAAGAAATATAACGTCCTTTCTATGTTATTTGAAATTTGAACATATTTGAAGTTCAAATTGACAAGTAATGCAGAAAAGATCGTCAAATCAATGTGTTGCAAAGTCTAAACTACTTTGAAACTTTGAAACTTTGAAACTTTTTATTTCTCAAGACCCCATCAGGGGTATGTGAATATAAACAATAATAACAAACAATAACATATATACAAAATAATGAGATCATAGAATGACATGGTTACATATTCAATGGTATACATAAAGTACATGATTTAAGGAATTTGCAGTGGAAGGCAAATCTAATTTATAACAGACAGAACAATTTTACAAAATTTGGCAAGTTTGACAATTAAATTGTAGTCATCAGAACAAAAAAGTTCACAATATTTTATAGCATTTGGCTTTTTATACACATTACAGGACAAAAGCCTTTTTCTTTCATTTGAAAAAAAAGTACATTTAAATAGATAATGAAATTCATCACCAATTTCACATAAATTGCATAAATCACAAATGCGATCATCACGTTCAACACCCCAAAAACGACCTTGTTCTATTGGCAATTTATGGTTCATACATCTAAAATTACAATATGCCTTTCGAAGATCATATGGTAGATCAACAATATATCTTTCAAAATTATGAATGGTTTTGAAAATTCTATAATTTAAACATTTAGCTGAATCATAAACAGTAGTAACCCATGTTTGTTTGAACTGATCACAGAGACATTGTTTGACTAGATTTGATATGACTACATTTTTTGGTACACTCTGTGACAGCCAGTACTCTGAGAGACCACAATTATTAAGGGTTTTTTCAATACAAACAATCCATTTAGAATGGAAAAAATTCTTGATATGCATGTTATATAATAACTTGTACAAAGTAGCAGCAATTTTATCTTGCTTATTACAAATAATTCTTTTCCAGAATGCAACCATTCTACTTTTGATAAAAATATCAATAGGAAATCTTCCTAGTTCACCATACATGATACAATTTGGTGTACATTTCTTCAGACTTAGTATATATTTATAAAATTGCAGACAAAATGATTCTAGTATACTGTTATTAGTAGAACCCCAAATCTCACAACCATACATTAATATAGGTAAAACCATTACATCAAACATCTCAAGCTGTATATCAATAGGTAAATTTAGTTTTCTACTTTTTTTCATTATACTAAACCTAGCCTTTCTAGCTTGACAAACTAATCTTTCTTTATTTTTACAAAATGAACCATTTGAAGCAAAAATTATTCCAAGATATGTAAAATCATCAACAATATCTATATTTTGACCATCATAAGTGAAAGCAAGGTTATTATTCAGTTCAAAAGTACGTTTTCTAAAAATTACTATCTTAGTCTTAGCAACATTTACTTCTAATTTCCAACATTTGCAATACAAATACATGGCATTCAAGGCAGCTTGCAATTCAGATTCAGACTCTGCTAGAATTACAGTGTCATCAGCATAAAGTAATAGATACAATCTAAAGTATACAGCAATTTCATCATTATCAAGAAAAATATGAGCAGCATTGTAAACATTTGACAAACCTTCATAAGAATGTGACAAAAATTCAACTAGATCATTTAAAAACAATGAAAATAGTACAGGAGACAAATTTTCTCCTTGGCGTACGCCAACATTGCTAAAAAAGAAACTTGAGGTGTTACAACCTAATCGTACACAAGATTTGGCATTTTTATACATACTGTGAATAACTTTAAACATTTTACCATCAATACATTGTTGTAGTAACTTGTGCCATAATGCACATCTATCCACCGAGTCAAAGGCTTTCCGGTAGTCAACAAAAGCACAAAATAAAGGTTTGTTACATCGCAAGTAAAGATCAATCAGACAGTTCATATTAAAAATGTGATCAGTAGTACCATAATGCTTTCTAAAGCCTGCTTGCTCTTCGCAGAGAACATTAAAATTATCTAAATAACAATTAAGCCTATTATTCAGCACACATGTGAATAATTTACCAAAACAGCTAAGAACCGTAATGCCCCTGTAGTTATCAGGATTTGCAGGGTCTCCTTTACATTTATATATTGGTACAATAATACCTTCAGACCATGAGTCTGGTACACAACCAGATTCAAAAACAATATTAAACAAAGCAATAAAAACTGGTAACATTTTATCAGCAGAATGCTTCAAAAATTCATTAATAATCAAATCATTTCCACAGGCTTTATTATTTTTCAACCCTTTAATAGCCTGTCTCACCTCATTTTCTGAAATAGCTCTATTCACTTCAGTATTTAAACTAGTAATATTATCAACATCAATATTTTCAAATGTATCATCATTTTCATCTTGAGCAGAGTTCAATTTCTTAAAATGATTATAAAAACAATCAAGAGACACTTTATTGACAATATTCTGTTTAGTCTGAGAGCTACATGCTCTGTTCAGTAAGTTCCAGTATGATTTACAATCATTTTGTCTAAGATTTTTTTACTTCTTAATGAAATTCTTATTATACAATCTATATTGATTACATAAAACCTTTTTGTACTCTTTACTACACACTGTTAAATTTGTCTTGCTTTCAGCAGTTTTAACTCTCCAGTTATAATTTTTTGCTCTATGATACAATTTGCGTTTTTCAGCACATTCTCTATTGAACCATGGTTTCTTAACCTTTCTTTTTTTTAAAGAATTATCAACCTTTCTAATGACCTTTTTTTCCAATAACAAATCACATTTTGAGGCAGCTTGTAAAATTAAAGAATTACATTCATCAACTATTGAATTAACAACAATATTATCTATCAGATCAGTATCTATTTCTTCAAGTTTAACAACAATTGAGTGAATAACAGCTTCATCAATACAATCATTAAATTCATGATATTTGTCATTTTCCCACTTACATTTAGTAACAACAGAGGAATCATCAATATCAACATTTATATTTTCAACAACAGGCATACATGTATCTTTACTTGACATTTCAATATAAATTGCATTATGCACATCACTTAGCATTGGATCATAAGGAAGAATTTCAAAATCTAAAATATTTGTAAACAATTCAGGAGACATAATACAATAGTCAACAACAGTCGATTCTTTACAAGTAAGTGCCCCAATATTTTTATCTTTGAACAATCTGCCATTTGCAATCAATAAATTTAAGTCTTTGCATAACAATAATAATCTATTTCCATAATTATCTACAGATTTATCCAGACTAGAACGTTTTTTACAAATACCTAATGCATCTAAGTCTACAAAGTCAAAATTCTGCTTAATCTCCTTGTCAAGTTGAGCTGATTCACTAACATAGTGATTCATTTCAACAAAGTCATCTTTCTTTCCGGTATGCGCGTTAAAGTCGCCAAGAAGGCAGACTTTACAGTTTTTGTCGACTGCATACTTTAAAAGTTCAGTTTCTATAACATCGAAAATGTCAATAGAGCTATAGTCACTTCTCTCAGGTGGTATATAACATGCACCAAATAAAACAGGTTCATATAAAATATTATTAACAATAAACCACAATGCATTTTCACTAGAACATTCAAGAACTTCAATATTTGAATATAAAAACTCTTTAACAAAGACCACTATGCCACCAGATTTATGCTTTGCACCTTTTCTATTTAAAGGTGGTAATTTAACAAAATTTGAGAACTCAACCTCGTCTAGGTTGTCAAGCTTTGACTCACAAAAACACAATATATCATAATCTGCACATTTTTCTTCCAAATCTGGGAATTTTAATTTCGAAATGATACCACACACATTTAGAGAATATATTTTGATTGATCTTGCATTAGCATCCTGATTTAAAACACTTTCATTGCTGGATTCATCACTTATTAATGTGACATAACTATCTAAACTCGCATCCTCACGCACAAGCGAATTTCCATTTTTAGATAAATTTTCATTTTTGGATGAAACACTTAACAAACACGATTTGTTGAAACTTGAACTATATGACACATTTCGCCTTCCATACGTTCCCTATAGGTTAGGTAAACCCAATTCTCCATAGTCGACGTCATCCTCACCAAGATTAAAGAGATCATCAGGGTTCTCCACTGTGAATTTTTTCCCATCTTTCATTATGCACTGAACTTTGCCATCCCTCGTAAAGGCTGCTTTTACGTTTTCTAATTTCTTAACATACTGCAGTAATTTCATTCTTAGCAAAGTCAGATCTTCATTTATGTATACCTTACTCAAACTAGCGTCATCTTTGAGTTTCTTTTTGTTTGTGAAAATTTTAAATTTCAGGTCCCTCGTAACGAATCTAACAAGCATTTGACGCGGCTTCTTTTTCGGGTCACCAACTCGATGGCATGCAACAATGTCCTCTTTTTTTACATCTACTTCAATTTTTTCACATAATTGTTTGAAAATAGTGAAGTCATCAGTTCCTTCTACTTCCTGTAATCCCGATATACGTATATTTTCTTTACGGCTATATTGGTTTAGTTTATCAATTTCATAACTATTTCTTCTGACAACAGAACTAATGTTCTTTATACTACTTTCATGCGTACGTACATATTTTCCAACTATGTTAGATGATATTACATTTACGGCCGGTAATAATAGATTTACAACTTTTATTGCCGTTTGATCAGATTCATTTAAACCACTTACATTTTGTGCAGAGGTTCTCAAATTTTCAATCAATCCCGTAACCGGATCACCATTTCCCTCCTCGATGTCCGAACATGCATCTGCAAACACTGCGCACAAGTCATTAAAAGTTTTCATTTTGGCTTTCCCGTTTTTTGGCGGTTGAGGCATTTTGACACTTCAAGTCCACAGAACCACTTTTTATGACTGTCCTCTCACTGAAAAAAGTCTCTCATCAGTCTATTAATATCCATATCGTCCGATTTTGACAGTGTAATTAATCTGATAGTATCGATGTCGCCGATTTTGGCAGATTATTTTCAGATAAATTTCATTTTCACTCCATGCTCTCATTACCGGAAGTTCGAGGTCGATAATTGTACATTTCCCGAGGAAGTGAAACAGAAACGAAAACCAGTCGCAATAGTTCCGGTAACTCGATCTGTCTTATAACCAGTAGAAAGTGGACCAACACGGACACATTAAATTTTCTAATAATGACGGCAATTGTTTATAAAACGAAAAGACTAACAAGTTTTCCTCCGATTATTTATATATCTTTAATGTTATAAAAATGTTTTAGTTTACTTCACATCATCAATAAAGTTATTAAAATAGATTTATGTCATGTTATGAGTTATCTTAACAACATCGTGTTGGTACACTTCGATTTTTTTGGTAATTAGAAAGACCGGAGAACGTAAAAATTCTTCAATGTACCGACGGGGCAAAGCCAGGAAAGGCTATAAAACGAAAGAGATCAAATGATGACGTTTCTGAACAAACAAAAAATCCGAGGTAACCAGGACCAGAGGGTTTCGAATCTCCTGTAGTTGGAAGAATGACCGTCATCCTTAATAAATAAACTCATACTACAACAACCTGTTGATGGATAAGTTGAGATATATTGATGATAAAAGTAAATTAAATTTGTATAAAGGACTTGACCCAAATCTATTGATCAAACCCTACCTCTCTAACTCAAACTTTAAATTTAGAAAATTAATTACAAAACTTAGAATCAGTGACCATTCATTATTAATTGAAAAAGGAAGGCATTTACAAATTCCTCACTTTGCAAAAAATTCAAAGTACTAGATGATGAAAAACATTTATTAATAAATTGTTCTCACAATTCAAAATATTAGATTAACATATTTTAATTGCATTAACAGAGAAAATAATTCATTTGCTAATCTCACTGACAATGACATATTTATATGTATACTTTAATAACTTAACCCATCAACACCAACACAAGTGAATAAACTTACATATCCTTTATAAAAAAAAGTCAATGGAACCAAGGATTTGTATAGTACTATACAAATCCTTGATGGAACTGAGGACAGGGGATCCTTTAATATTTACCTGAATTAGTCTATATATATTGAGTAACTTAGTTATTGTCTTTATTTGTTTTTGTTGTTGTTATATGTCACAAACTGTAAAGTTTATATGGCAATAAAACTTTGAATTGAACTGAATTCTTAATGTTTTGCACGTACTGCAAAGAAAATAACAAAACCAATTTTGCTAAAGGGATGTCTAAATTAAAACTGAAGCATGCAATTATTACATGTATTAAGAGACTATGAGGAATAAAAAAAAACTATAAATTACTTGGAAACTCTGACATTGTTTTTGTTATGAACTTTACTTGTCATGACTAAAAATAAATAATGTAGGAAGTTTTCCTTGTTTAATAATTTTTTGCAAATGTAAAATCCTTAAAATAAGCTAAAAAAAAATAATTTTCAACCAGCTTAAACCCTTTCAGGTGTGCTCAAAATGCAGGATTTTGCATCTAAGATTTCAAAATTTTTTGGAGGGGGCATGCCCCCAAACCCCCCTAGCTGGTTCGGGTCGCTTCGCGACCCTCAACCGGGGTCGGACTAGTGAAATTATTCAGGACTAGTAAATTAAAATAATTACTAGTCCAGTGGACTAGTACCCTCAAAAGTTTTTGGTGCAGACTGCTCTACTATGGCATTCACAGGTCATTGAATGATGGCTTCAAATTTCAAAATAAATTATATTATTATTGCTTTTATTTTGAATGTTTATTTGAAAGTAGTGTTCAGAAAAGGGAGGTCACCAAATTCAATAATAACTTTTAGAGTAAAATTTGTTATTCAAGAAATGAGTTATGGGAAAGAACTATATCCACAAAATCCATTAAAAATAGTATTCCATGAAGAAAAATATTTCAACAGTATTTGATAAACATACATGTACTTTAAGGGTATAAACTCTAAATAGAGGTGCTCATACTTACAGGAGGCTAATACATAGGAGAAGAAATAGTAACTTACAGAAGGATTTATGGAGGTGTTCTTACTTACAGGAGGCTAATACACAGAAGAAGAAAAAGTAACCTACATTTATAACAGAAGGAACTATGGAGGTGCTCCTACTTACAGGAGGCTAATACAAAGAAGAAGAAATAGCAACTTACATCTATAACAGAGGGATTTGCCTTCGGATCAACAAATCCTGTGAAGTCAAGTTTATAGAACCTCTTCAGGAAATTTCCCGTATGATTTGGATCCAAGTTTTTATATCCATAACCCATCACAGCAAATAACAAGCCTAAACTTGCTGGTCCCAGGAGGAACAGAATCTGAAAAAGTAAAATAAATATAAATGAGGGGTACCAGAATTAAAGAAATGTATAGAGTGCAAATAAAATCACATGCACAGGTTTAGTCTTGAGCATCTGAAAATTCATGAAAACATCTTACATGCACGCAGCCAGCTAAGGGCTATTCAATTCAAATATATGTGTGAAGGTAGAAAGGGACTTTTAAAATATCCCTACAACCAAGAACCATTTTTTTAGATAATTTAGCATTACGTTAGTAGAATTTTAATGAAAAAAAGACTCATGACCCACATTCAATAAAAATACTTTCTTTCCTACCCTCCAAAATACATTTAATGGAATAGCCCTAGGCTACAGCAGGTAACATAACAGTTTGCATTTCTTGGTCTTTAGTCTTTTATATCTGAATTTGTAGACTTGTTTTCATTTTAGTGTTTTGCTATGATTTTGTTGGTCTTTCTTCAACTTTTAGAGTTTTGATTTTCCGTTTATGTCTTCTGTCTCTTTTTCATTTATAATTATTTTTTATTGCTAGTTTTCCATTGACACAATTTATTTGGAGTTATTTCCCTTTGGAAGCCAAATTGCAGGGCTAACAGATTGATTTCTTATTTGACAAACCAAGTTTAAACAAGTTGTACAAGCAAGTCTGTGATACAAGATCTTTAATATATAGAGTTATAATTATATATAACTTAATTAAAAGCATGGTTCAAACAAATAAAAAGAGATATGAAAACAAGAATGTGTCCTCAGTACACGAATGCCCCACTCGCACTATCATTTTCCATGTTCAGTGGACCGTGAAATTGGGGTAAAAACTCTAATTTGGCATTAAAATTAGAAAGATCATATCATAGGGGACATGTGTACTAAGTTTGAAGTCGATTGGACTTAAACTTCATCAAAAACTACCTTGACCAAAAACTTTAACCTGAAGCGGGACAGACGGACGGACGGACGGACGCACAGACCAGAAAACATAATGCCCCTCTACTATCGTGGGGCATAACAACTTCTTTCTAAAATCAAGTGGACGATATATATATATAAATATAGTACAATTTGAAATCTTGATGTTTTATTAAGGATATTAATATTGTGTCCATTGCCCTAAAACATGGCGGCAAAGTGAAGAAACAATTGGAATTTGGTTGTTTTAAGAAGGATTTTATTGTCACTGGGCTTCAAAAATGTTGTGCATTACAAATTTTTCAAAAAACATTTTTCACACAAACAGGCTTTGAAAATTTGGTTGAAATGCAAGTTTCCAAAATGTTGTATGTGAACTTGAACATTTTTGTTAATGGGATTGAAAAAAAACTTAGACATCCCTGGACTACCTAAAAACTTTATTTATTTTCTTGGAAATAAAGAAATGAACAATTATTTTCTTGGAAATAAAGAAATGAACAATTATTTTCTTCCCAAAGCCATATCATTATGCAACAATTTTCAACTTTGCATACAACATTTTGAAAGCAAACTTTACAAACAGCTGAGATTGACAATCTTGTAACATGTCTTTATATCAAAACGTTTTGATTGGTCTAACTGTGTGCTATTTTGGAATATCAAACATTTCCTTCCCAAGGACGATTTGTGCCAAAAAGTAGTTTTAGCCAAAAAAAGTCATAGACAACATTTTTAGAAGCCTAGCGACATTACGTACATTGGCATACAACATGGAGACAAAGGGAAGCAACTCTAGCTAAAATTCATTAAAACCTTATTATCTAACAAATACGAAGTATTATTTCTTACCCATCCACACACTCTAGGTCCAAAAGCTATAAATAGAAACACTAACAACCATGTGACAAGCAATGCTATAGGAGCCAGAGAGAAATTGATCTTTTGGAATGCCTCTGAAAAATGCCACACTGGAAATTCTGTAATGTTAGAGATATAAGGAATCTCTTGAAGATAACTATAACTGTAAAAAGAAAAAAAAAAAAATGTCAAATTCATTTATTAAAGTCAAATGTAATACTAATAAAGGAGTAGGTCCGGTAAGGACCGATTTTGGCCTCAAATTTCAGGTTCATCTGACGAAAGACTTTGACCACTTTTTAAACACTTAAGTGTCTATTTTATTTGAATTAATTAGTTTATGTGGAAGATTTTAACAGATTTAGTCATTTAAAACCATCCGATTCAAGCTCAAATATGAAAAATCTACCAAATATGCCGAAAAATGTCATTTTTTAGTTGGTTTTGGGTAAAAATGAAAGTGGCCGCATCCGTGTTCATCCTCAACCTTTATATATGTTATGTATTATCATCAAATACAACTTACGTTTTAATATTAAGGATGAACACGAATGCGGCCACTTTCGTTTTACACGAAAACCGTCTAAAATTTTACTAAAATGCTAGAATTATGACGATTTCAGTAATTTAGCATGACTTAATGGTGCTAGTAACGGATAAATTTGCATGGTATTGTCAAAAACAGCCCATATTTATGTAGCAGAAGCATTCTACTGTCTAATAAATAACTAAAAGTTTACATTTTAACAATTTTGTAAAACTGCTATATTTTGGGGCCAAAAAGGGGTCTTACTGAACCTACTCCTTTGATTTTATTTTATATAACAGGAGCAACACAATGGGTGTGATATGAGCAGTTGGATCTGATAGCATGCTCAGCTTTTAGTGGGGTAAAAAGTAAAATCACAAAAATGCTAAACTTAGAGGAAAATCAATTCGGAAAGTCCATAATCACATGGCAAAATCAAATAACAAAACGCATCAAAAACGAATGGACAAGAACTGTCATATTCCTGACTTGGTACAGGCATTTTCAAATGTAGAAAATGGTGGATTAAACCTGGTTTAAGTGATGCTCAGTCTTTTATTTTCTATGTTGTGTTTTGTATACTGTAACTTGTCTGTTTGTCTTTTTCTTTTTAGCCATAGTCAGTTTAAATTCAACTTATGAGTTTGAATGTCTCTTTGGTATTTTTCGCTCTTTCATCATGTTCACGTAAATAACAAATTTCTAAAATGATTCATTTTGTGGTTAAAATGCGTAAAAATTTAACATGGCTATCATTAGTTATACATGTCAACCTTGGTGAATTCTCATTATCTTTATATGAATATCAACATAGTTTGAAATTCTCGAAAGAAATGTATTATAAAAAATTTCAAAGGTGAATTTGCTATAATTCCAAAATTCGATTCAATTTCTGGCTAAAGGCTCAACTACTGTTTTACATACTGGTTTTTACAAATAAATTACAAATTCTTTAAATAACTACACAATAAACAGTAATACAAATATTTAAGGGGGTACCCAACACTTTGACTGATCATATAGACTTGGTTTGCTAATTTTCATATAACTTTGACAAAATATTAACTTTGACCTGTTTAGGCTAATATGAAAATTTCTAGACTTTTGAACCACAATTTACAGGAATATTTTAGTTGGATATATAGCAGTTTGACAAATACTAATTTTGATCGTCAAAAAGCTGGATTTCTCCTTACTAATAGTATCTGATTTAAATGCACAGCTGGTTTTTAAGAATTTACTCCCTTGTGTTAGGTACCCCACTTAAACTTGGACAGTAAATCATATATATGTTCAAAGCGACCCTTTCGATAAGATGGTCTGCATCAAACAGCGGAAACTATAGAGAGTTTAGTATGATATCCATCATTTGTCCATTATCATTGAACTAGTATACATATTTGTTTAGGGGACAGCTGAAGGACGCCTCAGGGTGCGGAGTTTCTCACTGCATTGAAGACCCATTGGTGGCCTTTGGCTGCTGTCTTCTTTATGGTCAGGGTTCTTGTCTCATTGACACATTCCCCATTTCCATTCTCAATTTTATATACTTACTCGAAGAATTCCTGTTCAGGCAGACGGGCATCACTTTGTCTACCTTGAGGTCCTATAAAAGCTGGAACTGATTCACTGTAAATAGAAATTCAATTATGATTTATCATCTTAAAATAAATAAAATTACTGTAATTATAAAAAAAATTGACAGACTGTGGATTCATTATTATCCGTTGGATACCAATTCTCAAAGATTTAAACTAAAGGTTCAAGGAATAACAAATTATATATGGGCCTGTATGCAGACCTCAGAAAAACCATGAAATTAAATATCTACGAACAGGCCAATTAAAATTAATTGATAGATTTTCATCCCCGCCCGCCCCTCTAAAATCTTCCCGCTCCGATTTTTTTTATTTTTGAAAAAAATTACGATTTCTGGATTTTGTTCATTTCCGTTACCGGTAATAGTAGATAATTTCGTTTCATGTAAAAACTTCCTGTTTCAAATTTCGGTTTTCGTATTTCTTAGAGTATTCTTACTGAATGATATATTCTGCTCATCTATAATGACAACATCATTTACCGAGAAAAGAGATTGATTACAAGAAGGGCGTGAAATAATCGGGTTACGAGTAATACGCTGTGTCAAAGAACGCAAATCGCCGTATGTCACAAATGACACAAATGTTTGTGAGTAAAACACCTTGGATTTATTTAATTTATAAAATGTCTGTCAATGGCTTTGTGTCAAGAAAATTTGGTATGTGAATGACACCAAAAAACGTAAAGAATCGTGGAACACATTTGACTGGAATGAATAAATTGACTCAAGCATGAACTTTTTAGATTGGTGACCATATATTGAGTTCAGAAAATCGACAAACATACGCATTTTTAATTTATTAATTTATAGCAAGCTATTAGATTTAGATTTAGCCATGACTCGTTTTTTGTAGAAAAACAGTAAACATCCTCTGTCCCAATACCCACGATAGAGTCATTAAACAACTTTATGTTCTACATTGTAATTATAATTTTGCATCTTGCATATTAGAAACACTGTTTGAGTTTTCATTTTTTTTTCTGTACTTATAGTACTCGTGTTGCATGTCAATGCATTTGCATCATTTTATTAGGACAACAAAACATTGCTTAGAAAGTAAAATACATTTAATATAGGTAGTCCAACTGAAGAGAGCATTTATCCACATTTCTGTTGTTTCCTATAAAATAGGTTTCTAAAGCGGCATTTACATGAAGAACAGTGGAATTGCCAATCAGAGATATATATTTACGAGTTTGAAAAAGCGGCACCAGCATTTGGAGTATATGTGTCTAAATTGATACGTTACTCTAGAGCTAGCTCAAAGTACGTTGATTTTGTTGAACGAGGAATACTGCTTTCTTAAAAGTTGCTAAGACAAGGCTATGAATCAATCAAATTAAGGTCATCACTCAAGCAATTTCATGGTCGCCATCATGAGCTGATTTGCCATTATGACAAAAGTGTGTCAGAAATCATATCTCAGTGATATTCTTTCTCAGTCTTAACAACCTTCCATCATTACAGAACTGAACAAAGAAATAACATGACAGGTGCTGTATACGGTGCAGGAAATGCTTACCCTTTCGGAGCACCTGATTTCACTCCTGTTTATAGTGGAGTTCGTGTTGTTTCCTTCTTATTATTTGTAACTGTTGATGTTAATGTCTTTTGGTTTTATGAGTCTTTGGTTACTCCTTGGTTTTGATTGTTATTGTCTTATACACGATACCTTATGGATGCATTTACATGATATAAGCTTATTATTATACTTGCATATATGAATAACACGTAACAAGAAGGTTTCATATGAAATAAAATTTAAAAAATAAAATCCTCCCACCCGCCCCATTTTTTTCAAAAATTTGGATGAAAATCTACTAATTAATTTTAGTTGGCCACATACAAGTTTACCTTTATCCATGAAAATTGGTACCCACGGAAATAAATGAATCCACAGTATGCAATAAAATTAACATATTTTCACCAGCAGTTTCGATTTATAACTTTTCAGTATTTTGATGTTCATATCTAACTTAAACATGTTAAATAGTCTACTATATGTTAGAAAATCACTGTAATAAATTGTAATGAATTTAGCTAGATAAGTTGGTTTCCTTGTTTGAATTCTTGTCCAACCCTTTTATAGCTTACAATATGGTAAGGGTTTTGCTTTGCTGAAAGCAGGCATAATAATCAGGTCTCAGCATTTCAAAGATATTTAATTTTGTTCCAGGAACATAGATACCTAATTGCAGCATTTAAAGTGGTTAGAAATTAAGAAGAATTTTTAAATACATTGTAAATTCATTATTGTTTATTTATAACCATGATAACAGATATTGGAATATCATACCAAGAAAGATAACCCAATAATTTTCTTCTGAAAATTGTTAAAATGTTTCATGGACAGTGAAAAAAAATCAGCAAGATAACTGTAAACACCTGTATATATATTTTAATCTAAATTTAATACTTAGGCCTAAAAGTGCATGTGATACTGATACTTTATGGACATATGGATATCATGGATATATTATAAGCAGATGGGGTACGAGTGCAAATGGGACAATTCTCCCACCAAGTCACAACTTGTAAAAGTAAACCATTATAGGTGAAAGCATGGCCTTCGATGCAAAGCCTTGGCTCAAACCAAACAGCAAGCTATAATTTATAAAGGGCCATAAAAATGACTAGTGTAAAACCATTCAGTTAGAAAAACTAACAGTCTAATCTATATAACAAGAGTGCACACGCTGAAATGTCTCGCCTTCTATACTAATCATTGATATTATGTAGATAGTCCTAAGTATAAAGCTTTATTACAACTGTCTCATAAACTTAACATTAACCAAGATAACTAAACAAAGACCAATGACCCATGAAAATGAGGTCAAGGTCAGATGAACCATGCCAGGCAGACATGTACAGCTAACAATGCTTCTATACAACATATATAGTTGACCTATTACTTATAGTTTAAGAAAAATAGACCAAAACACAAAAACTTAACACTGTGCAATGAACCGTGAAAATGAGGTCAGGGTCAAAAGAAACCTGCGCTACTGACATAAAGATCATAAAATATTTCCATACACCAAATATAGTTGACCTATGGCATATAGTATTAGATAAAAAGACCAAAACTCAAAAACTTAACTTTGACCACTGAACCATGAAAATGAGGTCAAGGTCACATGACATCTGCCCTCTAGACATGTACACCTTACAATCATTCCATATAACAAATATAATAGACCTATTGCATATAGTATGAAAAAAACAGACCAAAACACAAAAATTTAACTATAACCACTGAACCATGAAAATGAGGTCAAGGTCAGATGACACCTGCCAGTTGGACATGTACACCTTACAGTCCTTCCATACACCGAATATACTAGCCCTATTGCTTATAGTATCTGAGATATGGACTTGACCACCAAAACTTAACCTTGTTCACTGATCCATGAAATGAGGTCGAGGTCAAGTGAAAACTGTCTGACAGACATGAGGACCTTGCAAGGTACGCACATATCAAATATAGTTATCCTATTACTTATAATAAGAGAGAATTCAACATTACAAAAAATTTGAACTTTTTTTTCAAGTGGTCACTGAACCATGAAAATGAGGTCAAGGACATTGGACATGTGACTGACGGAAACTTCGTAACATGAGGCATCTATATACAAAGTATGAAGCATCCAGGTCTTCCACCTTCTAAAATATAAAGCTTTTAAGAAGTTAGCTAACACCGCCGCCGCCGCCGCCGCCGCCGTAGCCGCCGCCGCCGGATCACTATCCCTATGTCGAGCTTTCTGCAACAAAAGTTGCAGGCTCGACAAAAATATTAAGAAAGAAGAAACACTTAAAACATGTGAAACTGCGAGCTACTGCTCACTGGCCATGGTGTTACCCCTGCCACAAGTGGATAATTTTAATAGTGTAAAATTATACAAGTGTTCTGTAAACAGGAAGTTGTCGAGTGATGAATCTGAAAACGCATCACACCGTATAGCAGACATATAAACCCTGAAACCAAATTTCAGAAATCCTTGTTTTGTAGTTCCTGAGAAAAATGTGACAAAAAATATTCATGGGACGGACGGACTGACTGATGGATTGATGGATGAACAGACGGATAGACAGAGGTAAAACAGTATGCCTCCCCCTTTTTCAAAGCGTTAAGTGGGGGTATAAAAAATGAAATTCCTATCCTATTCTTACCCAACTCTATTAGGCATAGGTATGCATAATAAAACATAAACATTTTCAAAGAGAGGCTGCAGACAATTTTTTTTTCATTCTTACTTTGTAGTTTGATGATCAAAACATTGATCTGAATTCCACCCATGGCCACAGGTACCCCATACATAGGGTTTCTCCACCATTGATAACATAGCATATAGACCTACATGACAGATCAGAGGAGCAAGGTATACAAAGAGAGGCCCCAGCCCCCAGGTATATTTTTTATACTTACGTTGTAGTCTCATGATCAAAACATTGATTTGAATTCCATTCATTGCTACAGGTACCCCATACATAGGGTTTCTCCACCATTGATAACATAGCATATAGACCTACATGGCAGATCAGAGGAGCAAGGTATACACAGGTCAAGAAGAGATCAATAAGTAATGCCACACCAATACCTGAAATATACAACAAAGCATATACATAATCATGTATATATAAATTATTGACACAGACTCAAATCATGATCTTAAATTACTACAATTTTTCTGTTTTTCTGCCAATTATTTGTTGTTCTTTTGGGAAATTTTGATAAAAACGGGTCCCCAAGAATATGTACTTAAGGTGGTACCCAACACTTTCACTAAAATTAATTTGACTCGTTTAACAATGTTTAATTTTCATAAAATTTTGACAAAGCATTTACTTTGACCCCTTGACAAAAATATAAAAATTTCAAAAAATTTTAACCAACCGTTTTGTCAGAAATATTACACTGGTTATATAGCCATTTGACAAACACTTATTATATTTATAAGCAATCAATAAATTAAGTAAGATGCAGTATGATTGCCTTCAACAATGAGACAAACTTGTTACAACTACATTGAAAACTATTTTGCCAATTTCAGACAAGACTTATTTTCATTCAACATTTCTAAGGATGTTGTGGTGTATTGCTGTTTGATAAATATTTGTTTTGTTCTCAGGCCCGTAGCCAGGAATTTCCAAGGGGGGGGTTATTTAGACTCATGAACTTGACTTGAACAGTCACAATTTGAATAGAACGTTGACTTGAACAGTGCTCATTTTGTTTCAGGGGGGGGGGGTTCGTCCAAACCCCCCGAACCCCCCTGGCTACGGGTATGGTTCTGTTGGACCAATCTTGTTTCATGCAGGTATGTCAATGTCTATTGGGAACAACAAGTTGACTAGATATCTCTTTTGAAGGTCAGGCAAAGCAAAGTGATGGATTGGAAAGCGACTTTATTGCCCCAGTGGCCTGCTCGCCTGTGCCCTGGCAAAGAGTGTTAAAAGTGGTTTTTGTGACATCAACAATCAAACAACAAACTGATGATTCAACTTGAGATTAGACAAACAAAGTTTCCTAAAAGAATATTCTACTTTCATATTCAATTGCCTTTGACCCCTGTTGGTATTAGTAAAGGATGGTATTTTTATATCTATATACTAAATTTTAAGTGATAAGAACTTTCTGTTTACATATAATATTATATAAGGGATACAAGGACCATATCCTGTTTTGTTCCAAATATTTTCTTCTCGCACATCTATATGAGTGTTCTTAAGTGGAAATTTCTATTTTCTAAGTTATTACTTCAAAACATTAAGTGATTAAAACTTTACCATGTTTACATCATGTACATATTTCAAAACTGTGACATTAAGTGATTAAAACTTGATTTAACATAAACATGCTAAACATGATAAATTTATTTAAAAAACAATGATTTGTTTTATTTCCACACATTCTATATTTTAATTAGAAGTTCCTTTCTACATCCTAATGACAGCTTTCAGCTAATATGGATAGAGGGTGCATGTTTGGTAATTCAACAGACTTATTATTTGACATGTATGTTTTCTGTTTGACAATCAAATTGTCCATACCATTTCAGTCTTCTAAACTTAAGTTTAATTTTTATTCAATCAATAATTGGGGTTTACACAACTTTTGTGTAAAATTATCGAACACATTCATTGACATTATATCATGTATATAGTTATTACTTGCTAATATCTATTATTCAATGTTTACATAAAAGAAAACTAAACTATTTCAAAATTGCACTCATTATGCTCATTGTCTTTAATCATGTTAATACATGTACTAATTTAATCTACTAATTATACAAGTATAGCTAGTAATTCACTGTCAAGATGATGACGAAATATAAAGTAGTACTTGAGAAAGCGTGACAAATTCTTAAGTTCATTCAACAAATTGAAAAAATCCAAGTATCAGCAACTAGGATGTAGTTGATAGATCTGAAGAGTTTGTACATTAAACATGTTAAAATTAAAGATCTTTGCTCCTCTTCTATGTGAATTTTCGCCACATATTACATGTATTAGGAATCTTTTGGTTTTATCCATGCAGTGCCATTACAAAAAAAGCCAGCAAACCTCTACATTTCTTTCCATAATTGATTGCATAAAGTTTAAAACGCCATCTTTGAAAATCTTTGGGTTTTTTTTAGTTTTTGGAAGAAAAAAGATGTCTACCTTAAACTTAAGAAAACTCTAGAGAGAATCATTTCATGACAATTTTTCAAAGGTTTATATCTAGAAAACAAGCACACAGACCGTTCTTTTTTTCCCTACTTTTTTAATTCCTTTATTTATTTACCATGTGTATACTGTAAATGCAGAAATTTTTGTGGAGGATTTAATTTTATCTATTTCGTGGAAAGAATATATCCAATATACAATGTGTATAGAGACCAAACCACGAAATTTTAGCCCCATGAAAATAAAAGTTTCTACAGTACTACATGTACTATCAATTTATAACAGTCTTTGTACCAGCATGTAATTTTAAAACATAGTAGCAAACATCCTTAATTAATGTTAAGCTGTTGACCATTTTGACCAAAACATGAAGTAATTCTCTTTATTGGTTACTGAGAAAGTGCAAAGGAAATATTTGTTGAACGACCAGATGAACAGATTAAAAGATTGGCAAGGTGAATTCATTTTACGGGAACACTGATTGATTGTTAGTTGCTTATAATATTGTCCAGTGGCAATTTTTTGTCCTGCCAAATGATGAACAGATTTTAAGATGGATGAGATGAAAACATTTTACCCTCACTATAATATTGATTGATTGTTGGTTGCTTAATGTCCAGTGGCAAATATTTCATGCATAATTCAGGTCAAAACCCAAATAGAAAATGAGATTATGAGTTTAACGATGCTATAACCAAAATGGTAAAAAAAAACACAGTTTGGAACACAATTCCACTAGACATGATATTGATGAGATTGCATCGTGGATATTATACAATGTTATAAGAGTGTTAAAATACAAAACCAGTTTTTAAGCTGCACCTTCAAATATGCATTTAAGTGAACAACTTGAATGATGTAATGTATTGTTTACTTTCAAGATAGGTCATATAAGTCAACAACCTTCCACAAGTCAACAATGTTGATGAAGATAAATATCTGATATTCAAAATTCCTATCTAGCATGTGTCTAGGGCACCCTTAACAAATTCTTTAATTAATGTTGCCTGTCTTGCAGGGTTAGGTAGGTAGATAGAGATTTTTACTTTCGCCAACAACATAAAGGTTTCTTATTTTAGAAAAGATAACAATGGAAGGCACAACAAAAAAAACAAGAAACGATTTGCGTCATAAATTTTCCATTTGGCTGCTTTTTAGGTGAGTAAGTGGCAACATCCAACAATGTAAATTCATTTTTGACCTTTTCCCATTGAACTTGAAATGAAGAATACAACTGATACAGTTTAAAAGTATGTCTCATATATGAGGGGGGATAAGACATTTATCGAGACTCCGGGATCGGGTGTTTTTAAGCTCAGGATTTCGGGATTGACCCTTTCGGGATCCAGGAATTCTTGTTTTTGAACTTTGGGACCTCAGGATTTTGTGTTTTTAAGCCCAGGAATTCAGGATCTGGACCCCTCCTACCCTCCCTCATATATTGACTTGTAAACATCTTGTAAATAACAATGTGAGTGGGTTGAAAACAAATCTTTACAATAAAAGAGATCATTGTGACTTATCCAATAACAAAGCTATTCTTTTATAAGCGTCCATCCCAAGTTCTATTGAAATTGCAAAGAAAATCTTTTCAACTATGGAAAGAATATTAATCAAAAGTCATTGTTTACAATGGTTTACATCATGTTTAAAGCTATTAATACTCCTTCACATTATAAAACCAACATGAACATTCTTATATATATATTTATGGTATGAGCTTACATCTTTTGTTTTCATATTTTGTAAGCCTTCTTAGGGAGCTACCATTTGATTTTTATGGGGGGGCTAGGATGAAAATTGTGTCCTGCCTTTTTTTTTACTTGTAATCTCTGTCCTGCCTTTTTATTTTTCAGTCTATTTGGTCTTGGGTTTTTTTTCTTAGCTTATCCTGACTTTTTTACAACAATCGTCATCCTGACTTTTTTTTTCCAAGTTACTCAGCCTGCCTTTTTTTTTTACTCAAAAATCTGTCCTGTTTTTTTTTCAAATTTCATCCTAGCTATAGCCCCCCATAAAAATCAAATGGTAGCTCCCATATACAAGTCTACTGAGCAGACCATGCAAGGGCTGTATACATGGTATAGCCAGTCAAGGTCATAATAACTTCCATATATGCAAGTCTAATACCTTTTGCAATAGGAACATGTTGAGAAAACAATCCCACAATTCCTTTCTGGTGATATCCTCCTAACTTCATCTGTATGAAAAGAACTGGTACACACACAATCAGGAGATCTACATATAGAGCCAGCAGTGACATACCTAAAAATATAAGATACAGTATAATAAGGAAAACTGGTATACAAACTGTTAGTCTTCATATAGAGCCAACAGACATACCTGAAAGATATGGTACTAACAAGTTGACAAGAAGTCGAGCACAGATGGTATTTTATTTTATGCTTTAATTTGGTTAATATACATGTACACTATGTCTAGCTATGCTATCTCCATAAATTTTCTTTGTTCTTTTATCTGTTTAACTATGCATGTGGCCTTTTATAGCTGACTGGCGGTATGGGCTTTGCTCATTGTTGAAGGCTGTACGGTGACCTATAGTTGTTAATGTCTGAGTCATTTTGGTCTTTTGTGAATAGTTGTCTCATTGGCAATCATACCACATCTTTTTTTTATATGTGTAGTTTGTCTTGTTTTGTATTTATATGTATCATCTTTATGGTTAGTGTACTATTCATGTCTTAAATGTACATTTGTACTGTACATGTATTGTCATGTCTTAATTGTACTGTACAGCTTTACATGTATTTTTTGTGTCTGAAACCTCTGTACTTCTGAAAACCAAGAATGATGCTTATTTGGGCCCTTTTTTGGCCCCTAATTCCTAAACTGTAGGAACCAAAACTCCCAAAATCAATCCCAACCTTTCTTTTGTGGTCATAAACCTTGTGTCAAAATTTCATAGATTTCTATTCTCTTAAACTAAAGTTATAGTGCGAAAACCAAGAAAATGCTTATTTGGGCCCTTTTTGGCCCCTAATTCCTAAAATGTTGGGACCAAAACTCCCAAAATCAATCCCAACCTTCCTTTTGTGGTCATAAACCTTGTGTTAAAATTTCATTGATTTCTATTCACTTTTACTAAAGTTAGAGTGCGAAAACTAAAAGTATTCGGACGACGACGACGACGACGTAAGACGACGCAGGACGATGACGCCAACGTGATAGCAATATACGACGAAAAATTAAAATTTTTGCGGTCGTATAAAAATAAGTTGGTTTACAGTATATATATGTCTTGACCTACCATTGGCTATCCTAAAGAAAGACATATACATAGGATACACAGAGATCAATGCCAGTTGAAGGAGATTCCACGGAGCTATGAATTCACCCATTGTTAGTCCTTTTATTACGCAATCACTAGAAATAATCTCAAGAAATGGGGAATCTATCACATTTTATATCACAATAACACTATATTAGGTTTTCCCGACTGGTTCTGTATCCATGATCTGAAAAATAAATATAAAACATCACTCTTAACAAATTTCATACTATAATTTCAGAAATTATTGTGAGGTTTTAATTAATAGGATTAATGTGACTGGTCAAGTATAGCAATAATTAGAACTAGCTATACATGTATATATAGCATTCCCAGATATTTGATACAAATAACTGTTGGGAGATTTTCTGGAAATCATGATACCTTATCTAGCAATTTTGTCCCATTTCCCAAAACCACTTATATCTATAATTAATGCAAACAACAATTTTAAAATAATTACTTTTAAATACTAGTATTATTCAGAAGGTTTCAGCCATCCCAAGCTTTAACTGCTGAAACATGTGAAAACTAAAATAGTGTTGGGATGTGGTGTTTTAAAATCATTTTTTATTTTTTATATTATACAATTATAGCCTTCGTATGAGGTCGATACGAGGTTATATCGACCTAAGAGAAGCATATTGACTGAGGACGAAGTCCGAGGTCGATATGCTTCTCTAGGTCGATATAACATCGTATTAACCTCAACCAAAGGCTACAATTTTTATATATTATTAATCAACAACTATTGTATGAACAATGTAAAATTGGGGATTTCTAAAATGTATTTTTAGTAACATGCTGTATGCCCTGTGCAATATATATGCTGTTTTTGACCTACGAAAAGCTAAACACAACAGTATTGGCGTGAATTCTGAGTAAATACAAATGTACATGTGATCAAGTTTTAACGAATCACAAATCCTTAAAAATATTCGATTAATAATATAAGTTTGTAAATTAAACTCTTAAATATATGTTCTATTGTATTGTACATGTAGTGCAATGTATTTACCAAATATATCATTGTTTATATTGCTTGACCCTTATGGGCATGATGGGTGTAATTTTCCAATACAGATTATATATATAACAAAAGTGCAGAAATTCAGTGTACAATGGGCTTAGTCAAATATGAGTCAACTAGAACAATACAATATACTGATATATATCACTGTATATATTATTTATAATTACCTACCATGAAATTTTCGAAAGGTTAATAAAACCCAGTAATCCCAAATAAGAGTCAACTACAACAATACAATGTACTGATATATCACTGTATATATTGTTTATAATTATAATTACTTACCGTGAAATTTTTGAAAGGTCAATAAAAAGCAGTAATCCCTATCCTATGGCAATTATAAAACAAAAGTTTGTAAACTGAATCATATATCTCCACACAGATGTAGTTCTAACGAACTTGTGTCATATTTCTAACCTTGATGATTTAGTAAGCACTTCAACCTCTTTTAAAATAGTTTGATCTTATACTAACCTTAGCGTATGCCAACAACACTTGACAAAATTCTTCCTTGTGTCAATGTAACTGAAAAAAATATAATAAGATGTAATTTCCTTGTGAAATAATTTCAAAAATCATACATTTCCTTGAATAAGACATGTATCAGATTCTTTAATGTAGATCAGGTGTCTTTTTCTATTATGTAAGCATCCATTCTGAGCATTTTTTAAAAAAACTGTTTTTAGTTTTTAATTTTTTTACTAAGTATCATTCAACAATTGCAATGTCAATGAAAGTAAAACTGAAACATCTGAATCTTTTAATTTAAAGATTGGACTATCAGAAAACAAATTGATGATAACAATGATAAAGCAGGGGTTAAGAAATCCACTAGCCTGATGCCTGGGACCACAACATTTAGACCTCGGGCAACCAAAACTTGTAAACCCTTATGCCCGACGGACTAGTAACAAAAAATTCTTGGCGTGTCTAAAATAGAATGAAATAAATCCCCTCATCACTTTTCTATTTTAGCCAATCAGATTCCAAGAATTTGAACTGATTTTGTACAAGTTTTAAAATAGAACAAATAACTCTGGGTGGATCCCGTACTTTCAATATCGATGTGTCAATACAGGGGGTGGTATTGTACCTCCTTCTGATTAACTTATTGCAATATAAATGTGAATCCCTTTTGACAGCAGAAACCTGACTTTTATCAGATATAAATTTGAAACATGTGCACATGTTATGGATGCCATTTTGTTTTTGTTTACATAATGTGAAGAAGCCTCCCGAACCATGAACTAAACATTAACAGTCTTCAGAAACTTAACCTTGATGCAATAATATTTCATCAATCATGATTATCTTCATTGATATTCAAATGAATTCGATTTGAAGAAATAAAATTTATAATGAATACAGTTTCAGTTTAGAGACTGTGCTCAGGTTGTAATCTATTTATAGCCTACAAATAGCCTACCTGTGATAAATGTAAATATGGACATTACTGTACTTGGTTAATAAAACAATTATAAAAGACCCAAACTATGGATGATGAATTTATTCACATAAATATGTGAGGTAATTTAATTAATTTTAATAATTTATAATTTTAAAACTGAAAACAAATATGAGTATTACGTAATTAACCAGCTGATAATTATTTTACAAAAACATGATGATGTTATTGTATCTGATAAAAAAAAAACTCCAATCCTTTAACATACCCATGTATTATATAGCAGTGGTCAAAGACTTGTATCATCTCCAGATTTGGTCAACTCATTAGATCAGAATATTCAGTGAATATTCAATTATCGATTAATTGAATATATATGCTAAAGGAATATTTTTTGCTGACATAAGTTTTGAGTATCATGTTTGCAAAAATCTACTGTACAATGGATACAAATTGTTAAGTTTATAGAAATCATTGTTATTGCAGCAAACTCTGAATTTGTAGGGCATACTAGGGCTAGCAGGTCAGTTTTGTTGGGTTTATAGTAAAATTCTGCTACCAATTAGCCCTGGGCTAGTGAGCTATAACAAAATTTCTAAACCCCTGTAAAGTAGTTTAAAAAAATTTCAAAACAAATTCCATTTGAAATCAAGGGCAGATTATATAATAATTGTATTGAATTTAATA
Organism: Mytilus galloprovincialis; assembly: GCA_037788925.1. NCBI lineage: Eukaryota > Metazoa > Mollusca > Bivalvia > Mytilida > Mytilidae > Mytilus > Mytilus galloprovincialis. The sequence continues at coordinate 22,951,228 of CM075338.1, read as the reverse complement.
TGACAATTTGTGTTTTTTTATTTTAAGAAAATAAGGCACTTGACCTCCAATTTTATTTGATAATGAAATTTCCTTGTATAAAAATAAGTTTTAAAAAACCATACATTTCCTTGAATTAGAAGTTCCATAATTTTCAATATCATATGAATAAAAGATGTAAGGGATGACATCAAAAGATCGATGTAGGATAAAAAACTTAAATCAAATAGTTTGGGGGTGGGGGGTCAACATTGCTGTAAGTTTTGTTAATCTAAAATCGATTTTACATATATCCCTATTGGTCAATCCATTTCCCCCAAATTAAGTTAAGAAGGGGGGGGGGCAGTGAAAAAACTATGTGAATTAAGTTTTTTATCCTTCATTGAACTTTTGATGTCGTCCCTAAGGTCAGACACTCATAACACTGTGGAATTAGGTATTTTGTCAAAGGAGTTTATTTTTCCTTATTTTGTTATTAAAATGTGTAAAGTTGGGAACATAATTATCAATGAATAATGAAACTGTGAGGTCAGGTCAAGTGAACCCTGACCTCTTAGGCAGATATGTACTAAAAAATATTTTACAATCTATTTACAATCTACAGACAGTTTATTACATTAATAATATGACATTATACAAATTGTACTTTTAGTTATATATCATGTATATAGTGACTGAGAAACTTAACTACCTACGAAATGAAACCCAATTATCATTGATGAACCAAGAACATAAGGGAAAAAAATCGATGAAGGATAAAAAACTTAATTCAAATAGTTTTGACATCAATTTTACATATATATCCTTATTGGTCAATCAATTTTTCCCAAATTAGGTTAAGAGGGGGTAGGGGGTCAGTGAAAAAACTATATGAATTAAGTTTTTTATCCTTCATTGAACTTTTGATGTCATCCCTAAGGTCATTTCAAAGTTTAGTATTATATAAATTATATCATGTACATGTATTACAATTAATCAACTTGAAAAAATAAAATTCTTAAAACTTTTTGGAATATCTGAGTTCTGTCAAACTATCTCTAACAGCTTAGGCAGCTATGTCAAAGATGTCTATAAAAAAGTGAAGAGTCAATTAACTTACTTAGAGAATTTTCAGGGATATCTGAATAAGAAAACTGAAATATGTAGTTTTGATTTTTTGGAATTTCAGTCCTGTCCTGTAGAAAAGGCTCTAATCTCAATGTCAACAATGCATTTCAAAAAGTGGACAATTAAAAAATTAAGCTTATACTTAAAAATGTAAACTATGAATTATTTTTGGAAATACAATTAAGTTGTTATTTATTTTTTATTGTACTGGTCGAAATGTCTCTAGTATCAATGTCAACAATGCCATTTCAAAAAGTGGACAGTTTATCAACCTATGTTGAAAGAATGTACACTAAGATATTTTCGGAAATACAAGTTGTTATTTATTTTTATCGTACTAATTGTACATGTATGCATACCACATGACGTAACCTACATTGTAACCACAATATCTTATCAAACAAAATATTTCCTGTGTGACTGATGTATTGGCCTTTCGATAAATGTGGGTGTTACAACATCATTACATGTATATTGTTAAAAATTGTTATAATTCCTTCTTCAGCAATGCAAATATTAAGGCTGTCTTTTTTATTTTTAAGATTGGGTGGCTGGACACTCCATGGTATTATTCACAAACACTCCATGTCCCCAGATATCCATTAATTCAGGTTTACATCAAGTTTCAATAAGGCCAAGAAAATTATCAATATTTAATCTATCTTTGTATTGTATCTTGTATTCCCACAAAAAGGGAGGCCCCCCCCCCAGGATCTGCCTATGCTAACTGTGCCAGTTACAACTCAGTGGCGGATCCAGCCATTTAAAAAAGAGGGGTTCCCAACCCAGGACAAATGGGGGGTTCAAACTATATGTTCCCATTCAAATGCATAGATCGGCCAACAAAAAGGGGGGCGTTCCAACCCCCAGACCCCCCCCCCCCCGATCCGCCAATGCAACTCTTATTGCAGATTTGATCTTTAACACATACAATGTTTGAATACAACTAATCAAGATTATGAAAAAAATTACAAAAAGACTGCAATATCATATCAAATCTCCTTTGGCCTTTTTAATTTTTTTGGATTCGAACGTCACTGATGAGTCTTTTGTAGACGAAATGCACTTCTGGCATATATAAAAATTTAGTCCTGGTATCTATGATGAGTTTATTGATGCACTTTGAAAAAAAACGTCGTTTAAGACATCTATTTATAAATCATGTGTGATAGAATTTTATCTATGGTTTGAAAATATAACCTACCAACAAATGATACGTTAATATCAATGCCCATGCACCCTATATTATGTCAGATGAATCATGTTTACAGCAGTGGCGGATCCAGCAATTTTAAAAAGGGGGGGTTCCCAACCCTGAATAAAAGGGGCGGGGTTCCAGCTATATGTCCCCATACAAATGCATTGATCTGCCAAATAAAAGGGGGTTCCAACCCCCAGAACCCCCCCACTGGATCCGCCAATGTACAGTGTACAGAATTTGTAAACCTTATGAAATGTTTCAAATAATTTATCCCTATTCAGATAATTATTTTCTCTGAAACAATCTTAATTTTCTCAAAATTTACAATCAATATCAACCTACATGTACTTCAACACACACTTTTACTACATCTCAAACTAATAGTGACCACAATATATCCTTTACAAGAGTTACTCCTGTTTCAGTTCTTAATTCAGAAGGGATGGTTTGTTTTAAATATCCTGGATAATAATGTAGTCAATTTGAGTTAAGCATTTTAAGAACTTGAAAGTAAAATAGAAAATATTGTAATGTTTGCAAATGTTATTGTAGCTACGGTGACATTATTTTCTTATTATAGCTACGGTGACATTATTTTGTACAGTTTTGAGCAAATTGGTATAGTTATATTAGCTTCCCATTTTTTCCTCCATGAACCCAAGGGTGTGGTGTTCCTGATTCATAAACAATAAGTTAATTTATGCAACTTTTAACCTTAATGTCTGTATGGTTGAATTGGTGCTAAATAGTCATAAAAAAGTCACATGACCTTTACAGTAGGTTGAAATCAGATACATGTATATGTAAACATTCATGCAGATGTATGGGGTCATGTAACATAGTAAAAGATCACAAGAATATAAAAACATATGGCTCTAGATCTTCAGATTTGTCTTACAAGCCACATATAAATAACTTTCTAAATCTCTATTTATTTGATTTATTTCATTATAATCCTACCGAGAATATTGGTACAGCACAGTTTTCTATTTTCAGTAAAGACCGAACTAAATATTGTGTGTTTAAAGTTTCTACCAATTCCATACTGAAAATATGATAGGAAATTAAGGAATTCATTTATACCTTTAGTATATATATATTTATACTGAACTCGTTCTATTTGAGCAGTAAAAATGCGTTGACTGTATATTTCTATGTCATATACAGTCACCGACCAGATATCACTTTTCCTCATGAATATTTAAATAGAAATTGCCGAAATAATATTGAGTTATTCATACGACCTCTTCAACCTGTTCTTGTTTCAAATGCATACAACGATGTGTGGAACGACTCAACATTGTTTCTTTAGCAGTTATTGGAAAAACATATTTAATTTGTTAATATTTTTTGTTTGCAACCTATAAATCATTATGTTTTATGCTTATGGTTGATATTTAAGTCCATACTCAAACAATTTCGTTCACCATCGAGCGTTGGTTTCAACAGTTAAATGTAAATTTCATTGTGTTGTATATTTCTCCGCGAGCATGATGTGAGGCCTTTTTAAAGGGTATTTCCCCCAATATTTAAATCAAATAAATAACCTTAACACATTAAACAACAATTGAAAATGTTTTTTTTAGATTGCAGTATAAAGACAATAATAGTGCATTGACTTGACATATCAACGACATATCAACGATATGTCAAGTCAATGCACTATTATTGTCTATATATATATACCATTTTGTTTTTCCAAAAATACAAATTACAAATTGGGGTATGTTTTTCAAGGTTAAAAGAAATACAAGTAATGTTTTAATTTGACTTCTTAGACTTGAAGTATGAACCTTTATGAAATTACATGATAAATTTTAAGTTTTAATTTGTATATACATATACATTAATTTCAATTGCACAAATATTAATGTTTCTCTATCAATAATTCCATTTGGTGTACAAAATAAATCAAAGTTCAGAAGCAAAGTTCTAACAAACACTTTTCATATCTGGTTAATAGCCTATGACTTTTTCGTATAGATTTTTTTTTTAAATCTTTGTTCATTTCTTGGAAAGAATAATAAAGGAAGTTCTACTCCATATATTTCTATTGAAAATACCAAAATAAACATTAATTCCAAAAATCTTATTCCTGTATCAAATATCATTAAAAAAATCTAATTAGTTTTCATTAAAATTGCTACACAATATGTGTCTTTAGCAAAATCCCACACTCCCACAAAAAGCCAAATGGTCAATGCCTTTGTCAAACTGACCAGTGTAATGATATCAATTACTGGTCATTATTTTCCTCAATCCATAAGTAAGTGGTCACTTTGTAATCAAAATGTCATTATAATGATATAACTACTTCCATTCTTGTACAACAGCTGTGTTTAGGGAAGTTAAAGCACTATAAAGAAATCATTCAAGATTTTGATAGTTGTACATCCTTGGAGTAAAGGAATCATTTGAGGGTCACGATGGGAGATTTTAATACTTCCTAAAGGTATATTAAAAATGATCAGTTGAGGGTCAGTGTGGGAGGTTTTAACTTTTAACTTCCTCAGTTTCAATTTAATAACTCCTCAGAGTAAAGGAATCAATCAAGGATTAGTATTTGAGATTCTGATACACCCTTAGAGTGAAGAAATCCTCAGAGAAAAGTAATAAGTTAAGAGTCATTGTAGGAAATAAAACCTCCTTAACTTCAATCAGACTTTATACTTTATTGAATATTGCAAGGATTTGTATAGTACAAATCCTTGAATATTGTTAAAAGTAAAATCACAAAAATACTGAACTCAGAGGAAAAAACGAATGGACAAGAACTGTCATATTCCTGACTTGGTACAGGCATTTTCAAATGTAGAAAATGGTGGATTGAACCTGGTTTTATAGCTAGCTAAACCTCTAACTTATATGACAGTCGCATCAAATTCCATTATATTGTCACCGATGAGTGAACAAAACAAACAGACATAATAGGTAAAAATGTCAAAAATAGGGGTACAGCAGTCAACATTGTGTTATCATCTTAATCACTATAAACACAACAAATGTAACGAAGAAGCACAAAAAGGCATGCATCAAATTAACATCCTCATTTTGATTATACTATACGATTATATTTGTCTATGTAAAATGCACCCATCAAGGAAGGAGGGTTAATTTATACATGTATGTCAGTGTTATCTGAAAAATAGTATACAAACTCAAATTGCTTGTTTTGATAGATAGGGATTTTTAAAAAGTGTAAAAACAATTAATTGCTTCATAAAAGTCCAACAAAAAAATCTGATTTGTAAATAAATGTCAATAATGTAAGAAGGAATTATTGTCTATAAAGTTTTAAATATCATAGAAAATAGCAAAGTTTGTTGGCAATTTTATGCTAGAAAAATATTTTTTTCCTAAGATAAACAAAAAAAAGGGGGGGGGGGGGGCATACAGCCTCTTCGTGTTAATATAGTATATACTGGTATATGACTGAATATGTGTTTGATCAATGATCAGTGATAAAGTTAAAATCATGGGCATGGTGAGCTAAATCCACATTCAGTACTGTACAATAAATACTATTTATCCTGCAATTTTGGGTGAGTTTTTTATACTTCTATCACTCCACAGAACCCTGTAATTCTGGAAAGTTGGTTGATTGTGGAGGGAATCACTAAAGCATGACTGGAGCCCCCTTGCCCCCTCTCCCCAATTCCCATCATATTGACCTGCTGAGGGTTTTTAGTATACTGGCAGTTTTCAGTAAACATATGTAATATATACTAGTAATAAATAAATAAAAGAAAGGGAATTGTAGTAAACATTTAGGCCTAACTTTCCTCTTAAAACTATGGAAAGCATCACCATTATATAATTACCTTGCTATTTAAAGTCTTATGTACCTTTACAAAATCATCTACATACATGTATATCTATCAGACAAAAAGATCATTATTATAGACGTAAACTTTGCATATATAATATAAAATATACACCCTTCATTTAACAAGCTAAAATATTTATCCATTTTTCTCCATTAAAAATTAAACGTAAACATTCAAACAAAGTATCATTTAATGATTTCTCCATTACAAATTAATAGCAGACGGCAAAAATAATTAATAACCAATGACAACAAACCTCAATGTCCCTGTGTCTGCTGCTGCTGCTGGATGTGACACAAATTACAATGGCATGCTGTAAAACCTGGAAGTAAATCAATGAAGAATTGTAAATCAATATTTTTTCATTAGTATAGTTTATAAAAGAAAACATTTATCTTATTTCTGAAACCTTTTCAGTTTTATTATAAAAGTATACTAATTGTTTATGCTCCAAGCAGTTATGAAAACTTAAGTAGGTCAATTAATGCAACTACCTTCTAAGTTTTAAGTATAAAGGTACAATGTACATTTTTTGTATGTGTATGCTCCAGTTATGAAAGAATCTTGTCTGTTAAATTTTCTGGAACCTTTTCATTTTTATGTATAAAGGTACAATAAGTGCTTATGCTCCAGTTATGGAAGCTTAAGTGGGTTATTAATGCAAAGTCTACATGGTTCAGTTGTTTTCTATGTCATAGAGGGAATTTCCATTTCTTAAATTAAAATTATATATTTGTGTATTTAAATTGTATTGATTTTCTTTTACAGGTAGGTAATTGTAAAGGTTTAGTAGTTTATTGACAGTACATGTAAAATTGAGAATGGAAATGAGGAATGTGTCAAAGAGACAACAACCCAACCAAAGAGCAGACAACATGTATGTACATGTATGTCAACAGTCTTGCGCAAACTTCCACAAAAATCTATCAAAGTAAACAGCTGTTAAAAACACGAAACATATAAAGTTTCAAGCTTAAAAATCAAGCAGGGGGTTGCACTAATATCGTTATATAAATATATATACGCATTTAAATGCATAATCACAATATATCATTTCTTTAAAGACATGCAATCCAATTGCAAATAACATGTTATCGGTAAGGGAAAATTTCCAACCTTCAGTAGGAAAACTAAAAATCCTAGATTATAGTCAATCAAGATTGCAGTATGGCGCACCTGCAGCAAGGTTCAATATCACAACTTTTGTGTTGACAGACTTATAATAGTTCAGTGATACAATATTTGGACTAATCTGCCACCAAAGTCCTGAGCCCAAAAATCAGATTGGTAATTGTTTTGCACTTACCCAAGAAAGTCCAAGAAATAATACCATTTAATTAATCCGTAACGTCAATTTTAAAATTGAAATATATATGTTCTTTTTACATCTTTATAGTACAGTTTTTAATCCCTTCTCTTATTGCTGTCAGAGCAACTTTCATACAATTATCAATAATACAATTCCACAATTTCCCTTATGCCACTGTTAAATGTCAATGTAGTTTTGGATACATCCATTGTATATATATATGTAACCTTTGAGAATAATAAATCATTAGACTTACTTGAAAAAATGTACTGATTTCTCAGTAACTGAACATGGGTCATTTCTAAATACTGATGCATAATTATTCATCTATTGATACAACGAAACATGAGCCTGCATAATTATGACATCAAGAGGTCCCTTGAGGAACACAAAAATTATGACATATATACATGTATACTGAATGAACGAAAAGGGGGAACAGGAAAATAATATCCCTCAAGGCTGACCTACAGTTAATGATGATAAGGGATTTTCAAGTCATCCCATTGAAACACATTAATTATATAAAGAACAATGTTTATGTGTGTTAAATGTTTAAATTTAAATAAGAATGTGCCCTTAGAACATGATTTCTCCACTCCATTATCATTTTTTGTGTAGAGTGGAGCCTGAAATTGCGGTTAAAACTCTAAATTTGGCATTACAATTAAAAAGATCATATCATAAGGAACATGTGTATTAAGTTTCAAGTTGATAGGACTTCAACTTCATCATGTTCATCATAAACTACCTTGACCATAAACTTTAACCAAAAATTTAAACCTGAAGTTGGACAGACAGATGGACAAACAACACACAGACTGAATACAATAATGCCCCTAGGTGGTGGGACATAAAAATCAAATACATTAAAAAAATGAGAGAAAAGAAATAAAAGGTTCACAGTGGCACTGCGAAGAATACAGAAAATAGAGAACATGTGCAAGATGATGATAAATCAGTGCGTTCAATTCTCAAATATATATGGCCCTACATGTTCATGTACATTGTACATCATATTTTGAATGATATACAATGAAGAAAAGTTACTAAACAAGATCTGTATAGAGGAGGGTTTGGATGGGGTTAAATGATTAAAGAATAATGCCCTTAGAAAATGAAGATTAGAGAATAACGGACAAAAAAAAAGAAGATTAGAGAAAAAAGGGGTTAATTTTTTGAAGATTAGAGAAAAAAGGGGTTAATTTTTTAAAGATTAGAGAAAAAAGGGGTGAAAATTAAATGTTTACAGAATAATAGACCCCCCCCTCCCCATCCAGACCCTATAGAGTGCGGCAGTTAAAAAATGATACTAAAACATGGCTGTTCCTGTTAACAAATGATGAGTCAACTGAGTTCTAATACTTTCTAACTATTCTACATGTAACTTCAGAATTTTGAACAAAGGTTAAACACCTTTGGTTAAGTAACAATATACATGTAGCTTCCTTTTAAATGACTTCTGTTTGTCAAGGGAAATCCTGATAGGAAATTTATGCAATAAGTACTTACAAAATCAACTGATAAAATAGAGAAAGTTATATTTATATATTTTGTAAACATGTATGCAAAAAGATTATATAAATATATGTACATGTGCAGCTACGTACAGATTAACAATTGGACAATGTTGTAAATTTTATGTACATCAAAATAAAAAAATACACATGTGTATGTATATGTATACATTTGTATGTACAGTTTGATGTTTGAATTGATAATAATGTTGCTTGATTGATTGATACATGTACATGTAGGTGTTACACACCACTTTCAGCAGTACAAAATGTATCGAATGATAAACCATATTTTTTTTATAAATAATAGTACATTTCGTTTTCATCATGTTCAGAAATATTTATATATGATTGGAAAGAATTTGAACCTCCTAATATATTTATAAAACTTTGTGTCGCTACAAATTTGAAAGTACAAAAAAATGTACCTGTCCACACTAAAGCTTAATTATATAAGATAATGAAATCCTTGCAGATATATATATAAATATATACTTTATCAGATAATACCACAAATCTGATAAATGACGCACATCAAGAAATTTGTAGGAAAACTTTGTGAAGTAAATAATTTAAGTGTCCATTTCACATGCCATATTATGTGTTTTATATTAACAAATTTCAAAACTATCTTACATGTAATAAAAAACTAGAGGCTCTAAAGAGCCTGTGTCGCTCACCTTGGTCTATGTGAATATCAAACAAAGGACACAGATGGATTCATGACAAAATTGTGTTTTGGTGATGGTGATGTGTTTGCAGATCTTATTTACTAAACATTTTTGCTGCTTACCATTATCTCTATCTATAATGAACTTGGCCCAGTAGTTTCAGTGGAAAATGTTGGTGAAAATATATACAAATTTTAGGAAAATTGATAAAAATTGACTATGAAGGGCAATAACTCCTTAGGGGGTCAATTGACCAATTTGGTCATGTTGACTTATTTTTAGGTCTTACTTTGCTGTACATTATTGCAGTTTACAGTTTATCTCTATCTATAATAATATTCAAGATAATAACAAAAAAAACAGCAAAATTTCCTTAAAATTACCAATTCAGGGGCAGCAACCTAACAACCGGTTATCTGATTCATCTGAAAATTCCAGGGCAGATAGATCTTCACCTGATCAACAATTAACTTCCTGTTAGATTTGCTCTAAATGCTTTGGTTTTCGAGTTATAAGCCAAAAACTGCATTTTACCCCTATGTTCTATTTTTAGCCATGGTGGCCATCTTGGTTGGTTGGCCAAGTTACCGCGAACCGGACACATTTTTTAAACTAGATACCCCAATGATGATTGTGGCCAAGTTTGGTTTAATTTGGCCAAGTAGTTTCAGAGGAGAAGATTTTTGTACAAGATAACAAAGATTTACGAAAAATGGTTAAAAATTTACTATAAAGGGCAATAACTCCTAAACGGGTCAACTGACCATTTTGATCATATTCACTTATTTGTAAATCTTACTTTGTTGAACATTATTGCTGTTTACAGTTTACCTCTATCTATAATAATATTCAAGATAATAACCAAAAACAGCAAAATTTCCTTAAAATTACAAATTCAGGGGCAGCAACCCAACAACAGAAAATTTCAGGGCAGATAGATCTTGACCTGATAAACAATTTTAACCCCATGTCAGATTTGCTCTAAATGCTTTGGTTTTTGAGTTATAAGCCAAAAACTGCATTTTACCCCTATGTTCTATTTTTAGCCCTGGCGGCCATCTTGGTTGGTTGGCTGGGTCACGCCACATATCTTTTAAACTACATACCCCAATGATGATTGTGGCCAAGTTTGGTTTAATTTGGCCCAGTAGTTTCAGAGGAGAAGAGTTTTGTAAAAGTTAACGACGACGGACGGGCCAGGTGAGCTAAAAAGCAGTCATGCTGCATGTCATGGCAGTACTAGTACTGTGTCAAGGAATTTGTAAAAATCTTTATGATTACAGATTTTAAGAATAACTTAGCTACATTTTAAATGCTAGACTGCATGGGTAATTATTATTATTTATTTTAGTCTGCATGTTATCCATGTTATCTATAATCTGTCCTTTATTCATTATATTTCCATATTTAGTAATTATAAGGCTATCCTGTGCTACATTAAATAGATTCATAGATAAAATTAAGATAATTATGCAAATGAAGAACCAGCTTTACAACTGGGGTTCACTAAAGGTCATTAAATGACAGATTAAGCTATAAACATGTACACAATGTACCTATTTTAACAGCTATAACACTAATAGAGTAATTTTAAATTACATGCAGTTAAAAGTGTTTTTAAATATTTTTGTATTTACGTACAAATCATGAAATGTATATATTTTGTACATACATGTACATGTACATGTAGCATGCATATTTGATTTTGGAAAAACTGCATAACTGCATTTTGGAACTCAAGACAAGTTCATTATACATGTACGTCATGTATATCATGTTATATCAGGATTATGACTGCTGGAATTTATGTGCAATCATCCCTGTGTTCTTATTAAAATTATTCAACCCTTATACATGTTATATAAAGATACATGTATGTTAATTCTATCTTATTTATAATCAGTCCCAATACAGAAATTATACCAATTAAGATCACTTTTCTTGAGCTTGGATTTTTCCTCTTGTCTCGGAATCTCGCCTATAAGCAAATGATAAGTCGGTACCCCTCTCTGGATTCTGAATTTTACTCCCAAACTTCAAACTTATAAGTGAGTGCCTACGGTATGTAAATTCTAACTTATATTTATAATCAGTCCCTATACAGAAATTATACCAATTAAGATCCCTAAATGCAAAACATACTAAAATAGATTTCATATTTAGTTACAAATGTACCAAATGCACTAATGACATAAATTTACATCCTCATAATCAAATAGTCTGACTTTATATAATCATGATAACCTACCATAATCATGACAATTTTAGTATGAATTATCAAATTTTAGCTGTGGCCAAGCAGTTGCTTCAGTACGCTCCATCTGGGCTCAAGAATAGGGTACTTCAGTTCAAAGGCAACTAATCATACGATACAATATTGGTTTTGCTCATATTTAAAGGCTGTACAGTGCACATAAAATGATAATACATGTAACACTTGCTTATTAGAATAGCTACGTTACATTCCTTGCTCTCCAGCAGATACATGTACAATGTAGTTGTATCATTGGCAATCAACCTTTTCCAATGTTACAATGAACACATTTACCCTCTACATTGTATCTATTCTTGGCCTACATCCTTAGTGACAAATAAATGTATTCTTGACAAAATTGGATCTGTATGTGTACAAAAACGTTGTCTCATTGGCAATCATACCACATCTTCATATATCTATAACCTGGGATATATAACGTATACATGTAAAATACTGGTTTTAAATAACAGTAAAATTAATTAAGTAGTAAAATACTGGTTTTAAATAACAGAAAAATTAATTAAGTAGTAAAATACTGGTTTTAAATAACAGAAAAATTAATTAAGTATTCAACTTAAACCCATCTACAAGTATCATGTCTGTATAAATGGCACTCATAGGAAAATATGTACATGCATTTTTATCAATTATGTGGCATTAATATATATTGTCATATAAATTTATATACATGTATGTACAATTATATGTATAGATCTGGATGTGGGGTCCTACAAATGAACATGTCTTTACTATTTGATTTTGAAAACCATTTTTCCTAAAATACTGTTTCAGAGTCTCAAGCACAGTGAGAAAATCCAGCTCACAGAGGCAGGCCTCAGCTGGCCCCTTAACTTATTATTCTATTTTAAATTTCAATGCACAAGTATTTTTTACAGAAATATAATTCAGGGGAAGTAACCAAATTATTCTACCACTACCTGGTGACCATCAATTTAAATCTTGTCAATATTTACCATATTTACACATAAATATAAAGGTGAGAATTTTCATACAACTAAACGTTGACAATTAGAATATATGTTTCCATAAAGGATTATATTTATTTATTCATTGACATTGCTTGTTGATCACTGAAGCAGTCTGCTCCAAAAACTTTTTCAACTACTAGTCCGAAGACCAATATTCTGACATTTTTCTTATTGGGACAAACAAAATTTTGCAAAAACTTACAAGTCCGAATGAAATTTTACTAGTCTGGCAGGGGTGTGGAAATGATATGCCCGACTTGCCCGACTCGTACATTTGAACAACCGGACAAGTAATTATTTTTGTCTCGGTTGCCCGTGGACAAGTAAAAAACCATATACAAGACAAAGTTCAAATCCAACAAAAATATAGAATTAATTCCAAAACGTATAAAGATGTTTAATTTATGTAAAGAAACCAATAGTCAGTGCGTAAAAACATCAATGTTCATGACGATAAATATTACACAATACCAAAATAGATCGATAACGAAATTGATAAAAAAAAAAAAATAGGTATGCGAACCCTAGTCATTGCATTGATTCTGTCCATTGACCCGGGATCGTCGATTAGGTTTTATCCATTATTCACCGGAAGTATCACTTCTTTAGTTTTTGTATCGACAGTCAGATTGATAAATATTAAATATTAAAGACCCCGGTAAAGCAAGACAAAAAAGAGCTATGAGTCGAGTAGAAAACCTAAAACGCAGATGGAGAAGAACACATATTTTAAAAAAAGATTCGGAAGCGAGAATTTCAGACATCGTGTATATTAGATTGCCTGGCTATCTTGGATGGAAATTGGTAAAATAAATTATTTGTTGTCTTATCTATAGAAGACAGGTCAGCATCATTTGTTGACAAAGTGGTAAATAGAAGAGATGATTGGATTGCCCCTCAAGACAATTACGAAAGAAACAAAACATGTGTCAGTTGAGAGAAACACCAAAACTTCACCATGTTCACTAACTGTCCTCTTAATTTAGTATATGTACCTACTGGCTACAATTTTTATACAAAAACTGCTGTAAAATCGTCCTCTGCATGTTATCTCATTGGTTGGTTTGCTGTTATGTCCCATTGATGTTAACCCATTTCCTACTTTCCTAAAGGTTTACACAATATAAACAAATGGATTTCATTTGTTTGTGATGCAAAAAAGTGCTAAGAACCATATATTCATGATATTAGCTAACAATGAAATACTTCAATATTTATGGGGACCATCAGGGCAAGTAACTTTTTTTCCGGACAAGTGAAATTTACTGTTTTACTTGCCCAGGGACAAGTGCTCACAACAAATATTTCCACACCCCTGTCTGGGGCATCGGACTAGTGACTAACCGGGCAGACTGCTGAAGTTGTAAATGAAGCCACTTGATTACACAGATCCTAACTAGTGTCAATATTCATGATATTCAATATAAAATGTACAATGTATGCAATGTATCATGTACTGTGGATTCATTTATTTTCATGGATTTTGTAAAAGAGGACACATTGTATTTTTTGTGGATATTGAATTTTTCTTGGTTTTGCCAAAAGTTGTATACTACATGTAGCTATATACATGTAGCCTATAAATAACTTCTATTTTGATGAACCTTTAACATGTTTGCAGTGTTCTAAAATTCCCATTTCTAAACTTTGAATTCATTATCATGATTATTCTTCCATACCTGCCAACTTTTCATTTTACGTGCAAGATGGCTTTCAAAATCCAACAAAACCTTCAAAGGGGCCTTTAAATTCATTTTAATGATGTTTATTTGCTTCTTCATACTTATACAATCCCAACCATTCTAAAATGTTTTATTTTCATTTTAAATCATGTAAATAGTGGACAAAATTGCTCTTTTAAAATTTTTAATTGGGAGCCTCCATGGGGGAAAACCCTGCAAATAGTGACATTTGGCAGGTATGTTCTTCTAGACATCATATTAATTGGACTACAGTAAGGAGTCAAAATAATAATTAAAAAAAAAACCTTTCATAAAAAAAAATGATTTGGACAGTTGTAGAACAGTCGAATGTAGGACAGAAAGTCACAGGACAAAAAGTCACAGACAAAAAGTCACGGACAAAAAGTCACAGGACAAAAAGTCACAATTCATTTTTTCTGATTATTTTCTTTGAATAAAAAACATTTATTTCTACAAAAATATTTTTGTATTTTTCTTAAACTATTGTATATAAACCAACTTTTTAAACAAAATATATCAAAAAAATATCAAAGATTATCAAATAATTGTTAAAAAAACAAAATGTCAAAGTGACTTGGCACTTAAATGGCTTCATGGTGCCAAGAAAAACATCTTTTGCATGATTAAAATTAAATAAATCTTTATTTTTCAAGTATAATGACACATTTCCTAAACTTTAATATGAATAAAATTGAGAATGGAAATGGGGAATGTGTCAAAGAGACAACAACCCGACCAAATAAAAAACAACAACAGAGGGTCACCAAAAGGTCTTCAATGTAGCGAGAAATTCCCGCACCCGGAGGCGTCCTTCAGCTGGCCCCTTAACAAATATATACTAGTCCAGTGATAATGAACGCCATACTAATTTCCAAATTGTACACAAGAAACTAAAATTAAAATAATACAAGACTAACAAAGGCCAGAGGCTCCTGACTTAGGACAGGCGCAAAATGCGGCGGGGTTAAACATGTTTGTGAGATCTCAACCCTCCCCCTATACCTCTAACCAATGTAGTAAAGTAAACGCATAACAATACGCACATTAAAATTCAGTTCAAGAGAAATCCGAGTCTGATGTCAGAAGATGTAACCAAAGAAAATAAACAAAATGACAATAATACATAAATAACAACAGACTACTAGCAGTTAACTGACATGCCAGCTCCAGACTTCAATTAAACTGACTGAAAGATTATGATTTCATCATATGAACATTAGGCACAATCCTTCCCGTTAGGGGTTTAGTATCATACCATCATAACATATATGAGAAGAACATAACCCGTGTCATGCCAACAACTGTTTTTAGAATAAATGTGTTTAGTTCCGATGCAAAGACCTTATGTATTCATAAGTAAATATTTCAAGATATATTCTTATATATTAAAACAATTGTCAATAAATTATTTGTGACTTTTTGTCCTACCAATTTTGTGACTTTATGTCCTGTGACTTTTTGTCCTGTGACTTTCTGTCCGTTTACCGAACAGTCAAATGGTCTATGCTCTAGTCCAAATAATACACCTTATTGCTATTTGTCCATCATTACTGGATAAAACAGTTTCCCGTAAAATTTTAAGGTCTTAAAACAAAATATCTGATGCAACAATGGAAAAGTGATTGTTGTATGCGTCAAAAGTCGGGTCAGCCAGGATTAGCGACAAGGTGTATTATGACGTCTGGCAAGGCTATGGAAAAAAAATTAAAAATAGCCTTGCCAGACGTCATAATTATTTGAACTACAGATATATGCGATACCCTATATTTATGTACACAACAACAACAAAAAAAAAACACAACAAAAATGCGTCTTAGTAAGGAGATAAAATAGTCTTTCAAGATATCATAATTATTTGTTCGTAAATTTAATTCACAGCATTTATTTGTATGGTCCAACATTTGTCCAGAAATTTGAACCTGTTGATGTTTTATTTTCTTGTTTAACTGCCCAAATTGAAATTAAACACCAAGAGAAAATGATTGGAATGAATTGTAAATCGTACAAACAAGAGAGCAAATATTGTTTTTTTCTGATAAATGCGGCTTTGTTTATATACAAATAAAAATTTCATCGATCGTGGTTCAGACTTCGGAAAATGGAGGCCTTCGCGGACTTGTTGACATTAATATCATGCTGTTGATCTCAAAAGTATAGACTTCCAATCAACATCGAATAATATGTTGCAATAAAAAATATTATATTACGTATTTACTTACTATTTGGAAAATTACAAACTTCCCCTACAAATCCAAAATTATAATTTTAATTGGTTAAAATAAAGCGTACTTCCGGTCGCTGGTTAAGTCGGCCTCAAACAATCTCGGCCTACCACACACTCGGACTATAAATAATAAACCGGACTGGCCTAACATTACCATTATTTTGAGAAAAAAAGTGAACAAACTCGGCTCATTATTTTGAGGACTAAGTTGTTTTCAGTTTTTGTCCAACTTTTTGTTATAATTTCACTTAATTTATCACAACTTTGTATACAAATTTTTCAAATAGATTTTTATTATTAATAGAAAGTCCCTGTTTCAAGATAGCGATACATGTTTGTATTTACAAGGACTTGTATAGTATACTAGGAAATATCGGAGACTATAATAGTTACAGGAAATATATCAAAACGAACTTAGACGAAAGGAAAATAATATGTGACTATATTAAATACAGTTTGATTGAAATATAAGTTTGAATGTAACCCTTTTAAATGGGCCCCCGTATGATTAACTTCATATTTGTAAATTTTGCGTTTGAACTTTTATCTTGATAAGTTAAGATAAGATATACAAAGACGTTTATTGTAACAAGGATGACATAGTATAGAAAGTTCATGATTGTAACAAATACAACTTTTTGGAAACCAAGAATCTTTTTCTGCCTAGCTCTGAAGTTTGACCTGCTCGAACTTCAGGGAACATTTTAATACAGATCGAACTAGCTACTAACAATCTGATTAAAATATAGATCTCTGATTTCGTCAATAATGTAGTATAACGAAATCAGAGATCTATATTTAAAAATTACATTTTAACTACTGACAACAATTTTGTGGTGTTTGGGGAACATGTACATTTTTGTATTTTATATTCAAACCACATCGAATATAATTTTAATCTAGCGGTGGTATACAAGACACAACACATATAACAATGATACTAAAGTTTTCAAAGTCTTACTTTACGTTTTACTTTGATGGTTTTATACGTGTGCAGTATTTCGTTTTATTGAAAGCAGGACATTTACAGTAAAAGATAGTACCCTGTGAATGTGGGTCATACTGTCCCGAGTCATATTACTCTTGTGGCGACGTCAAATAACGTTAACGGACAACTTTGTAAGACATTTTCATTAATCCGCATTGTTTATAGATCTGTCATCTTAATACAATTTGGTGTTCTTATTTCCATCATCCAATATGGCCGCTATGGGGGACTTTAATATAGAACCCCAAGTGAAGTACAAAAAAATGTTCAACTACATGGAATGAAACAAAACATGGCCATTAATGTTCCTGAGGTTCTGGCTAAGTGTTGTTTCTTTCTCGCCAGTCAAACATCTAAGATGGATGTCAGCGGGGAACTCAGTTTAACTAAGGAAACTTTATTTATGCATACAAAAGTATTATTTTAGAGAACCACTGAATGAAATAAAGCTAAACTCGGCATGAATGTTATTTTTGAAGTGCCGATCAAGCGTTGTTACTTTGAAACAAAATCAACAACCAAGATGGCTGCAAACAGGGGACTTAGTTTTACAAAGGAAATATATACAAATGTCTTCTTCTAGAAAACCACTTAATGGATTGAAACCAAACATGGTAGGAATGTTTCTTTTGAGGTGCTGATTAAGGATTGCCAATTGCAAGTTACTTTATAGCGGATTTTCAATTTTCCTTAAAGTAATTTTCTACCATTTGAATGAATTTATTGGTAATTTCGAGTTCTGTAAATTTTACAAAAGTCTTCTACTTTTGATTAAATTACGGGGCCAATATTAAATCAAATGTCACCTCAATCATTATAAGGAAATCTGTTATGATTTTAATCATTTTTTTTTTCGATTTCCAAAACCAAAGTAGAATCAGGTGAGCGACACAAGCTCTTTGGAACCTCTAGTTAAATACATGCAGAGTACAAGAATAAGCAATACTAATGAATACATAGTTTTATTTGTAAATTACACCCACATAGGTCAAGCAAAAACATAAAATATAAGCATAGAAACATAAAATATAAAAATTAAGAATATAAAAATATATCACATGATTGGAAGGATAGTATTTCACTTGTACAAAATCTACTTATGTTTGCGCATAATCATAATGCAAAAAGTATACAGTTATGAAACTCAATCCTCTTTGTTATCACCCTTTGTAAAATTACAAAAGATATCGAATGTTTAAGTTGACACTTTTGATTCGTTCAGTTCAGTATGAAAATCAACGTACTGACATCCATAAAACACGCCCCTTTCTGTTATCGTGCGTTCTGTGTCATCTCCATAATACAGTACGGCAGTGAATGGGATGTTGATATTTCCTTGGGTTAAGTTCGATGTCACTGTAACACTACAATTATAGAACATGATATTGATTTCATACAAAAAGATTTGTTTAGCAGGTAAAGTTTCATTCGGCAATCCTCGATAGAATCCGCTACTCTCTTTCTATGAGAGTACGGAATCGGCCGAGTTGAGACGAATGGTAAAGTCTAACTGACAAAAATTGAGCATATAGATAGATACTCACATTGAACTAATACCAAAGCAAAAGGATGATTACTTTTTTTTGGGTAAACATTTTCTCTTTCGACAGCTAGTCATGGAGAGATTGGTGTTGAGTTATAGTGTTTTGTTCTGAAAACAGTAACCATAACTCTACAATTAAATATTTTTTTTTTTTTCAATTTTTACATATATTTCAGGCCGTTAGTTTTCTTGTTTAAATAGTTTTACATTGTCATTTCAGGGCCTTTTATAGCTGACTATGCGGTATGGGCTTTTCTCATTGTTGAATGCCGTACGATGACCTATAATTGTTAATTTCTGTGTTATTTTGGTCACTTGTGGACAATCATACCACATCTTCTTTTTATATATATATATATATACCATATTATCAATTTCATCCGAATAAACTCATCACACCAGTATTGGGAATTTTGTATTTCCACCAGACACGCAGGCATATCTCCATTTAATTAAATAATACATACGTGGAATAACGTGGAATTTTTGAAGGATACTCTGCAATCCATTTGTTAGTTTTTGACTTGTTTGTTTTTGAAGTCCTCCCCATACTAACAGACGTTTCAGCGCTAATACTGACATCTGTTTTACCAATTAATGGAATTCCAACATTTCCTTTTATTGTTGCTGCAATGAGTATAAAAAAGAAGATGTGGTATGATTGCCAATGAGACAACTCTCCACAAGAGACCAATCTAACACAGAAGTTAACAACTAAAGGTAACCGAGACATTTCAACTATAGAATTGTTATTTAAGGATTTTTTTAACAAGCTAATAAGCGTTTATGACAATAAATATATTAATTTATTAAATTTATAATATAATAAATAAATGATTCAAAATAAAAGAGAGACGACTCATCATTCAAATTTATAAAATGTAGTTCTTGTTCAATAGTTTATTCGAGTCTCACCATATACAAACAAGTTCAAACATGTATACTGTAAACCAACTGATTTTCCAGCGAGCGATTTATTTTCGCAACTTTTATAAATAGAAAAATAACGCGAATTTAAATCGACCCGAATGTGTTTTACTTGGATCTTTCCTTATTTTTAAAACTACATTAGGTAAATAAGCAAATCGCAAAAATTAAATCACCGCGAAGTGGACTAGAAAGGGCTAAACGCGAAATGAAGTATCACCAAAACAAATTGGTTATTTTCCTTCTTTAGCTTATGTCTTACTTGATACTTTAGCGGCTCTGTCCCATCTAAATTCATAAGTATCTTCTCTTGTTATGGTTATTTCGTCAGTCTTTGTCACCGTCTGTTCTACTGAGGTATTATTGACTTGAGTCCAGCTGAATACAGATGTGGGGGTCCTGCGGGTATCTGCTCTATCTAAGTCATAGTCAATCTGAAGCAGCTTCATATTACCTTCAGTTGCTGGTTTCTTTAACAACGAAAAAAAAAATAAACACAAAAATACCGAAATACAAGGAAAGTTCCTTATAAAATGAAATGAGCACAACTTGGTACTCGTATTTCCTTATGTAGAAAATGGTGGACTGAACCTGCAAATGATTTCTATAAAGGTAGCAATGACGGTTATGAGAGCACCGAATATACGTAGGTATAAAGAAATGAGTAATATGTCTTTGCAACAAAGTTGTGAACAGATGTACACTAAGTATTAGATAGAATTGAGAATGAAAACGGAAAAATGTGTCAAGACGACAATAACCCGATCAAAGAGTTGAAAACATCCCAATGTCAATAATGGGACTTCAACGTAGTAAAAGAATTCCCAGAACCCGATGGCGGTCTTCAGCTGGCCTCATAACAATTATTCTCTGTTGTTATATATGTACTATGTAATGCTGAAGTTAACAAAGAATCAAATGATGTTGTTAACTGTTGACACGACAATACCTCGATCTTTGCTAGAAGGAAGACATTTGAAGCTCGCGTTTCTCAAAATTTACTCTTTAGAAGTACCAATTCATGTTTGTCTTTACGAATTTTTACGTTTGGTCGTTGTATTGTCTACAATATTCGTGCTTTTTAAAATAAACTTCGGCATAGAAATGAGTGATCAAATAAAGAATTGTGATAAAATAAAACTTATCTAATCTGATATTTACCAACATGATCTTGCCAAATGATGAAATCCTGTCATTCTTAAATCCGCCTTCATCATTCGGTTTATCGGAGGCTACATACTTTCCTTTCAGAAACAGACTTTGATCTCCAGCATAATTTGGATGTTGATATCCAACCCATCTAGTGCAAAAAAAAAACCAATTATCTATACACTATAATCTTTGTATCGTTTCTGATGACGGTGAATGCAAGCTTCATTTTTTTACATGAATAAAGCCGTTAGTTTTCGCGTTTGAATTGTTTTCGGGGCCTTTTACAGCTGACTATGCGGTATGGGCCTTGCTCATTGTCAAAGGCCGTATGGTGACCTATAGTTGTTAATTTCTGTGTCATTTTTATCTCTTGTGGAGAGTTGTCTCATTGGCAATCATACCACATCTTCTTTTTTTTTTTTTTTTTTTTTTTTTTTTTTTTTATAGATGTTCGATTCCAACAACTTTATCAAGCATTATTTTCCTTGTTAAATTTCAACAGACACCAACCACTAATCAAAATGTCATCATTTTCCCTAACTCATATTGTTTACCATTATAGGATGCCAATCACAATTTGAAAATATAAGATCTACATATTTCCTTACATTTATGTACACAGGCATTCAAGTTTATGTACGTACAATTCTCCAAGAGGTTATGCAAATAAAATTCACACTTCGATGAAGAGAATAACTTCATATACGACATGTTTATTCTTATCCAATATTATATCATAGTAGATATCAAGTAGTTTATACAACAAATTCAAAATATTAAGCGACTAATATTTTATTAGGCAATTGTCAAAATAAGTTATTATCAGAGCAATACTTAGATAAAATCATAAGCTCAAACACATCAAACGAATAGGAATCAACTGTCATACTCCTGACCATGGTACATGCATTTCATTAAGTAGAATGATTTTTCCTGGTCAAAAGCAAGCTAAACATCCCACGTGTATGACAGTCGTTTATAATTCCATTAACCTTATAAAAATGTGTGAATAAAACAAATAGACATATAATAAATGAAATTTCAAAAATTATGGTACAGCAGTCAGCGTTGTGATATAATCTTAATCCCTATGAACAACAAAACTTATGTTAACAAAAAAAGACCATGACACAAAAACACATTTGCGGGATGTATCAATTTCTACGAGCAGAACAGATACTTACGCGCCACTTTTCACCTCAATTGATGACATTTTGTTATCAAATTTGTACCATTTAAGGTTCTCTACATCATCACTGAATGTCAGAGACCGCCCGTTAAAAGTATCAGCATAAACTGTACACTCAGGCTCTTCGGTGAAATTCTAAAAATAAATCTGCAATCACATATCTTATATGAGGGTTAATTTTGCCCATCAATCTATGACTTATAATTCAGCATCCTATTATTCTCTATTCTTTATGTTTTTGCCTATTTTTCTGTATTCTTTTTATGTACATTTGTGGTACCTATAGTTGTTTATTTTTCTTTTATTTGGTCTCTAGTGGAGGTTATCTTACTGCAGCAATCATATCACAACTCCATATTTATTACAACACAATTGCTAAAATAAAAAAGGCCAACAGAACACAAGACTGATCTCTGTTGCTCCAGAAAGTTAGGCAGATCCTGCGTCACATGTGGCACCCGTGAAGTGCTTGGTAATCAGTCGTTGATATGATAATCTGAACTTTGTTTGACATTTTATTTATTGTATAATAAGTTTTGTTTACAACAGTGCGTTTTGGTTGTGTAAAGTACTTAGTATACATACGTAGTCATCTAGCAATTTTAAAGATGACGCTCTGTCTTGGAAATACTTTGTGAACTTGTCGTAAACTTCCCCTTCTTCTATAACACATATACGTCCTTTATAGTTCTTAAATTGATACAGTATCCACCTTTAACATTTAAAATAAAACAGAAGATTGAGGTGGTACCCAACACTTTCACTAAAATGAATTTGGCTCCTTTAATTTTCATAAAATTTTGACAAAGCGTTGACTTTGACCCTTTGACAAAAATATAAAAATTTCAATAAAATTGAACCAACCATTTTGTCAGAAAAATTACACTGGTTATATAGCAATTTGACAAACACTGATTTTGATCATTGAGAAGCTTAATATTCCATTAACAACACGACGTAATTAAAACGTTTAGCTGATTTTACAGAGTTATCTCCCTGTAGTGTTAGGTACCACCTTAAACGAAATTGTATACATAAGTGGAATACCCACATCAGTTTTTTCTATGTATTTTTATCTCTTTGCTACAAGTACTAGGGCATATACAAGAAAGAAAAAAAGGTTTATCAATATATTATATATATATAGTTCCATTGAAAAAATAAGTTTTGTTTATAAGAAATATCTGATTTATTTGTATTTTAGTGTTTCAAATAATTGTAATGCAACTGAAAAATAAAATTTGTATTTGAAAATAATTTCAATTATTCTCTGATTGATTTAATTTTTCTAATACAATTCGCGTCTATACATTCTATATATATGTATGTGTGTGTGTATGATTCTAATAATAATTTGATAGTTAAACATACACCCCTCTTTCGCATTTAACACTTGACGTCATATCATCGAAGCCTGCATCAAGCAAATCTGGACAGGATTTGGTAAATTCTTTGCTTCGTCCTCCAAATTTCTTGTGTTGATAAAGAGTTATCTACAATGAGTTCAAAGACAACAATAGAGCGTTAACTGAAAATTTCCTCCAACAGTTATTTATTAGAATCATGCATGCTTTAATAGTTAAACACAATGCAAAATCATTTCAATTTGAAGAAAAAAAAAATCTTTAACACAAGCAATGCTATTCATTTATATGTCCATCACAGCATGCAGAATAAAATTGAGAATGGACATGAGGAATATGTAAAAGAGACAACAACTCGACCATAGAGCAGACAACAGCCGAAGGCCATCAATGGGTCTTAAACGTAACGAGAAACTCCCGCACCCGAAGGTGTCATTCAGCTGACCCCTAAACAAATATATTTATTATATATAATATATTTATTATTAGTTAAGGTCATACTAAGCTCCGAATTTTACAAGAAACTAAAATTAAAAATCATACAAGACTCACAAAGGCCAGAGGCTCCTGACTTGGGACAGGCACAAAAATGCGGCGGGATTAAACATGTTTTTTTGACATCTCAACCCTCCCCCTATACCTCTAGCCTATGTAGAAGAAAAAAAAACGCACAACAATACGCACAGTAAATTCAGTTTAAGAGAAGTCAGAATGCATGTTTTTTGTTAAAGACAGTGAAACCTGTTTAAACCGAACCTTTTCGGGACTGAATATTTTGTTCGGTTTTGGTCGATGTTCGATTTCATCTGGTTCTCAGAGCATATAATTTGATATGACGGCGCTTTAGAACATGTTTGGTTAATACCGGTTTTCGGTTTATGCAGGATTCGGTTTAGCCAGGTTTAACTGTATATAAATATTTTACCTTTGGTTCCATTTTTACAGCGTCTAAAAAGATAAACAATTGCAATTATTGGATTATCTTCGAAGCTTAGGAACCAATAAGTATATGCTGAAAAATGAAACGATCAAAATAAGTTTAGAACAAGGACGTCTTTTAAAATAAAAGTAGTAAGTATATAAATAAGTAATCAAAGAGTAAAATAAGATCTAAAGTCTATCGTACAGATGGGCGTAAAACAATTCAAACAAATATAATTATTAAATTTTAAGTGCCATCGTGTTTGTCAATCAGCTGATTGTTATAAGAGAGGATTAATTACAGATTCGTTTTCCAAATAACCAGCCAGGGAATGAAAATCATAAGATAGGTCAAAATATAGGTCTTATGACCATATTAAGGATGGTACGTGTGTGAGACATGTATATTGATGTACAACAAAACTGTCTCAGGACAGCCCTAACTTCCGTTGTCCTAGGACAGCTTCGTTGACATGGCATCAGTACTACACGAAAAATATTTTATTATTTGTATAAATACCCCCGACAAATTAGTCATGGTTTTTATATGCTAGGATGAATATCATGATCTGGCTGGTTATATATATTTAAGGTTGGCATTTAAAATATGATTGTGCATATACTTTTTAATATAGAAAATTATCATCACATATTTGTATAACAACATATATTAACATATCGATTCAGTAAATTATGTCAGAAAATAATAACTTAAATGTTATAAATTTAACATTTAAAAACAGATAAAATCATTGACATGTGGGAAAGAAATAAAAACTACTTTACATGTTTTCATTACCTACATATTAATTAGAAAAGAGTTTCCTAATATTATTTGTTCATCTCTACTCGAAAGTAGTTTGCTATAATGTTGTCTGTTTAAGATAAAACTGACAACATAAATTTTGGGCAAATTTTTGGTTCGCCGTTTTCTACATGGGTAAATACCTGTGTGCTAAGTCAGGAATATGACAGTTGTTTTTCATTCGTTTGACGTATTTGAGGCTTTGATTTAGGCATTTGTTAATTAATTTGCCGTTTTGAATTTTCCTTGGAGTTATTTATTATTGCTATTCTACTTTTTTTTTATTCATTTAAAATAAGATTTTTATTCCTAAAGTGCCGCTTTTACGGTGTGCCTACTAAATCTAACATTTTGTTTTCACCGTAGTTTCCCATACTCGAACAATCCTTATAACATAATATGGGGTCAATAAACTAATCATAGATACCAGGATAAAATTTTGTATTTACGCCAGACGCCCGTTTCGTCTACAAAAGACTCATCAGTGATGCTTTAAATAAAACAAACACCTCCTATATTGATGACATGTATCATTCCTTAGATATTTAGTTTCAATCTTAGACGTGTTATAACTGAAAGCGACACTTTTAGGTTTAACGGACTGATTATCACAAATTGGCTGGCCGATACTATACGAGTGCGTTTTTTGTCCATCGATTTACGAGTTTTGAACAGCGGTATACTAATGTTGCCTTTACTAATAACTTTGCATACTAAATATGTATATGAACTGTAATTTAACCTATTGCGTCCCTTTCCCGATTGTTTAGTTCAAAAATATTTATTTAAAAGGATTGGGAATAGTGGATGCGAAACAAGTTTTGCAACTTATATTTATCCCTTTCCACTTTGCAGGTGCGAGTGCTGCCTTGTAGTCGCATTAGCATGCTCTTTTTCGAAATCTACAAGGATGTCTTTAACGTACAAGAGATAGGGCTCTCTCTTAACACGGGTCCGCCATTTATCGTTCCCTTCCGACGGACTATCATCGTTTCCCAAGACCATACTCGCAGATGGTGTCAAGGGAGAGTCGAAAATTCAGTCCCTGAAATTTTCTTCCCGGAACGGGAATCGAACCAGGAACCTTTGTGTTAGTAGTCCGATACACTACCCTACACCACGGCTCTCCGATTGTTATATTTTGAATAAAATGCAGATGGGCTAGTACTAGTATGTTAAGCAGCAGACGCTTATTCTGCCGATCTCGAATCTTTTGGAGTTCAAGTGATTCCCTCATTTTTTTTTTAGTTAACCTGATCTTTACTTTTTATATCAATTGAAAAGAAAAACCTGCTATTTTTTTGAAAAAAATTGCAATCAGCACTACAAAAACAAATTAGATGTTGCTTGAGTTCGCATTTATTATTTTTCCTTTTCTGTTCTCTTTTCGATTTTTACTGGAGATTTGGTTCATGAGAATTTTTGACAATGGCACATAGATTAAACTAAACTTCGATAATTTGTAAATACTAACTAACATGATCCGTTCAGACTAAAACAACATATTTTGAAGAAAACATTATTGTACTTACATGGGTTTTCGATAGATTAACTACACCTTTTTAACAGCTCTTCTGCCTTTTATATTATCATGTTTATTAAAGAGAAACGCTACAGCAACGGAAAAAATAAACATTGCACTTGAAAGAGCAACCGTTTGTAATAATGATATGCAAATAGCTTGGTGATGATACCGGATCTGTGTTGAAAGAATAAATCATTTCTTCACGGGTATGTAACTGGGTTAATATTACTATATATGTTACACTTTAACAAAATATTTGTAAATATTTGTAAACAGTGATGTATAAATCTGAAATAATTGTTGTAATGTTCCAGTTTTGCTACGAAGTGGGGGGAAACCAATGTTGTTTATTTTTCAGCCGCTATGACGACACTTAAGAAAGAGGATTGATAAATCTGATAAATAAACTTATCATAGATACAATGATTATAATTCCGTACGCCAGACTATAAAAGACTCATCAGTGACGCTCGAATAAATAAAGTTTAAATACGCCAAAAAAAAAAAGACCGTTTAGGTGAGAGGTTTTTATAGCTTTAATACCAGGGTTAATCCAGCATTTTCTACTTAAGAAAATGCATGTAGCAAGTCAGGAATATCACAACTGTAAACCATTT
This sequence comes from Mytilus galloprovincialis, assembly GCA_037788925.1. Lineage (NCBI taxonomy): Eukaryota > Metazoa > Mollusca > Bivalvia > Mytilida > Mytilidae > Mytilus > Mytilus galloprovincialis. The sequence goes on along the minus strand of CM075338.1, from coordinate 22,923,413 downwards.
GTATTTTGTGTTTTAGATATCGATTGTGCTTTTAGCTTAGGGACTTTCGGTTTATAGTTTTTCTCATAATTCCAAAATAAGCATAGAATAGTGATGAATGGCATACAAAAAATTAAAGAATAGACATCTATCATCCAGACTTCAATTTCGGTGTTCAGTTGACCATGAAATTGGGTCAAAAATCTAATTTGGCATCAAAATTAGAAAGATCATATAATAAGGAACATGTGTATAAATTTCAAGTTGATTGGACTTCAACTTCATCAAAAACTACCTCGACCAAAAACTGTACCATGAACGGACGAACAGACGAACGAACGAACAGACGCACAGACCAGAAAACATAATGCCCCTCTACTATCGTAGGTGGTGCATAAAAAGTATAGTATATACTGGCACTGTTTATGTACAGAAGTGTGCTTATGTGTTCAGATCTTTTTATTTAGTATAGTGAAAAATGATTTAAAATTATTGTGATTTTTAACAAATGAACAACAATGCAAGCTTAATCATTGCAGTTTTAGGAAAATCTGCATCTATAAAAATATATCAAATATCACGATGTTAATTTTTAATTCACATAATCATATTATTCCCATTAATAAAAAAAACCTCATTATAATTTCTGAATTATATTATAAATACGTTGAATATGAAGGAATCTTAGATAGATACTTTGCAACCCATTTTTCACGTTTTGTTCACGATAGACATCTTAGGACTAACACTGACTTCTTTTTTACCAATTAAAGGAATACCAACATTTGCCGTCATTGTTGCTGTAATGAGATATTGTGACATTTTAAATAATTTTGTTTAGTTAATGGGCAAACATTAAATACTTGCAGATAACATTGTGATTGCAGGACGATGTGCTTTTTGAGGTTCTGAACTGATTTCACATGGCCGGTATAACAAGAGCGAATAAGAGTATGTTCCTATATATTGCAGAAATAAAAGGGTATACGTACGCCGATCTCAATGACAATTAAACTTACCAATTCTTATATAAAGGTATGGATGGGGTGTACAAATTTAGAAATCATGGACAAAAATGAAGAATATAGAAAAACAAAAAAAAGTTATTAAGGCTATTGAAAAATGGTGTGCTATTTATAGAAAATAATAAAAAGAAAATGGTGTTAATAATCTAAAAGCTTGAATTTGTTAAAGATGATGAAATAAATCATTTCAGAAAATAATTTTTACCTGGTAATTTGGTTCCTCTATCCCATCTGAATTCATATGTATTTTCCCGATGTATCGTTATTTCTTCTGTTTCTGACAAAGTATGTTCTACTGAGGTAGCAGAAAACAGTTGAGGGGGTCCTACTTATCCAAGTCATAATTAATTTTCAATATCTTCATCTCTCCAGAAGGCTTTATAAAAATAAAATAATAACTATGCGGATTTTTTATTGTATGATGTCTAGTGGCAAACATTTCAAATTTCATCAATTTCACCTCTCCAGAAGGTTTTTAAACAATAAAAATAATAACTTCAAGCACGAGGATTTGCGTTTGCTTAATGTCCAGTAGCAAATATTTCATGCATGACCAGGACAAGTTTTAATACACAAGATGAAAAACACTATAACTTATTTTTGGGGGGTATCAATCTGGTCTTTTAAGTACAATTTCTTTTGCCTTCTCATCTTTGTACTTTTTGCTGTAATGTTAAATGTCATTCTCCCAGTATCTTTGCTGACATTTTTTTGTATAAAAAAGTTGTTAATATTAGGCCGGATACTAGACATTAAATGTAACAAAACAACTGAAACTGCGAGCTACTGGGCTCACTGGTGATAGTTTTTTACTGGTGGGCAGTAAGCAGGACGTTGTCGAGTGATGAATCTGAAAACTCATCAGTCGGTATAGCTGACTCATATAAACCCTGAAACCAAATTGAGGAAATACTTGTAGTATAGTTCCTGATAAAGATGCGAAGATATATATTCATGGTACGGACGGACGGACTGACGGACAGCAGTATATCAGACTATTTTAAAACGGGGGAATATAAAAAAAAAAAACTACTCATAACTGCTTGCCTCCATCTAGCTTCACATGCAAGAGATTGTTTGTTTGTTTTCAATTTATGAATTTGACTGTTCATCTGCCCCTTTTCTTTTCGAACTCGCGATCTGACCCATTTAACTATGATTTGAAAATAAATTTTTAGTGCTTCTCTGCTACATGTAGAACATTTAGGAATTAAGTTCAAATACTGATCAGCTTGAAGTAAGAATATTATGCCCAGCTAGGATCAATCGTCAATCCTCTGGTGAATCCGCTAATCTCCTTCGTTAGATGATGGTAAGAAATCGGCCGAGTTGTGACGAATGACTAAGACCTCAATCGGCAAACCTCGGGTGAATCCGCTAATCTCCTTCGTTAGATGATGGTAAGAAATCGGCCGAGTTGTGACGAATGACTAAGACCTCAATCGGCAAACCTCGGGTGAATCCACTACTCTCCTTCGTTAGATGATGGTAAGAAATCGGCCGAGTTGTTACGAATGCAGCTAGGATAACACAACTTTATGTTCAATCAGGGACTGTCTATATTAACAGTTCAATGAATGTTGAAAACCTTGTGAACTAAGAATATGGCAAAGAGCGTTGGTCTAGTACAGTTCAATGTCCATATTTAAATGATATTATCATTTTTGCGTCTTTATAATGAAATAGTTTGCTAGTATTTGCCACTGAACCGTAAACAATTATCTTCATCATCAACTATGTTAAATGCGCTTTTTCTTATGTGATGTATTGTCAGATGTCAATTGCTTGCTTGTTTAAATAGCTGCGAATGCAATTTCTAAAGGTAAATCAGTAAAAGACTTATTATGTACTTTCAAATTTCTACAGAAAAACTTGGGGTAACAGATTTTGTTTTGTTGTTGTTTTTAAAATACATTGAAATCGGTTAAATTATAGTTATCTTATATAAATATTATAAGAGAAACTTGATATACTGCATCGAATTGATTAACACATAATGAAAATAAAACTTCAGAAATAATATGTCGGTGATCATTGGTCTAATCTACTTGAAAAATTAAGAATTAAACCAATTATCCAATTAAATTCAATAAAATTATCTGCCCCTTGACTTTAAAGACACTTGTTTTTTTTTTATAATAATAATAGCTTAATCTTTAAAGTTTAAAACGCATGTTTCTGCTGTTAATTGAAACAAAAATTTGTATTTAACAACATACTCAACAGGGATGCTCAGAAAAGGGCACCCCTGATCTACCTCCAGCATTTCTCGTAAAATAGATCTACATGTATTGTGTAGACCGTCTCGTATTTTGTAAACTCAGCATTTATTTGCAGGGAGATTAGCCTATCTAATGAACAAATTATGTTTGATGTTGTCTACCCGTGCCTTGTAGAATAGGGTACAATAAAAACAAAACTTCATGACAAAAGAGATTATATATTTCAGCTTCCCAATTGTGAACTTTCCATTTCTATGTAGCAACATTCTAGCAGCGCCTACATTCGGAGAATATATATACTAGTATCTCAATGGATGCGATATAACCGGGCTTGTTTTATCATGACTGCAAAAGTTCCAAATGGTGAAGCTGAAATAATCCATTCGTAAATTTTACAGACGCCATCACGAGTTTGTTCTCCGTTATGGAATAACTGTTTCAAAGATGATATATGGACATGTTACTTATGCCATAACTACAACCCCCTCCCCTTTTTAAGGTTGTGACCGTCCGCATGAGACTGTTTACCGGGTGTGTAATTAAATCTATAACGCGACGAATGCCGCATGTGAAGCAGGATCTGCTTACACTTCCGGAGCACCTGGGATCACCCCTGTTTTTAGTTGTGTTCGTGTTGCTTAATCTTTGGGTTTCTGTGTTGTGCATATGTGCTGTTGTTCGTCTGTTTGTCTTTTTTCATTTTAAGCCATTGCGTTGTTAGTTTATTCTCGATCTTTGAGTTTGACTGACCTTTTGGTCTCTTCGCCCCTCTTGGGTAGGTAGATCAACAAAAGTTATTCATTCTAGACAAGAAAACAATGTATATTTTTCGGGCAGGCTGCTTTTTCAGCTGCCAATAAGGTCTCAACAAACAATATTAATTCTATTTTTGGTCAATCATGTTTTAGCTTATACCTTTGGTTCCATCTTGTCAGCTTCTGAAATACAGAAGTAAACTATAGAATAATATGTTAGACAAGCAAGAACTGGCGTTTTTATGATGAGATTATTTGAACAGCAATATCTGTCAAGAAAGGTATGGACTTAATAAAATAAGTCTACATTCTTTTATAAATAATTGTCATTATCTTCTATTTCAAGAAACGGTAGGATCAATAAGGATAGTCATACAACATTTAAGCATGCTCTTTTGTCATGTTTTGAAATTCTTGTTAGATTTTCAGGATCCTCTGGTTTTATTCATTTGAATGCCCTAAAAAAGTTTGCCCATTTATAAATCTGTTGCATGCATACTTATAAGCCACCTGTTAAAGTCTCATAAAATCTTTGTTATATTTTAATAGATTTTAAGAACTTAAACATATCAATGATAAAGCTATGAAAAATCAAGAGAGAACATTTTCCCGCCGAAATGTCAAAGGCTATATTATTTGGAAAACAAGTACCTTGACCTATACCTGTTATTTGCTCTTTTTGTTCCTTTATTAATTCCCGATTAGAATATACTAGTGTTATTAAAAGCTAGATCTTTCGATAATGAGGAGCTTACTTACTAAATTAAAATATTTATAAAACACAAATAAACAAGGCCTTAGGGATGGACAAAGTCCATCAGTTCTCGTTTCTTTATACATTTTGCCTGTTATTCTCTGTTCCTTATATTTAAGCACCCTATTATTCTCAAGCTATCTCATGATCACATATTGTTGCCAATATCATCACATAATCATTATCATTATTAAGATAATCAAGTAATAAAAATACAGGTTTCTATAGATGATAAAATAATAGAATATTCATGAAATATTTGGTCTGGTTATCAAATACTAGTAATCAGTAGAAAAACAATCAAGTTATCTAATAATCAAAAACCACAAGGTGGCCACGGGGAAGCTCGTAGTTGTGTATGATATTTGTTTCAAAGATAATATAGTTTACCGTTTACTGTTTTGCACTTAATTTTTGCTGTTAGTTTCTAAAATTGAATTTCACATTTGTCACTTCAGGGCTCTCTATAAATATATAGCTTACTATGTGATATAGGTTTTTCTCTATTCTTTATATTGATGCATCCCATTTATTCTCTATTCTTTATTTTTTCTCTCTATTCTTTATATGTTTCGGCCTTTCTTCTGCACTTTTACCAGTTATTTTCTATTCTGTTAACCCCATCCAGACCCTTGAAAAAGATTTTTTTCTGATAAATGATAATAATCAAGTCTTTTATCATAACATTAAGGATTCTTGCTTCTCTTGGTTTTTTTTTTTTATATCTTTTGGTCAGATATTAAGAATGCTCTAGTTTTATCCATTTAGCATTAGGTGGCAACATTTATATTTGAATAAGCAGCTCATAATGGAATATAGTTGGGAAATCTCAATTCTACATCATGTCCAACTCAACAACAAAACACACCAATCCCTGTACACCCAAGTGTAAATTGACATGTACCAAAATGCTATTAAAATGTATAAATTCCGATTATTCATTTATTGACCTGATTTTATTTAATGAATCGTGTGATTGTAAATTTCAAGAAATAATTTTTGAAATACGGAATTGAAAGAAAAATATGTAACGGGGTCTAAAAGATCTAATTTCAGTTCAACCCAACGGGTGCACATAAATTAAAACTGTTGACATCCCAAAATGACAGGCCTTTGTTAACTTTTTCCTCATTCCGATGTTGCTGTCCTGTGTAAACTGCGCTATTATACGATTACAGTATTGGCAATTTGTTTTTTACAAGCTTCCAGAACCATATTTTCTGTACAGTCCAAAAATATTCCAAAAACTGGTTAGTCTTGTATGATTTTTAATTTTAGTTTCTTGTGTATAATTTGGAGTTTAGTATGACATCCATTATCTCTGAACTACATGTAGTATATATTAGGGGCCAGCTGAAGGACGCCTCCGGGTACGGGAGTTTCTCGCTGCATTGAAGACCTGTTGGTGAACTTCTGCTGTTTTCTGCCCTAGTCGGGTTGTTGTCTCTTTGACACATTACCAATTCCATTTTCAATTTTACACTTGGAACATATAGATAAACTTGCACTAATAGTCTCACAAAAGTTCCCCGTATTTTCCCACACTCTGATTCCCGATACAAATTTGTTAAAAATAAAAAATATGGGAGGTTGTTGTAGAATGTTCCTCCTAGATGTGAATTTGTATGCGTCTGATCACGTTTCAGGCATATGATATTGCACCCTATCTGTCTATCAATGTATCTTTTTAAAACGCATCTCCTCCTGAATAACTATATGGATATTGATGAAATATTTACACGTGAAAGTTATATATGTTAAAAGGGGAGATGATCGTTACTTTAATCATATCGTCGCTGGGCTTCTAAAATGTCGTATATGACTTTTTTGGCTAAAAGCACTTTTTGACACCAATGGTCTGGGCGGGAGGAAATCTTTGGTATTACAAAATGGCATACAGTTAGACCAAACAAAATGTATGAAATAAGACATGTTACAAAATTGCCAATGTCAGTTGTTTGTAAAGTTTGCTTCCAAAATGTTTTATGAAAACTTGAAAATCGTTGTAGAATGGCTTTGGGAAAAAAATAATTGTACATTTCTTTATTTCTGTGAAAATAATTTAAGTTCTTGGATAATCCAGAAATGTCAACGTTTTTATTTCACTGCTATTTACAAAAATGTTCAAGTTCACATACGACATTTTGGAAGCATGCATTTTGCCAAAATTTTCAAAGCCTGTTTGTGAGAAATTTTTTTCTTGAAAAATTTGTAATTTACAACATTTTAGAAGCCCAGCGACGATATGGCATTACTAATCTTCTAAGCAAAACTCTTCCTGAATGTTTTATGGGTTGTAATGAAATGTATGTTGGAAAAGGTAAGGGAGAGAGAAAAGGGAGGGAGAAAGGATGCGGGAGAAGGGAGAAGAGGGGCGGGAGCAGGGAGAAACTTACCCCCTGTCCAGCCCCTCATATATAGGGTTAATTCGGCTAATTATTTAGGACTACAGTCGTTTTGCCTCAGCTTTAAAACTATGCACCTGGTGTTACTACTCATATTATAGGTGCGCATATCGTCTGGATTTTCTTTTTTGTTTCATGACAGGTTGCTGGATTAGGCATTTTGATAAAATACAAAGGCACACAAAGTACAGACTCCGGCTTACATCTGATACACTCAGGTTGAATTTCAAGCTGGAACTTTTAAATTTCGCAGTTGTTTTACTTATATAAAGAATGCATATATGATCTCAAAATTTGTTATGTCACAATAATTTTTCACAAATGACAGAATGTTGAAAATTGTGAAATTTTTCAAACAGTTTGCTAACCCGAATAATTCAGTCCCGTAATCGATCTTTCCCACTTACCTAATGTAGTAAGCGGAATATAACGACTGAATTATTCGGGTTAACAGTTTGCAAGGTTTGTCCGACTTGCTGAGCAAACAAGTAACACATTTACACCACGCAGAGTACACTATACTACATGTATTGTATGTACCAAGTCAAGAATATGACAGCTGTTTGTCATTCTTTTGATGTTTTTCAGCTTTTGATTTCGTCATTTGATAAGGGATTTTTTCGTTTTGAATTTTTCATGGAGTTTTGTTATTTCATTTTTTGGAATGTGTATTTTATCAGGATCATTATTTTTCCTCATAATTTTCACAAATAACAGAATGTTTAATCTTTTTTGACTGGTGCATCAAATGTGTCTTTTATAAACAACTGTTTTCAAAATTGTATTGTATCGTCCCGAGCATGCATAAACTATTTGCCACTGAACGTTAAACAACCATCAAACCGAGCAATTAAAAAACTGTTAAATGAATCAAATTTTTTAAAATACTATATTTCTGCATCACGGGATGCAGTGATGATACCACCATTGTCTAATATTATGGAGTTAAAAATCAGTAAATCGGATGAAGCTCATGTGAAATGTTTCATTTAATTTTCACGTAATCAAATTTTAGAACAAAGATATTATTTAAATAATGTTATTTCAAATATTTACTTGAAATTAACGTGTACAAAATTCCGGTGATTTATGAATGAACTATTATCATAAGATTCACATGGAACCTGTTCACGCAAGTTTCAAGTATATGCTCGTTTGATGTGAAAATTAGAAGATATTAATATTAATTCATATGAGTGAAATTCCATGTGCAGGACGAAATAAAATTATATCTGATTCAGTAGAATTTTATATTGCATTACTAGGAACTTTACGACAGTCGACAGGGGGAAATGAAAATAAAATATACTCGTTCAGATCCCGAATCATATTTTTTTCTCCATTTCTCTGAGAAGGAATAACGTTATATTCCGTACACCATAGCGTCACACGGTTTTGGTCAAATTTTAGGCCCATTTATCAACTTTGAAGCCATTTATTTCAAAAACAAGGATGGTGACATCTGAGTTTCTATACGTGTATGGATTCACTATGCAATCCTGAATATTATGTTTACTAGTTTTTTGTTTTTCTCCGTATATAAGAAAATATCCATCCATTTGAAAATCTAAAAAGGTAAGCCGTAAAAAGTCATTTCCTCTATACACCTAAGTAAATTGTCGCCAAAATTGACGTTTTCCTATGAAAATTACAAAAAAATCAAAAATGGTGACCCCCATTTTTTATTACATATTCCGATGTAACTCGATTCAAAGTACACGTATGCCAAATATTTTAGAAATCGGGACATAAAGGTTCTGTATTTCACACGTATACGATAATTCTATAGAATTATAGTAAAATTCAACAGATACACATGTACACTGTCCAAAGTTACAGTATTTATTCAATTTTCTGTTTTCATTCATTTACATGTAGTTGTAATTGTAATTGTATTTTGTAGATTGTGCTGATCATACTTCTAGTGGAGAGAATGTGATAAGGACTGTTTTTGCGTTACACCTGCCATTTTAAATCTTTGTTCACATGTTGTCACATATTACGTTCCGAATGTATTATTAAACGTCTGGATGCTGCAAATAAACCCTACATTCCATAGTATATTTGTGTTTTGTTTTATTAAGCCTTGTATAGAAAAGAATTGCTTTATGTTAGGTTGAACCCGTGTAAAAGAACATAAATGACATGTACTATGACCAAAACAACCAGATTACACCCATGTAATCTCCTTTTATGTCTTCATTTATAGTATGAGAGGAGGGTTAGGGATAAGAGAACATGGGAATGAGAGGACGAGAAACATTTCATGTTTATTGGCAAATGCGACACAAGCCTCTACAATGTCTGTTTTTGTTGTCATATGCTCTTAAATGTTCCCATTTATTTATAGTTTTTAATCAAATCAGCCAATGTTTAATCAAGCATCCGGCTGGATTTTGCCATGTTAACTTTAGCCTGTATAGAGCATAAAGGGATGGCCAGCGACAGTCAAAGTAAATGTATATTTAGAAAGAAAAGATGTTCTAGCTTCAACTTTGTACTTCTTGGGCTTTATAACTATTTTGATCAATGCGTCACTGATGAGTCTTATGTAGACGAAACGCGCGTCTGGCGTATTTAATTATAAGCCCGGTACCTTTCATAACTATTTAAAGTATAGTCATCGGATCCTTAATTGGCCCAAATTGAACAGCAAGCCATAAAGGGCCCAATGAATGAAACCATTCAAACAGGAAAACCAACAGTCTAAACTATATAACAAACAAAATACATGTATGAACTGCATCAATAAACGACAACCACTGAACAACAGGTTCCTTGTGTGCTGTTTACGTGTTCAACTTAGATATCTTTCTTGTGCAACGAAGTCACTATTAGAATAGTACTATACATACAATACATTTCTCACAAATTTGCTATGTAAGTGTACAGCATTAAAGAATTCTCATTACTATGAATATATATAATTTTATTTGTAAATCACACCCATAATATGGGTCAAGCAAAAAAAACAAAATATAAGTTTAGAAGCACAGGAGCACATATATATGAAAGTTCAAACAGTTAAAACATATAAGAAGGACAAACAGTCTTCCAGTCATGCAAAATATGTTAGTATTTATAAAACTTTTTTTTTGCGTATAATTAATTATAACATGAAAAGGAAATACTTAGTTCTATTTTAAATTGATTTTTTGTCAAATAAATGCCTAAATCATTTTACCAAATTGTAGTTTCTATAGTTCCCGAGTACATGCATTTAAAAAATAAAACAACATCGTTTCACAGTTTTCTCTTCCTAAATATAATTGATGTACCCAGTCCCGTACAAATTGTTGTTGAACACCAAGAAAACAAACATAAATTTCTACCAGCAAGCAGCTAAATATCCTTCATGTCCTGTATATAAGATTGAATTGATTGACTTGTGTTTCCACTCCACTTCCAATACTTCTGTGCTTATTCTTGGCGAAGGAAGCCGGAGTGCAAGAAAAAATACATATTAACAATTTGAACATATATATTTGTTAGTTTAAAAGATTAAAATGTTTGTTATATCATGTCCCATTTAAAAACAATAGACGGATAAACATAATGTTTATTTTGGCTTCGGCAGTTTGGTTTCGTTGAATTCAGTATGGAAATCGAAATACTGACATCCATAAAACACACCCTTTTCTGTAATTTTGTGGTCTGTGTCGTTTCCGTAACACAATATGGCGGTGAATGGCATGTTAAACTTTCCTTCGGTAAGTTTTGATGTCACCCTGACTCTACAATTATATAAAAGTAGTTAATGATTTCTCACAAAAAAAACCCCAACTTTTTAGATAAGCTTGGTAATGCGATAAATCGGGAAATAATTCCTGAAAGAAAATGATACATAAGAATTTAAAAAAAGTAAAGATGTTTTTTTTTAATTGCGAGTAAAGTAAATTATTACTTTGTTTTGATTGACAACCTTCTTTATCATACAAAAAGATAGCTAGGTAAAACAAGTGAAACTGCGAGCTACTGCTCACTGATGATACCCCCGCCGCAAGTGGATAATATTAATTGTGTAAAAATATGCAAGTGTTCGGTAAACAGGAAGTTGTCAAGTGATGAATCTGAAAACGCATCACACGGTATAGTTGACTTATATTAACCCTTAAACCAAATTTCAGAAATCCTTGTATTGTAGTTCCTGAGAAAAATGTGACGAAAAATTTTCAACTTGGCTATCATGTGTAAAATTAAACAAGTGTTCGGTAAACAGGAAGTTGTTGAGTGATGAATCTGAAAACGCATCACACGGTATAGCTGACTTATATCAAGCCTGAAACCAAATTTCAGAAATCCTGGTAGTGTAGTTCCTGAGAAAAATGTGACGAAAAATATTCATGGGACGGACGGACTGACTAACAGACTGACGGACTGACGGACTGATGGACTGATGGACTGACGGACTGACGGAAGGACAGACAGAGGTAAAACAGTATACCCCCCTTTTTTTCAAAGCGGGGGTATAATAAATGATAATAGGTCATGATACAAAACTAAGCAAAAGCAAAACGTACTAAAACTGTGGGTGATCTTGTAAATCTACTTTAAGATCTGCAGAAATTCTGCTGTAATTTAAATATGTGGAACAAATTAAAAGAATGATTTCTCTTCCTTAATTATACCGCACAATGAGTTAAATAAAAAAGGAGCGTAAATTATCGAATGGGAATACTTTTGTATAAATAATGCAAAATGCATTCACGAATGTGGGAAGCACAGTGGGTCTGTTGGGTTTCCCCTGGAAATATCGGTTTCTTGATATGTGTATTTTTCCTAATGTTTAGACCAACTATATTATACAGGTGTATTGGAGATGTTCTTTCAATTAATAAAACAAACTTTTCTGATTAAGACCAATTACTAAAAATGCCTGAACCAGGGACTACGAAAAAAACATATATTGCTTCTTTTTCAGACATATACCCCGAATTTTACTACAGCGCTTATCCCAATACTAGAATCGTAAGACAAACCGGATTATTTTAATTTAGAAATTATGAATTCTGTAGGCATAGTGGACTGTAAATTTCACAACTCAAAGTTTGTCATCAGTGCCCGAGAAAACACCGTAAGAACAATAGTTGTGTGAAAGAACTTCTAGTTCTTTTACCCCAAAAGTTCATTGGAAAGTACCAAGATCTGATAGATACAGGCTCAGTGTCTACTTAACAAATTATACAGGATGGTCTTGATTTATAGAATCAAGGTGCTGACTCAGTAGTAGTAGAGAGTGAGATGTTTTATGATACCGTAAAAACGTAAGGTTCTAACATGTCTAAGATTCAAAGATGGCGGCCACCGGGGACTTTCCCTAACACTAAATATAGATGATATAATCCGATTTAGAACGTATGACGTATGTCACTTATTTCGACCAATGTACAAGATTGCAAAATAAGGATGTTAATCCCCTATACACAAATCGTATGTTTAATCGGATTATGATGGCATTGATGATGCAACACATTGCGTCAATTTTCAACCAATGTAAAAGCTGCAAAATTATATGACCAAATAATCGCCCATACATACATCCGTTTAAGGAAATATCGCATTATTATGAAATGTCTTACGTATGTTTGACCAACGAAATGTGTTGCATAATAATATAGCGGTAAAGGGATGTTAATTTCCTGTCGGGGCATAAGTCGTCATCCCATGGGAGATTAAATTGTCATAGGATAATAAATATCGTTGTATATTGTACAAAAAAGGAATATTATGATGAATATATTGTTGAATGTGCTTAATATGTAAAATTTAAAAAGCAAGAGGGTTATAATTTAAAGATAATGAAGAACATAAGTAACATTCTATTTGTGACAAGATAATTTGTGCTAGAACAGAGATTAATCCCTAATCTGAGTTAACCAAGAAACTGGTACATTATTAAAGAAAGAAAAAAACGTCTTCCCGGAAATATTCTTTCTTTATCAAACACATTTTGTTTGCAAAATAATAAACTAACGGTTTAAGAATGTTAATCCCTTGTCAGGTAAGTCGTCATTCTCTGGGAGATTTAGTTGTCATTCGAATGTTTGACCCCTGAATTCAGCTGCATATTAATATAACGATGTTATAGTCAAGGATTAAATCGTCATTCCCATGGAGATTAAGTTGTCATAATATAGTATTGTTTGTTTACTTTTCTTAATCAACATATAGATGCAAAAGGAACAAACAAACAACCTCCCCCCTCCAATAAAAAAACACAAAGAATTGATGGTTATCTCACACCCGAGTGGGAAAACATCTATAAGAATGCCGGAAGCATAACCTATATCGAAACGATGGATGAGTTTTACCTATTCGTATCAATTTTTTTTCCCTCTTTTAAATCATAATATAACATGATACGTACGTAGAATACGCTGGAATTTTGGACGGATATTCAGCAACCCATTTCTCAGTTTTTGACGTTTTAGTGCCTGCAGTACTCCCCATACTAGCGGATATCTCAGCACTAATACTGACTTCCGCTTTACTAATTATTGGAATTCCAACAACTGCTGTCATTGTTCCTGTAATGATATTTTTTTTTTACTTGTTTCGCATATGTAAATTAAACTAAGACTATTGACGAATAGAATACATCTTTACTGCAGATATTATGAATTCTTCATAATTCACATTGTTGTATTAACATGATATGGGGTTTTATGATACGGAAGATTGGCAAACAATATACTCGCGAGAGAAAAAATGACAAAACAAACAAAGCAATGCAGAAATGAATACCCTGAATCATGAACCGTCGCATATTCATAATTTGATGTTCTTAATCGTGACAATTGCTGATACTGTAATAGACAATCATGAAATTGATAATGCAAAATTAGAATATGGCAAAGAGACACCAACTCGACCAAAACGCAGATAACAAACGGCATTTTCTCCGATTTTTTCCAAATATTAATTCAAACTGAGTAATAGCAGTTTTTTGGGTAAAGATGCTCAAAATATTGATATTTGATACTAGTTTTATCAAAACTTATTCATTCAACTATCTTATAATGAATAGTTTATGTAAATAACAAAACTATTCATTTTTTTGAATGACAATTGTTTAAATGATTATGTTCTAAAGAGTGACTATAAAACTTGTCGGAAAATAAATAATATAATCACGAAAAACAAAAGATTTTATCATTTCATTTCCAAAATAGAAACGTTAAAATACAAATATACAAAAATGTCCTATTTCCCGGTCCAACGATTTAAAAAAAAGTGATAATTCATTGATGATTTCCATTATTTGAAAAAGGAAAAAGTTCGTATGTCCCGAATCTCGTTTCTTTAGAAATTGATGCTATACTTTTCCCTCTTATACACATAGTACAGTTTTTTTTTTAAAGAAAAACAATCACTGAAAGTTTATAATTATTTTCCTCTAGTGCACATTTGATTTAATTATGATCATAAGATAAAGGAGGACACATTTGCTTACAAATATTACAATTTCCTGTATGCTTTATTTAGCAGAAGCTGGAAGGACACATATCATGTTTCATTCATTATGACAACTCTACTGACATGACAAAACTTGTATATTGGAAATCTGAGCAGTAAATTGATTCGTCGTGAAATTACTGTTTTGTTACTTCTTTTAAATTCATGTAATTAAATATAGTTTTACCTGACACTTTAGATCCTACATCCCATCTGAATTCATATGTATCTTCTTTTTCTATGGTTACTTCGTCCGTTTTTGTTAGAGACTGCTGCACTGAGGTGTTATTCACCTGAGTCCAGCTAAAGACAGACGAGGGTTTCCTGAGGATGTCTTTCTTATCCAAGTCATAATTGATACTTAGCAACTTCATCTGACCATATGGTTTCTTCAGCAATGAAAAAATACATATAGCAGTAAGCGTATTGTAACAGTTTTTACTACATTAAATTATTTTGATGAGTAGTGACACAGTTTTTTAAAAGCAATGAAATGTACTGAATAACATTTTCAGTCTCAGGGTTTTTAAAGTGTTTCTATAGTTTTATGCATACTCTTTTGTGCATTGTGTTTTCTGTTTCAGTCTTCTTGACAGCTACGCGCGTTATTCAGTGTGAACAACATTTTTTATTTTATTTCTTCATAGACAGAACAAATATTACAGTCATTCCTTAAATGTAAATAACGATTAACAGTTAACATCATACTTTTATCAAAATAATAATCAAAACTATTGATCACACGGCTTTCCCCCATGATACGAGTTGTGCAAAATTGTGCATAGGAAACCTTATTTTGTTAGATAAAAAGCAAATTGCACCATAGAATCGGAAGCTAAAATATGAAAAGATAGCTCTAATAATATGTTTTTCGGATAAGAAAAAAAAATGGGGTCAACGAACTTGTTTTCTTGCTACACAATAAAACAGGTAAATTCGCAACACATTTTATAATTAAAAGTACTTTGTTTGTGTTATCTACGTGTACAATTGACTTACCTTTCCTTACGTGGCATAGTTGAAAAAAAAAGAAAATCAATAAAAAAAAGATTTTGTAAAATAAAGCCGTGAATATATAAAACATATAATTTTCGATATAAACAAGAAAAATCTTACACATATATTAAAAACCAATTGTTCAAAGAACAATTGAAGGTCTTTCCTCAAGTAAAGATCTATTTTATTATCAAAATATTAAAAATCAATCTAAAATGTCAGTTCCTTTGGCTTTATAATGTATAAATATGAATTTAAAGCAAAGGTCAAAATCTAAAACGTGCAAATTACCTATGACCTTGACCTCAATTTCAAGGTCATAAACCAAGGATCTCAAATCAAAAGACCCTAGGTCTTTATTATATATGGTTAATGAGTTATATCACTTTACGCATAATTCTAAATATAAGATGGGCGAAAACTCCTATTTATTGTTTACGCACCCTGTCAACCAAAATTTATAAGTAACGGCATGTCGTAACTAACAATTTAGTGAAAATAAGATGTTGATATGTTATAAGGTTTTGAAAATAAGTAAAAATAAGCCAAAATAAAAATTTAGAATATGACCTTGACCTTTGACCATGACCTTATTTTATTTTTTTTGGACCAAGGATCTCAAATCAAAAGACCCTAGGTCTCTATTACTTATGGTTTACCAGTTAGAAATGCATTTCACTTATATCAAATACATAAGGGGGAATAACTGTCATATGGAGTCTCCGGATAGCTTCGGTCGAAACTAAACTACTAATCCTGAAGATGTAACGAGCAATTTGGTAAAATAAATTTGTCGTAATCTTTTACGGTTGCGAAGGAATAGTGGCCACAAGAAAAACAGTGTTTGGGGAGATAACTCTTACAACGTAAAGTATTTTGTTACGCGGTTGAAAATTTTTAAAGCGTATAAACTATACGATATCATATTCCAAATATCTAAGCGACATCTTTTGAAACATCAACAATATGCAAGAAAAAATTTAGGCGGAAGAAAAAAAAAAATAATAATCAGAACAAAATCAATAGGTCTTTCCACGGAAAGGTGGAAAGACCTAATTAAGGATGTACACCTCTGAGGAGCCAAAAATTTCTAGAATTAAACTTTTTTTCTTAACCTGATTTTTGGGTTTATAAGGCTGTAACAAAATAATTGGTGAACAAAAAAATCATATGGTGGTGCACTTCTTTTTTTGCTACGGCCCTTTGAAAATGCCCAATTTTGATGATTTTCCAATTTTTCATCGACTTTTACCTATTTTTGGGCTATTATAGTGAAAAAAAATCACAGTTCCACAATTAAACTTTTTTTTTCATACTTTCTATAAAGATGAAGTGGACCAATCTAAATAAATTTTACTTAAAAAAAACTATAGGTAGGTGTTAATATAAGAAAGTTTTATCATATTTTTACGCTTTTTTGTGTAAAATTTACCATGCTGTCAATTTTGTATTTTTGTAATTTTTCTCAGTTTTATGAACAAAATGCATATTATTTCAACTTTTTTGTTATAAATGATTGAAAAAATACATATCTAATGAATTTGAAAAGAACAAAATGATATAGGATGTACATGATTCTTGTAAAATCATTTTTTGTATCCCTAACCCATTTTCTCAAAATTTTGGCTAAAAATACTGACTTGATTGGTCGTAAAATTTGAAAACTGGATTACTCAAAAACCATTCATTGTAAATACACAATTTTTACACAGAGTTATGTTTGATTGTAATATTTTAAAAATTCATTGATATTTCCACTTGTATTACATGTTTTGGAAAAAATTCAAGAACGAGATTTTAACGAGATTGAACGAGACTTAAAAGTCAGAAGAATACATCCTTAACTCTTTACCGTTCCTATGACCCGAATTCGGGTCATAAGCACTTTTTTGCGTAAAATTTAGATTAAAACCTTAAGTTCTCTGTCATTTGACTATCAACAGATTTCACCAAGGTCTTAAATGAAACCTGTGAGTTTCAGCTACACATTAAAACGCCAGTTGTGTATTTTGGGGTTGATCTTTATGGTAAAATAAAGCAATTAAACTATCGTCGTTTTTTTTAAAAATCTGCTAAAATTTTGTAGAAAAAACTTTAGGATTGTGTAAATCTTGAATTATCGAAACATTGTGTTTGGTTTCTATAAACTGCAAAAATCGGTTCTTAATGGATTGTTTTCTTTCAGTTATGTTTTGAGCTTTATAAAATGAAGGTTCAATAAGTTTTCTTATGATTAGTTTCTACGAAAAACGGATACAAACAGTTAACATTGTCAATATGTCAGTAACTTTCAGCAACTATTTCTTAGAATTTCTGCCAATACCACTTAAAACGTGCATATTGTTGTTCCAGAGGCCAAATAGTATAAATAAAATGCATTTCTTACTACTTGTGTTACTTGGTTTTGACATTAAATCATAGTTACCCCCCCCTTTTCCACCCTCTTCCCTATTCTCCCCGGGTTCACACACCATTCAACATTGTGTGTTGTTTTAAAAATGTAAAAAAATGCAGTTTTGACGTCTTTCTTAGTATCTTATTATAATCTAATATTTGTATGTTAATGGTCAACTTATAAATAAATATTATAAATAACATTGAAAATAAGTATGAATTTAATCGAATTTAACTGTCTGCCTCCGTAGCTGAGGGGATGCATCTAAGGCTAGTAATCAAGCGATCTGAGTTCGCATCCAGCAAGGGTGAGTGTACGGTTAAAAAAAACCAACACAAATATTAAATATCTTGACTTGACTTTAATTTAATTCTAATTTCAAAATTTAATTCTAATTTCAAAATTTAATTCTAATTTCAAAATAAAAATGCTTTTTTCCTTGTGACAAAGTAAATTGTCTGTTTTTTAGCTACAGTCGTTTATAGAATAATAGAGACATACATATTAAGATAATCTATTACAAATCGGTAACTAAGGGATGCTGAGGCTGCCAGATTTTTGTTTTTCTGCCCTTTAAATGATTGTGGGGATAAAAGTGTGGATGCACTTCAGTTGCACAGATGAGCTACGTTTTTTACCCCAAAAGCTCGAAAATAGCAATTTTGACCCAAATCACCACATAGCATGTTTGGCTATAAAAATTGCTGTTTCTCACATAAATAGACCATTGAGGGTTCTTATTCGTGGAGATGTTATTCGTAACATTGTATTTGAATGCTCTGTTGATACTATTTCCATAAATAAACTACAAAAAAGTACATTTTGAATCGAAATTTTACAATTTTCCGATTTTTTTGTTGTTGTCACGTGACATTGGACTGATTATCACGTAATCAAACATGACAAAAAAAAATTACAAACCTTTCATTAATAATACTGAAAAACTGTTTTCTATAAAAAGTCTTAGTTGATAAGTCTACTAACAGTAACAAGAAAGTTATGAATGATTGAAATTTGATCGTTCCTCTGCGGCAAAAATAGTGCAATTTTTGCCGAATGGTAAAGAGTTAAACGTCAATTAACTCTTTACCGTTCCTATGACCCGAATTCGGGTCATAAGCACTTTTTTGCGTAAAATTTAGATTAAAACCTTAAGTTCTCTGTCATTTGACTATCAACAGATTTCACCAAGGTCTTAAATGAAACCTGTGAGTTTCAGCTACACATTAAAACGCCAGTTGTGTATTTTGGGGTTGATCTTTATGGTAAAATAAAGCAATTAAACTATCGTCGTTTTTTTTAAAAATCTGCTAAAATTTTGTAGAAAAAACTTTAGGATTGTGTAAATCTTGAATTATCGAAACATTGTGTTTGGTTTCTATAAACTGCAAAAATCGGTTCTTAATGGATTGTTTTCTTTCAGTTATGTTTTGAGCTTTATAAAATGAAGGTTCAATAAGTTTTCTTATGATTAGTTTCTACGAAAAACGGATACAAACAGTTAACATTGTCAATATGTCAGTAACTTTCAGCAACTATTTCTTAGAATTTCTGCCAATACCACTTAAAACGTGCATATTGTTGTTCCAGAGGCCAAATAGTATAAATAAAATGCATTTCTTACTACTTGTGTTACTTGGTTTTGACATTAAATCATAGTTACCCCCCCCCCCTTTTCCACCCTCTTCCCTATTCTCCCCGGGTTCACACACCATTCCACATTGTGTGTTGTTTTAAAAATGTAAAAAAATGCAGTTTTGACGTCTTTCTTAGTATCTTAATATAATCTAATATTTGTATGTTAATGGTCAACTTATAAATAAATATTATAAATAACATTGAAAATAAGTATGAATTTAATCGAATTTAACTGTCTGCCTCCGTAGCTGAGGGGATGCATCTAAGGCTAGTAATCAAGCGATCTGAGTTCGCATCCAGCAAGGGTGAGTGTACGGTTAAAAAAAACCAACACAAATATTAAATATCTTGACTTGACTTTAATTTAATTCTAATTTCAAAATTTAATTCTAATTTCAAAATAAAAATGCTTTTTTCCTTGTGACAAAGTAAATTGTCTGTTTTTTAGCTACAGTCGTTTATAGAATAATAGAGACATACATATTAAGATAATCTATTACAAATCGGTAACTAAGGGATGCTGAGGCTGCCAGATTTTTGTTTTTCTGCCCTTTAAATGATTGTGGGGATAAAAGTGTGGATGCACTTCAGTTGCACAGATGAGCTACGTTTTTTACCCCAAAAGCTCGAAAATAGCAATTTTGACCCAAATCACCACATAGCATGTTTGGCTATAAAAATTGCTGTTTCTCACATAAATAGACCATTGAGGGTTCTTATTCGTGGAGATGTTATTCGTAACATTGTATTTGAATGCTCTGTTGATACTATTTCCATAAATAAACTACAAAAAAGTACATTTTGAATCGAAATTTTACAATTTTCCGATTTTTTTGTTGTTGTCACGTGACATTGGACTGATTATCACGTAATCAAACATGACAAAAAAAAATTACAAACCTTTCATTAATAATACTGAAAAACTGTTTTCTATAAAAAGTCTTAGTTGATAAGTCTACTAACAGTAACAAGAAAGTTATGAATGATTGAAATTTGATCGTTCCTCTGCGGCAAAAATAGTGCAATTTTTGCCGAATGGTAAAGAGTTAAATACTACTGTTGAAATTTGCACATTTCATTAAAGATCCAGACCAATTTTTATCTGATTTTTTTAAAACCCAAGATGAAGAAATACACCCAAGCCATCTCCAGTATTAGAAAAAGTAAAAAAAAAAAAATTTACCATCACGACTTTGCTTAACGAAGAGATATCGTCATCTCTAAATCCACCTTCATCATGTGGTCTATCAGAAGCTGTATACTCCCCTTTCAAAAACAGACTTTGGTATCCCTGGTATCCAACCTTAGTATATCCAACCCACCTATATTGAAATTATGCATTTTTGTATTTAGTATTCAACTATAGAGGCTTTATTATAGAGATAATTATGTTTAATCAAAGTCAATCCAAGCGATACATATTTCTTTGCGTATGTTTGCGGGACAAATATATTAAATGTTGAAGAGTAACATAAGCTTGAAGAGAGTTATAGAAACAATCAAATCCAATTTGAGTGAGGAAGTAAAACTTTTGTTTTATTTTGTGATTGTGTGAATATATAAGATACTTGAAAGGTTAAGAGCCAACTAGTCAACAGTGATATCATGTCTCATATATACGATGTCATATTTATAGATATCACAGAAAACAATTGAAACCTATAATATCGCTTTCTTCTGTGATGTCGGGTAAACATTTACTTGTAAAGGCGATTTGTTTATTGCATAACTCTTGTAATTTCTACAACAAGTTTCGGACTATTGGTGAACTTAAATTTACTGTTTTTATTCTTGTACCTTTGATAACTAATAACACCACTGGGTCTATGACTCGTTCCTTGTTTGGCTTTATAACTATTTTGAACTGAGCGTCACTGGTGAGTCTTTTGTAGATGAAACGCGCGTCAACGTACTAAATTATAATCTTGGTACCTATGATAACTATTTATTCCATAAATGATTTTAAACCCATTTTGGTTTACATTAAAGTAATTGAATGCTTACTACATCATTTGAGAAATGTTAAATATATATAGATTCCACAACTGCAACAAGTGTATTACGATATTTCTCCACTCGAGACATTTAAAGTATAATATGTTAAGCGGGAGGCTTGTCGAGCTTTTTAATTAACTAAGATATAACTGTTGATATTGGAGGAATATCGTAATACACGAGTTACAGTGGTGGAATCTGTTTCTCTTATGAGTTATATCCTTCCTTCTCAAAAATGTGAGGAAAAAACAACACGTGATTCAAATTGCACGAAGAAGACATAAGGTATATAGCAGATGTTTTTTAATAACATGTTCAAAGAATAAACAAGACTAAAAAAAATCTTATCTTAAAATAATTGATCTACTTGCCAAAACACTAACAGAAGATACACGTCATGACAACATCTCTGGTCAAAGGACAACACTAAATTAACCTCTTCAGACTCAAATTAAAATGTATATGAACTACACAATGTATACAATACAATAATTGAAACATAAACTTCAATATTGGCTTGGTTTAGAGAAAACATGGAAACATGTTTACATTAATTGAAATGAAAAAAATCTTACCTAGACAATGCTTGATGCAGCAAAAGTAACTATTCCCCATGACTTTGCAGATCAATTGGCATATTAATCATAATAAAACAGATACTCACGCACCACTTCTAACTTTAATTGATGACGCTATGTCATTAAAAGAGTACAATCTCAGATTCTCTACATCATCCCGGAAAGTCAGAGACTGCCCACAAAATTCGCCTGCGTACACTGTACATTCCGGCTCGTCAGTTAAATCCTAAATAGGAGCTCAAGTCAGACACATGTATCATTACTGTTTTTAATATCTCTTTCAAAAATATTCATTCTACCTTTTTTTAGGAACCAATTTAGAACGATGTAGACTAAATCTTGAACTTATTTATCCTATAAATACACGCGTATTATTTTCATCATTTCAATATAGGTTTTAACCCTTTACAAGATAAAGTCATTTTTGCTGAATACTACCATCCGATCTTCATAAAGCTTGGACATTGATTAATTACTACTTTCCTATATTTGACTGATCATATCTAGATAACATTAAAAGTACCAATTTTTCTGCACCAGATGCGCATTTCGATTATAAATGTTTCTGCAGTGATGCACAAGGCCAAACTATTTGAAAGGATAAAATGCTATAATCCAAAAAGGTACAAAAGGTATACCCAAGGCCATCCTATGGAAACTTTGAGAACATGTTGTCGTTGAGGTCTACTTATATTTTGTAATATCAGCCATTTCAGTTAAGTTCTTAATGAATACTTTTTGAAATGAATTTAATGATAATTTCCATCGCATATAAAAGAAAATTTAGGGTAAATTATTTTAAAGATTATTCTTGTTAAAATTATAGAATTACAGAACGACTATAGCATAACGATTTTGGACAGATTTGTATATATAGTTGACTACACAAAATACGATCAGTATAGAAAATCTTGGTAATCAGATAATTATAAACTTAAATATGACTAACTACATTTTCATGTAAAGAAAACAACCTTTGTGTTAGCTTTTGATATTCAAGTGGTTTTTGCTTCGAGTATAACTGAAGAAACATTGAGTGTCGAAATGCGCATCTTGTTACGATTATGTTATCTGTGATTCTTTAAAATGAGAGGTAGTTAACTGTTATAGAAAAATGGCAATCAATTAATTATTTCAAGTAAAAAAAATATTTTCATTTCAATTCTGCACGAACATAAACTTACACTGTAGTCGATCAATTTCAAAGAAGACACTGCAAATATGTCCCACCAGTACTTAACAAGCGCATAATCCTCCCCTTCCTGTATGACGTATATTACTCCTTTGTAGTTTGGTTCACTGTACAGTATCCAACTTAAACATAAACAAATGAAGAAGTGAAATACATATCAATTGGAAGTCTCTTGTGAGGATTGACCTCATGTACGATTTAATTCATGTATTTATGATCCTTACGGATGTACTTTGGTGAGGTTTTGGAATAAGTGTCAAAAGTTCGGAATCCTTGGCGTTTTTCCATACAATGCAAGGTAAATTATTTTGCCCCATAACACCTATTTATCTTTTAACATAAGACTTGATAGCTCATAAAAGGTCATTTGACAAAATTTAAGCAGATTCTTGATTTTCTTTCTATTGATTTGAAACCAAAATAATACGAAGCAAATATAAGGTAAAAGTCCGAGTCAGCCTTTTCCCGCAATATTTTATAAATCAAATATCTCGAAAAGAAGCTCCAGGACCTATCAATATATTTAGCTTATTTTGATCCTTAACTAATACTCTTCCAGCTCAAAGTGTCAATTTTGAATACTTCATTTATTTAATTTTATCTTAGGTCACCTAAGTACATTCTTAAATCATTTTTTAAAATCTTGTACCATTTTTTAACAACCACGTGAGTTTTATTCACTATAAATAAAGGCAACAGTAGTATACCGCTGTTCAAAACTCGTAAATCCATGGACAAAAAACAAAATCGGGGTAACAAACTAAAACTGAGGGAAACACTTAAGATATAAGAGGAGAACAACGACACAACATAAAAATGTAACACACACAGAAACAGACTAAGCATTATACAAAATCCGATGAGAATAACAAATATAACAAGTATAGTATCCTATAATTTATTTTTATACATATTTGTTCTATTCTTTTCAAATATACAATTGTCGTTCAATGAAAAATATTATGTGTTTGATAAAGCTACAATCGATTTTGCTCTTCTTCACATTGTGTATTTGAATCAATCAAATATGTTATCGGCTTATCAAGTTTTCTTCGGATGATAATTTGATAAATGAAAGCATACATATACTGGATTGTGATAGTTATACATACACCCCTCTTTTGCATTTAACACTCAATTGAACCATCTTTGATTTACTAAAGCCAGCATCTAGCAAATTAGGACAGGAATCTGTAAAATCTTTGCTTCTGCCTTTGTAAAGTGGGTTTTCATACAATGTAATCTTAAAAAAATACAAAAACAATTATTTCAACATTTCAATTATATTAACATGTTTCCTTATGCTTGTAATGTAATCCACACTATAAAATATGAAAAAGAGAAGATGTGGTATGATTCCAAATTAGGCAACTGATTGGTGTTTTTTTTTCTAGATGTGTAAAACAAATAACTTCGACTCGGTCAGAATATGAAAAGAATTATTTTAGAAAAAGTGTTTAATATTTATTGATGGGCTTAATACTTATGCAGGTTGCAAAAGCATTAACAATCTATTCATATAAAATAAAGAGGTGTTGAATTGTTGCCAATGAAGTTACACTCTACCAGAGATCGAATGACGAAGAGTTAACAATTATATGTCACCGTACTTCCTGTAGTAAATGAGTAAAACCCATACTGCATAGTCAGCTATAAAATGCCGAAAAATGCCAAAGTAAAATAATCTGAACCAAACAAAAAGAGAATATGTGTAGTGTAAAACCGGTTATGTACTTATTTTAATCGATGTCATACATTATATACAATCAATATGTTAATAATATATAGAGAGTTACCTTCGGTTCCATTTTGATGGTTTCTGAAATAAAATATCTTACATTAAAAGTTATTTAATTTTATTGTGATAAATAACTTTGAACATAGGTTAAAACAAAAAGGTGTCGAGCAAATAGAAAATAACATTAATAATCTTTGTGAACGCATAATTCATAAATAAAACTTTGTACTATTTTCAAAAGAAGATAGAAGAATAGTCCATTATGTGCGTCATGACTGATTTTGAAATTTTAATCAAATGTAAGCGAATTTGATTAAAATAGGATTTTTACAATTATATGGCATTATATATGATAGTTTAAAAAACAGTGGCGCCGTCTCTCGCCCATACATATGTATGTTGTAATATTCTCTATATGCCCGATTCTTTACTGGTTCAACCCAAACTTAATATGTTTTCAAAATTAAACAATTGAGCATTATTTACACATTAAATTTCTCAATAAATTTATCGATTGATCGATAGAATGGTTGAATGTTGTTTAACGAATTGAAATCGAGCGCACCTACCTGAACAAACACGAATAGTTTCAACCGTTTTCATTCTTGATTATTTGTCACAAACTATTTGTTTTATCGTGCATGCGTTGGTAAAAGTTTTCTATGATATTTAAAAAAAATTTAAGTCTTTAGCCAAATGTCTTCAGTTAGTTATACTGTTTTGATAAGTTATGCTACTAAGTGTTTCATCACTTTTCATTTCATCTTCATTTTATAAAGTTTAAGTGAAAAATAATCCAGGAGATTTCAAATAGATATAAAAAGTACCTCTATAATCTACCGTAAAATTCTCTACAGACAACTCTTACTCAATAAGTAAAACTTGTAAAAGGATATATAATAAAAATAGAGCCAATAAAACGGATTTAAAAAGTTTCGGTATTTTCTTAGTTATTGTTATGTACTTACATGTCGCTTTGATAGAGTTCTGTTATATAAATGCTTTACTAGTAAGGGTATTTATACAAAATTTAAGTTCCTAAGGAATGTAATATAACAATGGATAAATACACATAACATATATCTATGATGAATTTATATAATAGAGTTTCCTTGTATATTGCTGATGTATTTTCCTGATAAAGATTCAGAAATGATTATCGGACATGTGCGGCTTTGTTACACAATTGTTCGTTATTGGCAATACAAATATATAAAACCCGGGAGACCAGCAACAGCCTGAAATCATTTAATTCAAAGAGGTCCAGCTAAGACAAGTATGTATAAAAGCACTTCCTTGTATCATTCAGAAATGGTATCCGGATCTGTGTTGCTTTGTATAACAATATACTATCATTGTATCACGTAACTAAGTTAATACGGATATAAAACAACTAGAGACTTATAAACAATGATGAGTACAATTTATATATACTTTAATTGTTAATATTTTAATTCTCCTATACAACTTGAATATATAAACAATGATTTTCCAGTTGGTATTACAGTTTGAGACAAATGCAACACAAGGTTCATGATTTTAATGACATGAACAAAATTAAATAACTTACAAAGAAGATGACATGTTTATGACCGACATCCATATATGAAAATTTTTAATTATACCGCATGGTCATCCAACTTAATGTATAGTAAAACAGAATATTGATGAAATAAACTCGATTTTAAATGAACACACAAGAGATGCAATATTAAATAACGGCATCTAACACAAATACACTTTCGGATCATTTAATGTGCTTTAGATATATATTTTAAAATCACATTCGGACTTATTTACGAAAAAGTGAACTCTCTCAAAGCATTGCTTGTTTCTGCCGATAGTCTCCACCATCCATTGCAGTACGTGTTCTTGCTTTTGATTTTGCCATTTGGTCATTGAATTTTCCTTGGAGTACGTTATTTTGGTATATTAACTTTTTCTGTTGAACAACATGTTTATACGTGTCAATAGCCTGATGATTTAGTGAGCATCAGGGTAGTGCAAACTACTAACAGACAACTACAGGGACAAACAATCGCACAGCTGTTGTTATAATTCATAATGAAATATTGATAAAAAAAACTTCATTTGTTAGATATGAATAAAAGAGATGTTGGCTTTCTTTACTACTTTGACATGACTGACTGGTAGGTCTTGTGTAAACAAAACACGCGTCTGGCGTATTAAACTATGGGCCTGGTACCTTTAATAACTATTAACATAAAATATAATTTTCCTTTGAATTGTTATTTTGTGTATTTCTCTATCTATTTCAGGTTCTCCTCACATTATGATGATTTATTTACAAGACCTAATACATATTCTGATATTCAGTAACATCATAACAGATTGCAAATGATTATATAAAAAGATGTTGGATGATTGCCAATGAGAAAACTCTCCACAATTAAGATATCAAATGAAACAGAAATTAACAGCTATAGGTCATCATAAGGCCTTCAACAATGAGAAAAGTCCATACCGCATAGTCAGCGATAAACAATGATAAAAGACCCCCAAATGTTAATTCAAAACAATTCAAATGAGAAAACTAACGGCCTAAATTATTTTCAAGAATTGGACTAAAAATAAATATTTAACACATAAACAAACGACAACCACTGAATTACGGGGTTAAACACATTAGTGGGACGTTATGCATAGTATACATATATACACGGAAAGGACATTTTCTTGTGTAATGTGTATCTAAATATTATGAAATTAATGAGATACCTTTTAAACAGGGAATAATATATAATGCTCTTTTCAAAAAGATTACTTTGGCACAAGTTAAAATTGAGAATGGAAATGGGGAATGTGCCAAAGAGACAACAACCCGACCATAGAAAAAAACAACAGCAGAAGGTCACTAACAGGTCTTCAATGTAGCGAGAAATTCCCGCACCCGGGGGCGTCCTTCAGCTGGCCCCTAAACAAATATATACTAGTTCAGTGATAATGAACCCCATACTTTTTTCCAAATTGTACACAATTTGTAACATTTTTGTAAAAATATGACGTAAATTTCAAAGATGAGTCCTCAATCCATTTCTTCGATGTAGAGTTTTGGATAGATTGATTAAAACAAAATAATATCACTATAGTACTAAAACATTTTTTAAATTACTACTATTAGGCCAATAATACATGTTTATTCACAGTCACCACCACATGAACACAAGGCAGTGCACGGGAGACCCTATTTTCCATATTAACAATGACCGCGGCATCCTTTCTTACATCCACAATGTACAAGCTTCTGACAAAATGATGAGGCCCCAGATGGAGTTTTTTTTAACAGGGATCCTCTTTGTCCCTTCGACATCCATGAGTGTCTGGACTGGGTAGAATAAGAGCCAATCCTAAGCTCGTCCCCTAAACACCTGCATTAGTATATTGCACGTTTTACATGCTTTAAAAGAATAGACCAAGTTGAGAGAAGAGCCTCAATTATAATTAGCCTTCCCTTTTGCGCAAATAGTTAGTTGTCTGCTTCGTTAATTATGTTAGCTCCATCTGATAAGTTTGTGCGATCTTACAGTAAACTCCAGTGATTTAGGCTGATAAAACATGTTAAAGTCACATCTTCAAATGCCATCAATGTCTCCCACGCAATCTTTTGTTTTCCCTTTCAAGCAAAGAGAGAACCGTATCACAACCGGTAAAGGTATGGGTCTCAATAAGTGTGTGTGATCACTCATTGCCTAGTGCATTTGAAAGGCCATTGATAGATATTAATCCATAGATTTGTTGCCTCCCCAAACACAATCCATAGTTCGTCTGCCCTATGTCACGGAATTGCGAAATAGTATTGACAGCATCATCAGTATCGACTGTTAATCATAACTCGTTTAAGTTCAAGTTCGTGTTTCACTGCTTCAGACACATGCATCATGATTTAAGTGTCTGTCTCTTAATGTGAACATGTTGCTACACTTGAAATACAACACGTGGTGGATAAGATAGAATATTCTGAGCATTTGTTGCTACAACTACCATGCTCATCAAAGACTTCATCCACTCTTGTTACAGTTTCAAGGTATTTTATAAAGGTAAGGACATAATACCCAATCAGCATACTCGTTAAGAAACACACTTGAAACTGTAACAACAGTGGATGTTGTCTCGGATGCGAACATAGACAATACTGGTTGTTTGAAAGCTGCTACAAGAAGCAAGAGCTACATTTAGGGGAAAGGGAATACACAGACGCATCCAGGGTAAAAAAATCCTCAAAATTGGCAAAGTTTTCTGAGAGATGACGACAATAAGAAAGAATTTTAAAGTTTTCATTAAAAGCAGCTAGCTCAATACAATTTTGTGGAAAAGGTAGCTGAAGCAACAAATGCTCAGGATGTTCAGTATTATCCACCACTTGATGATGTTTCAAGTTTAGCACCATGTTTAAACGAAGAGACTGAAACTATAATCACGATCGATGTGTCTGATGCAGTGAAACACAGACTTAACTAAGTCATGACTCGAATTGTCGATACTGATGTCATTGCTGTTTCGCTATTCCGTGACATAGGGGCAGACAAACTTTGATTTGCATTTGGAGGTGGAAAAAGCTTAAGATATGTATCTATCCATTACCTTTCAAATGCACTAGGCATTAAGGGAGAACACGTTTGCTGGAAAAGGAACTGTGTTGGTGACATTAATGGCGTTTGAAGATGTGACTTTAGCATTTATAATGATGATTGATCAGCCAACTTTACCAGATATGGATTTGACAAATCTAATGTCATTGAAAACGATACGTTGTTTTGTTGTAAGATCGAAAAAAAACTTATTTGATGGAGTTAACAAAGCAAGAAAACACGTGTTTTTGAAGAGGAAAGACTTATTGAGGCTATTCCCACGACTCGGTCTAGACTTTTGCAGCATGTAAAACGTGCAATATACCATGGCGGGTGTGAATAAGTAACAAGCTTGTAATTGGTTCCTATGCTAACTAGTCCAGACGCGTATGAATGGCGAAGGAACAAATATGATCCATGGGAACCCTTTTGGACAACTCTTTGTGAGGTCTCTTCATCTTATCAGGAGCTTGTACATTATGGATGTGAGAAACAATACCACAGTCTTTGTAAATGTGGAAAATCAGGTCTCCGATTGTGAATTGCCGCCAAACGAGTATGCTGATTGGGTATCATGTCCTTACCTTAATAAAATACCTTGAAACTGTAATACGAGTGAATGAAGTTCTGAATTCGTATGGTAGTTATAGCAACAAATGCTCAGGATATTCTATCTTATTCACCACGTGATGTATTTCAAGTTTAATACCAAGTTCACATTTAGAGGCAGACACTAGAATCATGGTGCATGTGTCTGATGCAGTGAAACACGAACAGTCGTTAATGATGATGCTGTCAATACTGTTTCGCTATTCCGTGACATAGGGGTAGACGAACTATGGATTGTGTTTGGGAGGGCAAAAGACTTTGGATCAATATCTATCAATGGCCTTTCAAATGCACTAGGCAATAAGTGATCACACACACACGTATTGTTATCCATGCCTTTACCGTTTGTGATATGGTTCTCTCTTTGCTTGTAAAGAAAAAAAAAAGACTGCGTGGGAGACATTGATGACTTTTGAAGATGTCACATTAACATAAAGAATGATAATTGATCAGTCTAAATCACCGGGGTTTTACTGTAAGATCGAACAAAATTAACAGATGGGTATAAAATGGTTAACGAATCAAGATAAAAACTATTTGCGCAAAAGAGAAGGCTTTTTGAGGCTATCCCCTCAACTTTGTCTAGTCTTTTCAAGCATGTAAAACATGCAATATACTTAGGTAGGTGTTTAGGGAGACGAGCTTGGGATTGTCTCTTATGCTACCCAGTCCAGGCGAGGACAAAGAGGATAACTTTAAAAAAACTATGTCTGAGGCCTCATCATTTTGTCAGAAGCTTGTACATTGTGGATGTAAGAAAGGATGCCGCGGTCGTTGTTAAAGTGGAAAATCGGGTCTCCCGTGAACTGCGATGTATGCATGTGGTGGTGACCGTTATTTTTGGCCAAAAATTGTAGTAATTTTAGAACTGTTTTAGTACTTAGTAAAAATACAAATAACATAGAATCATATATTATGCATTGGACGCAAACTTGTTGACAACGAAATGATATATGTTTTAAATTTAATTAAATAACCTAGATATTCACAATTGACATAAATACAAAAGCAATTAGCGAAGCATTATTCATGTATACTAATCGGTAATTAATCTAGATATTTAATTAATCCTCATATTGACCCGTTTGAGCGATTTATAATTATAATGACAATACACAAACTTGTAAACTTTATTTTTCTTTGTCATACGGGGTTAGGCTATATCAACCGTAACGGGATTATATGTGCGAATGGGGAGCTTCAGTGTGTAGATTTATTTCGTAGAGTGTGGACGTTGTCTGCCTTGTAGCTTCAAATAGGTTTTGCATCTTTGAAATAACTACGAGGATGTTTATTTTAATTAGTTTATTCAAGTTTATTTACTCAAAGTGTTAATATTTCATTTCTATCTTTATATACGTGACTGTTTTGTTTATTTTCAGATGGTAGATTGATTCAAGCAAGGTGGAGATTTTTTGAAATGGCGAACGGCATGCTTTTCACAAGTTCTAACACAAAAACTTAAACGAAAACGTGTGATGTATTTGAGCCTTTGATTTTGCCATTTGATTAAGGACTTTCCATTTGGAATTCCCTCGGAGTTTAGTATCTTTGAGATTTTACTTTTTATTAGTTGCTGAAATGTTAATAATTAGTATACGTGTTCAAGCCTTTCAAAGTCGTTTTAAATTGATATAACAAGGACTTAACAGACACAAAATAAAAAAAATGGTTTGTTGAAGAATTGGTTTTAGAATGATAAAAAATGAACAATAAAGGCGCAATTGTTGATATTAATAAATGGATTAAGCTAGACGATTCCAAAATTATCGAACAATAAGTCATATACATGATCATCAAACTTTCTTAAATATGAGTGCAAACTATTTAAAGTCTTCGTCCAATTGGAAAGCTAGGAATTCGACTAATCAGTGGGGTTGAAAAGGTTTACAAGATTTATATAAATCATTTCAATTTGTAATTTCTCATAGGATTTCAATGTCAACTATGTGATACCAATGCTATCGTTTGTTTTTTTACAAACGGAATAAAATTAAATAAAGATTGTTGTCATGGTTGGAGAGTATTATTTTTACAATATGCAAGCCAAGCAAGATGTTTTAGAGGTTTTATGATTTAAAAAACCAAGCTTTATAAGAATAAAAGATCGTTTTCGTCAGAAAGAAATCGTATAGATGAAAGATAAAGGTGTCGGAGGCGGATAACGAGTGGCATACGTGTAACTATTTAAAAGTCTTATACTGGTCTGTTGCCTGAATACATTTACTCTTGTATGTTTGAAAAGTGTTTTTTCTAGTAAACAACTGATAACTGCAATCTGGCATAAACAATTAAAATGGTATTAATTTGCACTGATAATAGTTTAGTGGTTGTTTGATTGCCTCAAATGCGAATGGACTCCAAATTAGGGGCTTCTCCGCAAAGCACACGCAATCTAGATTTAAATGCAAAAGCGTCTTATACAGAGTGTAAGCTTAAGACTTCTATTTAGTCTGTAAATCTTGAACACAACATGGTACTTCATGTCGCATTGTCATCGAGTTTGTCTAGATATACATGCAATATTTGCATCTTCATTTTGAAAAGTTTTTTTCAGACAAGATATAGATTTTTTTTTGAAATAACGAAAATATGTGTATTTTGAGCAAACTCGATCACTACACGATCCTTTCCCGATCAATTTGACCGCTACTCGACAAATTCTGTTTGGCAGTGTAAACCTAGCTTTTACACATAACGTATAGTTACACAATATTCACTTTTTCGACCGTTTGCGCTGCTGGAGGTCTTATTATCTTGAATGCCTAGTTATAGCCTTCCAAATACCGTTTCGATCCGTAACATCACTGAAGAGACATTTATTGTCGAAATCCGGATCTGGTGTACTTAAACAATATTGACACAGTATGTTTGTGGCATAACATGGTGGCCACAAGTTAATTTTTTCCTTCTGTTTAGTATAAAATTTATGTTAAGATCTATTTTGTTACATCTTGTGATCAATTTTATTTGACAATCGCCAATGGCAGTCAGCAGGGTTAAAGAACATCAGTTGTTCGACCTGTTAGTCAAATGTGTTTTGTTTCAATATACTTTTTCACTTTTTTGGTCTTTTGGAAAATGTTGTTTGTGCTGTTTTTAGACCCTTCTAAAACGAAATTTGTTTTACATGGACACGTATAATTTTTTTTATCCAACGCAATCATAGGTTTGAACGTAGTTTTCAATTTAGACTCGTATATGAATATATATATATCACAAAATATATATATATCACAAAAAAAAATAAAATCAATGATTCACGTTATTAGAAAGCTAGTACACATTTCAACCAATTACAATTATATCAATTGTTAAAACAAATGCTGTTTTCTTATCATTTTGTCTTTTAACGCACTGTCTTCACGATCATAATAATGCGTTGAATGATCTTTCATGATAAATTTGATTAAAAATCAACAAAAGAAGCTTAAACATATAATTTTTACAAGTTATTCAATGAATGTTTCCCGGACTGAGGTCTTCAAGCTAACTCATCTTCGCTAAATGATACGACCCAGGCCACAAAGGAGAGCAAACGATCGTAACGTTTTGCTAGCGACACAGAGTTCATACAAAGCATATATGGATGTTCAACGGTCGCAAAACCGGCATCAAGTAATTTATTTACAAGTGAAGGATTTAACGGGGGCACAGCGTAACAGAAAACAATAGGGTGCTGAAATATAAAGTTAAGAGAACAATTGGTAGATAGACAAAGGCGGGAGTGTACTGTTAACAATAGATATCGAAATGAAACAAAGGTCTGACTTCCAACAGGACACTATCACACACAAACGCCTTTATACATAAGCAACACGACGGGTGCCACATGTGGAGCAAGATCTGCTTGCCATTCTGGAGCACTTGAGATCACCCCTAGTTTTTGGTTGAGTTCGTGTTGCTTATTCTTTAGTTTTCTATGTTGTGTGAACTATTGTTTGTCTTTTTCATTTTTAGCCATGACGTTGTCAGTTTATTTTCTATTTATGAGTTTGACTGTCCTTATGGTATCTTTCGTCCCTCTTTTATACATGTTGGAAACATATTCAATATTGGTTGTCATGCTCCCTCCTCCAACACATACATCAAGGTTCATGATCCGCTCTCGTTATATTTATCATTCATAATGAACAATAAACCGTAGGCTCATATAACTTACCCTTAGAACATAGGTTCATAGGATTAGTTAATAAAATTACTTCCCTAAGTCATAGATTGAAAAATATAAATATTATCAAACTAAAATTTGCTGAAGATTAATTTTTTTCCTCTTCGGTCTTACATACTATAAATGTATCTATGTAATTTTCCTTTGGCGGATATTTCATATAACATGGTGTACAATTGTAAAAACGAATCGGTCTCTCATTTTTGTGTTCTTTCCTATATTATAGTGTATTCACCCTTTTTTGATAAAATAAATTTCGGATTACTGAGCCCTATGTTGTATTGTGTTAATTTGGATATCTTTAATTTTGTACTATCCGTCGATAATGATGAATGTGTTATTTTCATTTTTTAGCAGTTTTTACGCAAAAACACACATATAAACAGCTAGATTATAAAACCTACCATGTACATGTACGAGAAACCAAGGTATGACTGTATATACAAAACTATGGAATCTAAGATCTTATTTCTACATATAATGTGAAATACAAACTTTATGCAGTGAGTATAAATACTCTTTCTTTCAACAAACGCATTTGAGGTTGCAGTCAAGGGTGTACGCTAAACTTCCATATATTTGTACAGTGTATATACGTTAAATCTGAGAAAAAAAATCAGAGGCTCTGCTATACGTATGTGTAAAAAGTCTTTTCTGGGATGTCTGCTTGTGGATGTTACTAAGTAACTTATTTGCATTTAAATCTTGAAAAAGATGTGGTATGATTGCCAATGACACAGCTCTCCACAAAAGACCAAAGTGACACAGAAATTAACAACTATAGGTCACTGTACGGCCTTCAACAATGAGCAAAGCCAATACTGCATAGTCAGC
Source organism: Mytilus galloprovincialis (assembly GCA_037788925.1). NCBI lineage: Eukaryota > Metazoa > Mollusca > Bivalvia > Mytilida > Mytilidae > Mytilus > Mytilus galloprovincialis. The sequence goes on along the minus strand of CM075338.1, from coordinate 22,888,083 downwards.
TATAAGAGAAGTATATATGGCTATGACATGTATATGTATAAACAATCGTGTTTCAGTTATATTTTCTTGCTTTATGTGTACATATATATACTGTTGTTATTTTGATCTATTGATCTATTGACCTGTAAATGACTATCAGAAGAATATTTGGTAGAATTCAATATCTGTAATATCAAAATATGTAATTTATGAAGAGACCAATATTTCTTATATTCTATCTGTATATAGATTTATAAGTCAATATATTGGAAAAACAATAATAGTTGTCCAGTAGGAAATATTTGAGTAAGTACTCTGTTTCAGATATTGTCATCTAAACTGAATAGAGTTATCTTTCTTTGTACTGATTATTAGAATTTGTATTGCAGCAACGTATCCACTGTGATGCAAAACAACCTCATGACTAATCTCTTCTTCTATCTTAGTTTTAGGTAAGGATAGGGGTAAGTAAAAATGGGAAATGAGTGGACTAGAAACATTTGTATCTTTAATGATAAGGGCGGCACAGCTCTCAAAAATGTCCGCTTTTAGTCAGATGCCTCCAAACTATTCCCATTTAATTTTAATCAATCATACAATCAATATGTTAACTTAAAGCACAAGGCTGGATTTTGTCATGATAATTATAGAGCAATGTCTGTTTTGTGCCCAGCGGCAAATCAAATACATTCAAAGTTTGGGTTCGATTCGGACGTGGTTCGAACCCATAAACTCCGATTCTCGAGGTCAGCTATCACAGAGTTTGCTCCCAAAAAAGTTTATGTTTATCATGTTTGGAAGTTGTAAGAAACAATAAGTGCCAACGAGACAACTTCTGAGAATTGAATACTGTAAACTATTATAGGCCAAAGTACGGTCTTTAACACAGAGTCTTGGTTCACACCAAACAGCAACCCATTCAGGGCCCAAAATGCCTTAGTGTAAAACCATTCCAACAGAAAAACCAACGTTCTTATTTATATAAAAAACCAGATACACGTATGACCTCTACCAAGAAACGACAACCACTGAACAACAGCATGCTAATGTGCGTATTCAAATAAATTAAATGAAAGCTATTTACATGAATACATCTTCTATAGCTATCACTTCAATTTATTTTTAAGTGCAACGACATAACTGTTAAAATAAGATCACATTGAAAATGGAAATAGGGAATATATATCAAAGAGACAACAACAAAAGAGAGCAGAACACAGCTAAATTAATGGGTCTTCAACGCAGCGAGAAAATCCCACAACCCGAGGCGGGCTTCAACTGGCGCTATAATATAATTGTGTACTAGTTCACTAGAAATGGACGTCACATTAAACTCTAAACCTTATTAATGTACTAAAATTGAAAACAAAAACATACAAGATTAACAAAGGCCAGAGGCTCCTGAGTTGGTACAGGTGTAAAAATGCGGTGGGGTTAAACATGTTTTGTGATACCTTAACCTTTCCCTATACCTCTTGTCAACGAAGAATAAAAACAAACTTTATTCATACGTCATTTTGGAATTGTTATTCGAAAACCTCAGATGTTGGCGGGGAAATGTTATTTGGTTTGTTAAGAAGTGTTACGATTATCTGTTGAGTTTTTACATGACTAAATTGAAAATTGATTTTATAAATATACGCAGGTATTGCATGTAATAAAATTAACGGTACCAATTTTCTTGCACCAGATGCGCATTTCGACAATACATGTCTCTTCAGTGATGCTCGTGGCCAAAATATTGGAATAAAAGATGAAAGAGCTATAATCCAAAAGGTCCGAAAAGTATATGCAAATCCGTGAAAGGAATCAGAGCTTTGCATGAGGAAGATACATTCCTTAATTTATAATAATTTCTTATATTTTGTAACAGCAAATTTTAATAACACGAAAAATCCGTATTTTCATGCCAGTACCGAAGTACTGGCTACTGTGCTGGTGATACCCTCTGGGACTAATAGTTCACCAGCAGAGGCATCGACCCAGTGGTAGTAGTAAAATTAACGGTACCAATTTTCTTGCACCAGATGCGCATTTCAACAATACATGTCTCTTCAGTGATGCTCGTGGCCGAAATATTTGAATAAAAGATGAAGAGCTATAATCCAAAAGGTCCGAAAAGTATAGCCAAATCCGTGAAAGGAATCAGAGCTTTGCATGAGGAAGATACATTCCTTAATTTATAATAATTTCTTATATTTTGTAACAGCAAATTTTAATAACACAAACAATCCGTATTTTCATGCCAGTACCGAAGTACTGGCTACTGTGCTGGTGATACCCTCGGGGACTAATACTCCACCAGCAGAGGCATCGACCCAGTGGTAGTAGTAAAACTAACGGTACCAATTTTCTTGCACCAGATGTAAAATATCCTGTAAACATTAATCTAAGGTCGTATGAGTCTCCAACAAACACAATATCATACTACATTGCATTATATGTGTTCTAAAATAATGACCTCAAATGATGACCAATATTTCTTATTAAATGAAAGATGTTTGGCGACTTTGCTTATTTGATTTGAAAAAGGATGATACTGATTGAATAAGGCAATGAAGTTTAATTTACTTGTGAACACGCAATTATGACAATTAACTATTTATTTATTTGTGATTAATTTGGTAATGAAGTTTTAAAAAGAAGGTTTTTTTTTTTTTAATCAAAGACAGCACAAAAAACAATATCCACATTTTTCACAGATATAAAGCATATATAATTAAATAGTTAGTATAGAAAACAAGATGTGGTATGATTGCCAATGAAACAACTATCCACAAAAGATCAAAATGACACAGACATTAAAAACTATAGGTCACCGTACGGCCTTCAACAATGAGCAAAGCCCATACCGCATAGTCAGCTAAAATAGGTCCCGATAAGACAATGTAAAACAATTCAAACGAGAAAACTAACGGCCTTATTTATGTAAAAAAAATGAACGAAAAACAAATATGTAACACATAAACAAACGACAACCACTGAATAACAGGCTCCTGACTTGGGACAGGCACATACATAAATAATGTGGCGGGGTGAAACATGTTAGCGGGATCCCAACCCTCCTCCTAACCTGGGACAGTGAATAACAGTACAACATAAGAACGAACTATAAAAATCAGTTGAAAAAGGCTTAACTCATCAGATGGACAAAAATACAAGTAGACGTGACCGGGTACTTATACATCCCGACACAAAAAGACGCAATGAACAGATCTGAGAGTACTTGCAGTTATAAGACAGCTAGTTCAAAGCCACTAACAACTAATAAAAAAATCATGCATCTAAGACTAAACTATCAATCCGTACACATCCAATGGATTTAGTGTAAAGACGTCATAAACAGCCAGAGAAAAACATGACAGTGTGCAATGCCAAGTTACACGCCTTATGAGACTAAGCCGTTATATGCAAACTACGCGGTTAAAGATAAAAACTGCAAATTTTAACATGTGTTCAACTATCTGATATCAAATTTCTCATCCTGTTTCAAGTAACCCGTAAATACTGACATTTAACCATTTTTTCATTCACCGATTATTCTTCTTTCTCTGAGTTCTACTTTCCACTTCCATTAACAAACACAAAAATACGACAAACTGTAACCATTTATATTGTGAAAGGGCTATTTTACGTGTGGTGTGTACAGTTTAAAAAGTAAAATCAGAAAAATATTGAATTCCGAGGAAAATTCAAAAAGGAAAGTCAATAATCAAATGGCAAAACAAAAGCTGAAACACATCAAACGAATGGATAAAGAATGTCATATTCTCGACATTAAACCTTGTTTTATAGCTAGATAACCCTCAAACTTGTAAAACTTTCGCTTCAAATTCCATTATACTGACCACGATGCGTGAAAAAACCCAAACAGACATAGTAGGTAAAAATGTAAAAAAAATACAGCAGTTAACATTCTGTTATAATCTTAATCACTAAAAAAAAATAAGAAACTTTAACAATAAACTTGTTTTGCTTAAATCCTTCGTGACTAGAAGGGGATGATGATGTGCGAAATTTTATTTTGTTATTTCATCAATACATTATGTTTCTATACCTGTTAAGTAGCGCAAAGAAAAACTAAAGGCGCAAATTAAAAAAAGAAGTGCGCGAATCAAGTGCAGATTGGTGCCATCTGGCGTGTAGGAAAATGAAATCTAATTATAATTTCTTCATTTTCTTCAGATAGCAAAGATGAGCTATGACTTTTGCTGTATAAAAAGATAAAATTCTGAACTCAATACTTGAAAAATACGGAATATAAATGACCTCTACTTATGTCAAATACTTATACTATTTCCGTCTGTTATAATTAATTCGTGATAACAAATGTGTTCTGGCAATTTTATTAATCTAGTGGGACACACAAAGTAAAAACCAAAATTTGTATACTATTTTTCAGAGTTTTGCTTTTAATTATTTCTTGTCAACATTATCTCATTAGTGCTATGCCTAAATTATTTGCATAATTTATACTCAATCTTTGAGTAACGCTAATCAAATCAAGTAATTCAACAAATAAGGGAGATTACAAAACTAAGAAATCCACAATAGTTCTTCGATAGAAATATATATATGTTTTCTAAGAACGACATTGTTTATCGTGCAGTGTTGTTCTATCTTTGATAAGAGAAGACCTTGTTTATTTTAGACAAGGGTCAATTAAAACAATTAACAAATCAAACAATAAACAATCAAACAGTGAGTGTGTCGTATTGTCCATATATTCGAACCACACAACGTTTTATATCTCATTCAAGTATTTGTGATATAGCGCTTTTCAAAATCAATTTAGTAACACTTTAAACAATGGGGGAAAATCTTAATGAAATTAAACGATTTCCGCACCACTTGAGGTTGTCCATTATCAGTTTGACATTGTTTAATTGCGTTTTCATTAAGATGTTGAAAAATGATAATGATTTCAGTGCAACACGAAGAATATTACCCTTGTTTTCATTATTCATACGGTACGGAAAATATGCAATGTATCCAGTGTGTTTAATTTGATGATAATTATTTCTTTTTGATGACATATCCTTGATTATTCAATTTAATTTGTACGGTTTAAGGTTTAAGGTTCTTTTAAATGTTCAGATTTTTTTTCCGTACCATACAGGGTTACATATTTTGCCTAAATACATAATTAATTTGGTGGTTATGATATACAGAGGAGATCACTTCTATCCTCTCATCAGAACTGTCAGAAAAATCTGTCCCAGAACTGTTCTAAACTGTCCTAAAACCATTCTAATCTAGAGCATTTTTACCCTTAGCACTGTTCTAAGTATAACTGTCAGAATCAGTTATAGATAGAACTGTCAGAATCAGTTCTAGATAGAACTGTTAGAAACAGAATTTATAGATAGAACTGTCAGAATCAGTTCTAGGTAGAACTGTCAGGATCAGTTCTAGGGTAGAACTGTCTAAAACTGTCCTAGGGTAGAACTGTTCAAATCAGTTCTAGTCGAAGAACTGTCAGCAGAACTGACCAAATCGGTTCTAACCGTAGAACTTTCAGCAGAACTGACCTTATCAAATATTGCCGTAGAACTGTCCGCAGAACTGACAAAATCAAATCTTGCCATAGAACTGTCAGAAAAACTGACCAAACCTGTCAAGATTTTAGAACAATTCTCAATGACGTCAGTACTTAGATTTTCAAGTGAATGTAAAGAAACCAACGTCAAAACCTAAATAAATGTTGTTCATTTTCTGGGTTTTTTTTCGCAAATCTATCTTGAAAGTAAACAATCGTGTATGTTTCTTTTAAAGATTTTCTCTGATGGTGTACTAATTTTTTGTGTAGAAAATTCAAAGTGATCAGATATGTTGATGTTGATGTATGTATTTTTTTTTACTAAATATCTATTTTTTTCTATTTGTGTTAAACTGTTAAAAGTTTTTAGATTTTTCTATATAGATGTTAGTTGTGTCTATAGATGACGGCATATCATGTTAAGGTGCCTATAAAGTACAAAACGAAAAGAAAAAAAATGAAACAAAATCACAAAAGAAAAAAGAGAGACAATAAGGAATCAGATGAAACGCAAGTAAGTTATTCTGATTTATATTTTAATCACACAGGCTATTAATTTCACTTTCCGACAATCCGTCTGTACAAGTAAATCGTACGCCATTTCATCTCTGGAATCTTCGACTGAAATCTACAAATTCAAACTCGCAAGAGTTCCTGATCGTCTATGGAATGCCCCTTACAAACAATTTTCAATTATATAAGATCAATCTAAAACATGGCCTAGCACACAAATGCATTGATAAGTATTGACAACGTCACCATCGTGAACCGAATCTCTATAAATAGATAAAGCACTTATTACACGGCACAGTACTATGGCATTTGTTCACAAGAGAGCAATCATATTAAACAAGACCTATTCATCCTCGCGAATTCCCGGAGATTGCCTTTTTTTCATGTTTTTTGGGTGTTTATTCAAACCAAGTTCGTGTTGCTCATTCGTGAGCTCTCCATTTATTATTTGGACTATTAGTTGTATTTTTGGCATATATTTTGCAACATCTGTCTCTCTTGATAACAAAAGTGGTTTTGTCCTTGTTTTTTATTCTCAATTGCAGAGGGCCACTGGTTCGTTACCCAGTCATCATGGACATGTTATAATTAAACTAGAACTTTAAAACTGTGAATGTTTGCTTTTTCCTCTATTAATCGGTATTACGAAAATACAATGACAACATGTAGACTGTTTCGAGGTACAGTATCACTTACTTTGGGTTAATTTATTTTCCGGGGTACTTATCTTCGTGGATGAAGGAAAACTTCTATTTTCGTGGATATTTAATTTCTTGGTTTTATCCAAGACCATATCACATTTGTCATTCGTTGAACATTTAATTTCATGGTGTACCTGTACCAACGAAATCCATATATATTTATATAGATTCAACAAATGACCACCATCGGACGAGCAACTTTGGATAATAAAAGTAAAAGAGACCAAATCGAGTGAAAAATTAAAAGACATAACTGAGATTACAATTAAAAATAAAATACAGGCCGAATTCTTTTAATACCAATCAAAACTGAAATGGTAGCTCTCTTAGACTAAGACAATACACACGATTCATTAATCACATGTTTACTATGAAGTGTACATAGTTCAAGAATGATCAACACACAGGAATATATAATTTTTATTTGTAAATAACACCCATAATATGGGTCAAGCAAATACACATTATATAAGCATAGATACACAAATATATTATAAATAAAAAACGTTAAAATATTTCAGATTGAAAGTCAGTATTCCCCTTATGCAAAATTTTAAAATGTTTATAAAACTTATTTTTAGCGCAAAATTTATAATACGAAAATGAGATATTTTGAACTGAAATTTATCAACTAAAGTTGGAAATCCAGTGTATATGATAGTAACTAAATGTATGCATTTCTTATTAATACCAAAAAATCAAATCATTTTCTATCGATATCCGGTAGTTTTTTATTTTAGTTTATAATTGGTGTTGAACACAATTAAAACAAACAAATACAGTTCTATCAGAAAGTCGATAGTTTTCTTTTGTGTCCTATATATGAGACTGATCTATTAATTGCGGTTTTAACGTCACTTTCAACACTTCTGTGCTATTTCATGGAGGTCGCTGTTTATTGGCGGATTAAAAAACACCGAAAAAACCCCAATAATAATCATATGAACATAGATATGTGGTACTAAATAAAAAGGTATGATTGCTTGCTATACATGTACCTTTTCAAAAATACAGTAGATACGACAATTTTATTTTGGCTTCGGCAGTTTTGTTTCGCCAAATTCAGTATGGAAATCAAAGTACTGACATCCATAAAACACGCCCTTTTCTGTTTTCGTCCGCTCTGTGTCATCTCCATAATACAGTACGGCAGTGAATGGAATGTTGATATTTCCTTGGGTTAATTTCGTTGTCGCCGTAACTCTACAATCAATGAACATGCAATCGATTTCATACATTTGATTTGTTTAGCAACAATTTTAAACTGTGCATGCATATATAAATTCACATTTGAACAATACCTACATGTAACTTCATAGGTTGTTAGTTGTTAATAAAGCATTATAGTATTTGTTTTGGGAAGGAACAGTTCTCGTTCGATAGCTAGTCATCGAGATAATCAATTTGGAATATGCTGTTAAAACACTTTGAGTAATTTAAAAAAGAAATAGTATAATGTGAATTCAGAAAGAACTAAAATGATAATTTCCTAATATTGCCAGCAATTGTCTTAACATTATATGCTTGGGTATTTAACCAATATATGTCATTCGGTATATCGAGAAAAATGATCGTGAAAGAATACATAACGATGGTCAAGTATTGCAATCGGATCATGAAATATCTGGTGTTTGATCGTGAATGTAATTGATTGAAATTCTACTTCAAAATCTGTGAAAAATCAGCTGTATTTTCAAAACGTATAACAAATCCGGAATTTTGTTTTGAAGTCTGTCAAATGATTAAACTTTCACAATAATACTGTCTAATAAGATACAGAAAATGTGCAGTAAATAATGAGAAAACACAAAGGAGGTAACACAAGTCTATGAGATTCATTAAAATAAAAAAAAACCTATGATGGTTGCATATTAATATATAATGAAATATTGAAAACCAAATCTTTGATGTGTCAGATATTACTAGTACTGTAAAACAAAAGATTATTTTTTAAAACATTGAACTTTATTAATATTTCATCAAAATTGATGGTGAAAGATCGGGCAACGCACTATCTCTATTGTAAAAGACAGAATGACGAAGGATGTTTCCGCTATGTTAACTGTAATATTAAAGGACAAAGCTTTAAACTTTGATACACCTGAACAAAAATATATTTTGGCTTGTTTTACTACCTCAAAACAGCCAATATTTCAGCTGACGCGTACATTTAAATCAACATAGCTATACCCTTTGTTCTTAATTTATTTATTACTTTTTTTTCTAGGATAAAAAATGGAACATGATTATGTAATTAATTGTACCGTGATATTAGGTAATAGCGTAGAGGAATAGGTAGACATAACATTTTTATTATAAATTTTATTAAATTATACAAACGTTGAATATGGTGGAATTTTTGACGGATACTCTGCAACCCATTTGTCAGTTTTTGACGTTTTAGTTCCGGCAGTCCTTCCCATGCTAACAGATATTTCAGCGCTCATACTGACTTCTGTTTCACCAACTAACGGAATTCCAAACTTTCCTGTCATTGTTTCTGTAATGAGATATTTTTTTTCTGATAGAATTATTATTTATATATTTACTATACTATATATTTTTTTTTGTAATTTTTGTCACAATTGTTTTGTAATTTTTGTCATAAACTATATATTAGTATGTACATATATGACAATAAAGATTTTTTATAAAATTTGTAATAAAGCAACTAATTGATTTAAAATAATAGTGCAAAACGCATAAATTTTATAAAATGTATTTTCTTTAATATTCTTTTTCAAAGTACCGTAATTTGACTCCGGAGTTGATACTTTTTCGACAGGTTACTTCTTATGTGGTAGGACATCCTGATACTTGATCCAGTAAGAGCAATTTAAAGAAATATTAGACGTAAAATCAAGCGAATAGACGGTACAATGTAGGGAGAACATTGCCTGTTTTATGTCTATAAACGACAATGTTATCGGAAGACAGTAAACCTCCAGCCCCTCCCAGATTGCACCTATTAAATGTTTGATTTTCTTTTCTTTGGTTGGTCTAATTATAACTTGACCGAGTACTCGGATGTCTAAAGACACAGTGGGGAACCAGTCGTATATTTATTTATTCCGGAGTCAAAAGTCGGTAATTTGGAAATGGTCTTTTAAGCTAGTATTGAATCCTACTTGATACTTTAGATGATCTGTCCCATCTGAACTCATAAGTATCTTCTCTTGTTATGGTTATTTCGCCTGTTTTTGCTACCGTCTGTTCTGCTGAGGTATTATTCACTTGCGTCCAGATGAGAACAGACGTGGGAGTCCTTAGGATATGGGCTCTTTCCAAGTCAAAATGAATCTGAAGCAGCTTCATATTAACCTCAGTTGCTGGTTTCTTCAACAATAAAAAAATGAAGAAAAAAAAAATGAAATCCATTAAAAAGATCAAAACAGAAATGTTTATGTTTTTGGTTAATTGATTATTTCAGCATCCAATAGACAATGAAGTAACAAACAGTCCCATCCCGTGCAAACACTTAGCATTATAACTATTCATGTTTTGTATGTCAGCGCACGAACTGAATGTTATTGTAAGCGGAAGATGAGGTGTTCTTGAAAATAGTTATAATGAAAAATAACCTAAAAAAAACCAAACAGATTTACCATGTGCAAATACCTCTCATGTACTAAATAGGTCTTGCCATTTTGCTTTGAAAGACCTATTGGATTTGTTTTGATTAGTTTAATTAGGTCTTTCCACTTTTCTGTGGAAAGACCTATTGTATTTGTTCTGATTATTATTATTTATGTCCGCCAAATTTTGATCTTGTCAGTATGTGCTTTCAAATCATTAACCGTTAACTGTATAACACTGGGATGCTTTTATTTGAGGTCCCTAGGTCCTAACTTAGAAAATGAGATCAAGGTCAAATGTCAAGGTCAAGTTCTCAATTGTGTCTTTTCCTTGTTTTGCATTTTCTGCGACAATTTGATACATATAAAACAACAAGTGCAAAATGTTTGCTTTATTGTAATAAAGAAATGTTACACTTGGTTTGATACATTTTAATGGCATCTTATAGGAGTTAGTGCCCCTATAATGTCTTTATATAAGGTTATTTGATTATTACTCCAACTAAGTTCATAATTTAGCCATATGACGGTTGACAAAAGATTAGGTGACATATGACCTTGAAAAATGATTACTGGAAGTGACCTTGAGAAAACCTGAAGTAGCCAGTTTTGCACTTTTTTCATAAAAAAGTACTCGGAATCAATAAATGTTGTTATTTAGAAACATTAACTGGTCAATTAAGACTAGAAGTGACTTTTGATAAACCGGAAGTGGCCAACTATCTCCTGCTTTACAGGCATAAGTATATAGAAACAATATATTTTTGGAATCAGAGTGAAATAGGCTATCTTATGAGACCAACGCAGCGAGAAAATCCCGCATCTGAAAGCGAATTCCGTTGGCCCCTAAACACGTATTTTATGTTGTTATAATTAATGTTTAATACAATGGTGTCATATCAAGATAAAAAAGAGGTATCGATTTCACAAGTATTCAAACCGGATTTTTATTTTTTTTACTTTTTGTTTTTCATATTGATTTTTTTCTTTAATGCTGCCTTTTGATATATTTGTACTGTGAAAGTTTGCGCGAAATGAAATACATTTTCATATTATTTCTTAGAAGAGAGGAGAAAGATACAAAACGAATATTCAAACTCATAAGCCGAAAATGAACTGACAATGGCAAAAACAAAAGGGGAATAAGACCAAAAGACAAACAACATCACACACAATGCAACATAGACAATTGAAGACTGAGCATTACGAACACTAAAACTCGGGATGATCTTAAGTGCTCTAGAAGGTTAAGCTTCCTTGTGAAACCAGCCTTGTAGTATGTAACATTGTTACATGTGTGTTCTAATCAGTATGCGCGTTAGTTTCGTTTTAGTTAAAAAAAAAGTTGGCTTATAAATGAAAGGTCAACTTACGAACCCGATAAGAACACAACAGTTATCTAATCTTATACTTACATACATCATCCGGCTAAATGACGATAAACTGTCATTTTTAAATCCGCCTTCATCATTTGGTCTTTCAGAAGGTATATACTTTCCTTTCAGAAACAGACTTTGATCTCCATCGTAATTAGGAAGTTGATATCCAACCCACCTAGCGTAAAAAGACCAAACTATTCTCTATAGACTATTATTTTCGTATCGTTTCTGCTGACGGCAAAAACAGGCTAGCTGATCGGTTGCACTACATTAAGCATGTATTTTTTCCCTTTAAACTTAAACTAACCATTAATCAAAATGGTATCATCATTCCTAACTAATGTGGTTTACCATTACAGTATTATATGCCAATCACAATTGAAAATGTAACATCTACATCTTCCTTACATCTATGTACAAAGGTATTCAATTTCATATACGTACTATTCTTATGGGCAATTCTTGGTCAAATCTTTAATTTGAAAAACTAAAATTAAAAAAGATAATCCCTTTTCAAATGACAAAACATACACATCAAATGAATGAAAAACAACTCTTATTTTCCGACTTGAAACAGACAATTTAGAAAAAAAAATGGTGGATTAAACTTTTATAACAGCCGCATAACGAATCAACTGTCATACTTCTGACCATGGTACAAGTATTTCCTTTAGTAGAAATTAGTGATTTTATATCTAGCTAAACATCCCACTTGTTTGACAGTCATATACAATTCCATTAAATTGACAACTATGTGTGAATAAAACGAATAGACAGCATAGGGGTAAATGTCAAAAATTGTGGTACAGCATACAACGTTGTGTTATATTCTTAATCACTATGAACACAAAACAACTATTGAAACAAAACAAACAAACAAAAAACCACCCCAAAAACAATAGCAAAATAACACAATGCCAGATACATAAATAACTCAGAGCAGTAAAGCTACTTACGCGCCACTTTTTACCTCAATTGATGACACTTTATTATCAAATTTGTGCAATTCAAGGTTCTGTATATCATCATTGAATGTAAAAGACGGCCCACTAAAAATTTCAGCATAGACTGTGCACTCTGGCTCTTCATTAAAATCCTGTAAAAGTATTTTAATTCTTTGATGAGAGTCCAGATATGACATGTATGAGAAGGGTTCTTGATTTTTTTATCCTTGAATATATGAGATAATTTTTCTCTTATCTTTATTGTTTTCGTTTTTATTAGCCGTTATTTATATTTCAGAAGTAGCTTGTATATATGCACAACCATCCTTTTAAATATTTAGCAGTTCAACCTTTAGAAGTAGTAAATAAGCAGCCTGGGAAATCTCATTCATAGTTTGTACGTTTACGGAAAAAAATTGAATTAAATTGGATTAAAAAATTACAGACAGTCTACCCTCTCGGTCTTAATGATAATATCATTGGAATTGGTAATATATCTAGAACCGATTCCGTTAACATTTTGGATATAGTTTCTAAAACTGTTCGTAAAAACCGTTCTCACGGTCGTAGAACAAATCGCAATCATAGAAAATTTCGGACCAATCATACCAATATTTCGGACCTAATTTCTATTTAAAAAAACAACGGCAGACATTATCTGTTAACAAAACTCTGTTCATTACCGGTTAAGGTAACACAATACCGAATGGCATATCTCCCGATTTTCAAAATTTTTGGCATACGTGTACTTTGAATCGAGTTACATCGGAATATGTAATAAAAAATGGGGGTCACCATTTTTGTTTTTTTGTTATTTTCATAGGAAAACGTCAATTTTGGCGACAAATTTACTTAGGTATATAGGGGAAATGCCTTTTTTTCGGCTTACCTTTTTAGATTTTCGAATGGATGGCTATTTCCTTATATACGGAGAAAAACAAAAAACTAACATAATATCCAGGATTGCATAGTGAATCCATACACGTATAGAAACTCATATGTCACCATCCTTGTTTTTGAAATAAATGGCTTCAAAGTTGATCGATAGGCTTATAATTTCCTGGATATTTTGACAATACTGAGCTACCTCTTATTTGTTATATTTACAAGAAATCTACACGGAAATTTGTATTTAATTATAGTCAACTGTGTAACGATGTTAATATCAGTGAAAATACACCTACTTCATGTAATTGTAGTACCTCCGAATATATTTATGGACCCATTTCCCATGTTATAACAGGAGATCTTAACATCGTTCAAGACCGAGAGTTAAAATCATTCCTCAGTAAAGGACCTAAATATCGTCCCCCGTCAATTATTAATTGGAATAAGTGTCGTAATATCATCCACGACTCACTCCATACTTACTGTATGAAATGGATAAAACGGGAAAAAGCTGACAAAAAATCTTTGGACTCTTTTTTTAATTCAGTAATAAAGATAGTTGATATACGTATTCAACATTTTAAAGAACATTTTACTATTAACAATAACCACAAATAAACCTATTTCTCGTATCAAACATAAACTAAAAGAACTAGCCTAGAAATTTGTTTTTGTCCCTGCCGATAAAGCTGCTAATAATATTATTATTGTTTGACGTAAAGTTTACATTGAGGTTCTGAAAAAAGAAATCACCAATTCACCAACATTCCAACTGACTCCATTTTCAGAAAACGACATCTGTAACAAACATAAACTTTTAGCTACCGCTTTACAAGCAGAGCCAAATACAATGAAAGTCCCAACTATGTACTGGCTTCCGAAGCTACACGAAACACCTTACAAATATAGATTTTTTTCGTCTTCAAGCCATTGTTCCACTACTAAATTGTCTATTCTTCTTACCAGCACACTTGGTACAATTAAAAACCTGATAATAAATTGTTCAAATAAGGCCTTCGAAAATAGTGGAATTAATTACTTTTGAGTGTCAAGAACTTGTTGGAAGTACTTGATAAATTGCATGCTTATATTGGTGATTTTGAATCTGTTCAAAGTTTTGATTTTTCTACCCTGTATACCACATTGCCTCACATTCTCATTAAGAAAAAATTCACACACCTAATTAAATGGGCATTTAAAAAGTCAGAATGTGAATATATGTGTTCAAACTCTTTTAGGTCATTTTTTAGTAGCAATAAACAAAAAAACTATGTCAATTGGACATGCTTTGATACTATATATGCCCTTGACTTTTTACTAGATAACATTTTTGTTCGCTTTGTGGATTCCGTATATCGTCAGATTATCGGAATTCCAATGGGAACTTACTGTGCACCACTTATTGCGGACCTGTTTTTGTATTGCTATGAGTTACAATTTATGACAAAAATAAGCAAAGACCCATCGAAACAACATCAGATAAACATATTTAATAATACTTTTAGATATTTGGATGATATTTTGGCTCTCAATAATGACGACTTCAGTATGTATATTAAAGAAATTTATCCTGTTGAACTTACTTTGAATAAAGGTAATACTAACAATGACCACTGCCCTTTCCTCGATCTTGATATCTATATCACTAACGGAAAGCTGAATACTAAAATGTATGATAAAAGAGATAATTTTTTATTTCCTATCGTTAATTATTCATTTTTAGATGGTGACGTTCCCTTGTCACCATCCTACGGAGTTTATATATCTGAACTTGTACGATTCTCTCGTGTATGTAACAATGTTTTAGATTTTAACGAGAGACATTTATGTATTACACCAGGGTTTTCGATATCACAAACTAGTCAAAACATTTACTAAATTTTATCATCGGTATAAGGACATCATTCGTAAATATAGCTCAACATGCAGACTTCTTATACGTTCAGGTATTTCACATCCAATTTTTTTATGAAAATATTCTTTATAAAGCACAAAGGTGTCAGTATTCACCTCAAAAACTAACAAAACCTTTGAATAGACTTATTAAGAAGGGATATAGTTACGATACTGTTGTCAGTTCATTTAAGATTGCATATTTTGGCGTTAATATTGATTCACTTATAGGGTCTAAACACATTTATTAAAAAACCAGTTGTTGGCATGACACGGGTTATGTTCTTCTCATATATGTTATGATGGTATGATACTAAACCCCTAACGGGAAGGATTGTGCCTCATATGATAAAATCATAATCTTTCAGTCAGTTTAATTGAAGTCTGGAGCTGGCATGTAAGTTAACTGCTAGTAGTCTGTTATTATTTATGTATTATTGTCTTTTTGTTTATTTTCTTTGGTTACATCTTCTGACATCAGACTCGGACTTCTCTTGAACTGAATTTTAATGTGTGTATTGTTATGCGTTTACTTTTCTACATTGCCTAGAGGTATAGGGGTAGGGTTGAGATCTCACAAACATGTTTAACCCCGCCGCATTTTTGCGCGTGTCCCAAGTTAGGAGCCTCTGGCCTTTATTAGTCTTGTATTATTTTAATTTTAGTTTCTTGTGTACAATTTGGAAATTAGTATGGCGTTCATTATCACTGAACTAGTATATATTTGTTTAGGGGCCAGCTGAAGGACGCCTCCAGGTGCGGGAATTTCTCGTTACATTGAAGACCTGTTGGTGACCTTCTGCTGTTGTTTTTTTCTATGGTCGGGTTGTTGTCTCTTTGGCACATTCCCCATTTCCATTCTCAAATTTATTCTTTTATTTTCAAATTATGTGCCTTCTACTGAAGTACATCACTTGTTGTATGACTGCCAATGAGACAGATATTTAACAAAAGACCAATTGAAGTTGATGTAAGCAACAATATGTCAACATGCTCAGTTTAGTGGTCATTAAGACGAAAATATTCATATTTTTAAATTGGCATAGCCGTAAACATTCTCTTTTTCATTATGACATCACCACATGTTACTTTTCGCTATACTTGTAAATGCAATGATCACAATGACGGGTGCCACATGTAGCTACGATACTCTGTTAGATGTATATCTCCACTCACGAAATGACACTTCTAATAAGTATGAAATTTTATCATCAAATTATTTGAAATCAACAGCATATTTGAGAAGTCAATATCTACGTTCAGTGGTCTTAGTTGCGGACTGGTATAAAAAGTTCAGCTACTGTATAACCCTGAGGTTGTTAGGATAGTTCATACCCTGTATGTGGCCAGTTTGGTCGACCGTAATCGTTATTAATTACCTTACACTCTATCAATGAATACTTGTTGCTACGAAATATTCAATAGTGTTGAGACTGCATTATGATTATTTGTTGCTCTATAAAAGCACTTTGTACGTTAATGCACGATGTCACTTATCAAATTTACCCTTATTAGGACAGCTCATAGCAATCCATATGTAAATAGCATGAGGGATGGATGCAAAACTAGGAACATCATCTTAAAAGGGGAAATTTGTTATGGTAAAGTTGAATTGTTCTCTTTTGTCGTATATTTAAGTTTCAAATTCGTTTTTTTAGGAAGAAAACGACGCGAAGTATTATTGGGAGAAAATGAATGGTAGTCTGAATCTGAGTTACCAATCTTTGAAACTTTGTTTAATATTGTTCAAATGATATATAACATTACGAGTTGGTTGTATAAAGTATTTAGTATACATACGTCGCTATTTATCAATTTTAAAGATGACGCTCGGTCTTTGAAATACACTGAGAAGTTTTTATAAACTCCCCCTTCTTCTATGACAAATATACGTCCTTTATAGTTCTTAAGCTGATACAGTATCCACCTTAAAATTTAAATAAATTACTCGGATTTGTACACACAATTTTAATACAAACATGCATGTCTACAAGAAAATAGGCATATATAAGAGCATTATGCACAATAGTAAACATTTGTCACCGTATATAAAATCAGATTTGTATTTTAAAAAATATTTTATATTAAGTGAGTGTAACTATAAATTGTAATCCAACTGACAAATGAAATTTGTATTTGAAAGATAACTTTAATCATTCTCTGATTGACTTAGTCGTTCTAATAAGATTGCGGTCAATACATTTTATATATATGTAAACAATAATACATGCTTTGATATTTAAACATACATCCCTCTTTCGCATATAACACTTGTCGTCGTGTTATCGAAGCCCTCTTCAAGAAAATCTGTACATGATCCGGTAAATACTTTACTTTTTCCTCCATAATTCGAGTGTTTGTATAGAGTTATCTACAATGAATACAAAGAAATCAGTGGAATACTAACTAAGTACAAACATCGAAAATACATAGTTTTTCTTTTATAAAGTATGTTTTTCGAAATGGAGAAAAAATTTCCTCTCAATGTTTTCCGCCGTATATCGAAATTAGTTGTTTACATGACCCTTTGTCATCTTTATATATTAACAGCTACTTCATTACTTGTTTAGCCTTCAAACCCAAACTCAAAATATTCTCAAAAGTATCTACTCGTACAATGATGATCAACACAAGACTTGAAAAAAAAAATCATTTATGTAGCATGCGTGAGTGAAACCGGGATTATTTTCTAAAGCATGCGCAACGACATAGAAAATGGTATCACAGTCATAGAAATCCAACGACTCACATATACGTTCAACTGGCTAATAATCTGAAATTTCTAAACTCCACTAACTTGTATATAGAAATGTATGATTTTTTTCCTTGTTTTGCTATCCAAGTCCAACCACATTCCAGCTCTACTTACGATATTTCCGCTGTCATAATTTCACCCACATCCGATATAGGTATGTTAGTTTGCGAGACGGTGAAATGAATTCATGTCATGTTGGGAAAATACCGTGTATTTAAAAAAAAATGGCATTTCTTGTCTGATTGTATTATCAAATTGGCTATTTCAATTAGAAGTAAAAAAGAATATGTAACACTAAAAATACACGAGTCTATGTATAGTGTTCGTAAAACAACAAGGGCAGTCACGAAACGGAAGGGTAAACAAGATTTGACCGTCGTCTCCTCGTCACAATCGGGATTGCAATGAATCTATATATAGATGGTCATGTGAAAAACATTTGGTTGTCATGTGATACGTGCGTGATAGCGCAAAAGGCGTCTGCACTAACATTGTAGCTAATGTATAAACAATGTATCGCAAGGATGATAACTGACATCTGAGCAGAAAAGTCGTCTCGCTGCATTAAATGATGCAGGTTACTGAACAAGTGATATCGTCAAATTGACAGGCATTCAACAGAGTACTGTTTATAGTTTCTTGAAGAGGTATGAGTACTGGGGTGATAAAGAAAACATTCGGAGAACAGGCAGACCAAAGTCCTGTCATGATCGGGACATGAAAAACATTTCCCGTTGTGTAAAAACATCGCCGTAAATCTTTATCTGAAATTACTAATATTTTTAATGAGAGCATTGATCGACCTTTCTCGAAACGAACTGTTGAACGTAAATTTCTTTCTGATGGGTTCCACAAGCGGTCAGTAAATAAAAAAGTTCGTATCCGTGAAGTCAACATGAAAAAACGATACGATTATTGCAGAGAAAAATTGCATATAACTGTTAATTCACACTGGAGTAAAGTAGTCTTCAGCGATGAGTGGAAGATAGTCATTGGGCAGGTTTCTCGTATCAGTGTCTGGAAAAAGGTCGGAGAAGAGTGACTGACGGATTGTATTTAGCCTCTATCTCAGCGCAAGTATAGTTTGATGATCTGGGAATGCATCACTTACCATGGTGTCGGAACTGGTGTTGTTGAAGGGAACATAAATGCCTTAACATACATTGACATTTATTTAGTGGTTGTTCGTCATTTTCCAGATAATAGCTACATTTTTCGAGATGATAAGGCCCCGTCCATCGAGCCCGATCTGTTCAAGATTTCTGCAGGGAAACGGGTGCATGAACTGGCCAAATCAGATCCCTATTCTCAATATTATTGAGAATTTTTGGTGGGTATTAAAAAGGGATCTGAAAAAACTAACTGAGAACATAAACAATACCAAAGACATGGAACGTGAAATTTGTGTCATATCGGACAACTTAACTGTAAATTACCTGAAATCGTTGTATAACATAATTCATAGCAGGATTGTATGAGTAATGAGCAAAAAAGGAAACATTACAAAGTATTAAGGTAGGATTTTTTTATTTTGTTACTTGTTCAATAGTTTTTTCATGGGTAGATTTACATTGACTAGCGGCCATCTTGTTTTTATGAATACTCATGGCGAACGCCTGTAGAATAGTTTTCCTCAACAGCATTTTAAACAGTGTGTTAATGCAATAATATATATTTAAACATATATTCAATCCAGAGTGAACAATTTACAGTGCGCATAATATCAGATATCTTAGTGTTTTTCTTTATCTCTGGTATTCTATTATGAAAAAGTTGTCATTTAAGATCGATTGCAACTGAATTATATCTTTTAAAACACCGTAATACTCATTGGTGGACTTCGCCAATTTTCCGCTCTTTGGTCATGTTGGTCGGGTTGTTGTTTCTTTGACACATTCCCGATTTCCATTTTCAATTTAAAATAAACTTTTACAAGAACATACAATTTTACTCGTACTATGTCCCTCATAACATGAACTTTATATAGTTTTATCTAAGATAACAAATATTCACCTTTGGTTCCATTTTTACAGCGTCTAAAATATTTTTGAACATTTGAAACCGAAGCATACATGTAAAAAAATATGTGTATGTTAAGAAAATGTACAGATCAAAATAAGTTTAGAAAACAATACCATCAAGATAGTCGTACTAAAATATGAAAAAAAAATATATCGAAAAAACTTAAAACGGTATAGTGTCTGTCATTTAGCTGACGGTAAAGATTCTGTTTCTTAAAAGGGCACAAACTACGTGATATATACAAATTTTAAATTTGATTTATTTTTGTTCAATCATTAATGAAAGGGAAATTATAGTGAAATAGTACTTCACTTTAAACGGCCAATACGGTTCAATATTTCAAGCTTAGAAATATTGCGGTTGAAATATTCACTTGTCATAGAATAATTTCAGCTAATTGAAGTCGTACTCATATGAACTTCAATTTAACCCCTTATTAAAAGTTTGATAACACATGCATTGAGCGTGTTGTGAATTTTAAAAGTGAAAAAGAAGGAATTTATTTGATTGCCTGACTCGATCCTATAACATTATTCTTATATATACAGTTTAAAACGATGATTAATATATATTTTTAATCTAGTATGTTATTAAATGAAACAGAACCAAATAATCCAATGGCACGGGTCAACTTACTTTTTATATTTATATTTATGTTTACATCGCTTATACAACGATCGGAGGTTTTCGGAGGTCAACTCGATACATAGCTAGATGGGGTTTATAAAAATATACACATGGAACGAAGTATCATATTCTCGGGCCAATACCCTGTAAATTGTTGATTTTATACTTTTTTTTTTACATTGCTATATAATTTAATTATATGAATTTGAATCAAATAGGTTAATACGAATTTGATAGCTAATGTCCTTTTAATAACAAGTCAATAACACACGAAAATTTCCTAATAATGTCTATATACACCGAAAAAATAGTAATGATTTTAGACGTTACGATGAAGATCATGACATAAGTCGTAAGTTGATTATCATTTTCGAATTCACTTTTTCTTATTAGTTTTCTAGCTTAAGCGCTTGCGAGTAAAACGACTATCTTTTTACGTTTTGGCGATAAATCAAAGGAATTTCATATAGATAGTTTCTCATTTTGTCTTTTTTATTCATTGAAATTAGAATGATGACATCCACATAGTTCAAATCTAGATTAAGACATTCCACGAATTAAGTTTGATATAACATATAGATATATAGAAAAGCGCTTCGGACGCAAGAAATTATTAAACATGTTGTTTTCATTTTTTTATATTTCACATTGATTAATCAATATTTTATCTTATGTTAAATCAATACAAATTATTCAAATTGAATATAGATTTTGTCATTTTTGATTTAATCAAATAGTCATATATTAATATACATAATGTACTTTTAATTGTCAAAAAGTAGTAGTTTTAAGGTCGGGCTTTTATATCACAGATTATTCAATTTAGAATCCGTTCAATGTTGACATGATGTATATTTGGACCATTAATAATCAAACAAAGAAAGGAATCCAGTTTATTGACATGTTTGACACAGACAAAAAATGTACGCTCTTTAAAAAGATAATGTAAGCATAGAAGTATGTCAGCACTTGTGGTTCAGTAGTATCATGCTTGGAAGGCAGAACCAAATTGTTAAGAAGGCAAAACAAAAATGCTTAGATTGAAGACAATAATGATTAACGAAGGAAAACCCCGCGAGTTCGAACCCTTCATATGAAACTAGTTTTTGAGAAGATGAAAAATCGTTAAGTTAATATATAAAAGTTATCGTTAGTTTTATACACAGTGGTAAGTGGATTTTTCAAAATAAAATCTAGAGAAGAAAGAAAAGACTGGCGTCCGAGAAATTGATTATATGTCCATGTTTGTCAGAGATAATCAGACAGAGGAAAACCACTGCCTATTATAAAAAACTGTGAAGTTTGCTCATAGATAATTCCTTCATCAATTTGCGAGAGTTAAAGTGAATTTAAACCGATATTATCAGTAGCCTGTTGATGCTTCATTCTTAGTGGTTTGTGGTTCACGCATATATATTTGTTCATATCGTAATCTTTTAGAATACAACAAAAGACTATTGTATTATCGGAATACATTTAATCTTGTTTATGGCCTGCTTCGTAATAGGTAATTAATTTATCTAATTGAATATAAAATTATGTATAAGCATCTTAAAGTCGTTCCTCGCTAAAGAGATGTGGTTATGAGACTGATTGATGTTTTGCAACAGCAGTAAGTTAAATTAAAATCGTATATGTTAATTTATTTTAAAAACAAGTTGTGTCAACATTTATGTTCAACGAAAATATGAACTTCAATGGTTATGCGTTTTTAAGTACACTTAAGCGAGCTAAGAAAAGCACAAAATTTGTTAATTTTGTGTTTTGCTAGTTCATGTTAATAGGCGGCCCCAGTGGCATAGAAGCCTCCAAAAATTTCTACATTTATAGAAGCAAATTAGCTATGGAACAAACCAATATAATAGCACTTAAAAATTATTTAAAGGAAAACTTATTAATAGAAAAAAATATATTCTATAAAAATAAATTACTCAGTAGAGCAGAAAACTGCTGGAACCCCTGGACTCCTTTATTATCATAAAAACAAAAAACAAAAACCAAATAGACTCCACATATAATGTATATATTTCATATCCAAACAACCTCTGTCTTAAAATCATTATCTGCAATGTAACAAACTAAAACTGCTGTGTCTATTAAATAATATATTATATATCTTCTTTTTAATGTATATAACTATTATGCATACAAAAGTGTGTAACTTATTTTGTTTATGTGCAAATAAGAAAAAAAGAAATTTAATACAAAAAACAATATATATATATATTTTTTCTAAACCTGTGCATTTGTTATACAGATAATTATGTTTTGAAAATCTTAATAGTAAACTTCTTTCTTTTTGAAATTACTGACATGGTATATTTTTTTATTTTTTTCCAAATATTGAAAATTGAATGTATAATACTAACAAATACTAACAACTGTATAAATATGATGTTTACTAATGTTAACGAGGCCGGGAAAAGGTACCGGTACTTGATGTTTTAAACTAACAAATGTACAGATTTCAATAAAATATGATAAATTTAAAAAAAAAAAACAAAATTTGTTAATTTTGTTATGGCTGATTTACTATGCGGGTGTACAAATTTACCAATTAAAGTGCACATATGGTCAGTTTTGGTCGATGCGGTCAAATAAATTTGTTGTACAAGTCAGCATGAGGTATCAAAACTACTGAAAATTTGTTACATATCAATATATTGAATAAAAGGAAGACATACTGGTAACCTAAATTATATGCGAAAAAAAACCTTGTTGTTATAGTATTCCAATATTGCTGTCAATAGTAATATACTTTGAATCCTGACATAAAAAATATGGCTGATTTACTTTGCTGGTATATATATTTACAAATTAAAGTGCACATATGGTCAGTTTTGGTCGATTCAGACAAAAAAATTTGTTGTACAAGTCCGCCTAAGGTATCAAAACTACTGAAATTTTGTGACATATCAATATATTGAACAAAAGGAGGACATGCTGGCACTCTTGTGCAGACAAACTTTTGTAGTCATGTGTTTTATAAATGATGCTTTCATTTTGTATAATAAATTCTATCCTGAAATTAAAATATTGATGGTTGTGGCTACAAAGATCAAGGACGTATAACTAGCAATGACGTATAACTAACATCTAATATACGTCCTTGCATAGATATACATAATAAAGTGCAAAATATATAGTTGAATTTGATAGGTATTGGAATATATATTCAGTGACCGTTATTATTGTTATCAGGATAGTTTGTTAATTTAGAGATTGGCAGATCACAGATAAATTGGTGTAAGAAGCAAAGTTTTATGCGTACTTTACTTTCAAATATTTGTATTTAATCCTGTTTATATGACGGAAGTATCAATTTTACTTTATTTTCGATGTTTATACTACGAAACAAAGATTATCACTGAACTAGTATATATTTGTTTAGGGGCCAGCTGAAGGACGCCTCCGGGTGCGGGAATTTCTCGCTACATTGAAGACCTGTTGGCGACCTTCTGCTGTTGTTTTTTTCTATCGTCGGGTTGTTGTCTCTTTGGCACATTCCCAATTTCCATTCTCAATTTTATTTATATATTTTTTTTTTTTAAAGAAATAGATGTAGAGCGGTCCTGGTTACAAGTTAACTTAGTGTTGAGCAGACCAGTCAAAAGTTATATTGGGAACAGGTCTGGTTTCGATCGGATTTGTCAAAGCAAAAGTTAACTTTGTGGTAGGACTGGTTTCGAAGTTAACTTATGTTAACTTTACGACAGACCTGGTTTCGAAGTTAACTTCTTTTAACTTATGACAGGACTGGTTCGAAGTTAACTTATATCAAAGGGGACCTAGGACCAACTCCGCTTTTCAAGTTAACTAGATTTTGGTCCTAAGACTGGTCAGAGCAGTCCTAAATCCGGTCACAGGTTAACTTTGACCAATCCAAATCAACTTGCAGTAAAGCGATAAATGGCATAGTCAATTCTTTGGTATTTAATTTATCAAACCTAAAAAATATTTAACAATACCACACCATTTAAAGTTGAAGTTCTCAAGGGACATGAACTACCTTCTACTAGAAAGAAATCAGACAGTCATGTATCAACCAGAAAAGCAAATCTTTCTTTGAAAAAGAACGGTGTTATGGAGCATTTTGATTCGTGAAATGATAACCCGCAGAAACTTCTCGGAATCCCTTATTTCATACCTTTTAAAATCGATTTTTTATTCTAAACTTATTTTTCGATTATCATTGTTTTATTTATTGTCCCCAAAATTTTTATTACAAAATAAAAACAAATATAAGGTGCTGTATTTGGCAAACAATCATTTTGTAAAAGTAGTGCTGAAAATGGAGTTATAAATCATTCAACTCTGTTTACATGACTGCACATTTTAACTACTGGTATTTAGTCAATGTTCCATAAAGTAACTACATTGCAATAAATATATCGACGTGTTTTTGCCATGTTATTCTACATATCCATAAATGTTCATAAAATTTAAATACTAAGATGCATAGAAAATATGAAAACGTGAAGAAAATTACAGTTTGAAAATCATTGTACCATTCATGCATAAACATAAATGACTGACAATTTTTATGTTATATAACACAAACACGATATATTCAAACATGATATCAATAAATAAAATAAATAAAATAAAAATATAAACAAATTTAACATACCATTGGGCTTTCTGAATAAGATTTTTTTATATCATTCACTGATTTGAAGGAACTTTCGAACTAATGTCTATAAAACATTCCTTCTCCTACTATGTTTTACAGCAACACGTTCACATTCGATCAGTTCTTTTAATTTAACATATTACGTTTAATTTCTACGAATTCTTATATCAATCATTGTCCCCAAAGAAACAAGAGGATTTTTACACGGAATTACCAGATGCATTGCTGATTTGCAGTTGACTTGCTCTGTTATAGATTAGCTTTAATGAATATTTGAAAAAGTAAGTCTGCCGAGAAGAATAAGACTTCACCTGTTTAGATTGATTATAGATCGATATTTTATATCTATTTAGATACATATTCTCATAGTATAGTGCTTTTACAAAATATCCACAATCGTTTTTATCTGTCAAACATTTTGGTTTTAGACAATGTTTTTCGTGCGTGTAATCTACTTTCAGATCTTAATTGAAACAAATCTAATATAGCGACTGAGATAAATGTGTTAAAGAATAAAACTCACATATGTTTGAAGGTAGTATTGAATAAGATACATCAGAATACAAAACTTCTTATATATTTTGCATTGATTTGGTTTATTTTGTAAACATTAAGACAAAGTTGGTTTTCAATCAAATCAATTTGATTTTATATGTCAATTATAATAAAGAGCATAGTTTAAGATAACATTGAATATAAAAAAAAATGTCATCCTTTTTTCAACAATTTCCTTTCTCATGATGCATTATCGTAATTCTCTTTAAGATTAAGGTTACGGGGCATTATCACAAGGCAACTGAAATTCAGTAAGTAAAATTTGTTTGTTGAACAATGCCTAGTCAAAACTATAATCAGTTAAAAACACATTAAATATACTTACATGCCATTTTGAGACAATTCAACGTGCTGTGTTTTCAGTGGTTTACTACAAAGGGTTTTTATACATAAGTTAAGTTCCCAAGGAAGAGTTATATAACAACAGATACACACATATTACAAAAGACCTTCCGTGTTTTCAATGACATTTGAAAATCATTCAGTAATGATAACCGGATCTGTGTTGATTAGTTGTACAAAGGCACATGACCATTGTACCATACCTATCTATGTCAAAAGTAATGCACATCATAAACAAAAATTTAAACAGAAGTAAATATCAATAAATGTAGTGATAATTTTGATAATTTTATAAAATGGTAAAATTAGTTACTTTACGACTTTAAAAATGGTCAATGATTTTCAAGATGCTATGAGTCTTAAAGGGGCGAGCTATACATTTGGTAATCTTTACTACACAAAATATCCATTTAAACTAATTAGACAACTATGACTGCCTACATTGATTTGATATTCTGAAAAATACATCATGCTCATCCATTATTACGACTGGTGCCATTGTTGGGCATGATATACTTACCCTTCCGGAGCTCTTGTGATCACCACAATTTGTTGGTAGGGTTTTTGGTGCTCTGTCTTTAGTTTTCTATTTATGTTGTAATTTATTTGTAATTTGCCATGGCGTCGTCAGTTTATTTTTATACTTATGAGTTTGAATATTCCTATGGTGTCCTTCGCCTATCTTTGGCCTTCTTATACTTTAAGGGTCCCGAAACCTAAGATTAAGGGTTCATTTACGGTTATGGTTAGGTCAGGGTTAGGTTTTAGGGTTTGAGTTAGGAAAGCTATCTATGGATTGGGACCCCTAAATAAGAATTCCCTTTCGTTTATAACTTGACTGCTAAATGTTACCACATGACATTAAAATTATTAGTATAATAATAATGAAAAAGTGATATCTGTATTAACAAAGATTGAAAATACTCAACTTATTGATTGATTCCTACTGTTTTTTAATCCAGCGCAACTAAAGCACTTATGGCGTGCAACGTTAAATATATGGTATCTTCTGTGATATTTATCATAACATTTTGCGTTCTTGCTGCTTTTGTTCGTAATACCATTTGAAACGATTCAGCAGTGGTAGTTTTTAAACACAACAAAACAGTTTCTAAGGAAGAGTTATATGACAACGGTTTAACCAACATTACATATGAAAGAGCTTCCGCGTATTAAGAAGATATCATTTTGTGAAATATTATAACATTGTATAACCGCCAGAGCTTCTTTGTTGAAGAAATGAATACTACCATTGTTCCATGTAACTAAGTAAATAGCAATATACCGGGTTGGCAGCAACAGAAAGATAGGTATAAATTGAAAACAGCGAACAACCTCGATATTAGCATTACATATTACATTCCTGACGCCTGGTGGCCTTATGGCTTGGTAATATAATCACACCAAGCTTAACCTATGAAATATTATAATAAGAAATTTGGAAATTCAGTAATATGAATCTCTTTACAAAATGCATTGCAACAAAACTAATTTTTGTAAATACAACTGGTTTTTAAATATTTAGTAGTATTAGATTTAATTGAGATTAATATCACGGAACGTTATAGTTTATGAATAATTTCGATTCGTAGTCATTTGTCGTTTAATTCATGTAGCCTGTTTTTTATGACGACTATACAATAAGTGAAAATATGTTTTTTGCAATTTTTGATTTCTTCTGCTTTTTGTTTACAAATAAAGCTACACCCTGAAATAAGTTATGTTTAAAGATCGTTATGTATGCTTGTGGTAATAAATGACGAGACTTGTATCTTTGGTGAGTCTTTAAGACCACTGATTTGACGTCACTGGTGGGTTAAATTCACTCCAATGATAATACAAGCTTAGCATTCAGAGCACTACTTTCCTTGGAATCTTCCAGTTGTGATGCTCTGCAAGTTAATATTTTATTTAACTTACTGACTTAGGCTTAGTGAATCGTGCGTCACTGATAAGTCTTATGTAGACCAAATGCTCGTCCGGGAAACCGAATCATATGCCTGTTATCTTTGATGGTTTTGTTAATCGGATTTTGTTGATTTGCATGATATGTAAAAAGTTTGAACCCTTTCGGACAAAAGCTTACATCTTATATTTATCATTGTCCCAATTATTGGCACCTTTTCTTGTACCTTTTGTATCTGTTCGGATAGTTCACTCAAGTTTGACAACTGGAACACACATGGATTGTTAAGATAATTTTAAAACCAGGTCAAACCCAACATTAAAAGACAAATCTCTGTGCCTTGTCCGGAATATGAAAGTTGTTTTTGTTTGGTGAAAAACTAGCGTTAAATGTGTCTTGGTATATGTCTGCGTTGCAATTGGTACGGAGTTCCTATACATGTACGCATTTAATTATACAAGTATCAGTCCTATTTGTGCATATAATTAATTGGCTAATTAATAGTTGACTGTTGGCACACTAACTCGCACATAGAAACCGCGTGTTTACATTGATAAGTGATATTATCGATGGTTCATCGATCATTTATAATTCACCGATCAGTCAAGTAAATGTCAAACAGTGATGACTCAATCCAAATCTGCATAAAGAAGTGTGACAGTTTTGTTCACTTCTTTTGAGCTTTATATTTTGCAATTTGATAAGGGTCATTCCGTTTATAGATTATCGTTAGAGCTTTGTAATTTTACTTTTTAAACGAAAATAAGTTGTTTTGATTTGCAATTAAATTTTTTATTTATATTTGACCTTCACTAAGGGCCAAATTGACGGTATATATATAAGATAAACTTGGCGTACTTGTATTTTGATTCTTTGTATAACTGGTTTCCTGTTTCATAGTACACAGGCACTTGTCTGTGGAAAAACTCTCCTATATAGCTTGATACAATACATAGTACTTAATTTGTAGTTTTGAATAATAATGTCACTCGGTCGCGAATTTTCGTTCTGTTTTGATTTCTTTTGCGGTCTTCAACCTCACTAAAACTTGATATGCCGTAAACTTAAATTGATTTGTCTAGTAGACATTTGTGTGTACCACATCTACCTTTGTAGTCAGAATCATTCGTAGCAGGACTCTCTAAGTATGTAAAGCGTATGCATTTTGTCTCCCAACAGCCGAATGCAAATATAATACCGCCGTGCAATGAAAAAATGTTCTGCTTACACAATGTTTCCAATATATCCATGCCTTTTATACTTTTTAATTCATAATTTATAGGATTTTATAATATACGAAACATCACTGTTTAAAAACATTTGTACGTTAAAGCCGTCAATATTCGGCAGTACTAGTGAATACGAGATTTCCATAATCTCGGTTTCAGTATGATATCGGGAACAAGTTTACTAGACTATTAATGCAATACTAGGCACCAGGGTTAAACAGCAAATAAAGGATGCTTAACAATCTATAAATTTGTCCACGCTATTGTATTTAAATAACAACATCTCTGTATAGTACATCTTGTAGCAAAACAGTTTTGGGGGTGTAGACTCAAATGTTAATACAGCCTTGACTCAAATCTAACCACTGAAGTCCTACCATCATTTAACGTATGTAATTAGTTACATTTAATAATACAACATTTTTATTTTCGACTGCAAGAGGTCGGACATACTACTTCATCATTTAAACTTAAATTATTTTGCAAAGGTTTATACTTTTGTTTTCTTGGTTTAGTTATCTTTTTTTTACGTCTCTTCTACAAACACTGACGTCGTTAACTAGTTTGTTTTGATATTTTAAAGTATTTAACCTAAGTTTACACAATATAAAACAAAAAATGCCAATGAAAATATTCATCGTGCACCAGACACAAGCTAAGCTTATTCATGATACCGAATGCGTGACTACCTTTTTTAATTAACTATTTAAACGGCTTTCAATGTTAAATGATATGATTTCAAAAGCAAGAGTTGAAACACTGATTCCGATGAGACCTTCACTTTGATACTTATCCATTTGATATAATTTGACGCGTCATACGTTTACGATTGATCGAATTATTAGAATTATACACAAACAGGTTAACTGTCCATATAATGAATGTTAAAAGAGTTAAACATCTGTGTATTTTCTGTTCTGAAGACACTCTCTGCTTTTCGAATTTACAAAGGTCGCAGTTTATAGTTATTTTCACATTTAAATTCACACACTGTAGAAAAGATTTTTAGGTTCAATATTTTTGGGAGATTCTATGTTTTGTCCGGTCAAGTTATCCATAATTTCGACTGTTTCCATACTAGTTATAATGAAAAATCATTTCGAAATATCAACAATAATTTTAATTCTATCAATTCCATCATTCAAATGTGTGTAAAACATTTGTCTTTTAAATACAAATATTCATATTTGTTTAATTTACTTTGACATGATTGCATTTGGGCATTAAAGTTCTTTAATCTTGTACATAACTTCAATAATCCTATCGTGAGAACTTTTCATACATAATTTTTTTTGAGTTAAGGCTTTACTAAAGAAATATTGCACAAAGATAACTTTTTGTGTCAAAAAGTGATGTCTTACAATTAGAGGTCAAACAATATTCAGAACTACACGATGTTTGAAATATGTTTACATGTTACTGATCAGTATATGGTTACAGATAAAGGATAAAAAAATACTTGATCACGCGACCTTAATGTATTAACTAGATCTTTTTACAACTTTTTTGTATACAACTTACATCCGTTGTTAGTCTCCCAGGTAGTACATCTGTGTATTTTAAATAACTCAGCGACATAGCACACTGGTAGAATGTTATATTCAGCAAAGCAACCATGGTCCGGGTGTCATATTATCTAAATGATTATTATAAAAAGAAAACACGTCATTTAAATACATGGTAGCGTTTTTCTATATATATATGTCTTAATTATACCTCTTTAAAACCAATACGTAAATGATTTATATATGTTGTTAGTCTCCTAGTTAGGTAATGTATTACTTATAACTGAGTGTCATGGGACAATAGCAGTATGTGTTTGATTAACAAAGTAACAAAGGTCCGGTTATCATTTCTGGATTAGTACCAGGAAACACATTATTCTAATACAAGACAGCGCTTTTGTATATAGTTTACTATTTTTTTTTAATCCGTTTTTCTTTAGCTTTTTCTTATAAACTTAATTTATATATAAATACTCTTAACGGTAAAGCTTTTAGAAAGCCGTACATCTGACTTTATTGAAAGCATGTATGTTCTTAACAAATCTTTCTCTGCATTCATTGAGTCACTGCTCAAACGTTTTGGAAGAATAAAAGTGAAATGCTTTGAATTATAAACGAAATCAAATTGATCGTTTCACTATTTCATGTAATTTGTTAATTCTTCTTGATGATTACAAGAGTTAAACTTTTGAACAAAATAAGATTTTCAATGAAATATAGATATTATAAATTTACGTAATATTGCTATATTGGATAACCATACATACATGACATAAAACACCTGATATGGTATCATAAGAAGATGATGTTATGAAAGCATGTTGACAAATATTTCGTTTAACAAATAGCCATCGTCAGTTACACGAATGTTAACAATACTAATTGTATGTTTTAATAGCTATCAAATGTATCAAGCTTATACTTTAATACGTCAGACGCACGTTCAGTCTACACAAGACTCATCAATGACGCTCAGATCAAAATAGTTAGAAAGCCAAACAAGTACAAAGTTGAAGATTATTGATGACCCAATATTCATTTTTTTTTGTAAAAATACGGCTAAGGTTATCTATGCCTGCGATAAAAAAAACCTTAGTATTTCGAATAAGCTATAAGCTCCTAGATCTTTGATTGTTAATTTTTAGCATACTTGTTACCATTGTTTAAAGTAACATTTGTCATAAAAAAGTTAATCAGGTTTTGTTTTAGTGGAATTGATACATGTCTGTATCGTTATGATCTCTATCATATTTAAACAATATCTGATAAATAAATGAATATTTTTTTTTATTTCCCTAAGTGGGTTGGATTTACTGAACCGAATTATGATCAAAGTCTTGCTGGTATAGATAAGTTTCGATCTGTTCTATATTTAGATATTTTATAATGAAGCATTACATGTTGTTTGATATCAATCAAAAGTTTTATAATTTCAAATTAGTAATGAATTAGTATTTTTTAAGTCTATCATTACTATTTAGATAAAAAACAAAAAACACGTCTGATATCAAGCGGTTTCATTTTTTTATAAAATTTCAAAGGATATTAAATCTAAGTATCAATGTAAATGATCACCGTAACTGTGTAGGCAAACCACATATTTTATAATATGAACGATTTATGGCTTACCCTTTAATATTTTGGCTGTTTTTAAAGACAAAATGCTCTTTGAAAATGAAATCCTGGTATCTTTAATCATTTATCTTTTTAACAATACAGAAATAATTACATTTAATTCAATTTACTTTGTTTGGTTTCGTAAAATAACGGTGATCAATTACTGTGATTGGAATTCGGTGTCGGGATAATAATTCGAAATTAAAAAATTTTCAATATATATATATATACCAGTATATCGTGATGAATTGTTTAAGTATACATAAGAGGGGCGAAAGATACCAGTGTGAGAAAAATAATATTCTAATTATATAACATTTGCGTGAAATTAATTTTTCCCCCAAAAAAATGGTTGAAATCATGAAACATATTGGCTGGATCATAGCTATAGAAATATCAAAAACCTTCACAATGCAAAATCACTGAGAAGAAGTGAAAACATTTAAATGGATACAATGTCAAACTTGTATGAAAGAGTGGCGAAATGTTCAAGAGGGACGTTCAAATTCATAAATTGGACATAAACTGCCAACGCCATGGCTAAAATAAAAAAAAAACCAAACAGATAAATATTAGTACACAGCATAGGAAGCTTAAGACTAAGGAACATGAGTCCAACAAAAAGTGAAAGTGATCTCATGTGCCTCGGAAGGGTAGGTAGAAGCCTGATTCACAGGTGGCACCTCTCGTGTTGCTCATCGTATTACATATAAGGTAAATAGTCTAACACATATATGAATTCCATTGATAAATGTTAATGCTTAAAATTAAGGATGCATCAGTGGAAGATTATTATAAAATATCAAAAATGTTTTCGACTATCAATACAGATTAGTACCTATCGGACACACGTGGCTTCTTCTGAACATATTATCATATGATATGATACGAAATGGTTTAAATTTAAACGGCGTTCGTATAACTTTTGTTTGTATACTAGTTTTTTAGAAATCCATTTTCTTTCAATGCGAATTCATTCTATTGAACATTAACTATGATGATAGACAATGCAATTGTTAATGTAGTCATTTTATCACATTGTTTTGCCCGTAAGTTGTTTCAATGATATGGTAAAGTGAAGCCTGGTGGAGATATAAATATCATCGTCTACATTTTACCCAAAACCTTGAAACTCACCTTTCCCCTAAATTATTATACTCGCTCATTTTGTTATCTAAGTTATAATCATATTATTTCTAATTTTAATTTATGAAGAAGCCATCACCAACAGGTTAAGATGAAGCTGCTAAAGATTGATTATGACAAGGAAGTAGCACGTATCAGCACGACCCTTACATTGGCCTTTACATGGATCCAAGTGAACAATGGCTCGGTTGTGCAGACTGTACCAAAACAAGAAGTAACCATTTAAAGAGAATCTACTTACGAGTTCAGATGGGACAGGGCAGATAAAGTATCTGGTAACATTAGCTTTATTACGTTAATCTCAAAGTATTATTCAGACAGTAATTTCAAGTTATTATTGGCAAAGCAAACGGAGACATTTCGTAAAGTTTAAAATAATATTACAGTACATAGAAATCTTCAATGGTCAATGAGTCAACATTTGGCGATTTGTTGTGATATTTTACAAGTTAAAAGTGCTAAATGTATGGAAATCAGTCAACTTTTGATAACAATAAATTTAAAAACATCACAGCCATATAGACCATCATTTCCGTAAATATCAGTTTAACTATCACGCCAATACTAAAATGTCTTCATTTTAATAAGCTCTTTGTCTATCGTATTCGTCAAATCATTTCAGTAATACATTTTAAACTGTAAAATCTTTCATTACAGAAACATTGACGGCAAAGACTCACATTTCCTTAGTTGGTAAAACAGGAATCAGTATGGGTGCTGAAATGTCCGTTAGTATGGGCAGTACTGCAGGAACTAAGTCAAAAGCTGATGAATGGGTACCATGCATTCCGTCAAAAATCAAACCATGTACTAGGTAATATGATCATTGTGTATATAATCATTAATTTGATTCGTATAAAAAGAGTCACATGATAATCTATACTTTTAAAGGCAGACTAAAATCAGGAGACAGAATTTGTGTTCAATTTAAGATATGAAAAATAAATGCATATATGTCTACAAATGACCAACACTACATACAATAGATAAAAATACATTTGGTATCATTGAAGGGGGCATATCCTTAGTTATATTTTGTCTATATCGAGACAATATGTAATGAATTGAATTTCGTAAACTATAGTCTTAGTATAAAGTGGAAATAAAATAAAATCAGTGAACGATACAATCAGTTTTTTTCCCTTCATAGTAACAAATAAAACTTTCGTGACTAAATTAACACCTTTATAATCATATATTTTTTTTTGGCACATCATGGTTGAAAAAACTATAAGACCCTTTCAGTTTTAAAGCATTTTCTGATGGAAATTTGCACTAAATCTTGTTTGTGAGTATTCCAATATTTTCTCATATAAACTGACATGTGACAATGCATTTAATCCCTCAATCACTTAATAAAGCATTTATACTGAACTTTTTATACTGCGAACATTTGGCCGAACGAATTGAACAACATTTCAAAATAATAATGAAAATGAAATATTTTTCTGGGCCCGTATGCGTAAAACCATTTCAGTTAAGATAGCCAATCGTAATGCTAATTTATCGTAGGACCTGTAGAAAAATCCGTCCTTTCGGAACAATTCTTAACTTAAGCAGTTTTATGCAGACGGGCCCTGAACATTATTTCACAAAATTTCAACGAAGAATATTTTCAACGGAGGACAACATTTCATAGGGTTATATATGTTGATGTTAGTAGCAGAAAGTGTTGCTCATTTTGTAGAAGTACATAAGTAAGAAGTTTATATTTTACATATTCTTTTATGTGATTGTAGATGTACGGTAACATCAACATTAACCCAAGGAAATATAAGCATTCCGTTTACCACCGTATTGTGTGACGAGGACAACACAGAACGCAACATAATAGAAAAGGGTGTGTTTTATGGATGCCAGTACTTTGATTTGCAAACAGAATGTAAAGATACAAAGATACCAACACCAAAGCCTAAATAAACGGTTTGCCACTTCAGTGATTTTGGAGCTATATTTGCAAAGTGAAAAATCGTGTCTGTTTATTTAAACTTTTTCTCGTTTTGTGTAACAGTTTATGTTTTTGCTTTCTGCGTAGGACATTAAAAGTAATCTGTTTTCTTTTAATATTATAATTGATGTGCAATTTGTTTGTGTACTTATTATGCTTTATATATATATATATGTAGGACATTAAAAGTAACCAGAATATGTATTGTAGATATTTGTTTTCTATGTTTGTTTTAACTGCAATTACAATGAGGTTGATATACCTTATAACTTATTTGAATTAGTAGAGGACACCAATTAATTTCTGGAAAGTCATCTAGCAAACCTTGTCATTTTAGATCGAACACTAACACCTCTCATATTAATCGGAGTTCCAACTGAAAATATCAGACTTAACATGATAGTGATAACTGTAGATGAACTGCTTATATCATGTGGACACCACATCCCCAACAGTGTTTGATAACAGCAACAATATATCATTTCAATACATGTTCATAAATAATAGTTTATCATTTCACAGCGGTATAATACTTTTACTTTAAATATTCATCCCTATTTTTATTAATTTTGTATTTACATTGTATCATAGATCAAATTTATTTGTTCAGTGTATGTTCATTTGTGTTTCTACGTTTTTTTTTAATTAAGTTAAGCAATTCAAATTGATATTTTTTTTTGTCTTTCTATAATGTGATGTTACACTATTGTTTTAGATAAGTGAGAAGGTTTTGTACCATTAAAACGTTTAATCCCGCTGCAATTGTTTGCACCTGTCTTAGGTCAGGAATCTGATGTACAGTAGTTGTCGTTTGATGATGTGGATCATAAGTGTTTTTCATTTTTCGTTATTTATATAGATTATACCGTTGTCTTTCCCGCTTGAATGGTTTAACACTTACTAGTTATTTTTTAAGGGGCCTTTTACAACTTGCTGTTCGGTGTGAACTAAGGCTCCGTGTTGAAGACCGTACATTGACCTATAAAGGTTTACTTTTATAAATTGTGACTCGGATGGACAGTTGTCTCATTGGCATACCAAATCGTCCTAAATCTATTTGAACTAAACAATGGACAAATAACATTAAAGTACAAGAATTAAATGGAAGGCATACTTTAGCCACTTTCTAATTATATATTATGGTCATATTTTAGTAAGAGTGGAAATATTTAGTTTCTGTATTTGTAAAATGGCAGTAAAAAGAGTTCACATAGAAAATAAAACATAGAATAGTGTAATGATTTTGTGATGTGTACCCGAGAGGTGAAAGGTACCAAAGGAACATTCAAAGTCAATCAGTAAAAATATAAACTGACAACGACATGGCAAAAAAGACAAAAAAAGACTTTTAAGCGTAAAGTGCTTGGGTTTCGTTTTGAATAAAGCATTAGAATCAAGGATTGAAACGTTTCCTTTTGATAATGTATTTGTGCTCTCAACTTAGTTTGAGGCTATCATATACATCGCACAAGGTCTTAGATACATGATTTGTTCTATTAGTTGTCATTGGCTTTGAACTAGCTTTCAGTAGCTGCAAATACTCTCAAATCTGTATTTAGTGTCTTTTTTTGGGATATGCAAGTACTCGTCCACGTTTCCTTTTTGTTTTTGTTATACATGTTTCTATGTGTAGCCATATGATGAGTTAAATCTTTGTCAACTGATATTTTTATAGGTTGTTCTTATATTGTACTTTTACACCAATGTTCAGGTTAGGGAAAGGTTGAGCGCTCACAAACATGTTTAAACCCGCCACATTCTTTATGTTCCTGTCCAAAGTAAGGAGCCCTGTTGTTCAGTTGTTGCTGTTGGTTCATGTGTGTCACTTGTATATCTTGTTATTTGTTTTGTGATAATTTAGGCCGTTAGATTTCTCAATTGAATTGTTTCATATTTTTCATAACGGGACATTTTAAAGCCGTTTAAAGTTTTCATCATTGTTTAAAACTGTTATGTTCCTCTCATGTATTGTATGATGGTGTGATACTAACCCCTTAATATTTATATGTTGACGACATTATCTTTTAATCAGTTTAATTGAGGTCTGGAGCTGGAATATCAGTACTATGTTGATTTATGTACCATTGCCATTGTGTTAAGTTTTGTTTTGTTACCTATGCTGACATTGATCTCGGACGTCTTTTGAACTGAGTTTTAGTGTGCGTATTGCTGTGTGTTTGTGTTTTCTGCATAGGATAAGGATATACTGGAAGTATTAAGATATAAAAAAAAAACATGCTCAATCCCACAACATTTTTTCGCCTGTCCAAAGTCAGAAGCCTCTGGCCTTTGTTAGTCTTGTATGATTTTTAATTTTAGTTTCTTTAATATATTTCGGAGTTTATTATGACGTCCATTATCACTGAAATAGAACATATTTTTGTTTAGGGGCCAGTTGAAGCATGCCTCCGGGTACGGAATTTTCTAGGTGTATTGAAGACCCATTGGTGGCTTTTTTCTGTTCTTATGTTGGGTTGTTGTCTCTTTGACACATTCTCAATTTTGTTGAAAAGATATCTCATGTCATTTATAAGATATCTTATATAGAAAATTATGTAAGATATTTGTTGTCTTGTGTACTAGTATTTGTCTGTTTGTCTTTTTCTTTTTTAGCCATGGTGTTGTCAGTTTGTGTTCGATCTATGAGTTTGATTGTCCCTCTGGTATCTTTCGCCCCTGTTTTGTGAATCATGTAGATAACGTAACTATTTAAGATATATTACAATCTATAAAAGATATTTCATGAACTTTTTATTCAGTTTATTGAAGTTAGAATTAATAGTAAAATGACTTGCCATAGACATCTCTTTATTTTTATTCAGGCATTGACTAAGAACGCTCCAAGAAATTATGAAAACAAAACGAAAAGGAAAAAAATGTTTGTACTTATTTATTTGTAATAAGATTTTACAGCTAAATATACAACTTTTGAAATCAGACGTCATTTATAAACAAGTTTCAGAGTTAGTTGACAGTTTTAAAACATCTGGCCCATTTTTGACTTTGGATTTTAACTGGACCAAACTATTTTTTAAACATATATTCGCAACACAGATTTTTCAAGTTGTGTTTTTTCTAAACTCATTACTTGCTATTTTATTGATAAAAATGAGTCCTCTAAGAAACAACTATGAAGAAACAATCAACACTCAAAACCTAAAACACATACAATACTTTATTTCATTAGCAAAGGAGCAAATGTTGTGCTCTCGAAACGATTACTTATATAACATGTACGTACATATCACAATAATGACTATATGATTATATATATACTCTTTTATAATATATATACATGATAAATCGAAGAGGTAACCTTGTTTCATTTATAAATAAATGCACATAAACAACTCCATATTAAATATTTATGCTTGCTATGGCAGTTTTGTTTCATTGAAATCAGTATGGAAATCAAAGAACTGGCATCCATAAAATACACCCTTTTCTGTAATTGTACGTTCTGTGTCGTTTCCATAACACAATATGGCAGTGAATGGAATGTTGATATTTCCTTGAGTAAGTTTTGATGTCATCGTTACTCTACAATTGTACAAAAAGATATATATTTCTCACATAAGATATTCTTAAGCAGATGCCAGCATATCAATTTAGTAATCGAATTAAAAAAAATGTCTAACTGGCTATAAAAAATGTCAGAACGTCTGCACCAAAACAGTGAATAACTCGACAATTATTATTAGGCAGTAATTACGTTTTATGATAAGACATGATGTGAACACACAGATACTAAAATCTAATCATATAATATATTCATATTGATTCGACCAATTACCAGTCTCTTATTTGCAATACTCTGGCATTCATTCCGAATTTCTATATTGTAAAAATATTAAATAATTCAACTAGTTGAAAAACATATTTTCTATTTATATATTACTATTTAACTTTGTTTGGTATTGATCTGTGTTAGGCGTGCGATTTACCAATTTTACTAGTATGCATTGAACTGATCTTTGTTCACCTTAGGGTCTATTTCTGTTCACGTTGCAAAAGTCGATGTTTTGCAGCATTTGACATTTTTGATTTTTTATAAACATTCAGGATCGTCCAGCTTAACTTCATCGCTTTCTTCCTGCACTTCACAAGTTTGAACAATCAAGACAATACCATCATTATAGTGAACCGATTTGTTCTAACAGAATGTATGTGTCATTTGGTCAACAGATTCAGACCTCATTATTGTATTATATTTTCTCTAATTTTTGTGCTTATTCACATTTCTTGAGCGGTGTGAGAAAAATATTTCTCCTCACTAGTGAAATATCTGTTCTCAGCAAATGATTGGTCGAAATTAAATCATGACTTTAAGTTTTTTTAAATTGTTTTTTTTATCTCTTATGAATTTCCTATAGTAACGCCCTGAACAAAGGCGACCATGTCTGATGACGTCACATAAAAGAACACAAATTTCTGCAAATCTTTGAAAAGGAAGGATAAAAATCATAAGAAAAACATATTCCACCACTATAATTCGTGTATTACGATAGTTTTCCACTTTCAACAGTTAAACTCTAATTATTTAAATATCTCGGCAAGCCTCGTGCTTTAGATATTAAAATTTAACTGTCTCGAGTGGAGAAATATCGCAACATACTTGTGATGGAATCTATAATATACATACGTTGAATACCGAGGAATTTTTGATGGATACTCTGCAATCCATGTCTCTGTTTTTGATCTTCTTGTTCCTGCATTTATCCCCATACTGACAGACATCTCAGCACTAATACTGACTTCAGTTTCACCAACTAACGGAATCCCAACATAGGCTGATATAGATGCTATATCAACAAAACATTGACATGTTTGAAAACTATTACACAATGGTAGAAATAGATAACATCATTACAACAGGAGTAAATTGGAAAGGAATTTCATAATGTAATTTGATGTTTTGAGATAATTTCGACATATTTATTTGCCAGACTTTCACAGTATTATTAACATTTTCTCGATTTCCGATAAAATCTGCTGGCATAAATAGAATAATAGGTAGTTTCGTTTTTAATACTGACTATATCATGTGGAATATCTAGACGAGCCCGTTAGGGCGAGTTAAGATATTCTACATGATATAGTCAGTATCAAAAACGAAACTACCTATCATTCTGTTTATCGGTAATTATGACGTCACGCAATGTATTGCCTAATATTTTCAGTGATACAGCCAGTACGTTGATACTCGAAAATATTAGGCAGTAAGATCAAAGGGAAAATATAAGAATTACCGAAAATATCAATTAACACCAGGGAGACACTACGGATAGTTTTGTTTTTAATTCATGTAAGTGTTATAACATTAGATGTGTGCAGAACAACCAATAATAAAACCTGTATCTTTACTATACGGGTTGTTAGTAGTATGTTAATATCATGTTAAGCTACACACACATTGCTTTCCTATATAAAACCAATGTGAAGTTGTTGTTAGTATAGCATGTTGCTATAGATATAGGTAAATTTGTAGTGGATATCATCTCAATTCGTGAAAGTCTAGACCAAAATCTATGCACACTCCCAAATGTAAATGGCTTGAGGGTTCGATTGATACATCATATAGTTGTTGAAGCAATTTTGGCAAAAACCATGTATATTTTGAAATATAAAATCGTTCCCCACCTAGTTTTACCTGGATGCAAGCTATTAGCTACTTCATATTCAAGAGATTACAAATAAGGTATATCATTTAAAGGAAGTTTTCAACATATATGATAACTCAATTCAAATATTCGAGCACCTCTGATAGTCTTATATAGACGTAAAAAGAGTCTGGTTGCATGGTATTGTCGATATGTTTCTACGGGCGTTATGTAAAGGCAAATTTTCCTTTATCAGCATTTTAAGCGAGACAGTTAGCGTCCTAATCGTTGCACATGGAAGTGACATACATGGAAATTAACGTGCGCATGTTTATTCATTTAAATTCCAAATGAGAATGTTCATCTCAAACTCGAGGATGTTGTGTACTTAATTCGCATGTATTAAAATTGATATCATTATACCATTTGATTAATTGCTTTGTGTATTTTTGTCTGGTTTATAATGTTTTCGTTTGACTCCGAATTGGAATTGTTTGCACTAATAAAATGATCAGGTAATACCTATTCAAAATAGACCCATGGGGAACAAAGGGAACAAAAGGATACAATCATTTGTATATCAAGACCTACAGTTTTGTTCTCAATAAAACAAACATATGGAAAGTAAAAAGTGTAGAATTTACAAACTACGATATTTTATATTGAAAACAAAAATGCTATGGTTGTCTCATCGGCACTCATGCAACATCTTCTTATTCATATTAGATTGCATTCTGTGTCGCAAAAGCAAAAAAAAATTTAAAAAAAATGAAACCACAGAAACAATTGATTGCCGTGCAATGTTTTAAATTCGAATCAAAGTTATTTTAAACAATGTGACATCAGACAACTGAATAATTATGCAATTAGAAATGTCATAACAATTTGCGAAAAATTAAATGATATGAAATGATTTTCATGCATATAGATTAACGAATTTATTGATTTATATACGTCTTGACATTCGACAACTATGATATATTTCCTCCATTGAAAGACGGAGTCAATATGGATAATTAATTTTTCTTGATTCTAAGAAATTCTCTGAATAAAGCAAACTTACATGATACTTTAGCTGCCCTGTCCCATCTAAACTCATACGTATCTTCTCTTTGTATTGTCACTTCGTCGGTTTTTGTCACTGTCT
Source organism: Mytilus galloprovincialis (assembly GCA_037788925.1). Classification (NCBI taxonomy): domain Eukaryota; kingdom Metazoa; phylum Mollusca; class Bivalvia; order Mytilida; family Mytilidae; genus Mytilus; species Mytilus galloprovincialis. Next base: position 22,845,640 of record CM075338.1, on the reverse strand, counting down.
GTTCTACTGAGGTATTATTCACTTGAGTCCAGCTGAAGACAGATGTTGGGGTTCTGACAATATTTGCTCTATCCAAGTCATAATCAATTTGTAGCAGTGACATATTTCCTTCAGGTGAGGGTTTCTTGAATATTAAAAGAATGACTTCAGTTGTATCGAATAATAAGAAGATGATGAGAGCATGAATAAAACATTTTAGCAAAATGAGAATTTATCGTGATAATAAGAGTTAATACTAAAGTGTATCATCTTCTTAATTCTGTATGTTTAACTGTTCTTTTAAACAGGTTCTGGGTTAACAAAACGGTCGATGGATATACCCATGCCGTGATGTAAATGTATTGCTTATAATGATAATAAATTAATTTTCAAGAAGACATATATATAATTATATACAAATGTACCAGATCTTCAAAAAGCTGTGCAGACAGGTTAAAACGTATCTAATTTTACAGTACGAGGTCAAAGGTATACAGAATAATAGTAGTATTATACCCTACATATACCATTCTATTGATTTGCACATATCGTGTCACATGGAATAATTCAGTTAATTTTCATTTAAATGCTTAGAAGCAAGAATAACCATATAAATTAACGCCCAACAATGAATCACTTTATGACCGTTTGAGCTTCTTGTTTTGAGCACGAGTTATCTCCCATCAAAATGACGTCCCTGACGTATGTATATATAATGACAACTTCCAGGCTAGAAGTGACGAGAAAACACGTCTTTGGAAAACACCTAGTGCCTGAGATAGCTCTCGAACCCGGCCTTTTCAAGGTCATCAATAGTTTACAGAAAGAGTTTACTTTTTTTTACATAATTTTTTTTTACTTAGAATCACAGCACAAAATGATTTTCGAATATAAGTATTTTTACAATAAGTTGCTACAGTAAAGCAATTTTCCTTCAATGGCTTAATCAGCGCTTTGCTTTTAGTATAATAAAATAAGTGGGGCCCTTAACAAGTGATGAATTCCTTTTATTGAACACTTAAACCAGCTTGTTACTTCAGGCTGCGAACAATTTCAAAATTAACCTTTTACACTGGTCATAATTGTAGAGTTTACTGATATAAGACATAGAACTTGTATTAATAGTAAGCCCAACTTTAAAGTTTCATATGACAAACAATAACATGATTGTTGCGTTAATGGGTATTTTGTTGTGTAGCATCCTCCGTCTGTTTGTAGATTTTAATATATGCAATTGTATGTCATTAAGCTACAAAACCACATAAGGTAAGATTTGGCGATAGAATACTTAGTTGATCAAATGTTTATGTGTGAAGGTGTAAACACTTTATATATAGACAAAAATGAGAATAGTGTTGGCTTAAACTTTAAAAAAAAGAAGTGCGATGCCAATGAAGAAATCTCCAACTATTACTGTACAGTCTCATATGAGTAAATCTTTTAAGTGTATACATAATCATGGTGTTGACGTAAAACATAATTTTGGTTTAAAACTTGAGGACGTAGATTAAAGGTTTAAGTTGAATTTCATTAGGAGAGCGGTATCTGACATGGTATTTAGATTGACATTGGCAGATAGTTTCTTTAAACTCTGAATTGTAAAATTAATGGAAAGAGTCATTACAATTATTTTTAATTCTAGAAAAGGGCGCTTGTATCAAATGAAAAGCTGCGAAAATGTTCCTGAAAAGGTAACTTATAACGATACTATTATCAAAAAAATAGCTTGTGTCCACAGCATTTAGATCTCGGTCTGTTACATGGAAACAGTTAAACATTTTACAAATAAATGTGCCTCCAATTACTGTTACGTTAACTGATTCAATTTTTGTTTAATCTTGAGCGCTTTTCAGAAATGAAAGGTTACAATATATATATTGCAACCCAATGTCTATTTAAATTCATTGTGTATATAGATAAAAGAATATTAAGTAAATGTGTTATGATTTTTCACAAGACAACTAGCTACCAGAGTTAAAAGTACGTGGAAAATAAGTTTTTATAGCGATATTCATCGCACAATGAAAGTTCATGTTTTCGGATAGAGATGTTATATTGAAGCCTTCTGAAGCACCATAGATCACTTCCTGTTTCAATAGGATTTGTGTAACTCAGCCTTTATTTTTCTACGCTTTGTTGGCCATTTTCTGTTTTATATTCTTCGCTATGTTTCGCTATGCTGTTGTCAGTTTGTGTCCGATTTATGAGTTTGAATGTACCTTTGCGAATCCCAAACTATCTTTTACAACAAATCTATTGACAAGAAGTATCAAATAAGTGTACTTATTCCAACATTAACTAATCCGCCAATTGATGTGTGTTTACTGCAGTGTTTTTTGAAACTGTCATATTTTTGTCGTTTTCCTTTTGGTCAAAGTGTTGACTGTTATAAACGTCGGATTTTTTTTTAAAATTTAATTTGCATACACAATTTCTGTACATAAAACAACGGATAGTGTTAAGTAATGAATGAAACAGAACGAATCTAGTTGATATTTACCACCATTATCTTGCTAAACGAAGAAATCCTGTCATTCTTAAATCCACCTTCATCATTTGCTTTAACGGAAGCTGTATACTTCCCTTTCAAAAACAGACTTTGCTCTCCATCATAATTAGGATATCGATATCCAACCCATCTAATTGAAATAATAATTGCATAAGAGATTAAAATCTGGCAATGGTTTTACTCTTTATTCTTATATAATCATGATAAATTAAAAGTTTCCAATTAGAATGATTGTGAAAGGTTAGAACATACAGTTATTACAACAATATTGGAACATGATTCATTTAGGAATAAATATAATTGTGCTATGACCTGTTTTGCTTCCAAATATTTTGCCTGAATATTTTTTATCTGGTCGAATATGTCAAAGTTGATCACCTTTTCAAACAGGTTCGGCATATTTAGTGTTTAAACTGTGTTTTGAATTGACAACAAATTTGAAACTGATTACTCAATTTGATATATGTATATACATGTATATCAAATTTTGGCTTTCGTTTTATTGTCAGATTGTTGCTTATTTGGATGGTGTTGATGCTACAGCATTCTCATAAATGCTGATTGCAATCAAGTATATCTTAATCTTATCGTCTTATTCTTATCTGATCTTATTTTGACTATTCTCTTGAGATAATTTTGGTTAACGTCTGTCAATGCGCAGGTAGGATGAAACAAAAGAAATTTTCAATAAAAAGTAAATGTAGTATTTCAATACCAATCATTTGCATGTTTAATTTCCAGTGATTGAAAATCAAATTCAATTTAACGTTATTTAAAAAAAAAATTAATAGATTTCTAACAACGACATTTTTATCTCTAGATACGGACACATACGAGATTGAAGATACCTAATCGAAACTGTTTAAGTGGAAAATAAGAAAATCGTAGCCCAGCGTAGCAGTTTCATGATTTGTAAGGCTTTTATTTCTGCTGAAGGGACTCTGTTTTATTTTTGTTTTAATTCAAACAATACTGTGTTCGTGCTTTTTACCTATATCTTAGATTCAATTAAGTAAGTGTTCAAGTTGTTATTTAATTAATTTTCTTATTCACATGATTCGTCATTGATTGTCATTTTTATGAAACTAGTGACTCTAAAGAGCCTGTATCGCTCCCCATGAACATGTGCGTTTTCAACAGTGCAGACTCTTGTCTTGCTTATTTTTTATATCAAAGTTTCTCTATTCCGTTTATAATTTTGAAGAGAAATGCATGAAATAGGCAAAAACGAAAAAAAAAGAAGGTAAAATTCGTCATGTAAGGGCAATAAGTCCTATACTAAGTTGTCTGACAGTTTTGACGTAAATAGACAGTATAGTTGAAGGACGCCTCCCGGTGCGGGAATTCTCGCTACATTGAAGACCAGTTGGTGACCTTCTGCTGTTGTTTTTTTCTATGGTCGGGTTGTTGTCTCTTTGGTACATTCCCCATTTCCATTCTCAATTTTATAGTATATAGATCCCACAACTCTGAACATTTATAAACTGTCAGATTTTCTATATTTACAGAGCTTTTCAAGATTATAGACACAAACTTGCTTTTTACCCTCTATGTGTTATTTTAAGCAATGTCGAGAAAGTCTGTTGGCAGATGGGGTGGTCAGATATTTTTACAACTAGATTCCCAAATGACGATTGTACCCAAGTTTGATTGAATATAGCCTCATGATTTCAGAGAAGAAATTATTTCATAAAACAAAGCGGACGACGACGACGACGACCGACGAACGCCAAGTGATAAAAAAAGTTTACTTGGCCATTTGTGCGAAACTACAGTTATCTATATCAAAGAATCTGCGACACTGTCTTTTCTATAGATTTGTTATTTAAATTAACTGTTCTATTGATTCAAGATTTCACTTATCTGGTAAACAGTCAAGACAGCACTTATCATATAACGACGTGTCTTATTTAGTGCCACATTATTATATTTCAAGGATCACAACAGTTTTCTGTCAACCGAGAAAATATATATATTTGTTTGATTTTTATCCGAAGGCCACTGTTCTATAATAACAAAATACGTTTACAGATTTTCCTTTAATTACTCCTTTTATGTCTACAAAACGACCGCTTTTCTTTGGCATAGTTATTATTGTAATTATTTTCATTTTATTGTAATTATTAATATTCCGTCTACTTTTTGTATCTGAACTAGTCCGCTGCACTTTGTAATAACTGCGAGTTAGAAGAAATTATGGTTATCCTATCTTTTTATGCATTTAATATATTGCAATTTTTTGAAAAAAAGACAAAAATGAAGAAAAGAATATTGCGATTTCAGGAAAATATATGTATCAAATATCAGAATGCAAGTTCTTATTGGTTTTTCTTTGGCGGGGTTCATGCTGCTCAGTCTTTTATTTTCTATGTTGTGTTTATTGTACTAATGTTTGTCTGTTCGTCTTTTTCTTTTGTTTTGCCATAGCGTCGTAAGTTTATTTTCGACTAATGAGTCACTTTGGTATCTTTTGCCTCTCTTTTTTAAAAACCTAGATACAATGCATAGCAGGAAATTACTAACATACTGTAGTTATCATCATCGATGAATTGCTGTAATCATACGGCAGATATCACATTATCTGTTTTGTATAAAACCTCTTAATGATTTATTTGAATTTTAACTGGAAAAGAAGATAATGTCCCGCGTAAACGTTTTCCAACAACATCAGTTAGTTTTCTATATATGATTTGAAACGTTGATTACCGTAGAGAAATGATAATTTATATTTCAATCAATAGGTGAAATTAAACTTATCAGAGAGAGATTGAGTAAAATACATATCAAGACTTACGCGCCACTTTTTACTACAATTGATGACATTCTGTTATCAAATTTGTACCATTTCAGGTTCTCTACGTCATCGATGAATGTCAGAGACCGTCCAGAAAAATTGTTTTCATATACTATACACTCCGGCTCCTCTGTGAAATCCTAGTATAAAAATAATTTTCTCAGTTGATTGTCCGTAATGCTTATCTAAAATAACCTTATCACATATTATTTTTGCGTGAAGGAAGTACATAATAGACAGATAACATTTTTGACACGGTAAAAAATATAGAATGATAAAGCAGACCCTAGTAATGAGAGAGAGAGTGACTTATAATGCAGATATGTTAGAATTAAATTTGTACATACGTAGTCGCAAATCAATTTCACAGATGATGCTCTATTGTTGAAATACTTTGATAACTTATTATACACGTCACCTTCTTGGATGACGAATATTTTCCCTTCGTAGTTCTTTCTCTTGTAAAGTATCCAGCTGTAAAAATAACATAAAAGAGAAAAGAAAAGAAGGTTATAATTGAAAACAATATCATAGTATATGCCTTAATTGCAAGGGGTATTAAAAAACCCTTTACAATCAACATATTGGATTATGTTCTCCTTTTCCCATTCAATGTGAATCTGTGCTAGAATTTTTATCAGAAGTTCAAATGTTACGATTGTATAAACTGAATATAACTTTTTAATCATACATGTATTTGCTTAGTAAGTTTCATCTTTTTTCATCGACCTCTAACTTAAAGGTAACCTAAAAAAATGATATAATATTAAGAATTTGGGAATGTGTGAAAGTGAGAACAACATATAAAATGTTTAACTAATAAGTCTGATTGTATGGTTGTATTATTGATACATTATTGCATATGCAACTTACTTATACTAAAACCTGCTATTTTCCCCATTACTGATTTTAAAAGTGTTTTCTTGCTCATCATCATAGCTTATTTTTGTTCATATTCAGATATAAAGAGTGAGTTTTCATTGTAATATAACTATAGTCAAGTTATAATCGAATGAAAAGGTTATATATGTGTAAAACACCTTCTTCTGTATATTTATAATTTTCAAATAATAATTAGCAGACTTATTGTTTTTTTTTTGTTTAAAACATTTTCTTAAATTGAGATGAACGGGGCCTATTTTAATGCACCAGATGTGTAATTCGACAATTAATGCATTTTCAGTGATGCTCAAGCCCAAATATGTGAATTTCCAAAATTTAAAACAATGTTGAAAATCGAAACAAACAAAAGAATCATCGAAGGCATTGCAAAGGAAACTACATCTTTGCGCGAGGTAGTTATACTCCATAATTTAAGAAATTTTAAATCACATCATATCCGTTTTGTCATGCCAGGACAGAAATACCTGCTACTGGGATTGTGATACCCTCGGTGATTGACAGACCACAAGAGAAGATATTGACCCAAATGTAGTTATAACAAACAACGGAAAAACTCATGAAGATTCAAATAGGTCCTCAAAAATAATGAATATACATACACTCCTCTGTCACACTTCACACTCGATGTTATGTTGTTGAAGCCAAAGTCAAGTAAATTTGGACATGAATCTGTTATCTCTTGGCTTCTCCCTCTGAAATTCTTGTTTTCGTACAATGTTATCTACAATAACAGTCACACAATTAGTGAAATCAGTATAGACAGGTAAAGGCAGCTTGTATTTTGGAACTTTATGAAACAGTATAAAACACGTTTATAAAATGTGATATAGTTTTATAAACGATAGAAACAGGGAAAAAGTATGTCGAAAAAAACATAGCACGTGTCTTTATAAAAAGCTGATTTAGAATTATGTAATCGATGATATATTGATATGTTATGCAAATGAAAAACATCTAGACAATTAATTGATAATTGTCTTACGGGATTAAATTTCTCTGGATTGCATTAAAATCATAACAGGGTGGTGCATTAACGATAACAACTTTGATATTTAAGATTCATGATAGAAGTGTAAGTACTTGACTGTAATGGTAATTAAACAAATTTGCTATTATGTGTGTTAAAGCACTTTATCTAAACAGTTAATTGTGATATTTAAGTAATAAAGGTGTAATCATTGCAGAATAATTTAATACGTTAAGACAGAAGGAGAGAATTTTTGTTAATTAATATAACAATAAAGTATAGATGTCAGAACATTTAGCACCCGAAAACCTAAATGAATGTGAAAATAATCAATCAATCTTTAATATAAAATACAAATTTTAAATCTAACTGATAGTGCATCGTATTTCACCAAGACAGGATTGGGGTCGTTGTTAAAATTTTAAAGAGTTATAGCCTATGTTGACGGTGATATCGAAATTACACTATATAGTGTATCCTTTTAAAACATAACCAATAGCCGCACATATCAATTGAAATCACATGCATAATTCTTCCGATGTTGTTCTGCATTTTAAAATCTTTCTTCAATATTGTTTTGATGATCTTTCGGATATTCAAACTATACATACATACATTGATATTAGTGAATACTATATATTAAATTGCTCATATCTAATTGTAAGTTCAGGACGGCGCCTAACACTAAATTGAGTGTCACTCTTCGTATGACGTCATTAACGCTTCATTGTAGGATTGATATACCTTGCTGTCGATGATTTCATCAAATATAAACTTTAATATAATAATTGTACAAAGGCTATTACTTATTACCCGTTTAACCCTTTAGAAACTTGCAAAAGAAGCAAACTCGACACAAAAGTTATATAATTTGTGTGGAATAAGCAGTACCTTAATAGTTGGCAGTCTCGAATTTGTGTTTTAGTCAAGCGGTTGTATTTACTAACAGCTAAACGACGAGAATATTTCTTTTGTCTTTAAATATTCGTTTACGGACATATATTTATCTATACGTTTCGTATACAGTAAATCTCTTTTTATTACGGATTTTTTAGTTTACGCAATTTGCAATTAAGATAAATAAACTCATCATAGATACCAGGATTTAAATTTTATATTTACGCCAGACGCGCGTGTTGTCTTCAAAAGAGTTAAAAAAGGCCTAAACAAATATGAAGTTTATGAGCATTGAGAACCAACAATTCTTTAAATTTTGCCAAATACAGCTGAGGAAATCAATTTCTGAGGTAGAAAAGCCTTAGTATTTAAAAAATTCCAAGTTTTGTTAACAGATAATTTATGATTATGAACATATCAATGATAACTCAAGTCAACACAGAAGTTCTGACCTTTTGATATCGAATATTTTGATGAATCCTGTCTTCAAAATGAATATAGTTATAAATATCCAGTGTCAAATATTGATAAACATCATGTAAAATTTAACATTTATTTATGCACTCTAATAAAAACATTTTTGTGTAAAACAAAGCCTACATCAAGTAAACTCTGGATTTCACACTTAAAACAATAAATATTTACCTTTGGTTCCATATTAACAGCCCCTGAAATAAGATTATTAAAATTATGAGAATATTCAAAAAGTGTCAACTAATATTAATTGCTGTGCTGACCAACCCACAGTTACAAATTTGTCAAAAAAACAAGCTTAATAATCGTAACATGTGTGTCAAAGTCTCCAAATTTGTAATTTATCATTGATAGCACTTAAAACATGTTAAAGTGACAGTCTTGAAAGCTGGATCACGCAAACATTCAAAGCAGAAGACACGGATGCACAACTTAATTGTTCAAAATTGATTTATAATGCATTAAAAGAAGAATAGGTTGTCAATTAAGATCGAATTACCAGGGTTAATAAAAGATCCATAGCTTTACCTAATAGATTGAAAATATATAAACACTACTTTTTATTTGGTAACGCTCTATATAAATATATCACTTATATCGATCAAATAACGAGAGCTTGTTTTAGCCTCCATCACGATGTTCTATACATGTTAGAAGAACACCGTATCTCATTGTTCCGATATTTGCTTTCACTGATCACATATAACACGGAGGTATACAATGTATATGATTTCTATGTAATAAGTTTCAAAAAAATTATTTATCACGGAATCAGTTATTATACTAGGAATGACTGTAAAAATATCTTTACTGTTGATGAAATTAAATTAAGGACAAATTTTAATAGTATTTTATTTGTTTTATTAATCGCTACTATCCTTTTAGCTAATTTAGGTTATATTAAGATTTGTCAATCTATAATAACCTTCTTCATACAGCAATGGGTCGTAACCTCTCCTGGCTGACCATCAGTTAGGGTATATTTCCAGTTCATGCAGTATTCAGTACGTCGGTACTGACATGACTTATCATAAAACACTTTAAAATTGCCCGTTTAAAAAGAAATTATAAAGTTACTAAAATTTCAAATTGAATAGACTACATTTAACTAAATATGATTAAGCTAGTTTGGTTTTTATGACATGTATGAATCCCTGCAGCCAAAAACTCAGAAAACATATAGATTAATGGAGAGTTGTATTATAAGAAGTAGAGACTGATGGGCAAAATCATGTTAGATACAAATCGACCTTTTAAGTTACGCTAAAATAAAAAAAAATGTATAAAAAGCCAAATAGAGTACGAAGTTAAGGTGTTCTTAGGACCGAAAATCCCAGATATAAATATATTGAACTCCGAGGAAAACTCAAACCGGAAAATCAAATCAAATGTCGAAATGAAAGGATCAAACGAATGGACAACAACTGTCATATTCCTGACGATAATAGTTTCGAGGTTAATATTAAAAAAACATCGAGAAAACTCGTTTTTGTTTTTGATATAAATTTCTATTTTACACCATTGTGGTCATACTTTTTACTTGCCCTTCGTTTGCAATTTTTTTTTCAAACCAGGTACCTCAGTTAAGGATGAGCTATAATGAATTCAATAAAAAGATGCCCATAGTATAAAAAACCGTGTTTTAACGACGTCAGAAAAGATTACAGGGAATTCAAATTCAAATGTTTAAAAACAGTTACCTTTATATTACGTTTAATTTTGTGGTAGTCGTAGCGCTAAATAAACAATGATGTACATCGTCAAAAAAAGAAAAACCCTAAAAGATAAATTTTATCGATATTCATACATTTGTTTCACATTATATGCCGAAGTGTTGAATAACTTACGAAAGCACTTTCTTTATAAAAATTACCCTTTAAATGAAACAACAAAACAAAGGCTAACAATACCAAAGAGAATATCAAATCCATGAGTTAAATATAAATTAAACGTCAGGGCAAAAAAAGAAAATTTCCCAAAATACAAAACACAACATGGGCAACTTTATACAATTGTGTATTTGATCTTGAAATTCAATTCATTGTTAATGAATTAAACAATTAACTTGAAAAAAAAAGAAAAAAGTGCAACTTACGAAAACCAGTCTAAATCTTCTATATCATGTTCGTACACCTATATATTTTAAATGTTTTTGTTTTCTTATTTTTATATAGCAAAAAATATTATTGATTTTCCCGTTGTATAACATAACCCGGAAGCAATATAAAGTGTAAATGGCCTACTGATTATACCCGTCGAAAGCGAGGCAATGGTGGCAATTTAACGACCTTTGGCCTGAGGGCACTTCTTTGATTGAATTATACAAGATAGAACAATAATAATATATGTTATAAGATTCTTTTATGATAACACCTTTCGTTATGAAAAATGTGAGCTTTAACGAGTACTTGGTAAGAAAACAGGAGCTATTATTGTCTAGTACACTAAGAATACTGTGAGGTGCAGAAGTTACTAATGATGATTTATCGATCTCGTATTCATTTAAACAAGGTTATCAATTCTGGATTCCATATTAATCCATTTTCGATTCAAAACGAAATATTGTGATTTTTCGTTTTTTTGTTGTAGGTACAATGTAAATTTGGATTAAGTTACCATTTAGACATTAAATGACACATTAATGATAATAAAAAAGTAGGACCTGCATATGTTTCTTAATCGTTAAAATCAACATTAACGATGTAATGATCTAGTTAAAGTCATATGAAACTTCAAATTAAAAACACTAGGAATATGTTTTTTTTATACTTGAATGGAGTTTAACTATAAAAAAGTGAACGAAAACTTAAGCTTTCTTGTAAGAGAAAATTCTTTCTGATACCAAAACTTCATAGATGACTGCAATTGCATTATCGTTGTACCGTATACCTATTCGCCGATTTAAATACGAGACCTTTCATTTAAACTTCAGCGCAAGATCGTCACAAAGACATGGATGAAAGAATGTAATCAAGAGTGCACTAGAAGGTTAAAAGTAATAATTGATTTTTGAGCAACTGTTATACAACAATTCCTTTCACAACTGTTAAGGAACAGTTGAAATAAAAAATCGGAATGCATCGACAATATGATAGAATTCACTTATTTGTCCCAACGCTGAACGTGTTCTGTGCTGAATGTTTATCAATGTCACGATTTTGCAAATTCCAAAGTTTCAAAATTTGTTTGGACCAATTTTTTACTGAATGAATTTTTTTTTTTTCGATAATGCATTACAGATTTGTCTAAACAAACTAAGACAAACGTGTAGTTAAGTTTATATGTATGCATTGGTTCAAACATTTCGATGACATTAAAGGTAAAACAAACTGATGTTATATGACATTAAAGATATGGTATTGAATGATTTATAGTTTAAGTCGATAAATTCGATAAAGTAAAATTTTGATTAAATTCGCCCCCCCCCCCCCCCCCCCCCGCCAAAAAAAAAAATAAAATATATGTCTGTGTGAGATAGATAAAGTAAAACAGAAATACTACAGTTCGAATTATAATACTAAATTACATTGCATAAAAGTATAAATAAAAATGTATTGTTCTTGTTTGAAGTAGAGAAATGGTATAACGTTTAATATTTGTTTAGGTCAAATTTCATTTATGGCATAATTGTTTTTCTTTTTTATGTGAATCCCAATAATCCAATTACCAGATTCTTGAAGCTAAGTATAATCATTTTCACTTTAATATATATAGATCAACGGTTAGTCGATTTCAATTACAAATCCTGCTTATTGTACTGCAGGGCAGTTATAACTTACTGATTAACATTGTTTGTTTCGAACTCTAAGAACGATCAAGCTAAGGTTATAATTTCACTTCATTTTTCTCAATTAGGAAACAGAGATACTACAATTTATTTGTCAACAACACTGACTCTTAAATTTGAATAACTGGGTTCAAAAGTAGATTGTTTGCATCGCACTGATGTTTGTTTTTAATAACTGATTTTGTAAGTTCTTTTGTACGCAGTTGACTTTAAGCTTTATGCTTATTGTTGAATAAAGTTCGTTAATCACGTTGACATATAGTTGCAAACATGCACGTCATTTTGAATCTGTTTGATAAATGTCTGAATGCGATTAACACAACAGCTCCATATTTTTATTATTTTTTTCCGTAATGATTCTTTAAATATAAGTAACACGTGTAAATAAATCTATACACACTAAAATCTAATCTAATTTTAATCCGATATAGTGTTCATTCTTTACCAAAACTAATGAAATTAAGTAAATGTGTAACGGGTATTACACTATTGCAGATTCATTAAGAAATTAATGCACCGTAAGTTATTGTAAGCCAACTACGTGTTTCTATGTTAGTTGAAGATAATAATTTTAGTAAAATAAAATAGAGTGCTTTTGGAACAATGGGCATCAAAGAAGTATACATATAATTAAAGAATAACCCTTAGCTGAAAGGAGATTGATAAAAATTAACAAATTTAGATTTTAAAACATTTCATGAAAAGATTTGTTTCTTCATTTTAGCTAAAGTTAAGCAGACAATAGTTTTAAAAAAAATCTTACGACAACTGATAAATATGAACAACTTGAAACATGTTTTATTCCTATTGATTGTTATCATTTCTTGTACATAACTGAACAGATAGATGAGTAACTTACCACTTTGATACAACACAAACAAGGGAGATACTATAATAGTTTATGCTTTGTCTTACCTTTCCTTTAGAGATGATCTAGCCTGGAATCAGATAATCTCTTCTTAAAAGAATTTGTTATCTAAATTGATATTGAAGAAGTGCAAATCTGTCATCTGCCACTGATTACCTCCTGGTCATTAATAAAACACATAACAATGACTACCAGTTGATTCCATTTTTTCCAAATGATTCTCATAGACAACAATTGTTAAATAAATGAGGCTCTTGTTGTTATTTTCAATGTAAGCTATTGTTGACCTATCGATTCTGAGACTACATATGCAGCTTCCATTCGATTAAATAACAACATAAACATTATTTCAAGAAAACTTAACTATTGTACCAAAAAAAAAAGTTTACTTAGGTGCTTGGGCATTGATTTAAAAAAAATATATACCAATTAGTCCTTAAGTCGCGTTTTAATTTATCATCTTTTCAGTTACCAATAAAAATGATTGCCTTTTATTTCTGTATTATGTTAACGACATACTTTATTATAAATACAACAATAGTTGTCATAAGTGGCGGTGGCTCTTCTGAGAACCGAAATTTGTAAATATGTTTACTTTTGTGTTTCAAATGTCTGGTTATGTAAATGTATTTCAGTTGTTTCCTGTAATTAGTTAATACTTCAGTTTTATCATGTACATCTTTTGAATATTCATTTTATAAAATTTACTGTTTGCAAAAGTATAAATTATTCTAAATTATAGGGATTTTCTGGTAACTAACAGAAAACCCTTGCCGTTTTTGGCACAACCTTTTTGATCTTTTGGTCCTCGATGCTGTTCAACTTTGTACTCGTTTCGGCTTTCAAACTTTTGTATCTGGGCGTCACACGTAGGTCTTGTGTGGACAAAATACACTTCTGGCGTATTAAAATTTGAACTTGTTGCCTTTTGTTGGCTGTTGTTCGTGTGATTCTTTGTCAATTGTGTTCTCCAATTTATTTATATTGTAGTCCTGTGTTGTCATTTTGATGTTATATTTCACATGGCCATAAAAGTGCGAGGTTTGGCATGCCACAAAACCAGGTTCAACCCACCATTTTTTCCAAAAAAAATGCCCTGTACCAAGTCAGGAATATGGCCATTGTTATATCATAGTTCGTTTCTGTGTGTATTACATTATAACGTTGTGTCTTTTGTTTTCTCTTATTTTTGAGTGTAAATTCACATTGCGATAAGACGTGTCACGGTACTTGTCTATCCCAAATTCATGTATTTGGTTTTGATGTTATATATATATGTTATATTTGTTATTCTCGTGGGATTTTGTCTATGTGTGTTACATTTTAGTGTTATGTCGTTGTTCTCCTCTTATATTTAATGCGTTTCCCTCGGTTTAAGTTTGTTACCCCGATTTAGTTTTTTGTCCATGGATTTATGGGTTTTGAACAGCGGTATACTACTGTTGCCTTTATTTAGAATATAGTGTGAAATCCAATCTTAAGAATACATCATTTATCTATTATTGCAACTAAACGCTCTGTAAATAATTTTTGATTTTAGGTCATAGATTTAAAGATACCAGTATTTGATCCAAAATGCATTTTAATCTTTTTTTACAAAACACTTTTTTTATGATGTCCTATAATTGCAAATATCAAATGTTTATATCTGTTTTCTTTTTTAATCAAGGTGATATGACCATGATCGTAATCTTTTAATTTGAATTTGTTTTGATATAGCTTTCAGCAAAACAGAGATCACAGTATGACGTTTTTGGTGGGTGTTCTTATTTAATGAATGAAGTTCTATATAACTGATTTGTACAAAGTGTTGTGATGTTTCACCAATGTCTCATCTTTGAAGAACATTCAACACTCATCAATATGTTATAACCCAAAACATTCTTCATAAGCATTTGAAAGTGTATGTTGTTGACTGTGTTTTGCTTACGACTCATTGTATAAGTTTGTCATTTGTCGTGGTTAAAACTCGAAGTTTTTCTAGCCACAAACCAGATTTAACCCACCATATTTTTCTAAAATTATCCTGTAGCAAGTCAGGAAAATGACAATTGTTTTCTTATAGTTTGTTTCTGTGTGTGTTACATTGTCGTTTTTTTGTTGTTGAACTTAGTGTTTCTGTTGTTTCTTCGTTTTCCTCTTATAGTGGATGTGTTTCCCTCGGTCTTAATTTGAAACCCCCTGACATGTTTACTTTCAATCGATGTGTTACATTTTCACCTGTCAGTGTGTACTATAAAATACTGTACGGTTATTATTTTGTGCATTGTTGTATGTCTTACGGTAGCATATACATGTTTTTTCTTGACTTGTATTTTTCTCATTTGCAATGAAGTAACATCCTTGTATTTCTAAATACGTCGCATTTATTAAAAAAAAGTCCATACATACACACTGATATACACATTGATAAAAGAAAGCAAAGTCAAGTAAGGCAAATAATTCAAAACAATCATAAAAGGGTCGATACATTTGGCAATTTATAATCAAATTATATTCTTTTTGTGTACAGTATGAAACTCAAACTTTAAACAGACCTTGTTATGCACTTAGTGTTTTATTGAAACTTGGAGCCTGCTTTTCAGTAACTGGTAGTGGCAATCTTTAATATGATGGTAATGATTGTCATTTTGCGTATAGCTATGTTTTTTTTTTACATATTGGCACGAGGGAAGAGTTGAGATGATATTTATATAAGCTGTGTGTTTGTGCCTGTTCAAAAGACAGCCACTTCTTGCCTTTCTGAAACTGCTGTGTATTGTTTTAAATTTTGGTTAATTTGTATGTCTTGAAGTTTATTATAGCGTGCATTGAACTGAAATAGTAAACATGATTGGTAAATGCTGAGCAGACATGTTATAGCTGGATTGAAGGCCCAAGGTTGCATTGTGCCTTTTTTGCCCTTTGGTCAGGTTGTTGTCTCTTTTACACATTTCCCGAGTCCGTTCTTTATGCTGTCATGTAATATAAAATTGATTGCCAATAGCATATCTGTCCACCACAATCAAATACCATTAATATTAGGTAAATAAATTGATCAGTATTCCTTCATTTCAGTTTAAAAGAAAACATGTGACATCTTGAGGACAGTCTATGAAAAACACATGACATTAAAATGTAATGTTGATGGTTTTTTGTTATCTGAATGTCTCGCAGTGTATGAACATTTCAGAGGTAAACTTTTCATATACTACATTTTGCATAAGACGATCACGAACGTTTTTACATTCCACATGATTGGTCATCATTCTTGAAAATGACAACTTTAATTCATTTATAATATCGTCACACTAGTATCAATGATAAAACATATAAGAAAGTTCATAAGTACAAATATACAATTGTTACAAATTTGAAATGATTGTATTTACTGATTAACATTATTAAATGTAGTTATTATGTGTTATACTAATAGATGTTTAAAATGGAGATGGTGATAGCATATATGTTTGGTCATCAATGTTAAAGTTAATTTCCTTTAATGTAAAGTGACACTAGATCTTTTCTACATAAAAAAGAGTTTTTAACGATGTATCTCTTATATTCTAGTATGCACATGATACACTCAGAATAAAAAAATTCACGATACCTTTTACTTCCCATTTATGCTTCTGCATTTATCTTTTCCGTATAAATCTAGTTACAGTCAAACCTGCTTAAGAGACCACCTGTATTAAGCAAAACCCTGTGTTAAAAGACCACTAATTGTAGATCCCTCTGTAGTACATTTCATACATTTCATACAAATTGAACTTATGTTAAAGAACAACATGTATTAAGAGGCCAATTTTTTGCTCTCCCTTACGTTGTCTGTTTAACCAGGTTTGACTGTATCTATACATGCATTTCTGAAAAGATGTACATTTTCTAAAATCTTGATTAATGGGTCTAACTGATTAATGGGATAACTATTTAAATTTCTTCTCCATATTTTCTTATACAATGTCAATCTTATTCTGCTACTTGTTTCAGTTTTAGTATTTACATAACAGTTGTAAAACAATACATCTTTAAACTATTCAGTAATTTCAAGTCCAAGATCGCATTCGGAATAAAACTATCGTAGTATATATACCTCTTTTTGGTAGTGATTACTAGTATATACAAAATAGTGTTCATATACAATATTGAACATACACAAAACATCAATTCTCACATAAGCATTCAAATTTATACGTCAGTGTTATACCCAGCAAAAGCAAATGTAATAATAAAATTAAACATTATATAAGACATTTAAAGATATATCATATCTTTACAAATAGAACAAAAAAATAAGCTACACTTTCGTATATGTACGATATGATGAGCATTGCTTTCTTTCATCTGCCATTATGGGTATGCTCTCCATGGATTTATTCTGTAAAGAAAGAGTATTGAAAGTTATAACGTTTAGGTATAGAAATGAATCAGTGATGAGATTTACCAAAAAAAAAAAAAACCAACACTTATAACAAGGCATATTCGGTAAGGGCCATTCTTGGT
Source organism: Mytilus galloprovincialis (assembly GCA_037788925.1). Taxonomy (NCBI): domain Eukaryota; kingdom Metazoa; phylum Mollusca; class Bivalvia; order Mytilida; family Mytilidae; genus Mytilus; species Mytilus galloprovincialis. The sequence goes on along the minus strand of CM075338.1, from coordinate 22,827,977 downwards.
CACAAATAATAATCTAAGAGTTTCAGGATGTGTTGACATGTTGACACAAATGTTTGACGATAATGAAAAGACACACAAAAAGAGATCTGGTTATTTATTTACAGCTTTTCTAATGAAGCTTTAAATTGAAAACCAAGAAATGCTGTACTATTATACTTTGGTAAATTCGAACAAAATTGTTTGAATTTAACCAAATCTATGCTTAGTCAACATAGAATACTAGCTTCGACAAACTTATTATTATACTCAAGACAGATTTGAAAATGTTACAACAACTATAAATTTCGAACTATTTTTTTTATCGACGTATGCAGTTTGTGTTTCCAGTCTAAAATACAATAGCAATACAAAATTTCATTAAAGTTCTGCAAAAATCAAGATGTGCGATATTTGTGAGGCAACAATAAGAACGCTCATTCGTAATTTTTCTGACAAATTCACATATTTCCTACGAATTCGTAGTTTTAGATTTGATTCGTTGTGAATTTGGTCAATACATCCTCATTTGATATATTAGCTATATATGTTTATTAAAGTTATGTACACCGGTATGTAAACATTACCACGTGTATTTGTTTATGAAATTACACGTGTTTGAAAGTATATAAAAGGTTAAATGTTTTTCATTGGTCGAGGTAGAACTGACCAAAATATTTGAATAAGGTCATTTCAAATATTTCGTGCTATACTTTTGGCGGTTTTGTAAATTAAAGATATTGTCATTCGAGGTTCGCTTTTGGTGCAGTAAAGTTTCCCACCCTCCCACCCGACTTAATGTATTTTATTTGTGTTATTTTTTATTAATGTGAAAAATAATGTGTGTAAGAACAGAATCTTTATTTAATTCATAATATGTATTTTCGTACATAATGAAAATTGTTTTTATTTTTGTAGACTGGTTTTTGTGTTTGTTACCTGCAGCGGCCTAGGCAGACAGTAACACTGATGAACATTTTTTACGTTGCATTTGTCTTTAATAAAATTAAAGCTTTGCTGCACACTGTCAGGCGAGCTGATCCCATACAAAGGTGTTGAGTTTATTTTGTAAATAATTTATGTTCGCTTGAAGTTATGAATTAGAACATTAACATAGCTATAGGGTCTATGGTAGGGCCTTATCGAACATTCTCCTTGAATTAATTATATTCTTTAACATCATAACCTATTTATATAGTATGAATGTAATTAGGTAGATAGACTGAGGCTTAAATTATTTTAGGTCGGATAATAAAATTGAGAATGGAAACGGGGAATGTGTCAAAGAGACAACAACCCGACCAAATAAAAAACAACAGCAGAGGGTCACCAACAGGTCTTCAATGTAGCGAGAAATTCCCGCACCCGGAGGCGTCCTTCAGCTGGCCCCTAAACAAATATATACTAGTCCAGTGATAATGAACGCCATACTAATTTCCAAATTGTACACAAGAAACTAAAATTAAAATAATACAAGACTAACAAAGGCCAGAGGCTCCTGACTTGGGACAGGCGCAAAAATGCGGCGGGGTTCAAAATGTTTGTGAGATCTCAACCCTTCCCCTATACCTCTAACCAATGTAGTAAAGTAAACGCATAACAATACGCACATTAAAATTCAGTTCAAGAGAAATCCGAGTCTGATATCAGAAGATGTAACCAAAGAAAATAAACAAAATGACAATAATACATAAATAACAACAGACTACTAGCAGTTAACTGACATGCCAGCTCCAGACTTCAATTAAACTGACTGAAAGATTATGATTTCATCATATGAACATCAGGCACAATCCTTCCCGTTAGGGGTTTAGTATCATACCATCATAACATATATGAGAAGAACATAACCCGTGTCATGCCAACAACTGTTTTTAGAATAAATGTGTTTAGTTCCGATGCAAAGACCTTATCAGTGACTCAATATTAACGCCAAAATATGCAATCTTTAATGACTTGACAACAGTATCGTAATTATATCCCTTCTTAATAAGTCTATTCAAAGGTTTTGTAAGTTTCTGAGGTGAATACTGACACCTTTGTGCTTTATAAAGAATATTACCATAAAAAATTGGATGTGAAATACCTGAACGTATTAGAAGTCTGCGAGCTATATTTACGAATGATGTCTTTATACCGATGATAAAATTTAGTAAATGTTTTGACTAGTTTGTGATATCGAAAACCCTGGTGTAATAATTTTTCAGTAATACATAAATTTCTCTCGTTAAAATCTAAAACATTGTTACATACACGAGCGAATCGTACAAGTTGAGATATATAAACACCATAAGATGGTGACAAGGGAACGCCACAATCTAAAAACGGATAATTAACGATAGGAAATAAAAAATCATCCCTTTTATCATAAATTTTAGTATTCAGCTTTCCATTAGTGATATAGATATCAAGATCGAGAAAAGGGCAGTGGTCATTGTTAGTATTAGCTTTATTTAAAGTAAGTTCAACAGGATAAATTTCATTAATATACATACTGAAGTCGTCATTATTGAGAGCCAAAATATCATCCAAATATCTAAAAGTATTATTAAATTTGTTTATCAGATGTTGTTTCGATGGGTCTTTGCTTATTTTTGTCATAAATTGTAACTCATAACAATACAAAAACAGGTCCGCAATAAGTGGTGCACAGTTAGTCCCCATTGGAATTCCGATAATCTGACGATATACGGAATCCCCAAAGCGAACAAAAATGTTATCTAGTAAAAATTCAAGGGCATATATAGTATCAAAGCATGTCCAATTAACATAGTTTTTTTGTTTATTGCTACTAAAAAATGACCTAAAAGAGTTTGAACATATATATTCACATTCTGATTTTTTGAATGCCCATTTAATTAGGTGTGTGAATTTTTTCTTAATGAGAATGTGAGGCAATGTGGTATACAGGGTAGAAAAATCAAAACTTTGAACAGATTCAAAATCACCAATATAAGCATGCAATTTATCAAGTACTTCCAACGAGTTCTTGACACTCCAAAAGTAATTTATTCCACTATTTTCGAAGGCCTTATTTGAACAATTTATTATCAGGTTTTTAATTGTACCAAGTGTGCTGGTAAGAAGAATAGACAATTTAGTAGTTGAACAATGGCTTGAAGACGAAATAAATCTATATTTGTAAGGTGTTTTGTGTAGCTTCGGAAGCCAATACATAGTTGGGACTTTCATTGTATTTGGCTCTGCTTGTAAAGCGGTTGCTAAAAGTTTATGTTTGTTACAGATTTCGTTTTCTGAAAATGGAGTCAGTTGGAATGTTGGTGAATTGGTGATTTCCTTTTTCAGAACCTCAATGTAAAATTTACGTCAAACAATAATAATATTATTAGCAGCTTTATCTGCCGGGACAAAAACAAATTCCTTGGCTAGTTCTTTTAGTTTATGTTTGATACGAGAAATAGGTTTATTGTGGTTATTGTTTATAGTAAAATGTTCTTTAAAATGTTGAATACGTATATCAACTATCTTCATTACTGAATTAAAAAAAGAGTCCAAAGATTTTTTGTCAGCTTTTTCCCGTTTTATCCATTTCATACAGTAAGTATGGAGTGAGTCGTGGATGATATTACGACACTCATTCCAAATAATAATTGACGGGGGACGATATTTAGGTCCTTTACTGAGGAATGATTTTAACTCTCGGTCTTGAACGATGTTAAGATCTCCTGTTATAACATGGGAAATGGGTCCATAAATATATTCGGAATTACTGCAATTACATGAGGTAGGTGTATTTTCACTGATATTAACATCTTTACACAATTGACTATAATTAAACACAAATTTTCGGGTAGATTTCTTGTAAATATAACAAATAAGAGGTAGCTCAGTATTGTCAAAAATATCCAGGAATTTGTTCTTTAACAGAATGGTCGTTAAATATACCGGCAATATTTACAAAAGCAAGGCCTTTATTGACATACTTAATTTTAATAAAATGTTTTTTATGATCTTCAGGGCGATCAATTTTGGGAAATAATTTAGAATAACAATATGCCATAATAATTTGAACAATTTCATACTTAGGACTGCTATATGAAATTGTGTTGCAATCCTCCAAAATTTTATTTAACTTATTAACCGGTAACGAACAGAGTTTTGTTAACAGATAATGTCTGCCGTTGTTTTTTGAAATAGAAATTAGGTCCGAAATATTGGTATGATTGGCCCGAAATTTTCTTTGATTGCGATTTGTTCTACGACCGTGAGAACGTTTTTTACGAACAGTTTTAGAAACTATATCCAAAATGTTAACGGAATTGGTTCTAGATATATTACCAATTCCCATGATATTATCATTTAGACCGAGAGGGTAAACTGTCTGTAATTTTTTAATCCAATTTAAATCAATTATTTTCCGTGATCGTACAAACTTTGAATGCGATTCACCAGGCTGCTTATTTACTACTTCTAAAGGTTGAACTGCTAAATATTTAAAAGGATGGTTGTGCTTCTTAAGGTGTTGGTAAATAATACTTTTGAATTTATTGGGTCTTTTAAAACGATACAGATGTTCTTGAGTGCGTTTAGATAAATATCGTCCAGTTTCTCCTACGTACTGAATACCACACCCCGGTTTGTTTCATGTGAGTAAATATATAATACTGTTTGTTTTTCAAGTTATATCAGTTTCAAAATTTAAAGAAAATGTGCGACCATTAAACGTGGACCTTACCGTATTGTTGGTGGAAAGACGGGGACATGTAAGTAAGACTGTATTCAATAGGTAAATCCATTTGACAAAACAATGTTATAAAAGTGTAAAAATTAAAATTGAATGTAATGTTTCCTGGCAGAAAAACTTAGTCATTTATAAGTAAAATACGGAAAAACTGGATCATAAACAATCATCTTTCTAAGTTTAATAGAAATCAAGACAGTTATAAAAATTTCAAAAACTTTAACCACAGAGATAATATTTGTGGACACTGCCAACAACGACGGAATGTAGGATCGATATGCCTTCGCTTTTGCAACAAAAGTCGAAGGCTCGACAAAAACTCAGTTTCTTGTTTGATGTATTAGAGTACATTAAGCAGTTTTAATACTCATATATTGCATAAACTTACCCTCCAGTTTCTATCTATATAATTCCCTACCTCAAACACTTTAGCACATGTACAGTGTTGTTTAAACTGTAACTCCATATGGTTACAGAGGAATATCAAGAGACATATGCTTTGTTAAATGTATTTTATGTTATGGTAACCTCCATTAAAATTTTCCCGACTGGTAGGGTATTTCATAAAACAAATACACTCTATCTGCTATATGTGTTAACTTACCTAAGATATTTCTGTTATGTGGAAGCCTAGATAATTCTTCTTTAAAACTTATTCCTCCAAAATGAAGGACTACCTAAAATGATGAACATATTATATTGTATATCGTCACCAAAGTAAGATCTAGTTCAAAATGCTTTTATAAATACGTAAGGTTTGTGTAGTCTCAATATATGTCATACACATTTTACATCTTGCTTTTCACAAAGTAAAAACTAGGATGAAAGACGTAAACGTAAATATTGGTGCGATGGGCAATACATAAACAACATATAGAAAACCGATATAACTTAATCGAACTTGATTATTCAAACATTAAATAATAACAATTACATAAGTGACGTCACTGTCTGAGGAGAAGTTATTAGCGACGTCACAATGTGTCAGCAGATGTTATCAACTTTTTTTATCAAGCGTAAAACTGTTTTAGGGGGGGGGGGGGCAAAAGGCCAATAATAAAACGACTAACAGATAATCGGAATTTCGTCGTATAGATATTGTATAATATCAGACATTCATTTGACATAAAAGGTTAACAGTGTTGCCCGAGGTTGATATGTCACGATATTGCTGTGTAGAAAATTCGATGGTTTATTCAAATACATAAATACACAAACAGAAAATCAGTCTTATCTTGTACTATATTAGATACAAATGAACAATGAATTAGACGTACCTTGCTAATACGGTTAATGATATCTATGAATTTTGTTTGGTCTAAAACCCCGCTACTGCTTTGAACAATTTCTCTTCTTATATTTTCTATGACATTTAAATGATCGATATAACTTTTATTCCATTCATTATTTGTTCTTTTTTTCAAAATGTAAATCATCAATTCTAAATCTAAGTTCTTCGATTCCTCCCCTAAAAATATAAACGTTAAAGCAATGTAATGTGTTTTCCCTATTCATTTCATAAACTTGACTACATTTATCTTTTCTGTTCCCTTATATACTTAATGTTTTTTAGGTCTTATACTGGGTGTATAATGCGACATTCCTGGCTGAGTGTTTATATTTACAGTCAGCTATATATCCAGATTACCCCTTCTTTAATGTATTTTTGTGTAGAAGGTATTTGTCAAACATTCCCAAGCAATAAAGATATTCAGACACACGTTTCTGAATATTATGTGTCCTTCACTTGAAATGGACTTGTTTTCATCTTCACAAGTTATTCGTGTTTTATGTTAGACATAGTTTTGCAATAACGTGTGTTGATTTCAATATGTATTGTTTGTCTGTATACGTGTATGTTGATACTTTTTGACCAGCAGAAATATCAATAGACCTAAACTTATATTTTTTCACTTCAGAGAACAAAATGATTGCAGTGATAATTTTTGTTGACCCTTTATGCAATACTTTATTATAATAGCCATATACTTTTTGAAATCGATTAGTATTTAAAGAGAAATTAGCGTGTTTGAATTAATAAAAAAAAGTATTTCAAGAAAACTCATCATTTGTTTCCTTGCGAACCTCGGTCTTTCTGGCATGTAATTTATTACTACGCGACAAAGTTATCCTAATGGTGAAGTTATTCGGGTTCTCATTTTTGGGAAAAAAAGTCATGTATACCCTGTCTGTTTCTGAAATATATACTGACATTTCTATAAAGTTATCCAGTTACGAATCTCGTCTGATTTATACTCTTGAATTATATGAATATATTGTTTTGGCTGTTCCGATCGTACTCCCACGCCATAAGCTTTTTTATGAAGGAGCTTCCAGACTTCATATAACGATGACGTCAGAATATAATTGTTTTTAACTATTTTAACATTGCTTAATACATGAAATATATATTGTTCATGTTATTTTTAAGATTATTCTTAATATCAAATTCTGCGTTTTTTGTTTGTCTAAATGTTAGTGTTTTTAGTGCAAGTTTGATGACTCATTGTTATAATTTGTTCTAATTTTTTGGTGCCTTTTATTATTTGTTCACACAATACGCTTGCTATAAAGTCAAATATGATCAAGCCAGTTTCAGACTGGTTAGAAGCGGTAATTCAAATGTACAAGCAACTCCAGTCTGAGTTGTCTGAAATGTCCATTTACTAGTGACACCAGAACTTATTATTTTTAACCCTACTTTTTGGGGAAAAGAGTTGTCTTTGGTGATCTGTTGTAAGATGTATTCCTTTTTTCCGACTCTTTTTTCCATCTTTTTGCCTTGGATTAGCTACCTGCGATTGTTTTTCGTAAATACTAACACGAATTTCATCGAGAACATGATCCGGACATTGAGTGTTAAATTCATTTTTTATAATAGGAAATACTATTTTTGTTAGTCCATGAACCACCACTAAATAATTGTTTTCTTCGGCTGTCAGACCTTCAATTTTTTTTCTGAAATAATATCACATAACTTTAGTAAAACATGCATATTTCAAAAACCAAAACAAAAACAAGTTATGATATCTTTTATCATTTTGATACATAAACATAACAAAAAAATAGTAGAGCGAACAATACTATATAATATCTTAATATGAATGTGTTTTCGATTTAGAAACAGATACAAGCAAAATATAAATTGGGGGATCCAATGATACAAGTGAGCTTTAAAATAAGAAAGTTTGTATTTATAAGCTTTTGGATGACAAGAAATATTACTAAATTATGCAGTTTTTCCCATCCGAAGGTCATTGTATGTCAGAATTGATGAGTAAGATCATGCAAATAAAGGCAACAGTAGTATACCGTTTATCATTTACCTAATAATTATATGTATCATTGTAAAACATACCATTTTTTCCCGATATTTATTTGTTTAATGCAATTGAATAATATGAAAACTATTCAGCTGCTATAGGTATAGGTATATATTTGTTTATTGAAATAAACGATGCATGAAACAAAACAATGCACAACCTAGTTATACTTATAAAACTTTTTAAATGCAGCAAATAATTCTTCAATACATCAAAATAGATCAGATGAAGTTGATATTAGAAACTAGATGTCACCCTACGGCTTTTAAAATAGAGCAAATACCGAACATTATAGCAAACGATAATCAATGAAACATCAGTTGCAATTATGTCTCCAAATAATATGTTTAACTATATATTTGTGTTTAACTGTTTATTTGTATTCCATTTTTTTACAGAATGTTTGCAGTTATAAACAAAAAAATTGTACTTACGTTTTTTCAGGTAGATGAAAATATTTAGGGATCAGAACACTTTTAACGCTCAAACCATCTGTCAAGGAAAAGATATTTATGAAAGAAATTGTTAAATTTGAAAATAGCTAATATTGAATTTAATTTTAACATTAACTGAAAATCTAAATAGCAGTAATGTTTAGATCAGTTTCCGGTTACTTATATTTTGTTACAAAATTAGACATAAAACACAACATGTAAACAACCCTACATCAAACACAAGAAAACGTGATAATTTGTTTAAAAAATGATGAATTAAAGGATCTGTTACGTCAAATTGAAAAGAAATCGGCATTATCTCTTAGCATTTTTAACAGTGTTAATAAGCATAACATACCTTCATCCTGTATAAGAATTTGAATCTGTTGTTCTGTTGTTGCCTAGAAAATATTAATTAAAAACCGAAAGGTTCATCTGAAATAAAATACTCAAAAAATGTATTTAAGGGGGTTCGCGGGTCTAAATCATTTTTATAGGATTTCTCTATATTTTTCTATAAATGAACTTTATCTTATAGTTAATAGAAAAATAAAATAAAAAAGTGGGGTCACCGTTCTTTTGCGCTCACAATCTGCCTTCGAAAGAAGCATACATTTTTGTAAAGGTGTTTTTTTCCTGTTGAAGTAATAGGAGAAATAAAGGTCATATCGAAAAAAAAAAGAAGTTTATTACAGAAATCGCTCAAATTTTACAATTATTTAGTTTAAGTACAGCTTATATGGAAATTATATTTAAAAAATATAGGTCACCGATAAGTTAAAAAATTTTAAAGCCAAAAAATGGCATTTTTCCACCAAAGGGAGATAATTTGGAACTTTTTTAATGATGTATACATTTTAAAAGTCATCTGGGGCCAACACGAATTGTTTGTTTTGAACGATTTTTGTACCATATTATAAGTAACAACTACAAAAGGTAACAAATAAAATTTGAAATGAAAAACAAATGTTTAATTTTTTCTGAAATTTTTATACCCTCGAGCCTCCTTAACAAAAAAAAAAAGGTTTCAATTGAACATTTTTTTGGGTCAAAACATTTCATGTTGTGTCCGATATGTATTTGTTTAATGCAATTGAATAATATAAAAACTGTTCAGCTGCTATTAATATGTTAGTTTATTGAAATAAACGATGCATGGAACAAAACAATGCATGATATTATTATCGACACATTTCCTTATATTTGGTAAAGAGTGTTATGAAAAAGTTAAAGACACACCTCTTGTTTTCGTAAGTGTCTAGCAATCCACTTGCGGGCATCTGATTGTTTCGCTGTAGTTTCGAAGGTTGCTATGCTACCGTAAAACATTTTATCGTCTATAATTTTTAATAGGTTTGTTAGAACTCTCCGTAAGGGTTCGCCATCAACACTCCACTTTAGAAAGTATAAAAATGCATCTCGTTCAATTTTATTTAGAACAGCAATAGGGCCTGCAACATTAACTATTTTTATTAACAAAACATCTTCTATGTCTGTACATTTAATTCCGTTTCTTACTGAGTACTGACAGCAACAGTTCGTGTTTCCGATCTGACAATTTATATTGTCTTCTTTCTTAAACAGTTTACTCCATTCTCCTTCATTGATAATTTGCTTTTCGGCAGGCACCTCATAACACTTACAACACCATTTTACCTCCTTCGAATGGTATATCACATGTTGGTTATACTTTAGAAACTGATCAAAATCACTACTGAATAAACGTTGTATCATATACGTCATAATATCTGGTATATTAAGAATCAATGACTTGCATATTGATATATCCCATGTATATATATTAATCATTTTTGGGGAAAATCGTTCACAACACAGATCTAAAGGGCATGAATGCGAAAAATGTCCCTCATTCGTCTCATAAAATGCATTCCATTGCTTTTCGGAAATAATGTTTTCGAAGGTTGACATTTCTGTAACACATATGCAGCATAGCTTATTTTGAATGCGTTTGTGGTAAAAATTGTGTTTTTCCTTTCCAAGTATACCTTCTATTGTCAGTGAATTCAACGTACAGTATTCAGAAATAAGTTGTTGAAGTATCATCGCAGGATATATTTCAGACAAATGAATAAATATACGAAGTGCTTTATTATCGACAGTTATTGGGTTCAATGCAAGAAGTCTGTCTAAAGAAAATAAAAAAAGATCAAACATCATAACTGTTTAGAACGTGCATATTCGGGTTTGTTTGGAAATAATAAAAAAAAAATAATATATTTATTGATTTTCAATTATTCTTTCTACTAAAAAGTTTTATTCTTACCAATCATTTGTGTTTTCTCTGTCTCATTCTTTATGTCAAGTTTAATAGACGATCCCAACTTCAAAACTGCCTGTGTGAAAAGACGTTTTTTTCTATATTAATGGGTAGATCCAGCATATCAAAATGGAAAATAACACAAAAACTGAATTTCATGGCAATTTCAAACCAGAAAGTTATTGATTAAATGACATAACAGAAAGCTCAATCAAACCAAACCAATGGAAAACAGCTGTCATATTCTTGATCGATTTGGAATCGAGATTTTCTTATGTAGGAATGGAAAATTAATCATAGTTGTATTGCTAGTCATTCCTCAAAAACTTGAAAATTAAAAAAAAAGTTTGAGTCTCAATGTTGAGCAATTTGATAACACGGCTTTAATTCCAAACCTGTAAATATAAGTACACGGTTAAATGCTGTATATACAAGTATCCCATATATTTTTTATTATCGAAATCAAACAAAGTATAAAGTTGGACTGAGATAATGACAACTTGAAAACTGGGTACGAAAACAAAATTTTAAACAAATAGATGTTAAGATTCCGTATTTTCATTTTTTGTTAAAGCTAAAACTAAGATTGTTTTGGACTTTTAGTACCTAAATGCTGATCAATTTGAAAAACGGGCACGCAATAAGGCTAGATTCAGCTTATCAAAGAGCTTCACGCATTGGTTTTTCTTGTAATATGTAACGAAGAATGATGTTGAACCATTCAGACTTTCATTTGGATTAATTCAATTACGGGTCAAAATAAAAAAATCGAACTAAACGGTTAGATTTGCATTCCAAAAACGCGATAGTACTGCATTTCTTATAATCAAACTGAACACCTTTGTGGGTTTTGTTTATAAATTGGACCTTAATGTTGATCAATTCAAAAAAAAAAAAAAAACCCAACAAAATCTAAATACAAGGGTAGGGTAGATTCAGCATATAAAACGATCCCTATATTCAAAGACTCTACATTAAACCAAATTGAAATTGGTCAAGTATAAAGCAATTATTACAAAGTATTACACAAATATTGTCGTTGCTCCCTTATAAACAGTAAGGACCATAATATAAAAAAACACTCCCAATTTAGATATGGACGCGTGTGGTACAATTTTATAGAGATCCATACACTAATTCTTCAGTTATTGTTCTGAAATAGAAAAAAAAACATAAATTTGCGGTCAAATTTAAAAGGATATTCTATAGCCATGATTATCAAACTGGAATATACCAAATGACTGTTTAAGTCTAAATGGGTCAAAATGTGTCTCGTTTTCTACATGTAAGGATATCTATTAACATTATAAATGCTAGAAAACCAAAAGGATTTTATACAGTGAATAACAGTTAGAAAATGAAATGTGTCAATAATGCATTCCAACCATAGTGTTAATGTGTTTTAACCGCTAATATGTCTTTCCTTTATTAAATAATGAACAAAATGGTTTAGATTCAAGAATGTTTGAATGCTCAACAATTTATATTTGAATTTCTCGTGTGTATCCTTACTGTTTCATGACTACTAGTGTTTTGTTGTTCAAAACACAAAAAAACGTTTCATGCTGGAAATAAGTATACAGCGGGTATTTACGTATCGAGATGCAAAAGCACCAACAAGTAAAATCGCAATTATACTGACCTCCGAAAATTCAAATCGGAAAACCCCTAATCAAATGGCAAAATCAAAACCTTAACACTAAAACGATTAGATAACAACTGTCATATTCCTGACTTGGTACAGGCATTTTATTATATAGCAAATGGTGAATAAAACCTAGTTTTATAGCTAGCTAAACCTCTCACTTATATGCTTGTACATCAGTCTCATCAAATTCCATTATATTGACAACAATATGTGAACAAAACAAACAGACATTTATAAAACAGTTTATAAATATCAACGAAACATTTAAAAATCATATCAATATAATTAAAAACGAAAACTTCTTATAAATCTGCTCAATCGGTCCTTCGGTGCGTTTAAGACCCAGTTGTTGCCTTCGGTGTTATCTGCTCTTTGGTCGTGTTGTTTTCTCTTTGTTATGTTCCCAACTTCCATTCTCAATTCTAATTCATATCGAACAATTAAGTTGTTACTTATAAAAGTCAAATATATATACACTGTTATTAATAGCTGGTTAAAGTTTGGTTTAGACAATATATCAAATACATAACAACTCAATGCGCCTCCTTGTGTACAAATCAGCAAAAACCTAGATGTGTCAAAGCGACACGAATGGCTCCGTCTCAAAAAGTTGAAAAGTCTGCAATTTCAATAACACATGTTGACACAAACATGATGGTGGTCTCACATATCAAAAATCAGCTCAAAATCTTGAGGCGTATAGAATAAGAAGTTTGCATAACTATGATTTTCAAAAATTTAACAAAGTCCAAAGCCCGTAATTTCGGCAAAAATTAGGGACGTGGAACGAAACCTAAACTTGATATGTAACTTATCATGAGTAACTCACATACCAAAATTCAGCCCAAAATTTTAAAGCGTTGAGAAAAAAGTCTGTAAAACTGTGATTTTCAACAATTTAACAAAGTCCATAGCCCGTAATTACGGCAAAAGTTAACCGAGCGTAAAAAAACTTAAACTTGATCTCTACTTCAACTTACAAACCAAAAATCAGCCCAATATCTAAAGGCGTTTAGAAAAAAACTCCGTATAATGGTTTATTGCGGAATGGCGAAATTTCGGAATCACGGAATTACGGAATTACGGAATTTCAGACAAGGGTAAAACTATATGCCACCGACAACTTCGTTGCGGGGCCATACAAAGAGGATGTATGACATATGGAAAACCGAAACGAAGTGTTACAAAACATTTTAATACTTTCATTATCAGACTAGTAATCTACATATTTTATTCTTCAGTAATTTGACATTCATAGACCAAGGAAAAATAATCATCAAAACGAAATATGACAAAAAGTATTACAAAAGAACAATTTGTGATTTTTATTGTTCCCTCATGTGGTGTTTTGTCTACCGTTGGTTTTTTGTAGTCATTTTCAATTCTACTTTTATGGTGTTGTCAATGTCTCTTTTTTAAAAATCGGAGTCATATTGTATAAAGGGAAGCTTCATAAATTTATATGGTATTTTTATTTCAAATCTTCATATTAATTGTCTTAAAATCCAATCAATTACTTGGGTTGTCAAAAAAGAAGACTGGAGTAATACACTCAAAATTGATAATATGCTTTTTGGCTTAACATTTCGACCACAAATTGAAACACAGCTTCTACCAAAAAAAAAACCCAACAAATAAACGAAATATATAAAATAATAATTTACCTGTCCAATATCATCCCAGTATTTATTGAAAGTATATCCTGAGAGTTTTCCTTCAAAGTTCCGAAATGTTTCATTGCTTATAAATTTAATTCGGGAAAGCATTGCGCCTGTTCTTGTATCAGAATAAACTGGATATAAATCACCAACCTCGATGTTTGCAAGTGTACTCAGCAGAAGTATCATGAGTCTTATATCAAAATCATTGGATGTAACTGTACGTCCTAGAAAAAAAGGTCGATTGCTATAATTTATGCACTAGATGTGAAAAACATTACTAACAATGTAATATTATTTCCGTGTACCTAGATATCAGAATATGCATAATAAACGCACATATAGACTTATTCATTCGTTCAGTATATGCTAACTTGTTTTTGTTTACACTATTGTTTCAAGTTAGGGTGAATTATGCACATGTCCTAAAACTTATACCTGTTTTCCAGTGGTTGATTTTGTAAGTGTTTTTCGTTTCTCCTTTTTTTTAATTTAAAATAGACCGTTGTTTTTATATATGAGCGAAAACTCTGTATTCAAGTCCGTTCTCTAACTTTGATTGTTTTCCTTTACAAATTGTGACTTTGATGCAGAGTTGTCTAATTGGCACTCTTACCATTTCTACAAATAATTCAGAAAAAAACTTAATAATCTAATAAGATACGATTTTCAATTGAATACATCAGTGACGTTTGAGATGATATAGGGGTATGTGATATAAAAAAGCTGGAGGAATTACAGATTAAAGCTACTCGAATATCTACTTGTTAACCTAACTTAGAAGCCAACCGTGATTTATAAAGAACTTGGATGAAACAAATATTTTGTTTGTCAATGTTTGTTTTGTGTCTTCTCCAATTTGTGTTTATGCAAATACATTATATTTGTAGCTACAACTTACTGGGTGTATTCTTGTTTAAACATAGTTTATCATTAAGATTCGATGATTCAGACTGGAGAATGTGTTGCTCAGTCTTTATTTTCCTTTTTTATACCCAAAATAGTTATCAAAGGTACCAGGATTATAATTAAGTACACCAGGCGCGCGTTTCCTCTACATAAGACTCATCAGTGACGCTCATATAAAACAAGTGAAACTGCGAGCTACTGCTCACTGATGATACCCCCGCCGCATGTGGTTAATATTAATAGTGTAAAAATATGCAAGTGTTCGGTAAACAGGAAGTTGTCGAGTGATGAATCTGAAAACGCATCACACGGTATAGCTGACTTATATAAATCCTGAAACCAAATTTCAGAAATCCTTGTATTGTAGTTCCTGAGAAAAATGTGACGAAAATTTTCAACTTGGCTATCATGTGTAAAATCAGACAAGTGTTCGGTAAACAAGAAGTTGTCAAGTGATGAATCTGAAAACGCATCACACGGTATGGCTGACATATATAAATGTTGATACCAAATTACAGAAAGGGTGGATGTGTAGTTCCTGAGAAAAATGTGACGAAAGTTTCATGGGACGGACTGACTGACGGACGGACTGACAGACAGAGGTAAAACAGTATACCCCCCTTTTTTTTTAAAGCGGGGGTATAAATATTAATAAAGCCAAACAAGTACAAAGGGGAAGGGCATTGAGGCTCCAACATTCCAAAAAGTTGTGCCAAATACGGCTAAGGTAATCTATGCCTGGGATATGAAAATCCTTAGTTTTTCGAAAAAGTTTTGTAAAGAGGAAATTTATAAAAATGACCAAATTATTGATATTCATTTCAACACCGAAGTGTTGACTACTAGGATTGTGATACTCTCGGGGACGAAACGTCATTATAAATATAAAACATATTATAAATATTGAAAATAGAAAAGACAAGGGTAAAAAGATCATATCTTCGAAAGTGTAATAGTTAGAGATTAATTAGTTTTGCAAAGTTGGTGACAAACTGTGTTACTATCATGTATCATTAAAAACCATTGCATATTTATTCTATATTGTATTTTGCACATATGTAAATTTGTCAGATACATTTTGCAAGATTAGTTATCAGATTCTAAAGCCAGGTTGTACTACTGATTTTATTTAATTAAGTATTTACCCATATCTGGTCCAAATAATATATACCACTGAGAGTCATTGATAATTGTATCCTTCTTTCTGTACCGTTTAATTATTTCTTGCTTCTTTTTATCAAGTGTTTTCCGTAACTGATCAGGTTTGATCTCATTGTTGAAAAACATGCGGACAACTGGACATGCCACTCTAACCAAAAGATGTACCATACGTAAAAAGTTAACTTCGTCTGTTGTCGGTTTATCTTTAATAAATAAATAATTATTTATATCAAAACTAAACGTCTGATTTGAAATTAACGGTTTCAAAGTTCAAAGTAAAACCTAAAGATGACCCAAAATTGACATTTTTTTTTATTACAACAATGAAATAGGTAGCCTGATATCAGAAAAGTATCCTTTATCAATAACCTTATATATGATATATGTAACTAAAATTAAGGTCAGATGCACCTGTCGGAGGGAAATTTTCCCCTTAGAAATCAATTCCTACACAAAATAAGATGTACATATTGTTTACAGTATTTACAATAAAGACCTAATTACGAAAAGGACGCGTTGAGTATTGAATCATCCAATATATTAATATTCGTATAATCTTCCCTCGAAACTAACATGACTAAGTCAGCTATTATGAAAATTTAACTTTGTACAATGAATCACCATGAAGGAATCTGGTTTAAAAACATCAGCGACAGACATGTACATTACACATTGAAACTTTCAAATAAAGCACATACAGTTGTATATGTATGAATGAATATTTTATTTGCAAAAGCATATATAACATGCTATGGCAATACATAATATATACATAATGTGACAAAAGACTGGTAACAGAGAACAATACAATAATAACATACATATAAATGCCTAAAGTATCTGAGGAACAACATACAGTGTATGACTAAGCTTTTTTGCTGATCAATTTAATAAGGACAAGGTTTTACCTGCAGCTGGTCATGTTTAGAAAACTATGCGCCTTACATCTTTATAAATCATACTACATGTATAAAATTTAAAAGTTGAATAAGATATTATAAGTAGTAAAGGTATTTTAAAAGAATTGTATTACTAATTTCATATCAGCTTACTATTTTGTTTTTCCTCGTTTAGTTGGTCTTCTCCCGCTGTAAAATAGACATAATATAGAAAAAGGATTTGTTAACTGTTTGATTTAAAAAGGTGTCTTTTTGCTGTAAACAAAACCCCCACAGAAAACAACAAGAATACCAACCCTATATAGAGTATATAGGAATGGTGTGAAAAATTGTGTTATTAATAATCTCATTATAGATACTAGTACATATTATGACATTACTATACAGGTTTGACTGGTTTATCATCAACCTATTAAATAAAAACCATATTTTCCTACACATTTAATTGTAAATATTTGAATGTAAACTTAAATTTTTTTCTTACTTTTTGATTTGTCCTAATAAGCCTACATGTATATGTTTTTGGGGCCTCGTGACCAAGTGGTATAAGTAGTAACTTCTTCAATCACTAGCCAGTCAACGCTGAGGTTGTGAGTTCGAGGCCTCGCGGGTGCACTCGGACTCTTATCTTAATTGACTAGGATTGTGAGTAATCCTATAGAAGGTTCATGGACACTCCAGCTATCTCCACCAATGTAAACAGACCGCCACGAAATACCATATATTTGGTGCTTAAAAGTGGCGTTTAACACCAAAAACATATAAAATGTATATGCTTTATTTTACAGATTTGGTAAATTTCAAAAAGTGTACTATCATTCTATTTTGAAATATTGCAGTTCAGTTAAAAAGAAACATTATGAAAGGAGTAGGTTCAGTAAGACCCCTTTTTGGCCCCAAAATATAGCAGTTTTACAAAATTGTTCAAATGTAAACCTTTAGTTATTTATTGGACAGTAGAATGCTTCTGCTACATAAATATGGGCTGTTTTTGACAATACAATGCACATATATCCGGTACTAGTACCATTAAGTCATGCTAAATTACTGAAATCCTCATAATTCTAGTATTTTAGTTAAATTTTAGACGGATTTCGTGTAAAACGAAAGTGGCCGCATTCGTGTTCATCCTTAATATTGAAATGTAAGTTGTGTTTTATGATAATACATAACATATATAAAGGTTGAGAATGAACACGGATGCGGCCACTTTCATTTTTACCAAAAACCATCTGAAAAGTGACATTTTTCGGCATATTAGGTAGATTTTTCATATTTGAGCTTGAATCGGATCGTTTTTAATGACAAAATCTGTTAAAATCTTTCACATAAACTAATTAATTCAAATAAAATAGACACTTAAGTGTTTAGAAAGTGGTCAAAATCTTTCGTCATAGGAACCTGAAATTTGAGGCCAAAATCGGTCCTTACCGGACCTACTCCTTTCTATTGCATTATGGACTTCCTTAAGTACCTTACTGTTGTATGGAACACAAGACTGGGCTATTGGATGGATCAGATTGAAATTGCAATTTCAGATAGCAACGGAGTTGATAGGACCAAAACGTTTTCGTCAACTCGCGAAAGCCGACATTGACAAGCAGTTTACTTATATCTCCAATGAATCCTAAAAGTAATACATTCTTGTCGGAAAAGAAGAGTACTAAGTATAATTAAAACAATAATAATAAATGAAACTACAAAAACAATTCAGTCAACAGGTATAACATGACAAAGAGTATCACAATTTGTGAATCACGGAAGATTATATAAGCATTTGATTGAATGAAAAAAATCGAATCGCAATTGTCACATACTGACTCGAAATAAAATACAGTTAACAAAATAATTGTTGGTACTTTAAAAGTGCAGTTTTAAATTGTTTTGTCAGTAAATTTCTTAACTTACAATAGTTGTACACGGTTATCATAGTTTTGTATTTATTTGTTTGACACTATACCTACATGTACCTGTATGATTTCTCCGAAAGTACGTCTCCAATGTTTGCAGCTTTTCACTGGCCCAACTAGGAAATAATATAGCAAGGCAAAATCCTCCTGTAACTAAAAAAGAAAATCATATTTGAATCATGTTCTTGTATTCTATCTCTGTTCAAGTTTACAAGGACATTAGTACTGTTTTTTTTTCTCAGTGGGAAACGATCATTTATTTTCATTGTGGTTGCTGTACAATTTACAATTGAGTTAATCTTTGTATTTATTTTGGTTCTGTCGTTTTTGTTGATTTCGATTAATTTTGCAACATTGGACCCATTTTGAAGTATTTCTTTAAGTCTACTGCGATACAAAAGTTAAATTATCTAATCATATGACAAATTGGTTATGTGATTTGTGTCATGTAAAACAATGTAAGTCACCAACAATGAATTCTAATATTTAAAACATAGATTATAATCCTGGTACTTTTGATAACTATTTACACCACTGGGTCGATGCCACTGCTGGTGGACGTTTCGTACCCGAGGGTATCACCAGCCCAGTAGTCAGCACGTCGGTGTTGACATGAATATCAATTATGTGGTCATTTTTTATAAATTTCCTGTTTATAAAATATTGAATTTTTCGAAAAACTAAGGTTTTCTTATCCCAGGAACAGATTACCTTAGCTGTATTTGGCAAAACTGTTTGGAATTTTGGATTCGAAATGCTCTTCAACTTCGTACTTGTTTGAGCTTTATAAATATTTTGATATGAGCGTCACTGATGAGTCTTATCTACAGACGAAACGCGCGTCTGGCGTACTAAATTATAATCCTGGTACCTTTGATAACTATTTACACCACTGGGTCGATGCCACTGCTGGTGGACGTTTCGTACCCGAGGGTATCATCAGCCCAGTAGTCAGCACGTCGGTGTTGACATGAATATCAATTATGTGGTCATTTTTTATAAATTTCCTGTTTATAAAATATTGAATTTTTCGAAAAACTAAGGTTTTCTTATCCCAGGAACAGATTACCTTAGCTGTATTTGGCAAAACTGTTTGGAATTTTGGATTCGAAATGCTCTTCAACTGCGTACTTGTTTGAGCTTTATAAATATTTTGATATGAGCTTCACTGATGAGTCTTATCTACAGACGAAACGCGCGTCTGGCGTACTAAATTATAATCCTGGTACCTTTGATAACTAATTAGACAAAACAATGTCTTGTTCGAAGCATGTTCGCAATTGCAAACTTGCAATGTAAAGGTCTTAATTTAACTACGCTATTGAACGTCAAAATCATTCAATTGCGTAGTTGAATTAAATATTTGTGGGTTCTTATAAATTCTATATAACTTTTGAACTATTTTAAATTTCGGTCTATTTCTGAAATTTATTCTTACATACTTTTGATTTTTGAACCCAGTATGCTAACATTGCCTATGTGAAATTTTAAAATTGTTTGTATGTACATTGAACGACACATATATGTGACGTATACAATTTCCTGACGTCAGACACGTAAATCAATGAATGTGTACGTAGATAGATGTTTTTGTGGTCTGTTAAATTGTTCCTTTTAAAATTGTTACACGATGATGACTGCTGTACCCATATGTTGACTATTTTATTTATTGTGTCTGTTTAGTTAACGCATCATTGTAAATATAACGGAATCTGATAAGACTGTCATCAAAGTGATAAAACAAGATTTAATCCACCATTTTCTACATTTGAAAATGCCTGTACCAAGTGAGGAATATGACAGTTGTTTTCCATTCGTTTTTGACGTGTTTTGTTATTTGATTTTGCCATGTGATTATGGACTTTCCGAATTGATTTTCCTCTAAGTTCAGTATTTTTGTGATTTTACGTTTTAGCTTGTACAGTGTGCCCAAAATTTGACCATACTAAATATACACATGGAAAAAAGTATTGCAACACCTTGATTTTTTAAAATTTGAAAAATCAGCCTCTTTTTTTGGATGAAATATAATAAAATATTTGTATAATATTATTGATACATAGTTTATGATAACATTGGCATTGAAACGAACAAAAAATGTTTGAAAAAAAATGATTTATATAACCACAATTTTAATAACAAAATGAAGTGTTTTTTGTACAAAAAAATGCATTTTACAACTTTTACTGTAGTCGAACTTTACAATGTCAGACATTTCAAAATTAATCTTCAGATGACTGTTCACATCATGGTTGATCGTTATACGCCAAAGAATTAGTACTTTGTGCGCAGCATTCATTCAAACGGATAACCGCATCTAAACGTCTTCTGATTCCTGCCTAAAATCGACTAATTTGTTGCTAAGGTAGCAGCAACCATTTCTGATGAAGGGCATTGTTTATTTCATGATGTGTTTGAACTGGGGTGTCCTTTCGCGAACGTTCCGCCCAATAGTGTCCCATATATGCTCGATATGGTTCAAATCCGGGCTACGATCCGTCCAAGGAAGATGAACCGAATTCCATTGAAACAAAGGATCTTCCTCCACGATGCTAATTTTCAACTTTAGCGAGCTCTGCACTACATTGGATACGGAAAACTGTGTGTCTGTTCGTTAGCAAAGGTCTCCGAAATGGTCTTAACGCAAGATAACCAGTAGCGATGAGTCGATCTGTAACAGTTCTTGTTAAAAGCTTCCTGGATGGCCACCACTCTCTTTTTAGGATTGTCTTGTATGCACTGGGTTTCCTTCTGACCAACCTTCATTATGCTTGATTTTCCCTAGCAAATGGTATAGGGGGTCTTCATTATCTCGGAAGGTCTTTAACATCGTTTAGCGCCTTATTTTTATTCTCAAAACGACTTATAGTGGAATGGTGATGACCAAAAATACGTGCAGTTGTTTCAGCGACATCCCTGCTTCTCTCATGCTGATAATCTGCCATCTTGCTGCAGTTTAGAGTTGTCTAGGACCCATTACAAGGTGTCAATCACATAACCTTAAAAACTTGGTTATTTAAAGTGTTGAAAACAATGAGGATGAAAACATCTGTTTTGCTGTTTACGGGTACAGTAGCTGCATGTGCGGATAAAAACTTATCGAGTCGATATTTATTGATTAAACTCAGGTAATACTTAAATAATGTTCAATTAGTTCTATTTTACCAAATTATATCACAAAAAAATTAAAAGTGTTATTTTAATTTCAATTTCAATTTGGTGTTGCAATACTTTTTTCCATGTATACATTGAAAATGTAAAGGATGGTAAATTGAGTTATAACAAAATATAATCCAAGATATGATTTAAACCTGCATAATGTTTTGGTAAATATTACCTGCCAATTACTCAAACATTTTAAGTAATCCATTTAATTTGTATTGTACTTATGCTTTCCTTTTTCATTGGGTTTGAAGTATTTCATGTATAAACATACAACATGTATGTTCTTTCTATAAAATAAAACAAGCTTTTCATGCTCAATTCTAATATTTTAGATTTTTTAACATTTAAGTAGCAGTCCAGCTAAGAATCACGCAAAGGGTGATACATCCATAGTGAAGGATATTCATCTGCTATAGTTTAATTGATTCAACTTTAGGCAAAATTAATATAAATGGCAATTTGCACACAAAAAATCAAGCCGTTGCTATGGAAACGGCTGTTCCTAGAAACAAGGTGTTTAATGGCCTTAAAAACCCAAAATTTGTATATTTTTTCTAATTGGAAAAAGAGCAATACTTATGAACTGTATAAAAAGTATGTACCAGATCTTTCAATCCATAATGTTCAACTTAAATAGGAAACATTTGAAAAGATGAATGCAAGAAGGGAAACTTGGTTACCATGATAACCAAATTAACAAATATTTTCAAGTTAGAAAATTGTCAAAAATTTGAAATTTTCAAACTCTATTATTTCCCTAGACCCTGATGATAGAATTGATTTGTTTGATCATACTATTTCAGTTGACTCTTGTCTAAAACATATCAAAAATAAAAATATGTAGCCTAGTACAGAATTTTCATAAAAATGTTGATCATGTCGTCACGTTTTTTACAATATTTATGCACTTTTTTCTCAATAATTATATAAATAAGCTTTCTGTAGATAACCTTATTTACTTTTTATTGCTAGTTTATTGTGAATAATGTTTTAAAACCATTTTAAAAGATAGTATGTTGAACTTTGAAGCAAAAGCATAGAGAATGTTTGTGAATATGGACTTTTTAAGGTAAATACGATCCGGTTTTTTGAGAAGTTGTTTCCCCAAAAAATCGATTTTGAGGTTTATGAAGACACATAACTAAGTAGAATGTTAAAAATTTATGTGGCTACACTTATCTAAAACAACCATTTCTTAATAGATGAATTGAAAAAAGAGCATGTCTTAATCACTTAAGAATCAATTACCTTTGGGGGTGGGGGACTTCCCGGAAATAACTTAACTTAACTTCATCAGTACTTGGACGTGTCAGAACCATCATTGCTTTTAATACAAAATGGAAAGATAACCAAAAGGTTAACTTATGCTTGCTATATAGCTAGGTTTAACCCAACATTTTCTTTGAATGATATCTGTATCATGTAAAAAAAAATGGGGCAAATCCTAACCCCCCCCCCCCCAAAAAAAAAGGAGGGGTCTAATTCCGAAAGCGGAATATATGTTGTATACCGATAAGCGGATCAAAATAACACATTTTTTAAAAAGATTTAATGAAAAACTGTACAAAGTGACGCCCCAGAACTGAAGTAACTATATTATAGCAAAGTCAATGTATGACATTCTTTGAGATATTATTGTGTCTGGGAGTCATAATTGATGCCCCCACACATGCAAATTGTTATTCTAAAATAACTATAACATTTAACCGCTTATACCCTAAAAAATGACAAAAGTTAAACTCCCGCTGGTATCTCCCAAAAGAATAAAAATCAATACCCTGACCACATGCACACCTTCAATATGTATACAAACAGATAGCAAAGAGAAAACTTCCTAGAATTCAAATTGTAGGAGGAGTTAAGCTGAATAACTATATACCAAAATGGGACGGACATGGGTATAACAAAATGCCCCCCTCCCTCAAATGTTCAGTTGCGGGGGAATACACATATTTATTTTCCATGGTATACGCCATCAACGCAACACAGGACGATTATCTATTTATGATTGTTAGTTTTTAGAACATCCAGTGGCAGATAGTTCATACGTGTTTCTTACGATTAATGTTAAAAAAATATGAATGATAAAAGAACAACACTTAGTCTTTTTTTTAACTACAATATGTGCAAGCTGACAAGTTGAAAGACTCCACAAGAAGAAAAGTACCTAGACCAAAGTATTTTTCTGACTCCTAGCGAACATTATTTAGTACTAGTATTTGCTTCTTCTCCAAAATGTCGCGTGCTCGACAAAAAGGTAAAAAAAGGTACCAATTTTCAAGTATTCTGACTTGTCCAAGCTGGAGATGAAGGTAAGTAAGTACCCGACAAATCTCAAAATTGTACACCTTCTAATACCTTTGATCTCTACAGGTGAGGTGTCTCATACCACTTCTTCTTTTTTTTCATAACATATATTTCAACTCATAACACTTAAGATGCTGACCAAATATACGTTTCTGTTAAGTAGCGACGAACTTTTTATTAGAGGAATCATGGTCAGAAGGAAGACTAACAGGTGTTTGCAATAAAGCTTAAACGTTTAGATCACCTTGCCAAGGGTATGATTTTTAAAAAATGCACAAAACCCGAGGCGAATTTTGATGTCAAAACAGAAGTTTATTCATGCCGTTTGTGTCAGATTACAATGTAGCTAAATATTCGACATAGAAAGCTGAAAAACCTTTACTTATTGTTAGATCTAGAACTTCAAAACAATTTCTATACCTATATTTTGGCATTGCACAAGATTGTGTTTTTCCCTGACTGTTTAAGAGGTCTGTACACTAGATTCGTCGGATTTTGGACGTGTACAGTAAATTTACTGATTAATATTTTAGTCTTTCATACATATTTTTGTACTTGTTATTATTGGCTGTAATCTAGCTGTTAGCGAGTGTGAGTATTCTCAGATCTGTACTTTACATTCTGATTGACAATAGAAATATTTATATATTTTAAACTGTACACACTGTACCAGTGACCAGACTTTGACCTTTGACTTTCAGTACCAAACATATTCTATTTTGTTGGTAATGAGTAGGCAGATTTGTTGATATTCAAAAGAAATGCTTTATCTTTCAGAAATGACATGATTTTTGGAAAATCATTTTTTCGACTTTAGATTGATATGACCATATCATTATTTATTTGCTTTTATTATGTTCCTAAAATTTGAAAGTGCTATTGTTCAAATTGAGTGAAATATTCTGACTAAAATAAAGATATTTATTTCAGTTTTCTTGCTTTGACATTCGCGGTCTGATAATTGTATGGTATTTAAAATAATTGTGACATATTTGTGTTGTTGAGTTGCTGTCTCCCTGGTGTATACTTTAGTTGTTATGTTTGCATCTTTTTCTTTTCTTCGTACCTTCTTCATGTTCTTGATACCTTTTAAAACTGATGAGTTATCAGTATTAAGGTTGTTGGGAATAAAATTGTTAAAATGGGAGCCAAACCATTGCCTTTCTCAATTGGCATGGTTGTTTCATAATAGATGTGCTTGTGTTGTTTGTTTTCTGTTTCATTGACTTATACATTACAACCCACATCTCCTTTCTTTCATATAGACTTGAAATAACAGCAAATGCCAAATGGTAACAATAGACCCTTTGGTCAGTTATTTGGTGAGTTAAGGGACAGACAAGTACATTAGCTATAGCTAACAGCTGGTATTGTAATTGACTTTTCTAAAAACCCATTGCAGTATACATGTACAAAAGATTATTCAAAACAGGAGGAAATGAAAATACGTCTCTCAAAAGTTTTATTATTCATTTATAAATGTAATATATTGATACATTTTAAAAAAATTGTGAGCAAAAATCTGTATACATTTATTTATATTATATTCAAATACAATTCAAGTAAACTTTTAGTTCCATATTTTTTTTTATAATATTTGCTTTGCTTTGTATCTATAAGAATTTATTCTTGTAATTATTGTTCAGTGTTCTTAAGCTTCGTTCAAACAATCCCTCAATGTTCTATGTACTGTAAAATGTACATCATTTATAGATAAAGACAAGCAAGAACTTTCTCCAACAAATCACTTCTTCCTCTCACATGAACCACCATTGTGTGTGTGAAACCTGAAATAAAAGACAGAATTTCCTAATATAAAAGAATAAAGTCAGTGCATAATGTAATTATGTAACTCCCCTTTAAAATATATGAAAGTAATTATGAATGGGAAAACAAATATAGCTTGTTCAAATGTAAAGGGAATGGATCGTAATCCTTGGTTAGCAAAGATGTTACAAAATGTACCTAATGAAAACTGAATTTATTTATTAACTGCTCTTGATATCATTAATACATGAATATACATGCAATCTCCAAATTTGATGTTTATGTTGAGAAAATAAAGTGATGCTTGAAATCCATGGGTGGATGTACGATACAGGTATGTACAATATTTTGCATAACAAAATTCCTAACATGCTTTGAAGTTCATTGCAAACATGTACAATGTATAAACCAGTTATTTTTTTAAATATCAAGATAAATGTATATGATGCTTTAATGAAACAATTTCACTGTATACATTGTAGGTACATGTACAAAAATTGACCATCAGTTTTAAAATCCATTTATTATTTATTAATTAAAAAAATATCACTTACCTTATTCAGTCCTAGTTTTCTTGGTAGACTGTGGGTAACACTGGTTAGAAATACCTAAAAAATAAGACATAAAATGTTGAACATAATTTACATGTACATCATGATCAGTACATGTATAACATAGAAGATACAAGTTTTCATTTTGTTAAACAATGTTAAAAGATCAGGATGATCTTCAATCAGCATGATCAGTAAATACAATAATTTGTAATTACTAGTATAACATTTATAACATAACAATTGATAGAATTTATAACATACATGTACATGGTGGTTTTTAGTATTTAGTCATTAAAAAAATATCATTTGAGTGGACATGGTACAAAAAAAAAAAAAAAATTCAATCAAACAGTTGTAAATCTCTCCCCAACAAAGAGAGGGCATTTACATTAGCCCGATTTTTTTCTTTTCCACAACTCTTAAAAATACATGTTGTCAGTAAGGGATATAACTCTATAGGGTTATTACAGGAAAATCACAAACATTTGTTATTGTGGACTAAAAAATCAAAGAAAATGTGATAACATATGTATGTTACATGTTTCAAAGGGGCAATATACATCATTAGTTTCGTTAAAATGTATAAAAGTTCTATTGATATTACTTTTTTCTATATGTTTACATAACTATTTAAAGATATAAAAGTTCATAGTTTGCCAATTTTGCATAGTACACCTATATGTTATTACAGAAAAAATATGCCTGTAATAACTAAAGGGTGTTATCACAGGTTTTGTAGCATCAATTTTGTTGCTATGTTAGGTGGGTAGCAGTTTATTTTTTTTAATTGAATGACAGGTTCTGAATTTCATATCCATGTACAAATGATGTACATTATTAGATATTATCAGACCTGTAACACTGTTACAATGTACAGAATAAACACCTCACTTTATTGAAATATTTTTAAAAGGGGAAGAAGGTACCTTTGTAGCTATCTTATTTGTTTGTTTAAATGTATTTAAAAAATAATGTTGGGTGAGGGGCATTTAATACAATACATGTCATGCATGTTGTTGTCAGAAGGTGTAACCCAAATATGCAAAACTTCAAGAAAATGATTTACAACTTTGACTCTTTGAGATGATAATACATGTAATGTACATATACAAATTTTTAATACATGTAACTGATATATTTTTCTGAACTAAATTATTTGATCAATTGTTAATTATAGCTTATCCATGCTGAACATGAAGATTTCATTACATGCACATGTATGTTTATATGTTTTTTTTATATATAAAAAAAGCAACATGTGCAAAACATGCACATTTGATACCTAGTTATTTCTTTAGAATAAATTCAAGTAACTGTTACAATACATTTTACTGTATTATAGTATGGCATGTATGGTCTGGAATATAGTTTGGAGATGAGTGAGGTTTTGGCAATTATAAGGTTATTAGGCAATACCCCATTTACAAAGTCAGGCTAAATCATTGTAAATCATATACATGTATATGTACATTTTAGTCACATTTTGTCAATTTACCTTTCTTTGTGTGTGATCATGGTGATGGTCAACTCCCACAGGGTTTTAAGAGGTACATGTAGTACTTGTTTTGAGATGAAACATAGAAAATAGAGGGGTTAGGTAATGATTTACAGTGTATAAAAGATTTGTTTTAGTTCACTGTATGTAACAAAAAGTTACATCATTATTATTAGACATTTTACTGGACTCTATTATCATTTTAAATTAAAGTAAGTTAGTATTACCATTACTTACTATTCTATTACTCCATGATCTAGGGATCTTTCTGTTTTGGTCATGCCTGGATACTCCTGTTATTGCTCTCTCTCTTTTCACAGTGGATAGAGTGTGATACACTGTTTTCTCTGAATTATTCCGATAAACAGGACACTTAGTCAAAAGAAAGTCACACATGGCCTAACGAAACACACAAAATATCCTTAGAAGTTATCAAGTTATGTCATGCTTCATTGCTTGCTCATGCAGTCATGGACATAGACAATGATATTTTCTATGTAATCTTGGTACTTCTATACAATGTATGAGTTGCAGTCTTATTGTCCGACTAGCTGCTCTTCGTTGGGATGTCTTTGATTATGATACAGTCCTGATAAATTGAAAACTACAACAACAGGAATTCTCGAGCATCGTCACTGGCATCAAACTCGGTTGCATGGTAGACACATGACATGCCACTGGCATGACTGGCACTGGAAAAGTTGTGAAAGGACTCGCCTTTGTCTGAAAAAGTTCTATAATATTTCCACATCATGCACAGTATCGTCTTCAAGGAGATATGGATTCCCGTTACAGTTAAAACGGAATAAAACTGTGTTATGTCAAATGAAACACAGCAGATGCAAAATCTTTGCAAACAGGAAATGAGTAATTGTAAACATTGCAGTTCAGGGGTGAATTAAGAAAATATAGTCTTTATACTATTTATTCCTTTTTATTAAACATGAACCACTCTGTATTTTCATAAAAAGATAGACAATGGTACAGGTATGTTTATTTCTATTAAAATAACGATTTGGATGTTTTTCAGTCACATGGCAACTGTTGTTAAGTAATAGAATGTAATGTTTCTTAAAAGGAGTTATCTCCCTTAGACCATTTTGAATAAAAAAGAAATCAAATTTACTCAAAATCAGGACTAGGCTACATATTTTATTTTTTGATATTTTTTAAAGAAAATTATTCTCTTTAATTTGCATATAACCATTTTCCTTAAAACATCCGGTCTTAGGAGAAAATGGTGAAATTCTTATACTGCAATAAGTGGGGAAAGTTCATATTTTCCCAATATTCAATAAAGCAACAAGAAAAATATACTGTGTTCAATGGATTAATATTACAAATTTAGTTTTACTTCACAAGATCTTTAAAAACAAAAAGTATTGTTGATTTATGTGATACAGTGTGTATTACTATTTCATCATTTTGCATGATTCTTAACCAGACTGCTACTTAACTGACAACACGGACAAACAAATGTTGACTAATTCATACCAAACAAGCTAACATTTAGTTATTGAATAGTTATCGAACGTTCGGCACTTGAACTTAGCAGTAGCTGTAAACCCGCCTTGCAGATAACAAGTTGATATGTAGTAAGATATTACATCTTTGATCATGTTTTTTAACACATCTTTGATGTATATACTAGAAATTCCACTGCATTATTAAAATAAACTTTAATCTAGAGATATATAGGGGGTTTTAATCTCACAAAACATGTTTCACATGTCCCGCTTCATTTTTCTCTTGTCCAATATGAGGAACCTCTGTTCGTTGTTAGTTTTGTATATTTTGTTAATATTAAAATTGAGAAAGGAAATGGGGAATGTGTCAAAGCGACAACAAACCGACCATAGAGCAGACAACAGCCGAAGGCCACCAATTGGTCTTCAATGTAGCGAGAATTCCCGCACCCGTAGGTGTCCTTCAGCTGACCCATAAAAGCATGTAAACTAGTACAGTGATAATGGACGTCATACTAAACTCGGAATTATACACAAGAAACAAAATTAAAAATCATACAAGACTATCAAAGGCCAGAGGCTCCTGACTTGGGACAGGCGCAAAATTGAGGCGGGGTTAAACATGTTTATGAGATCTCAAACCTCCCCTATACCTCTAGGCATTGTAGAAAAGTAATCGCATAACAATACGCACATTAAAATTCAGTTCAAGGGAAGTCCGAGTCCGATGTCAAAAGATGTAACAAAAAAAAAAAAAAATGACAATAATACATACATAACATCAGACTACTAGCAGTTAACTGACATGCCAGCTCCAGACCTCAATCAAACTGATTGAAAGATAATGTCTTCATCATATGAATATCAGGCACAATCCCTCCCGCTAGGGGTTTTGTATCATACTATCATAAAATATATGAGAAGAACATAACCCGTGTCATGCCAATAACTGTTAGTTCATATATACACATGTTATATGTATTGGAGTTCAATGTGACGTCAAATTGTACTGAACTAGTTATAGGAAGATGTGGTATGAGTGCCAATGAGACAACTCTCCATCCAAATAACAATTTATTAAAGTAAACCATTATAGGTCAAGGTACGACCTTCAACACGGAGCCTTGGCTCACACCGAACAACAAACTATTAAGGGCCCCAAAATGTCCGATAACTGATAGGCTGAAAAATGCTTCAGGTGCGGGATTTTCTCACTGTGATGAAGCCCATTGTTGGTCTTTGGCTTTCATATGCTCTTTTGTCGGGTTGTTTTCCCTTTGACACATTCCCTATTTTCATTCTCAATTTTCTTTAAAACAATCAAACATCATTTGATTTGATAGAAGATATCTGCTTAAAAGAAAAGTAAAGGAAACGGGATATCCAATCATTACAGAAGATCAGTACATACTCAGCAAACAGACAACACAGCAAAGAGGATAAGCTTGTATGTCTATATCAAATTATGTATTTTAGCATACCTGTTCGATGGTTATTTCTAAGGCAGCTCGTCTCAAAATACGCAAAACTATTAGAAAAAAAGTGGAAAGGTAGGACTTTTAAAATTAAATCATGGCTAAAATTTGATATTTTGCTTCATATTTTAAGGAAAGCTACAGTAACATAGAGAAACAAAAAACTTACCAAATATAGTCATGAAACAAAGAAGAACTAACATGGTAGTGTCAGTTTTGTAAATCCGCTTGATGTTGGACGCTAGAAAATACGAAAAAGATAATGACAACACCACTACTACATATAGGCGCAATGTATGGTAGAAGTAATTTAAGTTCAAGTCTTCTTCACATTATATTCTTTTTAAATAGGACAAAGAGAAATATTTTTTTAAGGTCGAACCCCTTCAGGTGATGACAACAATTTACTATTTACATACTTTAACATTCTGTTAAGCATGACATAGAAAACCTGACTTGCTGAAATTATTTACCACAACTTACAGCTTCGATGAACCTGACATATTATGGCCATTTAATTATTGTGTAGATTTCTGTTGGAAAGAAAGGATTAAATCAGCGTTACAACGCGCTATCATTTTTCAAAATGCCAATAGCAAATACATGAGATAAGTTGAGCATCAGTCTAAACAAGCTTTCATACCAGAAAAAAAATTCACATATTTCAGACCTATATCTTTTTCATATTTCTAATTACTTTTTGATCACTTGAGAAAATTGAAATATCTTTCTTTTATTAAAAAAAAATGGTCGTTCAAAACATTCGTATGATTTTTTTAATGGTCAATTTCACATACAATGCTTAAATCATATCGGTCACAATATAAATCGTTTAACGCAGATTTATCGATGGAAACAACGACATAAAAAAAATAAACGTAGGAGTATGGTTGAAACTGGCAAAACAACTCCTATGATTTTCGATTACCAAACGTACAATGTATTTACATTTTACCATGGGTGTCAAATGAAAGCCTGTGAAGAGTGTCGCATTAGGATTGAAATTATATCATGATATTTGGCTAGGTTTTTTATGTGTTGTTTCGTTTTTTTTCATGTTTTTTCAAATAGGACAAAAACAAACTTTTTCTCTCGATTGAATCCTCCAGGTCAAGGCTACCATTTACTATCCACGTAATTAAACACTGTGTAAAGCATGAAAAAAAACAACACAAACCTGATATGTGACTTGCTGAAATGACCACAACTAACAACTTCGATGAACCTGTCCCAAGTCAGGAGTCTCTGGCTTTTGTAAGTCGTGTATACTTTTTTGTTTAAGTACAGTTATATTTAGGAGTTGAGTCTGAAGTTCATTTTCATTGAACTAGTACACCGTTTTGTTTGGGGCTAGCTGAAACACCGAGTGGTGCGGTATGTTATTGCTGTGTTGAAGAACTATTGGTGGCCTTCAGCCGTTTTCAGCTTTTCGGTCGGGTTGTTGTCTCTTTGACACATTATTCATTTCCATTCTCAATTTTATTTTTTGTTGAACCTTTAATGTAAGATATAGTTGCTTGCATCTTCATTATGTTTTAGAAGAGGGACGAAAGATACCAAAGGGACAGTCAAACTCATAAATCTAAAACAAACTGACAACGCCATGGCTTAAAATGAAAAAGACAAACAAACAACAGCACACACGACACAACATAGAAAACTAAAGAATAAACAACACGAACCCCACCAAAAAACTAGGAGTGATCTCAGGTACTCCGGAAGGGTAAGCAGATCCTGATCCACATGGGGTATATATCTCCTAATTGATACGATATTCCCGTGCTTGCATTTCCTATCACGATTTTCTTGCTAGAGGGTTGCTGCTCACAAGGAAGCTATTAAACCAAGAGTTTCAAATGGTGAAGTTGAAATCATCCCTTCGTAAATTTTATGGACGCCATCACGAGTTGGTTGACCGTTATGGAATAACCGTATCACAAATGATATCGGATATGTTCCTTACGTCGTAACTACAACCCCCTTCCCTTTCCTGAATGTGACCTACCGAATTAGACTATTTACCGGATTTGTTATCACATAAGCAACACGACGGGTGCCGCATGTGGAGCAGGATCTGCTTACCCTTCCGGAGCACATGAGATCACCCCTAGTTTTTTGGTGGGGTTCGTGTTGTTTATTCTTTAGTGTGGACAAACTACATAATCTTTAAATCTATATATTACGTAGTTATTAGTTTCTTATTTTTAGCCGCATTAAAACATAACTTAAAACTTACTTTCTATTCTTGTACGTTTTCGTTCTTTTTCATTTTTCTCTGACAAGGTTTTGTTAATTCTACAAAAATGTTCAAAAAGTATATTATAAGTATTCCAATTCGTATAACGAGTTTAACGATTACAAAAACAAAACAAAATACCTCAAATAAAGGCAACAGTAGTATACCACTATTTAAATTCATAAATCCATGGACAAAAAACAAAATCGGGGTAACAAACTAAAACTGAGGGAAACGCACTAAACATAAGAGGAGAACAACGACACAACACTACAATGTAACACACACAGAAACGGACCAAGCATCAGACAAAATCCCACGAGAATAACAAATATAACATCAAAACCAAATACATGAATTTGGGATACACAAGTACCGTGACACGTCTTATCGCATTGAATGATTCTAATTTCGTAGCAGTTTGCCAAGACGTTTATAAACTTTTGGATTATAGCTCTTCATCTTTTATATAAGCTTTGGATTTTACATATTTTGGCCACGAGCATCACTGAAGAGACATGTATTGTCGACATGCGCATCTGGTGCAGAAAAATTGGTACCGTTAATGTTATTATAGCATATTCAAATATGACGATCTACATGTACCGATATATCGTCAATTTGTAACATCACAATATATACATTGCGCGCTGACACATTGACACATTTGATTTGTGTGAAACGCACATTTTCACGGCTAAGTCACGTTGGTGCTTTCGTTTCTGCAGACACGAAGCGAATTCAAGGTTGTGACTATGAATGATCGACATATCCGTTGTCATCTGTAACACACATTTCTAACACTTACAAAAGGGAAAATCAAAATCACACGAAGAAATAACAATGGAAAAATGGAAAGCCACGGGAAAAAATCTAAATAACACTCCAGAGACTAAATGGCACAGAAAATAACACACATATTGGTAATTACTATACCTCAGTTATCATTTTCTATATCAAATAAGTACACAATATTTTCACTATTTTGCAAATTACAAGCTTTGAACTATTGGACCAGTAAAAATTATTCCACCTATTGGACCTGGGTGAAACTATTTGACCGCAAGCGTCATGATATTTCGCGGAATTTTAAATGCAGCTACGCGATTAGAGGATTTTGAAAATAACGCGGAAGTAACGACGTCGGGTTTTACCTATTGTATCTAGTATAGGGTTGACGCCAATGCAAGACGTAGC
The DNA here is from genome assembly GCA_037788925.1 of Mytilus galloprovincialis. NCBI lineage: Eukaryota > Metazoa > Mollusca > Bivalvia > Mytilida > Mytilidae > Mytilus > Mytilus galloprovincialis. Next base: position 22,793,417 of record CM075338.1, on the reverse strand, counting down.
CTTAGCATTTGAACATATCTACCAAGTAAACGTTACGTTTTGGTTTCTTCTTTTTAATATAACGATAGTTGATTTATCACCGCCATTGATTGTCTGTTGTCTTTTTCGATATAATAAAACACTTACTGACTGGATATTCGTGGAATAGTGAGTTTATTGTCCCTAGGATACAACTATTGACCTCGGCTACGCATCAGGACAATAATTGGGACAATAAACTTACTATACCCAGTCAATAAGTATGCGCTGTTCAGCCATCAAAAACACATCATAATCAGCTATAAAAAGCCCAGACAAATTTAAAACATTTCAAACGAGATGTATAAAAAAATGAACAAAACACGATATGTAACACTGCAAAAGCACCTTACTTCGAAAGGACACATACTGACACTTTCAACTATTTGAATGCACCCTCCCAAAACATGGTACAGTGATGAATCAATAGAATATATAACACACTGTCACAATCAGTTAAGCAATGTTGAAAGCAATTGCATTACAATTAAAACTAGTGACATATATACCTCAAATAACACACAATGAATAAAGAATCATTACAAGGGTATAGTAAATAATCTTACATCGTTTTATCAATACAGTTTGGGTTTTTCTTTATGCCAATTTTGTTGCAACTGTCATCTGAAAAACAGAACATGATAAGTCATTTAAATTCTCTATCATGAACCCATTTGCTATGCTAAAAGACAAGATTGTTCGGGTTTCTTTCACCATTTTTGACTGATAAAAAACACAATACATTCTGCATAGAGATGTAATAATATAATATGCATATTGTGTGAGGAAAATGTAATATCTCTTATAACGCTTTTCATCTGAATGATCAAAATAAAATGTTTTATTTTATTAAACTCACAAAATAAAAAGAACATTTTTGCTATGTTATTTTCCTCCTAACTGAGCCACTTAAGAAAATATGTCCCAATTAATGTAACTTTTATACAAGAATATGTAATGAATTAACCCATTTGTGTCATAGCAACAAGAAAAAGAGTCCGATAAAATTTCTGATTGTTTCAATTATCTTATTCGTATTCTTTTTCATGTTCTTGCATAAGCTACCTGTTAATGTTGTTGAGTTAGTTAAGTGTGATGTATCATAGCAAGAACAATCTTCTTCTGTTGGTATACAGAAAAAAACGTTTCTCGGTGTTTTAATGAAGGAATAGTTCTTTTTATTATCACATCGACATGTTCTATCATCCTTTGTTGAATTGTCACTGTATATAACTTGTCCTTCCTCACTGCAATGTGATTTTGCATAAACACAATCAGTCATGCTTCCATTGGTCCAAAATAAAAATGGCTGAAAACGTGTGTTTGTACATGTCCCTCTGCTAAAGTCTCCAGCATAGATTCGCTTGCTTCCTGTGTTATACAAAGATCAGGCAAATGCAAATAACATAAATAAAATCTTAACTTAAGTAGAACACAACAGCACACACACACACATATATATATATATACAACTCGTCTAAACATCAACCCAACAATGTTAGATCTGTAAATTTGCTTTCGCAAATTTTTGGTTCTTCCCTCGCCGGGATTCGAACCCATGATACTGTGATATCGTGACACCAAATCGCCTTCACTGCAGCCGTCCCGCTAGACCACACGACCACCTGGGCTCTCAAAAAAAGAGCTTTCGCTGGCCGTGTGTTACCTTTCCTCGTCAGTTTTAATCTAACGGCGTACTACAGTACATGATATATAAGGCATGAAGATGTTATTGTTACAGATCAGCTAAATTATCTATAGTAAAGGATCCTACAAATTAATGTAATATACAGTCACAGAAAATAATTATATTTATAAGTACGTCTGAGTCAGTGACAACTCTACAACAGATGTATCCATCGGATCGCCATCAATGATGGTGATACATGGCTGTGTACATAATGTATATACAACTCGTCTAAACATCAACCCAACAATGTTAGATCTGTAAATTTGCTTTCGCAAATTTTTGGTTCTTCCCTCGCCGGGATTCGAACCCATGCTACTGTGATATCGTGACACCAAATTGCCTGCACTGCAGCCGTCCCGCTAGACCACACGACCACCTGGGCTCTCAAAAAAAGAGCTTTCGGTGGCCGTGTGTTACCTTTCCTCGTCAGTTTTAATCTAGCGGCGTACTACAGTACATGATATATAAGGCATGAAGATGTTATTGTTACAGATCAGCTAAATTATCTATAGTAAAGGATCCTACAAATATATATATATACCATAGTACCATATGTGAGTCAACTTTTTTAATGGATGCCGAAAAGAACAATAACGTTGAATGCACTTTGAAGAAAAACTTGCCTCACAATTTTTTTTTGTATACTTTTATTATTTTGTTATGCCACCCTTCAGAACGAAAACTTGTCTGCAGCAACGTGGAAGGCTTGGATAAAGTCTTTGAATATAAAATAATGGCACTTTTAACCAGGCACGCAGTAATTCAGATTTAAGGTCTTCAACGTTACGAACCAGATAAATTATATTTTTTAAAATTTTGTTCTTCATCAGAAGCCAGACATGTTCAATTGGGCTCAAGTCCGGTGATTGTGCAGGCCAGGTAAGTTGCGGTATTTGATTTGGCTTTTCCATTCTTCTACAACGCATGACCGATGACAGGGTGCATTATCAACTCAAAATAGATAAGGTTCATTCCCAAAATGTTTGCTTACAATTTGCCAGAAATTATCGTCCAGTGTGTCTATACACTTGACAGAGTTCATATTATCATTTATCAAAGCTAAAGTACCAACTTCACAATATGTCAGACATCCAAAGACCATGATGTTAAGATTGGTGGACGGTTGCTGTATCACATATCCTAGGCATTCAGGTCTCCAAATTTCGTTTGACTTTATCAAATGTTGTCGTTGAAATCAACAATGGCTTAACTTCGCTACGATTTAAGTTTAAAAATCCGTATTTACAAAGTTAAGTTTGAGAAATTCCCCTTTCAACACATGTTATTGATTTTACGTTACACAACATTGATCATGATTTTCTTTAAAGTCGGAAAAACAAAAATCATCACCCAACACCATTACAAAAGTTGACTCCATTACGGCACCATGCTGTATATATGAAAACATAATAGCACACCACTTGTCGGCGTCTTAGACAGTATCATGTTGTATCAAAAAAAGGTTTCTGATTAATGAATAATGTAATGGAGAACCACGTTTGGGTGATCTTTGACATACATTAAATGGAAAAAGAAAGAAGATGAACGTTGGTGACGTTCATTGTATTTGAATATTCAATGTATGCCCGGACAAAGAAAACAGATCTATAAAACAGTCGTAATTATTAATATGATCTCTGTTTTAAAATAAATTTTTTCTGGATGTAAAGTTAATTTCACATGTTGAATGAAGAAGTACACACTATGTTGTAAGAGCTGAAGGCACGAAACTATCATCTCTTCTATGGTAAACATTTCGGAGAGGCAAGTTACAATGTATGAGACACATCTATTAGCAGTTGAAATTTAAATTCCTCCAATTTGTTTCAAAGACACGTACGTTTGAAGCCCTGTGTGTTCCTCTGTCAATCAATTCTACAAATCAGTTATTGTAAAAATGAATCGGCAACTTAAACAACAGTGTCACAGAACCAAACATGGTCTTTTCATCATTTTTAACACATTTTGAAAACAATCTGAAGTAACAAACGGTAGACATTTTGAAGATCTTTTGATGATTAAAAGGCAGTTTAAATGACCCACTTTTGTTATCGTAAAGTTCAGGAAAAGATAAACCTTTTTACATTACTATGAACACATATTTTAATTCAAATGATCTTTGTTCTCATATGCTGAAACATTGAAAGTGTTTGTCCTTTACTTTGCATTTAAAACTGCTGAGAAAATCATAGATGGTACTTTTTTTTATATTTCAACATGTACACAATGCCACGGTGGTCCGTTATCACACAAAAATATAGACAAAACGTTTGTTTATTGTCCTATATTTACATTTACATTTACTCTCGATCAAATTACAACACGTACATGTAACATGATGACAAATAGTTTACCAAAACTCTATATGCACAAAATGTCAGATTGTCTGTCCTTTACCTTTTGACATGCACACAATTTCATAAAAAGTATGTCCTCTACCTTTTGACCTGCACGAAATATCACAGATTGACTGTCCTTTATCTTTTATTTTGCACAAAATGTCAGATAGTCTGTCCTATACCTTTTGATATGCACAAAATGTCAGATTATCTGTTCTTTACCTTTTGACATGCACAACATGTCAGATAGTCTGTCCTAAACCTTTTGACATGAACAAAATGTCAGATTATCTGTCTTATACCTTTTTTTACCCACAAAATTTCATATATAGGATACGTAAGTCCTATATCTTTTGACCTGCACGAATTTTCAGACAGTCTGTCTTTTACCTTTTGACATGCTCAAAATGTTAGATAAGCTGTCCTTTTCCTTTTGACCTGCACAAATTGTCAGATAGTCTGTCCTATACCTTTTGACATGCACAAAATGTCAGATAGTCTGTCCTATACCTTTTGACATGCACAAATTGTCAGATAGTCTGTCCTAAACCTTTTGACATGAACAAAATGTCAGATTATCTGTCTTATACCTTTTTTTACCCACAAAATTTCTGCAAAAATTTTCAAACAGTCTGTCCTATACCTTTTGACATGCAAAAAATGTCAGATAGTCTGTCCTTTACCTTTTAATATGCTCAAAATGTCAGATAGTCTGTCCTCTACCTTTTGAAATGCTCAAAATGTCCGATAGTCTGTCCTATACCTTTTGATATGAACAAAATGTCAGATAGACTGTCCTATACCTTTTGACATGCAAAAAATGTCAGATAGTCTGTCCTATAACTTTTGACATGCACAAAATGTCGGATAGTCTGTTATATACCTTTTGATATGCACAAAATGTCAGATTATCTGTTCTTTACCTTTTGACATGCACAAAATCTCGCAGATTGTCTGTCCTGTACCTTTTCATATGCACAAAATGTCAGATAGTCTGTCCTATACCTTTTGACATGCACAACATGTAAGATAGTCTGTCCTATACCTTTTGACATGCACAAAATGTCAGATAAGCTGTCCTTTACCTTTTGACCTGCACAAAATGTCAGATAGTCTGTCCTATACCTTTTGACATGCACAAAATGTCAGATATTCTGTTCTATACCTTTTGACATGCACAAAATGTAGGATAGTCTGTCCTATACCTTTTGACATGCACAAAATGTCAGATAAGCTGTCCTTTACCTTTTGACCTGCACAAATTGTCAGATAGTCTGTCCTATACCTTTTGACATGCACAAAATGTAAGATAGTCTGTCTTATACCTTTTGACATGCTCAAAATGTCAGACAGTCTGTCCTCTACCTTTTGACATGCTCAAAATGCCGATAGTCTGTTCTATACCTTTTGACATGCACAAAATGTCCGATAGTCTGTTTTATACCTTTTGATAAAAACAAAATGTCAGATAGGCTGTCCTATACCTTTTGACATGCACAAAATGTCAGATAGTCTGTCCTATACCTTTTGACCTGCACAAATTGGCAGATAGTCTGTCCTAAAGCTTTTGGCATGCACAAAATGTCAGATAGTCTGTCCTGTACCTTTTAACATGCACAAAATGTCAGATAGTCTGTCCTACACCTTTTGACCTGCACAAATTGTCAGATAGTCTGTCCTACACCTTTTGACCTGCACAAATTGTCAGATAGTCTGTCCTATACCTTTTGACATGCACAAAATGTCAGATAGTCTGTCCTACACCTTTTGACCTGCACAAATTGTCAGATAGTCTGTCCTATACCTTTTGACATGCACAAAATGTCAGATAGTCTGTTCTATACCTTTTGATATGCACAAAATGTCAGATTATCTGTTCTTTACCTTTTGACATGCACAAAATGTCGCAGATTGTCTGTCCTTTACCTTTTCATATGCACAAAATGTCAGATAGTCTGTCCTATACCTTTTGACATGCACAACATGTAAGATAGTCTGTCCTATACCTTTTGACATGCACAAAATGTCAGATAAGCTGTCCTTTACCTTTTGACCTGCACAAATTGTCAGATAGTCTGTCCTATACCTTTTGACATGCACAAAATGTCAGATAGTCTGTCCTATACCTTTTGACATGCACAAAATGTAAGATAGTCTGTCCTATACCTTTTGACATGCACAAAATGTCAGATAAGCTGTCCTTTACCTTTTGACCTGCACAAATTGTCAGATAGTCTGTCCTATACCTTTTGACATTCACAAAATGTCAGAAAGTCTGTCCTATACCTTTTAACCTGCACAAATTGTCAGATAGTCTGTCCTATACCTTTTGGCATGCACAAAATGTCACGTACTGTCTGTCCTATACCTTTTGACCTGCACAAATTGTCAGATAGTCTATCCTATACCTTTTGACATGCACAAATTTCAGATAGTCTGTCCTATACCTTTTGACCTGCACAAAATGTCAAATAGTCTGTTTTATAACTTTTGACATGCACCAAATGTCAGATAGTCTGTTCTATACCTTTTGATATGCACAAAATGTCAGATTATCAGTTCTTTACCTTTGACATGCACCAAATGTGGCATATTGTCTGTCCTTTACCTTTTCATATGCACAAAATATCAGATAGTTTGTCCTCTACCTTTTGACATGCTCAAAATGTCCGATAGTCTGTCCTATACCTTTTGACATGCACAAAATGTAAGATAGTCTGTCTTATACCTTTTGACATGCTCAAAATGTCAGACAGTCTGTCCTCTACCTTTTGACATGCTCAAAATGCCGATAGTCTGTTCTATACCTTTTGACATGCACAAAATGTCCGATTGTCTGTTTTATACCTTTTGATAAAAACAAAATGTCAGATAGGCTGTCCTATACCTTTTGACATGCACAAAATGTCAGATAGTCTGTCCTATACCTTTTGACCTGCACAAATTGGCAGATAGTCTGTCCTAAAGCTTTTGGCATGCACAAAATGTCAGATAGTCTGTCCTGTACCTTTTAACATGCACAAAATGTCAGATAGTCTGTCCTACACCTTTTGACCTGCACAAATTGTCAGATAGTCTGTCCTATACCTTTTGGCATGCACAAATTGTCAGATAGTCTGTTCTATACCTTTTGATATGCACAAAATGTCAGATTATCTGTTCTTTACCTTTTGACATGCACAAAATGTCTTAGATAGTCTGTCCTCTACCTTTTCATATGCACAAAATGTCAGATAGTCTGTCCTATACCTTTTGACATGCTCCAAATGTCCTACAGTCTGTCCTATACCTATTTATATGCACAAAATGTCAGATAGTCTGTCCTATACCTTTTGACATGCACAACATGTAAGATAGTCTGTCCTATACCTTTTGACATGCACAAAATGTCAGATAAGCTGTCCTTTACCTTTTGACCTGCACAAATTGTCAGATAGTCTGTCCTATACCTTTTGACATGCACAAAATGTCAGATAGTCTGTCCTATACCTTTTGACATGCACAAAATGTAAGATAGTCTGTCCTATACCTTTTGACATGCACAAAATGTCAGATAAGCTGTCCTTTACCTTTTGACCTGCACAAATTGTCAGATAGTCTGTCCTATACCTTTTGACATGCACAAAATGTCAGAAAGTCTGTCCTATACCTTTTGACCTGCACAAATTGTCAGATAGTCTGTCCTATACCTTTTGGCATGCACAAAATGTCACGTACTGTCTGTCCTATACCTTTTGACCTGCACAAATTGTCAGATAGTCTATCCTATACCTTTTGACATGCACAAATTTCAGATAGTCTGTCCTATACCTTTTGACCTGCACAAAATGTCAAATAGTCTGTTTTATAACTTTTGACATGCACCAAATGTCAGATAGTCTGTTCTATACCTTTTGATATGCACAAAATGTCAGATTATCAGTTCTTTACCTTTGACATGCACCAAATGTGGCATATTGTCTGTCCTTTACCTTTTCATATGCACAAAATATCAGATAGTTTGTCCTCTACCTTTTGACATGCTCAAAATGTCCGATAGTCTGTCCTATACCTTTTGACATGCACAAAATGTAAGATAGTCTGTCTTATACCTTTTGACATGCTCAAAATGTCAGACAGTCTGTCCTCTACCTTTTGACATGCTCAAAATGCCGATAGTCTGTTCTATACCTTTTGACATGCACAAAATGTCCGATTGTCTGTTTTATACCTTTTGATAAAAACAAAATGTCAGATAGGCTGTCCTATACCTTTTGACATGCACAAAATGTCAGATAGTCTGTCCTATACCTTTTGACCTGCACAAATTGGCAGATAGTCTGTCCTAAAGCTTTTGGCATGCACAAAATGTCAGATAGTCTGTCCTGTACCTTTTAACATGCACAAAATGTCAGATAGTCTGTCCTACACCTTTTGACCTGCACAAATTGTCAGATAGTCTGTCCTATACCTTTTGGCATGCACAAATTGTCAGATAGTCTGTTCTATACCTTTTGATATGCACAAAATGTCAGATTATCTGTTCTTTACCTTTTGACATGCACAAAATGTCTTAGATAGTCTGTCCTCTACCTTTTCATATGCACAAAATGTCAGATAGTCTGTCCTATACCTTTTGACATGCTCCAAATGTCCGACAGTCTGTCCTATACCTATTTATATGAACAAAATGTCAGATAGGCTGTCCTATACCTTTAGACATGCACACAATGTCAGATAGTCTCTTCTATAACTTTTGACATGCACAAATTGTCAGATTATCTGTCCTTTACCTTTTGACATGCACAAATTGTCAGATTATCTGTCCTTTACCTTTTGACATGCACATATTGTCAAATTATCTGTCCTTTACCTTTTGATATGCACAAAATGTCAGATAGTCTGTCCTATACCTTTTGCATGCACAAAATGTCACAGATTGTCTGTCCTTTACCTTTTCATATGCACAAAATGTCCGATAGTCTGTCCTTTACCTTTAGACATGCACAAAAAACAGATAGTCTGTCCTATAACTTTTCACATGCACAAATTGTCAGATTATCTGTCGTTTACCTTTTGACATACACATATTGTCAAATTATCTGTCCTTTACCTTTTGATATGCACAAAATGTCAGATAGTCTGTCCTATACCTTTTGACATGCACAAAATGTCACAGATTGTCTGTCTTATACCTTTTGACATACACATATTGTCAAATTATCTGTCCTTTACCTTTTGATATGCACAAAATGTCAGATAGTCTGTCATATACCTTTTGACCTGCACAACATGTCCGATAATCTGTCCTATAACTTTTGACATGCACAAATTGTCAGATTATCTGTCCTTTACCTTTTGACATGCACATATTGTCAAATTATCTGTCCTTTACCTTTTGACATACACATATTGTCACATTATCTGTCCTTTACCTTTTGACCTGCACGAATTTTCAGATAGCCTGTCCTATACCTTTTGACATGCAAAAAATGTAAGATAGTCTGTCCTATGCAATGCACAAATTGTCACAGATTGTCGGTCCTTTACCTTTTGATATGCCTAAAATTTCATATATAGTATACGTACATCTATATCCTATATCTTTTGACCTGCACAAAATGTCCGATAATCTGTCCTATACCTTTTGACCTGCACAAAATGTCAGATAGTCTGTCCTATACCTTTTGACATGAACAAAATGTCAGATTATCTGTCTTATACCTTTTTTTACCCACAAAATTTCATAAATAGGATACGTAAGTCCTATATCTTTTGACCTGCACGAATTTTCAGACAGTCTGTCCTATACCTTTTGACATGCAAAAAATGTCAGATAGTCTGTCCTTTATCTTTTGATATGCTCAAAATGTCAGATAGTCTGTCCTCTACCTTTTGAAATGCTCAAAATGTCCGATAGTCTGTCCTATACCTTTTGATATGAACAAAATGTCAGATAGACTGTCCTATACCTTTTGACATGCACAAAATGTCCGATAAGCTGTCCTATACCTTTTGACCTGCACAAAATGTCAGATTATCTATCCTATGCCTTTTGACATGCACAAAATGTCAGATAGTCTGTCCTATACCTTTTGACATGCACAAAATGTCAGAGAGTCTGTCCTATACCTTTTGACATGAACAAAATGTCAGATTATCTGTCTTATACCTTTTTTTACCCACAAAATTTCATAAATAGGATACGTAAGTCCTATATCTTTTGACCTGCACAAATTTTCAGACAGTCTGTCCTATACCTTTTGACATGCAAAAAATGTCAGATAGTCTGTCCTTTACCTTTTGATATGCTCAAAATGTCAGATAGTCTGTCCTCTACCTTTTGAAATGCTCAAAATGTCCGATAGTCTGTCCTATACCTTTTGATATGAACAAAATGTCAGATAGTCTGTCCTATAACTTTTGACATGCACAAAATGTCAGATAGTCTGTTCTATACCTTTTGATATGCACAAAATGTCAGATTATCTGTTTTTTACCTTTTGACATGCACATAATGTCGCAGATTGTCTGTCCTTTACCTTTTCATATGCACAAAATGTCAGATAGTTTGTCCTCTACCTTTTGACATGCACAAAATGTAAGATAGTCTGTCCTATACCTTTTGACATGCACAAAATGTCAGATAGTCTGTCCTATACTTTTTGATCTGCACAAATTGTCAGATAGTCTGTCCTATACCTTTTGGCATGCACAAAATGTCGCGTATTGTCTGTCCTATACCTTTTGATCTGCACGAATTGTCAGATAAGCTGTCCTTTACTTTTTGACCTGCACAAATTGTCAGATAGTCTATCCTATACCTTTTGAAATGCACAAATTTCAGATAGTCTGTCCTATACCTTTTGACCTGCAAAAAATGTCAGATAGTCTGTTTTATGACTTTTGACATGCACCAAATGTCAGATAGTCTGTTCTATACCTTTTGATATGCACAAAATGTCAGATTATCAGTTCTTTACCTTTGACATGCACAAAATGTCGCAGATTGTCTGTCCTTTACCTTTTCATATGCACAAAATATCAGATAGTTTGTCCTCTACCTTTTGACATGCTCAAAATGTCAGATAGTCTGTCCTCTACCTTTTGACATGCTCAAAATGTCCGATAGTCTGTTCTATACCTTTTGACATGCACAAAATGTCCGATAGTCTGTTTTATACCTTTTGATAAAAACAAAATGTCAGATAAGCTGTCCTATACCTTCTGACATGCACAAAATGTCAGATAGTCTGTCCTATACCTTTTGACCTGCACAAATTGGCAGATTGTCTGCCCTATACCTTTTGGCATGCACAAAATGTCAGATAGTCTGTCCTATACCTTTTGACATGCACAAAATGTCAGATAGTCTGTCCTACACCTTTTGACCCTTTTGACCTGCACAAATTGTCAGATAGTCTGTCCTATACCTTTTGGCATGCACAAATTGTCAGAAAGTCTGTTCTATACCTTTTGATATGCACAAAATGTCAGATTATCTGTTCTTTACCTTTTGACATGCACAAAATGTCGCAGATTGTCTGTCCTCTACCTTTTCATATGCACAAAATGTCAGATAGTCTGTCCTCTACCTTTTGACATGCTCAAAATGTCCGATATTCTGTTCTATACCTTTTGACATGCATAAAATGTAAGATAGTCAGTCTTATACCTTTTGACATGCTCGAAATGTCCGATATTCTGTCCTATACCTATTTATATGAACAAAATGTCAGATAGGCTGTCCTATACCTTTTGACATGCACACAATGTCAGATAGTCTCTTCTATAACTTTTGAAATGAACAGATTGTCAGATTATCTGTCCTTTACCTTTTGACTTGCACATATTGTCAAATTATCTGTCCTTTACCTTTTGATATGCACAAAATGTCAGATAGTCTGTCCTATACCTTTTGACATGGACAAAATGTCACAGATTGTCTGTCCTTTACCTTTTCATATGCACAAAATGTCCGATAGTCTGTCCTATACCTTTAGACATGCACAAAAAACAGATAGTCTGTCCTATAACTTTTGACATGCACAGATTGTCAAATTATCTGTCCTTTACCTTTTGATATGCACAAAATGTCAGATAGTCTGTTCTATACCTTTTGATATGCACAAAATGTTAGATTATCAGCTCTTTACCTTTGACATGCACAAAATGTCGCAGATTGTCTGTCCTTTACCTTTTCATATGCACAAAATATCAGATAGTTTGTCCTCTACCTTTTGACATGCTCAAAATGTCAGATAGTCTGTCCTCTACCTTTTGACATGCTCAAAATGTCCGATAGTCTGTTCTATACCTTTTGACATGCACAAAATGTCCGATAGTCTGTTTTATACCTTTTGATAAAAACAAAATGTCAGATAAGCTGTCCTATACCTTCTGACATGCACAAAATGTCAGATAGTCTGTCCTATACCTTTTGACCTGCACAAATTGGCAGATTGTCTGCCCTATACCTTTTGGCATGCACAAAATGTCAGATAGTCTGTCCTATACCTTTTGACATGCACAAAATGTCAGATAGTCTGTCCTACACCTTTTGACCCTTTTGACCTGCACAAATTGTCAGATAGTCTGTCCTATACCTTTTGGCATGCACAAATTGTCAGAAAGTCTGTTCTATACCTTTTGATATGCACAAAATGTCAGATTATCTGTTCTTTACCTTTTGACATGCACAAAATGTCGCAGATTGTCTGTCCTCTACCTTTTCATATGCACAAAATGTCAGATAGTCTGTCCTCTACCTTTTGACATGCTCAAAATGTCCGATATTCTGTTCTATACCTTTTGACATGCATAAAATGTAAGATAGTCAGTCTTATACCTTTTGACATGCTCGAAATGTCCGATATTCTGTCCTATACCTATTTATATGAACAAAATGTCAGATAGGCTGTCCTATACCTTTTGACATGCACACAATGTCAGATAGTCTCTTCTATAACTTTTGAAATGAACAGATTGTCAGATTATCTGTCCTTTACCTTTTGACTTGCACATATTGTCAAATTATCTGTCCTTTACCTTTTGATATGCACAAAATGTCAGATAGTCTGTCCTATACCTTTTGACATGGACAAAATGTCAGATTATCTGTCCTATACCTTTTGACATGCACAAAATGTCACAGATTGTCTGTCCTTTACCTTTTCATATGCACAAAATGTCCGATAGTCTGTCCTATACCTTTAGACATGCACAAAAAACAGATAGTCTGTCCTATAACTTTTGACATGCACAAATTGCCAAATTATCTGTCCTTTACCTTTTGATATGCACAAAATGTCAGATAGTCTGTCCTATACCTTTTGACATGGATAAAATGTCAGATTATCTGTCCTTTACCTTTTGACATGCACAAAATGTCAGACTCTCTGTCTTATACCTTTTGATACCGACACAATTTCATATATAGTATACGTAAGTCCTATACCTTTTGACATGCAACAAATGTAAGATAGTCTGTCCTATACCTTTTGCAATGCACAAATTGTCACAGATTGTCTGTCCTTTACCTTTTGATATGCCTAAAATTTCATATATAGTATACGTATATCTATATCCTATATCTTTTGACCTGCACAACATGTCCGATAATCTGTCCTATACCTTTTGACCTGCACAAACTGTCAGATTATCTGTCCTATGCCTTTTGACATGCACAAAATGTCAGATAGTCTGTCTTATACCTTTTGACATGCACAAAATGTCAGATAGTCTGTCCTATACCTTTTGACATGAACAAAATATCAGATTATCTGTCTTATACCTTTTTATACCTACAAAATTTCATATATAGGATACGTAAGTCCTATATCTTTTGACCTGAACGAATTTTCAGACAGTCTGTCCTATACCTTTTGACATGCAAAAAATGTCAGATAGTCTGTCCTTCACCTTTTGATATGCACAAAATGTCAGAAAGTCTGTCCTCTACCTTTTGAAATGCTCAAAATGTCAGACAGTCTATCCTATACCTTTTGAAACGCGAAAAATGTAAGACAATCTGTTCTACACCTTTTGACATCCTCAAAATGTCCGATAGTCTGTCCTATACGTTTTGACCTGCACAAAATGTCAGATAGCATGTCCTATACCTTTTGACATGCACAAAATATCAGAGAGTCTGTCCTATAACTTTTGACATGCACAAAATGTCCGATAGTCTGTCTATATCTTTTGACATGCACAAAATGTAAGATAGTCTGTCTTATACCTTTTGACATGCTCAAAATGTTCGATAGTCTGTCCTATACCTTTTGACTTGCACAAAATGTCAGATAGTCTCTTCTATAACTTTTGACATGCACAAATTATCAGATTATCTGTCCTTTACCTTTTTACATGCACATATTGTAAAATTATGTTTCTTTTACCTTTTGATAAGCAGAAAATGTCAGATAGTCTGTCCTATACCTTTTGCAATGCACAAAATGTCAGATAGTCTGTCCTATACCTTGTGCAATGCACAACATGTCAAAGATTTTCTGTCCTATACCTTTTGATATGCATAAAATTTCATATATAGTATACGTATGTTCTACATCTTTTGACCTGCGCAAAATGTCCGATAATCTGTCCTATACCTTTTGACCTGCACAAAATATCAGATTATCTGTCCTAAGCCTTTTGACATGGACAAAATGTCAGATAGTCTGTCCTATACCTTTTGACATGAACAAAATGACAGATTATCTGTCCTATATCTTTTGACATGCACAAAATGTCAGATTATCTGTTTTATACCTTTTGATACCCACAAAATTTCATATATAGTACACGTAAGTCCTATATCTTTTGACCTGCACTAATTTTCAGATAGTCTGTGCTATACCTTTTGACATGCAAAAAATGTAAGATAGTCTCTCCTCTACCTTTTGACATGCTCAAAATGTCCGATAGTCTGTCCTATACGTTATGACCTGCTCAAAATGTCCGATAGTCTGTCCTATACGTTATGACATGCACAAAATGTCAGATAGTCTGTCCTATAACTTTTGACATGCACAAAATGTCGCAGATTGTCTGTCCTGTACCTTTTCATATGCACAGAATGTCAGATAGTCTGTCCTCTACCTTTTGACATGCTCAAAATGTCCGATGGTCTGTCTATATCTTTTGACATGCACAAAATGTAAGATAGTCTGTCGTATACCTTTTGACATGCTCAAAATGTTCGATAGTCTGTCCTATACCTTTTGACTTGCACAAAATGTCAGATAGTCTCTTCTATAACTTTTGACATGCACAAATTATCAGATTATCTGTCCTTTACCTTTTGACATGCACATATTGTAAAATTATCTGTCCTTTACCTTTTGATATGCACAAAATGTCAGATAGTCTGTCCTATATCTTTTGACATGCACAAAATGTCAGATTATCTGTCTTATACCTTTTGATACCGACAAAATTTAATATATAGTAAACGTAAGTCCTATATCTTTTGACCTGCACGAATTTTCAGATAGCCTGTTCTATACCTTTTGACATGCCAAAAATGTCAGATAGTCTGTCCTATACCTTTTGCAATGCACAAAATGTCACAGATTGTCTGTCCTATACCTTTTGATATGCATAAAATTTCATATATAGTATACGTATATCTATATCCTATATATTTTGACCTGCGCAAAATGTCTCATAATCTGTCCTATACCTTTTGACCTGCACAAAATGTGAGATTATCTGTCCTATGCCTTTTGAAATGCACAAAATGTCAGATTATCTGTCTTATACCTTTTGATATGAACAAAATGTCAGATTAATTGTTTTTTTTACCTTTTGACATGCACAAAATGTCACAGATTGTCTGTCTTTTACCTTGACCTGCACAAAATGTCAGATTATCTTTCCCATGCCTTTTGACATGCACAAAATGTCAGATTATCTCTCTTATACATTTTCACATGCACAAAATGTCACAGATTGTCTGTCCTATACCTTTTGACCTTCACAAAATGTCAGATTATCTGTCCTATACCTTTAGACATGCACAAAATGTCACAGATTATCTGTCCTTTACCTTTTCATATGCACAAAATGTCAGATAGTCTGTCTTTTGCCTTTTTACCATAAAAAAATGTCAGATTATCTCTCTTTTACCTTTTCATATGCACAAAATGTCAGATAGTCTGTCCACTACCTTTTGACATCCACAAAATGTCAGATAGTCAGTCCTATACCTTTTGATATGCACAAAATGTCCGGTTATCTGTTCTTTACGTTTTGACATGCACAAAATGTCACATATTGTCTGTCCTTTACCTTTTCATATGCACAAAATGTGCGATTATCTGTCCTATACCTTTATACATGCACAAAAAACAGATAGTCTGTCCTAAAACTTTTGACATGCACAAGTTGTCATATTATCTGTCCCTTACCTTTTGACATGCACATATTGGCAGATTATCTGTCCTTTACCTTTTGATATGCACAAAATGTCAGATAGTCTGTCCTGTACCTTTTGACATTGACAAAATGTCAGATTATCTGTCCTTTACCTTTTGTCTTGCACAAAATGTCAGATTATCTGTCTTATACTTTTTAATATCTACAAAATTTCAAATATAATATACGTAAGTCCTATATCTTTTGACCTGCACGAATTTTCAGATAGTCTGTCCTATATCTTTTGACATGCACAAACTGTCAAATAGTCTGTCCTATACCTTTAGCAAAGCACAAAATGTCACAGATTGTCTATCCTATACCTTTCGATATGCACAAAATGTCCGATAGTATGTCCTTTACCGATTGATATGCACAAAATGTCAGATGGTCTGTCCTATACCTTTTGATTTGAACTAATGTCAGATTATCTGTCCTATACCTTTAGACATGCACAAAATGTCCGATAGTCTGTTCTTTACCTTTTAATGCACAAAATGTCAGATGGTTTTTCCTATACCTTTTGATATGCACAAGTGTCAGATTATCTGTCCTTTACCTTTTGACATGCACGAAATGTAACAGATTTTCTGTCCTATACCTTTTGATATGCACGAAATGTCTGATAGTCTGTCCTTTACCTTTTTAATGCACAAAATGTAAGATAGTCTGTCCTATACCTTTTGACACGCTCAAAATGTCCGATAGTCTGTCCTATATCTGTTGATATGAACAAAATGTCAGAAAGTCTATCCTATACCTTTTGACATTCATAAAATGTCAAATAGTCTGTCGTATAACTTTTGACATGCACAAAATGTCAGATAGACTGTTCTATACCTTTTGATATGCACACAATGTCAGACTATTTGTTCTTAAACTTTTGATATGCACAAAATGTCAGATAGTCTGTCCTTTACCTTTAGACATGCACAAAAAAAACAGATAGTCTGTCCTTTACCTTTTGAAATGCACAAATTGTCAGATTATCTGTCATTTACCTGTTGACATTGACAAAATGTCAGAATATCTGTCCTTTACCTTTTGACTTGCACAAAATGTCAGATTATCTGCATAAAATTTCATATATAGTATACGAATCTCCTATATCTTTTGACCTGCGCAAAATGTCCAATAATCTGTCGTATACCTTTTGACATGCACAAAAGGTCAAATAGTCTGTTCTATAACTTTTGACATGCACAAAATGTCAGATAGTCTGTTCTATACCTTTTGATATGCACAAAATGTCAGATAGTCTGTTCTATACCTTTTTATATGCACAAAATGTCAGATTATCTGTCATTTACCTGTTGACATTGACAAAATGTCAGAATATCTGTCCTTTACCTTTTGACTTGCACAAAATGTCAGATTATCTGCATAAAATTTCATATATAGTATACGAATCTCCTATATCTTTTGACCTGCGCAAAATGTCCAATAATCTGTCGTATACCTTTTGACATGCACAAAAGGTCAAATAGTCTGTTATTTACCTTTTGACATGCACAAAATGTCACAGAATGTCTGTTTTTTACCTTTTCATATCGGACAAAAGGTATAGGACAGACCATCGGACATTTTGTGCATATAGAAAGGTAAAGGACAATATGCACAAGATGTCAGATAGTCTGTCCTTTACTTTTTGACATGCACAAAAACATTGATTACTTTAAAATTGGTTGATACCCCATTTCTTATATTCAAACATCAGATTATATCTATAAAACACGTAATAAATGTACCTTTTCTATCCCAGTCTGGGCCATTACATCCTTCAACATATCTCCCTGCCACATTGTTGTATAAACAAAAGTATTTCATAGTGCTGTTACACTTTACTTGTGATTGAAGTGTCCAGCTAGCTTGTAAAGGACATCTGAAGTCGTATGGGTCTGTGCACAAAACTACTGTCTGAAAATACATATCATATAAATTGATAATTGAATATTAAATTAATTATTTGATATTAAATTATACATGGTGTATATTGTTTTGACTTTTCGTCGAGAACAATTAAATATGGTCAGTGGCTAAACAGTTTATAGAAATCAAATTCTCTTCATTTTCTCAAAATCTTTTCAGGAATAAGTTAAGGCACCGTGGATTATTAGAATATAGTATATGTGTAAAGTTAATTTCACATATTGTAAGAATATTTCAGAGGAGTCCCATTCAAATAATGACAAACCTTAGAGTATTTTCTTTAAACTTTCTCTTGATTTTTTAGTGTTTTTTTTTCCTTCTTTAATGAACAATACAGTAAATTTTGCATTTCCCTGATGAATTAACTTGTTGGAAAGATTTGCAATACTTTCAAGATAAAAAGCAGTAGCAAATTAGGCGAGGTTCCCATGACCATTAACA
This sequence comes from Mytilus galloprovincialis, assembly GCA_037788925.1. Classification (NCBI taxonomy): domain Eukaryota; kingdom Metazoa; phylum Mollusca; class Bivalvia; order Mytilida; family Mytilidae; genus Mytilus; species Mytilus galloprovincialis. The sequence continues at coordinate 22,774,604 of CM075338.1, read as the reverse complement.
ACTGTACATACATGTACAAACCCATATGAAAGGATTTGCCATCAATAAAGTTTCTTTACTACATATTAATGAACCAACCATGTTGAACTAAAACAACATGAGTGTTTGTCAATGTGTAACCAATGTAGAGACATTTGCATATTTTTAACTTAGTCAGTTGGGATTTTTTCCTATCAGAATAGCAATAAATGATCTTAAACAAATGCAAACATAAAACAAGACAGCTTTTCCTTTTTTTGTTGGCAAAACATAACTTCATACCACACACATAATTGACATAAAAGAATAAATTAAAAATTTGTATTTATACTTACTTTAAGAACTAAGCATGCTAAAACTGAAGTGCAATACCTTATCTTGCTTTTCAACATCATCACCTTAAACTTAAAAATCAAATCAACTGTTAATGAAGTATATTGACACACGTAGAACTTGTTTAAAGTTATTACTTGTTTATAACACAATACTGATTCAGATTTAATCTACAACTTTTACATTATATGACATTTGTTGTCCATTCGTTTGATGTGTTTTATCATTGTATTTTGCCATTTCATTAGGGACTTTCCGTTTTGAATTTTCCTTCGCTTCGGATTCTTGATTCTTTGGTCGTCTTTTGTTTCCTAGTAAAACCTACGAGATGTGACCTACCGAATTAGACATTAAAAATCTAGTGAACCTTCAGGAGCATCTGATATCACTCCCAGTTTTTGGTTGAATTTGTGTTGCAAAGTTTTTTTTTCTATGTTGTATTTTGTGTACTACTGTTTGTCTGTTTGTCGGTTTCCCTTTAAGCCATGGCGTTGTCAGTTTATGTTCAATTTGTGAGTTTGAATCTCCGTCTCGTATCTTTCGGCACTTTTATATAATACAGCTATATATCAGAGCTCAAATGCAGTGGTTGTAAGCTATATTATATATGTAACTGTAATGACGTCAACAGTTTGAAATTCTCAAAAGTAATGCTGTCTATAAAAAGACTCCAATACGAACAAATGTGATTAAATTCAAACGAGAATACTTATAGCCTAATAATAACAAAAACAATTGATAAAAACACAATACAAGAGATATGAACCAACGACAACTATTGAATAACAGGCTTCTAACTTGGGAAAGGACAAATGTGGCGGTGTTAAACATGTGTGTGAACGCTTGACGATGACGCTTACCTGGACAGTGGTTTAAAAAACACATAAAGAACAAGCTATAAATACGGTAGTTTATTTAAGATAGATACGAGGCATAAAAGTAACTAGTTGAAAATCAGGCTTCGAAATAAGAGTTCTCACTAGTTTCGGAAAGCTTTTTTAAAATCAATTTTAACTTCTAAATGTAGTAAATGTATCGTGTTCTGCCAGACTAAAAAACGGTTCAATATTCAAACATTTAAAATTAGATAAAACAAGACTTGAGTACAACTAAAGATGCCAGATGACAGAGTTAACAGTAAATGAAAAAAAAAAACAATCATTATACTGCCACAGTAAAATGTCACTATTAAATATACAAATATACGCACTTTTATATTTTTTGATTGCACAATAGTTAGATAGGAAGATGTGGTTTGATTACCAATGAAACAACTCTCCATTCAAGTTACAATTTATAAAAGTAAACCTTTATAGGTCAATGTACTGCCTGCAACACGGAGCCTTGACTAACACTGACCAGCAAGCTATAAGCTATAAGCTAATGGGCCCCAACAATTACTAGTTTAAAACCATTCAGTCGGAAAAAACGAGAAACACTAGTACTTATGATCCATACACACAGACAGCAACCACTGAAAATCAGTGTTCACCATCACAACGAATATGTCATTTGATAAGAGACCTTCCGATTTAAATTCTCCTTGGAGTTTGTTATTTTTGTAATTTTACTTTTTACAGCAACTTAATATAATTATAACGGTCAGTTTTTATTGGTGGAGGCAGCAATGTTGTCTGGAAATTCCCACTGAATCTTGGCAGAAAAACTGAAATAAGATTCCCGCTACAACTGTACATTAGTGGTACAGTAAATAAGTTCATGTCATACAGTGACTGTGAACCATTTCGAATTTGAACATTTAATTTGTACAAAATTCATATAGCAAAACTTTGAATGCTGATTTAAGACTAACTTACAAAAGATATGCAGAAATACATTCCAACGTAAAGACCTAAGGCAGATAAAGACACGATTCATACCCCTACACATGAACCCTACCTTGCTATATGTTATGTGTGAATAAACTCATCAAATATACCAGGATTTATATATTCAATTTGTATTAGCGCTAGATGCGCGTTTGGTCTACACAAGACTCAATAACTGACATTAGCATGTCGACAAAACATGTTGGCTACTGAAAGGTTACAATTTAGTTGTATATTTGAAAAGGGAATGATAACATTCCACTTGTCCATATTTGTTTTATAAATATAGTATGATTTCATATGTTGTAATACATATCTTTTCAAATGTTTAAACGCACATTCATATTCGCAAAAATCAAGATATGCGTAGAACTCGGCTTCTTCCAAGGTAATGCGGTATTATTCTTTTTATATACACTTTGAAATGAGTTTGAAATTCTTGTTATGTAAATTACGGATAATATTCAGATGCCTGTTAATTATAAGACGTTTTATATTTGATTTGTATTTCTCTACCCAATGACATGTGATTAAGTAATGCATTTTAGAACTTGATAACATTGGTATCTAATTAAGAAAAAACTATAATGCTGTAAAGATATCAACACAATAGTTTAAGCTATTGATACAATGGATAAGCGTTCATTCACGAAAAACAAACAACTCGCCCTCGAGGCTCATATTATCTTTTATCAAGAATCAACGCTTTTTCATTATATCTATAATACAGAATTGCTTACAGCACACAATATCGACACTTTATTTGAATAATATATATATATATATATATAGATATATATAAACTGTACAGTTCGATTCATTCACATAAGATATACTTTTATTTAAAATCAGATATCAGTGTATAAACAAATGTCTTTTTACTGATTAGGAGACGATGTGTTAATATATATTAAGGTTTACCTTGATGCTCTATCGTGACTGGCTCCCTCCAAGTAATGTTAAAAGCATGTAACGGACAGGGACTTCTACCTAATTATCTATGCCGGAAAAAATGTATTAAAAATCACATATTTCTGTCTATGGTTGCTACGTCACAGCTACTATATTTTCCTTACATCTTTGTTACGGCACGGTGACAAAAATTTGCTACATCTTCTGAAAGACCAAGTGAAGTGTTTCTGTCAATTTTGCGATCCAATATTGTTAAGGGCATACGATACAGTAGATAATAACGATTTCAAAAATTTTCGTGTTTTTTACGCGAAGTTGTTAATCAGAACGTTGTAGTTTCGCGATGTTTCTAATAAGAACAATTACGTTTTTCGACGTCGCTTTAGATGTAGTCACATTTAAGGAACACGACTGACGTCATAAATCCGATTGCGTAAATTTGAAAAAAAGTACCTTCTAAGAAAATATGTCATATCACGAAAATTGTTATATTTATTCATTAATAATTAATTCAACCGTATTAACTTGAAATGTGAAAATAATAAAATCCACATTCGTAATGTTGACAGTCTTTTAGTTCATACAGAAAATGAATAAAAAAAAATATAAATAATGATATCACTATTAAAGCGTAGATATAGTTCTGAAAAAAATATATGCAAATTAAAAAGGTTCTTAAATCAAGACTCCTAAACTGTGTAATTGGGTCTAAGAGATGAAATCAGTAAATAAAGAATCTGTAATTTGGCAACTTCCTTGAATGATTTAATTTTCAAATCGTGTTTACGGTTTTTGAATAAGTAATTGAAAAGAGAAAAATGTTAAATATAAACGGTAAAAAAAAAACATTAGAAGGAAAAAAACAAAAACAACGAAATCCGAGGAAAATTCAAACAAAACAGTCAGATGACAAAATCAAAAGTTTAAACACATGAAAGAATAATGACAACATTCATATTCCTGACTTATTACAGGCATTTTCGTAGGTCGGAATCGACGATTAAATCTGGTTTAATATCTAGCTAAATCTCTCAATTGTATTACAGTGGTATAAAATTCCATAATATTGACATCAATTAATGAACAAAACAAACAGACATAATATGTAAAAATTACCAAAATAGTGGTACAGCATTCAATATTGTCATACTTACAAACAAATATATCAAAACATCGACTACACTGTCTTGAATGTTTAAGATCATGAACGATATAAATGGTGAACATGGTGAATTAAAACGTAGATTCCATCAGCAAATATACCGACGTTCATCACATGCAATGACTTTTGATCGAAACAAATGTTTGTGGGATTGTATGTAGTCATGATTCATCAATATGGTTGATCAAATATCAAATTAAAGTAAGTCAAACGTAGTAGGTTTGCAGACTGAGATAACAATATTCACAATTATAAGTCAAAGTAGTCTTTCCACCATACTTGATTTGTTTCATATAGTTCATGGGCTGATCAGCTGCACGAACATTAGTTGAGTCGCAGAAGTCGGTTTGGTATAGAACATAACTCAAAGTTAGCTTGGATAACCACATTTAGTTTAACAACATATTTAAAAATGTGTTAGACGACAGATCAAACGTTAAGAGTTCAACTTATATTTTTACACAAATTTAAGTCAAGCACTCTCGAAGCATTCACAGAAAAATGCCTTCATGACCAATTTTTTGGCACATGAAGTGGATATATTCAATTTTCAAACAAGAAAAAAAAATCAGCGGTGTTTTGATGATATTAAGTGCATGCAACAAATCAAAATCAAAGCTAGATGTGGCATAAGTTTGTGAATCTAAAATCACAAAATTACGAACACGTCAGGAAAGGGAGAATAAACTATATACGAATGGTCTGGTTAATCGAATCCCGATTGATGAATATGCTGGTTTATGATAACATTTTGTTTCATTAACGCTAATAGTCAAATTTGAAACAAATGTTATAGTCATTTCCTTTGAGTGAATATGTCTGAAACGTTTCGTTGTATCCACAAATATATTTATGTATAATGTATATTGTATTAATATCATAGCATCTGTATTTACTAAATAAAACAAAAATCGGTGCTCTTATCCCTGAATATTCTTTTCGCGTGCACTCCTATAATGGAGATCAAACATGTTCTTATAAATAATTTATCAGTTAACATGTCATTATGTTATGTCATCTATATTTGCAAGGTGCCTTAATTTTTAATACAAGGGGGAAAATCTACGTCATCACGCAGGGTGTCGGCGATTGAAATTAGACCACCATCTTGTCGCTTCGAATTCAAGGTAAGAACTTTACTTATTATGCCAGTTATATGAGGGTTATGATTATACAAAATAGTCCACCAAAGACTATATAAAGTAGGGAAATAAATGAGCCATCGCTCAATATTATTTGTTATCTCAATTTTGCAAACACTTCGATACCAGTTTTAGGAGTCTGATGTATTTCAGCAATGTATCCATGGAGAGTTTGAGGAACAAAGAGCTTGGCTTTAACAAGGTAAACAAATATCTTGAAATACAAATGGTTTTCATGTTCTATGAAAAAGGGCCAATTGTTGTGTTTCATGGCTTTTTACAAATTAAAAAAGGAACTATTTTGAGAAAATGCCTCATCATTTATAGCCATATATGGTTAAATGTTTGCATCTAATGAGACATTTCAGTTTTGAATCTATACATTTATATGGCTCAAATTATCTTTTTAATAAATGATATTATTTAATTTCTAGATTCCAGATCTCATAAACTTTTTCTGGAAGTAATCGAAAGCAATATTTGCTAAACGATTTAAAAAAGCTGTCACCAGTGCACCAGACATATGGCCTTGAGGTGTATCACTCTCTTGTGAACCAGTATGCACCAAAGAACACCAACTTCTTCCAATATGCAATGAAAGCAAGGTAATTGATTGTGGACAATATGTTAAAATAACCAATACCAAACAAAATAATGAAAGGTGTGTACCTGTACTGTAATCATGGTCACCACATAGTGTACACATAATCTCATCAGAGGCTAATTTTAAACTTTGAAGCAATAAATTAAAAAGTTAAGTAGGTTCATTATCTTTAAATTTGATGAGTTAAATGATTTTGTAATGTTTTTTCTTCTTCTCCAGAATTTATATTGCTGCATTGCATTACAATGAAAATGGAAATAGACAGCAAGCTGTCACAAAAGCAGGCATCCTGAATTGGAAAAAGTCGTTCCTTAAAGAAAAAAAAAGGAGAGCAATGTGTTTTCAAACCGCAGAAAGTTCAAGCGACCTATGGTAAGATTTCATAAAACTTTCTGGTTCAATAATAAAACATAAAAAGCACTATGCAAGACATTTATTTTGTAATAATATTGGTTTATTAACAGTATTACGAGTCTCTTTTTGTACAATTGGAATTAAAAGAGGTAATATTCTAAAAATGCAGACTGCACATGCAAGTAATGTCGTTGCATCTATTAATTTGCACTGTTAATTAGTTATGTAAATTAGAGGCTGAACTATTAGAAATAGTTTATATTTGTCTTGTAGATTATGTTGGAGCTTTTCTGAAAATAACTGTTGACAGACAAAATAACTTGTCAAGCATTAAAGAAGCCATAGAGGACTTTAACGTTGTATGCCAGAGAATTCCTCCACTAACATCATCAAACCCTCAATTTGATAAGACGGAGTTAATAAGACATCGAACAAGTCGTTTTGCTAGAAACTGACATCATTTCTCGTACATTTGTTTAATTATGTTATGCGATCATTGTTCCATATAACTCTTCACCATTTACATTGTATTTACCACAATTTACATCATGTAGTCAAGTGTTTTTATCTTTCAAAGCTCTGTTTGTGGAAACATGAAATTTACCCAGATTTTAACCACAATTATTTTTTCAAATTATCATGGCCTGGCATATTTGAACCAAGTAAAGTCCTCAGACGGGAATGCCTCCCGAATTTTTAATACTGCACATGCTGGTATCACGTTTCTTCTTTTTTTACCAAGTATATGCCAGATCCAACGAGTGAACCGTCTGTACGCAACATATCTATATAATCTGAAAAAATAGCATATTTAACAGATTATTCATATTCGTTTTACAAAGTCATACAGTAATACTCAAAGCTTGAACAAGGATATTATTTTAACTGATATATGACATATATCAGTATACTGAAAAAAGGGATCAAGATGAGTTCATATTTTCATGATGATACATATATATTTTGTATGTTTATCCAGATTTATTTATTTAACCTTTTTTGAACTTCATCATTAGCTTGGTCTTGACATTTTTTTTATTATGTTTCTGATTACAGTAGTAATTAAAAAATTATAGTTGTGAAGTTAAATCTATGTTTAATCATCAATATTAAATTGAACTTACTCATGAATTGGTTCATTATCGTCTACTGGTCCCTGCTTTTCAACAAAGTCATACAAAGAGACCTCAATGACATGTATATTTAGACAGTTTCCAGTGCACCCCTCATGGTCTGTTATACAATCAAGGTCCCCATCTTCCATCTTTTCTGCAACCGGACCAACTTCCTTGCAACAAAGGCATTCGTCCACAGTGGGCATTGCAGTGCAGTTGTTACAGTCACACCTGGGAAATTTAATGTACAATGTACATGTAGATTTGACTTGCAAATATTTTACAATAAATCCTCAGTAAGATCCATTATTATGTAAATTTGTAAAAAACAGTCAAGATATTCATAAAAAAAAGTTACAAAGCATCAATGTGAAATGAATAACATGGTGCATTTTAACATTAATTCAATATCATTGTGTCAAGTGAATAATTTTTCAAATTAAAACTTATAGTTTATATGTCACAAAACGGACGAAAACATATTAACATCTAAGGAGGCTTGGTAATGTGAAGTATTTAATCGTGTTAGACAGTACTAGACAATAAACCATACCATTCAAAGTTATCCATCCGGCTGTCTTGCAGGTCAGAGCAGTTAGGTTCAGCTTCAGAATTTTCCTCAGAGGAGTCCGATTGGTTTTGACTGCTCACTTCGTTTTGTTCAATATGATCAACAGGCTCGAACTGATACGGTTGAATATTATCAACAGCAGTTATAAATGGCTCATCGCCGCTGTCCTGTCCGTCGAAATCCATTGTATACCTTGTTTAATTTTAGTTGGAAATAGTATGATTCTCATGGTCTAGCGGATGTAAAGAACAAAAATGACGTCACGCACTCATTCGGGACGATGCTTATTAAATGTCGGCAATTATCGGCAATGTCCGGAGAAGGATTATTTCAACCTGATACAACCTGTTTTTATAGACATACGATATGTGTTACACACTTATCTACGAAATTAACGATGTTTACATCCCATTTTTACGATTTATTTAACAAATGATTGTTTGAAGTGGCCGGTGTCCTTCGTAACGTTTTATTTTAATTTTTTATAGTAAATTTTACTTAATTGATTATAAGAATTACTAAAAAATGGAACATACTATATGGAAGATAATAATAATTTATTTCAATTCATAAATTTTATCCTGAATCCTAGCGGTTTTGAAATCTGGAGACAGGAAACAACAACTACTTTAATTTCATTACACACATGCATGACTCATATTACATATGATAAATGGATTTTAACTCAATTTCGTCATTTTTATCTAACAGTTTTGTGTGGATGTATTTTAATCCTTATTTATTTTATGATTTGGCTGAATCGTTCACAAACAATTGAATGTGTATTATTTGGTGATTTGTTAAATATAATTGCTATTCACTTCAGGGTAACCTACAATTGAGGTACCTTTAAATTTGACAGGCGTTTTTGTTTGCGTGAACATATTGAATTACCTTTGTATAAATAGACATGTGATCTTCATGAGATTTTACCTGTGTTTTAAACCTAAGAGTACATGAATGATAATGTGTTGTGTAAAATATTCATGCATATAGGATAAGACGATATTTAAACGTTATTTACTTGTTTTTTTCGGAATTTAGATAGGACAATTCTTATTATACAAACATATACAATGAGGGGATATGCTACACGGAAAATATAAAATAGTCCATAATGACAAAAAAACAGTATGTATGACAGGAATAATTTATAATTCAGTCATAGTCGGCGAATTGTACCCTATCGAATTGATATTACGGTTAAATGAAATTCGGATAAACCTTTTCTTTTAGGTGAAAAAATTGTTGTCTCTTCTTTGCTCCATGAACAAAATCTACAACGTCGATTTTTACGATATAACTTTGACATTGGACTGCGGTTATTTGCATAATATTTTAAAATAATGTGAGTAAAAATCAAACGTATTCTGCTATATTTTTTTTACCTTTTAACGTTTTTGTGCTTATTTCAATTTGTCTGAAAAACGTTACGATTGCTATATGTTCTTACCCTGCAATTGCACATTTTGATATTTGTTTGTGTGCTGCTCTGTGAATCATGTCCATCATGTCCATGGAGCGTGATAAGATAGATTGCAGAAATTATCACGAAATGCACTATAAACACTTAATGGGCCGCATTCGTAGACCAATACTTCAAATCAAACTATAGTTTTCTTATCATTCACAGACTCTATGACAAGATAGACAATTTTAATTTGAAATGATTAATGTTCGTCATCTGAAAAGCAATATTTAAAATACATAAGCGTTTGGTGTTTACATTTCTCAGACAATATTAAAGAATAGTACATGTAGTAAGCTGGTACTCACACTTTGTTAAATGTCATTGGTGTCAGTGCCTTGGTTTTCTTATAAATTGGTTGCATTATTTCTCTCGGAAGTACAATGAACTAATTCATAATAGATTCAGAGTTTACTTTTAATTTACTTAGCACATTTGTTTGTCTTTGCCGTTCTTAATTCCTATTTCTTTTCGTCGTTCGATAATTTACATTTTATCGAAAATCTGGCATCACGATAACAGGATTTCGGTTTCGGGCGTTCCTTTGGCAGATAGTGCCTTTTGAGCAGATAATATTTTTAAAGTGTTGTTTTAGTTTTTTAATACCTTTACATTCATATTGAATAGTGATTGTACTTTATCGTGAAAGTATATTATGGCATAATGAGTTAAGTTTAATATACTATACTTGCTATCAATTGCCGAACAAAACAATATGTCGGCGTCCATATCAAGTTTATTTTGATATGGTTGTTTAAAATGTTAGTTATTTGGTATTTCTATGATGTACTTTTACATAGTTTTGGCTGCAGAATTCCCGCTTTTGACACTTTAACCAATTATGTCGGTTTTAACTGCTCATCCAATATTGTCGAATTAAATTATCAAAAACGTGAAAGATTATTTAGCGATAAAACCATTATTTTTTTAACATTCAGCTACCATTTTTTATAAGGAAAATACAGGAAAGGTAAAAAGCTAAATTTAGTAACAAAACATAAAACCAAAAAAGTCAAAGTGATTCAAACAATCTATAATAACGTGCAAACTTGGTTTTGAACTAACAATATTAGAATTTATATCTTATTAGGTGAAATGGTATCAATATAGATATTTGTCTTGAAAAGTCAATCATCAATACATTTTGACATTTAACAAAGGGAGGCTATAGAAGACTTTTTGACCTACAGTAACATATATTTAATCGTTAATTAGATGATTATCATTTGACACATAATACATACCTTTAAGAACAAATGTTAATAAATTAATATAAATACCACCTGATGTATAAAGCAAAACCGACACAAAATTGGGCTTTTCCAAATTACGAATGCACTTAAAAACAGCAAGGTGTTTGGTTTCTAAAAGAATTATCTTGATCTCACATGAACTTGTCAGGTTACATTCCATTGTTATCTAAATGTTAAAGGATATTGAAATACGTTGAACGAGGATGTAGTTTATTCTTGGAAGTACAGAGTTAATTTGGCCATGCATATATCGCACATCGGAACAAACATAAAATATCATGGCATGACACTATTTAACAAATGTTTATTCCATTCCAATTCTTCCAAACTAATATCTTCTGTCTCGTTCTTTATTGTGTATGATACAATAAGGAAAAAAGATGCAAAAACTCTTTTGATCAAATTTAATCCCATTCCAATTTAAACTTTATAAATTAATCCATAAAATTAGGAGAATATGTGTCAATGCATAATATATATTTTATCAAAACGTTTATATAAATAGGATTCAAATAATCTCTAACTGTTATTGCTTAAATGTAACGATATGTTTTAAGTTGACATGCTGATTCAGTATAATTTTTTCGTCTAGCATCCTGTATATTTTTTCTTATCGTCACAGTAAAAAAAAAGTATCGTTTCTGAAAATTCTAAACTCGTTATATTTCATCAAATCAGATGATATATGGTTAAATAAATAAACACATTAATGTAATGGTTTCTTTATGTAAATGTTTCCGGTATAATCAATTGAACTTATGCTACTGAGTTGTATCTACCAATGCAAACTAATGACAGAAAATATTAACAAAACAAATTATGTACTCAATTATGAACATTTTCAATAGTTTTGCGACATATTTTAAGGATAGTGACTGCTGGGATGGCAATTAAAATGATTTAAAGTCATGTTGCAAATAAATTTGATTTTTTAAAAATTCGATTTGAGAACTGTTTTACTTTCATTATTATTCTATTCAGATAAAACTAATTTCCCTTTAAATACACAGTAAAAAAAATATTGGTGTGTGTGCAGAATCATATAATCAATGTTAATCGATAAGAAAAAATATGTCAATTATCTGCAGGGAAAATCTGAAATAATTCTTAAACTAGATTGATTTTGCACTTTCTGAAGTAACGAACGGTGAATGCAGATAAAAACTTAGGAAAGATTTCTATTGTATTTTAATGTTATATATCGTGTTATATATCGTAAAGAAAATGTCTGTATCTAGATCTATTTTGTTTATCATCCGCCGTTCCTACAAGACATAAAGAATTAAAATGAAATGTAAAATATTATATCAAACACTATGAACATGTGATAATCATGATATCGATAGAAAAAAGTTAAAGGACAACAATAAAAGCGACACTACGTGGGTGTGAGTCCCATGGTTAATACAAGGTCATTGTTTTCCGTATGTTTGTTCTAAGACATTTAATCCTTGCCAACTGAATGTTGATGTTACTTAGCCTAAATGTTTACTTACATGTTTCTGTATTTATATGTATCATGTTTATATCATTCGGAGAATATCAGTTGTTATTGTCCTGCAAGATGATTACACAAGCATATTTTTAGATTTATTAATATAGATTATTCGGTCGATTATTTGCCCCAGGTAAAGTCGTTTAAAATTAGTACACGCATTTCACATTTAAATGAAAATTGAACTTTATCACAAGCTGTGCTATACTGAAAGACAAAAAGACAAACAACAAAACATGAAGCTTTGATTTTAATAATGATTCTATAGAAAAGCGAAAACAATGATATTCAATATATTTTAAAAAGAAAAGGTTTACGAATTAAGTATTAGTCTTAATTGGTTTTATTTAACAATGAACAAAGGCAATACTTATGGTGAAATCTGAATACATGTTTACAACAATCGCAAATTAAAGAAAAATACACAATTTCACTAGGAAATGAATATTAGTCTTGTACGATCGTTCTGATCTTATCATCATCTTAAAAGTGTGAATATTGAATCATTCTTTTAATAATTTATAAGAATTATCTATGATATTGTATGTCAAATGACTGAAAGAATAAACAATTGTGAGGTTTTTACAGATCTGCTCAGAATAATATGTATTCAGTTTTAGAGAATGTTTAAGATATACAAATTAGCAAACGATTATCAAGTTCATTTTCGATTCCGAATCCGAATCAAATTAAATAAAATCCAGTTTATTCCGAATCAAACACTTCTTATAAATTATCTAGCTTATAAATCATGTCTGGTAAAACGACTACTAGTATCTGTTCTACGTTTTGACAATAAATTAACCGAATTTCCAATTTGTCTTTCCTAATGTTTGATAGTAGGAAATTAGTAAATCCAGAAGGATAACATCACTAGTAAGGCATTTAACAAGTTAACAAAACTCATAAATAACTGATTTATTTCAAAAAGGTTCATTTTAAAATTGTTCAGAGAGTAAGTTTAATCATGGCTGTTAAACATTTCGAATAATCAAGATTAAAGCAATTAGTAGCTATTTGATAACACAGATCAATTATCTGAACGTGGATGATCAATTATGCTCTATGTTTTGGTGTATTAGTATGTTAATTTTACTAATTCTGATTAAACAAGTAATAGTTGTGATCATTCAGTAGTTAGTTAAGAATACTGATTATAGTTTTTTTTCGAGCAAAATATCGTTTTTATATATTTCATTTTTATATAATGGTGATGATTTTGTTTTCGTTTAATACCATCAAAGAAGTAGTTTTATAGTCGTGGCTTTTTTTATCACATTTTAACTAAATTAGAGTCCGTTTATTGTTGACGTGATACTTTTGCACCATTTATTTACAGACAAAGACAAATTGATTGATTGAAAGCATATAACAAGCATTTTAAAACTGAAACTTTTAGTAAGCAGCTACTTTGATGAAAAGAAAATTGAAATTCCTGGATCGTATAATATAAATGATGATTTATATCAGCACTCGTGCTCTAGTGGTGTCATGCATAGACTGAATACTACAGCGACTTGCGATGAAAATATACTCAAGTCCGATCTCTTCACATGAAATTTGATTCTTAGACAATAACACAGCGTAAGAAAAAAATAAAAGTTATATTACATAAAGTTATTTTAGGATCATAAAGTGGTCAGTGGATTCTTAAAAGAAATGATTTTAGAACAATAGGTTGACCTCGGAAAAATTGGTTAACCAGTACATTTCCAGTGTTTGATATATTAGAAATTACCTGACGGTTTAGTTATAGAACTTTTGTGAAGATTTTGTATCGATCGAATTTTTTTCTATCTCAAGTTACTATCTATCATTACTGGCTTCCATTATAACAAATACCAAAGCGATTGTCTAAAACTGTCACTTTAGAACCAAGGAGTCACTTTCGATTTCAGTTATGTTGTTATATTCATATATATGTGTGATTCATTTTTGTCAAGTTTAAATAAATTTTTAAAAGTTTTCAAAGTAAAAAAAAAAACATTATACAATGTCTTTTTAAGACGATAACTTAAACTTTTAAACATAACAGACTAACAACAGCGTGTGACATTTTTTCCGTTTATGCCACTTTTAAAATGTTTGCATTTAATCCGTGTTTACTTTGGTTGTCCTTGGCGGATATGTTAGCTTGCCGGCTAAGTTTTCGAAAACATATATTAAATTTGATACGTCAAAGATGAATATGGCGAAGTGGCATGATTGCTTATGATACAACTTTCACCCAAAGTTTAAATGAAGCTGATATTGGCAAATAAAAACAACCGTACGGCCTTCAACAATGAAAAAACCCATACCATATTGTCGGGAATACATGACCTAAACATGAATTATATGAAACAATTCAATTAAGAAAACTATCCGACTAATTTTAACCCAAATATGAAATATCCTGTCGTGAGCGTGTTTACAACTTATTATGAAAGATTAACCTACATATAAAGAAAACAAGCAGCAATATTTTTTACTTTTTGTTTGAAAAACAAAATCAGTAAAAAAGGTACTTTTGCATTGTTTTCATTCTATCAATAGAGTTCTACTTTTTTATTATTTATGAGTAAATCGTCTACTTAAACTACAGAGAAACATGATATCTTGAGTACCTCGATCGAAGGTGTAAATGCATGCATATATAACATTTAGCAAATTGAAGCCATTACATGAACATATTATCACATGCAACTATTAGAAATATACTGACCTTTGATGAAGGTGTTAGGTAGATTGACAAGAGGAAAATTCACATCTTTGAGATTAACATGCAAAAAAAAAATGAGAATAAAAATGAGGAATATATCAAAGAGACAACAACCCGACCAAACTTCAGTACGCAGCCGCAGGCCAGCAATGGGTTTTCAACACAGCGAAACAGTTCCGCACTCGAAAGTGGGCCTGACCTGCCCCCTAAATTAATATGTGTACTAGTTCAGTGAAAATGGACGCCATAACTAACTGCAAAACCTATCAATGAACTATATAATAAAATATACAGACTAACATGTTTTTGTGAGATTTCAACACTCATCCCATACCTCTAGCCAATGTAGAATGAAGTAACGAACAGCAATACGCACGTTAAAATTCAGTTTCAAAGAAGTCCGAGTACGATGCCAGAAGAGGTTACAAGAAAAACCACCTAAGCAAAATGACATTGATACATAAATTAACAAAGGGCTATAGCTATAAGAAGTTACTGACATTCAAACTCTATACATCAATTAAACTAATTCAAATAGTACGTCTTCATCAAATGAAAATCAAACACAATCCTTCCCGTTAAAAGTTTAATTTCATACCATCATAAAATATATGAGAAGAACATAACCCGTATCATTGACAATATGTATTGTCATAAACTGATATTTACTGTAATTGATCAAATACACTCAACAAATGCCCTTAACTGACGAAATACGATGTCAATGGCAATAACCTGTGAAACTACTGAGGACATTATTTCCATTGCATTTGTGTTTAACTCTTTAAAATAATACTATCAAATAGCCAAACTAAGATATATTCACTGCAAAAATACCTTGACACCTATGTACGCTTATATCTGTAAAAACAGACATGTTAACCACCTGAACAAATATGACAGACACTCATTATGGTTAAACAATATTCATTACTGCTTAAATGAACATAACGAGTTGACAGACAGAAAAGAAAAGAAAGATACATAACTATCGTCGTTCGATTTTGAGATCTTATTCCTTTTGTGAAAATTCTTGAAAGAAAATCATGTCATGTCTGGAACCGTAACATTCCATTAATGGACCTGACGTTTAACTTACATGTTTGTGATAAACCTTTTTATTATTTAGAAGCACTGGGTTTTTAATTGATCGTAAACAGCATCATCGTGTTGCTGTTAAAATTAAACTTTTTGAAGAAAAACATACGGACCTTGTTTCAAAAAGCAAAATCACAAACCAATGACGTCATTGTCAGTTATGAAGTAACTTTACAGGAACCTTTAAACAAAACTTGCAATGTGAATTGGAAATAAAATTATCAGAGGAAGAGGAATATTATATTCACGGAACACCATTCTACCGTGGATTATGGTTCATTATCGTCGATCCAGTGTCGTTCTTTCTAAACCAATATGTCACGATTAAATTGGGTCGTAAAACATTCCTCCCTTTTCAAGGTTTTCTTTTAAAGTTTCCTGTTGGGATTATTATTGGCATTATATTAATTGTAATAATCCTAAAATTGAAATCATCTGTTTAATTTTTAAAATTGTAACTTTAGGCAGTTAGTTTTATCGTTTCAATTCTTTTACATTTGTCATTCCGGGGCCTTTTATAGCTGACTATGCGGTATCGGTTTTGCACATTGTTAATGGCTGTATGATGACCCATAGTTTAAAATTGCTTTGTCATTTGGTCTCTCGTGGAGTGGCGCATTGTCAGTCATACCACATCTTCTTTTTTGTATTCACAGTATCGTTTCCATTTTGGTTACTATATTATTTAAGTTTACTTTATGTAAACCGTTTCAAGAAATTGTATATTATATACGGTAAAACTGAGAATGGAAATGGGGATTGTGTCAAAGTGACAACAACCCGACCATAGAGCAGACAACAGCCGAAGGCCACCAATGGGTCTTCAATGTAGGGAGAGAAACTCCGACACCCGGAGGCGTCCTTCGGCTGGCCCCTTAACAAATATGTATACTAGTTAAGTGATAATGGGCGTCATACTCAACTCCGAATTAAACACAAGAAATGAAATTAAAAATCATACAAGACTTATAGAGGCTCCTAACTTGGGACAGGCGCAAAATTACAGCGGGGTTAAACATGTTTTTTTTTATCGGTACATACTATCAATCAATGTGTTTATAACATTTTGAACGTATTAAAAAACATTAACTCCATCTGAAGCTGACATTACGCCTCGGAGTCGTAAAACTAAACTCAGTACACTCAGTACATTTTTTGACTCGAATAGATATATTAAGATGTGGAATGAGACAACTCGCAATCCAAGTCACAATATGTAAAAGTAAACCCTTGCAGGTCATCAAAATGGAACATATAACCAAGTATTTTGTTTTGTGAATTTCTACTTCTGAGTATGATAATAGTACTTGACATATTATTGACAACAAGGTCTATAGTACTGCAACCAGAGTTCATTTTTTAAAACTTTAATGGTCCGGAAGAACACACATCTCAATTATATTTCGATGGAAAGAAGAAAACGTGTACAATAAGAAAAGTTGGGTCGTAAAAATCCAGAGTGGTCACAATTTTGTGAAATTGAGTTCAAAGGTCAGACCTAAAAATATCAATATGTCAACCAAAAGGACAAAAAGAAGAAATATTCTGATATTTATTCAATAGAATGCTACAAAAACGATTCAATCATAAGCATATGCTATAAACGATGTAAAAACGACAAATTTGACTACTTATATGAAGAGCGGCCATTACAAAATGGCGTTGATTTGGAACCTTCTGATTTTTTTTTCCATTTAAGACATAACAAAAGAAGAAGTAGCCTTGACCTTTTCACATCCATAAACATTCATATTGTGTATAGTATTTCACTATAGTATATTACAGAATTATTTTCTAAAGTTTAAAACACCACTTTATCAAATTATTTCAATATTTTTTCTATCTTTGAAAAAAACAAAATTCAAGCGCTGAAACAGTGTTTTTAATTTTGCATCTTCAAGGTTGTGTATTTTGTAAACAATTAGTATCTAGTTATAGATAAATACATATTGTGTTTTTGCAAAGTCTGGACAGAGCAGTTATAACACAAAATATACTATAGTCACCCGAGGCGAATGCGAGGTCCTTTTTTTATAAGAACAAGTTAGGCGCAGGACAGAGTTTGTGCAAAGCAAACACAGTTTTTGAGTACAAATGCTATATGGAGCGTAAATACCGTCATGATTCGGTCAAACTCGTCAGATATAGTCTTACCTTTGCATAGGAAAACACAAAAGAAATGTGAATACAAAGTTTCGATCAATGTTCGTGACCCATATTCCCATATGCATATGCATGATGTATCTGCACTGCCAATCCCAAATGTAATGGGACGAATGTTGCTACAGAAACGATTGATTTTGTAATAGCCATACGTTTACGAATTTTTGTTATCTTTAGGGACAATATACGGTTCAGAAGCGCCTTTGTGATATTTTTCATCAATTAACTAACAAATGAATTTTTGAGCCTAGGCTCCGTGTTGAAGACCGGACCGTGACCTTTAATGGTAGCATTGGCACTCATATCACATCTTCCTATATCTATTAACAAGCTATGCGGGCATCATTTCCATAGAAATACCAAAACGAGGACATAGTTCATAAGAGCACTGGTGGCAGGGTGAAGTAATGTTCTTCTTTTAATGTATCCTTGATATTTTCAGACACACCTTGGTGTAATTCTGAAAGTCTTAACATAGACTTCAATTTTCCTGCAGCAGATATGGCATCCCCTAAATTGAGTTCAGAGCTAGACTCTATATTTCATATCCCTTGGCCCCACTGTGTATGAATTGTTAGGTGTCACAATACCTAGTTACTTCTGGAGTTTGGCAGTTTGGTAAGCATCAGAGACAATCTTAGCTAAAATTGATCGGTATATATAGAGGATGTGCTACATGAGAAAGGCTTTTTCTTATGGAAGAACAAATCACATCACTAACAATCGTTATTAATGAACTGACAGCAAGTTCAAATTTTAATTTTTCAGTAACTGTTTTACTTAATTGCACAGGTGTTGACTTCAATAAGTACTTGGTTATGCATGGATAAATGATTACTCACATTAATAAGCACAACTTAAATGACTGTCAACACGTTTAAAGGACTCAGTTTTGCGTAGTTTTCTGGGTTTTTTTTTAAAGTTTTTCTTTTACACAAAAACCCTGTTTTTATATCCAAACTACTGTTACAAGGAAGAAACTGAACGCGAGATCGTATAAAAGTGTCAGGTTGTGATACATGTCGATTAGTTTGATCACATATATGGATTTCTGTTGTTTCTAATATAAAGTTCCCCAAGGGTGACTGGGGAAACGAAATATGGTCACTTGGTCTTCCCCCGACCGGCAGTAAAACGAAGTGGGGCGTTCGTTTGGCTGTGTGGGATGTATCAAGTTCGCAGTCACGTCTGGTCAGAATGGGGACGTTAAATCCGATGCCTCGTGTGAAGGGAGTTTCACGATCTTTGCACGTTAAAAACCCTTGCATCAACTCTTTCAGGAGTCCGTAGGTGGCATGTTGCAATGGACAATTTCTGTCCCAATCCAATATACCATCATTTTCCATTGGCAGTCTAAATTTTCCCGATCATCATCCCGAATGGCCTCTATTATGACAAATCCTACCTATTATTTTTTATTGTTAACTTGTTCTCATCCTGAACATGCATGAAATATTTGCCACTGGACGTTAAGCAACCAACCATCAATCAATCAATCTAATTTAAAGATGGACACCAAGTTTGCATTCTGGTGCAAGTCTCATAGCATCACTGATGATTCGCCCACGGAAAGCAGAATATCAAGAAAAGTTGGTTTTAGCATCACCTTGTCACACACCAAATTTCTGCGAAACTTCAATAGTACTTTTCCCCCGACCAATTGCATGCATATTAATTGCTCTGAGGTTAAACATTGACATACAATGTATTTTCACACAATGTCAACTATAGTCATTATCCGGAAAAACCTGTTATCCGAAGGATTTGGTTAACTTTTATATAAAGTTAAAATTTTATTAACAAAAATATAACTTTTTTACAGAAAATACACGAAAGAACTACTATATATATTCAAATCACTCAAACATAAATTAACTTCTCCTACAAAATCTACATAATCACATCGAAACTATCAAATTGATTGTGAAGGAAAAAATAAATGGTGGAGCTGATTGACGGATAGGAAATTTCCGTAATTAAAAAAGGTACAAATGATGTTTTTATTTTTGAGTTTTTGACAAAATTGTTTGGAATTTGCACAACAAAATTTGCATGCAGTATCGCAATAATATGTTTTGTCCTCTCACATGTCAAATACTGTTTTTGAATCGTATGTTTTCTCGTTTTCAAAGAAAAACGCGTTAAATTTCTATCTAAAAAATCAGCCAACTTTAAGTTTGAAAGTTTTACTTGGAGATGGTATTATATTTATGTCTTTATCATACCGAATATCCTTGATGATATGTGCATAGAAAACATTTACGAAAATAGCGGGAAATTTAACCAAAAAATATATCTTTGGATTTTAAGGTCACTACCCAAAACCGTAAATTGAGGGGTACCCCCATTAAAGGGATAAAATATAAAAATGTGACCATAGAAACTTTTTACGACCCGACGGAAATTAGAATATATATATTATTCTATCATTTAAAACAATTTGCAGCCGTGTGTTATTCCGGACCATAAAACTCGTTAACTAAGCGTCTTTTTCGATGTCAGTTGCAGTACTACTAGTTTATCACACAATGACGAAGTGTAATATAAACATAAAAAGAACAACTAAAATCACAGAAGATGTTTTTAGATCAAAATATGTCAAGAACTATTTAAATAACGTATTTTTACAAAACAAAACCAAAGATCAGGCATCAGTTGTGATATATAGGGAAAAAAATGCTAAATTCAGAGATATATAAAAAATACATCAATTTACCAGTAAATTAACTGCGGGCATGCATAGCTATGCATAAAAGTATCATCGACATTCACATTACATAACTTTATTTGTGTATATAAAAAATTATAACGTTGTGTGGTTGAAAAATGTGAAAAATAAACGAACTTGCATTTAATTAAATCCGATTGGCAAAAGTGTTTTAATTCATAATAATAATTACTGAAAAGAAAGACAGCATTACTGACGTCATTCATTGTTCACATGAAGTCATTTGCTGGTAGAAAAAAAAGATATGCATTTAAAAAATTATTGAGTCAATTCATCTTTAAAGTTTAAAAGCTAAATATTTGTACATTGGAAATTTTAATGCATGTATAGCGCATATCCAGGTGCGGATTTAGGCGGGTGCGTGACGGGCGAGCGCCTCCCCATAAAATTTGCAAAGCATGGGTTGTCCTCAGCTCAATAAAGTATCTGAACAGACGACGAAAATTAATGTCATCGCATTGCATCTGTTTTAACATTCAAAGAAGAATATAAAACAGTAAGTTTAAGAGAAGCAACGTGATTAATAATAAACTGACCTACGGTTTATTTATAAGTTCTAAAAATATATTATACTTCAAAGGAAGGTGTCAAACCCAGTACTGCGTTTGGTGACAAATATCAAAGGCTTTAAGCCGTTCAAATAAAACAATTGTAACAGGGTAGTTGCTGATTTTATAAACAATTTCTTTGATAATCGAAGTATAAAAACATCCCTACCTCACTTTTCCATGAAGTAGGCGAAAGTGCCCGACCCGCTGTTGGGTTGGTTATTTCATCACAACACGGACAAAAAAACAGTCCAGGTTAGATTCTTTCTTGTTGAAAGATAAAAATACTGGTTCAAGCGAAAGGTTAGTTTGCTAATTTGTATCATTATACTCAAGACCCCAACCCGTACTACCGTATTACAAAGGATCACATGAAAATAAGCATATCTTCGTAAGGATCTCATTCTGGTTTTACTGGTTTGCGGTAAAACATGTATATAAAGAGTTTGAAACGACCTCCAAAAACAACAAACAAGAAAGAAATGAAATATTATGCAAAGACAATTAAAAATCGCTTGCAAAAGTCGATTTTTTTGTTTTCAAAATCTGATATTGGTCAGGTGAGCTATTGTTGAATTAATGAATTCTCAAAGATTTCTCAGAGATTTCTTGTTAATTATGTTGATTGTAGATTTTCAGGGATGGATTTATGCGATTTTAGCTTGAAACTTTTATTTTTCGCTAATTTTACAACAAAATATTTATTTCTCGCCACGCTTTGCTTTGTAAGATATTTACATTGCAACCTTACTAGAAGAATATTTCAAAAATTTCCGTAATTATACCTAAAAAAAAAAATTCGCCTCGCTTCGCTCTGAAAAAATTTAGGTTTGCGCCCCCTAACCTAAAATCCTGGATCCGTCCCTCATATCCACTAACATGACTAAGGTGATGATATATGCCAAAACATTTAAAAATTCATAGCCTTTGTCTTATAACGTTGACGAGCTAATAAAAACGACCAAATGTATACACAGACACAGTCAAGATTTAGAGGTTTGCATGAGGGAGATACATTCCTTAAACATGTTTATGTATATGAATAGTATACTCCTTATATAAGATAATGTATGTTCATCCAACTGTCGGATGGTTAAATGTCATTTGCTACTCCTTCTGACTTTAATCTGGAAAATAAACAGGTATAATTTTTTAAATATCAGTTCATACACCAAAAAAAAAAACCCACATTCTATTTTGTTTTCACTGCATCCATATCGTAAACGTAAACAAAATAATGTATATATAGTCATAAAATGCTCTTCTGGTCTATCATAATTAAAGCCAGAAATCGTTTATAAATTTTTATGATAGTTATGCAAACTATGGCCGACTGATAATTTAAAAGTAGTTATATGTTTCAACATTGAACATGTAACGACATGATTTTTTTTATATTTCCCCTCTAATAATTGTTGGAGAAACACCTATAGAGTCATATTTACTGTGTGAAAAACCTCTAAAACTAGAAAACCGATTTTCAAATTGTGTATTTAACTTCAGTTTCATCCAGTTTAATAATCTGTGTGAAAGAGGTTTATGTTAGTTACCTTTCGTTAGGGAGTCAAACATCTTTAGAAACAGGACAAAGTCTTATCCTATTTCAAAGATTTTGCAATGAGAACAGTCAGAAATTTAACTTGAGTTTTGGATCAGTGGTGATGTGGAGAATGAGTGCAAAAAATTAAATTAATGAAATTTGAAAGTACTGGTTCCAAACGAGGTTTTAATGTTATTACCCTGTCTGAGCACTGATTTTTTTTCTTAATCCCATTTTTATAGCAACTTTGTACAGTTATGACAGTATGTATACCAGCCATTTCATTTGATATTGTATATTAATATTTGCCATTGTTTGACTCTTTTAAATTTGAAAAAAAACCATACGGATCCCTCATTAGCATTCCTGTAACTTATGTTCGCATTATCCAAAGCCGTAGATGCAGGTTTTCTGTACTGATTTATTGGTTTCCCGAAACTACTTCGTTAGTTCAATGATCGATGCATTAATAATAATAATAATAATAATAATAATAATAATAATAATAATAATAATAATAATAATAATAATAAGAATAATAATAATAATAATAATAATAATAATAATAATAATAATTTTAATAATAATAAAAATAATAAAAATAATAATGGATTAAGGTAAAAAATTAAAAGCAATTACAGAAACGAGAGAAACAACTACATGTATTATTGCTGGTTATTCACAAAAAAAATTGTTCTACTCTCAAAGTACCCGTTTCAATTATTTAGCATGAAAAATGTTTCTCCACAGTTCGAAAAAAAACTTCTTATATGCTACTTTATCAAAAGTGTTCGGTATACTTACTCAGAAGATTGATATTTTGTATCTGATGGTTAATTACTTTTTCCTCATTAAATTCTCCTCCGAAATGCATTACTGCCTGGAATTAAAGATTAACGATCTGTTATAGTGTCAAAGACATAATATATTTTTTCTGGACCAGTTTTATGTTTCTATATCTATAAGCTCAGTTTATCGATTTAAGTTGTGGTATTGTTGTATCTTTACCCTAAGCCCCGGGTTCTCCCAGCTAGGAGTAGAAACCTGACACCAGTGGGCCTCTTGATGGATTCAGCTGATGACGGAGCCTGCGCACGCCTGAAGCGCCCTCTTACGACTGACCGTCTAAGTAAAGAGACGAGTATATAGAAGAGACAGTAATCAACGCCCCATAAAGAGGTAATTACAGCAATAGAGCCTTAAGTCCTTATATAACATAAGTCCAGGTCGGATCCTTTCAGGGGAAATAGTCTTTCCCAAGATGAACACCACATTATTGGTAGTTGCGGGTGGTTCGAACACACAGCGTGTAACCTGGGTAGCCATTTTGGTCAGGGAAATTTTGATCAGGTGCAGTCAAGCGTGACTTGCAGAATTTTTTTGGCTATGATGTGACTTTGGAAAATAAAGGCAACAGTAGTATACCGTTGTTTAAAACTCATAAATCCATGGACAAAAAACAAAATCGGGGTAACAAACTAAAACCGAGGGAAACGCATTAAATATAAGAGGAGAACAACGACACAACACTAAAATGTAACACACACAGAAACGGACCAAACATCAGACAAAATCCCACGAGAATAACAAATATAACATCAAAACCAAATACATGAATTTGGGATAGACAAGTACCGTGACACGTCTTATCGCAATGTGAAATAACACTCAAAAATAAGAGAAAACAAATGACGCAACGTTAAAATGTAACACACACATAAACGAACAATAATATAACAATGGCCATATTCCTGACTTGGTACAGGACATTTTTTAAAGGAAAAAATGGTGAGTTGAACCTTGTGTTGTGGCATGCGAAACCTCGCACTTTAATGGCAATATTAAATATAACATTGAAATGACAACATAATGTTACAGGACTACAATATAACTAAATAGGAGAACGTATTAGACAAAGAAACACATGATTAATAGATAACAAAAAGCATCAGGTTTAAAATTCAATACGCCAAAAACGCGCCTCGTCCACACAAGACTCACCAGCGACGCCCATATATAAAAGATCAAAAGTTCAAAAAAGTACAAAATTGTACAGCACTGAAGATCAAAAGTTGAAAAAGGTTGTGTCAAATACGGCTATGTTTTTATGCTTGGGATAAGAACATCCTTATTATTTAGAACAATTAATGCTATTGCAAACAGTAAATTTTATCAAATGAATATAAAATATATACATAATGAAACTGAAGTATTAACTAATTACAGAAAACAAAACCCGAATACATATGCAAAGACCAACACAGAATAGACACACCCGACTCAGTCCAGGCCTTAACGCAATAAATTATAAAAATGACGTCACATACGATGGTGAAAAGGCACAAAAATTACGTCACATTTGAATTTATGAAATTTCTGAAACAGCCCAAAAATGACGTCAAATATGAAAAACTATATCTCAAAAGTAAGATAGAATTAAGATTGATTTTAGATTATAATAGAACTAAATACTGATATTACATGTAAACACAAAGCATATTTCAATACTTATTAATAGCAATTAACTATAATATATATATATGTCCAGTTTGATAATAATCCAACTTCAAACGTAAATTATCGTACAGATTACGTTAAAGGGGCACTTGCTACGATATATATAAAAAAATAAAGTATGAATTTTTTTAGATCAATCATTGATCAAATTGGAATAATGAAATAATAATTTGCTTTTAGCAATCATTTTCCTTTAATTTTGTTGAAATAAGCGATTAAACATATTTTTTGACTGATTCACTTGCAAGTGAAAACGTCATCATCATTCTAACCGGTATTCATGTGAACTTCAAGTTAACCCCTAGCTAGAGATTGACAACGCATGCATTGTACGTGTACTGGTTATTTAAAGAAAAAGAATGTCAACAATGAAAGTGAAACTACGGTAAATCATTTGATTACTAATTCGATGCACATAAAATCATTCTTATATGGTTAAAAACAATGAGAAACATCTATTTTTAATCTATAAAATAAAATCAAACAGACCTATAAAAATGCAATTGCACGTGTTGTTTTAATCTATTCGTATCTTTATTTTTGTTTACATCGCTTATATGGTCATCTGAGGTCAAATCGATAGTTAATTAGATGGCGTCTGGACTAAAATACACACGAAACGAACCTATATATTATCTACCCCATGCTCTGTAAACTGTTTATTTTAGACTTTTGATAGTTTAGATAAATGTTTTACATTGTTATAAACCAAATATGAGAATTTGAGTCAAATCGGTTACAATGAATTTGACAGCTAGTGCCCCTTTAAACAATATTAAATCTAATAAATGAAGGCGGTGATTAATGTTTCTTTCCATAACACATAAATATAATAGAAAAGACGTCAACGCATTCGGTTTAGGCTCAAAAGAAAAGCTTTAGAAGCAATACCTCATCGAGAAAGCGTTTTTCACTGTCTGTGTAAGTTTTCAAACTTTGTTCAAGTTATTGATTTTTTTCAGATTGAGCCTCGCGTGATTTCGTGTTACCAGGTAACAACGATACTTGAGATCAATACCGGAAGTGATTTCCGTGGTTTGTTTACAAATGCAATGCACATCTTTGCTATTTGTAAACGGGATTTAGAATCAATTAAGACTTGTTTATTATTTTGTTATTGTCTTTTCATTTATGTATATTGAGAGTATCATTGCAAATAGGTCATTATTAAGCACAAAAAGTGGGTATAAAATTAAAATCAACTCCAGTCCGGAGACTGTTCTCCTACATGTACCTGGCATTGGTACGGCTACCGCTCATAGAATCATGGTTATGAGAAAAAATGGCATAACAATTACACCAGAAATATTGACCCAAACACCATATATGAAAAATAAAATGCCCTAGGTGTGAGATATGATTGATTTTCCCCTAAGGCTTGTGAATTGAATGACATGGACACTGTTGATATCAGGTATCAAGGTCAACCACATGTGTCACAAGACTATGAAACAGATACACATGTAAAATCACCTGAGGCAGTGGAACGTACAGTGTGGAACTCGCAGGTTGATCACAAGTCGACGAGATCCATGCCATCATGCATAGACGAAAATCAATATCCTACCCATGAGATAGACCGTTGCAGAATATTAGACGATAATCTGTCCTGTTGTGAGGAATCACTTCTTCCCAGCCAACCATTACAACCAGAAGTAATTGGCTCTGTATATGGATCACAATATGTCGAATATAAACCATCAGATAAGCCAGATCCGCCAGGTCAAGATCAGACCTTTAGGTGACAAGAAAACAATCAGTCTGTGGGTATTCAACACGATAAAAGCGGAAGTATGATTAGTTCAGTTGAATCAGCAACCCAGGTTTGTGGGTGCAAACTGTAAAGCAAACGATCTACCAACCTCTATGACAGAGAGAGATTTCGAGAACCCTCATCTCAATGATAGGTTTCAACAAAATCGACCGCCAACTGAACAGGACTTCTACAGCCAGAATAGGCAAACACTAATCAACACAGTCGGTCGTTAGATGATTCCGTCAACTATATTCAACCGCCTAAACAAACTGTTCAACTGCCTGTTGATCATAAAGTCAACCTCAACCAACATCGCCAACCAATTGTTCAATTCCTTGTTGAACAAACCACCAACTATAACCGACAACGTCAACAAGCTGTTGAGCGTACTGTCAACTACTCTCGATTACATACTCGAGCCATTCAACTATCTGGTGGTCACAGAGCCACTAACACACAACCAACTCAACAGACAATTCAACAATCAACCTGGCATATCATAAGCAACATACAACATCAACCACAGGGCACATCCGTGGCTGGCAGACAATTGCCTACTCAATCAACTTTCAACAGGTCACCTCCAACAATTGTCAATCAAACAGTCAACCATGGGGCTACAGGTCAACAAACAACTCAGCCAACCATCAACAGTTCAAACCATATAACTGCACATATGTCTACTCCATCAGTCAGGGAAAGGTAACCTCGTCAACAACCTCAACCGACCGTCAACAGGGCCAATCAACCACCCTGTCCCAGGTCAATAATACAGTAAACTAGTCAACAGAGCTATAACCTTCCAAGTAATACAGCCGGACGACAAAACTTCAGCAGGGTGATTGATAATCAACAATATCAACCTCCGATCAGCCAGCCTGTATATATACCACATATTCCACCAAGTTCCACCGACACAACAGTTTGTTAACAGAGCAGGTCAACACCAACCTAACACCAACCAGTCAGGGTGTCAACAACCCCTCATCAACACAATTGGTCAACAGGGGCAGCCGCCTCAGGCCATACATTACCAGCAGGAATTTTACAGACAACAACCGGTGCAACATCTCCACAATGTTAGTGCACCTGTACATCAGCCTCAACAGTCATTTGGAAATATACCATATCAACAGCACAAAATCTTGCTCAGGGAACAGCTGAATCAGGTTATTATTATGGTGCAGTTCCACACTTGTCAGTGTACCCTCAACAACAACAACAACAGATGTACAACAACCAACCGTAGGCTCAGCTTCAGGACCAAAGAAGTATATCTAGGGTTACGAGCTGCTCAAATAGTGATTCAGATTCATCTAGTACTACACCAGGGGTAGTGTACCGTCGGAGTCGTCACAAAAGTAGAAACCACAAAACACATTCTAAACATAGTGTATCAAGTAGACATGTTTCATCCGATGAGGAGGAGGTGAGTGATCACTCATCGCCACACCACAAGAGTTCAGACAAGAATCACACAAAAAGGAAGTCAGACACAGATGGTCACCATTCATCAAACAACCGTCATAGATCGAAGCCAGCTCCAATGAAACAAGATAATAACTTTTTCTTTTCAATGACCAAAAACCTAAAGTAAACAAGAAAAAGCAACTGGAAGGCATTTTATACAAAGTTCACCGGGTACTCTGAGGCTACAGGTTGGACAGACAAACAAAAACGATAACAGCTATGTTGGTGCTTGGAGGACAAGGCTAGTGCTTTTTATACAGTGCTGCTGGATTCGAACAAATACACTGCTTTTAGTGCAGTAGTGACTAAAATGGTGAAACACTATGAATTTAAAGAACCACAGGAAACTTAACAGATACAGACTATAACACAAAAAGAAAGAGGAATCCCTGGAGGATTGGGCGAATCGTGTGTTATCTCTGGCAACATAATCCTTCAAAGACCTCTCTGAAGAGTACATGTCAAAACAAACAGTAATTAATTTTGTCAAGGTCGCAATGATCCAGAGGCTGGCCAACATGCACGTGGATTAAAACCGGTATCGGTTGAAAATGCAATTGATATAATAAAGTGGTTTCAACATTCAAGAAAAGCTGTAAAAGCCCACAAGGGAAAACACCAGAAGTGAAACAGGCGTTAGCTCCAACACCAACTGCACAAGTTAGTGATACACCATCGGTGCACGGGGAAGACCCTTACAAATCAGCCATAGCCACACGAGTGTATGAAATATATGGAGCAGCAGCTTCGACAACAACGAGAAGAGCAACAACAGAGCATGCAACAGATGCAACGCCTACTATCCTCAATGTCTACACTTACTGAGGAAATGCGACAATCAAACAGATCTAGTGGTACTTTGCCCAGTCGTGACTATAGAGCAGATCATACCTCTCGTGGACATGGACAAGGAGAGGTGGTTATAATAATCGTTCTGGTAATCGCAGGACACAGAATCCAGATGGGGAGTGTTTTTATTGTCACAAGCAAGGACATTACAAAAGAGATTGCCGATAGTTAAATAATTCACCTGGTAGGCAGCCTTTCAAACAGAACAATCAAACAGCACGCAAATCAGTTACAATTAATGTGCCAGAGGACATCTGAGGGGCCATCTAATGGGTTTACAGTTGTAGGGGCGATTGGGACTGCTCATATCTTGAGAGTGAAGGTACACGTCCAGGATAAGCTAGTGACTACATTGATTGACACTGGCTCAGAGGTTACCATTATGCCTGACAAAGTTTTTTTTCATTCCCTGCAAGAACAACCTTATGTTATTAAAGAGACACTTATGCACGGTGCAGGCCGAGACATGCAGATGACCCGCAGGATAACTAATCCTACTCTTTCCAGGATAGATGACTTAATTTTCAGCCACCATCAATATATTGCCCCAATCTACTTTGAGATGCTACTAGGCCATGATTTTTTAGCTAGTAACAATGTCATACTCAACATTGGTCAAGGATACATGTCTATCAACGACAAGACAGTTAATGCTCTTCAACTTTGTACTTGTTTGGCTTTATAAATATTTGGATATGAGCGTCACTGATGAGTCTTATGTAGACGAAACGCGCGTCTGGCGTACAAAATTATAATCCTGGTACCTTTGATAATTATTAAGCTAGTCTTAGGAGGAGAGACACCATCTGCTCAACCCTCAGTCAGCATAATTACAATACCAAAATCGGTAGTAGTCCCACCTAATTCAGTAATGCGAATGAATTGTACAGTACCCGTACAGGATAATGATTTTGTGATAGAACCGAACTCGAAGACTACACTTTTAAATCCCTGATCAGTTTGTGCTAAAGGACAAAGTCCAGTTGTTTGTTTTCTGAATGTGACGGACAACCCCGTTTGACTCCAGAGTTAAATATAAATAGCTGAGGCACATGCTGTGACAGTAATTGAATCAATGGATGATCTTCAAGAGCCAATTGTTGGTACTTGTTCAGCCAGTAAGCAGGGTACCAGTCAAAAAGGGACACCACTCCAACAGGAGGACCTACCAGATCACCTCAAGGAACTCTTTACTACATCCAGTAAGGATTTGACAATAGACCAGAAATCAAAACTGAGAACCTTGCCACTTACAGTGATGTCTTTGCAAAGACAGAGTTTGACATTGGTGATTTTAGTCATGTAGAACATGAGATTGACACTGGCGATGCCAGGTCTATTCAGCTCCGTATACGGAGAACACCAGAATATTTTGTTCAAGAGGAGGAGGCGCTCCTCAAGAAAATGTTAGATGCTGGAGTTATACAACCTTCAACATCAGAATGGGCTTCAGCACCAGTTCTTATCAGGAAGAAAGATGGCGGGGTGCGCTGGTGCATAGATTTTAGGAGGCTTAACTTAGTCACATCACGTGACTTATTTCCTTTGCCCCTGATAGATGAATATCTGGATACTTTGGACGGTAACATTGGACGCTAATAGCGCGTATTGGCAAATACAGATTAAGCCAGATGACCGTAAGAAGACTGGGGCTGTTTGAGTGCGTCAAGATGGTTTTTGGACTTTGCAACGCACCAGATTCCTATGCCAGAGTGATGCACCTTGTTCACAGAGGATTAACGTGGAAACTGTTTTATATATATTTACACCACTGGGTCGATGCCACTGCTGGTGGACGTTTTGTCCTCGAGGGTATCACCAGCTCAGTAGTCAACACTTCGGTGTTGACATGAATATCAATAATGTGGTAATTTTTATAAATTTCCTGTTTCCCAAACTTTAAATTTTTGAAAAAACTAAGGATTTTCTTAGTCCAGGCAAAGATTACCTTAGCCGTATTTGGCACAACTTTTCGGAATTTTGGATCCTCAATGCTCTTTAACTTTGTACTTGTTTGGCTTTATAAATATTTTGATATGAGCGTCACTGATGAGTCTTATGTAGACGAAACGCGCGTCTGGCGTACACAATTATAATCCTGGTACCTTTGATAACTATTTAGCCTTCCTTGATGACATATGGGTTTGAGGACCATCTTTCGATGAACATCTCACTAATTTAAAGAATGTATTTACCAGATTTCGTAAGTATGGACTTAAATTAAAGCCTAAAAAGTGTCCTTTCTTCAGAACGAGTGTAGAATTTTTGGCAGGAGTGTCAGTAACAAGGGCCTCTAAATAGGTCAGCAACATCTGCAACCCGTTAGCGACTGGGTGGTGCCTACAAAGGAAGTTGAACAATTTCTGGGATTTGTGAACTACCACCGTTGATTTATCAAGGACTATGCCAAAATATCTGCTCCACTATATGAAGTAACAGGAAAAAAATTGTGTTCATGGAACCATGAACGTCAACTTGCATTTCAGACGTTAAAAGACAACTTGTTAACTGCACCGGTACTTACTTTGCCAAACAACAAGGATTATTTCATCCTAGATACAGATGCCTCCCAA
The DNA here is from genome assembly GCA_037788925.1 of Mytilus galloprovincialis. Classification (NCBI taxonomy): domain Eukaryota; kingdom Metazoa; phylum Mollusca; class Bivalvia; order Mytilida; family Mytilidae; genus Mytilus; species Mytilus galloprovincialis. The sequence goes on along the minus strand of CM075338.1, from coordinate 22,742,444 downwards.
AATGCAATAGGCGCAGAACTCATTCGGTGGAAGATGGAGAGAAACATACCATAGCATATGGTAGTTTTGTACTTACAGCCGAACAAAAACGTTATTGTAAAACTAGAAAGGAGTTGTTGGCAGTAATTAGATTTACTAGACAGTTCAGACACTACCTTTTGGCAAGACTATTCATGTTGAGGATAGACCATAGTAGTTTGACATGGCTTGTCAATTTCAAAGAGCCCAAGGGGCAGCTAACTAGATGGTTGAAAGAGCTCAGCCAATATGACCTTGTAATAAAGCACAGGTCAGGTAAACAACACATTGATGCAGATGTCTTGTCCCGTCTTCCGCATAGGTAAAAAAAAGATCGTCCACCTTATACTGGTGACACCATAGTGGCAAGTTTGCCTTGCAAGGGCTGTAAGTACTGCCAGCGTGCACATCAAAGTTGGGCACAGTGTTTATATGATGTAGATGAAGCAGTCCCACTGGCTAGAAAAAGAAAGCAGAAGGCAAGATTAATTAAACGAGTAGCAACAGCTATGATGCTGCTATTTAAAACACCAGAAAAGGTGTTAAACTTGGAACAACCTGCAGTACCAGTTGAATCTGCAGTTATTGATGATTGCTGCCACACCAGTAGATTGGGCTCAATTGAGCCAGTAGCCAGCCAACCGACCCAGGAATGTGATTTACTACCATTCAGTACAGGTATGGAATTGATTTTTACTCCTTTGACAGCAAGAATTGTAATTGATAATTCTTCTGATTCGTCGTGGCAGCAACCGCACAAGAAGGCATAACCATCTCAGGTTTCAATGAGTAGAAAATTAAAACAGGACAGGAGAGTGATCCAGACCTGATGTTCATCCTACCTTATTTAAAAGATGGCAGTGAGTCACTGTCAAATGATTAGTTCTTGGCACCACCAGCAGCCGTGAGTCACTGGATTAATAAACAGAGATTTTTTATGGACGATAATGGTGTTTTGATGAGTTAACCTAAAACGGAGGGAGCCAATACAAAGATGGTTGTACCCGCTCCTTTAAGACATACGGTAATGGAGCTCAGTCATGAATTGCCCAGTGCAGGACACCAAGGTGTGTCAAGAACAATGTCAAAGATCAAGGACAAATATTATTAATATAACATGACCAAAGACATTAACTAATAATGTACTTAGTTGTGATACTTGCAACAAGAACTTGAAAGCAAGTAGACATAGTAAATGTCCCCTGACCAAGTACCATGTTGGGTACCTATGAAGAGAGTCCACATAGACTTTATGGGCCCTTTGCCAAATACAAAACAAAACAACGAACTTACCTTGATGATGACTGCTGACAGATCAATTTACCAAGTGGACATAATGTATACCGCTACCGTCACAAACTGCTGAAGTGACCGCTCAGGCTGCCATTAATGAGTTTTTAACAATATTTGGTTACCCGTTCCAATTATTCTCAGATCAGGGACGTAACTTTGAGAGCGCACTCTTTAAAGCAGTATGTGAATTGCTGCAAATTCATAAGGCTAGAACGACTCCATATCGTCCTCAGTCAAATGAACAAGTAGAGAGACAGAACTGCAGTCTCATGTATGCAGTGAGATGCTTTGTTGACTCACAACAAGATAATTGGGATCAACACCTTGCTCAACTAGCGGGAACTATGATATCTAGTGTCAACAGGAGTACGGAGTACACACCGAACAAGCTCATGTTAGGCAGAGAGACAAATCAGCCAGCAGACCTTTTGTTCGGTAGTCAGAGCGAAAATAAGTATTAGGGTGCTGATAGCTATATTGTAGACCTAGAAAAAGTTATTAAAAGTGCACATACCATTGATAAGCTTAAGACCTCCCAAGAAAATGAAAAGGGACTATGACCTTAGGGTATTATCATACCAGCCGGTGGTTCTTGTCCATGTTTTAGACACCGCCCAGACTGGGGGTAAATGTAAGAAATTGGGGTCACCATGGAAGGGGCCAGGTATCGTCATTAGTAAGGTTACCGGGTATGTGTACAAGGTAAAACTCCAACGGGTGGTTTTCAATACTAACCATGACAGGCTGAAGCCATGTGGGGATAGAAAAATTCCTGCTTGGTTAGAAACATGTAGGGACCAATTTAAAAAGGATGCTGATGTCTTGGCAGGCAATATGACCAAGCCTAATTCCCCTCAGTACTCTGTGTGTCGTTGCCAAGACATGGGTAAGACAATGGTCCAATGTGATAATTGTAGGGAATGGTTCCACCTGACCTGTATAGGTATGTCAATAGAGGAGGCCAATGAGATAGATCCCTACATTTGTCCAAACTGTCAACTTGTATGTACTATTCCATCCTTGAAAGACAAAGGAGGGGGAGAAAACAAGTAGTTTACCAAATTAACTCAATTATCAGGTTACTTATTGTGTATTAGAAATGTAAATTGTCAGGTACTTATTGTGTATTAGATATGTAAATTGTCAGGTACTTATTGTGGATTGGATATGTAAATTGTCAGGTACTTCTCGTGTATTAGATATGTAAATTGTCAGGTACTTATTGTGTATTAGATATGTAAATTGACCTAATGGTAACTCCCAGCCGGGAATGGGCTTCAACCCTTTTGATGTGTCCCTGTTGGATGAGAACAGGAAAGTGGTGGCCAAGGAGGAACCAGTGGTGCAAGACACCGCAGTAGAGGGGTCCGCTGTGGTGCAAGATGAGTTGCCACAGGTACCATCTGTTGAGGCATCCAATGTAAAAAGAATGAAGCAGTCAGGGAACAGGTAGTGGATTTTAAACAGCAAGTTTTAGGATATCTGCTGGGTAAGATAACATATTCGTTGGTTATGTGAATTAATTAGGAAGTTTGACTTTGATGGAAGAGGGGCGTCTTCAGTTTTCAGGCCTTTGTCGGAACTTGGGGGTGTTGTATTTTTACCCTAATTCCCGGGTTCTCCCAGCTAGGAGTAGACAACTGACACCAGTGGGCCTCTTGATGGATGCAGCTAGTGACGGAGCCTGCGCACGCCTGCAGCGCCCTATTACGACTGACCTTCCAAGTGAAGAGACGAATAAATAGAAGAGACAGTAATCAATGCCCGATAAAGAGGTAATAACAGCAATACAGCCTAAATAAGTCCTTATATAACATAAGTCCAGGTCGGGTCCTTTCAGTGGAAATAGTCTTTCCTAAGACGAACACCACATTAGTGTTTAATGTTATGATATAAACAAAAGGATAACCGACAAATATCAACAATAATCTTGATTTAAATCTCATAATGAATTGTCATCAGTATACTACCAGATAACGTATCTGTTCTCTATTCGGATTGTGGTCACTTTGGCATATTCCCAATTTACTATTCTCCATTTTATTATAACTAATGGTTTATTGAATGCAAACGTTGAGTGCACAGATAATTCATAAAACAATGAATACAACAGTGTTATACTTTCAATGATAATAAGAAAAACATAGTTCGTACTTTAAACTATGCACAGTATTACCAATATTAAAGGGATCCGCATAATGCCTTACCCCTTTTATACTGTTTATGATATCTTTGAACCGTGTTTCATTTAAATGTCCGCTACTACTTTGAACAAGTTCTCTTCTGATGTTTTCGATTACTTCTAATTGACCAACGCTTTTTTCCTTGTCCTCCTCTTCTACACGTCTTTTAAGAATGTAAATCATCAATTCTAAATCCAAGTTCTTCGATTCTTCTTCTAAGGAAATACGATTAAAATATTCGGATGGTTATTTGGTGTTTATCTTACCTGCAATACAGGTTACAGCTTTATATATTAATTCGCCTTTTCAAAACCAAAGAACTATGGGTAATTTCATTGTTCGTACACCAAACGTAAAAATAACGTTACGTCATTGGTTGAATTTCCATTGTTAAGAACGTTTCAAACCAATCACAACGTTTTGGTGTACGCTTTTGAAAATATTACCCAGAATGCATTAGATTCTGAAACGGCGAATTGTGAACGTGCTAAGTCTTGACAAGTTTCTGAACTTACTTTAGCATGTTTAGGATGACATATAAAAAGACTGATATATTTGTCCTTCTTAACTTACCCTGTATTGAGTTTATGTATACATATGTGTTGATGTTTTCGGGTCAAGTACATGATTAATTTCTATACATATATTGTCGTGATATCAACCCCCTCTACATATGAATATAAAACTCAAAATCAAAACATCATGAGAAACAATTTTTTGTAAGATTGTATAACTGTAATATACTTAGATCAAAACTATGCCCTGGATTTGACAACCAACTTAGTAGACGAGCATATATTTAATGATTGTGTTGTTGTTCCTTTGCAGGACATCTTTTTTGAATATTTAAAATTTGGAAATATTTTGTACTATTTACAAATACAATTTTTATATCATTACATTGAATAATTTTGTTCGATCTTTGATCGACCAGTAACTTTAAATGAAAGATTTGATTTTTATTTTTAAATCCAAATGTGGCTTCCAGGTTTTCATACTCAAGATGCATGCGGAATCTTCTATGCATGCCGCAGATTGATAAAGAAAGCAAATGTGTGTTTCATAATTCTTTAAGGAGATTTATTCGACTATTCAATAGAATCATCAAAGCTCTTAATAAATACCATGTCAAAAGTATGTGCATGTATATAGAACATGTATAAGAAAATATTGAACTGAAAAATTATAAACTCACGTTTAGTAGAAAACAGTTGTTGCTGTTGATTCTGTGTAAGATAAATTCTTTTCTTTCTGCTTTTCTTTCCAATTTTTTGCGAATCGTTATGATATTGAGCGTTTTGCTGCTCATACATATCATAACGGATTTTTTCTAGCTCCTGATCTGGACATAGTCTATCAAATTCTTTGCTTATTACAGGATACACAATGTTCGAAAGTGCATGAACTGCAACTAAGAAATAATTTTCCTCTGGAGTGAGATCCATGAACCTTTTACTGCAACATCATACAAACAGTATAATAACGTTTTATTATCAATTATTTGAATAGTTATCAAAGGTACCAGGTTTATAATTTAGTACGCCAAACGCGCGTCTCGTCTACATAAGACTCAGTAGTGACGCTCATTTCAAACTATGTATTAAATATGCATAAAGCCAAATAAGTACAAAGTTGACGAGCATCGATGATCCAAAATTACAAAAAAATGTGGCTAATACGGCTAAGGTTATCTAGTCCTGGGATATGAAAATCCTTAGTTTTTTGAAAAATTCACAGTTTTGTATACAGGAATGAGATGTTACTTTGATTATCATATACCTGTTTACCTTACGATACATATACCAAGTGCAGAAAGAGTACACGGAAAAAAAGAGAGATAAAAGATACCAGGCATATTCAATTTTCTCAGGCTGATGAGAAACAGGCAAAACGGATGCAAAATTGGAAACCATGCCAAAGGAAAACCCAAACAGTTAACAAAAATAAACATACACAACTATGAAACGCGCAAAGTACCATAACAAGGGGAATTGATATCGGGTGTTGTGGAAGGTTATCTTCAAGTTAATATTTTAACTAGTAAATCAGTTTTGATTTCAAACGGTCTGTTTATCCTTAACATACTCTGACAATGATGTATAATGAAATAATCATTCTTATTGAGTCTCTCATGGAATTGTTATCAAATTTAAAACAATTGAAAAGAAAAAAAAATGTTTGCTAACGTTTGTGTTTTTTATTTGATGTCTCGAACATATAATTGCAATAATGAACGATAAATTGTACTAACCTTCTGTGTGGTAAAGTAAAATCTCTAGGGGTCCTCAAACTTTTCACGTTCAAACCAGCTGGGAAAAAAAGATATTCGAAAACATCACAGTTAATAAAAAAAATCCTCTATTCATTTGTTAAATTCCAATATTTTAGCACTATTAGCATATACACTGCATGTAGTTCGTAAAGGTTTAATATATCTATAATACTTCTGAAACAATATTTTATATTTCCACAAGTAAATGAATTTAAGTCTCGAGCGCTAAATTTGATATAAACTTTGATAATAAATCCATTCAGTAATGTTTAGTTTTTCATTAAATTTTTAGACTTCCGACGCGTAAATTCACTATCGTTTGGGCAATTTGCGGGCAGTTATTTCTGTAAACACCTCAACTAATAGAAAAACGGGGAGTAGAAAAAACGACTTCCAATCTAGACTACATATGAACTCTAAGATATGGCACGCTAAATGATAAAAATTATAATCAAAAACTAAATTAGTTACTGAAATTAAGTAGAAATTGAAACACATGAAGCATAAAAAGGCGTAGGGATATTTTTTTAAATGAATTTGATTTCAGATATATTAATTATGAACATGTGTTGATTTCTATTCAGACTATTACCATGTTTGTTTGGTTAATAAAAGGCTTTTGGAAATTTGATATAATACATATATTCCTTAACCTTTCATTCATATCTCTAAAATTCAGTCGAATATATATATACTTTATCGATGACACGTTTTAAGGGCTTAAAAGTATGATTCAAAAACAAAGGGATAAAGAGAAATTACCATAAGAGGATCAAAGGTTTGCGGTTCATATAAAAATCTAGTTTATAATAACAACATACTCGAAAATGGACAATGGTCACATTTAAGTAACAATGACTATTTAGAAAATTTAGAAAAATTTACGGTAATTAGAAACACATAAACAATATCATGCATTACTGTTTAATTTATAACATAGACGGTACCATTTTTCCCGCACCAGATGTGCATTTCGACAATCAATGTCTTTTTAGTGATTACCATGTCATGAAAAAGTACACACCGTCTATAACATAGAATACCTTTATCCAGTACAATAATTTGAAGTTCTTGTTCTGTATTTTCCTTGAAAAGATATAATAAAATAAACATCAGTAGAGCGACAATTCTGTCTCTTTAATTGATTATCTCCAACAAATCCGTTTTTTAACATACGGTAGATGACCGCATAATGCATTTTTAGCGAACTGTTGTGCCTGATATTCAAATGATGAAGAAATAACTTTCAATAAGTTTTATTGAAGTCTTGAGCTGAAGGACGCCTCCGGGTGCTGGAATTTCTCGCTGCATTGAAGACCTGTCGGTTACCTTCTGCTGTTTTCTGTTCTATGGTCGGGTTGTTGTCTCTTTGACACATTCCCCATTTCCATTCTCAATTTTTGTTGTTTAACTGAACGATTAAATTTATCATGGTGAATATGAAACTGATTGAAATGTGCAATAATCAATTTTACTTTTGAATAACTATTCAAACATACACACACTGATGATAGAGTGAAGCAGGTAAATATCTTAAATTTTTGTTGTTGTCAAAAACATTTTAACATTATTATGAACCGGATTAACATTTCATCATTGATCAAGGGAACCAAGCTTATACTTTGATACGTCAAACGCGCGTTTCGTCTACATTATACTAATCAGTCACGCTAAGATCAAAATAGTAAGCAACCCAAACAAGTATAAAGTGGAAGAGAATTTCTGATTCAAAATTCTGAAAAGTTGTACCAAATACGGCTAATGTAACCTATGCCTGGGATGAGAAAATCCTTAGTATTACGAATAAATCATATTTTTGCATACATTAAATGTATCTGAAAAACATACCCTATGATGTCGAAAGTGTTTTGAAACCCACTCACTAGCATCTATTTTAGTAGCTACAGTTTCCCTTGATTCTAAGCGGTTAGAGGATGCTATGCGTCGAAGCAAATTAGTGCAAAACTTTTCATCTTGTATTATCTGTAATAGTTCTGTTAACGCTTTTCCCAACGTTTCGTAATCAGCATTACAATTTAGAAAGTGTAATAGAGCATTGTTTCTAATTTTGCTGATGATGCTGATAGGACCTACAACATGAAATATTTTCGACCAAGATATTTCGTCCATGTCTGTGTATTGAATTGAATTCCTAACTGAATACTGACAGCAACATTCCGAGCTACTGACAGAACATACTGTATTGTCATCTTTTACATATAGTCTATTCCATTCTCCTTTATTGAAACAAGGTTTTTCAGTAGGTACCATAAACTCATTATGGCACTTGCAACACCTCTTTTTCTCTATATAATGATATAGTGTATGCTGGTTATGCATCATGAATTTATCGATTCCATTCACGCATAAACGATCTATCATATAGCTCAACATATCTGGTATATTAAGAACCAATGCAGTGGCCAGAGATATATCACTTGTGTTTACCCTTTTGGGAATATAGCGTTCACAACAGTTTCTTAGTTTGGATGTACAAACATGTAAATCACTACTCTCGTTAATTTCATACAATTTTTCCCACTGCTCCTCTTGAATTACATTAACAGAGGAAACATATACTGTTGTGCATATACAGCATGGTTTGTGTTTCTTCCGTTTATGATAAAGTTGGTGTTTTTCTTTTCTCAGTACATCTTCTGTCGTGACGTTTTTAGACGAGATGTATTCAGAAATCAGTTTTTGTAGTATCATTGCAGGGTATTTTTCAGACATATCAATGAATATACGCAGTTTTTTAATATCCAAAGATATTGGGTTCAGCGCAAGGAGTCTGCCTAAAGTAAACAATAAAATATTTACAAAATTGTATTCTTAGTTACCTATTAAGAACAATGTCGTACTGAGTAACTCAAATTAATAGGTTCGTTTATTTCTATTCACTGATGGCATATTTGTATTCCTTATTTCCCATCCCAAAGTAAGGAACCTGAACACTAGCAGTGTCGTGGATTTATTTTTCTTTATAAATTTGGGTTTTTATTTGTTGTTATAGATACTGTTTTTAGATCTTTTTTAGCCTATGATGTTTGTATCTGGTAATGTCATAGTTTGCCTGCTAAACCCTATCCTTTTCAATACAATTCAGTTACTTCGAACAAGAAATCATATACAAATTCTGCATAGTAGTAGCTAATGGAAAAAAAAACATTTTATTAAAAATTTATATATCATATATGTTGTCCAGACGTTATGCAACAAAGATTTCGAAACTTTTATTTTTCTTACCGATCAGCCTAATCTTCTGCTGATCATTATCAATGTCTAGTTCAAATGATGACACCAATTTCAGTACTGCCTGTTTGAAATAAATGTTAATGAACAACATGAATACATTTATACATAGCATATGTATTAGTTTTCTAAGTTTGTATCTCTGCTATTAACAAGGTCGTACCTAATCAAAGGTTTATACATGCTATATTGTGAAGTTTCTAATGTGAAAATCGGACACCATTATGAGTTATGTCAAATTTATCAACGGATATATATTATTTTGATAGTCATATTCAATTTCATCAAGTAACTTCTACATCACACTATGAGCTTAATATGGCGCAGGATCTGCTTGCTCTTCAAGAGTGGTAAAGGTTTTCAAGGCATTGTTGTCTCATTGACACTCACACCACATCTTCCTATATCTATTCTTATTGATCCGGCTTTAGTTGAATCTATTTTTTAAGTAGTGTTTTGTAGACAGGTTTTTGGCTTAGTAGACGAGTTTCGATTTCCCATGGTCTCCCTAAATCGCTACAACATATGGAAGTCGATTTTTCTTATGAATCTTCCGCTCTATTTTGGCACAATATATGATGTGCAAATGTAAGCAAAAAATAAAATCACAAAAATACTGAACTGAGAGGAAAATCAATTCGGAAATTCCATAATCACATGGCAAAATCAAATAACAAAACGCATCTAAAACGAATGGACAAGAACTGTCATATTCCTGACTTGGTACAGGCATTTTCAAATGTAGAAAATGGTTGATTCATTTGATTATTGCAAGGGTTATTATAAACACGATCTGCCCATCCTTCAGAAGAACCCGAAATCACCCTTTTTGTTGGCAGGGTTGTTTTTGCTCAGTTTTGAGTATCGTATTGTTGGGTTGTTTCATTTTCTATTTTTGTTTGATTTTTTGCTTAGCCATGTCGATGTCACTTTACTTTTGACTTAGATGTTTGAATGTACCTGTGGTATACTTCGACACTCTGATATCACCACTATTAACAAACTTTTATAAATATCCCAGCTCTATTCTAACAATGATGTGTACTATTTGATATTTTTTTTATACTGAACGGAAGTCATTCACAGACATTGAAGAGTTAAAAATCAACATTTGAATACTTTTAGTGTATTTTGGTTTGAAACTTTACTAATTAGATTTCAATCGAAATCAATAATCCAATTTTTTTGTAGTGACATCCAGTACACAATACAAATCTAGAGACAAAAGAGTGAACACGTAAAATAGATAATATTTCAGTTTATTAAGTTTTCTTTTATAGATAAGAGCTACCTCAAAGCCCATTTCGTCATAGAAATGTTAGACCATGTATTGTTTGTTCATAATTTATATAAACCAAAAATTACAATGTGATTCAAGTAACTAAAAAAAACTTGTTTGTTGTCAGAAAGGTTAAAAGGTCACATTATTAAATGACACTTATTTGATTCAACACCAATTGTGGTTAAATGTTTGACAATAGTCACCACTTTCTTAATGATAAAAAAAGGATGAGGACAAATAGTTACGAGGTAACGGTCAACATTTTGTGTTGGTTTTACTAGTATTATAATTTTAGTTTTTTTTACCTGTCCTATATCGTCCCAATATTGATTGAACTGATCTCCTGAGAGTTCCCCTTCAACGTTCTTTATTACTTTGTTACTTATATAACTTATTCTAGTAAGCATTGCTCTGATACTTGCATCAAATGGTGCTGGATATATATCGACAATACTGATGTTTGCAAGTGTACGTAAGAGGTTAACCATGAGTGTAATATCAAACTCATCTGATGAAACCGTTTCCCCTAGAAAAAAGTCACTTGAAAATGATACAAAATTACAATATAACGACATTGCTTTGATGAGCTAAGTATGCAATTAATAGCAATCAAGATAAGAGGGGCGAAAGATTCAAGCTCATACTGTAAGTCTAAAATAAACAGACTATGAATCTACAATTTCATGGATGTACAAATTGTCGATAACTGCATCTTGTCAATGCACAATGTCATGTTTTTCTCTAAATGTTTATGACGTTTTTATACTAAATCAGTTGGATGTTTACTGATTGATAATATAGTCTTAGATGCATGATTTTTTATAAGTTGTTAGTGACTTTGAACTATCTGTCGGTTAACTGCGAGTACTCTTAGATCTGTACCTAGTGTTGTTTTGTTGTTAGGATGTACAAGTACCCGGCCACGTCCACTTGTATTTTTGTCAATCTGATGAGTTTTTTTCAACTGATCTGTATAGTTCGTTCTTATGTTGTACTGTTAAATCACTGTCCCAGATTAGGGGATCCCGCTAACATGTTTAATCCCGCCACATTATGTATATATGTGCCTGTCCCAAGTCAAGAGCTTGTAATTCTGTGGTTGTCGTTTGTTTATGTGTTATATATTTGTTTTTCGTTTTTTTTTTTACATAAATAAGGTCGTTAGTTTTTTCGTTTTATATTGTCTTTTCGGGACCTTTAATAGATGACTATGCGGTATGGGCTTCGCTCATTGTTGAAGGCCGTACGGTGACCTGAAGTAGGTAATTTCTGTGTCATTTTGGTCTCTTGTTGAGAGTTGTCTCATTGGCAATCTTACCACGTCTTTTTTTTTATATATATATATGCCATGGATAAAATAGAAAAAGACAAGTAAACTAACAATTGTATACAAAATTCAACCATGGGAAACAAAAGACTGAGCAACACGAACCCCACCAAAAAGTCGAGGTGATGTGAGGTGCTCTGTGCATGCTGTATGGGAAGGCGGATTGTGATCAACCATACTGCTGAAAACGATTCACGCATTTCGTGAACACAAGAAGATCCCAGTTGTGTCGTGTTCAATAAGAACTCAACAACTTAACAAATGCAGTATGAATGTGTTAAAATACGGACAATTATGTCCTATTGACATACAACTGTTAAAAACTGAGATGTAATTTACTGTGACATATCTTATGTAAATAGGTTTTAATTGAGGTACAATTTGATTTATGTCAGGCTTGTCTCTAGAAATTTGTTTATTTTGTATAAAATTTATTTTAGTAGATACTGGTAAAACATCAAAACACAAAACGAAACAAAAAGAACATGTATTCTGTCCAGGATAGTTGTTGTTTGTTTTGGCATTCATTATGTTTATAACACATATCTGTATTATTTAAATTTTTTACATAAAATCAATAAATGCATTAAGTTGTGAAAACTATTTTGTAAAATATGCCATTAAAATCTGGACCGGATAACATTGAGAGTTAATAACTTGTTCACATTCGTAATAAATTGCCATTATAGTGATCCAGGAATAAAGAGGCGAACAAAATATTGATTGTATTAATTCAAAATAATTTAACAACCAGGAAAGTGTAAATTGACATTTTTTTTTATTGAAATACAATAATGTAAACAGTGTTTATGTCAATGAGAAACAAAGAAATGACATGCAATCTAAAGTATTAATTTTTAACATAGTTGAAATATAGCAAAAGACTTTGAACATATATCTGTTCTTTGTAATTTTCTTTAAATTTGTGTAGAATCCCTACATAAATATAGATCTTTTGATTAATTCAATTTAAATGCAACTTTGTCCTAAGTATGTGTCCATAGTATACGAATGCCACACTCGCACTTTCACTTTTTATCTTCAGTGAACCACGGAATTAGGATCTCAACTTTAACTTGACATTAAACTTAGAAAGATCATATCATAGGTAACACGTGTAGTAAGTTCAAGTTTATGGGCCTCCAACTTCATCAACAACTATCTTAACCAAATTTTTTTACGGGAAAGACGGATGAACGAACGAACGAACAGATTGACGGGCGAACGGACGCTTATACCAAAACGACCATTAAGTGAGGTGTAACAAAATGTGTAATCCGTACATAGTAGGAGATGTATACAAAAGCATTGTAAAAATATTGATGTATTCCTCTAAGAAATCTAGTAGCATGTCCTTTATGGAAATGGCAATTATACTATTAAGTCAAGTATGTACCTTTAAACAATAAATTCCACTGGAAATCATTGATGATTTTGCCTTTCCTTCTGTATAATTTTTCAAGTAGTACCTTATTCTTATTTAATGTTTTTCTTAACTGGTTTGGTTGAATCTCATGGTTAAATGCCATTCGGACAACTGGACAGGCCACACTGAACAAAAGATGAACTATTCGTAGAAAGTTTACTTCATCTGTTGTTATTTGTTGTTCTGAAATGTAAGATATAAGTATTTAATAGACCAACAGAAAAAGATTAATATAGATGTATGCATATATATAAAGAAGAAGAGATATCAAACTCTGATTAAATAGTTCTTAAGTTTCTTAATATATATCTCCTCAAAACGATTCAGATTTAGATCATTTCCCTTTCTTTGGGTTACATGTATTCTAACACTTTTACGTGTATTTTCAAGTTCAAAATCTACGACAGTTAATACTCCACTTAAATAAACTAATCACATATATATCATGATTGTTTTTTTTATGTGCACCAGACGCGCTTTTCGTCTTCACAAAACATTTGGGTACATTTTAAAGCGATAATTGTTGTAATTTATCATTATCTTTTTCTTTGGTAGCTAAACAAAAACATAATTGTTCAATTGCTTACTTCGATTTTGTGTCTGTTCAAACAATTAACTTTTATTCATACACACCTTTTTTCTTGTCAAATGACATTCTTTCATAAGATTCATGGATTTTAATTGCAATTGAATTCGCGTAAGGTAATTTGTTTTCTGGGATCGTGGTTCTCTCTGTATCTGAAATGATATACTTTTGCGTCTTAGCATACTTCGAATCAAATTTCAACATGCAATGCGTGATACAGTATTCAGTATAATATTCATACATTTCTAATATATTAAAAACTACGCTATATATGAACATATTATCTCTGGTTTTATCTCTATCGCTATTAATATACAATTAAAATTGAGAATGGAAATGGGGAATGTGTCAAAGCGACAACAACCCGACCATAGAGCAGACAACAGCCGAAGGCCACCAATGGGTCTTTAATGTAGCGAGTAACTCCTGCACCCGTAGGCGGGCTTTAGCTGGCCCCTCAAAAATATGTATACTAGTACAGTGATAAAGGACGTCATACTAAACTCCAAATTATACACTAGAAACTAAAATTAAAAATCATACCAGACTAACAAATGCGTCAATTAAATATGTTTCTGAGATCTCAACCCCCCCCCTATACATTTAGCCAATGTAGAAAAGTAGACACATATCAATACGCACATTTAAATTCAGTTCAAGAGAAGTCCGAGTCCGATGTCAGAAGATGTAACAAAAAAAATTTAATAAAATGATAATAATACATAAATAACAAGACTACAAGCAGTTAACTGACATGCCAGCTCCAGACCTCAATTAAATTGATTGAAAGATTATGTCTTCATCATATGAATATCAGGCACAATTCCTCCCGTTAGGGGTTTAGTATCATACTATCATAAAATATACGGGAGAACATAGCCCGTGTCATGCCAACAACTGTTTTTTTTTAAATTAGCTCATTTAAAACTTATATATTGCTTTTCCTGTTTTAAATTACGAAAAGAATGATATGGGTATAGTATAAACAAAGCACTAAAACAGACACTAGATCACCACGAATTCCAAATACACTCAAGTTCATACATCATTCACAACGTTTGAGAGAGTCATCCATGTATGTGTGTCTGGTCATAATCAAAATTTATAAAATGTTAATTGAAAAGAGAAATAAAAAATAACAAATAGATATTACAAAAATATGTTGTCAGTCAAACTCTGTTTTATTGTCTGCAAATAACAAAAATCAATATACGCAACTGCTGTTATTTCATTTTTTTAATCTTAATAAAAACCACCTGTATTGGTTCTCTCAGATGATCTTTTAAATTGTTGTAGTTGTTTTCTTGTCCATTCGGTAAGTAAGAACAAAGAATCAGCAAAGAAAAATAATAGTCCTGCAACTGAAAGAGAAACAAAATGAGTCATGCTCATTTTAATCTTCAAATGTCAGAGCTATCAGATATTTTTTATTCGTCGACCGGATAAGCTGTGCACATGTCCCAAATATAATTTTTAATTGTTTACAATATCTTCTGATTATTTTGAAAGCAATTTTGTAACTTTGCAACACATGTATTGATCTGTTTATGGCAGAATAATGATGTGACCCAATTGTAGGTACATGTATATTATTTACACTTTTCAACTATCTGTAAAAAAAAACCTCTAAAATTATTTTATTATTTTGTTAAACCTTTTTCAAGAATGATGGTCATCATATTGCAAACATTTATATTTTCCATATAATTTGTGATGCCAAACTGCAATACGCTTGCCAAATATGTGATCGGTTTTGAATTTGAACTCTTCTTAGATCTATTTTTTTTTTTTAGAAAATATGACAAGAAATGTAGGTGTAAGAGAGCTTACAATGTTCAATGCATTTAATATTAAACACATGTAATTCCTGTAAAATCGGTTGTTCGGCACCAATTTTCGAACTAAACACGAAATTAACATGTTATGTATATTTGAGATGAAAAACCAATACCACAGCTTACTTTTATACCAATACAAAAATATAGCCTAAATAAAGCTGTGAAGTGTATTTCATAAAAGTTCTTCTAGAAATCTAGGCTTACATACATTCTGTATGTGCCTGTCCCAAGGTAGGAACCTGTAATTTATTTGTTGTTATTTGTTGCTGTCTTCCATTTTTTTTATTATTATTTTGTACATTATTTAGTGCAAAAATATATAAAGCTACAAATGTCTTACCAACTATACAGATGATGCACAGACAAAATACGGCAGCTGCAGCTCTGTCACTCCAGTTAACAAGGAATGCTGTAAAATGTGAAAAAAAATAGTAATAACCATAAACCAATGTATATAAAAAAAAATACATCTTTCGATTTACACCTAAAAAAGACTAAATTTAAAAGCCTGCTTTTAAATAACTTGAATATCAAAACTGCTGTCAAGCAAAATGAGACACAAGTAAACTATAGATTGTACAGAATCTCGTAATGGTCATTGAACATGTTGAATGATTTGATTTATTTGGCACTTTTGTCAATCTTATATCTCTGATCATGTGATGGTTTATTTTTCCTTCATTTATATTATAGTTTTCTAGATAAACAGCAAAATTATCAAAACATTTTCATTAAGGTCAATAGCTCCCAAAAGGAGCTCTCCAATTGATCAAGTAAAATAAAATATTTGTAAATCTTGCATAGCTGATCTTTTTTTGTTGTTTAATACAAATTTGACCTTGATTTGCTCGATAATTGCCAACACAAAAAAAGGAAAACCAACTGTCAATTTTGGTAATTTGCTTCTTTACAGGTTTTGCCGAAGAACATATTTGTTTTTGTTTTTCAAGATTGTGAGTAAAATCTTGGAAATTATCCAGATTTCATCGCCATGAAAAAAATCTATGTTGTGTCTTGTATACCATTATTTGTCTGTTTTTATCTTTATTTTTTAGCCATGATGATGTCTGTTTATTTTCAATCTATGCGTTTGACTGTTTCTTTGGTATGTTTCGCCCCTCTTTCATAAGAGCCAGGCAGATACACAATTCTCACTACGACATTGCATAAAACTGAAAATCAAAAGAAAACACAAACAAGTTAAATAAAAACACAAAACACAAGAGATAAAACAAAAGACAAAACAGCAAGCTAGTAACAAGACACTTTGAATAGTTGATCAGACCCTGATTCACATATGAAACTCTTTAATACAACTCGTTTTCGGTGATGTTAAAATAAGGAAAAAAGACATCATTGAATTGGTTCAGTAATCATGACATTTTGGTAGATAATATCGTTATTTCAAACATTTTCGAGAAACTAATAAAAAAAATCGTTCAAAATTAAGGACGGTATTAATGAGTATTGAAATTATTTGGTCATACTGGGAAGATGTTGCACAGCTGATACTTTTTTTTATCTATCCTAACTGTTGACAAAAAACCCCATACTTGTCTAACCATTGTGCATTGGTCTTTACAAACCATGAGATACTGTCACGACACAAAGCTTCCCCATGACTACTATTCCTTATAAACTATTTCTACAACATATGAACATACTTGATTGACTGTTACTCAGGTTGATATTTATGTTGATGTCTTCTGTGTTTTCATCCAATGTTATGTTATATCTACAAAAAAAAAAATTGAATTCACATACACATACATATTTTTGGTTAAACCTTATGTGTTTAACAGTGAACACACTTGATTGTAATTAGTTTTGGTACGTATTGTATGTAGCTTGTTATATACGTTCTTACACATATAACTATTTACTTAATTATTATTATTTGGTATCTATTTAGTAAATCAGAACAGATAATTCTTCATTTTATGTACTATAATTTTTCATGTTCGACATATTAGATCCTATTATATTTCATGTGTGTAATATTATATAATATCATTCCATATTACTATTTTTTTAAGACAATGAGATCCGATTTTCCTTAAACATCTTTGTTACAAATCAATTATGAATAATATCATTACGTCTATTCTTATTTCATTGTCGTAAATTCAATGTGCTTATTATACTTCAAATGATGATTGCATGAATGCATTGACCAATCAAATATCTGGTTTATCAATTTATTAGGATATGTTCATCCGAATCGAAAGAACTGGTCAATAATCCTATTACTCACCATCGCCAAATACACAATACTCTTTACACATGATAGATATTATGTCAATATGTGTTTAGTACAATAAAACATTAGGTAGACTAATGTGTTGGAAAAATAAGGAAATACACACCAACGAAGGAGCAATAAAAACCTAACGTTGATGACACTAACTGGCCAAACGAAAAAAAGCAGATAAATAGAAATAAATGAACATACATTTTACTGACGAAGTTGAACTCAAGAGTTTTGGAAATACATGCAGTAACTTCTTATACTACAACTATAGTCAGTGATGAGTCGCACTTGCTGATTTCTTTATTTAACTAGAACCGTATCGCTGCTCTTACATAACTATGGCCGTCTGTAACAGAAACATTCCATACATGTGATAAGAAAAGAAATAAGTGTCAATGATTGCGTGTTCCTTTTGCAGTGAAAGTGTTCAACAAACAAACCATGCTACACTTGTCGTAGGGAAAATGAAAAAAAAGGGTCTGTAAATCAAATAAAGCAAAACAACAGCATTACCATTCACAAATAAAAGTTTTTAAAAAACTAAATTTACACACACTAAAAACATCAAGCAATATGAATCAAGATAAACACTTTGGTGAACTCAGGTACTGCATGCGTAATGATGAACTATTAATGTTCAATATAATTGACAAAAGTCGTGCTACTCATATAATCATGACAATCATGCCACATCTGCTGGAAATAATTTGAACATCATGTATAACACAGTGTTTAGGTTGCATTTCTGTAAATATTGACAATGCATTTTCCCATAGGAACTCCCTTTACGTCTAAAACTGTACCACTTTTATTATGACGTTTTGAAAACAATCACATCGTAGAATTGAAGAGCACTACTATTTGTTTCAAAGGTCAAAATATATGGCTGTGCGGCATATTCACAACGTTTATATGCCCCGAACTTCTAAGAGTTGTAACTAACACTAAATTTCTTAACTATCCCTACCTCGACTGAAGGGTTACCATAGATTTCAATATAAACATTATACATATGTATATTTACTTGTAACAATTACAAATTATGTGTCTATGAGATGCAACATACAGATGAGAACTGGTAACCAGTATGTAAACAAAATTGATTTTCTATGAATATTCTAAATAGAGGCGTGATGTGAGAAACAGCTGAATTTACAAAGTGCAACCTTTAACGAATTTGTTCAATATAATATTTTAAGTCTTACCTGGTTATATTTTTACATTGTGTTACTTTTTGAAAATCAGATGTGGTGCATTTATAATCTGAAATAATAGAAACGCAATGAAATATACGAACAGAAAGTTTGCATTAACTTTTTTGACTTGGTTTTTGAATTTTATATCTGAATGTCTCTTTAATACTTTTGTCTATCAGTTGTAAAAAATCTTGCACAAATGACCTACATGTTAAATAAATACAAAGAACTTATAAATAGATTGTTGCAGTTCGGAGTTAGAATTATATTAATTGTTCGATATTTAAATAAATGAGCTGATATCTTCTTTCAATTTCATTTTATATATTTCAGATGCACATGTGCATCCAATCAGTTATGCATCGCCCCTCCCCTTGTGCAAAACATATTGTTTTCACAAACTCACTAGTGTCAGTACATCTAACTTACGCAGAATTTGTTGTCGATTTGTGAACGATCTTGAATATTCAATTAAGGACATCTCTTTATTTCCTTTAAAACTAAATACACGCATTTTTTAGTTAATTCGTTAATTTTATGCCAAATTGTTTATCAACTTTGTCATACTGATATGAATGAGTTGGATAAAATTTCTGACCTAAACTAAAATCTGAAGTTTCCTAGATCATGAGAAATGGATATATCTTCTGACTTCAAATGAGATAAGAACTTCTGTCATATTGCAGTTCTTTCCCGTCATCATGTCACGGTATCAAAGTTACTATCATATTCGTAGCACACTATTTGACTCTTGAACATTGTAGGTCGGAAGAATTTGACAAAACCTTTTACAATTACAAAAATGTGCATGGATATCAATAATAAACAAAATAAAAGTAAGATACCTGCTGAGAGGGTATAGTTGTCTGGGCATGATTTGATGGAACAGGAACAGTCTTCTTCTGATGGTATACAGTAACAAACATTTCTTGGAGTTTTGATAAATGAGTAATTGTTTTCATAGTCACATCGACAAGCTCTGTCATCTTTTGTCGATTTGTCCATGTAAACAACTTGCCCTTCTGCACTGCAGACTGATTTAGCATAGACACAATCGGTAATGCTACCATTGGTCCAAAATATAAATGGCTGGAAACGTTTCTTTGTACACTTTCCTCTGCTAAAATCCCCAGCATAAATTCTCTTACTACCTATAGAAAAAAAGAAGACTGATTGTATATATCAAAAGGAGATGTGGTATGATTGTAAATGAAACAACTCTCAACAAGAGATCAAAAGACACAGACATTCACAACTATAGGTCACCGTAAAGCCCATATCGCATAGTCAGCTATAAAAGGCCCCGAAATTATAAATGTAAAACAATTCAAACGAGAAAACTAACGGCCTTTTGCGTTTGACTGTTTCTTTGGTATGTTTCGCCCCTCTTTCATAAGAGCCAGGCAGATACACAATTCTCACTACGACAAGAAATGAACGAAAAACAAATATGCAATGCATAAACAAACAAAAACACTAAATTACAGGCTCTTAACTTTTTGGGACAGGCTCAAACGTACATAATGTGGCGGGGTTAAACATGTAAGCGGAATCTCCACCCTGCCCTAACAACTTATTAAAACTCATGCTTCTAAGACCAAATGATCAATGGTTTACTTATTTTTGTTATTGTTGTTGTAGGGCACCACTTTACGAACGCTGCTCTATCATGGCGATCAGTCTTTATTGGGGGTAAGAGCCAGAGTGTCGGAGAGAACCACCAACTTTCGATAAGAAAGTTAAATCCGAGTTAATTTAGATTGAAACCGGGCTGCAATGCTACAAATCGAAAGGCTAGTGATCAAATGTTGGAGTTTTGATCAATAGTTGGTTAAACATAAATAACTTTTCAAAATTGCTGCATTGTTTAGAATTATAATATGACGTTCTTGTTTCGCTTTGTAAACAACACCGTGATGAAATTCTCGAAATATCTAAACTAAGCGCAGGCTCAGAGATAAACATACTAATGGATGTTAAAATATCCCTCCCACGCAAATGCACATGTATCTGAACCTATTTACAAACGCAGTGCCAATTTTATGGTTTTAAAAATTGCAATCGAAAATAAACTACATACCTTAGTATGTATATCTCTTGGAGAAATCGACAACATACAAATAAAATTTAAAAAACGCGAAAGTCCATTAAAGCTTTTGGCTTATTTGGAATATCTCGGTCAAGGCCTTGTGTAAATTTCCAACAAATCTATGGCTTCCATGAATTATTTCCTCAACAAGACTTCAAATCTTCGGAAAAGATAAAATAGTTGTTGAGCTATAAAGAAACATTTGTGAACACTTACTGACACAATTCATAGCTGATCTTTTTAAACAAATTTTCAAAAGAAAAGTGACAAGACTCATTAAAAGCTTTTTTTCTAAAACCAATTGTTTCGTTCAACAGAGAAATTAAATGATAATGTTAATTATATCTTTTAAATGATCAATACATTCGAATAATTTTGAATTGCTTAAAAGTCATTATTATAGTGCATGATGCATACTTCATTTACTTAGAATGTTGAAAAATCTTAGTCATAAACAGAGTGACATGATATAAAACAGAAAGAAATATAATTAATTAAATGGTAAAGTTGTAATGGTAAACTTGTGTTTTTGTACCATGAAATAAAATGAATTTTTGTATGTTTATTATGTGTTTGTAATAATACGTATTTTAAACATCGAACACATTTGTTATAAATGCATGATTATCTTCGGGCTACTAGTTAATGATATAGCTGTATCAAGTACAATGTAGTTCTATAATTTAATTAGCAATCTGCCGATGTTTGCTGATTATACTATGCTTAGATGATGTATTAATATATGTCAAGGCTTTATTTTTTTTATTTTTTTATTTATTTCTATGAATTAATGTAGAGGTATCTTTGTACATTTGAACTGCATAATTATCGCAATTAAGTTTATGAGATTAATAAATCATTACATATAAGACACAAGTTGCAGAAATACAATATCGTTTTACTGAGATTCACCTGTTTATATATTTGTCAGAGTTATCCTACTTTGTACTAGTACGAATACTATTTTATGAATATGTTGATGCGAGTCTTTATATCTAACATTGAAAATGGAAATGGGGAATGTGTCAAAGAGACAACAACCCGACCATAGAGAAGACAACAGCAGCAGAAGGTCACCAATGCAAAAAAAAACAAATATTTGCGTCAAGTGCCACAAGATCTACTAAAGGTTTCAGCTGAATAAAGTCAATCAAAGGGTAGTTCATGTCCAAAACCAATGACAATATTGTTTCCTTAAAGGTGTCAACAGTGCTACAAATTAGTGTTTACATTGTCCTCAGTTTGTTTATTTGTTGAAAGCTGCCGAATCATTACCTTTTCTATCCCAGTCTGGTCCATTACATCCTTCAACATATTTATCTGCCACATTGTTATACAAACAAAAGTACTTCAAGGTGTTGTTACACTTTACTTGTGCTCGAATTTTCCAGCTAGCGTTCGAAGGACATTTCAACTTGAATGTTTTGATAGACATCATAGAGAACTGAAAGTGTTTTATAATTTTGATTAGAAAAGCTAAGATGACTTACCATATCTATATGAAATATACAAGTAGTTTTCGTATTTCGTTTTAGTCAATTAATCAAATGTGTGTTCCTTAAATTTTTTAACTGTGTCTGACAATCCTTGAATTTTTCATAGCAGTAGAACAATAGAATGCAACGTATTTTGATTCAACAAATAAAGGAGAACTAGTCATTGCCAACGTTTTTGCTTCTACTTGGATTGAATTCAAATAAAACACTTTTGTTTTCACTATTTCTGTTGTTCTCCTGAATGAGTTTCCTATTGATATTTTATTGACATTATCTGTTTTCCTGTTGATATCCGTAGAATTTAATGATAACAGGTTTTTTTGTAGTTCTTCTTATATTCAATAATGATCAGTATTCTATTTATCCAAACCAACCTTTGTCAGCTTCATCGATCAGATATATTTCTTTGAAAACATATTATACTACATTATGTGTTTCAATTGTTGAAAAGATAACTTGACACCTTTGATTTTTTTTTGTTAGAAGATAATTGCACATCCATATAAACTTGACATTATTACAATAGTGATATTGAAATTAGCCGGTTTACTTAAAATGGCATTTTTTGGGGGGTAATTACCCACAAAAGCAGAACTTGAGAAAATATTTAGCAACGAAAGTATACACCAAGAACATTCTCAAATAAATAAAACTATTGTTCATACTAACTTGGAAAACAAAAAGTATCCAACCATATGTTATCTTCCTCATCTGGAATGTAATCATCTTTATCTTAAATTATAATTTAAGATTTAATAAAATATATACAGACACGACACGATAAAAATAATTTGTTTTATTTGTATTACAATTATACGTTCAAAGTAAAGTCGATAAGCTGTAACCAGGACCTCCACTACGTATTGTCTACCAAAGGACTTATCAGTGACGCTTGAGTAAACAAATATAACTAAAGAGACTAGATAAGTCAAAATGTAGAATTTCTATATCAAAGGTTTCAAAGTTCTAAATATGTCAGACGTGGACAGCGTGCTAACTGTTTTATACCACCTTAAATGATCAGACTTCCCAGTGGGACGCAATCCTATAAAATGACACTTCAACTTTTAAAAAAATGTTTTAAATTGAGATATATCGCAACTAACAGTAAAAATCGTACATGGGTATTTTTAATGTTTGCTAAATAGTAACAAAATAAACTAGAGGCTCTAAAGAGCCTGTGTCGCTCACCTTGGTCTATGTGAATATTAAACAGAGGGAGCAGATGGATTCATGACAAAATTGTGTTTTGGTGATGGTGATGTGTTTGTTCATCTCACTATACTGAACATTCTTGCTGCTTACAATTATATCTATCTTGGCCATGTAGTTTCAGTGGAAAATGTTAGTAAAAATTTACAAATTTTATGAAATTTGTTAAAAATTTACTATAAGGGGCAATAAGTCCATGAACTCCTTAGGGGGGGGGGGGCAATTTACCATTTCGGTCAGGTTGACTTATTTGTAAATCTTACTTTGCTGCACATAATGGTGTTTACAGTTTATCTTTATCTATAATAAGATAATAACCAAAATGGCAAATTTCTTTAAAATTACTAACTCAGGGGCAGCAACCTAACAAAGGGTTGTCTGATTCATCTGAAAATTTCAGGGCAGATAGATCTTGGCCTGTTAAACAAATTTAACACCATCAGATTTGCGCTTAATGCTTTTGTTTTTGAGTTATAAGCGAAAAACTGCATTTTACCCGTATGTTATAATTTTAGCCGTGGCGGCCATCTTGGTTGGATGGCCGGGCCATCGGACCCTTTTTTTTAAACCTGATACCCCAAAGATAATTGTTGCCAAGTTTAGATTAATTTGGCTCAGTAGTTTGAGAGGAGAAGATTTTTGTAAAAGATTATTAAGATTTTCGAAAAATGGTTAAAAATTGACTGTAAAAGGCAATAACTCCTAAAGGGATCAACTGACCATTTCAGTCATGTTGACTAATTTGTTAATGTTACTGTGTAGAACATTATTGCTGTTGACAGTTTATCTCTATCCACAATAATATTCAAGAT
This sequence comes from Mytilus galloprovincialis, assembly GCA_037788925.1. Lineage (NCBI taxonomy): Eukaryota > Metazoa > Mollusca > Bivalvia > Mytilida > Mytilidae > Mytilus > Mytilus galloprovincialis. Next base: position 22,717,911 of record CM075338.1, on the reverse strand, counting down.
AATAACCAAAAACAGTAAAATGTCCATAAAATTACCAATTTAGGGGCAGCATCGCAATAACAGGTTGTCCGATTCATCTGAAAATTTTAGGGCTGATAGATCTTGACCTGATAAACAATTTTACTAATGTTCAGATTTGCTCTAAATGCTTTGGTTTTTGGGTTATAAGCCAAAAACTGCATTTTACTCCTATGTTCAACTTTTAGCCGTGGCGGCCATATTGGTTGGATGGTCGGGTAACTGGACACATTTTTTAAACAAGATACCCCAAAGATGATTGTGGCCAAGTTTGGAATAATTTGGCCCGGTAGTTTCAGAGGAGAAGATTTTTGTAAAAGATAACGGAGATTTACGAAACATGGTTAAAAATTCATTATAAAGGGCAATAACTTCTAAAGGGGTCAACTAACCATTTTGGTCATGTTGAATTATTTGTAAATCTTACTTTGCTGAACATTATTGCTGTTTACAGTAAATTAAAATGAGTTTATCTCCATCTATAATAAAATTCAAGATAATAACCAAAAACAGTAAAATTTCCTTAAAATTACCAATTTAGGGGCAACAACCCAACAACAGGTTGTCCGATTCATCTGAACATTTCAGGGCAGATAGATCTTGACTTGATACACATTTTAACCCAGATGTCAGCTCTAAATGCTTTGGTTTTTGAGTTATAAGCCAAAAACTGCATTTTACCCCTATGTTCTATTTTTAGCCATGGCGGCCATCTTGGTTGGTTGGCTGGGTCACCGGACACATTTTTTAAACGAGATACATCAACGATGATTGTGGCCAAGTTTAGTTTAATCTGTCCCAGTAGTTTCAGAGGAGAAGATTTTTGTAAAAGTTAACGACGACGACAGACGACGGACGACGACGGACGCCGGACGCCAAGTGATGAGAAAGGCTCGCAAGGCCAAGTGAGCTTAAAACTAAGAATATATAAAAAAAAATGAATATGTGGTATAATTGTCAATTTGACAACTTTTTACAAGGAATCAAAATGACACCGAAATTAACAACTATAGATCACTGTACGGCCTTCAACGATAAGCAAAGCCCATACCATATAGTAAGCTATAACAGCTTTAAAAGTCACTGAAATGACAATGTAAAACAATCCAAACAAGAAAAACTAATGGCCTAATTTATGTACAAGAAATTAAAAAAAATCAAATATGTGACACACAAACGAACGACAACCACTGATTTACAGGTTCACATATAGAGAATGTAGCAGGATTAAACATGTAAGTGGGATCCCAATCCTCCCCTAGTCCCGGATTGTAACAGTGGTGTAACAGGACGAACTTTAAAAATCGAAGAGATAAAAATGCATATACTAAAATGCAAATGCAAATGGACGTGTCCGGGTATTTGTACATTCCAACAACGACAAAACATAAGTCCATTACCTTGGGTACACTTGCCTTTTATTTGAAAAAAAAGCACTTTGATGATCTCCAGATTAATTTGGTGGAATATTTGTCAACATCCTTAGGAGGTATCGAATAATTTGGTACGGTAAATGTATTGACATCTTAACGACTGCAAAAATAAGTGAACACACAAAAGAGTGTTTCAGAATATAACATAGACGAAGATTTGTATTTGATAAAAGGTGTCAGTTATAAATCGTATTAGCTGATATAACAAGATTGAACTTTTTACTAAATATTTAAGTGACATCTTGCAAGAAATATATTTCTCTGAGGATAGTAATAATGATCATAAGAAATTCAAAACGTCTTTTAACTGGATAAAAATATGTCAATATTATATTGAGATGAAAAACGCAATTATATTTACATTTTAACTAAGTAGTAAGAAGCATATTTTCAGACATATTACTTTTGGAGGGTGTTTAAATCTAAACTGGTACCTTAAACTCATTTGTATTTTCTCCATTAGTTTCTCTTTCAAGTTACACAAATCATTTATGTGTATTCTTATTTTGTATAACTGCACTGAATTTAAAAAAATGTAGAAACCTCTTTGAAATTGATATACAGATAGACATACGAAACTGAGCCTTATTTACTTAAAGAGAATAACTTTGAAATAAGGAAAAAAATCACTGAATTAAGGGTGAGTGACCATATTTTTGAAATTGAAAGGGGTAGATACAAAAATATAAAAAGGGAAGAACGTTTATGTCAACAATAGATGATGAAGAACATTTTTTTATTTACATGTACAAAACATAAAGATTTGAGATTTGAATTTTGCAGAAAGTTAGAAATATCTATTCAGATAAAGATAATATGGATAATTTGGATAAATTGGTTTTATGTCTTCCTTGTTCGTCAATTTTGCAGTATGCTGCTTCATTTGGTAAAACGTCATGGTCAATGAGGAGGGTGGACTCAACAACTGCATGATAGAAAGATACATATATGTATATAATGTTTCGTTATTTTTTTTCTTTTCTGTATGATGTATTGTAAAATTACTATGTTGATTTATGTATTCCTTCAACCCATATTATATTTATATTCAATAAATTTATATAATCAATGAAAAATCAATGGAAAAAATGCATGCAAAAAGACATCTGAATCACAGAATGCAAAGATATTGTACAAATTCAAATGAATATTTGTTTGTGAACGATTAATTTTGTAGCGTAAACAAAGTTTTTAGATACATTTTGTAGTTTAAATCAATATATTAAAACAATGAAAGTGCCCTTCTTTCAGATTTTTTTTTGAAACGTGTATGAGAGTATACATATTGGTTTACCCTTTGTATTAACAAATTTTGTAAACACAGAAACAGAAAGTAAATACATAAATTATGAAGAATTGAATCATTTGATGTTAAATGATACAATTATGACATACAGATACAGCTAAAATATGTACAACGACAGAGTTTAACTAGAGTTAAGAGGAAGTTGTACTTACATTTTTGTAAGGATGTATATCAAACTTGATGATACTTGTGTCTATTGTTAGAAAATATTTTTCTACACATAATTATCCATCATAATGATGAAGTACACTAATAAGATCGATACCATCACCATGATCACCATTAGTCATGCAGAGTAGTTATGTTATTACTGAAAACAATATTTTTGGACTTAATGTCATATAAAATGAACAAAAACATCCCCTAGAGGGAAAATGTTAAATGTAAATTAAGTATATCATGTATATCCTGTTACAAGTACACACTACCTCAGCCGTAAGGTGATGCTTTTTGTTTTCTAAAACATTTTTACATGTTTTACTAGCAGTAAATATGTTTTATACATAAATCTGAATTATTCATATTCATTGTTTTATTGGCAAATAATTTTTAATTGCTTTGGACAAATTGTAATATGTTGTATGACAATGTTCTGTTATTGTTGATGAGAATTTTTTTTCTAAATGAAAGTAAATTACTCGTAAAGGCAACACTTTTTGATAATACTTTCAGTGACTATATTATTTTTTTTGTGAAAAGAGGGCACACTTTGAATTTAACATTTTCAAGGATGCAAATAATTGTCAACCTTTTGTGAGCCTCTGACATGATTATTTTTACTATTGTTAAAAAGTACACAAGTAGTACACAGGATCGAGGCTAACAAGTCTTAAAAGTTGTTAACTAATGTGTTTTTTTGTACGCGGACAAGTGTGTGGAAAGGCTCTACGAAATCTTACCTCTATATCTTCTGGCATGGAACATCTCTTTATTCTTTAAAATCTTTCGTCAAAGATGAACATGTCCAAGATGGCGCTGCTAGAATGCGCAGAATCCGACCCACATGAAACAGCTTCATTTATAAGTACTCCCCCTTTAAAGTCGTTTACTCTGTGTACTTGTCAAATACTATACACATCAGGATTTAATTCCACTTGGAATAATCAAATAATAAACAAAACACCTAAACAAAATATAGATACAAGTTGAAGTTTTGACGTCAAAGTAAGGGAAATTTATAATTCAAAATTCGAAACCGTATTATTTTATATAGTTTTTGACATTTTTTTATATCTCCAGTTCAGCAACAAGTATTATTGGGAACCGGTAAGAAAAGCGTCCATGGTCAATGAAAAAAAAAATTCAGTATCTGAAATTGAATAATCTAGCATCTTTGATCATCTTGTTTTTGTATATACAAATACTAGAAAAAACAGTTGGTTATCAATTGTATCTCTAAATGAGGAACCTAAGCATACTGATAACTTTTTTTAAGTATAGACTAGGCCGTTTATGTTTTTTTTGTGTATATTTGAATTGATTAAAAATGTTTTTATAACTTTAAGTTTACTAAAACCAATATGGATTCCTCATTATTGAACCCTTATAAAAGTTCACACAATTTAATTTCTTTATGAATCATTGTTTCATCGAAAAATCAATATTGCATCCTCTTAATGTTAGAATAGTTCAAGGTTAGATTTAATTGACTATTCAATGACGTTTATCCGTTTTCAATGGAAGGGGATGTATTATATTTGTTATAGTCATTCATTTTTTCCACTTGTATCACATTATATAGAAATTATACCAAAACGAGATTTCAACGAAACCAAACCTTAAACGAATACATTCTTAAGACAGAACGATATTACATGCAGTTAAATATCGAATACGAGACATTCCATTTATAAATACGCAAATAACGTTGGATTGAAGTCAATAGTGTTAATTATAATTTTTACGTTTTAGTTAGGATTTTTAATAGGGTAGAAATCGGTTTTTATCAAATGCACTTAGATTTTTTCTAGTTTTATGTTCATTGATAATTTTCAAGATAATTATGTTGAACTAAAGCTGCATTTACGTCATTTACGAATTGATTACTGCATACTGTGTAGCAAGTTAATTATTATTCTTAACGAGATTCCTAAATGTTATTAACCTTCAGTGGGTCAGTCTAATCATTTAACGTTCCAATAATAGTCTTCAGTACGTGCAGCTGTTGCTATTTATGTTCATTACTTTGTTTTGATCATCTCTGGGAATTAGGTTAAATGAGTGTAACATTTGATGTCTAATTTTCATATGTAAACAGATCGTCTTTATTATGCGATAAGTTAACGTGTGAAATTGTATAGTTTCTAGATATTCATTTTGATTAAACCGTAGTTGTTAGCAAACTTTCGTTAGTAATGGTTATAAATAAAGTAATGCTTATGTCATAACATTATCGTCGAACTCTTTAATCCCAAGTCGTCGAAATGTATATGAACAATTTATTTCACTGCACATTTCGAATCGTCATCGCAACAAACGTTTCTTATTTTATCTTCAAAATACTTTATCTATAAACAATGTTTTACAATTATGCAGTACATGTAAATAAAAAAAAAAAACACTAATTAATAGGCATGAATGTTATCTGTGCATTTTCCCGTATGAAATTTCATGGGTAATTATTTTTGGACCCTTGATATCTTGCTGTTCGGTGTGAGCCAACGCTCCGTGTTGACCGTACCTTGGTCTATAATAGTTTACTTTTTATAAATTGTGACTTGGATGGAGAGTTGTCTCATTGGCACTCATACCATATCTTCCTATATCTATATATCGTAATCTGTTTGCCGACTACATGTTTCCAAAGTACTATAGATCTAGAAAAAAAACGACTAAAGAGCAGAATACAGTCAAAGGCCAACAATCGGTCTTAAACACAGATATGTTATTCCGGCAGCAGGAAGACCACTATTGCAGGTTAGTACTGTGTTATATTTGTTGTTGTATGTATGTAAAGAACAACTACTGATCAGACTGACAATACACTGAACGGATTGTTATTGACCAAAAGCCAATTGTTTAAACATTTCTGAGTTTACCAATGTGAATTTGGCTTAACAAAATTAAAAGACTAAAAATGTCAGAAAAAATGGCCTTCTTTCTTTATAAGCCGTTTGTGCTTCTTTCTTACATATTTTTTTGTTTTGTTCTGATTAAGATTAAAACACTATATTGACTGCTGTTCGCTTATTTTTTTTATTTTTTTTTAAGCTCTTATGTGTGTTTATTTTATTTACAAACCGTTGTCAATATAGTAGAATTTTATGCGACTGTCATGCCAATCTAATTAAAAACCGATATCTCATCGTTCCCGTTTTCTGATATGTTCCGTGGGAAATCCAACGAAGTGAATTAGAAAGATGAGTTTATAATGTTATGCACATGAGTTGACGTCCTATCAATTAGCCAACGACCATCAATGAGCCAATCACAAAAGTTTATGAATTCTTTGGACTGACGTTTTTTTCGTAAATAAATTGAGTTACATCCCTTAACCTAACGATAAACTTTCAAGATCGTCGAAGACTCATTTTCATTGGTCGAAAAAGACACACATGCGAGGTCACTCAAATGTGACCTCAACGCGGATTTCGTTAGATCTTCCACGTGACAAATCATGAAACGGGAGCGATGAGATATCAGTTTTTAATTAGATTGCTTTCATACTAGTGAGAGGTTTAGCTAACTATAGAAACATGTTTGATTCACCATTTTTACATGAGAAAATGCCTGAACTAAGTCATGAATAGGACAGGTCTTTCCCACTTAATTTATGTGCTTGACTTGATTTTGTCATTTGATTTGATTTTGTTTTCTCCTACTTTCAACCACTGTAGAGAATGACTGTTTAACATTAGTTTACTTGTGAGCAAATAACATTTAATGAATGACCTTTTCTAGGTTGGCTGTGTCAAAAACAAGAAAATATTCATATTTCATTAGCATTTTGCTGTGCTGATCGAAAAGTGTGTAATAACTGCTGCTTATTAGGAATCCAATTAATTAAACCAGATTCCTTGTTTAACAATTTTTCTAAAATTACAAACCTGCTCGTGCTTTTTTCATTGTTATTCAAAGCAAATATTTATCTATAATACCTGGGACGATCTCATTTCATAAAGGACCTACGTATTTTACATCGAACTTATTTACCCGGTGAACGTCTTTAAATTGAGGTTCAATTTACTTAAATTTAATCAAGAATGACTAATTAAATACGCCCTCTTATTTGTCTCAGAAATAGGATCGGGAAAAAACACCAAGCAAAATACCATAATTTACAATTTAAGATTTGTTTTGGTTCAAAGTGCTTTTGGTTGCTTCAATTATCTCCGATCAATAATCAAACGGTATTTAGTGTAAATAATAACCTGTCCCGAACCCAGGGATGTTGGCTGCAATAGGAATTTATTCATAAAAAAAGTCCATATCTGATTTAATCATATTGGCCGTTTTTGTAAAGTTAAGTAAGGTAATCTTTATCTGAAGTCAGGTTGCATAAATTATATACATAATAACAACAAACATGAGCTTAAGAGCTCTTTAACCGACTGATTGATTGTAAATTCATGACGTCGTGTTTATGGTATTCGTCTATCGTGGAGATAAAAGTGGGAAGGAGGGCTAATAGCTTAACTTACGAGTTCGATCATCATGGTTCAAATCTGTTCTATAGCGGCATATGTTTTACCTCTAGCGAACGCTTTGCCTTATTGAAGAAAGTGCCACTCTTAATTTGTAAACATTTTCTTCAGATTGGACAACTTTGCATCTAGTCGTATATATGCAAGACATATTTGCCACTGGACAAAAAGGAGCAATAAATCCATAAGTTTCATTTAGTGATGTATAATCAATTGTCCTCAGTTGATTATTGTCAAACAGTTTTCCAATTTTTATATATTTCATTTTTATTTACATTTGAATTTTAAAGCGTAAACGTTCCATCATTTTTCTATTTGCATTTAATCTTTTATTTTAACATTAAAAAACGTTGAATTAGTACACATCAGGGGTTACATTGTATCCTTTCCAGCAAAAGTAATGGGGGAAGGGATTTGAACAGAAAAAAAAACAATCTTCATTGAGTGGCAATTACTCATACATTGAGGCGTAAAATGATGGCTTTCTCGTCTAGGTGACAACAATTGCTGTTTCAAGTTTATTTATATCTTAGACTGGTATAATAGTTGACATAAAAGCAAAAACATATGATAAAACAAGAATGTGTCCAAAGTACACGGATGCCCCACTCGCACTATCCTTGTCTTTGTTCCATGGACCGTGAAATTGGGTAATAATCTAATTTGGCATTGATACTTTAGCTTCATCACAAAATTACCTGACCAAAAACTGTAACCTGAAACTCCCACTTTCTTTTTATATGTTCAATGGACCGTGAAATTGGGATCAAAAGTCTAATTTGGCTTTTAAATTAGAAAGGTCATATCATAAGCAACAAGTGTACTAAGGTTCAAGTTGGTTGGACTTCAGCTTCATCAAAAACTACCTTGACCAAAAACTTTAACCAGAATAGTCCACTTTCATTTTCTATGTTAAGTGGACGGTGAAATTGGGGTCAAAAGTCTAATTTGTCTTTAAAATTAGAAAGATAATATCATAAGCAACACGTGTAGTAAGTTTCAAGTTGATTGGACTTCATCTTCATCAAAAACTACCTTGACCAAAAACTTTAACCTGAACGGACGCACAGACGAACGGAGCCACAGACAAGAAAACATAATGCCCCTCTACTATCGTAGGTGGGGCATAAAAATGTTTTGTTATATTTCTTTTCATTTACTATTGTCCTGGAAAAAGTAACAAAAAATGTTAAAATCAGCAATGCGATTTATTTGAAAAGATTTAGTTGACCTTTTTTGTTGTGTGCATTATTCAATCATTCAACTCGTGAATAGATCGTCTTTCCCTCTTATGTTTTTTAAGGTATAGATAGCGTCAAATTCTCACTACTCAGGCATCAGATATACATTCCTATAATATTTTGATCGGACAAAGCTGCGTATTTATATACCCGATAAGCCAAACGCACGCACTCATTTAGCAGGGGTATACTGTGGGACGGGTGAGGTCCAGAGATGTCAATATCTATATACCATTTTATATCATTTCGTGTTATTTTAATGCTGAAAGTATTATCATAAATAAATAATCATCTGATATAATGCCATTAAATGGGTTCGTTTTCATTGCAATTTGGCAATTTAGTGGGAGATATTATGGACATAATTGTGCAAATTGTGATACAAGCATGAAATTTGGTATAAAGGTGGACTAAATGATAATTAAAAGAAATCAGGTGCTGGCCATCAAAAAATTTCATTTTTTAAAGATGGCCACCGATCATTTTGCAAATGGCGTCATATCCAGTTGGCTACATTTCGTAAATCCTTGAAAACTGTGTTATAGGTATAATCCAATGTAAGTATTAAACGTAAACTACAGTTTCTAAAGTACGAAAAAACAACACATAAATGACAAAAAAGAGTGACATCCGGTTCCAAAATGGCGGCAAAATTTTTGAAAATGTTTTATTTTTATACTTTCCATCAACTTAACAAGTGATATCACATTCTTTGTTAAGATTAAATGCCTAGTTTTGTTAGAAAGACAAGTTGGTTATCTTATAATTATCTGACAGTAGCCAATATAAAAAACGTACAAGGAAGGACAGAACGGTAGCATTTACAGTCACCAACACAGCTGGATTTTTCGCCTCCTCATTTCAAAAGTTCTCGACAGGAGGATGCAATTTTAACGGCAGCCGAAGAAGTCCTTTTTGGTTTCTAACTGTCATCGATTTTTTTCTTTCATCCAACCCCAAGGTTCATGAATTGGTACATAAATCAGGCTGAGCCCAAACTTGTTCTCCTTGATACGCTGCTCTTTGGTTGTACCCCGAAAAAAAACCTCTTGTAGGCGGAACTACATCACATTGCCGCTGCCTCATGGGTAAAAAATTACATCTTTGCTCGTTAATAGCAAATGGTGATGTTGTTCTGTCATACATGATGCAAACATATGCTTCTATTGTGTCCATGTATGTGTCCTTATCCTTCGTCCCTTACATGTTGAAATACTTCCAATGGCATCCAAACTGACCTATTCCCTTTCCCGCGAATATCCGACAAAGTGTCACATCCACTAAATGTATAAATGAAAGGAAGAGTAGCTACACGAGGACCAAACGCATTTGATATATAACGTACAGGAAACCATCAAAAGTCTTCATTCCTGCCAAAACCTATTCACAGTTTGTTCCACCATATTGTTAGAGTGCTGCAATTATTAAAACTACTACATCTGTGTGGGTGCTACCTAAAATTACCGTCTTATAACAATTTTCATAATCATGCCGAACATGGACAAACACTCGTATATCTGCCTCTCCATGCTTACAAAGGGTAGCTGGAAAGCATCCTTATTAGTTTCTAAAGAAACATTTCTGTCGGCAAGACACATGAAAAATTTCGTTTCGTTGTTCCTTCATAGAGAAAACTACTCCAAAACCAACTTTTGTCTTGTCACACCTAGCCTTTAACTCATTCATTTAGTAAACATCTAACACAATGCCTACTCTTGAATACTTATCGATGCAAGATTTTATTTAAGGCAGTATGAAACATTTCCAAAATCATCCAATAGTGTTGCCCAACAAGGTGGCCTGGAATTAACCATTGCTGCCCCATCAACGATAAATGCGTCAGAATTTGGATCAGCAAATTGCAAAATGTTTCAAGTTTATCCATTTGCACCGATTTAATACCACTGTTTAAACTGACATCCTAAGACAAAAACGGAGGAGCAGTTTGTCTTTATGGATTAAGAAATATTCCAAATCAATTTGTCCACTGCGACAAGAAATAAAAGTCTCGAAAAGATATCGCAATCACTTGTAAGGTTCCCTAGCTTTGTTTTCATGACAAAAACCTTTACAGTTTTATTTTTGAGACATAATAGGAAGTTGTTCTTTTTGATCTGGTTGTAAGAAACAGGTTCTCCTTCGTTTTGCATTTGCTCCAAACGTTCTTCGTATTATTTGCCTTTGATCTTTTTAAAGAAATCCTTTTGTGTTCATTAAGTCGTTCATCTGTTATAAAATGCCTCATACAACTAGATCTTGCAAATTCATCTGATACTCTACTGACTTCTGGTCCAGCTACCATAAATACTTCTAAATGGGGTCTTCGGTTAAACCTATGACAACACATCGCCCTTTACAATTGCATTATTTTGGGTTGTTTTTTTGCCTGATCAATTGTGCTATAAGAAAAATATTTTTTGGTCTTATGTACAGTGAAATTATCATTTTCAAAACCAATTGCCACCTGTGGGTGATGTAAGAGAAGGGAAGCCATATCTCCAAGAAGGTCGGTAACGATCGAGAATATGTTACACGATCAAGACCTATGTGAATACGGTATCATGCTTTATATAGACTGTTTATACAAAATCTGACTCATGAAATGAGCATACTACCAAATTCACAAGAAGTTCCTATTTTATAATTGAATAACAGGACTTAAACTGTGGTCGAGATGACTATATTTTCTTACATCAGTCTACCAAATCATTGAACGTCACAGAGTCATGACATGCTTATAATTTCTGTGTTTAGCGTTTTTAAGACAATATATACCATTCAAGCCTAAACACATAGAATTATATGATGCGCGTGTCTAGTCCTAGGTACCTTTAAACATACGTACAAAGAATACTGCCGTTCTAGGCGTATTGAATATATCACCCAGAATTTTATAACAAGTAATTTCAATGTGCAATCCACCTCACATGACGATAAACTTATCTTTTCTGTACAAATCAGGTCATTCCCACTGAATAACGATTACCAAAAGCGGCTGATCTGCCGTTATTATTGATGTTTCTCTCGTATTAACCACTTTTTTTGTCTTATCCATCACATACCTGATCATTGCAACTGAATGGACTTGTTTTTAAACAGTGGCATCATAGATTATACACTTACTTAAACAGCTCTACGAGAGCATTGCTTTTTAGAGTGAATGAGATGAACGACGATTTATACCAGTTTGCCCTGGTAGTGCATACAAATCACTCATTATGTCTATAAATAGTTTGCGCATGCGCAAAATGGTTAAATCATGTGTGTCATAACCTTGAAAAACGTTATCAAACCAATTCATAGTATCACTGAAAATCCCAAATCACTTATTTTATAGTAAATAGTTAAAATGTTTTTTAAAGAATTTTGTTACATTTTCGCGCATGCGCAAATCCTGAATGTGTCAAACACTCAAGTCTAGTGAATTATTCACATGTAAGGAAGGTAGATACCAAACCTGACAGCTGTTTTGCACTAAAAGAAGTTAAACGAAAAGTTTTAAGAAAAAAATCAGTATTTTCAAACTAAAAAAACAGCCATTTTAGAAAACGGCGGTGGCCATCTTGAAAAAATGATTTTTTTTAATGGCCAGCAGTTGTTTCTTAGAAAGTATATAAAAATGATGCTTTGTGGTAATTTTCATGCTTGTATCATCATTTGCACAATTCCCTCGATTTTGCCTGCTAATATCTTCCACTTATTTGGTAACTGTTAATTGTATATATCAGTCTGAGTACTGTTTAACTATTGGATATTGCAATGTATTAGTTCAACATCAATCCTTCTGAAAAAATACTAAAGATAATAATTTTCATAGGGTTAAATTCAGTTAGCAATGTTAACATATATTTGTGTTTGAATAATTGCAATGGAACACTATTTTAAAAGTTTTTATTAATTAAAGGATATCAAAATGGATAAGTCGTAATGTATGAACAAGTAGTGAAATTGTATTCTAAATTTTAAACAGCATACCACCTTTTTGTTTCCTGACATGGTGTTGTCACTGTGTGTTCGACTGATGAATTTGGATGTTTAAGTGGTATCTTTCGCCTTTTATGAAATATATAGACTTCAATACTTTACTGGTCTGGTTTCCGTAACTAGAGTTTTTTTTATGAGACGAGATAGTTAGTCTTGTGCTCAACCCCCTAACCTGGAGGGCCAGTGGATTTGTAGTTGAGGTTCCATTCCCCTAGATCGAATGCCGGCCTAGGCTTACGAGCAAAGATCTACCCGGATTGGTATCAGAGTTGTCTCTCCTAGATGGATTGCCTTTCTGGGCTATCAACCCCCATCTGACTGGCTATTTACCCATAGCTGGGACAAGGTTAATGAGTGCTAGGGCATATCCACACGCCGATGGACCTACACACTGCATCTACAGGGCCCTTGTTGCTCCCCGATCTCCATCAGTAAAGCCTGGCATCGAATGAGACCAGTATCCGTGTGTTACCACGAGGAGGCACCAATGGAGTCTTGGTAGTGTAGAGGCTATGTACTGACAGGAGAGACTGACGCACTCGGCTCTCTTTTCACATACAATGCTAGTCAGCGGCATAAATGCACTAGACGCATATCACTACCCTGTGTTCATATACTTTGGAACATACCAAAAACAATTACAACTTGTATGTTCTTTAAAATAGGACCAGCAAAAAAAAAAAAAAAAAACAGAAAATCAACATTAGTGAAACAAAAAATAAAATTGAAGATTGATCAACGCGAAACCAAACAAGAAACCGGTTGTGAAGTTTTCCAAAAGGGTAAATAACTCTTGATTTATTACTTTTATAAAAAAAAAAATTACAGAATGTCAGTTTCTTATAAAAAATTCGAGATAAACTAAAGGGACAATAATCGAAAATTTTATAACATAGCGACATCATTCCTCGCCCAAAAAACGACTAGGGGCTAGCTGAAGAACGCCTCCTGGTGCAGGAATTTCTCGCTACATTGAAGACATCGTTTGTGACCTGCTGTTGTTTTTTTCTATGGTCGGTTGTTGTCTCTTTGACACATTCCCCATTTCCATTTTTACTTTTAACATAGAAAAACATGTCTAAAAAATGTAACTCTACATTTTTGAATCATGAATATTTAAAAACATTAGGATGATAGATGTTTGACCAGAATGATAAGCAGTTTCCTAACAAACAATATCAACATAGTTGGACCATTAAATGTGTACGCACAGTCAATGATAGCCTTATTCTTCAATTATTACATTTCGTTTAAGGAGTTGTTGGGGGCATGAGACGTCAAAGCAATGCCAGTATGGGAAACATGCAAATTACCAACCCAAACGTAGGCAGTATATTTCTATTTTGAAAAAAAGTAATTACTTTCAAGTATTTAATCAATTCGATGTTGCTTGTTATAGTCTGTTCTATACCTGTTTCCCGTAAAATATTGTGTATATTACATTTTTTATTTTTAGCAATGCGTTGATCTCTCGTTTTCGTATGATAATGTCTGTATCAATTTTGTTGATAAGTCTTGGTCACCAAGCAAATGCAAAATGTTACTTCACTTCTGCCATGAAAAATAAAAAAATTACACAGTTTAAAAACATTCTATATTTTTTATTTATTTTCTATTACGTATCTATTTTATATGCTGCTTCAATACAACGGATTTCAGTACCCTGTTCTATCATCTTTTTGTAATTGTTTGTATTGAAATGTGTCATAATCTACAAAAACTCACGGACGAAAATGTATACTCCCTTATGATGCTCATGAACTATATCTCAATCATAGGAGACGTTGGATAAATACAAAAAAGGAAACCTATATAACACCATGTATAGAAAAAAGGGCCAACAGCAATAAGTAAAAGAGAAAACACAAAGACATGTTTATCATTTTTAAAACATTAAAGTTTTTTACGTCTCTTATTTAAGTTTTAAAATAACGAGCTTTTCATAACACTAGTTAATAACAATAGGGAATTAATAAAGTTACCAAATGAACAAAAATAATACATAGGTCAATGTGCTTGTTATCAAGATACTAGCCATTGGAATAGTGGTGAGAATATTTTCTCTGCTGATTTTTCAAAGCTTTACTATTGACAAGTTTAAGTTTTTTTAAACTATTAAAAAAATAAAATTTTTTAAGAATTGTACAAATGGCTCATATTTATACATGTAAAAGATTTATAAAAAAAGGGGTGAATGGGCAAAGTTTGTTCATGATTTCAAATGGTTAAACTATAGGATTTCGAAAATCTGACAAAAAAATATAAGCATGAAGAGCAAACATCATTTAACGAATAAAATTCGTGTTACTTTTAAAGCATGCTTATACAATTTTACTTTCAGATTTCGCCTTGCGCACATTATGAAAATCTGGCATGTTTTTGCCAGTTGATTTTAAAGTAATATTTGCGATATTTAGATTGTTGTATGACTGGGATATCCGTTCTGTTATATTTGAAAAACAACGTTTTGGAACTACAAGCACACCATCGACTGAAGCAATATCATATTCACATTGCAAACATAAAGCATCTTTCTTCGGCTCATCTATTTCCTGAAGTCTATGTTCATGCAGACTGTCATCCTTTTTGTTTTCAGGCACAATACTTTCTGTGTTGTGCACAGTTGCTTGTGTAATATTATTGTTCGTTGGCGAGATTTTGATAATTGGCTGATTAAAGGGATCTTGAATTCTCCCGTTCTGACTGTCGCCAAAAAATGAGACATTTTCGAAACTGCCCCTATTATTTGATCCACCTAAAACATCAAGATGATCAGTTGACGTTTCAGTTTGCTCTATACATCCCAGCATATATGTGTCATCAATATTGTCATATAAACTTTCATCAACTTGGATACCTTGACCATTCTGAATAATATTAAGATCTGGAGGGATGACAAACATTTTTTTCTTTTTTGCCACAATTTTGTGTGTGTAGAAAAAAATACTCAAACATATGCCGGGAACCACAACCATCAATGTTAATGTATAGTATCCAATTATTTCTCTTGACAACGAATCTGTAATGACAAAATATACCATGGCTAATGTTTTTGATCGACGTTGTTTTTTTTAAACAGACCGAACATCAATATTAACTATTGTGACATAATTAAATTTAAAACAAAATGTCGGTTAATTGAACACTTAAAACAGAAAAAAATTAAAAATGATCTGTCCTATTTTATTTAGTTTTTGACTGATGATATCAAGGAATGATTTATTTATAAAAATCAAAAAACTAAGGTTGCAACTACCTCGTGCAAAGTTGACTGGAGTGTTCCCGATAAGGTTAAATGCAGAATAACCCATGAGACGCATAAAATGTAAACAAAATATTTTTGTTTTTAGTTTGTTAAAATGCACAAACTTATTAGTAATTAATTAAGCTACTATAATTTGAAGTAGCATCTATCTAAATAAAACAACAACAACTGGCTGTCGGTGGGGAAATACATCAATCAAGTACCCTTGTTTTGGTTACAAAACAGTAAGGTAATGCATGCCATACACATGTACCTTCATTACTTTTATCTAGTTGTTCCTTTTCTGTTATAACATCCTGGTCCCAAGGTAAAGTCATATCATCTATAAACAAAACAAAGCAAATTTTACTGCAAATAGTGAATACATGATAAATAGCAATTGATCTTGATTATAGATATAGTTTTCTCTAATTTTTGTGCTATTTTCACATTTCCTGACCGGTGTGAGAAAAATATTTCTCCTCACTATTGGAAAATCTGCTCTCGGCAAATGATTAGTCGAAATTTAATTATGACGTCAAAATGTTTCGATTTCTTCTGAATTTTCCTATTGTGACGCCATGAAAAAAGGCTGCAATGCCTGATGACGTCGCATATAAAGAACACAAGTTTCTGAAAATCTTTGAAAAAGAAGGATAAAAGTCATTAGAAAAACAGATTCCGACACTATAACTGGTGTATTACGCTATTTCTCCAGTCTCGACAGTTAAATTTAGTTATTTAAAGAGCACGGCAAGCCTCGCGCTTTAAATAATAAAATTTAAGTGTCTCGAGTGGAAAAATATCGTAGTACACTTGTTGCAGTGTAGTTATCTATATGTTTGTAGAATATGAGTTTAAGCCCTTGCTTCTGTGACATCCTCATCACTGTGTCCAGCCCCCTTGATCATACGGTAGGTTTATTAGGGCATAACCTAACTTTTCCTTTAACAAAGTATATATTTTGTACTAAGATGTAGAAGATGTATTTAGGGACTTTCAATATTGAATTTTCAGTAGAGTTCGGTCTTTTTTTTTTAAATATTTGCTATGTAATAACAATTTTTCTTTCGAATTATCGCATTATTCTTGCTGAAGTGTGAACAATAAATTGTCCCCACCTTTTCTATATTTCAATTTCGACATTGCACGAAATACGCTTATTGAGCATTGTGTTGCAATATAACATTGATATTTTTTCTGAATTGCGAATTAACTGAACGATATAAATACATAATTAGATACATATATTTACCACTTCCAGGGTATGTTGCGGTTCCTGTCATCGGTTTTGATGTTCTCTCATCTACAAATTTAAACTTGTTTTGGGAAGAAATCATTAGTTAAAGCCTTGCACTATGTTCATTAAGCATGGGTAGGCATTATATTTCTGATTTATGTTTTATGGAGAATTTGTGGTTGTAAATTGCTGGCAAATATTCTGCCTACCAATGTTAAAATGAATAAAATGCATAGTATGTTGGATTTATTCCGTTTCAAAAAGGAATATTTGTATTTATACATTTTGTAATTCGAAGTGGATATATAATACGCGGTCGAAAGCCAGCCATGTTTGTTCATGCTAAGACTAATTAAAAAAAATCAAAATGTTATCGAAAAAAACCCAACAGATACATAAACACGTAAAGACTATTTCACATCAACACAACAATACATTTCAATTTTCGGTAGTATTCAAAACGAACGTCAGTTCCGACGTCAAACACATGCAGTCCATTTTATTGGAATTTGAAATAGGAACGCCATTTTAGTTTAATGATAAACAAAATGGCATGGGACTTTCAATCTGGTTGTGACAAATGAATTCAGCAATAAAACAATCAAAAGGGGGGCAAAATATATCAAAATGGCATTCAAACACAAAAATCGAAAATAAACTGACAACGCCATTGCTAAACAAGCATAACACAAACAGTCATACACAAAACACAACATCGGAACTAGAGATTATGCAACAGAAAGCCTTCAAAAACTCATGTGATCTTCGGTGCCCGTAAGAGTAAGCAAAACTTGCTCCACGTGTGACACCCGTCATGTTGCATACAATTCCGTATAAAGTCTTATTCGATTTGTCACATTCGTAAAAAGGACCGGGATACGTCATTATGAATATTTCCGCTGTCATATGCAAAACATATACTCTAAAACGGTCAACCAACTCGTGATTACTTCTGATAAAGGTTCAAAAGGATTATATAATCTCATTTATGTAGAACTTTTGGTTTAATAGCTTTCCTGTGAGCAACAATCCTCTACCAAGGAAATATAAATAAGAAATACAGGCCAGGGAATATCGTATCAATTAAGAAATATATTTTCCGCATGCAGGCGCTGCTGGATAATTCCTACATATAAATCGCAAGTTCCCAATAAAGATCCTGAAATCATATTTTTTTGTGGTAAAGTTTTGTTTTCAACCGACCCTCATTTTGAATTTCTAGATGTTACTCAAAATATGAGGCAGACATAAATGTATCAGTTTTTTTTTTTTATTAAATGTTCGTTAAACAAATGAATACAACATAATCACCAAATTTTAAATTATAAATTATTTAGTTAGAGAACATCAAATAGATACTGAAAGTAAAGTAGAAGGATAGTGCTTACTTCTTTTCTTTCCACCTAAGATTGTTTGTTGAAAAACACGTCCTCGTAACGTTGTCAATAAAATAATCATGAATCTTGATAATGTCAGTTTCAGAGACTATATGTATTTTGCTTCAATTAGAGTGATCTTTACAAGGTATGATTTATCCCTCATTAAGACAAGTCTTTTAGCTTGAATGGGGAATACTTTGGTAGAGTTTAGAAAAGTAAAATGTTTTAATACTATTGCAAGAAGAAAGAGTCTTATATTGTATGAACTCTTAAAGATTTCTGAAATTGAGAATGGAATTTCAATCACCGCAGCGAAAAAATATCGCACACGCAGCTGGAACCTAAACAAAACTGTATCCTTGTTCTGTGTTAATAGGCAGCATGCTAAAATCAAAAACATATTAAAAACCAATTGTTCTTTGAATATCTTTCCACCACTAACAATATATATTTTGATATAAATTAAACATTGAAATGCAGTTAAGAGGTAGTTTCTTTATGGGTTTATGATGTATAAATATGAATTTAAAGCATTAGTCCAATTTGCCTCTGACCTTGACCTCAATTTTAAGGTCATACATCAAGGACCTCAAATCAAAATACCCTAGGTCTGCAAATTGTATGGTTAATGAGTTATATCCCTTTACACATTATTCTAGATATATAAAAGGAGAGAAAACTCTCATTTACGGTCAACGTACCCTTGCAATCAAAATTTAAGTGTTGCAACTAACAATAAATTAAAAAAATGAAAGTGCTCCTTTTTCACAAGACATATGACAATGTATAAATAGAAAGTTAAAAGAAACAATGTACTGTCAATAAATTTATATATTGCTTACGATAAGTCGCATACACTGAAGTATCAGTTGTTAATATGAATCCAACACAGCCTTTTACGTGATCACAACTAAAATGAAATGCACTGCGATAATTCGAATATTTTCTTTTTAATGAAGAATAGATATGAGTTGTTAATTGCACAGATGTAAATAGCACCTGCCCCCCGCTGGGCTTTTTACAATCGATGATATAAAACAGTACTAAACATATATGCATTAACAAAAATCAGGATATTAATATTGAAACAAAATTTAAAAAGACTTTTGATGGTATAATTGGAGTAAATGTATAGACATAAGCTTGTGAAGATGGCGACAAACGAATTTGCTACGCATAGGCAAGATTTAACAATGATTAAAGGGACGCGTCATAACAATTATATTTGTTATTAATGTGTCAGCAATGTTGCGGCAGAATTGCACCAAATTCTCATTAGAACAAAATACAAATTGTATCTACCTTGACTATTTATTTCATGACTTCTTCCATAGTTATGTTAACTGAAAATTATTTAATATTTGTAGCTCTACTAGGATGACTTGTATTTTTAACAATGATGATTGATTGGTTGTTAGTTGCTAAACATAGTGTATAATTCATTGTAAAGTTACATAGACACTCCAAATGAGCGTCAGTAAATACGTAAGTGTTGCCATCTTTGATGTGTTGCTTGTTTTTTTAAACTTGTATTACTAATTGTGTAAATATATACACATTTAAAATTATTATACAATTACTTCAATATATCACATACATTTGAAAACTTTCGCAGGAACAATCAAATTTACATCTTTCACCATATGTGTTCATCGGGCAAGGTGTGCAGTTGTGTCCTTTCTTTGATGTGTATCCTTTTGAACACGCTGTCAAACAGAACATGTTGCTAGAGTTAGGCAAATCTTAATATGTGCAAAGTGTTTCTTATACTGCATTCTAAATAAGTTGAAGTTTCTTAAAATATCAAATCGACATCAGAACAAAGTATTAGTATTGTTACCACCTTAACTTACAATTCTAGCCGCACTGTAAATAAACGTTCTTCTAAAGATCCCATTTATATTCTAGTTGTCCTGCTTTTGACAAAATGAGGAATATGCATATGGCATTTACATGATCAGAAATCA
This sequence comes from Mytilus galloprovincialis, assembly GCA_037788925.1. Lineage (NCBI taxonomy): Eukaryota > Metazoa > Mollusca > Bivalvia > Mytilida > Mytilidae > Mytilus > Mytilus galloprovincialis. The sequence goes on along the minus strand of CM075338.1, from coordinate 22,697,456 downwards.
GATTATTTTGATTTTGTATGTTCTCTATCTAATATTTGATCATCAGTTAACTACTATGTCTACACTTGACTTTACTAGATTTGAATCGTTCCATTTTCAAAAATATTTAACTTTGACCTTATTGCACTGTAAACAGTGAAACACCTGATTGAGCTTTTACTACTATTTGGAAGTGAGATAAAAATATATGTTATATCTAGTGTTAGATAAAGCTATATATTTAATCACCTACATCTATGTTCTAACTTTTCGTTCTTGATATAGTGCTGTTCTTTGCTGAATATTCAGAGGTTTGATCAAGGTTTGATCTTAATAGAATGACCACAGGTTGGAAATACAATTTCGTTGTATTTAAAGTGAAAATATGTGGAAGCAAATAAGTTGCCTCTTTCTTTTACAGTAAACTTTGCTGTTATAACTGTCAATACTGTTGATAGTTACAGTGATATAAAGTAATAGTAAGGCTATGCTTTAAGCAAATTACATATAAGAAGACTATCAAATATGGAGCTTTTACTGGGTTAACACTCGATAATCAAATCAATTTTTGCAATTGGAAATTTGTAGATTTGAATATTATTAGAAACCTTCATCATAGATACCAGGATCAAAATGTTGTATTAAACAAGAAAGAACTTACGAATGCACTTGTTCCTTTTTTCTTCGTAATCTGCACAACATAGTTTAATTTTTTCACCACTGAAATATTTCAGAAACTTCATAACTGCTGCTTCTTTTTCGTTTAATTTTAAAAAATCTTTCTGAACGCTAAGACAATGTTGTAAAATGTAAAGTCTTATTAAACTGCACATCGAAACAAGCAACATTCACAATACAATTCAATGAAGGTTGTCTGTTTCAACAACGATGAAGATTATAGATGGCTCCTTTGTTATTATGATATACATGAAAAGATGGCTCCTTTTCGTCCTATTTTGTACTAGACCGACAATGAGACGTGAAGCTGTAAATTCAAATATTAAAATATCTAGTTTGACATTCCCGAAGCTTAAACCCCTTTCGCACTCAAGGCCATTGTTGTATTCCTATATAGGCAATTTGATAATATGTTTGTACTGATCATATGTTTCTAATGTTAAAAATATTACTTGTGTTTGTAAACAAAATTTGTATCAATCATGTGATGTTGATAAGGTTTAATATTTTCTGTTATTTGATGTAATACTTACTTAAGGCATTTGATGTTTATAAAACAAATAAAATAATGAAAACTGAAACGTTGTGAAAGAGTCAACCTGAACCAAACAAAAACATAAATCTTCAAACAATACACCATATTTTCAGTCAGATCATGATATTCATTTATAGTTCACCTCTAAGAGAAATAAAATGTAACATGACAAAGTTAAATAAATGTATTTAACAATGTCAAGCATTTGAAAAGATGACATACCTTTCATTTTCGGAATCACAGCTTTTACGTTTAGATTGTTGCATAAGCGTAGCTAAGAAAAACAAACATATGCGTTTTATCATCATTTTTCATGTATATCATAATAACAAAAAGGACAAGTTTTCTTTTTTACCAAAAATTGAACATTTTTGCACAGGGAATAATATAAAAATAACGAAAGCATCAGAACGTAATTTTAGTATTGCTACCACCGCAACCTCTTTGTACAATGAGATCACCTAAATATGTCGTAACTATTAGTCACTAGAGTAATCATAACAGAAACATTTAATAGAACACGCTGTTATTCATGTTCTTCATCTTCTTTTTATAGAAAAATATATAAGTTACCTAGAAGCCAATTCAAACATTATTGATATCTATTCATTTAAAAAAAAATTACATTCAAATGCAGGAAATTTATACAACAGAAATGACATTCGACTTCCAGTTTGTGAGTCTATAAAACATGGTATCTTTTTAAGTTGTAGTGAGTTGTATCTTTTAATTTAAAAGGCCCGATGTGTGGCCTTTACCATGACAAAATCATATACTGAAGCATGTAATCAAATATACTTGGAAATACTTCTAATAGGTATATTAGTTGTTGTGAGTAAATTGAGAATTTTGGTAATTGACATCTAGAACAGTTGTAGAAGGCAACGTAAAGTGTTCAAGAATAAACCGATGTTAATAGAATATATTCAATTTTATTCCAGACTAGCATTGTTGTAAATAGAAGAAGATCCTCCAAAAACATTGTTGTTTTTTTTAAAAGAACGACAATCATATGAAACACTAAAATACTAACTAGGTTAATGAGTACAGACAATAAACAAAGGTTTATCAGCGTTATATAGATATTACATAAATGTGGTATGAGTTTCAATTAGATAACTCTCCATCCACGCAACGATTTGTAAAAGTAAAACATTATAGATCAAAGTACGGTCAATATCAATATGATAAAATTCCTGAAAGATTGTAAACAGATATTGTGTTTAAATAAAGTAAGTTGTAAAAATCATGACGTTGCAATTTCATTTGTCTTTATTTAGAAAAAAATGTGCATGATTGTGTGTAGAAATATATCATGTAGATGTCTGAGTATGCAGGAAAAAAATAAGTTTCTTTTATCAATCTTTGGCTTCTATATCACCATAACGAACATTGGTGGTGTTACATCTGACCAAGTCTAAAATTATGTTTGCAAAGAATCTGCGCAGGGACCAATAGTGTTATGCTCCGTGTTGATGCCTCACTTTAGTTTTGAGATGAGGAAAAGCAATTAAAGCGCTGTTACTTTGCTTTTTGAGCTGTTTTTTGTTGTTGTGCATGTACTGATTTTGTGTCGTAGATGAATACCTGATACCCAACTTTTTTTTTATCATAACTTTCACAAAAAAACGTTTCTGGTTTTAATCATCAAGAATATTTGTTTTAGAATCTTAGTATACGACATTGAACATTTCTGCGTCTTTTTTATACTATTTTCAAAAACGAGATGATTGAAAATCAAATGCAAGGAAAATGTTCTAAAAGTATATAGAAATCTTTAATCTTAGTTTTCATTCACACAAGGATGACGAGATTGGTTAGTCTGACGCTTCATTCAAGACATATTGTTGGTAGTATATACTAAGGTAGTAACCATTTTCATATATATTATATTGATATCATAATAGCATGAATTCAAATCCTGATGCAGGAAAAACACACACATTTGCTTCTATAAATTTGCATATCAAGCATTGTAACAGTTGCACTGATCTATAGAGAAGTCATGAATATTAAATGTGTTTACAGTCGTGTATCATCTTCACTGGTGATCTAATGCAGAAATATATCGTATAGGTGTCACTTTTTTAAGGACGCCATCACGAGTTGGTTGACCGTTACGGAATATCTTTCACAGATGTTATCGAATATGTTCCTTATTTCGTAACTACAAATACGAATGTGACCTACCGATTAGAATATTTACCGACTTTGTAAAAATACAAGAAACACGACTGGTGCAACATGTGGAGCAGGATCTGCTTACCCTTTCGGATATCACTCCCAGTTTTTGTCGGGTATCATGTTACTGTTGTTCCTTTATTTGTGGCATTTTTTACTTATAGTGTTTGTTTGTTTGTTTACACATCGTTGTCAATATAATGGATTTAAATGTCACTGTCATACAAGTGAGGGCATTAGCTAGCTTTAAAATCAGGTTTGATCCACCATTCCTACATAAGACAATGCTTGTACCAAGTTAGAATATGACAGTTGTTATCTATGCGTTTGTTGTATTTGTGATTTTCATATTGACAATTACTAAGGGACTTTTCGTTTTGAATTATCCCCAAAGTTCAGTATTTTTGTAATTTTTTGTTTTTGTAAAAACGTTCTTATAACAAATGATTATTTCTGTGACTGTATCATACGATCCGTTACGATACATTTTTTTATTTAATCTGCAAACAATTCCATCATCAGGCTAGATAAATCGTTTACTGTGCTTTAATGTTATATTTGTTATTCTCGTGGGATTTTGTCTGATGCTCGGTCCGTTTCTCTGTGTGTTACATTTTAGTGTGAAGTTGTTGTTCTCCTCTTATATTTAATGCGTTTCCATCAGTTTTAGTTTTTTAAGCCGATTTTGTTTTTTGTCCATGGATTTTTGAGTTTTGAACAGCGGTATACTACTGTTGCCTTTATTTAGCCTTTTTGGTCGATTGGCCTATAACACAGTGTAAGCGGTGTTTACTCGATATATCAATAGCATGGTTTCGAATCCCGGCGGGGAAAGAACACAAATTTACTTGAGCAATTTAAAGATTAAACATTGTTGTGCTGATATATAGAGTAGTTATGTATTTCCTAACTCATATACATTTCTAGGAATATGATTGCATATAAGAGACTGCTTGGGGTTTATGTATATTTCAAGTGTGTCAATACCGTGGTTGAATTTGCAACACGGGTATTAGTGGTGTAAAGTACCGTTTTGAAACAACACAGTGTTAAGTAAATATCAAAGCGTTACACCATGATAACAGATGTAGACATTTATGAAGACCGATTAAAAAAATCATAAAACACATTCAAAGCTAACATGTTGTCAATGGTGACATTTTTTCTTGTATAAGTCTAAACGACACATGCTAATATTGTCGGTAAAACAAAACCGTTACACAGTGTGCTAGTGACATTACAAAATATATATGGGATCAGTAAACGAAATGACTGAAAAACAACTGTCATAGGCCTGACTTGACATCGCCATTTTCCTAGACAATTGTGGGTTGAAATAGGTTTTATAGATAGCTAAACCTCTCACTTGTCTGAAAGTTTTAAAAGTACTGTCGAAATGACAAAATTATGTAACGAACCTAACCAGATCATGTCAATGATAACTCATACATGTACCAAGTTAGGAATATGACAGTTTTTATCATTCGTTTGCTTTGTTTGAGCTTTTGATTTTGCCATTTGATTTTTGACATTTTCATAAAAGCTGATAAGAAAATAAGTTACGTTATCGTAATTGTTACTGCGTACAATTGAATTCTCATTGCTTTTCATACATACATATCATTAGAAGTCAACGCATCAGGATTAAGCGAATAAATCAGCTTTTTTTTATTACATTAGTTTGAAATTTGTTTCAGCGAGTATAAAAACATTTATCACTACCATTGTATAAATTTCTAATCAGTTATATTTTAACAAATATGATCAAACATACGAAACATTATGATAATTAACATGTAACTCACAAGACATTGCATATTCTGAAGTATCTGTTGCAGTCGCATATTCAACACAACCGTAAACATTGTCACAACTGCAATCATATTGTTACTACATAAAAACGATTATTTCGTTGTCTATCAACTCGGACTAATTTGCCCTCAATGACGAAAAATTAGTTCAAATGAAATAGCACATCCTAATTCTTACGATGATGTCGTTTACCCAGATTTCTAATTCAGAAAAGATCCAGGTCAATTTTTCAACCCTTGAAATAAACTTATTGTAAAAAGGTTACGTCTACAACTCTATGCTTATATCGTTGACTATCGCTTTAATTTATTTTGCTAAATAACATTCTAAATAGAATTGCTATATACACATATGAACATACACAATACTACAATCATGACAATATGTCGTTATCTATATTTTGACATTGTACAATGTTGTTTTTTTTTATCAGGTTGCTAATGACATCTTTACAGAAGTTGGATGTGTATTGATAGATATATTTTTCTTGGAAAACATTTTGTATTCGTTTGCAATTCTTTTGTAATATCTATTGATGAATACAAATTCTCTCAGATATATTCCCTGAATCTTTGTCCTTTTTGAAATGTAAAATACCCTGCCCCGTTCGGTTTGTAGTATTGATATGACTAGTATAGCAATTTCCATAGTTTTATAGGTTTTTGTATCATGTTGTTTTTGCATACTATACACCATTGTCCAATATAAGGGAAGGGCTAACATGTTTTATCTCGTCACGTTCTTAATGTGTCTTTCCTACGTCATGAGCCTGTCGTTCTGTAGTTTTCGCTTGATTATGTATGTTGGATTTGTTTTAGTAAAATGTTTTGATATCAATAAAGCATTAAGTTTTCTCGTTTAAAGTGTTTCTATATTTCATGTTGGTGCCTTTCAAAACCGAATTTACAGTACTTCTTTCATTTTCCTATCATTGCTGACATGTGATCGCTTTTTCGACTTTTGGTGGATAATTGTCTCATTTCCAACCGTCCCATATATTCTTCGTGTAATATAGAAAACAGATCTATGAATTTATTTCAATTTACAAAGAACTAAATTAAAAATTGATTTTCATTTAATGAAAATTTAAATATTTGATTCCGATAAGTAAAAATTTTCAGGTGTTCTAGCTTATTTTAACCCATTAGATTATTAGGGGGTGATTCGGAATAATTATGTACTTTAGACTTTTTATAGTCTTAAATATTTGTTTAACGTTTCGTTTGAAATTATTTTGAAAAGTTATGTAATTGATTTTTAGCGAAAAACATACGTTTCCAATCCATGACAAGAACATTCGTATCTACATCTTTTACCATATGTGTTTGCTGAACATGGCCTGCAATTTTGTCCTATTTCAGAAGTATATCCTTTAGAACAGGCTGTAAATCAAACAGATATTCAAATTATGACAGATGTCTTTTTAATATGAATGAAAAATTAATAAAAACAAAATATCTTTGTTCTACAGACAGACACAGATTGCCTTAGTGGTACTTTTCTGCATTTTAACTGTTTACATTTTAGCCCAGCTATTTAGTAATATGATGTAGACGAATTATGAGTCAGGTGTACCAAGTTATTCTTCTGTTACCCTTGCTGAGTAACTGGATCGTCTTATAAGAAAGAGGTAGCGATTCAAACAGTACGTAAGTTAAACTACACTAGGAGAAAGAGGCAGCGATTCAAACAGTACATATTTTAAGCTACACAAAATATGTTTTTGAATGCCGGAACAAAAGCATATCACGTATCATTATGTCGTACCTACTATCAGAGAAACAAAGATTGTCTATTACAGTTTTGATATTGTCCCCAGTAATTGTACTAGTTCGAAAGTTGACTTCATGTTTGGAGGTATCCCGAATAACGAATGACATGTTAATATGTTTCTATAGCATTGTTACCTTCTCTTGTCCTTTAAATTACAAATCAAGCTTTATAGGGACAAATGAGATTTAAACGATACAAAATAAAGATGTGATAGATTAAAAGCTTATTATTCACTTATAGATACTTCGGAAATTATATTCCTAAGTATTTCATGGTCCGACGAAATTGAGTATAATTTAAAGAAGATGTGATGTTTAGCCTCATTTCTAAAAATTATCGCTTTGAATCAAATACACAAATGAAAGGAACGATATATTAACTAACCTTCATCGTTTTTTTAAGTGACACGCAGTGAGTGTAGCCAATCTACAATATATATGTACGAGGAAAAAAATCTAAATCTTTGCGGAAGTCATTAAATTTTAGAAAACATCGAAACAAGTTCCACGTAGTGTAATCAAATAAGATATAATATCATCGCGTCCTCAGCATTTTATTTTCTGTTTTAATTTTATTTGAATGTTATTTCTTTTTATTTTTCTCCATCATTTTCTCTTGTAAGTTGTATTATGACAATTTTGTTCAGCCTGTGCAACTGTGACATTATAATATAAAACTGAAGATAATTGTACTAAACTTTTGGGTTGGCAAAATTAAAAACTGATAAACAATAACAAAAACTTACCAACGCATTCATTACCATTCATTTCATAATCTGTGCAACATACTTTCTTTATATCTCCACTAAAACATTTAAAGAAATATTTTATTTTGGTTGTTTAAATTGATATGTTTTTGTTTCTTATATCGTTTACGAGCTATGTAAAATATGGGTATTCTATGGTTGACCTGGAAGTAATTGGAAGCCAACAAAAACCTATTACAAATGTAGTTTCCAATAAAACAGTTGCTTTGATGAGATATGCTAATACGATAAGCGAATATTCACCCAAAGAGAAAAGTCAAATTGTGTTATGTATTTACAAACCTTTTAGTCTTCATATCGCATATTTGACATCCAGCCATCGCAACAAACACAACTGAAAAAACTAAGCAAATGTATTGTTTCGCCATTATGACAATGATATTCACATGTGAATAAAATAATAAGGAAAATATTGTAAAATTTTATATTTTTAACCGGAAATTATAACGATATGTATTTATGCTAGAAACAGGAAACTGTCAGATTTGATTTTTTGCATTTTACTTTGAATTGCTCTCTTAAAATATTTGTTTTAAAATGTGAAACAATAATGAAGAATCATTCCAAGGGGGTACCTACAACTCTGTAAAAAAACATTTAAACGTTTTTATCAATTTGTATTGTTGAAGAATTATAAAGCAAAAATAAGCGTTTGTCAAACTGCTTAATATATAAAAAAAAAATCCAAGAAAGAGTGTGTTTCAAGATTTTTCAATTTTTCTATTTTTATCAGAGGTTCAAAGAAAATATTTAGTCAAAATTTTATGAAAATTAAACACCCCAATTTTTTTCGGTCGAGGTGTTTTGTACCACCTTAAAGTCATATGAAACGAGAGGATGGTGAAACATAATGTTTATCCAATTATTGAATCAATGCATGTATATATCAATAACTTAGCCCCTCTGTGCACGATTTTATCATTTTTTACGCAAATATTTCGTATAATCGTCATTTTTCTCTCTGTCTATAATGATTTAACAACCATGGCTACTTATTAAATGCCGTATTTTGAAGCCTAAGTTTACGGATTATCACCTTAAATTAAACAATCAACAAAAAGCATGGGTATAATTAGTTATCAAAAGTACCAGGATTATCATTTTATACGCCAGACGCGCGTTTCGTCTACATAAGACTCATCAGTGACGCTCAGATCAAAATAGTTAAAAAGCCAAATAAATACAAAGTTGAAGAGCATTGAGGATCCAAAATTCCAAAAAGTTGTGCCAAATACGGCTAAGGTAATCTACTCCTGGGGTAAGAAAATCCTTAGTATTTCGAAAAATTCAAAGTTTTGTAAACAGAAAATTTATCAAAATGACCATATAATTGATATTCATGTCAACACCGAAATGCTGACTACTGGGTTGGTGATACCCTCGGGGACGAAACGTCCACCAGCAGTGGTAAAGCACGTGTTCAACATGTAAAATCAGATTATTGTTTATTTTAATGACAGGTTCATGCGTATTGCAATCATCCGATTTTTACGAGGAGAGTTACGCCAATGTCACTATACATACGGAAAATATGTCGGCGAGTTGCTTCCTGCAAACAAGCAATTAAAAAAAGATAAACTTCTTCTTAATGTGGACAAGTTAAAGGATTCTCCTCAGAAAAAAGTATATGTACATAAGTTGTACAACGCAAACTATCCATTTAGTTATAAAAAACATAGGCATAATTGTTTTTAATTTCAGGTTTCATATGACTTTAAGTAAAATTATTTGATAATGTTGATATACAAAATTTAGAGATAAACTTTTTAAACGAAAATGCTTGGTGTGATAGTGTAAATAGAACGATTTAAACAATAACATGTGACTAAATAACTTTTTTCACTGAGCAAAAACTCATACAGTAGAGTGCAAATGCCTGTCCGTCCATGAAACGTTAAATCATAAACAATATCAAATTAGGGCTTTACCAAATCCGCTTTGAAATTTAAGCTCATATCATGTACCATCACATACAAGGTACTTGTTTCCTTTTTGGTTGTATATTTGCATTTGCTGTGTTTTTCTTCCAAATTACATGTTCCTCACATTGTTGGGTTTATAAGTAACATATGCCTTGACAAAATACACTGTCATTTTCCAGTATTCAAATAGGACAATTACCATTGTGATATTTACTATTAACAATTAATAGTGCCCTTAATTTCTTGATTTTTGTATTTTAACTTGTTTCCAATTGGTGAACATACAATTTGTCAATACTAGCATTAAATAAATCAACAAATCATAATTTGTGCCATTATATTTGACATAATTTGTCTGGAACGTCTCTAATACGCTGTAATTTAGACCAATTAATAAAACAAAACGACGATAATTTGTAACAGTTACCAACCACTTTCACGAACTTAGACATTTTGACTAGACATATATCATATATATGGAATGAAGAGGGGTCAAACCTGTTTGGTAGAACTATTCCGCTTGCAGGATACAGTCGTCAAGCAGCACTGCATTCAAATTAAACTGTAAGACTCTGTTGAAATTGATTGACCCTATTCATTTTAGGCACTATTAACAAGAATAACTTACATAAAGACGAAAAAACACTGATCAAAGGTATTTCCGTTTACTGACAAATAGGTCAAAGTTACTAGAAACTTTTAGATAAATGAGTTCATTCAAGATACACAAATGATTTTAAATGTTGTGGAACACTGACATTCTTTGTATTGTAAAATTAAGATTCTCATTAAGTGTTGTTCAGTGTTATCATTAAGCATTGATGTACTGTAGTGTTTGAAAGAATGAAACTATATCCTCAACTGTGACATTGTCATGAGAAATCAAAGGAATGCATTAACCAGCGAATCATAATGATTTAAGAAGGTGTTATAATTATGTATCTGCCATAAGTGTTTGAATATTTTTGTTTTAATGCGATGTTGAATTCCAACTTAATTAATCCGATCACAACATGTATGTGTGGCGAATCAAATTATAAGCTTGGTGAGTTAATGCTTTGATTCTTAAGTTATGAACAAAGAAACTTGCATATACATTGTGTATATCATTGAAACGGAACACACATATTGTTGTGTTTTTTTCCTGTCTATATCATGACTGGTCCTCATTATACAACTATGCATGCTTACAATACTTTTTTTTATTGTTTAAATAACTTAATACTGCTTTACCTGCGGATATTGAACATACCGGAATATTGAATTCACAAAAATGTCTTACAGAGAAAATTTAAAACCCATTAGTATTTTTTTTTCTTCGTGAAACAATTCTTCAATCTATACCTACACTTGAATTATCAAATAAATAATGTACTCCCATATTCCAAAACCAAGCAATGAGGTCATACCAATAGTGCAGGCAGGAATACGTGAATATGCTGTTTACCGACACTTTCACATCAGAAACTTGTGTTACTGTCATTACAATAATGGTACAGGCAAAAGGGATTTGTTGAAGACCATCTGTGACAAGATCAATTTGTATTGGCAGACAATACGTCAATACAATTTGATTATTCGACGTCATTTGATACATGATAACGGCTGCAACATCAACTTCTATTCAAGTTGAGGTATGCCATGGCAGACAAACTCACGCCAAAAATGGTACTTATAAACTGAAATGCCAACAAAACTACTGTAGAAAACATTTGAAGCAATACAGTTTAAACCCCTAATTCAAATGTTTAAACACACTGTAAAGCAAGGTACAGTGGATATATCAGAAAATACCAAACAAAACTCCAAACAGAATTGGTTGATCCTTGAGACAATTAATTTATCGTTAGTTGCAGGCAATCATTGTTTTCGATGGTGACACCTAAATTGATAAGGTGAAGCCAGGTTTCAGTGAATAACAAATGACTTGAATTTTAAACATTTCGTCATCAGTTCAAATTTTGAACTACAAACTTTCATCAGACAATTACAAAATCAATTAAATTTATTTTTATAGATATAAGAAGATTTGTTATGACGCCAATTTGAAAATTTTAAATACAAGCAACAATTTGTAAAAGAAAAAAAAAATAGGTCGTCAACAAGGAACCTTGGCTCACATCGAAAAACAAGCTATGATGATCCCCAAAATTGACTTCAAATGGCAAATCAACGGTAAAATTTATATAAAAAACGGGAAACGAAATACACTTAGCCCTATGAACCACATCAATCAACGACAACTACTGAACATCTTGTTCCTGACTTGGGACAGGTTCAAACAAATGCAGTGGGTTTACACATTTAAATAGGTACCAATCTTTATCATTATCCGACACAATAGTGTACCATCAAAACATAGAAAGACACACAATAATATATCAATAGAAATGGCTCAACTCAACAAAAAGAAAAAAGAAAAATGAACGAATATATTTGATAAATGATGCAATGTAAATACAAAATCAATAGAATAAAGGGGGAATAAAAAATTACAACAGTAGTACATCACTGTGAGATGTTAAATAATTTATGAACACTACCAATTATACAAAAGTCATATTTAAGGCCGTACTTTAACCTATAATGGTTTACTTTTTAAATTGTTATTTGGATGGAGAGTTGTCTCATTGGCACTCACACCACATCTTCCTATATCTATTTAGTTTTAAAAACAATGGAATGAAAAAGAATACTAGTACTATAGTGCTGCGTTTATAATGTCTTACATTATAGTTGGTCATATTATTTTGTTATATTAAACCATGTGTATGGGAGTAATGTTATTTACTACACAAGCTTGAAATACAATTTCAACTGTGGTGTATATTCCTGATGAACAATTTGTCATTTAAACATGTTCCTCATTTATGATGACGTAGCAATCTAACTATTGTTGTCTATCTTTTTTTTTGGCATTTTTTCTCTTGTCACTGCATTGTTTTTTGGTTGTTGTTTTTTTACTTATCCAGGTCCAGTTTATATCTTTCTTCTCTTTGAAGAAAGATATTCAGTCATAATATGTATTTAACAAAAACAACAAAAAAACTGCCTCACTTATCTATACGCTCCATAATGATGTAAACATAGTTGAACGAATGTTACTGGCATACAAGCAAGAAGGTCAGCTAACAATCACACCAGGTATAATCTACGATTTGTCTACATGAGGAACATGACAGTTGTTACATATGTGTAATATGTGTTTGAGCTTCTGATTTTCCCATTTACTTAGAGACTTTACTATTAGAATTGACTTCGGAGTTAAGTAATTTAGTTATTTTACTTTTTTTCTATGATTTATCGCGTTAAAGTGATTCTTGTCTACGATAAGGTAAAAAACTAAATAATTTTTCATTTGGCAATATGTAGAAATTCTCTCCCTGTCTAATATAAGAGTATTATATATAAGATTATAGTTTTTCGAGCATGTTATCTTCATTCTATTTCATCTTTTTCCTCCTCTTTTCCGGAATTTGACGTCATTTTGAACTGTTCAACATCTACATCTTCATATGATTTAGATTCTTCCCCACCTTTTCTATTTGAAACAGAATTAGATTCATTGCTTCCAAAGCCGACTGAATAATATTTTTCATAGCATTTTGCTGTAATATCCTTCTCCACCTCACGAGGATGCTGCAGTTCATGTTTGTTTCTTTCTATTTCAGAATCTTGGCAATCACCGTTTTTTATGCTGTGCTCAGTTGCTATTGTAAGATATTTTCTTTCTGCCGGTGGTGAAATTTCAATCATCTGTTGATACGGATTTAAGTAATCTTGCGTTGAATCCCACTGATATGCATCAGAAGATGAAGTACTATCACCACTATTTAAGGAAAGGCTATTCGAATTCAAATTGCTGTCTTGGTTTTGCGTCTTAATAATTGATAGTAATTGGCACGGGTTCTCTTGGTCATCAGGACTTTTGCTTTCACAACTCTCTCTGGTATTTGAATCATGAATAACATCAAGATAATTAGATGACATTTGCATTTGCTGTAAACGTCGGTTATCTATTATGTCTTCTTCATTAATAATGTCATATAAACGGTCCGCCGTTTCACGAGGTTGGATTTGCTGAGGTGTCAACGAACTTTGTGTTTGACTTATAGTTACTATGAACTTTTTCGTCAATGTTCTGTACTTGAGGAAAACGAAGCATAAACATATACCAAAACCAGACACTAAAACTGATAATGCAGAGTAAACAATTAATTCTCTAGACAACAGTCCTGAAAATAATTAATTAATACATTTTTTGTCTTTTTTATCTCAGAAAACAAACAGATTTTAATTCTTGAAGCTACATGTGTATCTGTCTTTTCACAGTTATTTGTTTTGCAATGGATTTAGACACACAATTGCAGAAAGGCAAAAGAAACTCTTTGTTTGAAAAGCATAAATTTGAAATTGATACAATGGAAAGAAAAAAATAAAGACACATTTCAGCTGACACGTATACAGATACATGAATCAAATTTTAAACAACATTTAGGCAACCAATGTCTGGTGAATATACGAAAAATTATGCTGAAATTGTATTATCGATATAATCTATATGTAAGTGTTCATCGAATGTATTGTTGTCGATGGGTTCAACAGGAAAGCCCTCAAAACAGATCTTATGGTTCTTTTTCGTATGCTCCTGAATATGCACAATCGTCGATCATGTGTGTATGTTAATGAATACTACGTTTTCTAAACAAATTTACAAAAGAAGGACTTTGCGTATCTTAATGTTGAGTATTGTCTGACAAATACTAGTAACATATACCTTGAACACTACAGTCTGTGCTTTCTCCGTCTGAATTTACCTCGTATTGCGAACTAGATATATCTACAAACAACAAGTTTTATCTTAAAGGGCTGTTCTATATCTTAACGTGTTTAGTGTGCTTGATTGTGCAAACAAAACCCCTGAAAATATAGTAATACCAACAAAACTTAGTATGTCACAATCGTTCGAAAAAATATTGTAGTAATTGAAAAGTTACTTGAAATTGATCATGTACTTCCTTTATTTAAGTCCCACATTAATCAAAAACCCTTTTAATGCTATTATAGTTTTATAGTTAGGACATTGCATACTATGTTGTTTTAGTTAATTGATGTTCGGGACGATTCCAATAGGCAAATAAAGTAATTTATTTCGAATCAAAAACTGGTGCATTATATAAGTAATGGTTATACAAATTGTTAATAATATTAAATGCTTCTGCAACAAAATTCTGCTATTAGATAGGATTTTAAAACAAATCATATAATCACTAGCAGTAAAACAGTTTTAAGAACATTAAATAGCTGAAAAAACAAAAGTACTAGTGCATATGTATGGTACCTCGGAAATGCGGTAACTGTCTTAATAACGTTTTTTTTTAAATCCGATCTTGAAAGTTTCATGTATTCAACTTAAAGCGATAACACTTATTGTTTTTTTAAATGGTACATGAGAATCTAGATCCACTATCATATTTTCTATAATATGAAAATGCAGGAACAACCTCCGATAAAGATTTCATAGTAATATGACCTTGCCATTCTTGTCAAAAGGATTCGATGTTATTGCAATGACCTTTCGTTTGAAGTAATTTTGTAGTTCTGTTTGGTATTTTGTGTAGCAATAGTTGCATCCTTTAAATCATATGTCTCTCTCGAAAAAGGTTTGCTATGGTGTCCATTGCTTAACCTATCACTTATTGTAATACCAAACTGTGAGATAATTTAGATATTTCCTATCCATTAAACATATAATTATAAACGTTCGATCAACGCATTGGGTTTCGCTGTATCCTTTTGAGGGAATGTCGGTATCGTCAATTTAAGAAAGATCTTATTTTCAATTTAACAAGATTGCACACAAAAAATCCTAAATATAGCGACAACGACCGGTGGTGGACCAAGACAATACAATTGCAATCGATGAAAACAAACCTACCATCTACATGATCTGTTGCTGCACTGGTGATCAATTTCAATGACATATCATCTACAAACATGAAAAACAAAACGAGGAATCAAATGACAAATTTTAGCATTATTATTCTTTGAATTAACGTTAACGAGTTAACATTAAAACATCAGTTACACATCAATCAACTTTTCATCATAGAAACTACATTGTATAATACTGGAATGTCGAAATGGAAAAAAAAATCTCTGTTTTCTTGTGAATATCAAAGGGATGAAAGGGAAAATTAAAAAAAAAAAAAGGATGTTGACGATTTCTGAAATCTGAATTTGTTTATTTTGTGCACAGACTAAGATTAAGTATAAAATTGTACCTAATGCATCCCTCCAAACCAAAGCGTTCTTACAAAATGTTGTGATAATGTATGAAGAAATGTGCATGAAAACCAAATTGATGGATTAAAATAAAAGACATTTTTTTTACTTTTGCGGTGATTAATATTGTAAAACAAAAAAAATTGCTAAATTATAATAATTGTGTGTGTTGTTAAACACGTTACTTACAAGATGTAGTATCAAATGTGGCAGCAATTGTTGGTGAAGATTTAGTACAACCGTTAATGTGGTGACAGCTGTAAATATTTTTGTAACTACATAATGCATCTTTAATTTGCCTCTCATGCAAATAGGATTATTGTTTTTTAATTTTTATATATTAGATTGATGATTAAAGTATCAGTTGTTTTTGCGAATAAAGTAAAAGTATAGTTTGTGTGTCGATATCCACAAACAGAATATTTCTACAGGTTGAACTTTGTAAATACAGCTGTTCCTTAAACCACGTCTTTTTTTCGAAAAGATATATAACATCCATTGATATGTTAATTTGTTAACGTACTGGTTGCCAGATGTGATCTCTATGTTTCATCTCATAGAGACATAACTTGGTTACCAGTATAAACACATACTATTGCAGTGAAAAATGAACTCTTAAAGGCAAAATGTAAAAGTAGGTGTAGTACATAATTTTAGTATAAATTTAAACTCTAACAAGTTTGGGGCATATAAATGTTGAAAATATGCCGCACAGCCATATGTTTTGACCTTGAATAAAAATTTGCATATGCACTCCCCATTCTAGGATGTAATTGTTCACGCAATTTCGATATTAAAAATAACAGTTTAAGGCGCAAAGGGATTTCCTATTGGATATTGCCTTGTCAAAATTATAGAAATGCTACTTATATCAAATTCAGACTTGCGTTTCAAATGTTTTTGTATTTGACGTCAACCAGTTAACTTTAGAATACATAGAATGCACATTAATGTAACGATATCGAAGTTTACTCTCATTCTTGATTTTGAAAGTTATTGTAAAAATGCATGCCTGCATCATCTACTTTCGTATGAAAGTACATTCCCTTTGTCTACGGAGCTTATAAAGTAAGTGACATACTACAATAATCAATTGCAGTCTTGAAAATGTTGTTTTTAACGTCATTTTTTACAAACCTTTGTTGCATTTTTAGTTGATAGATTAAGAAAGCAATAGGTGACTGTAGACGAATTTGATTATTTATTAAGATCCCCTTTGCCTCATGTGTGTCTTTCAAATATTAGCGGTTGTGCCTTTTTTTATGAAGAAAAATCCAGAAAAATCGCTTTGGACGCACGACATCCGTATGGATATTTTTGTAAACATTAGGTGTATCATAACATTTTTGTTGTACAGGATTCGTACATTGTGTACTATCTTTATCATATTTATAGTTGTTTATTTCATACTACATGTATCACCAATATATGGAAAGATGAATTTTGAAAAAAGGTAATGTGAGAAAAACAATTCAGGGGTCGAGATCTGGTGTGTGTTGTCAGGTTTATCAAATATTTATATATATTAAGACAATGAATTAAATGTATATATCTAGTGTATTACGTACATTTCATAACCAGAACAATTACATGTATATCGACATCTATCCCCATATAAATTGTTCGAACAAGGTCTACAGTGTTGTCCTTTATCCGATGTGTACCCTTCTAAACAAGCTGTAACACATATAAAACTATGACATTGCTACAAAACGAGACAAGAAAAGGCAAATTCTATTTATTTTGATCAAATAGTTATGAGACGATTTAACTTTTTTGATTTTAAGCATTACAATCGCAATTATATCGACAAAAATACATATTTTCATACTTATATTGACATTTAGCATTTTAGGTCTGTTTCCATCTTTAATTATGAAACATATTATACATGCTTTCTTGGTATTTTTGTATGCTGCACGCTATCTTTTAGCAATTGCAATACTTAAAGTTGTTGAATGTTACCATGTATTTCGTAGCTTTATAAAAACGTTATGTATATGTTTTACGTTTAATATGTAAATGGTTGATAAAATATAAATGTATTTGATAAGCATCGTTGAGACTTGGGAAGACTTATGATTCATTGAATATCAGACTAACAACATTGCAAGTGTGTAGATAAAATACTTTGTTGGTCACATCATATGCTTCTGTCAATCAAATTTACATTCGCCAGACATACAAATTATATCCTTGTTTTGATGCCTTCCCTACCCGATGTCAATTAGTGATGAAATGAATGGTGAATTGATTTTCTATAAAAAAAATAGCAATTGGCCGACTTTGTTTAAGCTACCAATATGTCAAAATAAAATTTCGCCTTTTGTAAATGATATCTTCATGGATTAGATACCTTTTTTTTAAAAGTTTTCCTCGGAGTTAAGGTGGTACCTAACACTACAGGGAGATAACTCTGTAAAGTCATCTAAACGTTTTAATTACATTGTGTTGTAAAGGGAATTTTAAGCTTTTCTAAGATCAAAATTGGTATTCGTCAAACTGCTATATAACCAGTGTAATTTTCTGACAAAACGGTTTGTTCAAAATTTTTGAAATTTTATTATTTTTGTTAAATTGTCAAAGTAAATACATCGTCAAAATTTAATGAAAATTAAACGAGCCAAATTAATTTTAGAGAGATTGTTTGGTACCACCTTAAGTAATTTGAGATTTTGATTATTTTCACAATGCATGTATATAAAAACTCATTATTGTTGACCACATTTATAAATGACAGAATGTTTCACAAACGTATAATTGAATTTAAAATAACAAACAACTTACGAATACAACCACTTTCCTTTTCTTCGTAATCTGCACAACATACTTTTTCTATTTCATTACTGAAACTAATCAAATATTGGTTTCTGAGCAAATATACTTCAATATTTAAAACAGGTCGCTCTCTTTACTCTTTATTTAAAATCCTATTTTGTTAAAATGGGCACTATTGAAGGTTATCATACGGTACAAGTTTTGTTCATTATTAATGACTGGACATTTATTTTTGACATCATTTTTCTTATGTCCTCGGTTTGTAGGTGTCTCCAATTTTAAATCATTTGAAATGTATGTAAAACTTTTGTTGAAACCATGAGTTTTAAAGTTCTAATACTAAACAAGATAAGTCATTTCTACTAAAAATCAACCGGTGCCATAGAATTTTTTTTTTTCTTTTCTGCGGATATAGAATAGGGAAAATGAGTTACGTTGTCGGTATAGTAAAAATAATGAATGGCATTTAATGTTCTATTTTACTTTATATTGATTTTTATTATTCTAAATATATACAATATAAAGATATACTAGATGCATGGGTAATATTTTGTGTAACATGGTGTGCTATTTTGTTTTTTAAAGGATTAAAACACATAAAAACATTATTACAGGGATGTGCATGAAATACCCTGAGTGTGTAGTGATCTAAATACCGTTTTTTTACGTATTATGTCATCATGTTCATATGTTACGTAATGTTGTAAACACATTATCGATGTTGCTGTATCAAATAAAATTGAGAAAGGAAATGGTGAATATGTCAAAGCGACAACCACCCGACCATAGAGCAAACAACAGCTGAAGGCAACCAATGGGTCTTCAATGTAGCGAGAATTCCTGCACCCGTAGGTGTCCTTCAGCTGGCCCCTAAAATATGCATAATAGTACAAAGACGTAAACATATATAACATTAACATATATATATATATATGATATACAACTCGTCTAAACATCAACCCAACAATATATATATATATATGTCTCATTGTAGTTATTCCGGTAATCCCATTAAAAAGCCAATGTTCAATGTAATAGAAACAATGACTAATCGATATATGTTTATGTAGAAAAAAAATATATTGTGTCCGAAAAACACTGATAACAAACGCATTTGTTTCTTAATATTTTGTTAGGTCGGTTGTGTATATTTTAGTACATTTGGTTTTTTCGATTTGTTATTGTGTACATTTATTGACCCAACAGGTGTGACATAATTACTATGAAATTTTTGTATGTGTTTTGTCATTTGATTTTGCCATGTGAGAAGGGACTTTCAGATTGAATTTTCATCGGAGTTCAGTATGTTTGTGATTATACTTTTTTTGTCCAATACTCTTGTTATTTAAATACCTTGAACTCCTCTCGATACAACTTTTGTTGCCAATGCGGCGAATAGATGTATCTAATAAAACAAAACGAATGCTGTTGTCAGGATTAAATTTTTTAAATAAGATTTATCCAAAATATGTAAAATTTCATTAGGGTTTTATCAAGTACTACAGTCCGTGTAACGTAAAAGTTAACAATACGAACGATGCCCGAACCATGTACGGACGATGCCCGAACGATGTACGTACGCTTCCCGAACGATGTACGAATGCAAACGAAACGCTGACCGAACGTTGTACGGACGCTGAACGAATGATGTACGAACGAAACCATGTACTATAAACCATACCATAAACGATAACATAAGCGCCCTTCTATCGTACATCGTATGATTTTGCGTACATCGTTTTATTTAGCGTATACCGTATCGTTTAGCGTACATCGTTTCGTTTAGCGTATATCGTATCGTTTAAGCGTACATCGTTTCTTGGCGTGCATAGTTTAGCGTACATGTTGTTTTTTTTAAATATAAAACAAAAATGTGTTCTGTTTAATCTTTTGATATAGGTGATAATATGTGTAAAATTTTGATTGGATACATGTTTTAGTTTTTAATTAGTAATTTAATAGATAATAATTTAATCTGCCTCGATCTTGATCCAACATTATTTACATAAAAAGTTTGAAAAATAAACACTGAAATAAATTTAAACAAATTAAAAGATACAATTATGATTTGTTTTAGCCGTAGAAATACGTACTTGATGAATGTGCGAGTAAACTACAGTCTGCAGAGAATTCAGTCATTTTTTTTTTTTAAATAGCCTAAGGAATCACCATTTTTTTTCTTTAAATGAACAATGTATTTTAGATGGAATTCGGAATTAATCTAATGTTCTTACAAAAGTATATTCGGGGTCTTAAGGTTGACTTTTTGTTTAAATTTGTTAAGTATTTTAATGTATTCTCTTTTATATCATGTATTTTAAAATCGACTGAATAGCAGTTTTATCTATATGTCGTAATTGAACCATATGTTTTTAGATTAAAAATATTTTTTATTCATTTTAAAATCAGACGAGAAAAAAAAAAACAATCATTCGAAAAATTTCAAATAAAAACAATTTCTCATATGTGCCTCATCAACTCTAAACATAAATCCCTACCAATGTACAAACGATTGTGTATTATTTATCCTATAAATGCACTTGACTTTAAATAATCATCAACATTTGTCCGGCAAAAAACTAGACCACTCCCTCTATTCTTTAATTTTCTTATACCATTTTCCTCTGATCTTTATTTTGCCCGTTATACACTATTTTAAATTTTTCTTTTTTTTTTCTTTATTTTCCTGTATCTATATCTCCTTTATTCCGAGCAACCCACCCTAAATATACATATGATATACACGGTCTATAGGTGATCTCTTGTGCCTTGATACACATGTTTGCTTAACACAGGATGTCTTTGTTTATATTTATTTATTGAATGCTTCTTTTGTAACTTCATAGGGTTGTGAAAAGCGTTGACCGTGCGCAATTTTTTAGAATGAAGCGCTTCCGCGCTTCATACAAAATGTACTTCGGTCAACGCTTTTACACCCCAATGACGTTACAAAGAGACTTATAAATACATTGTTTAGCTAGGATCATGAAAACACGATTTCTACCAAGTTTTTATTTACCTCTGCACTATATTGTGGGACCTCGATCGTGTCATCATGAATGGTAGATTTTATTGTGTAATGAAATTGATTAAGGAATAAGGCAATATTGCAGTGTAGCCAATCAAAATAACGTATTATAATGAAACATACATCTAATTTGATTATATTAACATTGTAAATGTCCTCCTAATGATACATCTAATAGTTGCCACTGGACATTAAACAGCTAACTATAAATTCATCCGTTATATTCTCAGTTTTGTTATAATATGAAAATCAAACAACATGATGATACAATAATTATTGCAGATTTTCACTAAGGGAAATAATGGGAAATAATTGTAAACAAAACCACTCAGTCACATCCCTACGGCAAAAAAAAGTCTAGCCTTTTCACATCAAAATACGTTATTTCCATCTATTTCAATCTATTCTAAATAATTTTAAACAATTTTAAATCAAGCGGTCATTTTTCTTATTTGCCATAAAAAACAACAATTATTTTCATTTCTTATTTTAAACAGATCGATTGTTTTTCAATGGTCGGTGCCTGTCAGCATTTATAAAACCGTGTTTGCCAGAAAGAAAGCTACATAGTAGTTATCAAAAGGTACCAGGATTATAATTTAGTACGCCAGACGCGCGTTTCGTCTACATAAGGCTCATCAGTGACTCTCAAATCGAAATATTTATAAAGCCAACAGGAACATAACAATGTCTGAGAAATACTTCGAGGCTCTACATGTATTTTCTAATTTCTGTTGTAATGTGGTGTAATGAAAAGTGGTAATTCCTGAATACTGATTTGAACCCATCAAGCATCTGGGGTTAATAACAAATATATGGTAGTGTCTTTTTCTTTACTCGCAAAATATTCACCTCAATCATGTTTTATTTATGAAAATTGCTCATTGCTGGCGAATGTTAAACATTGATATCTAGGTTTTCAATTGTTTAGTTGTTAGGTTACTGTCTGATCTCGCAAACCTGACATTTTATGGTCATTATTGTTTGCATCTAATTGCACCAATGCATTAAAAAGATATAAACGCGACACCGTACGAGAGTCGTTATTTTACATAAACTATTAGTATTTTTTTTCTTTAACCAAAACGAAATACGAAACCACTTCTCGCAATTCGCTTTGGAGTTATTGTGCTTGTCTTTGGACAAAATATAGCCTTGTTTAAAAAAAAAAACGTATAAGAGTAATATATAAAACTGAACTAGAGTGAAGAGTTGGAAAGTAGGAATTCCGAATTTTAATTGAATGTTCTAAATCTTAGTGTATTTCTGATATTATACAAATATAGCCTTTGTATGAGGTCGATACAAGGATATATTGACCTGAAAGAAGTATATTGACTGAGGACGAAGTCCGAGGTCGATATACTTCTTGGGGTCGATATACCCTGTATTGACCTCATACAAAGGCTATATTTGTTATATTATTAATTTCGGACCATTATGTATATTTGTATCAAAATCGTCATTTGATTTTGTTTGAATTTTATACATCATATTGTCTCCTTGACAATAACAACATATTAGTTGTTATTTAATTATTTTGTTTGTTTGTTTGACATCTTAGGTATTTGAAGACTTTTTTTGTCAAATAATCGATCACAGATATCATTTGTCAATTCATTACATGACGTCACAAAGTAAATCGGTTTTTAGATATTCTAAAAATAACCGTGCAAGATGCTCTGTGCAATATGCTTTTTGCTATCCGCCGTTTTCTCTCTACCTTCGAAAATATAGTTTAACATGTGACTGTCCCTAAACGAATCAAATTTGTTAAAATATACGAATTAATAATATATGATTGTACAGACTCAAAAATGTCTTTGTTTTGCTGAAATGAAAGGTCACCGTCACCAGCCAATAAAAGCAAAATGGATATAGTAGATCTTTCTAATTTTGAAAACAATATTTCTCTTGCTTCGTTGACAAAAGGGCACTTAAAAATAGTGAATACTATCCTCAACAGAATGACCACAGCTGCTTGCGGGATTGGGTTTAATATTGATAAGGTTTACATCTGCATTTGTATAACTGCACCATATTTCTCAACTGCACTGGTATTAAACTGATAACCGTAACTGGAATTACGACTATCCTAATATGGCGACGGCAGATATAGGTAAAATCTTAACAGCCATTTTTCTAAAAATGTAGCATGTTTTTGTCAACAGTTACAAAACTGCAAGGTTTTTCTATACCATTACATCATATTTGAATCATAACGGTGCACTGGAATTGTCAAAGCACTTTGAAAATTGTAGTTGGAAAATACTGCCAAGATCTGTTACAGAATAAGGTTGTCAAAGTTGAGAAAAACGCTTTGTACTTTTATATACTTTGTGGAAAGATAGAAAAACACTATAATTTTCGTCAGAACTCAAAGATTCTTCGATATGTCCCATTGTCCTCTGAATATTTTTAAAGATGAATAATTAAAAATTTGTATACCAAACATTTAAAATTTTACTCGGCGTTTATAAATAGCATTGAAAGTACAACAGCTCAAAAACGATAAAATTAATGTAAATGAGCCACTCTTTCTCAGGTTGAGATTGAATATGCTCGTTATTTGATTTAACGAGTTTAACAATCGAAACCCCGGAAATTTCGTCTTATGAAAAGCACGAAAAATGGCGAAACTGAACTTCCAACAGCGGACAATGAAATGATTTCTAATTATACAATGTTCTTTCAATGGATGTTTTAAATGCAATGTAGAACTTATCAATTAAGACATTTCTTATCCCTTTTGAAATATATATGTATGAAGACACATGCACGAAGAAGTTTGTCTGACGTATGAAAATTGAAAAGAAAAAAGGCATGACAGGAGTTAAGAGAAAAAAGGCAGTATGGCCATCTTGCCAGAAAAAAAGTCATGATGAACTTATGAAAAACAAGTCAGGATACATTAATAACTAAGAAAGGCAGGACAGAATAGAGTGTAAAATAAAAAAAAAACAGGACTACATTTACATTGAGATTACATTGAAAGAAAAATGCAGGACAACATTTTTTTATCCTGGCCACAACTCCCCCACCCCTACCCTGTAAAAATAAAATGGTATCTCCCTAGTGTTGATTTCGACAATGATCTTCAATTGTAACCGCAGAGAAATAGTCAATTGTAAGTCGGTGTGACTCTATCCACCACCAACACATAACCACAAGCTGAATGAGGAGACTTTCTTGCTATTAGACCTCTAGAACTATTTCCGACCTTGTTGTCTTATTTTTTAAATTACGTCATTGATGATCTGATCACTACAACGTTTTAACAAAATATTCGTTCCCGTGAAAACTAAGATTTGTTTAACTTTCAAATTTCATCGTGGTCTCTTCTCAGGATATAGCGGCTATCTATATGTTGGCTTTACAGCTATTTTCCTAATGCATGTAAAGCGAGACTTTGGTTAGCTTGATTGCTTAGTTTGTATCATTTACAATTGTAATTTGGATAATTTCCAATCAAATTTAAATATAATATATACAGATTAAAATATGCCTCTATATTGTTTGAAGATGTCAATGTTATTTACAAAGTTTGAATTCATGTTAATACAAACAGAGCAAGCAAGCCTACCAAAGTTTTACTCTACAAGCATTAGGAAATTAGCTGTAAAGTCGACAAGATAACAGGTTAATGTATTCAAGTGAATTTAAGATTTGTTGCAATTCTAAAGTACAATGGTTAAATCAATCTTAACTTTGATGTGCCACATGGGCATCCCTATAAAATAAGACATTCCATGCGTGACCCATGGCATTAGATATTATGCATGTCAGTGGATATTTTCTTTGTAAAGCTAGCACTAATAACCTATAGTATTTACGTGTCTGAAATATTTTGAAAAGTGAAATTAAACTCTTGAACAGACCATTCATGAACGTCGTTTGTGTAAATTCTGGATTGACACGTATGAAAAACTCTTCACTTTTCGGGATTCGAGGAAAACAAATTTAGCAAACACTGTTGAGGAACACAAATAAAAAAATAATTCTGTATCATAAATTTAATTTGTAAATATTTGCAACTCTTAAAACCAGCTGATAATTTTTTATTCATCATGTTGAATAACCTAACAAATGGGGATACATGTAAACACGACTTCCCAAATTTAATCTAAAATTCAACTACGTTACCCAACACTTTTAATATTGAAACAATACAAGATATAATTTTTTTATTTTTTATCAAATTCGAATACTGGGAGCTATCTGAAGCATGTTCATAGGATCTCATTTTTAATATAGGCGTGGCAATCCATCACTTGAATCCAATCAACTGTCCTTAATAATACAGATTGACGTGCAATTGTGTCTGTCAAGTTAGATAAATATATTCATATTTCTGGACGTACATATGTCAGGGTTTAGGCTATTTCATTCGATAGTAGTATATGAAAAAAAAAAGGATTTTCTGATATTCTATCTTTAACTGAAAAAAAATGGCATTAAATCGTAGAGGCAGTCCCACTTTATGTGAAGAATAGAACATATTGAGCTTTTTTGGATTTTCTTTGTCCACTAGCAAATGTCTGCCTGTACCACTGATTATATATATATAACTTCCGGACTAGCAAACACAGGCAACTTAGTTACTAATCTTCCTGCTTCCAACTGAACGACATGTTCCAGATTGTTGGAATCTTGTTTAGTACAGTCATTCCATAACTCACGTGCATATTACATAATTGATCTTATAAGTGTATGCGAATAAGATAATTCCTAGTCAATACATATTTCAATTTTTTTAGAAATTTAATCTTGTGCTTGCACACTTTAAAACGTTTTCTATATTGTATAGAATTTACCATTGGAATCAAAAGTAATACTTAAATGTTTATGACAGGAGAAAATTCTACCGGTGTGTAGAAATACCGCAAAGGACTTCTTAGTGCACTAAGAAGAAAGCTTTTGCACTAACGACATTAAAACGATGTTTTGAGACCCCAAAGAACATGGATATAAGAGGATATGAGTATATAAGTCATATTATAAAGTTTGGTATCAAAAGATATTGTAATTTTGAAGTAAAATGCTTTTTAATCGGCCCGTGCCACTCGGCAATCATCATGTTCAATAAACCTTATCCAATAAACAATTGTCTTGCCACCCACCAATCATCATGTTCAATCAACCTTATCCAATAAAAAATTGTCTTTTGATCGTTACTAATTGATTAATGGTTGTTGTTGAATGCACCTAACAGTTTAGCATGGTATAATTTCAAGTTGATGAAAGAAAAATTAAAAATTGAATTTTGTGTTTAATTTGCCTTTTGTTAAAATTTGTTTTTAAGGAAACTGAATATGTAAGCTTCTTGTTTTTTTAAAAGAGGCTAATTTTGAGATACAAATTGAGAAAAAAATGCTTCTGAGCTTTCATTTCCTATACATACTTTCATTATACCTTGAAAGACATATGAAAGTATGTGGCGTCCGTAGGGTAACCGGTTCTTCAAAACCCCATAACAAAAGTATTATAGAAATTTTAAAACTTCAAGCGGTAAATAATATTCTATGTTTTAAAAAGAGAATATAAATCATAAGTGTCTTCTATGAACGATAAATTTATAACTGAATAAAAAAAATTTCATCTTTATTTTAACAATTGAAGATGAATACCATTTTCATTTATAATGTAATAAGCATAGTGATGTAAGAAATATAATGCACAATGTGGGAGAACTTAATAATTTAGTTAACTTACTCATATGACTCTAGAGCCCGTTCTGCCATGATTATTAATTTAAGAGACGCTAAAGAACTGGACAAATGTAGGAATAAATGATTTTAAGATTTGGAAATAAATGAAAGTGGTGTATGAATATATGAATATATACAACAAAAATAAACCAGATTCAAGCTGGCAGCCACTTTTATCGGCCAATCAAGATAGCAGCCACTTTTTTCCAGCAGCCAATTTTGACGATATGTCTAAAAACCAAAAAACTGCGTGAGGCTCAAACGTTCCAAAAATCGCTAAATCTTAGTTAAATGCAATCTAACAGCGGAAATCGACAATTTCACGGTTTCTGCTAATTTCTAAAGCATTTCATTCCGTTTTAAATATGTATGTAAGCGGTCTGTCCTTTATTTGACATTCGATAATTGATATTCAATATCCAACCGACTGCTAGCCGTCGGTTCAATATTTAAATTTAGTTGAAAATCACTATAAAGCCTGAGGGAAAAGATACCATTCTATGACCCCTTCAAGCTGTCATAAATTTTCGTTGTCCTCGAATATAAACCCTGATACAAGTTGTATATTTGTCTTTATGTTATATATATTTTTATCAATAAAACATTACAGAGGATTCACCAAAG
This sequence comes from Mytilus galloprovincialis, assembly GCA_037788925.1. NCBI lineage: Eukaryota > Metazoa > Mollusca > Bivalvia > Mytilida > Mytilidae > Mytilus > Mytilus galloprovincialis. Next base: position 22,669,387 of record CM075338.1, on the reverse strand, counting down.
ATGTAATTTAATATATAAAATATGAAACAAAATCCAATTACTCCAGAAACATATATAGAAATATACATAGAAATACTTATGGAAAGCCAAAAAAGAAAAGAAATTAATAGTGAACACCTACCAGAGACTGCTTAAATGACGGTGACCACCCTAAGACGACTTTGGACCTCTGTGGTGGCCAGACGGGCCCGGATCCCAGAAAAATATTTAAGTGGGGAATAGCTTATGAGCTAGGTCCGGTTCGGAACTTTGCCGTAGGGATATGTCGAGGAGTACCGAATGTGTGGTTGATATGGAAAATACGTAAATGGGCAACTTTGAACCTCTGTGGTGGCCAGACGGGCCCGGATCCCAGAACAATATTTAACTGGCAAATAGCTTGGATCAATACCTTTGAAATGAGTTAGGTCCGGTTCGGAACTTTGCCGTAGGGATATGTCGAGGAGTACCGAATGTGTGGTTGATATGGAAAATACGTAAATTTGCAACTTTGAACCTCTATGGTGGCCAGACGGGTCCGGATCCCAGAAAAATATTTAAGTGGGTAATAGCTTGGGTCAATACCTTTAAAATGAGCTAGGTCCGGTTCGGAACTTTGCCGTTGGTATATGCCGAAAAGTACCGAATGTATGCATATGGTTAATACGGAAAATTACGTTAAGGGGCACCTTTGAACCTCTGTGGTGGCCAGACGGGCCCGGATCCCAGAAAAATATTTAAGTGGGGAATAGCTTGGGTCAATACCTTTAAAATGAGCTAGGTCCGGTTCGGAACTTTGCCGTAGGGATATGTCGAGGAGTACCGAATGTGTGGTTGATATGGAAAATACGTAAATGGGCAACTTTGAACCTCTGTGGTGGCCAGACGGGTCCGGATCCCAGAAAAATATTTAACTGGCAAATAGCTTGGATCAATACCTTTGAAATGAGTTAGGTCCGGTTCGGAACTTTGCCGTAGGGATATGTCGAGGAGTACCGAATGTGTGGTTGATATGGAAATTACGTAAATTGGCAACTTTGAACCTCTGTGGTGGCCAGACGGGTCCGGATCCCAGAAAAATATTTAAGTGGGTAATAGCTTGGGTCAATACCTTTAAAATGAGCTAGGTCCGGTTCGGAACTTTGCCGTTGGTATATGCAGAAAAGTACCGAATGTATGCATATGGTTAATACGGAAAATTACGTTAAGGGGCACCTTTGAACCTCTGTGGTGGCCAGACGGGCCCGGATCCCAGAAAAATATTTAAGTGGGGAATAGCTTGGGTCAATACCTTTAAAATGAGCTAGGTCCGGTTCGGAACTTTGCCGTAGGGATATGTCGAGGAGTACCGAATGTGTGGTTGATATGGAAAATACGTAAATGGGCAACTTTGAACCTCTGTGGTGGCCAGACGGGTCCGGATCCCAGAAGAATATTTAACTGGCAAATAGCTTGGATCAATACCTTTGAAATGAGTTAGGTCCGGTTCGGAACTTTGCCGTAGGGATATGTCGAGGAGTACCGAATGTGTGGTTGATATGGAAAATACGTAAATTTGCAACTTTGAACCTCTATGGTGGCCAGACGGGTCCGGATCCCAGAAAAATATTTAAGTGGGTAATAGCTTGGGTCAATACCTTTAAAATGAGCTAGGTCCGGTTCGGAACTTTGCCGTTGGTATATGCCGAAAAGTACCGAATGTATGCATATGGTTAATACGGAAAATTACGTTAAGGGGCACCTTTGAACCTCTGTGGTGGCCAGACGGGCCCGGATCCCAGAAAAATATTTAAGTGGGGAATAGCTTGGGTCAATACCTTTAAAATGAGCTAGGTCCGGTTCGGAACTTTGCCGTAGGGATATGTCGAGGAGTACCGAATGTGTGGTTGATATGGAAAATACGTAAATGGGCAACTTTGAACCTCTGTGGTGGCCAGACGGGTCCGGATCCCAGAAAAATATTTAACTGGCAAATAGCTTGGATCAATACCTTTGAAATGAGTTAGGTCCGGTTCGGAACTTTGCCGTAGGGATATGTCGAGGAGTACCGAATGTGTGGTTGATATGGAAATTACGTAAATTGGCAACTTTGAACCTCTGTGGTGGCCAGACGGGTCCGGATCCCAGAAAAATATTTAAGTGGGTAATAGCTTGGGTCAATACCTTTAAAATGAGCTAGGTCCGGTTCGGAACTTTGCCGTTGGTATATGCAGAAAAGTACCGAATGTATGCATATGGTTAATACGGAAAATTACGTTAAGGGGCACCTTTGAACCTCTGTGGTGGCCAGACGGGCCCGGATCCCAGAAAAATATTTAAGTGGGGAATAGCTTGGATCAATACCTTTAAAATGAGCTAGGTCCGGTTCGGAACTTTGCCGTAGGGATATGTCGAGGAGTACCGAATGTGTGGTTGATATGGAAAATACGTAAATGGGCAACTTTGAACCTCTGTGGTGGCCAGACGGGTCCGGATCCCAGAAGAATATTTAACTGGCAAATAGCTTGGGTCAATACCTTTAAAATGAGCTAGGTCCGGTTCGGAACTTTGCCGTAGGGATATGTCGAGGAGTACCGAATGTGTGGTTGATATGGAAAATACGTAAATGGGCAACTTTGAACCTCTGTGGTGGCCAGACGGGTCCGGATCCCAGAAAAATATTTAACTGGCAAATAGCTTGGATCAATACCTTTGAAATGAGTTAGGTCCGGTTCGGAACTTTGCCGTAGGGATATGTCGAGGAGTACCGAATGTGTGGTTGATATGGAAATTACGTAAATTGGCAACTTTGAACCTCTGTGGTGGCCAGACGGGTCCGGATCCCAGAAAAATATTTAAGTGGGTAATAGCTTGGGTCAATACCTTTAAAATGAGCTAGGTCCGGTTCGGAACTTTGCCGTTGGTATATGCAGAAAAGTACCGAATGTATGCATATGGTTAATACGGAAAATTACGTTAAGGGGCACCTTTGAACCTCTGTGGTGGCCAGACGGGCCCGGATCCCAGAAAAATATTTAAGTGGGGAATAGCTTGGGTCAATACCTTTAAAATGAGCTAGGTCCGGTTCGGAACTTTGCCGTAGGGATATGTCGAGGAGTACCGAATGTGTGGTTGATATGGAAAATACGTAAATGGGCAACTTTGAACCTCTGTGGTGGCCAGACGGGTCCGGATCCCAGAAGAATATTTAACTGGCAAATAGCTTGGATCAATACCTTTGAAATGAGTTAGGTCCGGTTCGGAACTTTGCCGTAGGGATATGTCGAGGAGTACCGAATGTGTGGTTGATATGGAAAATACGTAAATTGGCAACTTTGAACCTCTATGGTGGCCAGACGGGTCCGGATCCCAGAAAAATATTTAAGTGGGTAATAGCTTGGGTCAATACCTTTAAAATGAGCTAGGTCCGGTTCGGAACTTTGCCGTTGGTATATGCCGAAAAGTACCGAATGTATGCATATGGTTAATACGGAAAATTACGTTAAGGGGCACCTTTGAACCTCTGTGGTGGCCAGACGGGCCCGGATCCCAGAAAAATATTTAAGTGGGGAATAGCTTGGGTCAATACCTTTAAAATGAGCTAGGTCCGGTTCGGAACTTTGCCGTAGGGATATGTCGAGGAGTACCGAATGTGTGGTTGATATGGAAAATACGTAAATGGGCAACTTTGAACCTCTGTGGTGGCCAGACGGGTCCGGATCCCAGAAAAATATTTAACTGGCAAATAGCTTGGATCAATACCTTTGAAATGAGTTAGGTCCGGTTCGGAACTTTGCCGTAGGGATATGTCGAGGAGTACCGAATGTGTGGTTGATATGGAAATTACGTAAATTGGCAACTTTGAACCTCTGTGGTGGCCAGACGGGTCCGGATCCCAGAAAAATATTTAAGTGGGTAATAGCTTGGGTCAATACCTTTAAAATGAGCTAGGTCCGGTTCGGAACTTTGCCGTTGGTATATGCCGAAAAGTACCGAATGTATGCATGTGGTTAATACGGAAAATTACGTTAAGGGGCACCTTTGAACCTCTGTGGTGGCCAGACGGGCCCGGATCCCAGAAAAATATTTAAGTGGGGAATAGCTTGGGTCAATACCTTTAAAATGAGCTAGGTCCAGTTCGGAACTTTGCCGTAGGGATATGTCGAGGAGTACCGAATGTGTGGTTGATATGGAAAATACGTAAATGGGCAACTTTGAACCTCTGTGGTGGCCAGACGGGTCCGGATCCCAGAAAAATATTTAACTGGCAAATAGCTTGGATCAATACCTTTGAAATGAGTTAGGTCCGGTTCGGAACTTTGCCGTAGGGATATGTCGAGGAGTACCGAATGTGTGGTTGATATGGAAAATACGTAAATTGGCAACTTTGAACCTCTGTGGTGGCCAGACGGGTCCGGATCCCAGAAAAATATTTAAGTGGGTAATAGCTTGGGTCAATACCTTTAAAATGAGCTAGGTCCGGTTCGGAACTTTGCCGTTGGTATATGCCGAAAAGTACCGAATGTATGCATATGGTTAATACGGAAAATTACGTTAAGGGGCACCTTTGAACCTCTGTGGTGGCCAGACGGGCTCGGATCCCAGAAAAATATTTAAGTGGGGAATAGCTTGGGTCAATACCTTTAAAATGAGCTAGGTGCAGTTCGGAACTTTGCCGTAGGGATATGTCGAGGAGTACCGAATGTGTGGTTGATATGGAAAATACGTAAATGGGCAACTTTGAACCTCTGTGGTGGCCAGACGGGCCCGGATCCCAGAACAATATTTAACTGCCAAATAGCTTGGATCAATACCTTTGAAATGAGCTAGGTCCGGTTCGGAACTTTGCCGTAGGGATATGTAGAGGAGTACCGAATGTGTGGTTGATATGGAAAATACGTAAATGGGCAACTTTGAACCTCTGTGGTGGCCAGACGGGTCCGGATCCCAGAAAAATATTTAAGTGGGTATTAGCTTGGGTCAATACCTTTAAAATGAGCTAGGTCCGGTTCGGAACTTTGCCGTTGGTATATGCCGAAAAGTACCGAATGTATGCATAAGGTTAATACGGAAAATTACGTTAAGGGGCACCTTTGAACCTCTGTGGTGGCCAGACGGGCCCGGATCCCAGAAAAATATTTAAGTTGGGAATAGCTTGGGTCAATACCTTTAAAATGAGCTAGGTCCGGTTCGGAACTTTGCCGTAGGGATATGTCGAGGAGTACCGAATGTGTGGTTGATATGGAAAATACGTAAATGGGCAACTTTGAACCTCTGTGGTGGCCAGACGGGTCCGGATCCCAGAACAATATTTAACTGGCAAATAGCTTGGATCAATACCTTTGAAATGAGCTAGGTCCGGTTCGGAACTTTGCCGTAGGGATATGTCGAGGAGTACCGAATGTGTGGTTGATATGGAAAATACGTAAATTGGCAACTTTGAACCTCTGTGGTGGCCAGACGGGTCCATATCCCAGAAAAATATTTAAGTGGGTAATAGCTTGGATCAATACCTTTAAAATGAGCTAGGTCCGGTTCGGAACTTTGTCGTTGGTATATGCCGAAAAGTACCGAATGTATGCATATGGTTAATACGGAAAATTACGTTAAGGGGCACCTTTGAACCTCTGTGGTGGCCAGACGGGCCCGGATCCCAGAAAAATAATTAAGTGGGGAATAGCTTGGGTCAATACCTTTAAAATGAGCTAGGTCCGGTTCGGAACTTTGCCGTAGGGATATGTCGAGGAGTACCGAATGTGTGGTTGATATGGAAAATACGTAAATGGGCAACTTTGAACCTCTGTGGGGGCCAGACGGGTCCGGATCCCAGAAAAATCTTTAAGTGGGTATTAACTTGGGTCAATACCTTTAAAATAAGCTAGGTCCGGTTCGGAACTTTGCCGTTGGTTTATGCCGAAAAGTACCGAATGTATGCATATGGTTAATACGGAAAATTACGTTAAGGGGCACCTTTGAACCTCTGTGGTGGCCAGACAGGCCCGGATCCCAGAAAAATATTTAAGTGGGGAATAGCTTGGGTCAATACCTTTAAAATGAGCTAGGTCCGGTTCGGAACTTTGCCGTAGGGATATGTCGAGGAGTACCGAATGTGTGGTTGATATGGAAAATACGTAAATGGGCAACTTTGAACCTCTGTGGTGGCCAGACGGGCCCGGATCCCAGAAAAATATTTAACTGGCAAATAGCTTGGATCAATACCTTTGAAATGAGCTAGGTCCGGTTCGGAACTTTGCCGTAGGGATATGTCGAGGAGTACCGAATGTGTGGTTGATATGGAAAATACGTAAATGGGCAACTTTGAACCTCTGTGGTGGCCAGACGGGTCCGGATCCCAGAAAAATATTTAAGTGGGTAATAGCTTGGGTCAATACCTTTAAAATGAGCTAGGTCCGGTTCGGAACTTTGCCGTTGGTTTATGCCGAAAAGTACCGAATGTATGCATATGGTTAATACGGAAAATTACGTTAAGGGGCACCTTTGAACCTCTGTGGTGGCCAGACAGGCCCGGATCCCAGAAAAATATTTAAGTGGGGAATAGCTTGGGTCAATACCTTTAAAATGAGCTAGGTCCGGTTCGGAACTTTGCCGTAGGGATATGTCGAGGAGTACCGAATGTGTGGTTGATATTGAAAATACGTAAATGGGCAACTTTGAACCTCTGTGGTGGCCAGACGGGCCCGGATCCCAGAAAAATATTTAACTGGCAAATAGCTTGAATCAATACCTTTGAAATGAGCTAGGTCCGGTTCGGAACTTTGCCGTAGGGATATGTCGAGGAGTACCGAATGTGTGGTTGATATGGAAAATACGTAAATTGGCAACTTTGAACCTCTGTGGTGGCCAGACGGGTCCGGATCCCAGAAAAATATTTAAGTGGGTAATAGCTTGGATGAATACCTTTAAAATGAGCTAGGTCCGGTTCGGAACTTTGCCGTTGGTTTATGCCGAAAAGTACCGAATGTATGCATATGGTTAATACGGAAAATTACGTTAAGGGGCACCTTTGAACCTCTGTGGTGGCCAGACAGGCCCGGATCCCAGAAAAATATTTAAGTGGGGAATAGCTTGGGTCAATACCTTTAAAATGAGCTAGGTCCGGTTCGGAACTTTGCCGTAGGGATATGTCGAGGAGTACCGAATGTGTGGTTGATATGGAAAATACGTAAATGGGCAACTTTGAACCTCTGTGGTGGCCAGACGGGCCCGGATCCCAGAAAAATATTTAACTGTCAAATAGCTTGGATCAATACCTTTGAAATGAGCTAGGTCCGGTTCGGAACTTTGCCGTAGGGATATGTCGAGGAGTACCGAATGTGTGGTTGATATGGAAAATACGTAAATTGGCAACTTTGAACCTCTGTGGTGGCCAGACGAGCCCGGATCACAGAAAAATATTTAAGTGGGGAATAGCTTGGGTCAATACCTTTAAAATGAGCTAGGTCCAGTTCGGAACTTTGCCGTTGGTATATGCCGAAAAGAACCGAATGTATGCATATGGTTGATACGGAAAATTGCGTTAAGGGGCACCTTTGAACCTCTGTGGTGGCCAGACGGGCCCGGATCCCAGAAAAATATTTAAGTAAGGAATAGCCTAGGTCAATACCTTTGAAATGAGCTTGGAAAGGTTCGAAAATTACCGTAAAGATATTCTTAGGAATTCCGAATGTAAGATTGTTGAAGAATCTCAATAAATGCGTTGTGTTTTCTATATACGTTTAAATGTAGTGATAGGTAATGAATAATACAATAACATCACTTATTATAGCGTTATAGTTACAACGTTACCATAGCATAATGTTTGTACCTTGCGTATTTTCCGAAGTAAGTAACGAAAAATTGTAAGAAAATGTAAGTTCACAATATAGATAAAAGAAATTTAAAGTTCTGTCCATCTCAAATAAAATAATCTAGTTCCTTAACCTTAACTGATCACAACTAAAGTTTATCTCATGGTCCATTCATGGATTTTTCTTCTGCCGCCTACTGTAGCATCACTCAGCGGTAATTTTCTTTATGCGTTGTAAGTTCCTTTCTTGTATCTATTTGGCTTCTTGACTCTACCAGTTGAGGGTGTGTTCGTTCGTCTAGGTAGCAAGTCACTTTCTTTGAAATTTTCCTTAAGTGGGTTCATGTGCGATCTACTTTGTACGAGCCATTGTGATGTGTCTTCTGGTCTTCTTTTGGCAACGGTCGTGCCTGAAGGTATATCATCTGAACGGTCATGTTTCCATAGCAACTTTGCCGTGGACTTTCCTTTTTCGCTGTGTTCTTGTCTTCAATGACGTTTACCAGAGCTATAGATGTTGTCGGATGGTTGATGTTTCTACTGATTAGTCCTGATAACACACATCCGAACTTTGACTGTGCAACGATTGGTCCTTTTCCTCTTATAACTCTGTCCTCGATAATTTACCAGTAGTAGTCGGTGCCTATGAGTAAGTCAATTTCGAAACGTTCTGTACTTAAGTTTAAATGTGGAAAGTTCCTTGTAGTCTGTGAAATCTTGTTTTAAATCGGAACGGCAATCTCTGGAACAATGAGTGTGTCGATATGGACTTTTTCTCCTGTGTCGGTCTGTAACTGTATTGTTGCAGTGTCTAAGTTGCGAACCTTCTGGGATAAATTTCAAATCACAGACGGATGAATGCTTACTTTTTCTGTAGGATTTATTTCTAATTTATCAGTTAATTTCTGAGTTATAAAATTGAAGAAGGCTGTGCTCCCTCGTCAAATAAGATGTTACTTTCTAGTTCTTGGTCGTTATTTACAACTGGTGCAGTTGTTGTTTTCGGGAGAATGTCGTGACTCTGATGTGATGGATACATTACTGTAGTCTCGTTTGGTGTTTCAACTACGTTGATTGCTGACTATTGTATTGTAGGCTGCGGTGTCATACCTGGAATTACCTCTTTTCCTTTACATATGCTAGAATGATGTTTTCCGTTACACTTTTTGCATCGTTCAGTAGAGTGGCATGCGGCTACTTAGTGTGACCCTTTACAGTTAAAACATAACTGTTTCTGTTTTACAATTTGATTTCTTATGTTTACGTCTGTTACTTCAGGGCACTCCGCCGGATAGTGCTCAGCTAAACAAAATATACATGTATGTGTATTTACCATCTTACGTGTGTCTTTGAATTCGCTCTTGTATGAATGTGATTGCGTACCCATAAAAAGTGCAGTGGCGTACAATATGTCTGAATTCATGACTCCTTCGCCAGCTTTAAGTATTTCAATCTCTTTAGTTATTGCTATTCGTAGATTTTTCAATATCAAGTTATATCTCCCGCGTTTTCTCGCAATAGATTTTCTCATGTCAATCGGTAACTTGTCCAAAACTAAAGCGAACCATACATCTCAGGTGTTTGACAAAGTGATTCTAATCCTCGCACATATGATTCAAGTTTGTCTCCGTAAGATATCAAGCTAAATGCATCATTTGTCGGTGCGGGTAAGCTCATGAGTGATTTCATGTAAGCATTAAAAAATTGTGTGAGTTTCCAAATCTCTCTCTTAGCAAACAAACGGCTGTCTCATAATTGGTGTGCGTAAGCGCAAATCCTGCTATGGTTTGGGCGGCGGTTCTTATAAGCTGGGCTTTCAGATAACTAAATTTCTGTATTGGTGTAAGGCTACTATTTTAGTGTATGGTACATTCGTAAAAGTCCCAAAATGTGCTCAACTGCAAAACATACCCGTCAAAATGTGGCTAATCTAATTAAAATAATCTATGATTTACATTACTAAATACATTTGGTAGTTGGGCTGGTGGTTGTATATACGAACAATCTTCCTGAGTATTGTATGATTGTAAAATCGTACCAATAAAGTTGCTTGATTGATTTCCGATAGGATTTTCCTCCGATGGAATTCGTTTTCTAGTGTTTAGCATGTAAACGGCTGATGTGTTTGTATAAATAGCGTTTGATGTAGGTATATAGCATTCAGTGTTAGCGTTCATTGTTTACTTTCTTTTAAATTAGAATTATTGTTGGGGGATTTGATTGTTTGCTTAAGTTTTCGTATTTGCTTTAGTTTACTGTCTGAATCAAACATATACTCATCCGAGTCTGTAATTTCTTGTTCAATGTGATCCTCGTGTTGGATTTCTTTCATCTTCTCGTTTAAATCATGAATAATCTTCTTTTTCTGGGTTACGGCATACTCTATGGCTTTGAATTCCTCCATTTTGACATTTTCAGGATTCTCTTTCAGCTCCTCGAATTTGATCCATAGCTTCGTCACTGCTGCTCTGTTGCCGACACGTATTGCCTTTAACGTCCGTCACGGCACCATAAATGCGTTGTGTGTTCTATATACGTTTAATCGTCATGATAGCTAATGAATAATACAATAACGTCACTCACTATAGCGTCATGGTAACAACGTTACCATAGCATAATGATTGTATTTGTGTATTTTCTGACATGATTATTATGAAAATATGTTAAGGCACAACTTTTAACCCCAATTGTGGTCAGGATTGCCATGATCCCAGAAAAATATTAAATCGGAACTTTGCCGTAAGGATATGCTAAGATGTTCCGAATATGTGGTTTGTAAGTTAAATACGTTATATGAATTTCGGAACCACTGTAATGTAGATGGCTCTGGATTATATAAAAAAAGTAGTGAATAGCCTGGGTTCATACCAGTGGTGTAGAATAGAGAATGCTGCAACACTTTCAATTTTAGTAATTAACAGTGAACGTGAAAGTAGGAAGGTGACAGTGAAATTAGTAAGTAAAAGTTATGACGTAACATTATACAGGTAAATAAGCATCATGGTGTAAAAGTTAAAGTAGTCTGATTTAAAACTGCTCATTAAGGTGTTTAAGGTTTTAGAGTAAGGTGTGTTAGGGTAAGGGGTGTTAGGGTTAGAATTTGAATAGGAGTACGGGGTGGTGTTTTTTAAATTGAAAAAAAAAACAGAATATAGGAATATTTTTATAAGTATTAGGATTATGAAGGCATCTTATAATCAATATTATTTCATTGATCTGAATACCTTTGACACAAAAGAAAAACAAAACTGGAAGGACATGCCAACAAGTTAGGTGAACCAAATTATTGACACTACAAGTGGGGATGAAATAATTTGTGATACTTACCTACTAATCTTGAAGTCAATAAAACGGGTAACAAGTAAGGTGTGGGCTTGTAGTGGGTTGTATTACGAAACAAGAACGTTGGAAGGACCGTTCATCAGAAGTACGACTGCCTATACCCTTATTAGACAGAAAACCGCGTAGTAGTACGTGTCCTTATTTTTCTTTTCACATCTAGTAAACATTAGATTAAAAAAATTACAAGTGGTAGTTAGGGGTGTAAAATTGAAAAAAAAAATAATCATAAAAGACATATGTGTGTAAGTGTTAAATAAACAATGGCATTAACAAACAAAAACATACCGGGTACGCCTAGATTATCAGTTAATATACATGCTATACATAATAAAGAGGTTGCGCTAGGTTTATAAAGACAATACCAACGGGTCATTTGCAAATAACGGTAAACTAATTACATCGAATGGCAAAGGATTTGGGGTTAAAAGGATATAGTATAAACCCAAAAGACGTGTTGGTAAAGCTTATTGAAGACAAAACGCATCAAGTGTTACCCCATACAAAAGTGTTCACTAAAAACGAATTAATACTAAAAGCAAAGAAACGTGGTATACCTTATATATAGATCAAGATAAAGGAAAAAGGACTGCAACAAGACATAGCTAAGAAACCTGTTATTAAGATGAAAGATGGTAGAAAAGAACTACAGTGTTTATTGAACCATTTGTTAATTCATTTTTAAGGCAAGTCGAAGCGCTTTACATACATTTGATTCGTAAAATTGCAGAAGACAACTTAAAGTAGGCATCGAAGGTGCTTCTAGTACAGTTTGTAAAAAAAACCTTGCAACAGGTGACAGTGATTCCACTTTTAAGGTCAACTCAAGCATGGCAAGTTAGTATTACTGAATCAACCAACTAAGACACTGAACTAACAGTAATGATAGAAAAGGCAAATGAAAGCATAGCAACTTGCATGCGTGATGGAAGTGAGTGAACGTTAGTCATATTGTAGAAGTACACCTTCATATGAATAAATTGTATCCCTGAAGTTTGAGTCTTGCCTACGCCTTTCAGTAAAACTAGCACAGAAGAAGGCCATTATTAACGTGAGCTGTATTCTCACAATCACATCATGAATAGGTGGATCAGAAAAGTACATTTTACGAGTGAGTCAATACAAAAAATACAAAAAAGTACCCGTTAAAAATTAAAAAAACATCAGAAAGAATAGAACTCACACAAACACGTTGTATTTAACCAATGCTACTAAACATCATTACTGTTGGATAAAAAGTTTGTACTTGTTTGGCTTTATAAATATTTTGATATGAGCGTCACTGATGAGTCTTATGTAGACGAAACGCGCGTCTGGCGTACAAAATTATAATCCTGGTACTTTGATAACTATTTACACCACTGGGTCGATGACACTGCTGGTGGACGTTTCGTCCCCGAGAGTATTACCAGCCCAGTAGTCAACACTTCGGTGTTGACATGAATATCAATATTGTGGTCATTTTTATAAATTTCCCGTTTACAAAACTGAATTTTTCGAAAAACTAAGGATTTTCTTATCCCAGGAATAGATTACCTTAGCCGTATTTGGCACAACTTTTTGGAATTTTGGATCCTAAATGCTCATCAACTTTGTACTTGTTTGGCTTTATAAATATTTTGATATGAGCGTCACTGATGAGTCTTATGTAGACGAAACGCGCGTCTGGCGTACAAAATTATAATCCTGGTACTTTGATAACTATTTACACCAATGGGTCGATGCCACTGCTGGTGGACGTTTCGTCCCCGAGGGTATTACCAGCCCAGTAGTCAACACTTCGGTGTTGACATGAATATCAATATTGTGGTCATTTTTATAAATTTCCCGTTTACAAAACTGAATTTTTCGAAAAACTAAGGATTTTCTTATCCCAGGAATAGATTACCTTAGCCGTATTTGGCACAACTTTTTGGAATTTTGGATCCTAAATGCTCTTCAACTTTGTACTTGTTTGGCTTTATAAATATTTTGATATGAGCGTCACTGATGAGTCTTAAGTAGACGAAACGCGCGTCTGGCGTACAAAATTATAATCCTGGTACTTTGATAACTATATACACCACTGGGTCGATGCCACTGCAGGTGGACGTTTCGTCCCCGAGGGTATTACCAGCCCAGTAGTCAACACTTCGGTGTTGACATGAATATCAATATTGTGGTCATTTTTATAATTTTCCCGTTTACAAAACTGAATTTTTCGAAAAACTAAGGATTTTCTTATCCCAGGAATAGATTACCTTAGCCGTATTTGGCACAACTTTTTGGAATTTTGGATCCTAAATGCTCTTCAACTTTGTACTTGTTTGGCTTTATAAATATTTTGATATGAGCGTCACTGATGAGTCTTATGTAGACGAAACGCGCGTCTGGCGTACAAAATTATAATCCTGGTACTTTGATAACTATTATCACATTTGTTAAGTCCCCAAGTGTCATCCCACAATGGTAAAGTGTTTTTGTCGAAGATGTTTCAATCATTGTTAAAGTGAGGACTTTTTAGACGAACATTTAATGTATTGTGATAAGATGAATGGAGTGAAAATCGAAATTCCAGAAGAAGATGCCATTACAATATCTTACAACATAGTACCAACGTAAAATGCGATTTCCTTATGTTATTTATGCTGACATTCAATGTAGCTCAGAACAGATGGACACTTGCCAACCTGACAAACTAAAAGCTTACACGGATGTTAACTAACAAAATACACCTTCTGGTTTTACTACCGTGTCCAGTATGCTCATAGGGAATATAAAGAAACAAAAGTGTACTCACTGGAAGACATTGTTCAGAGATTTGTGGCTTGTATGGAAGAGATAATGAAGGCGATTGCAGACATCTACATTGATAAAAGACCTGGTGATGACTGAAGAAGATCCCAATGTTTTACAGCGAGTTAAGATTGTCACATGTGCGATGATGAATTAGGTGAAGACAAAGTGAGTGATCACGAGCGTTCGACAGGTAAGTATCGTGGTGCAGCACATAAAAAAAATGTAACTTAGACTGTCAATTACCGGTAAGAAATGCTTTTCATTGATTCGTGTAAGTTTATGTTAAATTCGTCCGACAGCTTATTTATTTAGCTTAGAATTTAAAGTTGAACGAATTTAAGGTATGAAAGTCGTGATTTAGGTAGAATAATGAATTTATGATAAATGATTAAAAATAAAATGTTTATCTTACGATTTCATGAAGGGTCATTACGACATGACGAAAACACAACTACTATCTGCTGACCGACTTAATAATAAACACATTAGTGTGGCTGACTATGTTCATGTACTACATGTGTTTACTATTTTTTTTTTTAGAAATTTGAAACAGTGTTGTTTCCAATGGTTGGTATTGACCAAAGTGCATCGTGTGTCAAAACTTTAACAATCAATTTGGCTTAAAATTTTCATTGACCTGAACACTAACCTTAGAATCATAGCCAGCATCGTATCTGAAAAGTATTCCTTTAAACTGATGAACAACTCAATGTTTGAAAATACCATGGAAAACACACGTTAACGGGTGAATATAATATTAATGACTACTGATAAGCAACCGTTGAAACTAATAGCTACACCCAACTGTGACCAATTCGTGGTGTATAACGAGTCCATGGTAGTAGTAAACATAAAGAAAACCAAACTAAAGTTTAACAAGCCTGTGTACTAAGGAGCAATTATCTTAGACATTTCAAAGATTTTAAATGTACGACATTCATTTGGACTTTGTGCGTAAACCTACGGGAACAAAGTTCGACAATTGTTTACCGACACTGATAGTTAAGCCTATTAAATTTAAACCGACGACTTTTACAAAGACATATCTCACATTCAAAACAAGATTGACACATCAAACTAGTGTATGGACAACCCGTTTTCGAATTCCGACCAACGTCAAAAAAAAAATGATTGGTATGCATGTGGTGGTCAAATGATGGCTAACTTTGTATGGATTCTTACAAGATGTGTTAATATCGAATGGGTGATGGTCAACACACCAGGAAAGCTAAAGGAACGAAGAAACAAGTCAATTGACAGAACATTACATTTAACGATTGCAAGACGTGTTTGATGACCTTTTAACTCTTCCATTATGAGACCTGGAACCCATTGGACGTGTTAGTTTAAGACGACAACATGCAAAGCGTATTTTGATTCTTACGGACTTTAATTCCCCCTTACGTAATGGTAAATTACTTGAAACTTAAGATCTACTACATCACCGATGAACTTCAGATAAGAGCACCAAAGGTCTGTGGACACTTTTGTTTGTATTTGTCACAATTGTTGTCTGAAGGAAAACCTTGATGAAGTTGCGTTTCCAAGACAGACAAATTTGGACTTTATGGAAATTGAGAAATAAATAGGAGTCAATTGCTTGAAGAATTGAACATGAACAACAATCCTATCACTAACATTAAATCTTAGAATAATAATACGGATGCTGCAACAAAACGACGAGTCATGCGTCAATTGAAACACTATACGAAACCGTTAGAATTAAAATTACAATCCGCGTGTAACCAGATAAAGAGAGATATATAACGACCAGAGAAAGGATATGATACAGTCATTAAAGAACTCGAGAAAAAGGTAAATGAGTTTAAGACCACTCTGCACCAAGAACTCGAGGTAAATCAGATTAAAAACTCGACACATAAAACATTGATGAACTCTTGAAACTTTAGTTGTCAATAGAAGCTTAAGACCAAAACAAGGAAAATCTAGAGAGTCTGAGGATGTGTATTCTATCGAAACATGCTGGTGGGAGATTAAAATCCGTTAGTGGTTTATTATTTGGTAAAGACGTAGTCCAGATGTTTAAGCCTTCACCACATTAATACTCGCATAACAAAAGTATCCTTTATAATCTTGGGCACATTTTCAAAGCCTATACTTGCTAAAAGGTTGGTACTGCAAATCTTATTGTTTGAATCAAGAGTTTAAGGACTTAGGTTACCCTTTTCATGGAACAAAGACCTCTTTCACCCACACCTGTTTTGTTTTCGCAAGACCTTTCCGATGCGGTTCAAATCCTGAACCGTCTTTTAAGTTAAGGTTCATAAAAAGAACTTTGTACTTTATCTTCAGTAAAATCCTTGATGCGATACCTTTGGGCTTAAGTGTTTAACACTTGGGACACCAGTTAAGACTTTTCTCGGTCCACCATTTTAAACATTCTTTTCTTTAAAGTTTAAAACTGTGTCCGTCCCCTACTTTAAATTTAACCTGTTTCAATGAAAGAAGGTTACCAAACAAGTTCCATACACTTTATATCCGTGTTCTTTTTTACTAGCATTATAAGAAGCCATCTTAATTTATCTATATTTGGAGGTGTTGTACTAATGAAAGATATTGGCCATTATAGGGATTTAAAGGTGTGCCTTAACGTACTTTTCATATTAACCACACATGCTTTCGGAAATCCTAGGCTTATCTCTACGGCAAAGTTCCGAACCAGACCTATCTTATTTTAAAGGTATTGACCCGAGCTATTCGCCACTTCAAAATTTTTCTGGGAACCGGCACTGTTTGGCCACCACAGAGGTTCAAAATTGTCCATTTACGTACATGTATTTTCTATATCAACAATACATTCGGTATTCCTCGACATATTCCCACGGCAAAGTTCCGAACCGGACCTGGCTGATTTTAAAGGTACTGACCAACGCAATTACCAACTTAAATATTTTCTGGGATCTGGGCCCGTCTGGCCACCACAGAGGTTCAAAGGTGCCCCTTAACGTAATTTTCCGTATTAACCATATGCATACATTCGGTACTTTTCGGCATATACCAACGGCAAAGTTCCGAACCAGACCTAGCTCATTTTAAAGGTATTGATCCAAGCTATTCCACACTTAAATATTTTTATGGGATCCGGGCCCGTCTGGCCACCACAGAGGTTCAAAGTTGCCCATTTACGTATTTTCCATATCAACCACACATTCGGTACTCCTCGACATATCCCTACGGCAAAGTTCCGAACCGGACCTAGCTCATTTTAAAGGTATTGACCCAAGCTATTCCCCACTTAAATATTTTTCTGGGATCCGGGCCCGTCTGGCCACCACAGAGGTTCAAAGGTGCCCCTTAACGTAATTTTCCGTATTAACCATATGCATACATTCGGTACTTTTCGGCATATACCAACGGCAAAGTTCCGCACCGGACCTAGCTCATTTTAAAGGTATTGACCCAAGCTATTCCCCACTTAAATATTTTTCTGGGATCCGGGCCCGTCTGGCCACCACAGAGGTCCAAAGTCGTCTTAGGGTGGTCAGCGTCATTTAAGCAGTCTCTGGTAGGTGTTCACTATTAATTTCTTTTCTTTTTTGGCTTTCCATAAGTATTTCTATGTATATTTCTATATGTTTCTGGAGTAATTGGATTTTGTTTTATATTTTATATATTAAATTACATCTTTGGTGAATCCTCTGTAATGTTTTATTGATAAAAATCTATATAACATAAAGACAAATATACAACTTGTATCAGGGTTTATATTCGAGGACAACGAAAATTTATGACAGCTTGAAGGGGTCATAGAATGGTATCTTTTCCCTCAGGCTTTATAGTGATTTTCAACTAAATTTAAATATTGAACCGACGGCTAGCAGTCGGTTGGATATTGAATATCAATTATCGAATGTCAAATAAAGGACAGACCGCTTACATACATATTTAAAACGGAATGAAATGCTTTAGAAATTAGCAGAAACCGTGAAATTGTCGATTTCCGCTGTTAGATTGCATTTAACGAAGATTTAGCGATTTTTGGAACGTTTGAGCCTCATGCAGTTTTTTGGTTTTTAGACATATCGTCAAAATTGGCTGCTGGAAAAAAGTGGCTGCTATTTTGATTGGCCGATGAAAGTGGCTGCCAGCTTGAATCTGGTCAAAAATAAGCGAAAGGAGATGTGGTATGGTTTTCCACAAAAGTTAAAATGAAGTAGATGGAAATAAATAAGTCATATTTACACTCTTAAAATGTGTTTAGGGCCTAACCATCAAGCTATACATATTTTTACTTGTAATGCATTTGTAAATAAGTTCTTATCCTCAATATGTTCCTCTTCTAAACACGTGAAGAAAAGTGTTTAAATTTAAACATTTTTAACCCTCTATGTATTTAACCTGACAACATGTTAAAGATAAACATGTTTTGGTGCTGCCTCTTATCAACAGAAATGATACATTCTCAGTAAATCACATCAGAAATTAGAATAGACTAAAACCTCATTAAAACTGAATATATTTGTTTTTGTAGAACATGAGTTTAGTGTCCCTTAAAACATAATAAATCATCATATAGAGACCAAGGCAGCAAAGATAGTTAAAATAATCTTTTTGCATTTGCCAGCTGTATTCTATCCTTTTAAAATCCTTGCTGTGAGGTTTGGTTGACATCAGAAAAATGAATGAAATATTGGCCACTGGACCTTAAGCAACCAAATATCATCTTCACCTTTCCGTGAAGAGTTCACAATTATTTGTCTTTTTAAAATTAAAATGATAAAAAAAATATATGAGTTGAAAATACGCCATTACATTAGAAGTAAAAACATATAACAGACAGAAATACAGAATAAACACGGCAGGAACAAAGAAACGGAAAAAAAAACCCAGAACAATTTGAAATACCATATACATGTTTAATCAGTATACAAGCGGATTATAAACGGGTCAAGGTTGGGCGAACATGAACTTCTACCGATTACACAGGTGACTTGTTACGTAATAAGATATTTGCCCAGGTAAAAAGATCCAGCAGGTGGTGTATATTCTAAAGTGTTTATCGACTTCCATTATACATGCTGACGATGACATTTGGCTTTAGGGCCATTTTGTTTTCGCAAAGAAAAACAAAAATTAAACAGTTTTATATATATAATATTCTGTTGAAAAATCATTTTTAAAATTAAAGGTAAACAGATAAGCATAACGTCTTCGCAATTTCTTGTTCAGATCCATGGACACAGATGTCAGAATGAATAAGAAAACACTAAACTCTAAGGCAGCAACAATTTGATTTCCGGGGGGGGGGGGGGGGCTATGGTTTTTTTTTTTTCTGTACAAACTTTTTTTTTTCGCCTGTAAAACAAACTATTTTTTTCGCGACAAGTCGAAAAACAATTTACAATTGTTTCAATAGTGGCAGCTGAGGGTGTAACAAACAATTTTTTTTCCAGAATTCAAAACAAATTATTTTTTTCTCCAAAAACTGGAAACAAACTTTCTTTCTCCAAAAAAAAACATAGCCCCCCCCCCCCCCCCCCCCCCCCCCCCCCCCCCCAGAAAATCAAATGGTTGCTGCCTTAAACAATATATTGTTAAATGGACACCAAACACATTTTGATAGAATAGTGTACTGATAGATTTTCTTGTGTATTTTCTATGTTCTGAAAACTTCAACATCCCATCAACAATACTTAGATTAAAGTCCTAAGTTTTAAAAGTAAATATATATATTTTTTTAAATATCATTTGCAAGGCTGCATGTACATTGAACTCTCGTTTTCATATATTTCTTTTCCGCCATGCATACGTTTGATCTTTACTTTGACTTAATTCTCATGATACAATTTTTTTATGCAGAATTTGTTTCAGAGATCGATTTATAAACGTTATGCTTAAAATAATTAACCCACACAGAGCGATAGCACAGACAGATGTAGTAGTCTCTACAACCGGTCTCTAAAAACACCGCAAAGGACCTCCTTGAAGTTTGATAAGAGCACAAAGGACCTTAATTTCCCTTTAAAGCATTAAAATATTATAATTCCTGAAGAAAAATGTAAAAAAATTAAAATAGTTTCAATAAAAATTGCGATTTTTATGATGTACGGATATGCATAATATTACGACCCTTTTCTATAAGATTTTACTTAGTAATACATTCATGAATTAGAAAATATTGAGAAAACACAAACATATGATATAAATACAGACTGGGCAATAAACCGAACAAAAATAAAGCAAACATTGTTGGTCAAGATTTCGACTCGAGCATTAATAAGGATTGTTTCATGGGTGTGTTCTCATTTCGCCTTAGCTGTGAATTCCAGGTAAAAAAGGTAAAAAATATACTAAGGCCAGATGGGAATTGAACAAAGGCGAAATGTGAATTTAGATAAAAATATTAAATAAACAAATTAAACCTCTGTGTTTTTATAGCAATTTTAACAACATTTAATTAGTGAATTGTTTCTCTTAAATTATTATTTTTGATAAAAGTGACCATTTTGATGGTTTTAAAAGAAAAAAATCCATAATAAAACATGAGTTAGTAGGAAAGTTGCTTCTTTCATGCTTAATTTAATATAAATTTAATTGTATAAATTTTATGCAATATTAAATTCTTAATAATCAGTCAATTATCCTTCACATTGTGCAACACAAAGAGAAAGAAAAAACAAAATGTATTCCCACAAACTTGTTTACATATATTACAGAAACTTTAATAAACTAAATAAAATAATATTGTTTTTTTAAATTGTGTTTATTATAATATAAAAGATAATACATGTAAAAATATAAAAAAAAGAAGATGTGGTATAATTGCCAATGAGACAACTCTCCACAAGAAACCAAACTGACCGTACAGCCTTCAACAATGAGCAAAGCCCTTACCGTATGGTCAGCTATAAAATGCACCGAAATGACAATGTAAAACAATTCAAACAAGAAAACTTACAGCCTTTTTGATGTACAAAAATGAGGAGAAAGGCAAAGCAGTATAGAGAAATAGAAGAAAGATTCACAACTTTGAAGGAAACCCGACACAATGGTACAACTGACTATATTCAGTATGGTGATGCAGCATCTTTCATCCTCAAACTTAGAAATTAAATGAACTTTGAATATTCAAATGTGTATATCAGTGACTTGTTTTTCCCAATATAAACTATATAGAAATCTCATAGAAATAATTCTTATGTTATATTAGTGCTTTTTTCTCATGCTACTAATTATAACATGTACATTTTCTCTATTAGTATGCAAATTTAAAATTGTGTTTTGAATTCAGTGCTGAATCAAAAAATAAATATTTGTTATGGTAGTATGATAGTATTATATTTGTCTTTATCTATTCATTGAAATATAAAATATCCATATACAATTTGTCATATCTAATAAGATTTTATTTACAAAATATAACACATGAGTAAAAAAAAATCATGAAGACTTGATAGCACTTGAGATGACAAAAACGTTATAAATTCTTAACAGTTAATTATTAGCGTTAAAAGACTGTCTTTAAAAACAATTACATTCAGAAAATAATAAAATATGTATTTTTAAATTATAAATATATTTAAAAAAACAAAAGAAAACTATAGACATATGCACAATAATAATATTCCAGTTTTCGAAATATAGATCTCACAAGCGGCGATCAAAGACATCGTCTATTGAAGTTTAAAAAAAAATATGAGGAAACCATTTTACTCTAAATTTTATAAGAAGTAAAAGACATTAATATAAGAGAGTACTTCATTGAAACATTCAAACTTCACAATTTCAACATGCATCACTCTCAATAAAACTACTTTGTTTTGTGCGAATAAAATTTGATAAAACAAAGACTCACGGTATTGAAATATCTGAAAAACGGATTAAAAAATTCAAACCAATTTCCTATACCTTTAGAATAAATCTCATACTGTTTGTTCCCTTTGTGTCTTAGAAACGTTTTCGCAAAAGCAATTTAAGAATCGTCAAGTTAGAAAATGTCGGTACATACTTTGTTTTTGTGCAGAATAAACAAAAATATAAAATGATAGTAGCAAATAAGCCCTAATACAGATAAATCAGCATGTGCAATACTGAAAACGTTACACTGTCGATATAAATCAAGATTTAATATTGCTCTTCGAACAGGGCAAAAGCGGAAAAAAAAACAGGGCCAATACAGAAAAAAGCGGGAAAAAAGCCGTATTGGCCCTGTATTGATTACGGTTTTTAATTTTCTTATTATCATTTAATAAAAGTGTTATGAACTGGCTGTTTCTGTATTGGCACTGGTATAGATTCTCGGTCATCTGTATTGACCCTCAACCCTACCATACATAAGAAAGCTATAGCTGATGATGAAATATGAAAGCAAAACATCGGTATCCTTACGTAATTATCGTAGTTTTGGTAAAGTCTGTTATCTTAAAATATATTACAACAACAAAATATTAAGAATAATAATTGACGTTTTTATCATTTATATCATATTACAACTATTAAAAATTTTACATACATGAGCTACATGTATCACTTTCCCGGATATAAAGTCGGTTCCAATCCGATATCGGTGATAACATCCAATCGTACATTATAAAAATCGCAATTTTTATTGAGATTATTTTATTTTTTTTACATTTTTCTTCAGGAATCATAATATTTTTATGCTTTAAAGGGAAGTTCAGGTCCTTTGTGCTCTTATCAAACTTTTTTAGGGTCCTTAGTGCTCCTTTGTGCACAAAGGAGGTCCTTTGCGGTGTTTTTAGAGACCCCTCTACAACTACCGAACAACAGAATATAGCGTAAACGTCAATTAATGGACAAGCAACCCAACGAGAAAAATAAAATTTAAGAGGCATCTACATGTACATGTATAACTAGTTTGGAGTTAGAGAAATCATTCAATGCCATATGATTCTTTTCAGATTTGTGCGTTTTTCGATTTACGAATAAGTCAATAAGATAAAAAAAAAAAGTAATTAAGTCAAAAAAAAAAAAGGTACATGAAATAACGTAATAACATAAGTTTACATATTCATATGTACCTAGTAGCATTTAATAAAACAACATTTGAACTTATTATTACCATTTTTTTTCAATTTCAATTTTATGTTTATGTATATTTAATGTTGCCCGATATGGAGTTCTTCTAAAAATAAAAATCATTTGAATGGGTATTTCTGGTGTATATACATGTATCACACGTGCTATCTACATGTACAATATACGGAAATGACACGGCTGGGTATTGTAAAGTTACTAAAGGAAGATTAATGTCAGGTGTATATCCCCGGACGAAGAATTTACTGGTGTGTCAAAACGTTTAAGTGTAATTTGTCATATTGTAATTTAAAAGTTTGAATCGGCTCGTCTCTTCTTTTTTATAACATGAATTGCGCCAATATTAAATGGAATTTGACACATTCCCCATTTCCATTCTCTATTTTATTAATTGTGTTATAATAACCTCGAAACGATATTAACCTATTTACACCTTCATTTAACATTAGAATACTGACTTCAACTGTTGAATAACTTGAATAATACTAAAATTTGAAATTATGTACTTAAGAAAGTCTCCTTCTGTATGCCATGCTTTTTGTGTCAATTCTATCATTCCATCAGGTCCTTAATGCACTATTTTGTTCTAAGTGCATGCACTAAGGAGGCGCTTTGCGGTATTTCTTCTTGTACCTTTAAATACCGGAAAGGACCTCCTCGGTGCACTAAGAACAAACATTTGAAAACAAGTCTATAATATTTGCGCAATTAAATGATTGTTTTATTGGCGCAAATCAATGCTGTAGTTTTTACAATAAAGTGATGCAAAAAAAGAATTGGCGTAATTAAGTTGTGGCGCAAATTAATTCTTTTTTAGCGAAACTGGATATCGACCTTCAAAACATTGTGTGTACACAAACGAAACAGTATTCATTTTTTACGCAATCTAGCCGGAGAATAAAAGTTTTTGCAATTTGTGTAGGATTTCAATTTTAGAATGTAATGAACAAGTAAGAAGATCGTTAGAAACCTTAAGCGAATCGGAAAATGAGCTATGCACGATGAAAGGGAAAAGTTTGGTGCGTCGATAAAAAATTTCATAGATGCATGTGATAATTGTAAAATTTCAAGTCTTTAAATAACATCCATTTGTAGAACTGATTATTTCGATCCTTCAAATATGTGTAAAATAATAATAAAAAAATATATTATTTAGTCTCTTTCATGTAAATACTGTAGATTTGTATTCGATCATCGATTTCAAACATAACGCCCAGTGACAAATATTTCATGTATTCGTACAAAGAACGAATCAACTTCTTTAAGAATACAATTGATTGGTTATTTAAGGTAAATGATTTGCGACAGAATAAGTGAAACTTGGCCAGAAGATTACCTCTATGATAAAGAAATATAAAAAAGGTAGAGTTATTTTTTAATTCTGTGTTTTACTCATACATGGACTTAAGCACTTTTAACAGTAAAAAAAACAACAGTTTTAACACCGACAGCAGGAATCACAAGCGACGCTGATTCCATAGATATCTTCAACGAATTTGTATATATCCCTGGCAGTTTTCGGTATATATCAGACTCTGACATTGAGGAGAACAAATACCATGGATGTGTTGTCTTTTTTTCTAATACATTTAGATATAAAACGTTTACTTTATATAACGCCTCATTTATATAACATTATATATAATTTATTGTGTCAAGGAAATATTTGGATCAGAGAAATATTTGGTGAAAGAGAGAGAGAGATATATAGACTTATATCGCGGTATTTGGTCTCTTGTTATTCATGTCAAAATGTGATGGGAAGAAACGTTTCCCCTTCGTTTTATATATATTCCATAATGATATTAGTTAGAGATTTAATCCAATCCAAACTAATAATTGTTTTTGTTTTTATCTCGCATCTTTTTATATTAAATCATTTTAACTCAAAACTATAATAATTGAAATAACTTTCTGAAATAAAACCCTAACATACTTGTATATCAGACGCTTAACAAAACGATATACCATACGATCGATGAAACGCTAAACGATATTACACACCATACGATAAACGAAACGCTAAACGCTAAACGATACCATAAATCATACGACAAATAAAACGATTAACGATACCCTGAAGCATACGTTATACAAAACCCTCAACGGTGACATTTACCATACGATGAACGAACGATGAACGAACGCTGACCGAACGTTGTACGGACGCTATACGAACGATGTACGGACGATGACCGATCTCTATACGAACGATTACCGAACGCTGTACGTACGATTCCCGAACGAAAAAAGTGTTAACTTTTACGTTACAGGGACTGTATGTTAGTATGATTTTTTTTTAATCGAGGTACACATTACAATTGCATTATTACATTATTGAAAATTCATCCCTATCGTTTTATCTTTACAAGACAAATACTGTGACGTTTGAATAGTAAGTTAAGTTCAAACGAAAATAAAAATCATTGCCTGTAACTTAATCCGTTTTTTCAAGATAACTGTAATGAGATATAGTTAACGAATTTTGGCTAGATTCAATTGATGACAAAATGCCTAATTTATAATGGTGTTAACTCAATGTTTTAGTTAAAAATGTAGCCAGTATCAAATGTGCCAGAACACTTCCACTTAATGGCAATTTGTGTCGAACTTTCCACCCTGTTCAGTAGTCTGCTTGCACTAATATATCAATTATAGCTAAAACAGTTGTTTTGAAATCGACAAATATGTCTTTAAATGTAAAAACAATCGAGTTGATGATGTATTTTTTAATGATACAACTTTCTGCCAGAGAGAAAATTACTTACAAGAATAGAAATATTGGTCTCACATGACCTACATGATCAAAAGTCATACAATATAGTAAGCTATACAAACTATCCGAATGACAAATGAAATACAGTTAAAACGAGAAACATGATGTATGAAAAAAATAAGAATGAATAATTGATATGATATAACGTATGTGGCTTGGTTAAGCATAGTAACTGGCGTCACACTGCTTTAACCTGGGACAGTAGTGTATCAGTTCACCATAAGAACAAATTAAACACACCTATCAAAAGGGCTAAACTAAACAATTTGATACAAAGCACAACTAAAAAGAGTTCTTTTACGGAAAAAAAGTATTTCCATTAGTAAAGTCTCACAGTTTGACTAACTAGAATACAACGCATTAAAAAGAAGGTTAAGAAACAAACAAGTTGATGACATAAACAATGAATTGTTCATACTTTAAACATTTGATATTTATAGTTGTATAATTTTCGTATCTATGTATGTTTTTTTGCTGCACTTAAGTGTTTCTGTTATTCTTTTTTGGGGGGTTTTCCTTTTATAGTTGATGCGTTTCTTTCTGTTTTAGTTTGTTACTCGGATTTGTATTCTCTTTTTTGATTGATGACTTTTAAACAGCGGTATACTACTGTTGCCTTCATTTGAGAAAATAAATGTTATGTGATATACATCTGTACATAATCAACACAAATGTATATTCTATTTATGAATTATACCCGTTCTTCTAAAACAAGACAATGACGGTAACCAAGATTACCTACTTGTACGTTTTGTATATGTTACTTACCCGAAGTTGCAACAAATGAACTTCCTGTTGCTGATGAAAATTGAACACAACCTTTAACGTTGTCACAACTGCAATTAAATTTTGAGACATGACATGATACAATTTCTATTGATTTATTTAATTTAATTTTAAAACCAATTACCTCAGAATATGATGTATGACTTTAAACCATCATGCAGATACCAACGGGTGACATTTTTAAGAAATATAAAGTATTCGTCAAAAATGAATACCATACAGTAAGCTTTGAAACACCGTGTTTCTATGTGACATTTGTATACCACTTAAGTGTGCTGCCACCAGTTTATATAATGTATTGTCCGGTTGGATACGAAAAAGGTCATACAATTATTTTCTTGCACAGTTGAAGGAAATTGAACCTACATTCCTTTCAAGTAAGCATTTTATAAGTCATAAACAAATCTTGGATGTTTCAAAGCACCATTTGTTTGTGGTTTTGTTGCATATTTTAGAAAATAAGGTTTCATGGTTAGCAAAGCTTTACCGCGAAGACAAAAAAGTGAACATTTGATTCGTTAACTTTCAGAGATGATAATAATTTTATGTGCAATGATGTTTTCTGTGAAATTTTGTATGTAGCGGCCGACTGGATAAAACTTTGTTGATGCAAATTATATCTTTATTACAAAGACAAATTCTGCAACCTTTGCTTTGGAGAAGTACAAATTTTACAAAAACTGAAAGGGGAAACTAATGATTGTATCGACAGAGAAGATGCACCCAATCAATAATGTGTTGGAATGCAACAACTGTCTTCTCTTAAGCAAGATAGCTTACTGTGTAACCTGATGCTTTTGTTCAATATTCTATATATTTTAATATATACAGTTGTATAGTGATGTTTATGTTAGGTAGAAATTTCAACTAAACATTCATATGCGTCACCATTTTATATATGTTTTTCTTGGTTTGTAATCCAACATCAGGTTGATTGATAAAATTAAGTATGGAAATGGGAAATGTGTCAAAGAGACATCAACCCGACCATAGAGCAGATAACAGCCAAAGGCCGGCAATAGGTCTTCAATGCTACGAGAAACTCCTGCATCTGGCCGAGTCCTTCAGCTGGCCCCTTAACAAATATTTATACTAGATCAGTGATAACTGACGTCATACTTAAGTCCAAATTATACAAAAGAAACCAAAATTTAAAATCCTACAAATCCTAAAAGGACAGAGGGCATCTGACCTGGTTCAGGCGCAAAATTTTGTTGGGTTAATTATGTTTTTTGAGATCTAAAACATCCCCTTTTACCTCCAGTAAATGTAGAAAAAAGCATACGCACAACATTACGTTCAGTAAAACTGAGTTCAAGAAAAGATTCCGGTGTCAAAATATGAAACAAAAGAAAAAATAAACAAAATGACAATAATATATAAATAACAACAGACAAGTAGCATTTACTTACATGCCAGCTGCAGACTTCAATTAAACTGATTGAAAGATTTGTCTTCAACATATGAATATCAGGCATAATCGCTTGTTAGGGGTTTGATATATACCATCACGAAATATAAGAGAAGTACATGATTCGTGTCATGCCAACAACTAGTTTTAGAATAAATTTGTTAATTCCGATGCAAAGACCCTATAAGTGAATCAATATTCAAGCCAACATATGCAATCTTTAATGATCTGACAACAGTATCGTATCTTTATCCCTCCGTGCTAAGTCTGTTAAAAGGTTTTGTTAGCTTCTAATGTGATTACTGACATGTTTTTGCTTTGTAAACAATATTATCATAAAAGATTGAATGTTTTAAATGTTTGTATTTATGGCGACAAAAAATACAATAAATGACATACACTTCAAAATCTGAGCAAGAACAATCATATCGACATTTTTCTCCATATGTGTTTCTTGGACATGGCTTACAGTTTTGGCCCGTATCCGATATGTAACCTTCTAAACAAGCTATAAAATAAATAAAAAAACAACATTTACATGATATATATCAAGAATCTTTGCAAAAGGACTTACAGATTTCTGTCAGTTAATGTCTTTATAAATTTAGCCATTATTTTCAACTAGAAAAAAAGTTTTATGTATCCTATTACAAGATATTATGTTACTTTTTTCGGCATATTTATTTTTGAAATAACATGAAATCTATTTTGACATAAATTTTGTGCTACATAAACAATAAGTATATATTTTTGAATTCATTGACTACACAGGTAATGATGCGTTCAAAACTCAATATGTTACAGTGTTTAGATCGTATCACAGCATAATTGTAAAGTATACCACTTAGAATTACTGAAATTAACACAGCTTCTACAAACCACCTCTTCAATTGCCTATTTTGAGTATATATTCATAAGAGGGTTTTGTCTTTACAGGATGCAGAAAATGTATTTTACATATAAAATAAATACAGCTCACCAATGCAATCATATCCCCTTTTTTCGAAATCGGCACAGCATACCTTTATTGTTTCGTTTCTAAAAGATATCAACAAAAAATATCTACTTCGTTTTTATTCTATAGTCTTATTACAATTATCCTTAGTTTGTTTTTTGTAAACAAAATAGTCTCATAGACATCTAATTGTCAGGTTTTAAAGTTTTAGTCATCTTAGAATATCAGTATCTTCTCAATCATATTTAAATGACGATATCAGATCAAGTAGGATCAAATTCTGACATACTTTTTTTTCTAACTTATAAAAGATAAGATGTGGTATGATTACCAATGAGACAACTATCCACAAAAGACCAAAATAACACAAACATTAACAACTATAGGTCACCGTACGGCCTTCAACAATGAACAAATATAAAAGGCCCCGATAAGACAATGTAAAGCAATTCAAACCAGAAAACTAACGGCTTTATTTATGTAAAAAGAATTGAACGAAAAACAAATATGTTACACATAAACAAACAACAACCACTGAATTACAGGCTCCTGACTTGGGACAGGCACATACATACATAAAGTGGCAGGGTTAAACATGTGAGCGGGATCCCAACCCTCCCCTTAAACTGGGACAGTGGTATAACAGTACAACATAAGAACGAAATTAACCTGTTTTGACAGAGCAACGTTATACTTAAAATATAAAAATATGAGGTATGATTGCCAATGAAACTACTATCCAACAGATACCAAAATGACATTACTTTTAACAACTAAAGATCGCTGTACAACTTTAAGCAACGAACAATGCTATAAAACCGCATTTAACTAGAAGTTGCGTTTGATCTTAATGTAAAATAACCTTAAAAGTTTAACATCATTTATATTGATATTGAGTAGTTATTTATGTGAAAATAAACAACTTTTACTTTTAACGGTTTAATGTCAAATGTAAGTGACATATTTATGCATGATAAAATTGATGAAAAGAGGGAATATGTCTACAAGACCACAACACGACCGGTACCAGAGAGCAGACATGTAGCTAAAGCACCTTTGATACGGTGCTTTTTGTCCGCAATTCGCCTTTTGTCCGCTTTTGCTTTTTGTCCGATAATTTTGCTTTTTGTCCGAAACTTTTGCTTTTTGTCCGTTGCTTTTTGTCCGTTTTGCCTTTTGTCCGATTATTTTGCTTTTTGTCCGAAACTTTTGCTTTTTGTCCGTTGCTTTTTGTCCGTTTTGCCTTTTGTCCGATTATTTTGCTTTTTGTCCGAAACTTTTGCTTTTTGTCCGTTGCTTTTTGTCCGTTTTGCTTTTTGTCCGATAATTTTGCTTTATGTCCGATATAAAATGTGTATATTTTTGGCAGGTTTCATTTTGAACTTCAAAATACCATGTCCTTTTAGGAGTTAAATACAGACCATACTCACATTATAAATTATTTGTACATGAAATTTCATGTCTTTTACAATATATCGCATTACCTCTAAAATGGCTCGAAGCACTAATATCCTAGACCCGTAGGTGTTGGTCAACAGAGGGCAAGGGGAATACTCTTGTATATCCCTAAGTCTAAAAAACAACTATTGAAAGCTGGCTAAACTAAGACATACTCCAGGTAGGCCATTATACCAGAAGAAGAGGTAGTCAAACCCTTATAAATGGCTTATAGCACTTATGTCCTGGATCTACACGAGTTTATCAGCAACGAATTAAAAGGGGCATGAGTTTCGCCGGTATATCACGAAGTAAAAATAAACCTCATTATTGCCAGCTCTTCAAACTAAGAGATTCTCCACGTTGGCCATTATACCAGAGGTATAGGTAGGCAGTGCCTCTTAAATGGTCCATGGGCCATGGCACTTATGTCCTCGACCCGTACGAGTTGGTCAGAAGAGGGTAAGGGGAATACTCTAGTATATCACACAGTCCACCAAAAATAGTGACGGCTGCCCAAACTAAGTCATTTTTAGGTGCGCCCTTATACTAGATGTTGGAGTAGTCATTCTCTTAAAAATGGCTCATAGCACTTATGCTATAGACCCGAACGAGTTTGTCAACAATGAGTTAAAAGGGGGATGAATTAGCCCGGTATATAACGAAGTTGAAATAAACTGTTGCCCGCTGGCTAAACTAAGAAATTATCCACGCGGGCCATAATATGAGAGGTAGAGGAAGGGATTGCCTCTATAAAATGACCATGAGCACGTATGACCTAGACCCGTACGAGTTAGTCAGCAAAGTGTAAGGTTGGTACCCTAGTATATAATAAAGTCGAACTAAACTATTGCTGGATGGCTAAGAGATTCTCCGCGTGGGCCATGATACCAGAGGTAGAGGTTGTCATTGCCTCTAAAATGGCCTAAATCACTTATTCCCTAGAGAAGTACGCGGTATCATCAAAGGGTTTAAAAGGGAGTTGGAACCTCTGTTTACAAAGAAGTCGAAATAAATTATTGCCGGCTTGCTTAAGTACGAGATTCCCCAAGTTGGCCATTAATCCTAGGTTAAATGTGTGCATTGCCTTTTAAATGGCTGATAAAACTAACGCCCTAGACCTGTACGAGTTTGTCAGCAAAAGGTTAAAGGGGGGATGCGATGCCTCTTTTTACAACGAAAATATAAATTAAGCCGACTGGCCTAACTAAGAGATTCTATACGCGGGGTATTATATCAGAGGATGAGGTAGGCATTACCTCTAACATAGCCATAACACGTATGTCCCAGACCCGTGTAAGTTAATCAGCAAAGGGTAAGGGGGGTACCTAAGTATATCACAAAGTCGAAATAAACTATTGCTGGCTGGCTAAACGAAGAGATTCTCCACATGGGTCATGATACCAGAGGTAGAAGTGGCCGTAGCCTAAAAAATGGCCACTTATGCCGTAGACCCGTACCAGTGCTTCAGCAAAGTGTTAAAAGGGGGAGGTGGTATCTATGTTTACAACGAAGTCGATATGAATTATTGCCGGCTGGCCAAACAAAGAAATTCTCAACATAGGCCATTATAACAAAGGTAGTGGTGGACATTGCATCTAAAATGGCCCATACTTCTTATTCCATTGATATGTACGAGTTTGTCAGCAAAGGGTAAGGAGGGTACCCTGGTATATAACAAAGTCGAAATAAACTATTGCCGGATGGCCAAAAATAAAAGATGATCCACGTTTATCATGATACCAGAGGTAGAGGTGGGCCTTGCCTTTAAAATGGTTTATAGCACTTATGCCAGCAAAAGGAAAGGAGGGTATTCTAGTATATCGCAAAGTCGTTATGAAATATTGCCGGCTGTTCAAACTACGAGATTCACCACATGGGCCATGCTACCAGAGGTATAGGTGGTCATTGCCTTTAAAATAGCCTATAGCACTTATATGGCATATACCCGTACGAGTTTGTCAGTAAAGAGCTAAAATGAGGAGGTGGTACCTCTGTTCACATTAAAGTCAAAATAACTGTAGCCGGTAGGCCAAACTCCGGGATTCTCTACGTGGATCATTATACCAGAGGTAGAGGTTTATTTCGACTTCGTTGTAAACAAAGGTAACACCTTTTATTTTTAACCCCTTGCAGGCAAAATCGTACAGACGTTAAGCACGATATTGCGTCTCAAATGGTAACGTCAATTTCTTACGTTTTACGGCGATTAATGATTATTTGGGATAAGTTTTTTTTATTTTGCTTGTAATTTTTGTTTTGCATATCAATATTGGTACTTCTTAATGATTAGTTGTACTGAATATGCATGAAATATTTCCCACTGAAAGTAACGTAAGCAACAAACAACAAAATATATCGTATTTGGGTAATGCATAAATCTATATGAAATGAGAAGATATATACGGTATGATGAGTGCCAATGAGACAACTCTCTACCAGAGACCAATTGACATAAAACTTAATAAAATGCAATGTTTCCCCATTTAGATCCGAAAAGGAGGAAGATATATATTTTGCTTTACTATAAAAAGTTTGTCGGGAATTACAAGTTAAACGGGTCTTGCTTATAAAATTCAATTTACTAATAGCGGTACAATTAGATTAAAAAATGAAACGATTGTCAGAAATAAAAGGTTATTTATAATTCATCTCATATACATTATTTACAAGCTTTGTATGATGTGGAGAGGTGTATATAGCCAATGGCCCGCTTTAGGCCCAATTTTATTTTTACTTTCAAGTTCTATACATATAAATCTTATTGCAGAGAAATTTTAAAAAAATCGAAGTTTTACGCTTCCCAAATTTGAAAATTTGAAAAATGGGATTTTTTTTATCCTCTCGTGATACTAAATTTTTCACAACTTAAGAACCTCATCTAAACGAACAACCCTAGTCATTGGATTTTTTTTTAATACTTTGTTGTCCTATTGATAGTATCTGACCATCAAGAAAATTCTGTCTCAGGAAATATACAGACGGCGATCCACCATAAATAGCGTACCCCGAATAGACAATTAACGTTGAAAACGTATGAAAATCGTCCAGTGGACAAACTTGCAAGACATTTCATTTCTTTGAAAACGAAGTCGTTTTGACTACGCAAATTATTAAAAACTATGTAGCTGTTTTGCAAAGTTAAAGCACAATTACGGAAAAGCACTATGTAGCATGCAACTAATCTAATTTTTCAATGAATAGCGTCGCAAATGCCAATTTATTTGTAAAAAGCGGCAAAATCCGACATTGGACATCTTGCAAGACATTTGCCAGAAGCCGTTGCATTTTTATATGAAGTGTGAGTGCTGCAAAAATTCGATTCTGATATGGTCTGTGTATGTACATTTGTTAGCATAATTCTCACAAACGAAATATCATATAATCTTATATTTTAAAACCTATAAATTTTGATAACTTAACATTTTCCAAAATCTGACCATAATGACCACTATTTGTTTTTACCAAAAAATAGAGTTGATCGTTACAGGAACGCATATTCAGTAATATTGTAATATTTTATATATAAAGCATATCATTCATTTGAATTTTCGTGGATATAAAACTGTTTTGAAGAACACAAACACCCCTGCTAAAGTTATTATGCGTATAGTCTGTTACGTTTGACACGCATATTTTTGACGTTTTGTCAATATATTGTCCTTATTTTAGACTATAGTAAAGTATGATAAAACAATTTGCACCTTTTTTTCGAAATAGTATTTACCTGTCTTGTCTATGGATATAAGTTTTATATATCTTAACTGTTATGATTTTATAGAAAAGCTGTTTATTAGTGTGGACTTGTTGAATACACAGTATTGACGCAATAACGTGCGTATCGTCACAGGTCTTTGGAATTAGTGTTATATGCCATTTTAAAGGCAATTACCATATCTATCTCTGGTAAAATGGCCTACGTGGAGAACCTCTTAGTTTGGCCAGCCGGCAATACTTTATTTCGACTTTGTTGTAAACAGAGGTACCATCTCCCCCTTTTGATTCATTATTGTCAAACTCGTACGGGTCTATGGCATAAGTGCTATAAGAAATTTGTATGGCAATGCCCTCCTCTATCTCTGGTAAAATGGCCTACGTGGAGAATCTTTTAGTTTGGCCAGCCGGCAATTATTAAAGTGTATTTCGACTTCGTTGCAAACAGAGGTACCACCTTACCCTTTTAATTCATTGTTGTCAAACTCGTACGGGTCTTGGGCCTAAGTGATCTGTGCCTTTTTT
This sequence comes from Mytilus galloprovincialis, assembly GCA_037788925.1. NCBI lineage: Eukaryota > Metazoa > Mollusca > Bivalvia > Mytilida > Mytilidae > Mytilus > Mytilus galloprovincialis. The sequence continues at coordinate 22,634,883 of CM075338.1, read as the reverse complement.
AAGGCAATGCCTACTTCTACCTCTGGCATCATACCCCACGTGGAGAATCTCTTGGCCAGCCGGCAATTGTTTATTTCGACTTTTTTTTATACCAAGGTATTTCCCTAACCCTTTGCTGACTAACTCGCTGGCTTATCCCTAATGGTAAGTAAGTAAGTTCAATAAATATAAGACTATATGCCAGGTCTTTTTGACAACCAATTACAAACAAATTGGGGTTTATCTAATGAGGCTTTTCCCAGGATGCAATTGCTCGTAGACTGTATACAGTTGACCAAATAATCCACAAATTCCGCAAAAGGATCTTTTAATTATAGGCCATGTCCATTTAGACATTAAGCAACAAAAGCCCAGCATGACCGATGCATTTGTTTTTAACATCTCCGATATTGATTCCGCGTGGCCTTCCAATTGACATGAGTGTCCATTGGTGTTCATTGTTAAACCTTTGGAGCTATATCAGTTTGTGTGGAAATTAAGAGCACGATGACCTTCCCTTGGTGATAACAACATGACCAACAACCATATCGTGTGTTACCAAAAGCCGTCAGCGATAGTCACACCGACAATTTGCTACCTTCGTGGACAAAAGCCTGGCTTTTCGCTGGATCCTAATTAACATCTAGTGTTGTCACTACCATTTGCTGTAGAGATTTAGTTGCACAACATAACAGAAACATTCTTTGTAAATACTCTATGTTGATATTTTGACATTTGGATGGTTCATATACCAATTGTAGCCGAAAAATGATAATGAAACATTTCTCTTTAATATCGATCTATTGTTGGAATTGTAAATTTTCATATTCAATTTTTGTTTGTTTAAAGATGACCATTTTAAATAAAGATTTTAATTTTTTAAAAAGCAAGTGTTAGACTTGTGCTTTTATTGCCACTCAGTTCATATAACCTGTCATTTTAGTCGAGCCTGTAACTTTTGTTGCAGAAAGCTCGACATATGAATAGTGATCCGGCGGCGGCGGCGGCGTAAGTTAACTTCTGAAAAGCTTAATATTTTAGAAGGTGGAAGAATTGGATGCTTCATACTCTGTATATAGATGCCTCATGTTACGAAGTTTCTGTCAGTCACATGTCCAATGTCCTTGACCTCATTTTCATGGTTCAGTGATCACTTGAAAAAAAAGTTCAGAATTTTTGTAATGTTGAATTCTCTCTTATTATAAGTAATAGGATAACTATATTTGGTATGTGCGTACCTTGCAAGGTACTCATGCCCGTCAGACAGTTTTCACTTGACCTCGACTTCATTTCGTGGATCAGTGAACAAAGGTTAGAATAAGTTTTGGTGGTCAAGTCCACATCTCAGATACTATAAGCAACAGGGCTAGTATATTCGGTGTATGGAAGGACTGTAAGGTGTACATGTCCAACTGGCAGGTGTCATCTGACCTTGACCTCATTTTCACGGTTCAGTGGTTATAGTTAAATTTTTCTGTCTTGGTCTGTTTTTCTCATACTTTATGCAATGAGTCTATAATATTTGTTGTATGGAATGATTGTAAGGTGTACATGTCTAGCGGGAAGATATCATCTGACCTTGACCTCATTTTCATGGTTCAGTGGTCAAAGTTCAGTTTTTGAGTTTTGGTCTTTTTATCTAATATTATATGCCAAAGGTCACTATATTTGGTGCATGAAAATATCTTATGATCTATATATAAGTCTCCCAGGTTTTATTTGACCATGACCTCAATTTCACGGTTCATTGCACAGTGTTAAGTTTTTGTGTTTTGGTCTGTTTTTCTTAAACTATAAGTAATAGGTCAAGTATATTTGTTGTATCGAAGAATTGTTAGCTGTTCATGTCTGCCTGGTATGGTTCGTCTGACCTTTACCTCATTTTCATAATTCATTTGGTCTTTGTTTAGCTATCTTGGTTAATGTTAAGTTTATGTGGCAGTTGTAATAAATCTTTATACTTAGGGCTATCAACATAATATTAATGATGAGTAAAGTAGGCGAGACATTTCAGTGTGTGCACTCTTGTTTAAATGTGCTTATTTATCCGAGTCCTGGACTGCATTCCAGTGGCTTTCATTCGTTAACTTTTGTGTAAATTTTATACAGATCAGTATTTTTTCAAATGTTTTACCAATATTTTAGCTGCATGTAACATCTTGAACACTCAGAACAGCAAAACAAAATTTAGATTTCAGAAATAAATAGCCTTTAGTCATCGACGAATAGCCGATGATTTCAAGAGTTGTTTCCGTTAAAGGATGATTCCTTTTTTTTTGTGCAATACTTGCTCTTTCGGAGGCTCGAGGGTAATTTCAGCAAAAATTTTATCCTTTTTGTTTTCATTACAAATTTTATTTATTACACTATTAGTTATAACTTTATGAATTGGCTCAAAAATCAACCCAAAAAATCGAATGATTTTGGCCTCAGATTTATTTTTCAAATGTTTATATCACTGTAAAAGCTCCAAATTGTCTCCCTTTAGTGCAATAATGACATTTTGTTTTGGCATTAGAATTAAAATGTCTTTTTCAACTCATCGGTGTCATATAGATATTTTTCAAATATGCTTTACGTAAACTAAACAGTTGTAAAATTAATTCGATTTCTGTAATTTAGTTCTTTTTTTATTTCGATATATATATCTCTCTATTTCTCCTATTAGTTCAACTTAAAAAAAAGTACCTTAACAAAAATGGTTGCTTCTTTCGAGGGCAGATTGTGAGCTTAAGTGAACGATAACCCCATGTTTTTATTTGATTTTTCTATTTAGTATATGATAAAAGTTCATCTATAGAAAAACAAGCAAAATCCTACATGTATATTTAAAAAATAATGGATTAATACCCTCCAGTCCCCTTAACGACAAAAAAAATAAATAGAACATTACGTTTAAGTATCCCCTACAGTATTTTACAACCTCCATTGGTGATACATTATATGTATTTCTGCTGTTGTTTTATATAAGTTATTGTCCTGAATAAACATCTTTATGCGTTTTTGCGTTTTTACGTTTCAGTTTTTATTGTGAAATTTCTTCAATCAGCCAAGACAAACTTTAAATTTCGCCTTAACGATGTTTTCGCGAGAAATCCATGTATTATTATCGAATTACTACATTTAATCATTGTCTAGTGCCCTAAAATGAGATTTTCCGAGACGCTGGGTTTGAAATGGGATACCCTATTTAATTTAAACAATATTTGCAATCTTTTCAAAAAGATGCAGATGGGAATTTTCGTTCCTTATGAAAGTGTTCGCAAGGAGTTAAATTATAAACTCCTTATAGGATTATCAAAAAGCAACTATTAAGGACCCCCTTGGAATAAAGATCTTCCAAGACAACGTGTTCGAGAGCTTGAGTTTAATACATGACTTTTTAAAACTTAATGGACGGAGCAGGATTATCTTACTCTTCCAGTTAACCATACATCATCACAGTTGCATTGGTTCTTGTTGCTCAGATTTTAAATTTCAATGATTTCGTCCGAGACCACAATTGTCGTCCCTTGATTTTCGTTATGAGTCCCTAGTGATAGCAGTGGGTTACTTGCCAATAATTTTTATACCCCATCCAAATTTATTTCTCCTTGTGAAATTACACTGTAAAAAAATTTGGGTCCAGAATTTTACAGGAAAGTAGTGATTTGGTCCAGCTGAAAAAGGTTAAAAATTAGCACTTCGGAAGCTGTCAAAAGATTTCAAGACACCCTAAACACAAAATTGTCCATATTTTGAGTTAGACACGATGACGTTTTCTATAATTTTGATATAATTTGTCCCAAAATTAGTACAACACACTGTAAAAGTTTCATTGAGAAAGCGCAGGTGGGATTTTTTAAATTTTCATTTATGTTCTAAAAGAAATGCACTACGAAATAATTGTGTTCTCGGACCTTTTGTTTTGTGGACTGTTGTGTATCTTGTTGTTGTTCATTCAGCTGCGGCTTTGTTGGTTTGTTTCAACCCTTTTTAGTGTGATTATCCTTTGGTACACTTTGCCTCTCTCTTATATATGATATCGCAATAATTATATATATGTAAGCGTTCATATACATTTATATGGATACAATATTGAATTAAAATAGATATAATAATTAGATGAGTGAAAAAAAGAAAATGAAGTAATAATTGTACGTGTGAGGAGTTGGCATTCTTATAAAAAAGAAGATGTGGTATTATTGCCAATGAGACAACTATCCACAAAAGACCAAAATGACACAGACATTAACAGCATTAGGTCACCGTACGGCCTTCAACAATGAGGAAAGCCCATACAGCATAGTCAGCTATAAAAGGCCCCGATAAGACAATGTAAAACAATTCAAACGAGAAAACTAACGGCCTTATTTATGTCAAAAAAATAAATGAAAAAACAAATATGTAACACATAAACAAACGACAACCACTGAATATACAGGCTCCTGACTTGGTACAGGCACATACATAAATAATGTGGCGAGGTTAAAGTCTTTTACACTAGAAATATTGTAGTATGGGTATATTAAAGTCCTCATCATTAAACCGGTGATTTTTTTACCAGCTGAGCAATACAGGCACAGGTGGTTTGTTGTTTTGAGGCATGACTTTTTATTAGTTGTTAGTGGCTTTGAAATAGCTGTCAGATAACTGCGAGTACTCTCAGATCTGTTCATTGTGACTTTTTGTGTCGGGCTGTATAAGTACCACATCTTCTTTTTTATATGCTCGAAACTTTAGAATAGTTTAGAAATTTATCAAATCAAATAATCCTTGAGTGATGGTTTCGTTATTGAAATTCTAAATTGATGTTTAACCGCGCTAAATATTATATATGATAATCATACGAATAAGTCAGGAACGGAGTTTCAATCTGTAATTCAATAGTTGTTGTTAGCTCACCTGGCCTAAAAGGCCATGTGAGCTTTTCTCACCACTTGGCGTCCGTCGTCGTCGTCGTCGTCGTTAACAATTTTTCAAACATCTTCTCCTCTGAAACTACTGAATGGATTTGAATGAAACTTAGCATGATTGTTCCTTAGATTATCCTGCACAAAGTGTGAGCTTCGATTTTTGATCCGTCAAAAAACATGGCCGCCGTTACTTAAAATAGAACATAGGGGTCAAATGCAGTTTTTGGCTTATATCTCAAAAACGAAAGCATTTAGAGCAAATCTGACGGGGGTAAAAATGTCCATTAGGTCAAGATCTATCAGCCCTGAAATTTTCAGATGAATCAAACAAACCATTGTTGGGTTGCTGCCACTTAATTGGTAATCTTAAGGAAATTTTGCAGTTTTTGGTCATTATCTTGAATATTATTATAGATAAAGATAAACTGTAAACAGCAAAAATTATCAGCAAAGTAAGATCTACAAATAAGTTAATATGACCAAAATTGTCAATTGACCCCTTAAGGGGTTATTGTCCTTTAATGACAATTTTTCACAATTTGTTCATCACATTTGCTAACTTTAAAAAATCTTCTCCTCTGAAACTACTAAATGGATTTGGATGAAACTTAGCATGATTGTTCCTTAGATTATCCTGCACAAAGTGTGTGCTTCGATTTTTGATCCGTCAAAAAACATGGCCGCCGTTACTTAAAATAGAACATAGGGGTCAAATGCAGTTTTTGGCTTATATCTCAAAAACGAAAGCATTTAGAGCAAATCTGACATGGGGTAAAAATGTTCATTAGGTCAAGATCTATCAGCCCTAAAATTTTCAGATGAATCAAACAAACCATTGTTGGGTTGCTGCCACTTTATTGGTAATTTTAAGGAAATTTTGCAGTTTTTGGTCATTATCTTGAATATTATTATAGATAAAGATAAACTGTAAACAACAAAAATGATCAGCAAAGTAAGATCTACAAATAAATTAATATGACCAAAATTGTCAATTGACCCCTTAAGGGGTTATTGTCCTTTAATGACAATTTTTCACAATTTGTTCATCATATTTGCTAACTTTAAAAAATCTTCTCCTCTAAAACTACTAAACCAAATTCAACCAAACTTCAACTGAATGATCAGTAGGGTGTATAAAATAAAGTTTGTGCTTTATTTTTTATTTCGTCAAAAAACATGGCCGTCATGGCTAAAAATAGAACACAGGGTAAAATGCAGTTTTTGGCTTATATCTCAAAAACTCCAGCATTTAGAGCAAATAAGACAAGAAGTTAAAGTATTTATTAGGTCAAGGTCTACCTGTCCTGAAATTTTCAGCCGAATTGGGTAACTGGTTTTTCAGGTATAATGCCCCTGAATTGATGATTTTAAAGAAATTTTGCAGTTTTTGGTTATTATCTTGAATATTATTATAGATACAGATAAACTGTTAATAGCAAAAATGTTAAGCAAAGTAAGATCTACAAATAAGTCAATTTGACCAAAATTGTCAATTGACCCCTTAAGGAGTTATTGCCCTTTAAAGACTTTTTTTCACAATTTGTTCATCATGTTGACTTACTTTAAAAAATCTTCTCCTTTGAAACTGCTGTATCAATTTCAGCCAAACTTAGGCTAAATGAGTTTCAGAGTATCTAGTATAAATTTTATATTTCATTTCCTTGTATGTCAGAAACATAGCTCCTATGGCTAAAATAGAACATAGGAGAAAATGATTTTTTTTTTTGCTTTTGAAATAAATAGGACGATTCAAAGAACATTTAAATAAATTGAAAAGCCAAAATAATCATTGATGAGAGATTTAACCAAAAAAATTAAGGTGAGCGATTCAGGCTTTTGAGAGCCTCTTGTTTGTTTCTGTATTTGTTTGTCGTATAGTGTTTTGTAAATCAATGGTTTTCTCGTTTGAATAGTTTTATCATTATGTTAAATGGTGTCGGCGTTTGCTACATGTGGAAGTGCACACATTTACGACATGTTATTGCTTAAACGCACAGTTTCTTCTTCCCGCTAATAATATATAGTCACCATTTGCACTTATATGCGAATGGCCGATTGACAGTCGCTCCAAAATATTTTGCAACATTTCAGTTAAAAAAAAACTTTTTTAAGTCTGGTAATATTTTCGTCATATTTCCAACAACTTTATTTTTCTTAAACATTACAAATATTACAAATATAACAAACAAACAAACTTCATTTTTGGAACACTATCACAAAGTTTACGTATTACATGTGTAGCTATTTATTTAGATAAACTGTATTAATCCATACATTTCGGAATTATTTAGCAACTATATCCAAATGACGAGGAAGTTCGAGGTTATTCAAGTAATAAGATTAAGGAAACTTTGGTTAACACAACAGCATTTTCAACAAAGTAGTTTATTTTTGTTTGACAAACTCGAAAAGAGGGGGAAAAGTAATAAAATGGTTACTTAAGCATTTACTTAATTTCTATCACGAAATAAATGCGTTTAATATTTTAGATACAGATACAATATAGTGCATTCGTAAATGTAAAACACTTTTTAATAGAAAATTTAAAAGAGATACATCAACAGTGTTTATTTTAGAATTGCTCAAGTCTGTAGGGCTTATTCCCGATTGTCCCACTTTTTTTTAAAATTAAGAGCTCATATTGTCCCACATGAAAAGTTCTGACTGGTCCACATTATTTTATGAGGCGAAATGTTCTTATCCCTTGTTAAATTGTCTCTATGGTTTTGTTTCAGATATATAAGCCAAAATCTACATTTTATGCGATGCTCTTCTTTTAGACATTGCGGCCATCTTAATTATTGGGCGGGTCATCGGATACTTTTTTGAAACTAAATACCCTAAGGATGATTTTGGCCATGTTTGCTTTAATTTTGCCAGTAGTTTCAGAAGAGAAGATTTTTGTAAAAATTAATGACGACGACGAATAATGAGAAAATGAGAAAAGCTCACTTAGTCCTATGGTCCAGGTGAGCTAAAAAGCAAAACGGACAAAAAGCAACGGACAAAAAGCAAAAGTGTCGGACAAAAAGCAAAATTATCGGACAAAAAGCAAAACGGACAAAAAGCAACGGACAAAAAGCAAAAGTATCGGACAAAAAGCAAAAGTATCGGACAAAAAGCAAAACGGACAAAAAGCAACGGACAAAAAGCAAAAGTATCGGACAAAAAGCAAAATAATCGGGACAAAAAGCAAAAGCGGACAAAAAGCAAATCGCGGACAAAAAGCACCGTATCACACCTTTATACAAATAATATATCTTTAATTATAAAAAAACTAATGAAATAAATGCTCGATCGTTGAATTGTTGAAATGTGATCTGAGAAATAAAAATAAGCACTATCTGTTCTAGAAGTCAACAAATCTTTGTTGACTAGACCTTATCATTCATATGGTCATAATTATCAATCAATTAGCTGTTTTCAAATCTTTTTTTAATTTTAAAATACTGAGGCTTTTCTAACTCAAAAATAGATTACCTAAGCAGTATTTGGCACAAATTTCTCCTCAACTTTGTAGTTTTATTTGTACAGATTATTTTCGATTAATGAGTTTGACTGTCCCTCTGGTATCTTTTGTCCCTCTTTTAGATTCCCCGGGGATATCACCATTCCAGTATTAAGAACTTCTGATTATCATTGATATGTTTAAAATTATAAATTATTTGTTCACAAAACTGTTTTCCAAATACTCAGGCGTTTCTTTCTCAGGACTAGACATAAAGATAACCTAACCTGTATTTGGCAAAACTGTTAGGATTTTTTTCTTTCAATGCTCTGGAACTTCATGGTTCATTTGTCTTCTTTATTGTTTGTGATTCGAGTGTCACTGGTGAATCTTTCGTAGATGAAACGCGCTTATGACGCATATCCAAAATTAAAATACTGGTGTCAATGCTGAGTTTATTTCCAGAACTGTGGTGTCAATTACTCATTAAAATGTATGAATTCATACTGAACTGTTTATAACGACATTTTGCAACATAAAATAAATCAATATATGCAGTAGTCATCAGTTTTATAAATACAACATACCTTTGATTCCTGATTTGGCAGGTTTTACTTCTAGAGATTGGAACATACATTACCAATAATACAAAACAAATGCCTTTTATCGCCATTATGAAAATATTATTCTTATAAATGATAAATCAAGGAAATAATTGTAGATTTGAAAACCCGTTTCACCGGGAAATAACTATAAATTGCTACAATAGAACATCAGGAAATACGTTAGATGTGAAGTTTAGCAAAACTATCGACGCTAAATGTTAAATGGTAGATGGTGTACAAAGCCTGCACATTGAGGTTAAGAAATATAAAAAAAAAATATGTATAAATAAATACACATTAGAAAAACAGTCAGAAATCTATAACAATTCATCCTATAGCCTTAAAATAGAGACGAAAGATTTAAATCCATTCAAAGTCGAAAATCAGCTGACTACGAAATAGCCTAAATTGCCCCTGACTAATTCATAAAAGTAATTCAAAAATGCTCGAGTCCACAAATGAGAGATGGAAGTTAAGGAAAAGCACATGAGTCGACATTTGGAAAGAAAGGCAATCCCATCAGTGAGTATCATGTTCTCCCCTTTAACAGAATGTTAAAGTAATGTTTATTTCTGATGCTCTTATCTTATAAGATCTATCAGAAGTTTCTGCTCCAAACTCTTACTTGTACAATTATCCTTTGTACAAAATATGAATCGACTGAGCTAAAGAAACACACTTGTAATGCGTTACTTAGTCAAGAACAGGGTTTCCCCTGGGTCAATTATTTTTATCGCCACTTCTTCCGTCAAAACAATATATTTTTCGCCTCTTTATTATTTTTTTCGCCAAGTAATACAAATATATTTTTCTTTTAAAATTTTCCTTTTTTTCAGCCCCCACCCCACACACACTAAGTAAGAAGTGGTTTTTACAACAAAACGATGCATCTTATCACTTAGAATTGATACCTCGTGTAAGGTGTAGTCATTACATTGAAGGGTCACTCTCGTGCCAACCTTTTGAATAGATTTCTTCATAACGACAGTTTTCTTTTCTAGACCATCGGAAATAGGTAAAAGTATATGCTTGAAACACGTGTATCACTGAAACGACTTTGAAGTACCCACTCAAAACAATAATATATATGAAAGTTAAATGATAAAGTTTTAAATCAGAGACTTTTCTTGCTTTTGAACATTTTTCGTCATAACAACAGTTTTCTTTTCTGGACAATCATACAAAAGAAGGAGAGGAAGCGTAAAAATTTTGCTTCAAACACATGCGTCGCAAAGTGGTTAAGAAACTTTTTTGTGACATATGACAGAAGCCATTTCACTATATAATATCATTTTGTCATATCATACAATCAACACCTTTATTAATTAGTCCTTTTATGTCGATAGCTGTGAATGCAATCAGTCGATTATTGATTTTCTGTCAAAATCTTAAGGAGTTCAAGGTGAATTCAGAGTATTGTTTGATCGGTAAAGTCAGAGAAACCCGAAAAAAGTAAATAAACAAGATGGCTGAAAATAAATCGTTATATATTTCTTTCGCCAAATTATTTCGCCAATGACGAATTTTAATCGCCACAATTGTTATTTTTTTTCGCAAATTGCGAAAATGGCGACCACCAGCGGAAACCCTGGTCAAGAATATGTCAGATGTTGTTCGTTTAAAATGTTAAGTGTGTTTGAGTTACTTTTTACTTTACCATTGCAAAATGATTTGAGCATGTTCCAATGGTATCTTTGTTTATATTACTTTAACAGCCTAAAATAAAATATATATTTTTCTGTATAAGCTGACTAAGGCAATGCACACTTTCTGTAAAGGCCTTGTTGTTGTACTGGTGAAGATATGTTAACAACCGAATTGTTTCCCAACTTCAAGTGGAAAGCAAACCCAAAGAGCGCATTGATAGATCAAGCACAATTTAACATACTTCTGTCAGTTTCTAAATTCAGGCCTAAAACATGACATGGGTATCAGAACTACGAAGGCCGACAATCCAACACGGCGCCTTCACATATAATGACAACAAATCATCGTACGTTATAAAATTGTATCCAATTTGTACCATTCAACAAAACACTAAGTTATGATACGCGCCAATTCACGCAAATTTCATGTTTTGATAAGGTTTATATCGAATGTAAAGGAATTAACAGCATACAAAGTAAAGAACTTTTGGTATCGTTGCTCATTGTAGTTATTTTAGCATGTTTGTGAGTAAGCACACATTATCAAATATTCAAGGCTATAATTTCAAGCATCAGCATTGTATGACACCAATAAAGTTCAGTTACTATATTGTCTTACTTAACATGTCTTATGTGGCAAAATCATGCAAAGTAAGGTAACATTTTTTTTCAATTTTGTGTAAAATTTACCACTCATTATATGGAACCATATGTATTTGCAAGATGGCAATCTGGTTTGAAGTATGTGATTAAGACCTTTCTGAAACTATTTCTATAATGATGACACGTAACTAAGATATCTTGACTTTGAGTTGAAAATATATGGGAATACGTTGCCGATGGACCTTAAAATAAACAGACGGGCGGACTAATGATTAGTCCATCAATCATAATTTCATTCCACCTTTGCCGCGCAGTATATAATAAAGGGAATGCAGTAGAATTGAAAATAAATGAACTATTGGTACATGACAAAATTTTAGGCAAAAACATAGGTTAAGAACATTAACATGTAATTGTAAAACGTTGTGCACTTTATGTACCATTTCACTAGCAATGTGACAGTGGCAGATAATTCAAAATAAAAATAAGAAAACTCAGTAAAAGCGCCTCAGCAATCAGATATGAATCAACTGCAAGAAAACAACGATATAGAATAGAAAATAGCACAATATATATCCGCATCCATTTGATGAGTTAAGTCTTTGCAAAAGATTTTAACAGTTTGTTCATATGTTGTACTGGTACACCATCGTTTCTTGTTATGTGAAGATTGAGCGCTCACAAACGTTATTCGTGCGCCTTTTCAATGTCAGAAGCTTGTTGTTCAGTGATTAATCTCTGTCATATTGGCTTTGTTATTAAATTTGCCGACGGTGATACTCCCTTGTCACCATCTTACGGTGTTGATATATCTCAACTTGTTCGATTCGCTCGTTTATGTAACATCGTATTAGATGTTAACGAAAGACATCTATTTATTACCGAAACAAATATTTCAACAAGGCTAAACATTTGCTAAAGGTTTACATCGCTACAAGGAATACATTTGTAAATATAAATCAACACGCAAACATCTTATACGTTCCTGTATTTCACATCCAATCTGTTATAATATTATTCTATACAAAGCCCCAAAATGTGTGCAACCATATCAGAAGCTAATAAAACCTTACAAAATACTTTCAGGAGATATAGTTACGATACTATGTTCGTATCAATGAAGATGACATATATATATAGAATAAAGGACTTTTTGTTTTTGATACTGACTTTATCACAGTAAAATATCAGGTGAGCCCGAAGGGCGAGCCTGATATTTTCTGTGATAAAGTCAGTATCAAAAACAAAAAGTCCTTTATTCTGTTTATCGGTAATTTAAAAAAAAAAAATCAGTACAATAATAAAGAAAAAAACCAAACGAACTTCTTTTTCGCGTCGAATCACGGCGAATCACACTTGACGTCACAGGCTGCATTACGTCATTTGAAATTTTGTCACAGTGCAGTAAACATGGCGTTCTCTTGCACAAGGTATTGAAAAGGAATTATTGCATGCGTTTCATTAATATTCTGCTTTGGACATGACACTAACAATGGGAAATATAATGGTAGCAAACCGGTAAGTCAAGTTTCTTTATTTTTACAAAGCATCATCATAATCATAGTCAGAAATAAGAATAATACGATATGAATCAGCAGATTTTTCATCGATCATCATTTTGAGTTCAACTACAAGTTTTAATTATATTTTACTTATTTTAGTGAATAAAATTACATAATTTTGTAATTATTCGCTCAGTGTTCATCATGAACACGATCTGACACATTGATTTCAAATAATTTTAAGAACGCACTGTGAGGAGACATTTATACAGGACCCCCTTTCCCCGAGGCAATGTAAGCTCATTTCCTGTCGACTTCATAATTATTTCAAACATTTTCATAGACGTCACTTAACTTTTAGCTTATACTTCTTGCGTTTTCAAAGTCATGTTTATTTATCAGCACGGACCAGAAATGTGAAACTTAAGAGTTTAAAGGCCCTGTGGTTAATACCTTTAATTTCAGAAGCTAATTTAGGGGAAGGTGACCCGGGTCACAGTCACCCCTTATAAAGGCTACATTTCTGGTCAAAGCAGAATTTTATAGTTTGGCGCCCCCGGTTATACTCCCTTTTTAAAAATTTATCCTATATCCGCATACATGAAGATTACGGTTCACTGTTTTGTTCTTTGTTCTATGAATATATATCTGTTATATTGACAATGAAAAGACATTTTTTAAATTGTGTATTAATACTATTATAGTCCCACAAAAATGTCAAAAATGCGTAAATTTCAGGTTTTTTTTCCAGCTTCTCTGATGCGATATAGCGGTACCTTTTTGGTCACTATTTATGTGTTGCGTTTAAGTATGAATTGTTACACTTTATAGTGACTGAACAGGTAAAACAAATACTTCTCAAGAAAATGAAAACTACTTGGAACAGCACCAGGCTATGAATATTGGTATTGTATGGATAAAAACTCGGATTGGAATCAAGGACGGTATGTTAGTTGTACTAACTTCATATATCAAGTATTCTTTTTTTCATGCATTTTCTGTTCACATTTTCACAAAAATCATTATAAACGATGTCAAGTATTTTAATCGCCAAAAATATCGTGCGTTTCTGCGAAAAAAAATTTCGCGCAATTTTGTGAATGAAAGGGGAAAGTAGATCCTTACGCGTAGCATTCGCGCATGTCATTTGCGTACTAACCTAATAATTTTAATATCACGGCCAGTCCACTGATACTGACATTATCAGCGAGTACACATCAAAGGAAAAATGTACAAATTACCGATAATATATTTACTATTGATACACTCGAAGGGTCTTTGCAACGGAAATACACACATTTATTCTAAAACAAGATCTTGTAATGGTACTGGTTATACTCTTCCAATAATGTGCTTTATAATGGTAGGATACTTTAAAGCAACTGGGAGGGATTGTCCTTGATTTTCATAATCATTACATAATCTTTCAATAAGTTTTGTTGAGGTTGGGAGCTGGCATGTTAGTTACTGCTAGTATTGTGACATCGGAATAGGACTTTTCTAACTGTGTGTTATGTTATGTATGTTATTGTTATTAAATTGTTGTATAAGTGTTTCACATCCAATTTGTTATGGTAATGTTCTTTATATAACACAACAATGTCAGTATTCACCTCAGAAGCTATCAAAACCTTAAAATAGACTTATTAAGAAGGAATTTAGTTGCGATACTGTTGTCAGGTCATTCAAGATTGCATATTTTGGCATTGATATTGATTAACTTATAGGGTTTTTGTATCGGAACTATACACATGTATTTAAAAACCAGTTGTTGGCATGGCACGGGTTATGTTCTTTTCACATATGCTGACATCAGACTCGGACTTCTCTCGAACTGAGTTTTAATGTACGTTTTGTTATGTGTTTACTTTTCAATATTGGCTAGAGGTATACGTAGGAAGAAGGTTGAGATGTCATGAACGTGTTTAACTCCGACGCATTTGTTGCGCCTGTCCCAAGTCAAGAGTCTTTGGCCTCTGTTAGTCTTGAATTATTTTTAATTTTAGTTTCTTGTGTACAACTTGGAGTTTAGTATGGCGTTCATTATCACTGAACTAGAATATAAATGTGTTTAGGGGCCAGCTAAAGGACGCCTCTGTGTTCGGAAAAATGTTCACATTATTGACACATCCCCATTTCAAATCTCATTTTTATTTTTAAAAACAAATACATATTTACTAATTGATTTCTATAATTTAAGGTAGTACAATACAAAGTTTTTATAACTCCAACTCCCAAGTTTTAAAATGCTGTAACTTTCTTAATAATGCTTGCAAATTTATAAAAGTGGTAGTTATGGATAGCTAACAATTTACTCTTTCAAATAAATGTAATGTAAGTATGATGCAACAATTATGTAAGCAATTAAAATGTTAACTGTGTCTAAAATATTTTTCCTCAAATTTCCACTTTTATTGAAATTAGCTTCCTCATATGTATTCCTAGCGGATTGATTTTATTATATGTTGTTCCTATTGCTATTATCTACAAAAGAGTGTCTCAGATTTAAGATAGATTGTATTGAACACATGTTACACCTAATTATACATTATCTTCTTTTATGTGGTTAGGATGTTCACACTTATTAGATTTATGAGAGAATTAAACACCATAGGGACAATTTGAGACACCACTATGAAGCCCATGGTGTGTTAAATAAGATTTCGTTAAAATTTTAAACTTTTTTAACTTTCATGAAGATTGGCCATATCGTCCATCTCCATTATACGAGGATGCTGAAGTTCATATTCATTTCTTTCTGTTGCAGAATCTTTATAATTACCGTCTACTATGCTATGTGCAGTTGTTATGGTAAGATATTTATTTTCTACCGGTGGTAAAATCTCAATCATTGGTTGATATGGATTAAGGTAATCTTGTGTTGAATCCCACTGATATTCATCGGAAGATGAAGTATTATCACCACTCGTTAAGGAATGGCCATCCACTCTCAAATTGTTTTCTTGGTTTTGCGTCTGATCAATTGTTAGTAATTGGCACGGGTTGTCTAAGTTCACACAACGGTTGCTTTCACAACTCTCTCTAGTCATGCTAGTAATTACATCAAGATAATTAGACGACATTTGCATTTGTTGTATACGTAGGTCATCTAGTAGATCTTCATCATTTATAATGTCATATAAACGGTCCGCAATTTCATGAGGTTGGATTTGTTGAGGTATCGATAAATTTCGTGTTTGGCTAACAGTAACTATATATTTTTTAGTCAATATTTTGTACTTGAGGAAAACGAAGCAGGAACATATCCCGCAACCAATTACTAAAACTGATAATGCAGTGTAAACAATCAATTCTCTAGACAACAGTCCTGAAAATATAATGTTTTATACAGTTTACCTCTTTGCATACGTTTAAATGATGAATCAGATAGGTTTAATTGATGAAATTAAATTTGTCTGTTCAAACAATTATTCATTTTATGAACTGATTAAAAAATGAAGAGAGACTTATATCTAAAGAAGTTTACAAAAAAGGACATTGCGTTTCTTAAGTTTAAATATGATGAAATAACTCATACCTTGATTACTACAACCTGTGCATTGTTTATTTGTATTTTCCTCTCGATATGAACTCCTTACATCTACAAAAAATAAGTTTCAATTAAATGATCTATTCTATATTGTTACGAACTATTTCAGAATAAGTAAGCTATATATTGTGCATGTGCTTATGTGTGTTCATTAACTCGAATACACTATGTACTGCTTAGATGTGACTGATATATGGGATAAAATGCTTGTACCAAGTGAAGAATATGACAGGTTTTTTTTCAATCGGTCTGTTGGTTCGAACGTGGAGGAAAAATCGCAAACATAAATAGATTAGCTGGTGCAAACTAACGCTAACAACTAACGAACATTATCATTACAAAGAAACATAAAAAGTGCTGTTATGTGTATCTTTTGTTTTATTTTTTGATGTGGTACAGATTGGTAATGAGTCCTTGAAAGTGTTTTTTATCTAAACAAGTGATAGCCTTCATTTGTTGAAATAGGATCAGTTTACTAAATCGACACACAAGACACGGTAGCATTAGTATACTGATACGGGTGGCAACAACGCTAATCCTTTAATAAGTCGCTAGTTGTTGTGATTGGTGAGGTACAACACAAAAGCAATATGATCTAAAAGTAATAAACATAATAACCATTTACAGAATATGTTGATGTTCTTTTGGTCGATCTGTAAGTTCTCTTATCTACAAATTGTTCAAATATTCACGTCATTGGACTGTAAAGTAGTGTTTTGCATTTTTATGAATGAAAAAGAGTTAATATGCATGAATTTATGATGACCGTTTGTTTCCTTAGTTTAAAAGACAAAGATGTCATTTGTATTATTTGCTGAACAATGTAAATAAATTGTTCCCATAATTAACATTTTTAGCCCCTGTAAAAGGTGTTTAAAACATTAGAAGACCGAAGAGCCACATAAACAAGAGAAAATAGTGTGAGATTGACAGTACGGACGTTGTCCAACGTGCCCAACATATACATAACGTATTATAGTAGTATGTATTTGTATTTGTTAATTATAAACCATCACAGTGACTGTTAATCAATGTGTTGGTATTAATCTTTTATGTGGCTTGGTACTTATGCATTTCACCATTGTGTTATTGTGCTATGGTATCTTTTTTGTGTTCTTATATTTTAGTTTCGTTTTTGATTATATGTTTTGTCTATATATAGTTGTGTTTCTCCTTTTTTGTCCATTTTGATGATTATTTCAACACAATGTAGACTGTTGTGCTCTTGATATTAATATGTGTATCTATTATCTCTGTTTTTGATTTGCCTTTTTTTATATATGGCTGTCTCCTTTGATTTTTCTTTGGCGGTCGTTTTTTTTTTATTTTACTTTTAAAGTGGTGACCTAGACAGTCGTACAGTGAAGAAAAATATATAAGTCTGAAAAAGTTCTTTTTTGTATTTCTTTTTTATTATCACTAAACGCAAATGGACAATTAAAATGAGACCGTTTGTTTTTCGGTTTTCATGGTTTTACACTTTAGTCTAGTCATTTAAGGGGGCTCGCGGGTCTAAATCAAATTATTTTCCTAATATAGGATTTCGCTATATTTTTCTATAAATGAACTTTATCTCATACTTAATAAAAAAAAATAGGGGTCACCGTTCATTTACGCTCAAAATCTGCGTTCGAAAGAGACATACATTTTTGTAAAAGTACTATTTTTCTGTTGAACTAATAGGAGAACAAGAAATAATATCGAAATAAAAAAAGAACTTAATTACAGAAATCGCTAAAATTTTACAATAGTTTAGTTCAAGTACAGTTTATTTGAAAATAATAATAGAAAATATCGTTTTGTTGCCCTTTATAGAAAATTCGTAAGGTATTCGTAACATTCGCACGATGCTTTATTCATTACCCCGTTCAACACTTCATTATCTTCATAACTCATGTTTGGGAACAACAGTTATAATCCCTAATTCAAACCAATACAAACCTACCTATCATTTAGGATATTACAAGTCACAGTCTTTTCCAACCAGTTCGCATTGGAAAAGATGAAAAGGTCTGTGTTAATTTTTTCCTTTTGGATTTCAACCAAAGATGAAGAACTTGATCTTCTACACTGTATTTTACATTTAAACTACTTAAGTGTCGTTACAGACATCAATATATTGATGTCTTCTACTAAACTGCTTTATAAAAAAAAACAATTTTATCTGCAATCAAAAGCAAAATCACAAAAAAAAACAAAAAAAAACTTCGAGGTGAATTATAAAATGAAAGTCCCTAAAAATCAAAAGTTCAAACACATCGAACGAATGGATAACAACTGTCATTTAATTGACTTGGTACGGGCATTTTCGTATAGAGAAAATAGCGGATAAACCCTGGTTTCTACAGAAATGTTGTCACCGTGCAGGAAATTTAATAATGATCCTAGTAAACCTATCGCTCCTTCCGATAAACTTATTCTAAAAAGCTACCAATCCAAAACTGCAATAAGATCATTGAATGTCCTTGTTATTGGTATACATATTGATTTTGTTATCAGTAAATTAAAAACAAACTAAATATCAGTATGTTAAATATAGATATATAGATATAAAGAAGTCTGAATTGAAAACTACGTTCAAACCTATGATTGCGTTGGATAACAACATTTTCTAAAAGACCAAAAAAGTGAAAAAAGAATATTTAAATAAAACACATTTGACTAACAGGTCGAACAATTGATTTTCTTTATTCCTGCTGACTGCCATTGGCGATTGCCAAATAAAACTTGGCACAAGATGTAACAAAATAAATATTAAGATAATTTTAATACTTACAGAAAACAAAACTTGTGGCCAAGATGTTATGCCACAAACATAAGGTGTCAATATTCTTTTAGTACACCAGATCCAGATTTCGACAATAAATTTCTCTTTAGTGATGTTAGGGATCGAAACGGTATTTGGAAGGCCATAGAATTTACCCTCAATTTAAAATAGACTCTTGAAAATAGGATGAACGGGATCATGTAAACCTGGGGGAAAATATGATACAAGCCAAACCAAAAAATATAAACAATTCTAAATTGAAAACTACGATCAAACCTACGATTGCGTGGGTCTATATATATATACACATTCATGGATTTTCAATAAGTGGATACCTGTATTTTAGCATTGCACAAGACGATATTTTTCTACGACTGTTTATGTCATCTTTACACTAAATCCATTGGATGTTGGATGTGTACAGATTGATAATTTAGTCTTAGATGCATGATTGTTTATTAGTTGTTAATGGCTTCGAATTAGCAGTTAAAGTGTAATTTGGCTTATTTGTTTTACCTTTTTGTGGATTCGAGCGTCACTGGTGAGTCTCTTGTTGGCGAAATGAGCGGCCGGCGTAAATACAAAATTTAATCCTGGGTTATATGATTATTTTTTAACGGATTTACGTTTACTAGATATGAGGTTTGTAATTTTGTTTTATTCGTTTGCTTTTTTTGGAGTATTTATGACAGTGTTCTTCTGATAGTAAGTGTTCCACTTAATGTAGCAGCAATAATATCAATCGAGCCAAGTATTCTATTAGTCGGCGATTTGAGTTTATGGGGTTAAGATTATGAAGCTAAATAAACGTGAGCACGTAATATTGATGCACTGACACAAGACGTCATTGCATAATATCAATTCCTGCCCATGATCTTAAAAAATTGGACAGTAAGATCGAAGGGGAAAATGTACATATTACCGATTTCAAATACGTAGCATAGACTATCAGCACTGTGAATTCAGAAGTAACTAAGTATATTTGTGATTGGATTTTTCAAAAAATGTACAAGGATGCAACTTTAACTATTATGAATTCATAAATTTGAATACAGGTCTATCCTTTAATTATTAAAATGTAGGAACTTATTATAAAGTTACTTATATAATCGCATTATAGCATTTATAAACGAAAAACGCAATGTTTCTGAATTTCCAGTATTGAAAACAAAAGCGACGGACATTGTACTAAAATATATATCCAACTTCTCAGCAGATACTGCAGATTTGACATCATTGAAACCCTTGACTTTCATTGCATTTTCTTTTGGGATTGGAAGGAACTTCATATATCAAGAAACAAGGAAACACTCATTTTGTGACACTATATGAAGAGATTAATAAACCAACATGTGTATATATTATTGATATTCATTAAATAGCATATATAAGTTGAATAACAAACAAAACATTTAACACTCTACAAGATGATGCCGAAATTTCCCTTTTCGAACGGCAAAATCCAAATCTGAATCAAATCAAACGACAAGAAAACACTTGTAGCAGCATTGACCTTGTTTAGGCATATCTTTATGTATTAAATGGTTAATTTAACCTGGTTTCATAGCTTTCTAAACATGCCACTTGTATGAAAGTCGCATATCGTTCCATTAGATTGACAAAAATATTGGAGTTAAACAAACAGATATAATAAATGTAAACTATAAAATAAAAAAAAATGGGTACAATGGTCAACATTGTGTTTTAATTTTATCAATCAAACAGAATTAAAAAGGAAAAAAATATCAAATGGACATGCTAAAAAATCAAATAAGCAATAAGGAAAGAACATACCATTGCACATTGACACATTTAGCAGATGTTTAAATAATCAGCTGCAACAAACGGATATTAACCCAGAAATGCAGTTAAGGTTAAAAATATATGACAATAAAAAAGAAGACAATAACTCGTTTAAAAGAATACAACCAACGTCAGTACCTAAAATCTATACTTCGCAACCATCATGAATTAACTGTGAATGTACGAATATTTATCAACAAGGCATCTTTGGAGTTTGGACTACTTAATAAAAAAAAAAATAGAGTGGCAAAAGATACCAGACGGATATGCAAACTCAAAGATTAAAAAATAGACTAACAACACAATGGCTAAAAAATAAAAAAAAAAGACAAACATACAACTAAAAGTACAGTAGACACAACATGGAAAATTAAAGACTAAGCAACACGAACCCCACAGAAAAGATAGGCAGATCCTGTTCAACACGGGCACCCTTCGTGTTGTTTATGTTATTACAAATTCGGTATATAGTCTAATTTGGTAGAACCCATTCGTGGGAAGGGAATGGGTGTTTTAGTTACAACAAATGGAACATATCCGATATCAATTGTAAAACGGGTATTTCATAACTGTCAATCAATTCGTGATGGCGTCCCTAAAATTTACGAAAGGATGAATTTTACTCCACCATTTGGAACTTTTGGTTTATTGTTTCCTTGTGAGCAGCAATCCTCTTTTCAGGAAAAGAAATTGACGATGTTGTATATTCAAGAGTAGCCACTGCTACTCCTTGAATATCAAATGAGTTTGAAAATAAATATCTCGCATGCAGGTCAGGTTGGTGTATCGCTGTTGAGGTGTGGAAGGATCAAGGAATTTAATGTTTTTCAATAGTTATCAAAGGTACCAGGATTATGATTTTGTACGCCAGACGCGCGTTTCGTCTACATAAAACTCATCAGTGACGCTCATATCAAAATATCTATAAAGCCAAACAAAGTTGAAGAGCACATCTATCGTCGATATGTCTGTAGTTTCTTTTTTACAATATTTCGAAGTAAAAATATTCCTCGTTTTCAATTGGGATTCAATCTTGCTATTGTTGTTGTTTTAGTTTTTCTCTCTCCTGTTATTGTATACTAAAATAGTATCTAATTAAACCGACGCTCCGATTTGCACGCTCTGAAGGTATCATTAGTCCGGTTGTCATCACTTTAGTGTTGACATGAATATCAAATATATCATGTATATGGTCATTTTTATAAATTAACTTGTGACAGTTGTTTGTAAAAGCATTATTCGAAATACTATGAAATTTCCAATATCAAGCATGTATTACTTTAACCGTATTTGGTACAACTTTTTGGAATTTTGAGTCCTCAATATTATCTAATTTTAAACTTGTTTGCCTTTTATTCTATTTTGATCTGAGAGTCACGGTTGAGTCTTATGTATACAAAACGCGCGTCTAGTGTATCAAATTATTAGTCTGGTACATTTGAAAACTATTGTATCTTCCTTCTCATTGAATGATGATACTCTATTAAACATACCTTTTAGAAACAAACATATCTTTACTTTTTTATTTCTTTGATTTAATAAAATACAGTAATTCATGGTTGATATCATTAGAAACTGGGTCATTATTTCTTAAGACGCTTCGCTCATAAAATGTCATGATCTGATATATAGTGAGGTATATAGTAAGGCCGTGCGGTGACCTATAGTTGTAAATGTCTGTGTCACTCAGGTCTCTTGTTGACAGTTGTCTCATTGGCATTCATACCTCATCTTCTTTTTTACAATTTTTAAATCATAATATCTTCATTCCATCTGTCCATTACATCTTTTTTATCCTCTTTTCCGGCATTTGACGACATTTTGAACCGTTCAACATTTAAATGTTCGTAGGATTCAGATTCTTTCCCTCCTTTTCTATTTGAAATAGACTTGGATTTTTATTGCTTCCGAAGCTGACGGAAGAATTTTCATAATTGTCATTTGTGTAAGCCTTATTCTTGACCTCACGAAGATGCTGCAGTTCATATTCATTCCTTACTTCTGTAGACTCTGTTGTGTGCAGTTGCTATTGTAAGATACTTTCTTTCTACCGGTTGCGACATGTAAATCATTGGTTGATAAGGATTTAAGTAATCTTGTGTTGAATCCCACTGATTTGCATCGGAAGATGAAGTACTATTACCACTCATTAAGGAACGGTCATCTACTTTTAAATTGTGTGCTTGGTTATGCGTCTGAACAATTGATAGTAATTGGCGTAGGTTATCTTGGTCCTCGAAATTTTTGCTTTCACAACTCTCTGTTGTATTTGTATCATGTACTACATCAAGATAACTAGACGTCGTTTGCATCTGCTGTAGATATCGGTCATCTAGTATATCTTCCTCATTAATAATGTCATACAAACTGTTATTTATTTCCTTAATTTTGAAAAATGAATCAAATAGGTTTCATTTATGGAACTAAATCCTTCTTTTTAAACAAGTATTTATGTTTGCAACGTTTTTATACCATTTTTTTTTAATTTTGGGTCAACAATGCTGTTAACCCATGTACTTGTTTGGCTTATAACTATTTTTATCTGAGCGTCACTGATGAGTCTCATGTAGACGAAAAGCGCGTCTGCCGTACTGTATTATAAGAATGGTACCTTAGTTTACTATGAACATCACGGGATCGATGCCACTGCTATTGGACGCTTCGTCCACGAGGATATCACCAGCCCAGTAGTCAGCACTTCGATGTTGACAAGAATATCAATTATATTGTCATTTTTATAAATGTGCTGTTTACAAAAGTATAAATTTTTCGAAATACAAAGGGTTTTCAGTTTTTTTTTTATCCCATGCATAAATTACCTTTAAAGTTAGCCGTATTTGGCACCATTTCTGATTAATTTTGGGTCCTCAATGCACTACAACTTTGAACTTGTTTGGCTTGATAACTATTTTGATCTGAGCGTCTCTGATGACTTACTAAATTATGAGCATGGTACCTTTGACAACTAATTATACATATAAAAACAAAACTTAAAAAAACTTTTTTTTTTAAGCATAAATAGCAAATTGGTATTATAACGAAGAAGAAGTAAAGTAAATTTACTATAGGATTAAACACATTTTTTCTAAAGGTTATTGATTTGTAAACCGAGGCGATTAACTTACAAACTGAATGTAAGTCCGAAGGACTTTTATGTTAAGTCTGTGAGTAAGATTCATTCATTTATTCATTCATTAATTCATTCAACCACTATCAAATGCACACCTGACAGGTCGTAACTAAGGAGTTTGCCACCATATTGACTTTCAAAAATCCATAATGTTCGATCAATGCAAAAGAATCTGAAATAAAAAAAAAACACCTACCTCCAAAACTTCATTTTAATGAGATTTTATCCGAAATTGAACAATTCACGTAACAAAATATTAATTACCTTAAAGTTTTCAATCGTATGATGTAGTGTTTTGACATAACGTAAATTCGCCAAATTCTGCATGAAATTTTGCGGAAAGTTATTTAAATTTTATCTTTTATAGATTTTCGAAGTTTTAGTGCATTTATCTTATTTCTTTTTTTGTTTGTTATATATGCATTAGAAAAGAAACAACTGTTATGCATTTGTTTTCTAATCTCAATTTCCTGAAAATTCCAGTATCCTTGCAAGAACGGTATCGCGCATGAAAAGATTACGAACAAAGCAGTTTCGGGAACATGATTTATCGAAATGTAAACCTAGTAAACAATTCTAATTGACCAATCCAATTCAAGTATTTATGGATATGCAGATCATATAAGAATTATATATAAATATATTACCATCAAACCATATACAACAAAATAAAAAAGGTACAAACACAATAAAATGTGTCGACATCGCATTATCGACAAATATTTAAGTATTTATCTAATGTACTGTTGTTGATGTTTATATTTCGTTAAACTTACAAAATTCAAATCGACAATGTTGTGTGTGTCAGGCAATACTAATCAAATTTATAAAAAAAAGATGCAAAATGGACCTTGCTTATTTCGCGGTAAAATATGACCCGATAAATAACATACCATGAATTCTACAAAATGTGCTTTCTTTATTTGTTTTTTCCTCGTGATATGACCTAGTTATATCTACAAAAAAGACATATTCAATTCAAAAAGATATTCTATATTGTAACGAGTTATATAAGAATAATAAGGTAACATAGTTTGTGTATTTGCGTTCATCAACCCGACTAAACTGTTCGCTGCTTATATTACGACTAATATATTCGATCACATGATTACGCCAATAAAAGAAAATTTATGTATTCTATTTATTGGTTGATATAGTCTAGCATCTGCATTGGTCTTTGTAAATTTACTAGTATTTTATAACTCAGAGTTTATGATTAACGTTCTAAAGATGAGATCAGAAAACATGAAAGAGGAGTCTCAAGACAACAACAAAAAACGGGCCTACCTCGGCACAACAATATATGTTCGAATAAACATAATTACCATTTCCAGAATGTGCTCCAGTATTTGTGGTCCATGTGTTTGTTCTGTCATCTACAGCATTTGAGAAAGGCAAAGCATTAAATTGTATCTAGTTTGAATAAAAGTTGTCGACAGACATCGAACGAAGATTCATTGACTGAATGATAGCTAACACATTTTCAAATAGTTGAAATAGTTATTAATAGTGATTTGTATATTTTCTTTTGTTTA
Source organism: Mytilus galloprovincialis (assembly GCA_037788925.1). Classification (NCBI taxonomy): domain Eukaryota; kingdom Metazoa; phylum Mollusca; class Bivalvia; order Mytilida; family Mytilidae; genus Mytilus; species Mytilus galloprovincialis. The sequence goes on along the minus strand of CM075338.1, from coordinate 22,609,420 downwards.
AGATAAGAATATTTTATGATTTTTTTGTAAAACAGCACAATTGCAGTTTTGTGTTTTGTGCTTTGTTTATTATCTTGATTTTCCTGTACTTGATATATGCGATTTGATCATCGATAAATAAGTGTTGCCTTTATAAACATTGTGATCAATAAGAAATAAATAAGAAATATAAATTTGAAATAAAGAAGTGTTTTAGGAAGTAAACATTTCAACTTCTCTCAGGACAAACGGGTTTTCAGAAACAGGTCCTCCAATGTAATATATTTTTACAAAGAATGTAGCAAGTAATGTTTAGGACAAAAGAAGATCATTCAAACTACATACCCGATAGATATGAAAGGGAGCCTTATTTTTTTGGTTTTCTTGTCAAACTAAAGAAAGGTATTATAAATATTACTCACGCGACGTTGCATAGACTGAGTAGTTAGTTGTTGATTGAAAGTCGACACAGCCTTTGACGTTATCACACCTGTAATTGTACAACATACAAATAAAAATGTAGGTACACGTGTACCTTTTTATAACGTATGCAAAAGAGCATGGTTTATAAGTGTTTTTCAGTTGTATTTGTAATACTAAAAACTAAACTAAGCAGATGTATGATTTCTACATAGGACATAATAAGAATAAGAATATTTGTTCAATCCAATCAAAGGGCCCGTTTCTACATCAATTCTATTTATATTAAGTTTTTGCAATACTACTTATACTTATATATTGTTTTGATACATTTTATATATACAGAAAAAAATGTAATTTATTTTAAGCATTAACATACATTTCAAAACCTGCGCAAAAACATTCATATCGACATTTTTCGCCATGCGTGTTTTTCTGACAAGGTGTGCAGTTGTTTTGTCCCAAATATGATGTGTATCCAATGAAACAGGCTGCAAAAATAGAAAAGTCGGGTTATTACGTATTTCTACTGTTTATTATTCAGCTTGGTATTAGTTTTTTGTAATAAATATAACCACAAGGGCACTGCCTTTTTGTGAATTAACGATTTTTGCGAGAACCCTCAACAAAAAGTGTCTATTAGTTTTATTTTAGACAAAACAATATTCAGCTTGTATGTTTTTTTCTTTAAACTGAATTTTACTGTGTGCATTGCAGTGTCCTTGTTTTTTTTACATTGTCTAGAGGTATAGTGAAGGATAAAAATTTCACGAACATGCGTAACCCCAACACATGTTGATACCTGACTTGTATGTTTCTAAATATATGTTGTGTTGTTATGCACGACGTCCAATTTTCTCTCGACTTGTTGTTTTATTTGGAGATCAGCTGAAACAGAAACATTGGCACTCATACCCCATCTTTTAATATTTATTAATTATAGTAATATTGGTTTTTTGAAGTCTTGACAGAGTAACAATTTAGAGACAAAAACAATATAAAAGATGAGTCGAAGAACTTCAACAAAGTCCATTCCTGGTTTAATGTAGCACCCGACGTAAAACGTATAGTAATTCCTAATATTTCACTATGCACCATGTCAACCATATTTTGTCAAACAAATTACAATTTACATGTCAAACGGGAATCAAACAAAGAATTAAAAAATTTACAAGAAATGATAACTTTGCTAATGCTTGTTTATTGACAAGTTGTTGTTATTCTGATCAATTATATATGTTGAGTTCAATCAGTTTATTAAAGTGATTGCCTGAAACAAGTTGACATCATATCGTAGTGCATCCTTAACACAATTATTATAATAAATATTTGATTTAAGATTTTTGAAAAGCTACCACGTTTTTTTTTATAAGATTTGGTATTGCAACAAATAAACTCAACATAGATACTAAGATGATTTTTTTTATTTACGCGCGTTTCGTCTACAAAAGACTCATCAGTAACGTTCGAATCTAAAAAAATTAAAAAGGCCAAATAAAGATCGAAGAGCATTGAGTACCAAAACGTGTATTGAGCATTGAGGACCAAAACAAGAGCATGACTGTTTTTTTTTTTTATCTTGATTCAAACTGTTTTGTTTTGTTTTGACATCATTTACTAATGATAATGGATCAGTTTTAAACATTAAAAAGACACGTTTTTTACTTACTGATCAATCTGAAATATTACATATATATGAGGCTGAAACATTTCTTTCACAAAACTTTGTATCTATACTCATTAGAAATCATCGTAAGATATGAGTAAAATTGCACGTTTCATGTGAAGTTGACTTCACGGAATCTGCAAAATAGAAACTGCATAAAGTATTGCTTGAACTGTGATGGTAATACAGTATTCTGTTTGCTTCAATGTTAACCTATTTATAAACATCGATACGTGCAGCTACAAATGTTTTTTTTGTTAATCAACACATACCTTGAATTTATTATTTAACAGTTTTGACTTCCAGATAGTGAAATAAAAATAAAAAAATTAAATTAAACAAATGGCGAATGTCATCATAATAATAATGTTATCATGATTACAGATGACTATTTAAGGAAATTATAATTGTAAATTTGAGTCCCATTTCACCGGAAATAATATATTCATTGTATATATTTCAAAATAAGGAAATATGTTTGAAATGAAGATATTTTTAAACCAAATTTTTACGCTAAATGACCATTACATTTTTAGTTAGATATCTGTTAATTATAATTAAATCCAAAAAAAAATTGTAATTGTGTTAAGTTTGTTGATAAATTTCAGCATACAAAAAAACACATACGATATGATTGCCAATTTATCATAAACAAATCACAATCATTAACAAAAAATTACAAGTCTGTTTGATGTTTTCGTTGTTGTTTTTTATTTGTTATTCCCTGCTAAAGAATCTTGCCATGCATCTTCCATGCATGTGAGTAGTACACATTTTGTTAAGAGGTAGCTGATGCTCGTCTCTTGGTGCTCGCTTTTTTCCCTTTTGATGATCCATTGTTGGCTTTCGGTTGTTTTCTCTTATTTGTCGATTGTTGTCTTTTCACACACCCAATTTTAATTTTCAATGTTATGCTACAAGTGGAAAAATATATGATTACTAGACAATTCAAGTTTTGTTTTTAGTTTATCTTGATCAATGCAAACAAACCATAAAGGTCGGGTCTCTGAAAACTACTTACGATCCAGGTAAAATATAATACATACGCAATAATGGCTTTTTTGTTTTCGATACATGAATTTTATGAGGATAAACTAATATTGGAGCTGATGAAGTCAGTATCAACACAGAAAAATCCATTATTCTTTTATCGGCAGTTTGACTTGACCCCATCATGTGTTTTTGGGTCGGGCATATGGAATTAAATAAAATAGTCATTCATTATTATACCAGGGTATTCGATATCAAAAACTAGTCAAAACATTTACTAAATTTTATCATCGGTATAAGGACATCATTCGTAAATATAGCTCAACATGTAGACTTCTTATACGTTTAGGTATTTCACATCCAATGTTTTATGGAAATATATTTTTTTTATAAAGCACAAAAATGCCAGTATTCACCACAGAAACTAACAAAACCTTTACATAGACTTATTAAGAAGGGATATAGTTACTATACTGTTGTCAGGTCATTAAAGATTGTATATTTTGGCGTTAATATTGATTCACTTATAGGGTCTTTGCATCGGAACTAAACACATTTATTCAAAAACCAGTTGTTGGCGGCATGACACGGGTTATGTTCTTCTCATATATGTTATGATGGTGTGATACTAAACCCCTAACGGGAAGGATTGTGCCTGATATTCATATGATGAAATCATAATCTTTCAATCAGTTTAGATTAAGTCTGAAGCTGGCATGTCAGTTAACTGCTAGTAGTCTGTTGTTATTTATGTATAATTGTCATTTTGGTTATTTTCTTTGGTTACATCTTCTGACATCAGACTCGGACTTCTCTTGGATTGCATTTTAAATGAACGTATTGTTATGCGTTTACTTTTCTACATTGGCTAGAGGTATAGGGGAGGGTTGAGATCTCATAAACATGTTTAACCCCGCCGCATGTTTGCGCCTGTTCCAAGTCAGGAGCCTCTGGTCTTTGTTAGTCTTGTACTTTTTTAATTTTAGTTTCTTGTGTATAATTTTGAAATTAGTATGCATTCATTATCACTGAACTGGTAGATATTTGTTTAGGGGCCAGCTGAAGGACGCCTCCAGGTGCGGGAATTTCTCGTTTCATTGAAGACCTGTTGGTGACCTGCTGATGTTGTTTTTTCTATAGTCGGGTTGTTGTCTCTTTGATACATTCCCCATTTCCATTCTCAATGTTATTCAAACTTTTTAGCCGCGTTCAATATTTTGAAATAGTTCTTTGGTTCTATGAATGAAGTCACGTGTAATTCACGTTTATTTTGGTCTCCTTTCCTATATGTCATGTCTTAGTTATGACGATGACGTGTGTATTGATGATGAAGACGATGTTCCGTACAAGTAACAATAACGCTCTATCAAGGCATAGAAATGTGTTTGACCTTTTTAAGAAATGTTTGAAAATTTGAATATTTTGTTTTTTTTAAAGTTCCAAGTGTCCGCAAATTAATAATTTTGTATCTAAAACAAAGTTTTCGGATAACCAGTTAAGATTATTGAATAAGGTTTTTCTACATGATGTGTATTTTGGACAAACGAAGAAGTAACGGTAGACATCCTCAATATCTGACCCACAATGACAGAAATGTTTATTTTTAATATTAGCTCTAAAAAGGTCATTGTTTAAGAATGAAGCGGAACATTGCAATTGCGTTAAAGTAATACTTAATTTTGTTGGGTTTTAGAAATAAAATATTTCAATTTTACATAATGGACTACCGTTTTTAAATTCTTTCTTAAATTTAGAAATAGAGTCGACACTGCTAATGTTTGAATCAAGTTTAATCCAATCACGTATTGTAGAGGGATAAACAATTCAATAGTAAGGAAAAGTCTACAATAGTTATCAAAGGTACCAGGATTATAATTTAGTACGCCAGACGCGCGTTTCGTCTACATAAGACTCATCAGTGACGCTCAAATCAAAAATAGTTATAAACCCAAACAAGTACAAAGTTGAAGAGCATTGAGGATCCAAAATTCCAAAACGTTGTGCCAAATACGGCTAAGGTAATCTATGCCTGGATAAGAAAATCCTTAGTTTTTCAAAAAGTTCAGAGTTTTGTATACAGGAAATTTATAAAAATGACCACATTATTGATATTCATGTCAACACCGAAGTGTTGACTACTGGGCTGTTGATACCCTCGGGGACGAAACGTCCACCAGCAGTGGCATCGACCCAGTGGTGTAAATAGTTATCAAAGGTACCAGGATTATAATTTAGTACGCCAGACGCGCGTTTCGTCTACATAAGACTCATCAGTGACGCTCAAATCAAAAATATTTATAAACCCAAACAAGTACAAAGTTGAAGAGCATTGAGGATCCAAAATTCCAAAAAGTTGTGCCAAATACGGCTAAGGTAATCTACAAAACGGAACAAAAATATCATGACCATTTTGCAACGGATAGTTGATTGCACTTTGTACACATAGAGGTACAAGATTACATAAGAACTCTGGTGCATGCTTTTGGTTCATGTTATAAAACATCTTCAATTTTCTGCTCCTTCTTCTTTCAAAAAAAGATTCCCAGCAAATCTCAGAATATAAAATTTCAGTTTTTGTAAATATTGGTAGACCGGTCACTATTCTTGCGGCCTCTAATTTCAAATTTTCTAATTTATGTGAGTAGCTTATTTTTCAATAATCCCACACTTCCGTGGCATATTCAAAACTGGGCCAAATAAAAACTAGGTATATTTTTTTTCTGAATTGTTTTAAAATAATCGGTATTTAAGTTTACGTATCACATTTAAGTGGTTCTTTACACTTGTATATACTTTCCATAAGATTGTTCCATATTGCGTCACTACTGAAATGAACTCCCAGATGCCTATGAGATGTACTTAAAGATCTATTTTTACCATTTGTAGTCTCAATATTAGAAAAAAATCATAATTTCAGTTTTATCTTGGTTGAATGACATAGGCCTTTCAAAGACCAAGCACCCATCGCTTTCAGGTTGCGATCGATAACAGATTTAATCTGTTTTTCGTCGTTACCGGAATAATTGAATTATGTGTTGTCAGCAAATAGCCGACACAGTGAAGTAAATATAAAAAAGAAGATGTGGTATGATTGCCAATGAGACAAATATCCACAAAAGACCAAATTGACACAAATATTAACATCTATAGGTCACCATACGGCCTTCAACAATGAGCAAAGCCCATACCGCATAGTCAGCTATAAAAGGCCCCGATAAGACAATGTAAAACAATTCAAACGAGAAAACTTATAAGCAATATCATTAATACATAAGACAAAGAGAAGAGGGTCCAGAACTTATCACTGGGGAACACCAGCTGAAACATTACAAAAAGAAGAAGACAGAGTTATGCAATACTACTCTCTGTTTTCTTTCGTGTAGATAGTCCTGAAACCAATTCAATACGTTTCCATCAATACCATAAGCTTTCATTTTACATATAAGACCCCTATGCCAAGCTTTGCCAAAATCTTTAGAGAAGTCACAGAATACAAAACTTTTTTTTTTATCCTTGGATTTTAATATGCAATTATATATTTCTTAGAGTTGATGGACAGTTATATTTTTAGGGAAAAAATCCTGAGTGATACTCATAAATTAATGTATTAGCATGTAAATGATTGTATAAGTACTTAAACACAACTCTTTCCGAAAATATTCCTACACAACTAATTAGGGATATCGGTCTATAATTTGATCACAAAGATGAATCTCTCTTTTTGAAAATAGGTATTGGATTTGCTTTCTTCCAGCTAGTTGGGTATATGCCTTCTCTTCAGGATTCATTGAATATAATATTTTGAACCTTTTTTTTTTTATTTAATTGACGTTTTGAGATTGAGGGTTGTTCTAATATTACACTGTTTCAAAATTTTCTTTTGCGATTTTTTTTCATATTATTTACTTTATTTCTCTGTTATTTGTACTTCTTAATCATTTTAATATTACTTTCAATTAGATTTAATAGCCCTTTTTCTTAATCTTTCTCGGGTTCGAATTTCACGTCTTATTTATTTATTCAACCAGTGTTTGTCATTATGTCTAACAGTTGCTAATTTAGTAGGAATGCATTTGTTTACTGTCTCCAGTCTATTTCGTCTAATTTCTCAGCAAATTTGGATTTATCAGCCCGATCGTATATCCATATTTCTCTTTTAAAATTTTTAAATTCGGACATTGGACATTCGAGAAATGCAATAGGTGTGTACATGACTGTGTTCATTAGACGTTCGCGGTACCGCTATGAATGTATTGTAGCGTCATGCTACTTATGACGTTGAGATTTTTGTGCAAATGGAGTTTAGAATCATTACAAGTAGAAACAACTAGTATTTCTTATTGTGCCTAACAAATCTGATAATATCACTCTAAGATATTGGTGCCGTGACCAGGATGAGTTCCAAACTACGTTCGATACGTGCAGGACACAGAAGTGTTATTTCCCGACTTTTGAAGAAATTTGAGGACATCCGAGACGACGGAGATGAGCCCGTAAACACTGAAGAGTTAACTGAAATTGTGAACAATTTGTTGAAGAAACAAGAGACACTACAAAAACTAAATGAGGAAATTCTAGAAAATCTTTGATGAAGGAGAAGTAGAAGCGGAGATCGTCGATTTAGATGAGTATGCTTACACATTAGATGGAAAAATAACGCAAATACAAAAGATCATTCTTTTCAATACATCCACACTTAGTACAAATGCAAAAGATTTCGTCAGTTATAGCGGCCCTTCATATTCCGCTCCTGCTCAGTCCGCCCATGATCAGCCCGCTCATGACCAGCCCGCTCATGATCAACCAAGTTATGCTCAACCCGCTCATGATCAACCAAGTTATGTTCAACCCGAGATAAACAATAAACAGAATACATGTAATTCAAACTTCCGTGTACCGAATACTCAGTTTTCACGTAGTAACACTAGATTAAATGAGTACAACAAGTTGCCCAAATTGAATCTTCCTACCTTTGATGGTTATATTATGCAGTGGCAGTCGTTTTGGGATTCATACGAGACATCCATTCACGAAAACACTACTCTTGGAAACGTTCAGAAATTTAATTATTAGAAGTCACTACTCCATGATGAGGCATTGAAAACCGTCACAGTGTTTGCGCTTACACATGCAAATTATGAGAAAGCTATTTCTTTACTGCAAGAAAGATATGGACAGTCGCATGTTATAAGACTGAAGTATATGCAAGTAATAGTTGATATACCAGCCCCTAAATATACGATATCTAGCATGAAAAACTACTACGATGAAATTGAGATACACATTAGAAGTTTGGAGTAATTAGGTCAAAGTGAAGACACTTACGGAGCGTTTTTAATGCCCATTATTATATATAATGAACAAATTACCCGTTGAAATCAGCAAAAATCTTGCCAGACAATATAAATCTACAGATTTACAATTGAATGAATTACGTCGTGGAATTTTCGATGAACTTTATATTATGGATGCAGGCAAAAGTTCAGAACAGTTAGAACCCCCTACAGCTACCACCGCCTTTCTGACAAATACCAATTCTAGTAATCGAAATAGAGGTAACAAGATTACAAACGCAACTAACACTAAACCCAACCTACACTGTGCCTACTGTAAGGAGCCACACTCGTCTGTTAATTGCACTAAAGTATCTGATTACAATGGCCGGATGTCAATCGTGAAAAAAGACCGCTTATGCTTAAACTGTCTAGGACACCATACATTGTAGCTTATCCGCATGTAAATCTACAAAAAACTTGCAACAAGTGTCACAAACGTCATCACACCAGCATTTGCAAAGACAATGTTAAAACAAATGAATACAACAAACCAACAGGGGATATAACTGTATGCACAATTCAACACAACGCGGAGGAACCAGACACTGTTTTACACTCGCAATCGACAGATCGTGTACTTTTGAAGACAGCAATTAACCCAGTTAGTGCAGAACATGAAATACTTGATGCAAAAATATTGTTTGACGAAGCGCACAGCGCTCAATTATCACAGAGGAATTAGCCGAAAAATTGAAAGTCAAACCTACTGGAAATGAAAGCGTTAACCTATCCGGATTTGGAGACAATGCAAATAGTACTAAAATTCGCCATTTGAGAACAGGATTGATATATTTCATAACTACAGATGGTAAACTGCCGATTCGAGTCTTGATCGTTCCAGAGATCGCAGCACCGATGAGAACCTATGTACGCCAAGCAGCAAAACTTACATATTTGTCAGGAATCAAATTTGCTCACCCAGTAAATAACAGCAGATGAAAACTTTTAAATTTCTATTCTAATTGGAGCTGATTACTTCTGGTCAATTGTTCAGAATGATATTATCCGAGGCGAAGGACCGACAGCTGTTCAATCAAAAATCGGATACTTGTTGTCCGGAACGCTGAATTCACACAACTCTGACACAAATGGGTACAAGAGAGCTTCAATGATGAACGTGATGATCGCAACAAAAACCAATGAGAGAAATTTTGGAAAATTGAGTCACTGGCTACCGAGAAAATTGACACCACAAAGTTAGAAGAACAGATAGATATTCAAAAGACGTATGAAGAGAAACAAATTTGTTACCATGACAACAGATATTTTGTAACGTTAACATGGAAAGAGGACCACCCTACGTTACCGACAAATAAAGTCATTGCACAACGAAGGACGGAAAGTGTAGTATGAAGACTAAGCAAAGAACCCAAACTACTGGAAAAATATGGAGAAATAATGGCTGAGCAGGAGAAAAGGGGCTTCATAGAGAAAGTGGATACTACTAATGAGACCGATGAAAAGAGCAAAATACACTATATTCCGCATCATGCTGTGAGAAAAGATTCAACTACAACACCAATCAGGGTCGTATTCGACTGCAGTTGTAAAGCAACACCAGAATCGTCTAGTCTTAATGATTGTTTGATGACTACTCCACCCAATTTAAATGACTTAGACGGCATTATTTAAGATTTCGTTTACACCAATTTTCCGTTACTACTGATATAGAGAAGGCGTTCTTGAACGTGGGACTAGAGACACAGGATAGAGATGTCACACGTTTCTTTTGGTTCGATACACCAACAGACCCATCAACTCCACTATCAACTTACCGATTTAAGTCTGTATTATTTGGAGCCACTTCATCGCCATTCATACTGAATTCTGTTCTACAAAAACACTTGAGAGAGAACCGTTGTGAATATACTGACACTTTAAAGAACGATTTGTATGTTGATAATATACTGTCGAGTTTTCCTACAGAGAGTGCATTACTGAAATATTTTAATACATCAAGAGACTTATTCACTAGAGCAGGATTTAACTTGCGCTCATGGGCTTCAAATTCTCAACTTTTGCGAGACCGCGCAAATTCACACAGCGTATTAGACAAAGATGAACTCATAAAAGTGCTTGGATTGAGATGGAACAAGTGTAACGACACACTTACTTTCGCCAAACCGGAATACACCGATATTGAAGATACACGTATGACAAAACGAGAGATTTTAAGACAATCGTCGAAAATCTATGATCCACTCGGACTTATTGGTCCAGTTACTGTGCATTGTAAGATGCTTATGCAGACTTTGTGGGAGAAAGGATTAAATTGGGATGAACCTCTTACATCTGAAATTACAAAAGAATGGAAGTGTGTACTACAAGATATTAATGAATGTTCACATTTGGAAATTAATAAACCGTATTTCAAAGAAAAATCAGACAATGTAGAATTACATGTTTTTACGGATGCAAGCTTGAAAGCCTATGGAGCATGCGCATATTTAGTCAGTGGAAAAGAAAACGTACTTATCATGTCAAAGAATCAAGTGACACCTCTGAAACAGTTAACAATCCCGAAGTTAGAACTCAGTGCAGTGTAACTATTTATAACTATTTCGATATGAGCGTCACTGATGAGTCTTATGTAGACGAAACGCGCGTCTGGCGTACTGAATTATAATCCTGGTACCTTTGATAACTTTTTGGTAGGCGCAAGACTCGTCAAGCATTTGAAATCGCACTTGGATGTTACAAGCGTCATATTATGGAGTGACAGTCAGATGACTTTAAGTTGGCCTACTACTGAGAAACAATTACACGTTTTCGTTAGTAATCGAGTGAAGGAAATTAACGAAATTACTCAAGAATACACATGGAAGTACTGTCCGACAGATTCAAATCCGGCAGATATGCTATCGAAAGGAGTAACTGCAACCAAATTCTTAGAATTGGATCTTTGGATGAAAGGACCCGAATGGCTCACTGACAAATCAAACTGGCCGCAGTGGAAGAATAAAGAATCACACATTCTTAGCACTACAATTGAGCAAGGACAATCAACTAGTGAACCGCAACAGAAAATCAGATTTTATGAAGGAATAAGTAAAATTATGGATATACAACGCTATAGCTCATACCAAAAATTTTTGCGTATAACAGCATACATGTACCGATTCATAAACAACTGTAGAAATAATAAAAACTAACAGGAAATCTTAGTGTCAATGAAATTAAGACTGCTTCGACTTCATGGATCCGAGATTCGCAACTGCGTAAATACCCGGTTGTTAAAACAACAAATCAGAGAAAAATGCGCTAGTGAAGCAACTTAGATTGTACATGGATAACATGAACATTATCCGTTGTGGCGGGAGAATTAACAATGCACCTATTGATGAATCAGCTAAATTTCCAGTACTAATACCGAACAAACACAGATTTTGTAGATTAATTGTGATGGATGCACACGCAAAGATTTTTCACTCTGGATTAGAAAGTACAGTGACATTTATTCGCCAGTCTTCCTGGATTCGACAATGTGTTAAATCAATACTCCGTAATTGCGTTACTTGCCGTAAAATTACAGGAAGACCCTATCATACACCCGACCTACCACCACTGCCGTCCGACAGACTTAATGATTCACCACCGTTTACCGTAAATGGTGCCGACTTCACAGGAGCATTGAGAACAAAAAGCAACAGTATTAGTAAAGCATATATTTGTCTATTCACCTGCGCTAACACTTGAGCTGTGCGTTTTGGAAATCGTTGAAGACCTTACAGAACAAACATTCATTCTAGCGTTTAGGAGATTCACCAGCCGCAAATCGTTACCAAAAATCATGATGTCTGACAATTGTACGACATATACCGCAGCAGCGAAGGAAATTGAAATGCTTACAAAATCTACTACTATTCAGGAACAACTCAAAATATATGGAATTCAGTGAAAATTTATTCCGAAGCGTGCACCCTGGTATGGTGGTTGGTGGGAACGATTGATCGGCTTGACCAAAAATTGCATAAAAAAAGTATTAGGACGAGCACTAGTTACTTTTAGAGTGCTAGAGACAATTGTGATCGAGATAGAGGCTATATTAAATCGTCCGTTAACCCACGTATCAACGGACCTTACCGATGAAGAACCGCTTACAACGTTTCATCTTCTTACCGTATTCAGGAACAATTAATTTCAACAGTGAGGAGAACGTACAAAACTTAACACATTACACATCAAATAGACAATCTAGTGTTCAAAAACGCATTATTCACGACTTCTGGAACAGATGGCGGCGAGAATATCTCACTTCACTTAGGGAACAACATAGAAACACCGGAATTAACACTCACATCATTAAAGTGGGCGACATCGTACAGATTCATGATGATACCCCAAGGACAGTGTGGAATATAGCGATTATCGTTAAGTTAGTTAATGGGAGAGATGGACTTTGTAGGTCTGCCATTTTACGCACTAAAAATGGCACGACATCTAGACCAATAAGTAAGCTATATCCACTTGAACTCTTATCAACAGATAGTCCATGGGATTCTAGTGACAATACTATTATTTCAACTAGAAAAGCAAAAAATTATGCCAAGGAGAAAATCAAAAGTTGGATTCAACCGTTCCGTAAAGCATAAAGACTGTTTAGGTGTAAATAGTTAAGGTTTTATTTCATTTGAGAGACAATAGATTTTTTCATTTTAAGATTTTTTCTTTATTTATTGATTAAATTATCATTCGCGGGCCCCCAGGACGTCCAGGACTGTGTTCATTAGACGTTCGCGGTACTGCTATGTATGTATTGTAAAGTCATGCTACGTATGACGTTGAGATTTATGCGCAAATGGAGTTTAGAATCATTACAAGTAAAACAACTAGTATTTCTTATTGTGCCTAACAAGTCTGATAATATCACTCTAAGATAAGGTGCATCATGATCAATAAATTTTCAGATGGAGTTTTTAGAATATTTGAATATGACATAGAGTCACTTATTATAATCGGATCTAGCAGAGTGCTACTATGGTCCGTTACTCTAGTAGGTAATTCAATAACGTTGGTTAAATTGAACAAATTTAATGTGTCAATCAGTTTGTTATCATGAGAAGTAAGTAAGTCAGAGTTCAAATCGCCCATCCTCTCATTGACCTGCAAACCCATCCCAATTATATGATTTAATCGTGTCCCGTAGTCTGAATTATCTCACTTAGGCAATCGATAAGTGAGATCCAATTAAAACATGTAGAAGCTTTGGCCTTTGACATGGATATTGACAACAAGGGATTCGTCTTCTTTCGTTGCATGTGCATTTATTCGATTGTTTCAAGTGCATTTATTCAATTGAGTTCGATGCCATCTTATTTATCTTATCTTTTGTCGAACGTTTTGTCGAAATAATATCATAGGCATTAGCTTACGATTAGATTGAGTTTTTTAATCTTTTTTTATTATCTTCTAATACTTCGGGGTTTGAAATAACTTATTTGTTTACATCAGTAAGAGACAGTCAATATAAGTTAAACGTACAAAATTTGAAAATATTTTCTAAATTTCATATAATATCCCGTTATACATGTTATATGCTTGAATGTAAGTCTAACATAGACAGACTACTTTTATAAATTTTAGAAATCTATTCATTACCCATTTCCTTTAAAATCTGCTCAACCTACTTTTCTTGTTTTACTACAGTAACTAAAAGATTTAAAAACTGTGTTTCAGTCCTGGGATGGTGTAAACTTCACACTAACACCATGCAGCATTACACCATACACCTTGTACCATTTTACACCAAACACGTTACACCTTTGCACCATACACTTTTAACATTACACAATACACCATTCCCCATTCTATCTACACGATCCGAAATTACACATAATGCAAATAAATTTTAAAGAAAGCGTGCGACTACAAAATTATCTATTTGTTTTAAAAAACGAATTTTGATCACAATATTGCAAATTTAAGAAATAATTCATGGAAGCCATAGATTTGTTGGAAATTTACACATCGCCTGGGCCGTGATATTCGAATTTTATTCTGAGCGTTAGCGAGGGATAAAATTAACGAATATCACGGCCCAGGCCATGTGTAAATTTACAACAAATCTATGGCTTCCATGAATTATTTCGATTCTAATAGGACAAATAAGTTAATTTAAATACTGAAGCGAGGGTTGGTATGCCGTGTGTGGAGCTGTTCTTTTTTACTCCTTGTTAGATAAAGCTCAAATATTCTCATACATCTTTAACTTGCATTAATTATTTCGTTAATAACCGCTAGAAAAATATGTTTAATTCTCAAACCCAATATTTCCGATTTTTAATTTACATGTTTTCTCGTAAGCTACCGTCAAATCCAAAATTAAAGGCAATAGAATAGAAAACCTCAGAATTCCATTTTAATACAATATTATACGAACTTCGTTAGTTACAAAAAAGTTTTTATTTTTGTGATATTGACTAAATTTTGTTTTTATACTGCAACTTAAATTAGTATATTGATATTTTTTTAAATCGTAACATAAATATCAAGCTTATTTGCATCCATTAATGAACCCCTCATTGTAGAGAAAGTGTTCCATGATGAAATTGACATTGCACAAAATATACAGTGTTACTATATTTAGGAAATAAACAAAACTAGTTGCAATACATTAATTCTTTTTATTATGCATCTGAATAAGAATAAAAGTTCTGTAATGTTTTTTGTTTAATTAAAATTAGTAATACAATAAATTTGGCAAAGCGTTTGCAATGCATGTGGATTTACGTGGGAGGTATATTGTAACATCCATTATTATGTATATCTCTGAGTCTGCGCTAAGTATAGATATATCGAGAATTTTCACACAGTGTTGTTTACAAAGCGAAAGAAGCACGTCATATTAGAATGATATATAAAATTAAGACTTCTGTGATCGTGGTCTTATAACAATACATATCAAATACATATACATGTATTTTTAAATAAAGTGCGCATAAAGCTTTGCTTGTAATAGAAATTAAGCCGTGATCTGCCTTTCTGTATAGAGGCAGTGTTTGCGCGTACACGCGTAGCCGAATTTGTCTCCATTAATATACAACAATATAGGTTTCACTGCTTGTGTTATTTTAAAAGTTCTTATCAGTTTTACAATGAAGCGTTAATTAACAAAAAAAGATTTTCAGATAAAAACGACAAACAATGCAAAAAACGAATAGTACTTAGATCATATACAAATTTTATAAATAATCATTGAAAGCGATATTGGTGTACAGTTAACCGATAAACTTTGAATATCGAGTATAATCGGTTTTGCGAGTAACGATCCTGTCATGCAATAACTAATCATGCTTATGGCCAGGGTAATATACTGATAATTTTTTTCTGCACCAATCAACAGTACAAGCATGCATGTCCTTTTTTATTCAATTAATTAAATCATCCACAAAAAGTAATAGCTTTCACATCTCCTCTTCACTAAAAACCAAAACGAACGAACGTAAAATATATACGGGTAAATTTTTGCAATTTCTTTTTTTTTTCCCCTTAATATGTCGAGATTGAAAACGCATTTTTTTCCTTTAGAGTACAATCTGAAGTATTATTTTAAAATGAACCACGAATATTTTTTTGAGAAAAATCTCTATTTTTCTTTAAGTAATAATCCTTTTACATTAACATTCAAAGTTTTCGTTTTTGGTTACTTAAATTTATGTGTCTTTCACTCAGTAAGGAAATTGGTCAGCAGAAATTCAAGGTTGGCCAGGTTTCTCGGACCAACATATTTTTGGTCATGCCAAGTAATCCTTGATCACAACTCTGTTGGACCTCCAACGGTATCCATTAGTTATTAACAAGATTAAATAAAAGAGTAAATAAACCTTTCAAATGTACCGTTTATGAAATAAAAATTATTGCCAGTGGAACTCTCCAACCTCCTTTTGCACTTTCAATTTTCAAACCTCGAATTAAGCTTTCCAATCTAACTAAGATAAAAAAAAAAAAAGTTGCTTTCTAACCGGCCTTTTCATGTACCGGACAGGCAACACTCGTTATTTTATAAGAAAAGCCTGCTATGGTTTAATATACATGCATGTTGTCTACTTGAGAGTTTCCGCACATACACTTGACTCCGAAAAAAAATCGAATATGGCAGTGGAACCACCTTTCAAAACATAAAGTCCGAAGTTTCATAGAAGATTTTTCTTTTGCAAAGGTTGCAGGGTTAATACTCCCTGGATTCAAAATATACATGCAATATCATAACCCCGAGATTGTTATATGTTTCATGCCAAGAAATTCTTGATCAAAACTCTAGTGGTTCTCCTACGGCACCCATTATAATTTGATTTCATTCAACAACATAATTTGTCCTGCATATACCTATCGCTTTAAACAAGAACATATACATGTACCAAATGGTGAATATGAATCAACAATGTATGTCAAATTGTCAGCTCGTAATGATGAAAAAAAACTTTTTTTTAGAAAGGTGTTGGTTTTTTTTCTTTCTTTTGTCTGAGAAGTTACAATGAAATTTCCCGGTTAATGGAGTTACACTGAATCATGGAAGTAATATTTTGAATCTACTCAATTGAAAAATAATGGGTTAAACCTGGTTTTATGGCAAGCCAATCCTCTCTCTCTCTCTTATACATGTTATAGGCAACGTAAAATTACCGCTATTATATGACAATAAAATCTGTATTGATGGCGAAAAATACACTATGAAAATCTTGAAATTATATGCTGTTATTCTTCGTACAAATAAAAAACATTTTCTTTTCTGCTAGATATACTTAAACGTTTAGTCCAATTCAAATCAGTCTAATTGCTGTCAAAAGTTCTTGTTTGTGTTTGGTGGATGGTTTTATCAAGTTGCTAATTATTTCACATCTTTCGGTCAATTGTTTGCATTTTTTTAAAGATCATTTATATTTTGAACACCCTGTATGGTCAACCTTTTTCTGACTTGGTTTACATGTGTTAATGTCGTTTGATTCGATGAAGATTGCATGTTCCATAAACAGTTGTGATAAAAGATGGCTACGTCCAGCGGCCAAAAAAATGAATAAGTATCATTAATCCGCAAACGTTACTTGTATTGCTTTTGTTTATATTGGCATACAGGTAAAACGAAAGCTCAGGGTCAGTCGTCACATTCCTCTTTTTTACCACAAAGATAGTTCTAGTCTAATATAAGTAAGTAAAATGAAGATAAATGTAAAATGAAGATATTTAAAATGTCCAGCATTTGTTTATAATGAAATATCTGTCAGTCTTAAAATGACATCTATTAATTAACTTTAGAAGGTTGTATAAGCCTAGCAAAAACCCAATACAAATGCGTTCAACTATCACTATATTATGTATAAGATAACAAGAATTGCTATTGCAAGCAATAGCCGATGTTACCCTGGATCCCCAATTGACACTAAACGGCATCCTATTCGAAATTTTCCATCAGTGAATGCAGATAAATGCATGACAAAAGATCTTTCTATCGGTTTTCATAGCATTATAAACGATTTTCAATTTTCGACAATTGTGCTTTTTCCGTAGCAACGGCGGCCATTTTGAAAATTCAAAAGTCAAAAGCTATATCTTTTTATGGTGTTTATCATTTTTGTAAAGTTTCCTGAAGTTTTGAGCATTTTGATATTTTTTTCTTGTTTCCATGGTAACGTCAGCCATTTTGGAAATTCCAAAGTAATATGCCACATCTGTATTTGCCAGTCAACCGTCCTGTAAACTTTTCATACATTTTTAAAGAATTTCAAAAAATTTGATATTTCTAATCAGTTTTCATGGCAGCATTGTAGATCTCAGGATTCCCAAAATCATCTAAATCATTTATATAGAGGGCAACGTCAATGTGTAAAACATTTTACGATCTAATGTTCAGGTATACTAAAATTATCTACATAAAACTGAAATCTCATTTTTTCACTCTTTTGCTGTTACCATGGTAACAGTAGCCATCTTGGAAGTGCCAATTCTCACTGCACTTCTGGCAATAGGGGTTGACAATATTGTATAGTTCCATTACAATTGGTCCATACGATTCCGAGAATTGGAGTACACAAAATGTGTGGAATGATAAAAATATTAACTAGAATTACCATGACAAGCAATAGCGGATGTCACCCTGGTTCCCCAATTGCCACTAAACGGCAGCCATTTCGAATTTTCCATCAGTGAATGCAGATACTGCTATGAGTTACAATTTATGACAAAATACCCATCGAAACAACATCTGATACTCAAATTTAATAATACTTTTAGATATTTGGATGATATTTTGGCTCTAAATAATGACGACTTCAGTATGTATATTAAAGAAATTTATTCTGTTGAGCTTACTGTAAATTCAGAAATTATTGCGAGGTTTTTATTATTGCGAATAATGCGACAGAGTCGTAAACGAAATAATTAAAACTCGCATTTTGTAATATTTTAGCTGAATTAAGCATGACTTTTCTCAAAGTTGTATACTAAAGAAATTTATCATGTTGAACTTACCTTAAATAAAGCTAATACTAACAATGACAACTGCCCTTTCCTCGATTTTAATATCTATATCACTAACGGAAAGCTGAATACTAAAATGTATGATAAAAGAGATTTTTCATTTCCTATCGTTAATTATCCGTTTTTAGATGGTGACGTTCCCTTGTCACCATCTTACGGTGTTTATATATCACAACTTGAACGATTCGCTCGTGTATGTAACAATGTCTTAGATTTTAACGAGAGAAATTTATGTATTACTGAAAAATTATTACATCAGGCTTTTCGATATCACAAACTAGTCAAAACATTTACTAATTTTTATCATCGGTATAAGGACATCATTCGTAAAAACCGTATAACGGGTTATTTTCGCGGGTGTAAAATTACGCGATTTTCATTGAACAAGGTATACGAAATATTTTGGCGGTTATTATTTTGGCGGATTAAAAACTTTTATTAATACCTTTGTATGTACACTTTTAATTTGGCGGGATTTATTTTGGCGATTAAGTTCTGTCCGCGAAAATAAGCGAAAATTTGCACCCCGCGAAAATAACCCGCTACACGGTATAGCTCAACATGCAGACTTCTTATATGTTCAGGTATTTCACATCCAATTTATTATGGAAATATTCTTAAGTTTATAAAGCACAAAGGTGTCAGTTTTCACATCAGAAACTAAGAAAATCTTTGAATAGACTTATAAAGAAGGGATATAGTTACGAAACTGTTGTCAGGGCATTAAAGATTGCATTTTTTGGCGTTAATATTGATTCACTTATAGGGTCTTTGCGTTGGAACTAAACACATTTATTCAAAATCCAGTTGTTTGTATAACACGGGTTATGTTCTTCTCATATATGTTATGATGGTATGATACTAAACCCCTAACGGGAAGGATTGTGCCTGATGTTCAGATGATGAAATCATAATCTTTCAGTCAGATTAATTGAAGTCTGGAGCTGGCATGTCAGTTAACTGCTAGTAGTCTGTTGTTATTTATGTATTATTGTCATTTTGTTTATTTTCCTTGGTTACATTTTCTGACATCAGATTCGAACTTCTCTTGAACTGAATTTTAATATGCGTATTGTTATGCGTCTACTTTCATACATTGGCTAGAGGTATAGGGGGAGGGTTGAGATCTCACAAACATGTTTAATTCCGCCTCATTTTTGCGCCTGTTCCAAGTCAGGAGCCTCTGGCCTTTGTTAGTATTGTATTATTTTAATTTTGGTTTCTTGTGTACAATTTGGAAATTAGTATAGAGTTCGTTATCACTGAACTAGTATATATTTGTTTAGGGGCCAGCTGAAGGAAGCCTCCGGATGCGGGAATATCTCGCTACATTGAAAACCTGTTGGTGACCTTCTGCTGTTGTTTTTTTTCTACGGTCGGGTTGTTGTCTCTTTGACACATTCCTCATTTCCATTCTCAATTTTATATGCATTACAACCGATCTGTATGTCAGTTTTCATAGCGCTATGTAGGTTTTTCAATTTTCACCAATTGTGCTGTTTCCATGGCAACGGCGGCCGTTTTAAAATTTTGAAAGTCAAAGGCAACATCTATGTTTGGTGTTTATCATTTGTGTAAGGTTTCGGTAAGTTTTGAGCATTTCAACATTTTTGCCTTGTTTCAACGGCAGCCATTTTGGAAATTCCAAAGTTAAATGCCAAGTTAAGTTTTATACATTTTTTGATAAATTTTCAAATTTCTGCTATTTTTTATCAGTTTCTATTGCAACATTGTAGTTCCAATGAATCTCATAAACATCCAGAGCATGTATAAAAAGGACAGCTACATTGTCACGACTGGTAATCCACACACGCAGAACATTTGGTTCTGCAAAGAAAACCGTGAGAGGATTTTCCGGTTGTGTTTGAGTTGAGTTATTGTCACCGCTTCAAAAGTTATATACATTTCTAAATCGCAATTTTCTTATTCAACTGATCAAAATATTGACGATCGGAGAATGATATGCTGTGGTGAATAATTTAGCGAAGAGATACATATATCATTCATTGTTGTACGTGAAGTTGAACTCCTACAAAAGCAGTTGTCCCACGAGAAATTGACCAAAAAAGTGACATTTAAATTTTGAAATGGTTCTTTTAACAAACCTACACGTTCAAATTACTTTTTATTCGGTCAATGGGTATGAATGTCGTTTTGGCCAGCGTGTACGCTGTCCGGTGTTGATAGACATCTTAATAAATCGAAAAACCTCATATTTTCATTATGTCATGCGTGAGGGGATCGGTTCTGATTGAGGACATCGTAAATGCGTGAAGGGACGTGAAATCATAATTTGATATCCAAACTATGAGCCTTTGAAAGTTTACTTATTGTGGTAAGATTGTTCGTGAAATTCATTTGTGTTCATCCAAAAAATCTATGAGATAGAATCTTGAAGTAAATTGTTAGAAGATAGGTGTTACAATGTCTTTTACGAAGAATGAAAAGAAAATAGTGTGTGAACGATTTTGTTTCTTGCTACACATAAAAGCTAAAAAAAAATATCATATTATCCCAGTATATATATTGTTTACGAAAAGAGTTATCTCTCCTTGAATTGCTTATTTAAAAACAAATGATTGTGAAAACATAAACTTCGATGTACAATGTATGTTTAAATATTTTGATTTATACAATCAATCACCAAGTTTTCTATATATGAATAAACAAGCAGTATACCCAATAAATTGCAAATATGTCTGCAGGCATTAAAGGCAACAGTAGTAAACCTCTGTTCGAAACTCATAAATTGATTGAGAAAAAAATTCAGGGTTACCAACTAAAACTGAGGGAAACACATCAAATATAAGAGGAGAACTACGACACAATAGCAACACAACTTTAAAATGTAACAAACACAGAAACGAATTATAATACCACAATGGCCATTTTCGTGACTTATCATAGAACATTTTAAGAAAAACATGATGGGATGAACCTGGTTTTGTGGTATGAGAAACCTCCCACTTTTATGGCAATGCTTAATATAACATTTAGAGTTTTTATTATTTAATATTTAGAGTAATTCATATTTTGCAACCATACATATATACCATGTATACTATACAATAGATATACCTGGTAAAATCGAAGTTATGACTAACTACAGAAGAAAAACAGATACATAAAACAACCTTAACCAGCACTTAAATATTCACAGCCGAGTTAGCCAAAGCCATCACCGCATAAAGTGATGTCACATTAAATTTCTAAAATAAAATTAAAATAGGATAGACTTAAGATAAAATTCAAGATAAAATTTGTAATACTAATACATTAATTAATAACAATGAAAATTTCAATGGTAAGTACTAGACCTATTATTTGCTCTAATCCACGAATTTGGAGATATATTTGCAATTTATTGGTTAGACTGTTCATTCATATAATAAAAACTTGGCTTATTGTTAGTTCAAAATTTTATCTTATAATTTTTCTTTTTGCACACAAATATGGGTTTTTTTCATAAACAATCTAACCATATTATGGCAACTTTCAAAGATCCATAGCTTGTATATAAAGTTATGATTCATAGTTAAAACATATTTATCTAAAGTGAATTTCACGACCCCTCACGCATTTATGATGTCCTCAATCAGAACCAATCCCCTCACGCATGACTTAATGAAAATATGAGGTTTTTCGATTTATTAAGATGTCTATCAACACCGGACAGCGTACACACCGGCCAAAACGACATTCATACCCATTGACCGAATAAAAAGTAAATTTAAAACGTGTAGGTTTGTTAATAGAACAATTTCAAAATTTGAATGTCAATTTTTTGGGCAATTTCTCGTGGGGCAACTGCTTTTGTAGGAGTTCAACTCCACGTACAACAGTGAATGATACATGTATCACTTCGTTAAAGTATTCACCACAGCATAGCATTCTCCGATTTTTAATATTTTGAACAGTTGAATAAGAAAATTGCGATTTAGAAATGTACATATCTTTTGAAGCGGAGACAGTTACTTTTCTCAAGCACAACCGGAACATCCTCTCACGGTTTTCTTTGTGTAGATTACCCGCCGTGATTGTATAAAAATATGATGATTAAATGTTGTGTCATATTCAAATCATTCACCAATTACCAAAACTTTTTTTTTCACACTTTTTCTGTTTCCATGGTAACAACAGACATCCTGGAGGTGCCAACTTTGACTGCACTTCTAACAATGTTTATTAACATTCCGGTATAGTTCCATAACAATTGGTCAATACGATTCCAAGAAATAGTATGAACAAAAAGTGTGGAATAGAAATATAATAAGAAAAAGAATCGTACAATAACAATATGTCACTTGACCTCCGTCAGGGTGACATAAAACAGAAACGAAGAATAACAATATGACAACCAAACTCCGTTTAAGGTAACATAATAAAAAAAAATGGAACAATAACAATATGTCACCGGACCTCTGTAAGGTTGACATAAATACAAACTAGAGGTCAAAGAGATCCTATATCGCTTACCTTGGTCTCTTGAAATTCCAAACACGGCACACTTTCTAACATTGTACATGTAGACGAGAATAAAAGACTCCAAAATAACAAGTGTTAAACAATTAAAATGAAAACACTAACGGCCTAATTTATGTACAAACAAAAAATATAACACATGTACAAACGAGTTTATATGGATATATTGTTATCATGGTCTTGTCCTAAACATGCATTCTTAAGTCAGGAATCTGATGTACAGTAGTTGTCGTTTGTTTATGTAATATATACGTGTTTCTCGTTTCTCGTTTTGTTTATATAGAGTAGACCGTTGGTTTTCCCGTTTGAATGGTTTTACACTAGTAATTTTGGGGCCCTTTATAGCTTGTTGTTCGGTGTGAGTCAAGGCTCCGTGTTGAAGGCCGGACTTTAACCTATAATGGTTTACTTTTTAAATTGTTATTTAGATGGAGAGTTGTCTCATTGGCACTCACACCACATCTTCCTATATCTATTCATTTTGATATTTGACGTAAAACAGCTTTCAATCCATCATACATGATTGATCTATAAGAAACAATCGAACACTAACATCGTTTTCTTTTAATCAACATATGATCAGAAGCAAGGTAAAATGAGTTTGTACAAATCACTTTTAAAGCCTCCAGAAAACACAAAAACAAAACATTTCAGATGTATCCTGGTTCTTAAACGCATACACATAATATTTTATTCATTTTATTTAGAAATTTGTTAACTTATAATTTCTGTTTTTGTAAATTGCTATATTCCATCCGATAGTATCTCAATATTTATCTTACCTTCAATAGATATATGGGGATATGATTGGTTAATGCACTACACGTGATGAGTATGTATATTCGATATCGGATGTCACAATGTAAAATACCATATAGGTATAGGATAAGCAACCATATGGGGTTACTGAGGAATTCCTCTAAAAACAAAAAAGATGCCACATCCCTTTATAAAAACAAAACTGAAATATGAAAGGATTCAACAAAAGAAGATAAATACATTTAAAACACGATTGAAATATATTCATACAACTTTAAATCTAAAGAGTTGTTAGTGTTGGCATTTGTTTTCTGTATAGATTAATGGAGGTATAGGATCTTAATACCAAATATTGAAATGTTCACGTTGATTGGCCGCTTGTCAAAATACCACATGTGAAGATAGTCGGTAAGATAAATCCGTCACACAGTGTGCTAGTGACCTAATACGCTTCGCTTTCACCCCATATGGAATTTACCTATCCCATATATTTTGTATTATGTAACTAACACACCATGTAACTAATAAATTTGCTGTTTAAAAATCATAAATATTTTTACGATTTGTGTCCCAATCCAAATAGCATCTGTCGTAAATATCAAATTATTCAAACAACTAAATTCCCCCAAAAAAAAAAAGGACTTAAAATACCCAAAGATATAGAAATAACATCTACAACATAATAACTTTGGACGGATTTATTAGCATATTCAAAATTAAATAAGCTTTGTTTAGAAATATCAAATCTCCATTTTGAATCAATCTGTCAAGTAAACAAAATGTAAAAATAAAACACAAGAAATAACATAAAAACCAGGTGTCTAACCTTGGACGGATTCATCAGCATGTTCAACAGTTAATGAGTTTTATGTAGACATCAAAACATTTTTCGATCAATCAAACAAATAAATGGTTACATAAAAAGAAAATCACTAAAAACAACCTATTATACTGTAGTGCAGATGACAAAAGCATATACGGCTGTAAATCGCAAAACAGTTATCATTAAAAAGCATCTTGGTGACCTGATCAATGTTGGTCTCTTGTGGAGAGTTGTCTCATCATACAACATTTTCTTTTTATATAGTTCGTTTATTCATGTTTTAGGCTTTTTAGCTAAATGTTCGTCTTTGTTAAACGTATATAAATTCTTCCCTTCTTAGATTTAGAAAATGTTCTGTTCGTTGTAACTGTCATTTGGTTATGTACCGTAGTCATGTACATGTAACTTCTGATGTTATTCTAAAATGAAATTATATTAAAAACAGATTTATTTCATGGAGAGAAAACAATCTGTGTAAAAGACCAATTTAGTCATAGTTGTATAACATTGATAAGGTCAGTATGTTAGGATACTAACCTAATCCATTATAGTATTCTCTGTCTATCAAAATGAAATTGAAACAATTGTGTTTTTATGTTAAGGTTCAATTTCGCATTGACGCTATCAAACGCTTAGATATCAGGTGTGGATTTTTTTCTAAATATTTGTGTATTCATACGTTCGTATTGTATACTGCTCTATGTTGAGAAAATTGCTAATGCCTACGATAAGGATGTTTCTTTATTTACTTTATATAAATCAAAATTAATGAGGCAGACACTAATGATAAACAATGAATATATGAAGAGATTTGAAATATGTAGCTGATGCATGAAAAACAATTACTTTTAGCTAACCAATTCAAAGACCGCGTTTCCATTGAACAGACATAAGACGTATTACTGGAATCAGTTTAGTAATGGTTTCCTCAAAATTGACCCTACACCCTATTTGTACTTATATGAGGAAGACTGCATATGCCATATGTAGAGTTCCAACGCACATCAGATCGGCGTATTGATTATGTTGTATTTTGGATTGATGCTTGACATTTGCTCTCTTTTGTTTGTTTTACTATGAAGATGTAAGTTCGTCTTCGAATTTTGAGTTTTACTATCCCTTTGGTACCATTCATCCCATTTTTACCATTCCAACGTTCGATATGTGTAAAAAGTTTCAATTTTCCTGAATAAAGTCTTATTACTTTAGATTGATAATAGTGAAAATCCTAAACTTGTTTTAGCAAATCTAGACATGTGACAAATTTCAAGAAAAGGTATACATAAACAAATTTAAGATGTCTTTTTATTTGAATGTCCTGTACAAAGTCGGGAAAATGGCCATTGTTATAATATATTTCGTTTGTTTGTGTATTATATTTTAAGGGCGTGTTTCTGTTGTGTCGTAGTTCCCCTCTATTATATCTGATATGTTTCCCTCAGTTATAGTTTGTAACACGGATTTGTTTTTATTATCAATCGATTTATGAAATTCTAACAGCGGTACACTACTGTTGCCTTTATTGAAAAATAACTGAAAAATGGATATCTTTTTTGCAGTTAATCGTAAAGTAGTGTTTAAATTTCATGATGATATGTTCAACTAAACTGTAAGTTGCCATATTGAGTGTTGTAATCTTGACAGGTTTATACACAACCATAATTGCAAATGCACTTTGTACTATGAGTTTATATGTACTTAATGCGTTGATTTGATTTGAGTTTTTTGTCTTTTCCATACATACACTTTTCCACGAGATTTACAACAAAGAAACGCTTAGAGCAGAGATGAAGATAAAATATGCTAACGTTATCTACCTTATGTTTAAACTATTTGTATTTGCATCATTTAAAGAGTTTATTTAATTTTTCTGACCTAGAATATTTTGTATATGCTGAATATTTAATACTTTTTGCTGCCAAAATGTTCCTCCAAAATACAATACAGCCTGCAATGAAAATGTAATTTTGTAAATTCATAGTATTTTGAAGATGCAAGGTAGTATACGAATCTTTTGTCTTCCCCGCGTACATTATACAAACAATTGATTTTTAGTCCAGTCATTCTATGATTATACCTCAAACTAAAAGCAACAGAAATGTTTTTGTGGAATTCGTGAGAAATATAACGTATTAGAAACATACCAAAAACAGAGAAAAATTGAAATAGGGGAAAGTCATCAATTTTGGCCCCAAACATATCTAGATTTTACTTCAAATATTATGGAAAGATATGGCGCCCGTAGATTAAGAATGACGATATGGGAGACAACTCGTAATGGTCAACTGCAGACGACGCATCTAGGTTCCATCCTTTTTATTCTGGTAAGTTAATATAAAACATATATATGAACGTTTTATACGTATCTAACATTTTTAAGAGTTAACGCTACCATGCAAGGTATTTGGGATGTTTTTAAAAGGCGAACATACACGGGAAACGTCAAAATGTAGTACGCGGCAGAAATGAGCTCATTTCGGTTTGCCGAGGTTTCTAAACCAAAAATCACATACAAAACAGCTCTGTTTTTTTTTATATTTGGACTACAGTATATACATCACATACATTAAATAGTCCCCAAAAAAGGAAATTTTATTCTAATTGCCAGGAGTTGCTAACGAAAAAAAAACTATGGAACGCCGATAGTGCCAAAAAGCAAAAAGGTTACAATCTAACACAATTTAATTCATGGAAAAATGAAGTTGTACCGATAATCAAATACAAAATCGATGCAGACAAATTGTGTTATGGAGCTACCATTTATTTTTTTCATGTTAGTATGGGGGCTAGGATGAAATAAAAAAAATTAGGATGAGACAATTTAAAAAAAAATCAAATGATAAAAATTGAATATTTATTTATCAACTAACAGAGGGAAACTAATATTCAACAAAAATACCATTATACAATTCAATTGAGAACAGATACTACATCGGAATAATTTATTGGCTGGAAGTCAACATATATCTTTTTTAATATTGTTTTCAAACGAAATTTTAAATGATAAAAATAATATGAAAGCAAAATCAAAATAATTGAATCTCATCTTAACAGTTTGATCTTCTTTTTTATAGGTACTGATGGATGCTTGTGTTTTTTGTCGGGTGTAAAGAAATAACACAACTAAGAGAAAAAGGATGTAACACGGTTAACAGGACCAGCCAAACCAGAAATGATACAATTGTCACAACTCCAGGACAAAAGGTTCATCAGAAATGTAGACGTGATTACATTAATGCTAACTCAATCAAGAGGGACATGCGAGAAAAGGATGTATCGATACCCGAGCCAACTCGTGACTTACGATCTTGTACTCCTGATTTTGAGTTCCAGAAGAACTGTTTATTTTGTGGATATTTTGCAAAATTTTCAGATTGCAAAAGGGGAATTGACGTGTTTCCTGTTAGGACAACAGATTTTTCTAACACCCTTAGAAACATCTGCAAAGAAAGAAACGATGAATGGTCCGAAATCGTTTTGAGGAGGCTCAACATTGCACTATCAGATTTGCACGCGGCAGACGCAATATACCACCAAACATGTAGTGTTAATTTTAGAACTGGTAAGCAAATCTCCGTCTCGAAGCAAGCAAACAAAGAGGTCAAACGAACGACACCAGGACGACCAAAAGAAGATTCATCAGAGAAAGCTTTCCTGCAAATAGTTAGACAATTAGAAGAAACACACGACGAACTTGCATCCGTAATCAATCTTGTTCAGGCTATGGAAGACATTTGTGGAGATAAGGCGTATAGTGTGGTGCACATGAAAAAGAGACTGCAGACTTATTTTGGATCCGATATCATCATCACGGAAGTAAATGGAAAGCCGAATATAGTCACTTTCAGGAGAACAGCATCATCTATACTGAACGAATTTTACAGAAGACCATAATCTAAGAGTCCAGAAGAGGAAAAACTATCAATGATAGAAACAGCAGCTAAGTTAATAACAGCTGATATTATGAGTCTTAAAGATTCAAAAGCTGTGTATCCGTCTTCTGATAAACTCTTTTGATATAAACTCTGAGCCAAACATTATATTTGTCCCAGATTCGTTACAAACATTACTACGTGCATTATTTAGTCAAACGACTCTTCTCTTAAAGTTGCATCTGTTGGTCAAGTTATTATTCAGGCTTCCCGACCAAGAACACTTATTGCACCACTACAAATTGCCCTCAGTGTACAAATGCACCATCACTTTGGATCAAGATTTTTATTGGACACTTTGAACACTCTTGGTTTCGCTTCTTCCTACACAGAGGTTCAACGATTTGAACTTAATGCTGCTGCTGCTGCTCATGACAGAACCAACACACAGTTTGGGAATGGCACTTTCGTTCAGTACATAGCTGATAACGTAGACCATAATCTGAGAACTTTAGATGGTCATGGAACATTTCATGGTATGGGCATGATTGCAGCTGTCACTCCGGGATTCAGACTTGACAAAGCTGTCCCTAGGCTGTCTCCCACACTAAAGGAAGTCTCTGACCTAGCAAAAATTAGCATAGAATATTATAAAATGCAATCTAAACAATCGTTACTGGCAGAGTTCGCAACCATGCATTATGAGCCAAATATGATCGATACAACGTGGAAGTTAGACCTTCTGTCAAAAGTATGCTGGCCTTTGACATGCAACCGACCAAGTTGGCCAGCAATTATGCACAAAGTGATGGACGCTAACTACCCAGGAAAATCATCTGTTGTTTTTTTGCCAATGATAGACATGAATCCTAGTGATCTCACATGTATAAATTCAACACTTAACTTCATAGGCAAGCACGCAAAGGCTCAACATTGTGTACCTATTTTGACATTTGATCAACCCCTCTATTGGAAGGCAATGAACATAATAAAAAATGAACCATTGAACAGTCCTTTAAAGTAAGTTATCTTGAGACTTGGAGGCTTTCATTTAGAAATGAGTTTTGTAGGCGGCATTGGTCACTTGATGGAAGGATCAGGAATTACTGAGCTACTTGAAACAGTGTATGCACCAAATGCAGTAACTCATATGACTAGCGGAAAGGCTATTGCAAGAGCAGTAAGAGCACATTTTTTGATAGATACAGCTCTCACGTCAATAATCTTGTCACACATATACGGCATACCACTTCCAGATGAAATCGAAAATGAGACTGGTACCAATGATATTAATCCAGCAAATTACATAAATACCGACAATACCGATATTAACGCTGAGGATGAGTTGCATGAAGCAGATGCGATGTTGGATAAACTACTGAAAGGGGTCATATCCGTCAAAAAAGCTTGCGACAATGTTTTAATAGATCAAATTAAATCTAAGATAGATAACTTTCGGGAGTCACACAAAAGTTTTGGTACTTCACAACTATGGTTCCAATATATGGATGATAGATATTCTCCGTAGATTCATCAAAGCTGAAGGGACTGGTAATTGGGAACTACATTTACAAACAGTCAAGGACATGCTTCAATATCTTGTTGCTGGGACAACATCCCTAATGCGCCTTGAAATGAGGAACTCAAAAGTCACGTGTAAAGAAAAAATCTCTGTGTAGTGATATTGGACATGTTTCTATTTTTAGAAAATGACTGAACTTAATTATTTGTGGTGATTAGGAAAGTAGAGGAACATAGAATAAATGTGTAAAAACTATGGAGCTATTGAATGTGTTCAAAGTATTAAATTTTCAAAGAACTTATTGTGTTAAAAAGGGGATATTTTACCACAAGGAGCCGCATCACAACAGGATGTTCGGGGTTTGCTAATTTACGGAAAAAGTAATCTCACTTCGTACCCCGAAAATTTAACCACACATGTGAAAATGTCACAGCTTCGAAACAAGCTATCATACATATCCAAGTTAACGTTATGGACTGAGCTACAGGAAAAAACGTTACCATTACCGCCTATGTAAAAACAATTAAAGATTTTGACCCAAATTAGAAGCTCAATTCCAGAGGTTGTCAGACAGATTTATGGATGATTTCACCTTGTACACCACCGAAAATGATGGTAAGTAGTTTTTTATTTATACCTAGATATTATAAATTGTTTAAGATAAATGTTATTGATAAAGATCAGCAAAAACTCAAGAAAATTTTCGCTTTTAAAATGCATTACTGGCACGGGGCTGAACACTTGTTTTAGGCACAATCATAAATTTGTTTACTTCCGAGAGATCCGAAAGGAATGTGTTTACTACATTGAAAAGGCCAGAAATAACTTTTAAATATTATTAAATTACTATGACACAATATAGTCTTTGTTATTTAATATCACTCTGGTCTACAGGAATACCTGATAATCAAGGGAGATAACACACTTCATACGAGTAATGTGAGATTCATCATCGTATGTGCCTTTATCCAATGATTTGACCCCTGGTCAGCAGATATCATATGCACAAAATGACAGACAAAAACAGTTACATGTTTTTAGAAAATCATGAATTATTATTTTTAATGCACATGAGAAAAACAAAAGATATTGTCATTTCTCAGTGAAAAAGTGGAAGGGTCAAACCTTCTTGAAAACAATCTTTCTGCACCTATTCAACTATTAAGCTAGTTAGCTACTACCCATGGTTCTAATACACAAGGTTTAAATGAAGGTGGCTAAGCCACAAGGGAGAAGCATATGTCTTTCCTTGTGATTAAACTTTCAAGAATAGATTTTTCTCTCTCAATAATACTTATGTAATAAAACTATTTAAATCAAATGATAACACAGCCTGAGTATTTTTTGTTTTTGTCTTGTTGCAGTTCCAGACATATCATTATTTTTCAACCTGAGATGGCAAACTAGAGGTTTTAAAAAGTCCTGAATAACTGGTAAGCATTTTGTTTTATTAATCAAGCTCTAATTGTTTATTTCTGGTATTTATGCAATTGAAATTACAGTCGGTATGTTAAGAATATGCTAATATGAAAACTGTTGCTATGGTCTTGGTATTAAATGAAAAGGCTTAGTTACAGATCGTTTGGACTCAATATTTCAAGTTAAATCTTGCGGCAACTGTTTCTCACGTAACACTGCAAACTATATTTAGCGCTATTTTGATCTGTCGTTATTTAATGACGCCATAATACATGTGATGTCACAATGTTTCCGTTAAGACCTCAGCTGGATTTCTCACTGATAAAAGGTTTTCACTGAAAAACATGTAAAAAAACATTTTTTTCTCAAATGGAATTATGTGAAAGGACAAGTTTTGAAAATGTGCACTATATTGCACTCTTATTATAAGATACGGATGACTTTCCGAGTAGTTTAGAGTGGTTTCAACAGTATTGAATACATGATTTCCACTAGTAAGAATAATTATTTTGGTGTTGTTTTTTTTATAAAACCTTCAGTTTTGCATAATTTCTCTGTCAAAATGCACTTTAAGGCACAAGAAAATTTTATAGAATGCTTTATCAGGGTCTATGTATTGTAATTAAAGGTTATAATCAGAAGTGTTGTCCTTGATTTGACTAGTGGAGGTAATCTCCAAGAAATTACTTATACATACTCATTGTATTCAAAATAAATGAATATAGCGACGAAAGTGTCATTGCCTCATGATGCTCATAGTGCTAAAACAACTTTATTTTTTTTTCAGAAATGGACAAAATACAAAAATTTATTCAGAATATTATACCGATGTAGATCACATAAAAATATTTGGAAAAATCAGAAGTATGGATTTCAATATGGGACAACATCCCTAATGCGCCTTGAAATGAGGAACTCAAAAGTCACGTGTAAAGAAAAAATCTCTGTGTAGTGATATTGGACATATTTCTATTTTTAGCAAATGACTGAACTTAATTATTTGTGGTGATTAGGAAAGTAGAGGAACATAGAATAAATGTGTAAAAACTATGGAGCTATTGAATGTGTTCAAAGTATTAAATTTTCAAAGAACTTATTGTGTTAAAAAGGGGATATTTTACCACAAGGAGCCGCATCACAACAGGATGTTCGGAGTTTGCTAATTTACGGAAAAAGTAATCTCACTTCGTACCCCGAAAATTTAACCGCACATGTGAAAATGTCACAGCATCGAAACAAGCTATCATACATATCCAAGTTAACGTTATGGACTGAGCTACAGGAAAAAACGTTACCATTACCGCCTATGTAAAAACAATTAAAGATTTTGACCCAGCTTCGGGACACAATCTGTATGTCAAATCATCACGGGTATACTTGCAACAAATGGAGTACTTGAAAACAACCCATCCCGAAGTATTAGCTTTTCTACAATTAGGCCATCATGTTATAAGGAGGAGTGATAACTTCTGGGCAGGTCTTTTTTCTGATTTGGTCATAGAACAGGTTTTAATGAGAAGCTTAAAGACGACACGTGGGATGACTAGAGGAAGAGGTATGTCAGAGGGTCAGCGAGCTCAATGGATTTTATCTATGCCAGACTGCGCAGGAAATGAACAATGCTTGGCGCAAGAGTTTACTGGAGTCAATTATGGAACAAGTGAACAACATAAAGAAGGTGGGGAGTCAAGGAGATCTAGAGACTGCCAAGATTTAAGAACATTTTTATCGTTTCTTATTAGCAGAAGTCCTTTTTTAGAGGAAACGAGTTTGCAAAACATAGAAACAGGGGTCTCGGCGGACAAATTTGTCAATGTTGATCATTCGAAGGAATTAGGCATAAAAATACTGAAGTCCATGGATGGTAAAATTAGATGAATTTTCATTTAAAAGGAAAAAACAGGCCACTATCTTAAGTGTAAAATCGGCTATCAAAGTTGATGATGATGTCATTATTGTTGATTCACAGCTTCTCTTCCAGCGCTTTCTTGCTGCATCAAATGGCATATATGAAGATCAGTCCGAAATATTCACCTATGAACTCAGTAGTCATCCCAGCTCAATGTTTGATTCAAATGGTCCCATGCGAACAGCACAAAAGTCTAGTCTTGCAGATGCTATTTGGGGAAAAAGGGCGATTGTTGCGCATTTGAAATGAGCGGAAACGACGAAACTCAGTATGTTATTGATGGCGGCTCTCTTCTCCATCGTATACACTGGCAAATTTGTCAAAGGTACATTGACAGCGTAGAACGGAAATACAGTAAAGCTTTAGTTGTATTTGATGGATATGCTTCGGGTCCAGAAACTAAAGATGCCAATCACCAGCGGCGCACCAAAGGAATCATAGGCACAAAAGTTTCATTCACAGATAGACCTCCTTTCAAATCTAATAAAGAAATGTTTCTAGGAAAAAATTGAGAATAAGCAGAACTTTATAAACCTCCTGAGTGCAAAGATGGTAGAATCAAAACAAAACATGCAGATGCCGATGCTGATGCATTGATAGCCCTTACTGCCATCGAATCAGTGAAAACAAAATCAACTGTTTTACTTGGAGAGGACACTGATCTTCTGGTACTACTCCTTCATCATGCGGACGTTACATCAAATTCGCTGATATTCAAATCCGGCAATGTGTCAAAAATAAACACACATATTAAGATATGGGATATTTTAAAGACCAAATTGCTGCTTAGTGAGGAGCTATGTACATTGTTACCTCTAATTCATGCTATCAGTGGTCGTGACACAACTTCAAGAATGGTCGGTGTCAGTAAGGCAGCGACCCTAAAAAAATTTGGAGAACATGACTTTCTCAATACTCAGGTACAGTTACTATGCAATGCTAACGTTAAGGGTGATGTTATTTCTGCTGGTGAAAACATTATTTCCTCTTTATATAATGGTGTTCCATATGAAGGACTGAATGTTCTCCGCTACAGGAAGTTTGCTGCAAGAGTATTGACACACAAAACATGTGTTCAAATTCATACTTTGCCGCCAACATCAAATGCGGCTTCATCTCATAGCCAGAGGGCTTATCTTCAAATGAAAATGTGGATGAACAAGGACAATCTAAATCCGTGTGAATGGGCTTGGAAAGTCGCTAATGGATACCTTGTTCCAGTTAAGTCTACAATGGACGTAGCTCCCTGTAAATTGCTGAACATTATTCGATGCAATTGTAAGACAAACTGTGACACCAAAAGGTGTACTTGTAGATAAAACGGCCTCGAATGTTCAGTAGCTTGTGGCGAATGTAAAAGAAACTGGTTGTACAAATTCGTGCAAAACAGTTGATATGGTCGATTAAGTGACAATCAACTTCTAAAGATTTATGTAGAATATGCAAAAACATAATAAGCATAATTAAGGGCTTTCGGTAAAACAATTGCATGGTTTTGTTATCATATTCAGTAAATATTTTGGTTTAAAAAAAGTATCATACCGGTCAATCGTTTTTTATTGTTGTTATAAAATCTATTGAATTTACGAATTGGTCATTATTTGATCGATCTAAACACTTAACATATATATTAAATTAATTTGAAGACTCATAATATAATTTGATCTTTATTAAGAAAATATAAATTCCCATTTTTTTATCAAAAATACTACATTTTCACCCAAAATTATTACTTTCTATATTTCAAAAGTCATCACAGTTTAATATGTTTTATCATTGTTATAAGATGTATTGACTTGATTAAAAATTATGTACGTTGCTATTTTCGTTTTTAGTTATAACAAATTTCCAGTTTTCGGCGATTTTTCATAAAAATCCAAGGTTTTCACCCAACATTTTTAATTTCCTGATCTTTGCAGTTCATCAACTTTTAAATAAATCATTACTGTAATAAGATCTATTGACTTTCTTAAAAATTGTGTCCGTTGCTATTTTTGTTTTTTAGTCACGGCAAATTTCCAGTTTTCGGCGATTTTTCATCAAATTCCAAGGTTTTCGCCCATAATTTTCAATTTCCTGATCTTTGCAGTTCATCAACGTTTAAATAATTCATTACTGTAATAATACCTATTGACTTCATTAAAAATTATGAAAGTTGCTATTTTTGTTTTTGAGTTACGGCAAATTACCAGTTTTTAGTGATTTTTTACCACAAATCTTGGTTTTCACCCAAAATTAACAATTTCCCTTCATCAAAACATTCTCGATTTTTTGTATGTTCAACAGTACACCTAAATCAGCTTGGAAAACTAGAAGAACATTATGTTGCAATTAGTTTGAGGTTTGGTCATATTTTGGCTAGAATGACTGGACTATTTGATTTATCACCTGATTCATTGAAATGAGATATAACAAGACTGACTTAAATTGGATGTAAACCAAATATGATTTAGAATTAATCCCATGTTACATCTCCTTATGCATCGCAGACTTTTAGATGATAATTCCTAAAACATCCCATATTTCGTGAATATAAACAAACATCAACAGTAAAATAAGTCGGTATGTCTCTTATTTGATTTAGCGATAGTTTTATGTAAAAAATTAAACTATTAAAGTGCTTCATGTAAAATTCACACTGATGTCAACATGATTGTTTTATTTATTCTTGATTTTTTCGAAGAATTTATGTCAAACCTTTAACCAAGAAAGTACGCCATGTTTCCCGGTTTTCAACATACCTTACTAATGTCATGAAATATCTCCCGGAACCTTGTCTCATTTAAAACTCCGCTACTACTCTGAACTATTTCTTTAGAAATAGCATAGATGATGTTTAATTGACGGACAAAATTTTCCTCTTCTTGATCTCCGGGTCTTCGTTTTAAAATTTTTATCATCAATTTTAAATCCATATCCTTCAGTTTTTCCTCTATAGAAATGTAAAATGTTTTATGTATGTCATGCTCGAAGATTGTTTGTTATAAATATTATAGGTTCAGTGGTATAAACTTGACTTTATTTTAGTGAACAACTTTATATTTTAACAATACATTAAGCGTAAATTCAGAATGTTTTATGTTTATATTGTATAGCATTTCATAATTTCATGTTTTGTTAAGCTTTTAGACGGTTTGTTATGACTTGTTTTGAAGGTCGTCGATGACCAGAAGTTGCTTTATAGGTTTATAGTATATTTTCGACAATTGATATAAATAAAAGAGAAACATCAACAGAAATATACATATAAAATTGAGAATGGACATGGGGAAAGTATCAAATAGTTATCAAAGGTACCAGGATTGTAATTTAGTACGCCAGACGCGCGTTTCGTCTTCATAAGACTAATCAGGGACGCTCATATCGAAATATTTATAAAACCAAACTAGTACAAAGTTAAAGAGCATTGAGAATTCAAGATTCAAAACAGTTTTGCCAAATACGGCTAAGGTAATCTATGTCTTTAATAAGAAAATACTTAGTTTTCGAAAAATTCAAAGTTTAGTAAACAGGAAATTTATAAAAATGACCACCTTATTGATAATCATGTCAACACCGAAATGTTGACTACTGGGCTTGTGATACCCTCGGGGACGATACTTCCACCAGCAGTGGTATCGAACCAGTGGTTTAAATAGTTATCAAAGGTACCAGGATTATAATTTAGTACGTCAGACGGGCGTTTCAACTTCATAAGACTCATCAGTGACGCTCAT
Source organism: Mytilus galloprovincialis (assembly GCA_037788925.1). NCBI lineage: Eukaryota > Metazoa > Mollusca > Bivalvia > Mytilida > Mytilidae > Mytilus > Mytilus galloprovincialis. Next base: position 22,572,054 of record CM075338.1, on the reverse strand, counting down.
ATCGAAATATTTATAAAGGAGACATAAAAGCAGAAATCTGCCTTGATCGACTTTTTGTATGCTGTTAGAATGTATGTTTGATATATGATTGAACAAAAACCTTAACTAAAATGAATTTGTCTCGTTAAATTGTTACATTGTTTTATCGGAAAGATTGTGTTGTATATTTGCAGTTTGACAAATCCTTATTTAGATCATTGAGAAGCATCATATTTCTCAAACAATAGACCGTGTTAAAAATGTTTATCTCATCTAAATAGGAATATCTCTATGTGTGTTATGTACCTTTAAGAACTTACTCAACCGATAAAATATGTAAAATTATGAATAATAATTTCAGAACTTATTTTTATAATCGGTCTTCCACGTTCTTTCATTCCAGTATTTTCTTCGCACTCATATGTTGTCAAGTTTTAATTATCAACATGTCAATTTAAATCCTTTCAAATTTAAATGTTGTTATTTTTTGTGATATGCTGTTAATACAAATAGAAAATCATTTAAAGGCTACAAATAAGAGGAGATATGCATATATTTTCAAATTGCAAACCTCAATTAATTACCTTAAGTAATAAACTTACTATTTGGCGGAAATAGTTGTTGCCGTTCATTCTGTGTTAGTTTTATGCGTTTCTGTATTTTTGTGTTTCCATGTTCGACAAAATCTTCAAAAATCTGATGATTTTTCTGTCCGTAAATATCCTTATGTATTTCTTCTAAGACGTCACTCGGACAATGTGTACTAAACTGATAGTGTATTAAAGGATATACTATGCTTGTTAGTCCATACTCTACCAATAAGAAATTGTTTTCTTCAGACGAGATATGCTCAAATCTTCTTCTACAACAGAGTTAACGCAACATATATTCTTACTATAATAAGATAAAAATACTATACATGTATGACCACTTCAGGAACCAGATGTTCAGTAGTTGTCGTTTTTTTATGTTATTCATAAGTGTTTCTCGAATCTTGTCTTTTTTATATTGGATAAGACCGTTGGTTTTCCCGTTTGAATGGTTTACAGCAGTGGATCTTCTTTATAGTTTGCTATTCATGATGAGCCAGGGCCTAGTGTTGAAGACCGCACTTTGACATAATGGTTTACTTTTACACATTTTTACGTGGATGGAGATTTGTTTCATTGGTTCTAATACCACATCTTCCTATATCTCACAACGAAAAATCTGAGTGTTGACTGGCTAGTGGTTACAGTTGTACAACTACTTATAAAAAACACACATAAAAGATTCAAGGAATCCTATTTCAAAACTATTTTGGAAATTATATAATTTTCCCAATATTAAACACTTTAAACAGTTTGACGGTAAACTAATAATTGATAATCTAATCAAATTGCGTAAGATTCAATAACAATGATCATGACCCGTTCATATCACAATAAGTTAAAGAGGAAACATGGTAGGAAAAAAATGACAAATATAAGTTATTTGTTTGACAGACAAAAACGAATAACAATTTTTCCATCAAACAGTTTGATACATTTTCATAAAACGTGTTATTTTATGTATTGTAATGTTTCGGATCTAACCTTTGCATAGTTTAGGCAATAGCTCATTTTGCCTTCAACAGTCTATGTTATGATTGATTTAAACATTTCATTACATTTAAAAGTAATCTTTTTCCCGATCGGTGCTGTGTTTTTCGTCAGGAGGGCTGAAATGAACAGGTGCATAGTAATCATCGATTTTTTTCACAAAATTTTATCATGCACTATAGTATGGTGTTTAGCTTTAAATATTTTAATGCAAACATATGTTCGAAATAATAAGAACAGAAACCTTACTTACTTTCTATCAGGAAAAGGAAAATCTTTAGAAATATGCACACCTTTAACATTCAAACCGTCTAAAAAGAGATATAATTTTTTAAATGAAATATTAGGTTTAAAACCAGATTTACTTAAATAATGTTGAACTCATATAAAAACACAACAAGAAAAGCTTTGAAAAATCGTGAAACAAATGTTACAAAACATATGTTAGGCATGAATGTATCAATAGCTTAGGTAAAACTGGCTGTTGCAAATCCGTACATATACACATTGTAATATCACAAAGAAAGTCCTTTCAGGACTAAAACTATGCATTTTAATATGAATTTTTGTAAACAGGAATATATCCTAAAAATAGAAATTAAAAAAAGAATAGGAGCATAGGGTTTTAACTATTGTTTGTGTGGGTAATGATGCATTTGCACTGTAAGTTATTTAGCCGACTAGCAGTCTGCAAACGTGCTTGTTTTTATATCGAGTAATCATTCTTAGATGAAATTAATATTACACTTTTTGAAACCCTTTTTATCAATTTTCAATTACCATTTACTAAATGTATGTTTCGTTTTTGATGTGCCGTTTCTGTGTATTCAAGCCACTCGTCTTGAACGTACACAAATATATTCCATTTAAACCACCAATATATCAATCCAATTATACTTTTATTGCAATAAATTGGGAAAAAAACATCCGACCAATTAACAGACCAGGTTTTTAATAAAAACTAATTTATGTCACCAAATTCTAGATTTTTGTGAAGATGTTTTTAGATAATGATATTAATATGGTTAACAAAAGCAATTCCAGTCTTTTTTATGTTTAAAAAATTGCAAGTTAATTCCACAAACTTATCAGATAGTATACATTTCGTTTTTGTGAATTGTGTAAAAATTTATTGATGAGTAACCGCCTTTTTTATTTTATAGATCGTTTATCGAAGCCAGAACAAAAATATTACACCGCTGGATTTAGTACAGACATGAATAGTTTTTATGATAAAAAAATATATTTAAAAATGTATTCAATAAAACATACTACCGTCGAATAATTTTCTCGATAACATCCGATTAACAGACCAACCACCCATATAGCCGTATACCGAGTGTCGATACTGAGACATTTCCACATTATGTGTTTATCTATTTATGTTTATGCAGTATGAAAAAGATTAAAATCGTATCAGAAATATGGATATGGCCACTTCAACAAGCTTAGAACGATAATTTCCAATGTATGTTCTATAATTTGAAGCGCGAGGTATGTCATAACAGATATGTATTGGTGTAATAACGCCAACTCATAGTTCGTCACATCCAGTTGAAAACGAAAAAAGGTCGAAAAATATATCCTCCTAATTTGGACAATTGGTAATCATTTCTTCATTTATTTGCACTACAAAATGTCTGGGTCATAAACATTACCTCGGGTATTTTGCAGTACCTATATCATGTATATGTTCTTGTTTTTTTATTAGGGATTTCTATAGAATACAGTGGAAGCTTGAGTTTACATGTTTTTTAAATCTTATACACAGGAAAATTTTGAGGAAATAGACGTATAAAAGACATTATAAGGCAGACTAGTGATATCATCCAAAAATAATCTTTGTTTGAAATTTAACTGCTTGTTGGCATATGAGATAGATATTTGGTCATTTATTGGTCCAAACTATATTCTAATATGATGCGGCTTGATTTTAATTTTTCGAGAAAAAAAATGTTCGAACCGCTGTTGTCTTATATGAAAATTTACTCAAACTTTTGAACTGATTATTAAAAAAACCCTTGACAGGGATGATTGAAACAACCAGTATATCAGCGGACAACATTTTGGACAAAGGTCACATAGTGTATTCATAAAAAATATTCTTTGTTAATCATGTTTAATACGACTTTACATTTGACAATCGTAGGTAAATTATCTAACGTTTCATTACAGTAAAAACATTATGTGTCATACACATAGATATTTGGTATTCAAAAGAACCATTATAGTTGTAATTGGGGTTTTAATGGAATATTATGACAACTATAGGTTACAAGAGGTTGTACACCGATAAAAACGGGATGATAACTTGATTGGTTGAAATCCAGTTATTTTCAATTTCTGTTTTTGTCTTAAATACTGGACATGATAAAATTTAAATCATGCCAAGTACTTCTTAATTTGGATCAAAAATGAATTCTGCATATTTTTTTCTTAAAGTTCATAAAGACAAGGACTAATAGGGCAAAATCAAGTGTGGTATTACGCCCATATAGTTCGTCTCAGTTTTGGCCCATCAATGCTATATCTCTAAACTAACGTTAGCAAATTCTGTTCATCGTACAAGGGTTACACACATTATCAATCCGATAGCGGTTATACGCTTCGACTTTATCTATTTTTGTAACACAATATATGATGTATCGTGATAAGTACATGTAAATGGGGTACCATTCGGGTCAGCTATTTTGTCTGTCGTAAATGATTATAATGAGAATTGCCATGCCGCAACTTTAGATGTAATGTTATTATACACGTCTTTTTATATGACAACTAAAGACAGACATTCTTCATCCAATAACACATTTTTATATGGGGTTCACATCATAGTTTATATATGATTCGTCGAAAATTCAACTCAACAATAATAGTTCCTCAATTTGCTTTAGAAAGTTTTTTTTTAATTTTCAGTCAAACTAACCGTCGATTTGATCTCCAAAGACTGCAAACGGCAAATTAATCTGAGATAAAAATAAGTACAGATACAGAATATAAAGCTTACACATGCAGATAACTTTTTCTAGGTCTGTTTGAATGCATATTATAGGTGTTAGAATTGCTGAAAAAGTACACCATAAAAAAAAAGCAAAGAAAAAGATTCCTCCATAACGAACACTATCTCCATAAAATTCCTTTGTTTAAATAAGTAGGTTTTTTTTAAATAAACAATATACTATTCTTTCTTACAATCGTCAATGGCCATCAAAGTAATACTGAGCTACATGTACATCGAATAAAAATCGACATTATTCAAATAAATATCACTACACCTTTTTGTCTTTTTCGAGTTAAAAATGAATATTTACGGAAAGTCTTTTACTTGTAAAAATAGAGTTGTAATACAAACTCTACAATTCAGAACACATTCAGCTTTTATTTCGTATTTAAATTTCTATCCGAAGCAACTGTTTTCATCTTTTTTTTTCAGTTGCATTCCTCTACTACTCAACATTTATTAAAATGTAACCTACCTTTTTCACAAACAAGTAATTGAATTTGTGGTTCCCTTGATGCCTAAAAAACGAATGAAATATTAAAAACAGACTTATTTTCTCAGATACTTTCTTCTGTTTTTGGCTCTATTTTTTCTTGTTCGCGGCAATTTAGTTTAATTTGCGATTTAAAATTTACAAAATACAGTTCAATAGTGAATAGTGCAAGTTTTAAATCTGAGCGACGATTGTAATTTGTGATATATTTCTACTTACAAAAGTCGAGAACATCAATCGATTGCAAACATTAGTAGGTTTTTAGTATGTATCAATAAGTGGAATTACGATCGATTCCAGTTTTTTATTGCGTTATCGGACCTTATTCACAAATTAAAGTAGGGTAATGCTTCCCCTTTTGTGAGTCTTTCACTCTTTAGTTGAGTGTTTTCGATTGATTATTTGTTAGCAAATTGCAGTTTTGAAGTATATATGTGTTCAATATAGGTATAGAAAGATGTGGTATGAGTGTCGATGAGACATCTCTCCATCCAAATAACAATTTATAAAATTCAAGCATTATAGGTCAGGGTACACCCTACAATGCGGACCCTTGGCTCACACAAAACAACAAGCTTTAACGGGCCTCAAAATAACAAGCTTCAAAAAATTCAAACGGTAAAAAAAGTCTAATCTAAAAAAAAACAACGAAAAACGAGAAACACGTCAAAATTACATAAACAAACGACAACTTCTGTTTATCATAGTAGCTGTTTTTATCAGCATTTTTTGTATTTTTCATTTCAACAAAACTGCTTATTGAAAAAAAAAAACAAATCGACATTTTCATTGGAAATATATCTAAAAAATAAATGATAAATTTAATTATATGAGACAAACCTGTTGTGGTTGCAAGTTTCTAGAAACCCATTCATATGCATCACTTTGTGTGGCTAACACTTCATTTGATTGAGAACAGGATATGCGTCGTGTCATATCAAATTTAAACTGTTCGTCTTTTATCATGTTTAATAGACCTGTTAATGCTATATGTAGGTTTTTTTCATCGGAAGTCCAATTTATAAAATATAAAAATGCATCTTGTTCAATTTCGTGCAGAAAGCTCATAGGACCCGTAAAATTAAACAATTTAGACAAAAACATGGCATCCATTTCTGAGTGTTTAATTCCATTTCTCACTGAATACTGACAACAACAATCCTTTGAGTCTGTCTGGCAAGGTTTATCAAATTTTACAAAAAGTTTGTTCCATTCATATTGATTAATCCATGACTTTTCATTTTTTTTTATATGGTTCTTATTACATTTACAACACGTTTTTGTCTCCATCAAATGGTATAAATTATGCTGGTTGTGCACCAAAAATTCATCAAATCCAGTCATGCATAATCGATTTATCATATAGGTTAGAATATCAGGTATGTGAAGAATTAATATCTTCGACACTGATACATCACTTGTGTTAATCTGTTTCGGAACAAATCTTTCGCTGCACTCTTTGATATTCAACGGACAGAAATGTGAATCAGCATTATCGTCAAATTTATACAACGCGTTCCATTGTTTTTCAGAAATCACTTTTTCATAATTTGAAGAATTGGTGATGCATCTACAGCATGAGTATGTTTTCATTCTTTTATGATAAAGTCCGTGTTTTTCCTGTTGGAGTACTTTTTCTATATTCAGGTTATTTGACGTGCAATATTCAAATATTAACATCTGGAGTATCAAGGCTGGATACTTTTCTGACATATTAATAAATTCACATAACCTTGTATTGTTTAAGTCTAAAGAGTTCAACTCAGGAAGTCTACCTAAAGACATAAAAAAAGATAAAGCATCCTAATTTTAATTACAAGACTGCATATAGTTTCAGTAGTGTTTATGTTTATCATTTAAGGTAATACGAAACACTTTTGAAGAAGGGAGGATAAAGTGGCAATGTTTTTAATAGTATATACAACACATTGTGATAGCTTAAGCCGAATACATGTTTACAAGGTATGTCCAATGTCCTACTTTATAGTTTGTACGATTCTATACTTTCGCGTTGATTGTATCTTCTTAGTTGATTAACGAGATTAAAACTATGGTTAAAATCTGTTGCCCTAATTACCTCATTGAAAAGAGACGACGAGTTGTCTCAGTGGCACTCATACCATATTATCTTATATTATTATACGATAGAACAGATTCTGACAGCTCTGCTTAAGTTTTACCACAGAAACGTTTAGCCGTCGAAAAAGTTAAATCTTTAGTTTGGCATATAGAATATCATCTATTAAATTTACAGTTCTAGTAAATGCCTCCTATTAAAGAATTAGTATGCCTTTAGTATGTCAAAGTATTAATAGATGATAAGAAAAAACAACAACAACAACATAAACAAAAACATAAATTAGGCATTTCATTCTTACCGAATAGTCCAGTTTTATCTGTATCAGCTTTAATACAACGTATATGCGATGATACCAACTGCAGTACTGCCTGTTTATAAATTTCATAAACAAATCTGTACGTCAGTAAACAATTCATGATTCTTGTATTTCATTTTACCTGTTTACACTATATAATGATATCAATTAAGGCCCTTGTATACTGTTTAGGAATAACAGAACACACTAATTACTATGTAAGCACATTATAAATCACAACTTGGTTGATCATTGTGTCCCTTTGTACGTAAATATTGTACATGTTGTAAAGTCACAATATAATTTCTTTTTGTATTCAACTTAGCATTTTGATTTTTAATAAGTGATAATAATTTGGAATGCTAATATTCATTCGTTTACATTCATACATGGAAGGGTCTTAATTTACCAGAACATACATTCATTCACTATTGTATTGGATACCTATACTTCGTAAATGTGTTTGATATTCCTGAATATGTGAGGCGCTTCGCGATACCTCTTTCTTACTTTTTAACATCAATTTTATCAGAGTCGGGATTATAATGAGGTAGAATGAATCAGACGTGGACCCTTAACAACTCGTAAAACATTTGATAGTAAATAACATCTAAGACTGTTTCATCTAGCAATATTTTTTAAATATTTCACTTTGACTTTTCTACACTTAAGACAAGTTTCCTATCTCAGAAAAGACAAATTGAAAGAATTGGTATTTTTTTGTTTCATGAAAATAAGAATGACTAAAATAGCTTCGTTGGGAGGGATAAATCCCACACTACGAAAATTCAATCTGATTAAAACAAAAAAAATGTCTGAAACTGACTTTATCATGATGCTTGATTTCTTGAATGACCACACATTGGTTATAGTTGGAGGACATGATTTTTTCAACAAACTAGAGGTATTACGATTGAAACCAACTGTGCCCCTCTTCTTGGTGACGTGTTTCTTTATACTTATGAGGCTGACTTCATACAGAAACTTCTTCGGCCAATTTAAAAAAAAGGAAGCAATAACCTTTAACTTTCTTTATTGAAATATAGATAACGTTCCCTAACTTAACATGCTGAATAATTCAAAATTTTGTGACCGTGTTTAACGCATCTATTTCATTGAATTTGTGATAACCTTATATATTTGTTTTAGCTACTCTTACGTTAGCAATTAAAGGCCATCATGTTACCTTTCGACAATTGTATAACAATATAATCATCATCATATTGGTGCGTCAAATGAAGACTTGAAATTGACATTTTGAGGTTATGCCCAAGACGGCTAATTATATCATACTATATAACTACACGAAAAGACAGCAACAATTACATTATACTTTACCTGTGTAATATCATCCCAATATTGATTAAACAGATCATCTGAAACTTTTCCTTCAATTTTTCGAGCAGCTTTATTTCTTACGAATCTAATTTTTGAAAACATTGCACTGTTACTTGTATCAGATGTTTCTGGGTACTTGTCACCTACTTTTAATGCTGTGCATGTTCCCAAGAGTTTGATCATGAGTCGTATGTCGAATTCATTAGATGTTACCGTTCCCCCTAAATTAAATATGTAAATTGTAAATACAAATCTGCTTATTTACGATAATAATAAATTCATCTCATGAGCACTGGTATAATTAAAGTTTTAGAAAGTTCATATATTGCTAATCCAGCCGAGTTATACACTTGAAGACGATACATTTCAAGGGGAAGTTAAACACTATACTCCTCCTTTCGTTTGTTTCCTTTTTTTTATTGTACACTGAGTAAACTAAAACTACTTTCATTCTTTATCTGCAATCGATATGATCGTAGAATAAATATATACTACCGCATACAAAAAACTGTTTTGATATATGGCAACTGTTAAAGGCATTATTTCTATATCTTGCAATTTCCGTAAATGTGAAAAGTTGATGATTTCAGAAAGTATGCAATTCTTAATTTATGTGGGAATGATTTAAACACAAACGTTAGTGGGCTATCTGATGCCATAACACTTATGGAATAAATACAAATACGGTTTATGTCCTAAATATCATACCACAAGAATGAATCATTAAACGGATGAATACCCAATTGAATCCAATATAAAATTTCAGAAAAATCAATACCGAATACTCAGAGGACATTTCTTTTTTTCTGCACTCCTTGTAGCATGGGATCTGAGATTCCTGTAAATCTAGACATGCTTTGATCACAGTTGCAAATAAAATTGTCTTTAAATTACAGAACTATTCCCCTCGATAGTTCGCTCAAGAATGGTTGCATTCAAGTTGTTGTCCTTATTCATGTTATTGCTTTATATGATATTTTGTTTTCGTTAGATGCTTGTAAACACACAAGGTAATGAGGTTTATCGAATTTATTTTTATTTTTCAGCTTGATATGCCGTATGAAGTCTGCTTCTTTTTTTAAGCTTTACCGTGACGTACAATTGCTTATCTGTACACCTCAACTCGGTCTTAGAATCGAAATTGTCTTATTATCAACCATTCCACATCGCCGAGTTTTTAAAGTTACAAATTATTCAACAGTCACACAGATAAACTTGGTTTAGGGAACCACTTTAACAAATGCACATCAGCAGGGAAAACAACACAATTTCAACTTCATACATCCTTCAAAGTCATGTTTTTGAATTCACGACAAAAAATCGTTTGAAAGCGTTATATTTGTTATCAAAGCTTATTTCCAAAACATTATCTGTGAGCAAATTATGAAAACGGTATGTATAAATACATCATAGACATCAGAATTGGTATCATTGTTTAAGGTGTGGGACTTAGTATTTCGAAAATTCAAAGTTTTGTTAACAGTTCTTTTATCATTATGACCATATCAATGATCATTCATGTCAAATAGAGAAGTGCTGACTACTGGGCTGGTGATACCCTTGGAAAATAAAACTCCTTCCGCAGTAATAAAGACCTAATGGTATTTTTAGAAACATGTATCGATTTCATTCTAAATACATTTACTACATCAAACATGTTTAATCGAGAGTGTATGACTTTTTTATAGAATGATTGTCAATCTAGAACATGGTTTTGAACTCAAAGATATGTTATTCAGCATAGTCAGTCTTTTTTATTATCTGTTTTGGCTTGCGTAATAATGAAATTCAACACTCATTTTGTACCTTCGGCGTTTTTATATAATAGATCCCACTGGTAATTGCTGATACTGTCGTCTTTCTTCCTATACTTATTTTCGAGTTCTGGCTTATATTGGAAAAGTGTTTTTTGAAGCTGGTTTGGTTGGATCTCATAGTCAAATTGCATCCTAACAACTGGACATACAACTCTAAACAGAAGATGAACTATTCTCAAAAAATTTGTTGCTTCTTTCTTTATAATAACTAAAACGAAATAAAAAAAATAAATAATTGTTCTGCCCTCAAAATAAAGAAGTATTTTCATTACAGATAAAAAAAAAAGAAGACAGAGTTTAAAATAAGATATCACAAAGAAATATACATTGATGTATTTATTGAGATTCAATGAACAGTGGCAGTATTTCATTATATTTTATGAAACATAATAACATTTTTTCTCTTAATTACGTGTTATAACAAGAATTAATTTCTGCGCAATTTGATCCGATGATATTGTTTTAACCACAAACCTACTAAAATCTCTATGAATGTAATATGTGTTGTTTCCATAAAACTACAGTCGTCTGTTCAAACAGTAAATAAATCATTTATTTCATATACTTATAACAATTGTATAAACTAATTGAAACAGAAGATGTGGTGTCAGTGCCAATGAGACAACTTTCCATCCAAATAACAATTTAAAAAAGTACAGTCTTCAACACGGAGCCTGGCTCACACTGAACAACAAGCTATAAAGGGCCCCAAAGTTACTAGTGTAAAACCATTTAAACGGGAAAACCAACGGTCAAAACTTATTTTTGGATTATCTTTGACATGTTTGATTAAAAGGAAATATACCAATTGCAAAAAAAACGCATTTGAGCATTTAACAGATTGCTTTACTGGTAAGTTAAGGCAACTGTAACATACCGCTGTTTCAAAGTCACCAACCGATTGAGAGAAAACAAATCCGGATTACAAATTTAAACCGAGGGCAAAGGTTTCTCTGTTTTTGTTATTACATCAAATTCCGTTATTAATTCAACTCTTGATAAAGTTAATATGTGTCGTTACCAAAAGACACTAGAACTGTTTCAACATCGCCTTGTGAACTGCTCAAAGGAAAATACTAGTTATCAAATCTTTCTTATAATCATATTGAAAATTGATACAAAAAGCCCCCGTATTCAAGTCACGAACAACATTTGAGCTTCATTTTTCTATTGAAGATCTTCCTATAAAATTAGAAAGAACTATAATGTTGAATTCAATAAAATAAAAGTTCTTCAAATAAATAAATGATATATACTGAACTGTACGTACTCGTTTTTTTGTCAACTGATATACGTTCACAAGATTCAGGAACTTTACTGTCAAATGCTCCATTTTTTCTTATATCGACTTCATCTCCTTCCGCAGCGATTTGTTTATTCATCGCTTGAAAAAAAGAGTAAATGTATGATAAACTTTCAAACGTTCAACTGAAAGATATTCAATACATGTTGGTACATTAAAGTTATTAACGTGTTTGTGTACTATACATATCTTGCATATAGATTCTTAGTCTTTATCTTTTGATTTTTATACATTTGACAAGACAGTTTTAAAAACGGTAGCCTAATACTTCAAGGTAGAAAGATGATATTCAAATCAAACTTTATCTAGACGTGTTGTTTCAAGTAACAATCCAAAAGAAGACATGTCACCTTAAACGGACACATAAATCTGCCAAACGATCTTGTTTCTTACTCACTAATGACGCGTATTGTACTGTATTGGGAAATATATTTAATTCGGTAACTTTCTTGTATGTACTACCAGACTTATTTGTGCATTGCTTTGACTTTTTTTCGACAGTTGTATCGTATGTATGTATGTTTACACAGTTTTGACTACGGATCCAATAGTTTTGCACGATATGTATGTTTGTTTTAACTATCCACAATGTGACAATACAACGGAACTATAAACTACTTGTTTTAAATTGTGATATTTGACTATCTATGAAACCAAACTGTCTTCATTAAGCCAAGCATATAACAGCTGCTTTCTTTGGAATTCATTCAACCGTTTTAACTGTTATGGTTTTACAGACATTACATGTTTGAATTTTCCATAGAAAATATAAAAAAGAAGATGTGGTTTGATTGCCAATGAGACAACAATTCACAAAAGACCAAAATGAAACAAACATTAACAAATATAGGTCACCGTACGGCCTTCAACAATGAGCAAAGCCCATACCGCATAGTCATTACCGAAAGTTAAACTGAGACCAAATACTATGGTCATCTGATTACAGAGTAGAGTTCCATATAGTTAAACAAAAAAATACAATAACTTAATAAGGTATATTCCCACTACTGTAATTATATATATATATATAATTTCTAAATACAATGTTCTTGGTCAACTAATATTCTTTTGTCATATTCAGGAGTAGTTCTTTCGACGACATCCCCACTTATCTCCGCGGATTGTTGCATTGTACGCTTGTTTTCATCTTATGGTAAAAAAGAAAACAAATACATTTAAAAATTATTAAACGTTGTTAAATGATATTCCTAAAATTGTTCACACAATCTATGTGTACAAGAAATTACACTACAAATGTTTCGATTACAGACAATTCGTGTACAATATTGAAAATATCGTTTTGGACTAAGTGAACCTATTCATAAATGGATATTATTATGTTAAGAAATCCATTGAAATAGGTTCAAAATTTAAGTTGTGATTGTTAGTTTCAACCAGAGATGCAATGTATCAGGCAAATAGTTTGATTATTACATATTTATTTTGTGAATATTGATTTTTATTAAATAAAAAATGTTAATATTTTAATGTCACAGTAAATCCAAGATAAAGCATGTTTCTATGTTTTTGTAACTGATTATTAATTGATAACTGTTTTCCATACCTACAGATACAATTTGTTTGTTCATATTACATTCGAAATCAAACGGATGTAAAAGTCAAGATGCATACAAGATGTTTATTCAACTGTCTTAATAGGAAATGATGAAACACAAACATGCTTCATAAGACGAGCAACAACTTATACATGTTATAGTTGTTCACACATAACCAGTTACTTTTGAATTCACCATCCCTTTTTGTTTGCAAAAAGTATGATATTATTAATGAATTTGAGAAACAGAATATATATAACAAATACGAATAAACTTATTCAATACATAATCTCTGTCTCACGACAAGTATGTGTGATTGCCATGTGATAGAATTCTAGCTTTACAATAAAGGTAACCAGGAAAGTTTTAACACAAATTTAGTATAACGATCAAAAACAACACCGTCTAAAACTTCATGGAAAACAAACATTTAATTGACATTCTAAGACACAAACATTCAGTTCTTCATCATCAATTCAACAGGTGACAATATATAAACGGTTTGTGTTAAATAAAAGCATTGAGCATTTTAGATATTTAAATTTCAATTATTTCTATTCTTAAAAAAAGCTATATACCTGTTTTCCTTATCGAAAAGTACATTTGCACTGCTTGGAGTTTCTCAAAAATCCATTCGTGAAACGCAATTGCTACTGCAAATGAAAAGTGAACATTAGTATCCGTTCTGTTATTGTGTTCCTTTCCAATCAGGAGGTTGAATATGTTCGTTTTAAACATGCCATTTTTTATAATCTTTATATACTTTTTTACATTTGCCTTTGAATATTTTACTGTTCCGTTTCAGTAGGATTCCAAATTACTATTAGAATAATTGTTAGTCATTGTGTCCATTTGACTATCCTTTTTGTATATTTCGTCTCTCTTTTACTAGCTATGAGTTATGTTGTGTAGGTTGTTTTACATTTAAATGCAGGCTGACTTTGTCTTTTAAATAAGAGGAAATAATTTCGATAAGAAGTTATGATATCTTATACTATAACATTGCAATGGAATGTGTCTGTCAAATAACTTAGTACATGCACATTATGTAGTTGAGTAACAAGTAGTATTCCGCTGTTCAAAATTTATAAGTCGACAGAGAAAAAACAAATAACTAAACCTGAGGAAAAGGTATCAAATAAAAGAGAATAACGACACAACAGAGACACAACACCGAAATGTAACACACACAGAAACGAACTCTAATGTAACAATGGCCATTTTCCTTACTTGGTACAGGGCATTTTCCACTTTTTTTCAAAATCAGCCTTTTTGTATATAAATATAAACATGCCTTTTATGAGTATTTTTAAATTCAGAACAATAACTAAAAAAATCCTCTGATTTTTACAGCCCCTCTGACTATGTGATTACTAGGTATCTAAACATAATTCAACATTGAACATCTCTGAAATGTGATGTATCTTGGTCATAGGAGAACATCAGTTGGAGCCATTCTTACAAAAATAATGGATTTTATTGAGGACTACGTCAAAACATAGGCTCAACGAGAAGATGTTGAATTCGATCCTTTTTCATTATTGATCAAACGAATAAATCAGTTCTTTAAAAACACGTCGCATTGATTAGATGAAAACACTGTGAATGATCGATTAAAGACCGTTTTTATGGACAAAGAAGCTGTCAGACACTAGTAGAAAAAACATGAAGATTAAAGAAGACAGATTATTTGATTTCATCTAATTAGATATGTTGATTTTGTTCTCTCCATCGATGATTCAATCTGTTCTGATTGGGTTTCATAAGTATGTCTCAAACAACTATTTTAGTTGGAAAAAAAAGGTAGGCAAGATTATCTTATTTTGAAATTAATAATTCGCACGCCTTATAAGCAATATACCAACTGCACATGTATATGGTATATACATTTCCCAATTTAGTCGGTATTCAAGAATAGCAGATGATATCCGACTTTGTATTCTTGTGTTTCGGTATTTTTTGATTTCGTTGTCTTGATGCCAATTTTACAGTGATAGAGATTATAACACACTTTTCATTGTGGTTCACCTAATTTTACATTTTTCACTATTATGTCTGTTTGTTTTATCCACACATCGTTCTCAATAGAATAGAATTGTATGCAACTGTCGTACAAGTGAGACTTAAACAAGCTATAAAACTAATTTTAATCCACCATTTTCTACATAATGAAATGGATGCACTAAGTCAGGAATATCACAGTAGTTATCCATTCGTTCAAAGGGCTTTTGATTTCGCATCTGATTATGGACATTCCGTCTTGAACTTCTTCGGAGTTTTGTATTTTTGTGTTATTATTTTTTTTCTAACATGATTGCAGTCATCTGTATTATGGGTAATTCTGTAACATACAACTTCTTAAATGAGACGACCTTACTAGTTACTCAAAAGTATACTTGAGATAGTGAACTGGTATTGGATGATAAACCATGTAAGTGTGAACTTTTTTTTATTTCTTTGGAATAGCTTTGATAATACTATACAACTATTGACTTCCAAAGAGTATATTGTCACTTACCAATTAGTACTATAATGCAAAAAATGCATACACCAAACGTAATTCCCCAAACAAGCTTTAAACCTGCAAAAAAACATTTAGGTTGAGTGAAGGTTTGCACCTGTTCTAAGTCAGGAATCTGATGTTCAGTTTTTCAGTTTACTATTGTATTATAAATACAAATTGTCCTTTTTAATGTTTGAAGTGAGAATATTTAATGTTGAATTGAGAATTTTTAATGAGCTGAATGTTGAATACAATTTCGTTTTATACTATTTAATTACTGTTTAACTGGTTGTCCTATTATTACTATAGTGTATTAAAACTATGATAATTTATTTTACTATTGTTTAACATAATACAATCATGACAACGTTGTGTAAAATGGTAGTGGAAATTGTTAAACTTTGCGTGTTTTGAAATGGAAAGCTTTGTCTTTTGTTAATATGATTCTTGATGATGAAATTGAAAACCAACATTTATCGTGTTACATACTTCTCCCGTTTGATTATATATATGTTAAAGTTCATAATGGTGTATGCAAAGTCACATTCTTTCTCCCGAGCATGTATCAGATCATAAATTGACAATAGATCGCATTATGTTTATCAATCCTTACAAACACCTCTTAAAACTTACTTGCTTCAATTGGAGACAAACAAATATTTTCCAATTGACCTGGTGTTGTTCCATCCAAAGTTCCATACTGTCTTTAAAAGAACATTTTTCAACAATGAGTTTTTTTCAGTTTAATTTTTTTGTATGTGTTATACACTATTAGAAATATATGTTTAAAATTTAACAATGAAAGTTATGAAAAACGATTCATCTGATGCCGATGAATGCAAATTCTATAACATTTATCTATATGTGTTTAATTCCTGATGATGGAAATGTTTAACGACCTCGACTGGCTAGATAGCTTTCGCACGATCGTCCCCGGTTAGCGCCTTTCTTGACATTTAAACAATTTAGTTCTGCCATATTATATTTGATATAATTTCATATAATCTGATAAAGAAAAACAAATCGCCTGAATATGTAAACGCATAGAAAACTGAATTTGATAAACAAAATTAACAGATTAATTTGTTAAAGATAATTGATATGTTAAATTATAAAAAAAAATATACATATACAACTTGAAAGTAACAAATATAAAAGAAAAAACAAATAACATAAAACTGTGAGCCATAATCAACCGGAACAGGAAGTACAGGTAAATAAAAGATATAGAATAGCAGTAACGTTGTTGTAGTACAGCAGCAGTCACTTAAAGAGTAGAGAGTTCTGTCATGCAAACATCGTGTATGTAAAAGAGAAGGGGCAGTAAGGCCCTTACTTGGCCCAAAAGTTACTGCAAATTGAAAAGTTATCATACATAAATATTAAAATAAAAACAATATTTATAGAGCGCATTATATAATAACAAAAATTACTCTAAGCGCTTCACATTATAAAAATAGATAAAATACAGAAATACAGAAATCATAAAGTACAAAGAGAAAAGAAATAAAACAAATGAAAAATGCATGTACAAAGTCTTGAGTTGCTTTTTAAAAACATCTGAAGAATGTACACTCCGTTAAGACGAGTGCAAATTGTTCCAGAGTGTAGGCGCAGTAATTTTAAATTACTGAAAACTTGACTAAGGTACAAGGTATTCAGAAAAACCAATCGATTTTGGACATTGAACAAGTTACCTGGTTAGCATGGCAACACATTATGACTTAATTTGTATAGTTTGTAATATTTCATGATTTTCCTTGTTTTTCATCAAAGTATGTCTTAGTTTGAAAAAGTACGTGCGCACTCATGAAACAACTTTACACTTAGTGAGATTTTGTCAATAGTAAATAAATAATAAAGCTTCTATAAATTATCTTGTTGTTTCTTGGCTGCGTACGATGTTTCCACAACGGAAATAAAATAGAAAATTGCATAAATTCGGTATTTTTCATTGTTTTTGTGAAAACTGTATATATTATGACGTAATTGTGACGTCGCCACACAAAAATATTAATGTTTTTCATTTATATTTCTTGACCATATGCATTTCTTAACATTATGTGCCAATTTGAAAAAGTATCAAACAATTTATTTTCTTGGGCAAAACCAGACCTTAATACCCCTACTCCTTTACTTTCCAAGTGTAAGTATGATGTTTAAAATGAGTTTGTCAATTTGGGGATCGATAATAAAACAAACGTTTTATATATACATATATAACGCATACATACTGATAAATTTTAATTTTTTTTTAACGAATTCATAGAAATGTTTATTAAATTGTTAAGTGAACCTTAAGTCAAGTTGAATGAACGAAATGTGCACACTGGTTGCTGCCTTGATTTTTTTTAAAAATACAATCTACTTGATGACTAATAAAACCATAAGAGACACTGCTTTAATGGAATTAACATCAGGATTCTCAGAGCTGGTTCAGGACTACCCTATAATGTAAAACTGAAATTGTTACTTTTTAGAAGTTGTGAAGTTCAGCAGTTATACTACTTGGTATTAAGTTTTTGGTTTCAATCTAAATCGTACGACATTATTGTCAAAAACCGAACGTGTGTTCTCACACGTTCTTTGTTTTCAGTCAGGGGCATTACTTAAACAATTAAATTTTAAAATTACCTATACAAAATTGTTGAAAAAAGAGGCCAGCCATATCAAAGATAACTTATATAAGTAATTTCTATTTTAACAGAATTAATCAACATGAACAAATTCACAGTCATCGACTGATTTATACAATATACTATGTAAACCTTAGTATCAAATATCGTTCTCAATGGGCTATTAAAATACCGTTTTTCTTGAAAATCTGGAAGGTAGACAAGATGAACAGATGTAAACTTGAAATTTAAAGTCGTTCACAATTTGTATTCCAAAACAACTAGAATACGTAATAACGAGATAAGATTTCAATTTCGTTATAACGAGATAATCATTGAGAGATTACAAGAAAACCATACAGAAATAACGAGACAAGAAGTTTTTATCGTGTAGTTTTCTCGTAATTACGCGATAATTATATCGTAACTACGCGGTAATTATATCGTAATTACGCGGTAATTATATCGTAATCACGCGGTAATTATATCGTAATTACGCGATTATTATCTCGTAATAACGAGATGAAAAAAATACGTAACTCGTATTTACGAAATATTTTTCTCATAATAACGCGATGATTATCTCGTAGTTACGAGAAAATTATCGCGTAAATAGGAGATAATATGTGTTTTTCTCGTAAATACGAAAGTTCTTTACTTATTACGCAATAATTATCTGGTAACTACGCGATAGTTATCACGTGAATTATTACGCGATAGTTTTCTCGTTATTACATGTATTACGATATATTTATCTACTTTTTAGAAGATAACATAATTGTCAATCTAATAGGCTCTCGTTTCTCGATTTTATATAGATTTGACCGTTGTTTTTCTTATTTTACTAGTTTGACACTAGTCACGTTTATTGCACCAAACAGCATGCTATGTGTTGAAGCCCGAACTTTATCCTAGGGCCTATAATGTTTTTTTTCTTTACAAATTGTACCTTGGATGGAGAGTTGACCTATGGGCACTCATACGACATCGTCTCATATCTATGTAATAAAATGATGAAAAAATCTAGAAAACTTCATGCGTCTATTGAAATGAAATAACTGTATTTATTTCAAATAATTCTAAAACTAAATATAACCTGTTAAGAATGCGAATTTAAAAGTTAGTATATATCATTTAGGATGCATTATGACTAAAACGCACTTTAAATAATTTAAATTGAAGGATTTATTAAACTTTAGATAATATCCATAAAAATAAAAATAATAGTTACAAAGCCAATCTCTGGACTCATTCATGTCTATCGAATCATTACAACTTGACAGCCGCGTCAAATAGTGAGTTGAACATGTTAAAGGTATTGAAAAACACATTTAAACCTGTTATAGAATACGCGAGTTCGCCATATGTTCGTCAATAAAATACATGTATACATGAAATAAAAGAAGAATTTTTTTTGATTACCAATTGTCAGGGCAAAATCTTTTCTTTTCGTACCACTAATCAATGGACATATATTTGTTACAGTTTAGACTCAATCAAAGTTTGAAGTTAAGTTTTCCAGTCATTAATTACTTTGTAAAAGCTTGTTGCATAGGATTAGGCCCAATAATCTTTTGGTCCAAAATATGGCAGTTATAACAATTTATTAAAATGTAAAATGAAAACTGTTACCTACTTATTGGAAAGTATAATACTTCTGGTACAGAGATAGGGGTGGGGGTTTTTACGTACCAACGCACATGATTAGGTTACTAGCATCATTACGTCATGCTGAATTACTGAAATCTTCACTTTTTTTGGCATTTGAGTTAATTTATAGACGGGTTTCGTCTTATTTCGAAGTGACCGCTTTATGTTCATTCTTCAATTTAAATATGAATATCAGTTTTATTTGATGATAATACATAAAAGAGGGACGAATATACCAAAAGGACAGTCAAACTCATAAATCTAAAACAAACTGACAACGCCATGGCTAAAAATGAAAAAGAAAAACAGAAAACCAATAGTACACACGACACAACATAGAAAACTAAAGAATAAACAACACGAACCCCACCAAAAACTAGGGGTGATCTCAGGTGCTCCAGAAGGGTAAGCAGATCCTGCTCCACATGTGGCACCCGTCGTGTTGCTTATGTGATTACAAATCCGGTAAATATTCTAATTCGGTAGGTCACATTCATGAAAGGGAAGATAACATGTATCATGTGTATCGAGGATGAGGATGAACACGGATGCATTTTTGACAAAAAAACATTTTTTGGCATATTTGATAAAAAAAAATATATTTAAGCTGGACGTCTTTTAAGAGTAAATCAGTCCAAATCTTTCACATACACTAATTGTATCTACTTACATAGACACTTAATTGTTTT
The DNA here is from genome assembly GCA_037788925.1 of Mytilus galloprovincialis. Taxonomy (NCBI): domain Eukaryota; kingdom Metazoa; phylum Mollusca; class Bivalvia; order Mytilida; family Mytilidae; genus Mytilus; species Mytilus galloprovincialis. The sequence goes on along the minus strand of CM075338.1, from coordinate 22,551,158 downwards.
TCAAAAAATGTGTCCAAAATCTTTCATCAGATGACCTTGAAAATTTAGGCCAAATCGGTTTCTTGTCTTAGGGAAGGAAAAATCCTACTTTGTAAAGGATCACTCTGATTCAAACAAAAATATCTCTGAAACTGATGTTATCAAGATGCTTGATTTCTTTATTAACAACATATTTGTTACGTTCGGAGGACGTGTTTTTCAACAGATTGTCGGCATTCCAATGGGAACAAACTGAGCCTCTCTACTTGCCGACTTTAATATTATGAGGCTGACTTCATGCAGGAACTTCTTAGTAAAAAAGATAAGAAGTTAGCGATATTCTTTAACTCTGCTTGCCGCTATATAGATGACGTTCTTTCACTAAATAATTCTAAATTTGGTGACTTTGTGGAAAGCATCTATCCCATCGAACTAGAGTTAAAGGATACTACAGATACAGTTAAGTCGGCCTCATATCTTGACTTACATCTAGAAATTGACAATGAGGGTCGGTTGAAAACGAAACTTTACGACAAAAGAGATGATTTTAGCTTTCCAGTTGTGAACATTCCCTTTCTAAGAAGCAACATTCCAGCAGCACCTGCATACGGGGTATATATATACCAATTGATACGATATTCCCGTGCTTAGTCCTATCATGATTTTCTTGTTAGAGGGTTGCCTCTCACAAGAAAGCTATTAAACGAACAGTTCCAAATGGTAAAGTTGAAATCATCACTTCGTAAATTTTACGGACGCCATCACGAGTTAGTTGACAGTTATGGAATAACCGTTTCACAAATGATATCGGATATGTTCCTTACGTAATAACTACAATCCCCTTCCCTTTCATGAATGTGACCTACCGATCTACACTATTTACCGGATTTGTTATCACATAAGCAACACGACGGGTGCCACATGTGGAGCAGGATCTGCTCACTCTTCCTGAGCACCTAAGATCACCCCTATTTTTTATGGGGTTTGTGTTGTTTATTCTCTAGTTTCTATGTTGTGTCATGTGTACTATTGTTTGTCTGTTTGTCTTTTTCATTTTAGCCATGGTGTTGTCGGTTTTTTAACATTCATGAGTTTGACTGTCCCTTTGGTGTCTTTCTTCCCTCTTTTGCAAATGTACATCTATGTTTATGTATTCAAGTTTTAGAGATATTTTATTCGTATGTTGGTTTTTTTTTTTTTCAATTAGTTAAGCCTAATACTTAATAAAAAAGTAGAAAACCAAATTACAAAACATTTGCTTTTCTCTTCAGTCTTACTTGTAATCTATGCAACTTTGATTTTCCAGGTTGGCACTCTGAATGCAATCATAGTCTGAAATGAATTAAACATTGAATTATAACAGTCACAAATTAGTGTAGCAAATGTCTCTTATGTGGGTTTGGGTTAAACATGTGTGCTAAAGAACAGAATGAAAAGAATTGTCAACGAACTTTGCCAAATTGCACTTTTCTAATACATGTAATATGTATTGTCCTTCTTCACATCATAGACAAATGTGTTATTTATAAACAGAGTAAAATGATGTACACGAAAGGAAAAGACTTACATGCTATATACTTCATAACTGACAAGAATCCTTTACGTTTAAATAAAAACAGGCGCTGTACCTAACTTGGGCTGCAGACGTTTGCTAAAGTGAACTGTCTGACTAATTTCAGAAGTTGGTCAAGTTGACTGATAAGATTGAAATAGATATTACAGATCAAGATAACTGAAATCTCGAACCGATTGTAAAAGTGAAATTGTAAATTAGATTAATATTTTAACTATTTAAAAAAGAAAGGTTATTTTAATCTGTTAATCTCAAATATTTAGCAAATTACATGCAACGAAGTGACCATAATGTTGGAAGATTTTTTTTTTCGTGAATATTTAGGAATTTTACAACTAAAACCGACAAAAAACCTAAACAGAAATCAATGTAAAAATGTTTTTATGGAAATAAAATAGGTAAAAAATAATAAAAACTTCTCGAAAACAAATGCAAAGTTTAAAAAGGTACAGTTCTTTGTAACTCAAATAATACCAGTTGTTATGTAGAGTTGATGATTTTATTGGCAAAGATGTATGTTTGTACAAACTGTCATTCAAAGTTTACGTATTAAGCACCTGACGTTCCTTGTAGCAGCAATTGTCACACTGTGTAAGTGTGCCAAATAGGATTCATAGAGAAGATTAAATAGATACTAAATATCATTTGATTAAATGTTTACTTATTCGTTTTATTCATCTAATTGTAATAGTATTAATTTGTAAAAGTCAAAAAAAGACTTGTTCGTCTGTAATTAAGGAGGTTCCCAACACTATATCCCAACAAATATATATCGTTTAATTTTTCTTTTTTTTTTCATTGATAAGCTAGGCCGACTTAAACGTCTTGTAAAAATTTTAAAAGATTTGAACCATAGGTTTAAAAGATATGGCAACTCAAATATGGCATCTTTTACATACTAATATGGGCCAAAATTGGAAGTTTCTGAAATATAGGTATAGGGTTAAATAAAGTATTTTTTTTTAATCTAATCCTAAATTGACAGTAGCATAGCTAATAATGATAGCTGAGATGAATATTAGTGCACTGATACCCTTTTCTTGTAAGTTTTTTTTTTATTCCTGATAAAAAAAAAAACATTAAGAACTTTAAAAGGGGGTATCAGAATCTGCCCCGAAAAGTGAATGCTGTGCTTCTAGTATTTGAAGATTTTTTATTTTTTTTTCAAATGTGTCGTTTAATTTTTTCATAAAACTAAGCATTTGGAGTGCTATACTAGTCGGTTGTTCTTGCACATTTTTTTTTTTACAAATTTAACCGTTATATTTTATGGTATTTCAGTTTAAATTACGCCCCACCCTTCAATTGGTTCATTTAATAAGAGCCAAATCTATTCAAAAAGTACATAATTGCCATATTTTTTTCGTCTTTTGAACTAGGCCTTAGCTATTTGGCATGTGGATGTATCATCACAGGGTTAAGTGTCTTGCATCATGATGACCTTTGTGTGACCTTCAAATGTGACATCAAAGTCAACTTTACGCTGTTTTTTCGTGAAACACGAAACCACGTAAGCCATACATTCGTCACCTTTTGACCTAGGCCTTACATGTTTGGCATGTGGATATATCGTCTTCTTAAAATTTTGACCTGCATGTGACCTTGAACTTTGACCTCAAGGACGATAATTGTGTTTTTTGGTAAGAAACACTTGTACAGGCCATGACTTTTGTGTAGTTATGAATTCATATTTATTTTAAAAATCGTATTACACTAGCTTTAATCGACCACACAACAATATAGACACATTTTATAACATGTCAACCCATTCAATGCACACGGAATACATAATGGTCATGTATTCACATAACATTGTTTGAAAAGGGAATCCTTTTTGTATTGAAGCGCAGTGTACGTACTTAACTACTCAACAGACAGCAAAGTGAAAATTTCCTAGGAATCAAACAGTAGGAGAAGTTATGCCAAATAACTATATACTAATAATGGGACGGACAGAAGGACAGACAGACAGGGGTAAAACAATACCCCTCCTCCCGACTTCCAGTTGCAGGGGCAAAAAAAGGATGTAACTGATTTTTGATTTGAGATACCAGCTGTTGAAATTAAAAGCATGACACGCCAAAATTACACCTGATACATAGAGAAAGGGCAGACGCTTTAAAGTTGGCAGATGCTTTACCTGATCTAGATTGTCAATTTATTGATATACAGATTAAAAAAATATACAATTCAAAACTTAACTACAAAACCATTGGTGCAAAGAACCACGGCTCATGAGAGATGAAATGGAGCTGACTGTGCAAAATCCTTATTCTGTGAATCAAGTTCGTTAAACATTTTTTTAGCATTTCTGCCACGAGGGGTGTAACTTCTTGTTATTGGATATACGGGGGTGTGCCAAAAATACGGGTCATAATTTTGCGAGATTTTATATGAAAATGACCCTCCTTTTTAATGGCATGTTATATTAAAATGCATTTACGTTTGATAACTTATACTGATTTGGGGTATGATCTATATATCATATATAAATATACTATTGAGAATCTTACATAATTAATGGTGAATTATTATATTACATTAAATCAATTCATTTGAAAGTGCACCAAACGATGTCGATTCGTATATCAAAACTTAAGGATAGCTGGTATATTTATGAATTATGAGTGATGATGAGTAAGTGCTTAAATAACAAGGCCGTATCTACCATTGAGGCAAGTGAGGCCAATTTTTTTTGTAATATTATAATTCGTTTAATTTATGGTAAATAAATATGAACATACAGTAATGTGTGTTTTGTTTTTTCTCAACATTAATTTCTATAACAGTTAACTTTATCATCCCTTTTAAATCATTCTTCCCAGATATAACTCAGCATTTCAACGGGTGATGTTTCTCGATTACATTTTTACTTAGTAACGGTAATAATCATGGATCTCTGGTTGAAAACAGGTTCTTGCAGAAAAAGGAAAAGCGATAATGAAGGTAAGGAAGGAATATTGTAAATTTATTGATGTTGTTCGTGATCACAACAGGGGTTGATCATTCAGAGTTTAAGTCTTGAATTATAGGTTCATTAGAACCCCAAAACTATAAATAGACGAACAAGTTACTGTCTAAATAGGGAGTAGTTCTGTCTTACTGTCTGCCTATTTTATATCTCCATTTCACAAACTTTATTTGTTCTATACAGATAAACCAAAAATAAATATAGATATAATGAAACCTGCATGTGTTAGTTTTTAATTGTTCATGTTAAAATAACATTCCGTATTCAAATTATAAGCATGGGTCATATTTTTAAAATTATTTATAAGTATCCGATAAGTCATTCTTTCTTTAATATTTATATAACAATAGGTACCGAATTTCAGTGAATGTTATAGAAAAAAGTTTTTAAGCAAAAATGTCACACCCCTACCCAAAAAATATAGAAATTACACCCCCCCCCCTCCCCCGTGATTTCTGCAGAGGTTATGTAAACTAGACACAACTGGTTTTTAGTAAAAATCACCGCAGTTAGAAGTTTCACATTAATTTTGAGGCCCCTTATCATTATAGAGAATGATTACTCTATTCAGTAATAAACTTGACTTGAGACTTGAGAAGAAACATTATCACTTGTCACTTGCAATAACACCACATTTCCTTTTTTATATTTATATCAAAATTGCATTTGATAACTTCAAAGATACACAAAATGACAAAAACACAACAAAAGAAAAATAACAAATTTTGCTATCCCGTCGAAATTTAATTTGATAAAGCAAAACATAACATGTTATATTTATATCATACATGTGTAGTTTAAATTTCAACTATGATTCTAAATATAGACTTCACTGTCCCTTAAATTGCGGACGGAATAGAAGACACCCATTAATTTTCTACGTCTGTCAGGATAAAGGTAGGAAAGATACTAGAAAAATATAGTTTTTTTTTATTCCGATGAATTAAGAAGGCAAAAATATGTGTAGTATTTTTTGGACTGTACAATCTGACGTTTTTCTTCTTTGTGTCTTTGACTTTGTTCCGTGATATGTAAATGATGCACTGGTGGTTGATTATCCCCCTCGGTATCTTCTAACGTTTTACATGAATATAAATCATGCAATAAAATATTCAATTATAAAAAAAAATATGACAGCAATTATAAAATTATAAATTATTCGTAACCTTTTTTTACAATGCTACTTGTTTTACTAAGGCCATACTGTATGTCACTAAAAAAAGTATTGTGGAGACAATTCAGTTTTGATTTAATCAATTTGATACGAAGATCTACGAAAAGAAGCATTGTGTTATTTTCCATGGATTCTTATTTATTTGGTTAAAATTTCATTGTCGGAGGGAGCTACCATTTAGGAGGGTCCTGATCCCGAAATCCTGAGGTCCCGACTCTAAAATCCCGACATCTCAAATTCGAAAAAAGAATTCCCGGATGTCGAAAGGGTCAATCCATAAATCCCGACCTTAAAACATCCTATCCCGGAGTCCTGATAAAGGTCCTATCCACCCTCATTCGAGGAGGGGGAATTGCTTGGATGAAATTTGAAAAAAAGGCAAGACAGGCTTTTGAACAAACAAAAGCAGGATAAGATATTTGGCCTAACAAGCAGAATGATAATTTCAGTAAACTAATGAAAATTGCAGGTCCGTAAAGAATGAAAAATAAAAAATGCAGAACAACATTTTAAATCCTTGCCCTTTCCGTCTAAAATCAAATGGAAGTATCCTTAGACTTTTGACTTTTTGTACTTTATTTCATTTCATTTAAGACCTAGGCATTGCAATGGAAAACGAAAACAGTTATGGTCCTTTTTTTTTTCTTTCTCCCTCCTTTTCTAACATCCTGGTTTTCTTTAAGTAAATTTATTTCACTTTGAAATTTCCCTATTATGTCTCATTGAAGATTGATTTATGGAAAACGAATAACTTTAAATGAATTAAAAGATTAAATGAGTAGCAAAGGGTGTACAGCTGGTCTTAGCAATATTGTAAACATTCTAATCATGATCTTTTAAAAGTTTGCATATTGCACATGATTTTAAAACGTAGCAATGAATCAGACTATGAGTAAGAGTTATCTTTTCTTAGGTGTTATGTACCCCCTTAAACCAAACTGATCGAAATAAATTAGTGACACAGATCGTTCGGTCCGACCATATATGTATGGTTGAACCGTACAAATATAGCCATACGGTCCGGACCGTACGCGTACTGTTCAAATATTCATTTGGTCTAGAACAAATATGAAAATAAAACAGGTAAAAGCCTTAATTTAATTAATGGTGTTTGATAATGTCAAAACTATACCGAAGAAAAATTGGTATTCAATTTTTTTACATGTTTTTGTGAAACTTTCAATTAAAATAAACTGCTAATTTGTTTTTTCAACTTTCGACAAGAGTGCAGGCAAAAAACGACCTGTCGTTTAAACAACTATCGATAATCTATAATTACTCGTACTCTGACATTTGAATTGATACACTGAACGTCTTTTTCAACAGGTTTGACATGTCTAATTGCATAAATACTTTCTGTTATTTAACAATCACATATACAAAACTTACCGCGTGACAGTGTTAGATTTGTTGGGCATGATCTAATATAACAGGAGCAATCTTCTTCAGTTGGAATACAATAACATCGATTTCGTGGAGATTTAATAAATGAATAGTTCTTTCTGTAATCACATCGGCATTGTCTATCATCCTTTTTTGAATCCTCTTTGTAAACAATCTGTCCTTCTCCATTGCAGAGTGATTTAGCATAGATGCAGTCACTCGTGCTTCCATTGGTCCAAAATATAAATGGCTGGAAACGTCTCTCTATACACTGTCCTCTAGTGAAGGATCCGGAAAATATGCGTTTACTTCCTAAAATATCACAATTGAACAGAATAGGAAGCCACTTAACTTCAACTTATATAAAAAATAATCGTCAGTGGTATCTAACTTGACGTTTATTTTGTTGCACTTCAAACAATTAGGAAATTTGGTTCTCGGTGCTCTTCAACTTTATACTTTTTTTGGCTTTTTAAACTTTTTTGGATTCAAGCGTCACTGATGAGTCTTTTGTAGAAAAAATTACTATATAAAATTTAGTCCTGGTATCTATGATGAGTTTATTCAGTGTTAATGTTGTTTTAATTTGTTATCCGCGGTTTAAGTTTGTAACCCGAATTTGTTTTTTTTAATATTCATTTATTACTTTTAAACAATTGTATACTACTACTACCTTTTTTTAATAAAATATTTCATTTAATTTATAAAATATAAAAAAAAAATCGAAATCAATGTATTTGTTAGTTCTTGTAGGAAGTTCAAACCATTATAATCGATGATTGTCTATCATAGAATTAAAAAATAAACAAAGTATGAATTAATTAATAATTAATCAACACCTACCGTTATCTTGATGATATTTGTTTGTTAAGTAATCAAAAATTTTCTCAATATACTGCCAAAATTTAACCAAAGGAACTTAATTTTAAAAATGCATCCAATTTAAATGATAATAACTGTGCTTTACCAGGTTTAGATATTTCGGTCTTAAACAGGATCTCCACACTAAAATTTACGTTCCATATTGTTAATTTTCCATTTTAATATGGTAATGTCCCTTTGGCACCATCTAATGGGGTTTATTTTTAACAGCTCGTTCGCTATGCCCGTGTCTGTTGTGAAGTTTTTGATTTGAACGAACGTAATCTATTTATTACTGGTAAATCATCAAGCCAGGGATTTCGTTGCGATTACTTTATTGAAACCCTTTACTAAATTTTTCCATAGATATAATAATTTGGCTTTGAAGTTTAATTGTACCTTTCGAAAACGTATTTCTAATGGAATAGCACATCCATTTTTTTACAGAAATGGTAACTGTGCCCGGAAATTTATATTCGATCCAGGTAAACTTGTTGATCCGTTAAATAAACTTATACTAAAAGGTTACCAATTCAAAACTGTGATAAGATCATTGAATATTATTTTTATTAGTATCAATATTGATTTTGATATCAGTAAATTAAAAGCAAAAAATATGTAACTTGTATGTTATATACATATACTCATAGATTTACAATTTGTCGATACCTGTATCCTGGCATTGCACAAGGTCATGTTTTCTCTCTGACTGTTTATGACGTCTTTACACAAAATCCGTTTGATGTTGGATGTGTACGGTTGATAATGTAGTCTTAAATGTATGATTCTTTTATTAGTTGTTTTGGGACTTTAAACAATATGTCAGTTAACTGCGAGTACTCTCAGATCTGTGTCAAGCGTCTTTTTGTTGTTGGTATGTACAAGTACCCTGTCAACTCCACTTGTATTTGTGTCCATCTGTTGAGTTAGGCCTTTTTCTTATGTAGTACTGTTATAACACTATTCCAGGTTAGGGGATGTTTGGGTTCCCGCTTACATGTTTAAACCCGCCACATTCTGGTAGTATGTGCCTGTCCAAAGTCAGGAGTCTGTAAATTAGTGGTTGTCGTTTGTTTATGTGTTACATATTTGTATTTTGTTCAGTTTCTTTACATAGATTAGAGTGTAAATTGTCTAGTTTGTGTTGTTTTACATTGTCATTTTTCGGGACCTTTTATAGCTGACTATGCGGTATGGTCTTAATTCATTGTTGAAAGCCGTATGGTGACCTATAGTTGTTAATTTCTATGTTATTGTGGTCTCTTGTTGAAAATTGTCTCATTGGCAATACATTTTCCTTTTTTTAATGAACTGTATTTTCAATTAGACTAGGTTAAAGGGCAGCCAGAATCATTCTTAACAAAGCATATGATACACGGTCAAAAACTTAATTCAAAAATAAGGATGGTTAACTTTTACAAAAAAGAACCACATATTTTAAAGGAGTATGTATGTATGACTGTGTGAAGAGTATTGCACCTGGTTATCTTTTTCAATTATTTAACCATGACCAAACTGTTAACGGAAGATATTCATTGCGTTCAACTGACATTAGTTGTCTTTTCATACCACGTCCGAGAACAAATGTTTTGAAAAAGAAATTTCAAAAGGATATAACGGTTCTTTGGAACAGTTTTAATATATATTATAGTTATATCTTCAGTTTTTCAGAGAGCATCAGGGGATATAAGTATTATATGAACTAATTCTAACCTCTTTAAATAAAGTGTTTTTTTGTTATTATTATTATTATTATTATTATTATTATTATTATTATTATTATTATTATTAATTATTATTATTATAATTATTATTATTATTATTATTATTATTATTATTATTATTATTATTATTATTATTATTATTATTATTATTAATGTTTCGTCAAACCATTCATCCGTGTTTACCCTTATAAAAATAATTTTACTCTTACTTTTAAAAGAGAATTCTTTACACCTCACGTTTACGCTTTAATGAATAATATATACATTGTTTACTTTCAATTAACCAATTTCCAGTAAGGGCATTTTATTAATTTTCAAACTTACACTTTACACTTTACCTAATAAACTTCTGAAGTAAAATATACGTGATAAATTCAATTGTTTTCTCGAATCTTGCACCGAAATTATGTTTTAAAATCTTGTGCAAATAGACTTTAGATTGTAGATTGCAAGGTAACTGCTACAGTATATTTAATCATATAAACACTTATGTAAACATTTAAGATAATGTACACAACAACATGTTTAAATTAAATATAATCATCATACAAAAAATAAAACACGAGAAAACATTTACATCCCAATTTATTTGTTCCGAATAACAATTGAAAGGGCTTCAACGTAAATATCAAATTCACTGAAAGTCATGCTTTTCAATAGAAGACTTTGACACAAAACTTGTCCGCTAAACTAAAACTCGGATAGAATCAAACAACTTGTTTACAGTTTTTTCAGACATGACGTCACACAAAAAAAGGGCATTCGTATTGATAATATTGATAAATACTACATATGGTTTTACTATTAAAATCAACTTCACACTGATTAGTACGTCCTATACGGTTTAGTTACGCAGTATTTATAGCATACTAGAAAGGAGGTGCAATGAACGATGCTTGTTAAGACGAGCTATAACATGTATAAGTAATACTTTCAACCGGTAGACATTTAAATTCTAATTTTGGTGATTTTATATTTGTTGACATTTGAATTTTATTTTATAATAGCATGATCATGACCTATACTCTAGCATCTACATCCTTTTTATTATCAAATAACATTGTATACCTTTTCTATCCCAATCTGGTCCTAAACACCCTTCCAAATATACTCCTTCAACATTGTTGTACAAGCAAAAGTATTTGGATATGCTATTACACCTTATTCTTGCTCGAGTTTTCCAGTGGGCTTCTGAAGGACATGTCAAGTTGTATGATTCAACAAATGATATAGAAATCTGTAATACATACAGGTAATAATAAGAAAAGATTAGATTGGTTTTTATATATATTTTCCACCATTTCTCCTTATATTTTATTAGATATCTAATGTTACAAACACTCTTAAATTTCTTTGTTTGAAAGAAAGCCCTATTCTGTTTCTTTTTTTCATATTTGTCAAATTTACCTTGTGGACTAGAACTGTCTCGAATGAAACGGAGAAAAATGCATACACAAGCAGTTATGAAAAAAGATAATTGCCCATTGACAATTGCTTCATCATTGTTTTCACTATTTGTTCAGACGATATGTATTATACTTTTAAAACGAAAAATATACAATTCCAATTAGCCATTACAGAGTATAAAGAGTAGGACACGTCATCTTTATATTGATGTCAGTGACAACTCCGTCTCCGTCTCGATCAGTATAAAATATGAAAATCGATTCACAAAGATAATGCTTGTAGAATTAATAGAGATTGCAGTTTCTTATCACTTTGTATCTGTTTCTTTTTATTTACATTTTATTACCATTATAACATGTATAACAATAACAAATTAAACTCTAAACATATAATAAAAATCCAGATATTTGACCACGTTCTACTATCAACGATCTGACAGCGATATGATCTACTTTCTGGGATTTGGAAGCTTTGTCCACATATTACACAAAGTCATACAATTTTCATTGACTGAAGTAATGGTTTTAAGAACAAAGAGAAACACAGGAGGTTTATCCGATTTCATCATAATTTTTCTGTTGAAAATACACAAGTCTTGAACATTTCAAAATGTTTTAAATTTTTTTACTTGTATTATGTAAGGATTTGAATACTTTATATAACAACATGTTTTATGTGGAAACCGGTTTTGAAATTAAACATTTTACAAGGAACGAACAAGAAAGTGTTGGTTTTTAAATGTGTTCCCATTATAAGTAAAACTTTTCAATCTGAATAAATTGAAGAAAAATGAATGTTATACATGTTATAGTTTTTTTTTAATTTCAATGTATTTTGTTGTCTTATCGGAAAGTTGTTTATTTCTTTTTAAAATCCCTTCAACCCAAGTGTATAGACAAAACGACGGACATTATAGCTGTACAACAGTTATTTAGATATAAAGAGATGTGTTATGCGTGTTAATGAGACAACTCTTCATCCAAATCACAATTTATAAAAGTAAACCATTATAGGTCTTTTTACCAGCTTATTAAAGAGTTAAGTGTAAAGGATTTGAAGCTTAATATTAAATAACATTTGGCAGTCAGCAAACTGCATATAAATGAAAATTTTACCCGAACGACTGTTTCACAGTTCAGTCAGTTTAAAGCAAGAGCGTACACATATTATTGGCTCTCAGTTATGAAGACTTTAGTATGTACATGACAAAGATCCTTCCTGCTGAACTGACTTTAGATCAAGCTAATACTTACAATGATCACTACCCTTTCCTAAACATCTTGATATCGATATCTTTAACGGGAAGTGTACTACCAAAAGCAATTATATAAAAAAAATATCCATTACTAGATGGTGAGTTGTATGTTTTGTTTTATTTTAGCTCATTTATATATTTTATAGTTTACTAATTAATAGTTTGACGTTCATTTTTATTGAACTTTTTCACATTTCATTAAAAGCTAAAGCTTATCTATGGGTAAAAGGTGAAAACAGATTCTCGCAGTGTTAAAGACCCATTGGTGGCCTTTTGCTGATTATGTCTTTTTGACACATCCCATATTTTCATTCCAAATTTTGTTTAGGTCTTTCTACATTTAGTATATTTAAACAATTTTAGTACTGCATCTGTTAAAACATGATGAACAACTTTGTTTTCGTTTAGTAAATCAAGACTCATAAACGTAGACAGTATGTCCTTGTTTAAACTGTCATACTGTGTATTTCGATTTTACTGATTGTTTATTTTTTCTGCTTTTTGATACAGGTACAAAGACATCAATCAACAACCAAAGTAAGTCTGAACATAACGTAAATATGTTTGTTTCAATATACAGCTCTCTTTACCTGGACAGAATGAATTATATATAGTGATACTTACATACATATCTAAAACTGTAAAAATGATAGAAATGACTGATTTGGCGGACGTCATGTCTCATGTTTTTAAAGTCATCATCTGGGAACATTTCTCTATCTGAAATTAAATTCTAAAATATATTGACATCAAACTGTTTATCAAAAACTTTTGACAAACAAACAGAAATATCATTATTTGTAAACACAACCTTTGTTTCTTTGAATATTGCCTGAATACTTAAGATCAGTCACATTTTATTTTACATTAAAACCTTAATCCCATTTAAAGTTTTGACGCAATTTAGAATCAAATGTGCGTTTAATGTAGATGATTTAAAAGACGTGATACGCAATAAATTAAATATTAAAATTCAATCAAGGTGACCGCCGATTGAAATGATAAAATTTTAAGGTATTCTTTTAGGTGCGACATGTTCAAAATCTATAAGTATTTAAATAACAATTAAATATTAGAGTAGAGATCCTATTATTAGTGAATTGGCACAACATTAATCATCTTTAGTTTGCATGCGTTTTATCATTCATGTATACTTGACTTAAATGTGTTTGTAATAATAACTAATCTACACTTCTTCCTAAACAGTTTGGCCAAATCAGTTGAAAACTGTTCTGTGATGCACCACAAATAACAATGAAAATCATAGTTGTATCAGTTTAACTGCACTTTACGCGCAACTCGACAACCAATGACTATCTAATTGAGCTAGAGGTCGAAATAGATAAGACTCCCGATACATTGTATTTCCATAATTAACTTGTTAAGAGCAAACATTTAGATTTACGTGTTTCAACCCAAATATACACTGACTGTTCTGTTATTATCGTCTTTTTTAATTTTCATTTTAAACTATGACTGCGTGTTTATAACTTCACTACAGTTACTTATTTATCATCAATTAGTCTGTGCTATAAAAACCCTACAAGTTCTTTCATATTTTGTTTATTTCTTTAGCATACATTAAATAAATAATATAATCAAAAGCAAGGTTAACCATACCGTGAATCGAGTTAATTATTGTACGCCAGAAACCTCATCAGTGTTCTTTTGACATGTCGGTCATACATTTAAGTTATATACCTATTTGAAGTATATAATGTTGACAGCACAGATTGAATCTCCTTGTTATATTCAAACATTTAGATACTTGTGACAAATAAGAGCTTATGATATTTTTTAGACGTCCTTTCTCGATGAAGTTAGTGTGTTGCCCTTTAAATGTTGGGTACGACTAGTCTTTGGGGGGTTTGCCGTAGGTTGCTTTCACAACGATTTTTAATTTACTTACATATTCAATAGTGATGTGTATTACAAATTTTAAATGTAGTGTTTTATAGGTATGTAAATCATGTCGTCTCTGTTTACTTATACTAGAATATGCCGTAAAACTAGACAAATTACGAAAAGGTTTATTCACGACTATCAAAATCTATATATATATTCTTTAATATGTTATCTCATCCGAAATTTTTGAATTTTATGCATTTTAAATGCATAATTTGTTTTTTATGTATATTATTTTTCAACTTCTCTGTAACCTTTGTACTTGCATGGTTTTATGAGAATAAACTAAACTGAGGTTGACAAATCAAATGTGGGAGCTGCGTCAAAACAGAAAAGAGATTATATTGAATTTTATTTAAAAACTGTATTGATCCTTTTGGAGGCAATTCTGTATGGAACGAATATTCAATAATATTTGACCGTTAGTTCATAAAATTGAGAATGGAAATTGGGAATGTATCAAAGAGACAACAACCCGACCATAGAAAAAAACAACAGCAGAAGGTCACCAACAGGTCTTCAATGTAACGAGAAATTCCCGCACCCGGAGGCGTCCTTCGGCTGGCCCCTAAACAAATGTATACTAGTTCAGTGATAATGAACGCCATACTAATTACCAAATTAAACCTACTAGTGAATATAAATGTTACGGTCATCGTTATATAGACTATGAGTTATGAAAAACAAACAAAGAAGTGTATGCCTTTTGATTCAGTTGTTTGCCACCTAAATTTTTATCTAATTGTGTCTGTTTTAAAACTCCTAAACACGATTATTTTACAATTTCAACTTAACGCATGTTGCATTCTAGTAAATTTACTCCCGGTCACATAGCTTCGATGGCATGTATTTTCTTCCTTTATCTCCTTCCAACTATGCCTTTATTAAAACAGTTTCAGCTCAATTAGTATTTTTTATAAATGGTTTGTGATTGATTGATTGTTGGTTTGCTTAACGTCCAGTGGCAAATATTTAATGCATGTTTAGAACGATTAGAGACTTGTGTAAAAATATAACTCACTATTCATGCTGATATTTTGTATTTCATCAATTTCTGAAACGTTTTGCGGAAATTCGCCAACCGTTTCATAAGAAAATGACAAAAGGAATATTAGCACCGATGACCGATAGATCCTTTCTCTATTTGAGCGAATAATGCTAGGGGTTTCATGACAAAAATATTATGGCATGTTTATAGTTGTGTGAATATTACTACTCTACGGACGTACCAGAGGTTTTTATCGGGGAGAGGGAGGGGGCTAGGATTAATTTGAAAAAAGCTATCAACTAAGAGCTAATCCACGGGCAGAAAGAAGAAAATGTTAAAAAAAAAAATTAGTATATCAGACTGTCGGGTATAGGTCGAACATACTTAAAGGCGCTTTATAACAAACTTGCAATCATTGGACGCATATGGAGAAACCCGCGAGACAGTGGAGCAACAAATTTACCTTGTTTAGGAACTGCAATACAACAATAAACAATAATTTCTAACTGGCTTACCATGTATTATATATTATTATAAACTTGTATTACTCTCAGCCCCCTTTTCTTGCCCACGCACTCCTCCACGTGTAAAACTGTCATGTCATATGATAGCAAGCAATGATATCACAAAGGCAATTGTCATAATATTAGGATGCTCAGCTACTTAATGATGTTCTACAAAAATATGGTTTGAGTTTACCAAGACGCACGGGATTTAAATTTTATCTATTATCAATGTTTTGACACGGTCCCCAAATTTAAAGTGTAAGTCGTCAACATCAGCGTCGAGAATATACCTTTTCGTAACATGTCTATAGAGAAAGTGTTTAAACAGAGTGTGGCCATAGTAATAAGATTAAAAAAGGGTAGGTCAGGTTACCGAAAACTAAGTTTGTTTATGGGGTGGGTTGTTTCAATACAATGTTTGGAAAAAAAGACGAAAACATGAACGACACTGGTTTGAAAGAAATATGTGGAATGTGTCGTTCCCTGTATCTGGGTAATAGACTATCAAGTCGTTTTTATTTGTCCATTCGTAAATTTTAAATAGTTTTATTGTTTTCAGAGAGAAAAAAATGCGGGAAGAATATATAAAAAGGAGGAGGGATGTAGACAGGTCGGGTGCCTGTGTTTCCACGTATAAATATAAATTTCGACACGATCAACGCTCATTTAACTTTTGGACTGTTCTGTATCTGAGAAATAAGGACGGATGTCGTTTAATTTGGCAGAGTGATGCACGTATACAACAATAAGGAATCCTAAGGGACTAACTGTTCATTGGCAAATTCCATCCTGTCCTCATACTTTAACCTTCATTTTTCGGACAATACGTTGACTGAGCATGTGTGAAAGCGTATAAAACAACAACCATAACGATATCTGCTTCTAGATACTTTCTAAAACATGTAAAACATTGTCAATTTCTGTGGGAAAAACATATTGTTACAAAGATATATTTAAGAACTTCAAAACACCACATTTATTTTTATAAATTTCCTATATACAAAACTTTGAACTTTTTGAATAACTAAGGATTTTCTTAACCCAGGCAAAGATTACCTTAGCCGTATTTGGCGCAATTTTTTGGAATTTTGGATCCTCAATGCTCTTCAACTTTGTACTTGTTTGGGTTTATAAATATTTTGATTTGAGCGTCACTGATTAGTCTTATGTAGACAAAACGTGCGTCTGGCGTACTAAATTATAATCCTGGTACCTTTGATAACTATATATTAAACATCATATCATAAATATTTCAAATGCCAAACGAGTGCGTTGTGGCTCTGTGAATTAGTCTCTTCGTTAAGTAGTATACATATATAATATATAGCAAGTTTTATAAACTGTTTATACGTATTTCTTGAATGTCCAGTATTTAAAATATGTAATACAATTACAGACGATTTAGTCATATTGCTTGGTTAGGCATTTACTTGTTGTGACTTAATTATATACCTTGATGATTAGACAGAAGACAGAAGACGCGAAAACTCAAAGAAAAAAATACATACCGGTATACCAAAAACAGTATAGTTATGATACTTCAAAAACGTCACACTTTCTTTTTAACCATGATCGCATGTAGTCTTATGAAAATAAATCATATGCTTTAAGATATGTGATGCTACAGATGTTTGATAAACGACCTTAAACTGAATGTCTTATAACGGTAATGATACGGAATATCGGTGTTCTTGAAATTACATTGTCTACAAATATAATCCCAAGTATGGACAGTGTGTAACTTGCATAATTTTTGATACTCCTTCTAAATATATTTAACATGTGTTATGCCTCAAAAGGCAATAAGGGGATGAAATTGCACTATAAAAGAACTTTGATAATGATGTTTTAAAGTTATTTCAAGAAGTGATCTGGGTGAAAAAAAAAGCCTTTCGGAAGCTGTCAAAAGATTTCAAGACCTCCATAACAACATTTTTTATACTTCGAGTGAAGTTTTCTATAATTGATATGATTTGCCCCAAAAGTAGCACTACAAATATTATGGAAAACTGCTGGTTGGATTTTTTTAAATTTTCACTTATTGTACATAGGAAATGAACAACGAAATAAATTTGTTCTCAGGCTGACTCTTTCCTTTTGAACGTCCAGAGTATTCATATGAAACAGGTCTAGCTATTTTACCTAATTTTTCTTTCCTGTGTTTTGTGTTTTGTGCTGCTTATTAACTGATCGCTCTTTTAGTTTGTTTTTTTAATTATTATTATGAATATTGCCAAATATGTTGTCTGTGTTGTATTTCTGCCACGTAGTGTTGTCATTGTAGAGATATGTTTTAACATAAAGCAGAAGGTTTGGTTTGTCACTTATCCAGGTTCAGTTTTCCTCGGTTTTAGTTTGTATAAATCCGAATTTGTTATATCTGTTATAGATAATGCATATTTTAAGTTTTTTCTTGTCGTACAACACACCGAGGGGTGTCAGGATTGATCAAATGAAAGACCGACCGGAGGGAGGTCTTTCTTTGAACAATCCTGTCACCCCGAGGTGTGTTCTACGACAAGAAAAACCTTAAAATATGCATTATCTGACTTATATACCGTCAAAAAATATAAATTTTATAAAGATTTGTAAAATTTAGTATCCTTTTTTACCGTCAACACTAAAGTGGGATATTCCTTTATAATGCGTTCAGATTTTAATACGCCCTGCGGCTCATTTAAAATGTGAATTAAAACTCACTAAATAATTTAGATATAAACCTTTTAAAAATTGTTATCCATACACAATAAAAAATATAACTGTAACTGCATGAAGTAAGACACAAATGTATTGTTACCATCCGATAATGGTGTATGACAAATACAAGACACATTGTAAGTTATTTATTGTATCACTTAGCTTATGGAAAAGGGGGAGGGGGTATGTTTTTTTTTTCTCGTTTAGTTATGTTATTTCTATCGCGGAAAAGTTGTTATTTATTTAACCATTTTACTTGAATCGAATGAAAAATTCAGAAAGATTTGTCTTTCGAATATCAATACATTTCATTAACAGATAATCAGGATAAAATTATATACCCTCCGCACCCGACCCTTTCATGAGTTACGTCAATATTATTCAATAGAATATAAGATTATTTTATTAGTTGATAATTTGATAGAGTAAAAGGTATACATAAATTTTAAAAAGTTACGAACTGACACGAAGACGAATATAAATACATGTAGGTCACAGTATGAGTTCCTATTCAGTGTGGATCGTTCGGAACATGCGTGAAATATTTGCAACTGGACGTTAAGCAATCAACCTATTCAGTTTGACTCAATAAGATTTTCAAAATCTTACACACTAATATGTTTAATCTGGATTTATTTTATGAAAGTCTACATTAAAATTCATCTGACCTATATGATAATATTTCTTTATTATAGCGATAAATAAACAAAACTTCACGTTATTTGTTTCTAAAATTTAATTGAGGGTCTACACTGACGGTTTCTTTTACATCTGTCATCGGTTGAACTTCAGAAAATAAATTTCCAAATCGGCAACAAAAAACTATTAGACGAATAAAATTTTGAAGTAAATCATAGATTGCATGTTTATCAAGGAAAATAATGACCTAACACAGGTCATTATTTTATGCCTTGGAACATATATACCATTGAAACATGGTATCGTCCGGGTTGATTCTGAAAAAGAATGACCTGACGTTCTGAAAGAAAATAACTCCATATAGGTATATAACAAACAATTAATGACCGTAACACCGGTATACTACTTTGTCTTTTTTTGTGACTGTTAATTGCCCCTTTAATATCTTGTCAATTCTATTTCTGTTCTACTAAATCAAAAATCCTTCAACATGTGTAAGCTTTATGTTAAATCATGATAACATTGATCAATAAACATATCAATTTGAATTTGAATTTGAATTCAATTTTCATTTAAACAAGGACGTAAAATCGATAGACGGATTATCCATAGAAGAAAGGTCATCAAAAGACACGGTCTACTCCAACAACAAAGTAATAAGTTATTTATAGATATATATATATATATATATAAGTTCAAAAATGATATAAAAGTTGTTTTACTTCTTAGGTATTGCAAAATGGAATGATATAAGATTACAGTGTATTGTTATATTTTAAAATGCAAAATTTATCTTTCTCGCAATGTATTACTATTTCTATTTTAAGCAAAGTCGACCTTCATACATGACATATTCCTTTTTGAAGGTCGTTGTCCTTATTTCGCTTTTGATGGTTAATCTTAACATCATCTTTATTCAGAAGTCAGCTGTTTATTCGTTAGATATTTCTTTCTAAAACATAAACTTGTATTGATTTTCATATCTGTTCTATAACAGCAATTGCCCCTCCATTCCTTCTATGCATGTTTATATATGTGTGTTGATAAATTGTTCTGTGTATTTTGTTTACCAAATATTTACCCTTATCTACTGGTTCAAAACTTTACTTACATGTTATCTACATTGGAAATAAAAGTTTAATCCTTAAATTAAAATGTTATCCATGCAAATAAATCTGTTAGAGAATGTAGTCAAGCAAATCGATGATGAGTCTATATTTATAACATAATAACAAGGGGCGTTATTCAAAATTATAGATATATTATACTGAATAAAAAAAGTGTGGCAACACTTATTTTACAAACAAAACATTTTGTGACAACGTATTTACATTACTGACTAAATTGTGAATAGGTTTTGTAGATTTAAATTGCACCTTATGCTTTTTCCTTAGTTGCAATAACATGGTTGTTGTTATTTGAAAATATATAGTTTGGCTTGTACAGTGATGTATTACACCATTTATAATGTTCTATGGTTTTTTAAACGAAAAGAAATGTTCCGAAAAAAATATCGAACGTCTTATTCAATCGAGGTATTGTATTTCATGGTTGTGGTGTGCAACGTTTAGTGTCAGACTAGGGAGTTTGAGAATACCTTTGGTATTTGCGTTCTCATCTTTATATATTTTAACTATATTCTCAAATATTTTGGCCTGAGGCATCACTGTTTTCTTTCAAAGTGTTGAACAAATTCAGTTATATGTTTCCAAGGTAATTGAAAGTGAAATAACAAAGTCATAACATTTTAATATCATTTTTCCAAACTGGATGACAATTAGAAGTTGTCTGAGGTTTTTGCAACGTTTTATACATCGCTCAAAATTATTGCAATCTTAAATCAGAACATGCTTACAATATACATCACTATCTGATTTACATTTAAATGTTTGGTAGCAAGAAAGTTTTGTATCTTCAATTGAATTCATATTTATAACTCCTTGATTCGAATTAAAACTGTTTTTTTCATTTAAATTTTGGCATGACTTAGATACGTGTCCTCTCATTTTGAAAAAGCTACGTCGGGAATTGTAATGCGCAAACTTGATTGTTTGACCAACATGTTCATACAGCTGTCGCAAAATGTCCACATCTGGTTGTAGCGGATATATTAATATACCTTCATTTTTAGATGTTGATTCAGTTTTGTTGTCAGGGGATTTATCGGCTGTTTTATGCAATGTCTGTAGTGTCAGATATTCATCTTTTATAGGTGGCGACATCTTTATGACAGCGGTATAAGGATTTAAGTAATCCTGGGTAGCATCCTGATTTGCTGCAGCGGACGATAATGTACTATCGCCACTTATTAAGGAACTACAATCTACTATGCTTTCTCGGGTTTTTGTCTTTGCACACGGCGCAAACTGACAAGGGAAATCATGGTTCACAAAATTGGTACTTTTAAAACTTCCAGTGCTACTTGAAGCACTAATTACGTCCAAATAATCTGAGGATATTTGCAAGTGATGAAGATGATGGTCATCTAGCATATCGGCTTCATTGATAATGTCATACAAACGGTAATCCGTTTCGATAGGG
Source organism: Mytilus galloprovincialis (assembly GCA_037788925.1). Taxonomy (NCBI): domain Eukaryota; kingdom Metazoa; phylum Mollusca; class Bivalvia; order Mytilida; family Mytilidae; genus Mytilus; species Mytilus galloprovincialis. The sequence continues at coordinate 22,529,555 of CM075338.1, read as the reverse complement.
GAAAGAGGAAGTGGTGATTGGATAATTGTCGGTTTACTCCTTTTAGCAGCTGACTTATACTTGAAGTAAATGAAGCATAAACATACACCGAACACTCCAACTATCACTGACAATGTAATGTTTAAAATCATTTCCATTGAAATCAGTCCTGAAAAGGCAATATCCAAAACATTTAACATAATTTTTGTTCTTACATCGATTTTAAGAAAGATCAATAGTTGATAGTCGATAAATGAATAGATATGAAATAATTTTTTTATAGTTGCATTTATATTATACATTATAAACGTACAATTTTGTCTACCACAAAAAATACTAATCTTTCTTCTTTGATATGCATTAATATCAATTATATTATGGTCTAAAATGAAATACTTGCGAAAAAACAACGTTATCAATTCATGAACACCATAAACGTCTCATACAAAGCAAATGTTATCAGTCTTGGTTAGCAATATAAAATATAGTGTTTTTACTAGGTTTCAATTGATATAATTTGGCCAACAATCCGGACTCCTCATTTTCAAAACCTAGATTTTGCTCGTGACCATTGCTCATTGCTCATTTTATTTACATTTTTAAAGATTGTCTTTGGATTTGCATACAATATGTAAAACGTTTGTGATAAAGAGGACACCAGTAACTTATATGTCTTGTTTTTAGCAGTGAGTTAGTAGCAATATTTGTATGTATAACCGGCAAAATAATTTAAAATCCAAAACATTCCTAGCATTTGGTAGAACAAGGTGTATTGATAAATACTTACCGTTGAAACTGTTGTCGGGTGTATTCCCGTATGTACTTTCATATAGATCCTTTTGTAAAGTCGTTGCATCTACAAGAAACATGTTGATGAAAGGTGATTTACCAGTATTTGCATCAAATTAATCAGCAATATATATTACTGAATTGATAACATTCATGATTTTGTATGTGTGTGTATGGCTTTGTATGTCTACGTGCAGGGATAAATGAATGCGTAAAAGTACTACAAATAAGTAGTAAAACAACATCATGGCCAACAGTAATAAAACAAAAGCCGTAATTATACAGAAAATTATTTGACATAACAAAATGGATTATTGTTTAACACTATTCATAACTTGCTGGTCGGTGTGAGCTCTGTGTTGACGACCGTACTTTTTCAATTGATTTAAACATTGTGACTCAGATAGTTAATTGTCTCATTGGTATTATAACGTATCTCCTATTAAAATAACAGTACATAATTGTGGTACTTTGTCCACTCATCTTCTATTCTTCTGAATATAAACTATCGACATAGTGTGTATATCTCAATTTGATATTGCGTTTTTTTATGGCTGTAAGAGTCAGCGATAAGTTTTGTTGATTAATGTACAAAATGTATATACATTTCATATTGTCTCACAATAAATGGAGGCCCAGTACCGTCGGCTGTCATGAATTTAAACATAAAAAAAGGAATGAAGCTTGATATACAAAGAACAAAGACCAAACACAGAATACATGTACCAACTTCATACATATCATTCTATACATTTAAATGTCATTCAGAACAGTATATGATTCGGATGTACCAGGAATATAGCTGGTGTCTTTAGTTTGTTTCTTATGATAAAAAGAAATTTTCTTTGATAATTTGTATGACCTTCCCTTTTCCAATTTGCTTGGGAGTTCAGTATTATGTAGTAACGTTTTACTTTAAAAAAATCAATACCTAGAACAAAATTGCCCTCAAATCAAGGGCAATGCTTTGGATCATTTTTTCGATAAATTATTGTTTGAAACGGGTGTGAACCAAAGAGTCCAACACAAAACAACTATGCCAATTTCCTGTTTAACACTATCAGTCGTCGATGAAAAAGATAAAACATGTTCAAACAGATAAGAAATATGAAGATAATGCTTAAACAATAGAGAAAGCAGCTTACCAGATGAATGTATTGTCTGAGCAGAATAAAAACCATTTTCATAAAATCTTGTTGTTCGCATAGCCAATTTGGAGGTTCTGTGTTCTACGCAAAAAAAATAAACGGTTTTATAAGTTTACTAATCATTGAGTCTTTTCACACACCTACACGTATATAATTAAACGGCTTGTTAAAATGAGTTTCGAAATACACAGTTGTCTCTTCCTTTTATTAAGCATTTCATAGATTAATATACCCAAAAAGTTGTTTACACGCCAAGTTCTACATAGTACTTATTTTATTTATCGACTTTTAAGATAAAATCATTTTTTTTTAAATGGTAATCTTTAGAAATTATGATATTATTTTAATGAGAACATGATGCATTTTATGTCGTGGTTTGACTATACTTTTGGTCTTTTTCCATTTTAAAGATCTACTTTTTTCAACAGTTCAAGTATCGTCATTGTATTACTTTGATACATACCAGACGTTTTATAAGTTGTCGTTCCAGGTTTTGTTTGAATTAGAACACAGCCTTTGACAAAATCACAACTGTAATTACAATTGTTATCAATGAATAAAAAAAAATGTATCACCCTTTAAAAAAAAGTTGATTCAAACAACGCATTTTAATGGTATGCTCAAATGTACAGTTACAATATAAGATATGATATGCATTGTAAACAATCGTGTTTATCTCAGACTCTTAATGGATGAAGTTTTTACAATAAATCCATTTGATTTTAAATGTGAACTAAATAATATTTTGTTCTTAGATGCATATTTTCATTACTTGCTTTTGGTATCCATCGTGTTGACAGTAACGTGACTTTCCTCAGTGTGTTTTGCCCCTACACAAAAATGCATACATTGAATAAGTTTCTGGTTTTTTAATTTTCTATAAAATGTTTCAAATACATCCAAAGAGGCAAAAAGTCTTAATTATAATAGATTAGAACATATATCTCCTATTAACCAGGACACATATTATCATAACTTTGTGTCGCCCATTTCAAATACATCATTTGTATACAATGTACTGACATAGTTTCGATACAATTTATTTACCATTTTTTTTTTTAAAGGTAAGTTTTATGAATTATCAATATGCTGTCAATATCTTACATCGGTTGCTAAATTTATCAGCCAGTTTTCTATGTATTGTGTGCACATATTAAAGATGTACTTAGGTGAGGTAAGGTAGAAATTAAGAAATTAAGAAATTAAAATTGATCCTTTAAGCTGGAAGAGCATCAGTTAAGGATAAATATAAGCTCAAAATATTGATACGGTCATGGACCTCCTTTTCGAGATATTTGAGATTAGAAATATGCCGGGAAAAAGCTGACTTTGACTTTTACCTTATGGCCTCAAAACAAAAGAAAGAAAATCAAGAATCTTCTAAATTTTTTGTAAATGACCTTTAATGAGCTACTCAGTCTTATATGAAAAAAATGGGTGTTATGGGGCAAAATATTTAGATTGTATTGTATAGAAATCTACCAAGGAATTCCGAACATTTGAAACAAATTCCAAAACCTCACCTAAGTACATTCTTAAGACAACTAATGCATGATAAACATACATTTCAAAAACTGAGCAATAACAATCATATCTACATCGTTCACCATATGTATTGTTCTGACATGGTTTACAGTTTTTTCCTGCATCTGATGTATATCCTTTGGAACAAGCTGTTAAAATGAAATATCTCGTATCTTATATTATTTAATTACTGATAATTATAATTTCAATCAACAACAATTGCTTGCTCCAAAAAATAGTGCAAAAGAAACATTTTGTAGACAAATTAATTGAAGAACTTGCTTTTCCACCTATCTTTCTTAGATACATGAAGATGTGATATGAGTGCAAATGAGACAGGTCTTCATCCAAGTCACAATTTTAAAAGTAATATATTCGTAATATATATTCATTTTAAAGGAAATATGTATGATAAAAGGAAGATAACCTAGCTTTGACTCAAAGTATACATAATGTGTAGTATTTTCTATTTCAATCAAATAATGATTGTTAGTTACTTCCCTTTTTCATCTCCAGTGTACAAAAATAGCCGTAACATATATGATAATAATTACATTAGATGTATGTTTCATTATAATACGTTATTCTGATCTGCACATCACATGTTATTCCGTAAGCAATTGCATTACAAACTAAAACTTATCATTCATGATGACATGAGTTCCCATAATAATGTGCACATGTTTATTAAATAACAACTTGATCTAAATCGTGCTTTGGTGATTCTAGCTAAAAAATGTAATTCTAAGTATTAAATGTTCTTTTGTAACTTCATAGGGTTGTAAAAGCGTTGACCATGCACACATTTTTAGAATGAAGCGCTTCCTGACTTCATACAAAATGTACTTCGATCAACGGTTTTACAACCCTATAGTTACAAAAGAAGCATTCAATTCTTAAATTAAATGTGAGTCTGACAAATATTAATTAGTCTGTTACCTTTGCTGAACTTTATTTCATCAAAATAATGATTTCTATATAACATTGAATGATAATGTATCGTACACATAAATGGTATTTTACTATCAATCGTAAACCAAAGAAATGTAAATTTGTCTATTTTATGAGATTACTTCAAAATCGCCTGATTGCAATTACTAAATTCCATTACAAGAGCATACTTTTTCTAGGTTATAATGTTTACAACCTAATGTAAAATACCGTATGGATTCAACAAGTGTTTTGAACGTGTTTCTCCTGTTGTAGATGCATCAATGCTAATCTGTACTACTCAGAAAATATATTTCAGTTGAAAACTCATTTCTGTTAAACGCGTAGATTAAATTTTCGATATCTATGAATTTGTTGACCTTCCATTCTCTGTGTCCTTATATACAACTTGACTGATGTTTTAAGAGACCTAGTGGTTTATGATACAATTTATATTCGTCAAATACGTTTTTACATAATTTCTACAAACGTGTATAATCGCAAATTATAAGTGACACCTTACCAATGCAATCACCATCTTTTTCTTCAAAATCAGCACAACACGCACTTCTGGTTTCACCACTAGAATATATTAAAAAAACGTTTTTGCAACAATGAGATAGCTATGATATATAGTTTTAATTTCTATGTGTTACGCTTAAGTTTAAAAGACTTAGTCCTCACCTATATTCGTATTTGGCACAACTTTTTGGAATTTTGGGTCCTCAATGCTCTTCAACTTTGTATTTATTTGGCTTTTTAACTGTTTTGATCTGAGCGTCGCTGATGAGTCTTATGTAGACGAAACGCGCGTCTGGCGTATAAAATTATAATCCTGGTACTTTTGATAACTATACAATTGAGAATGTACATTTGGAATAAGTCGGAAAGACAACAACCTGACCAAAGAGAAGTAAAAAACGGAGACCACCATTGAGTCTTCATCGTAGAAAGAAAATTTTGCAACCGGAAACGAGTTAAGTTGATCTCTAAACAAAAATATGTACTAGTTTTATGTTTACACAAGCAATCCATCTTTTGTATAAAGACATACCTTTCAGTTTTAACTATACACTTAGTACTATTATTGTGTTGAATTAAAATTCCAAATAAAAGAAAACATAAGCATGTTGTTGCCATGGATATGATAGAATATTAACTGATGTGAAAATAATTAAGGAAATAATCATGAATTCGGTCACATTATTTGACAGGAAACTATCATATATGTTTTAAAGTGAAAAAAAAATCAAAATATATGTCAATTCTAAATTTTACCATTGATGAAAAAAATTGGTCTCCTTTGATTTTATTCCAAAGTATGTAAATTGTATAAAGGACCACTTTAACAAAACAATTCAATTTGGAAAACAAATTTCGACTCTTATTTTTATCTATAGAAAAGCACAAATAACTAAAGTTTTTAAAATCATTTTGATTAGGAAATCCGTTTATTAATCAATTCTTTAAGCATTGTTTCTTTAAATTTCTTTTGTTAAATGCAGGTCTATCGCAGGTTTTCACATTTTTTTATTGTTGCGTTTTACATGTTTTAATGAATAATTAAGAAATTTCATATATCTAACTTTCATCAGTATATGTTGTATCTGTTTATATTTTCAAGACACCAAAAGATAAATAGACTAAGGTGATATAATCACATGGACAGCAGTAATCTGACAACAAATATCTGATCTTTTCTGGTATGTTGAATTTATATATATATTAGTGTTATCGTTTAATTTCATTGTAATTTCTAATTATAAAATAAAGAAGATGTGGTCTGTTTGCTAATAAGAAATCTCTTCATCAGAGACCAAAGACTTTGACAACACGGTAAGGCATCAAAATCCAATAACACATAGGTCTCTACAAAAGGCCCTCACATGACAATTGTAAACAATACAAATTTGAAAACTAACGACCAGATGTATACACAAAGACAACTTTATTATACAAATATTAATGCAAGAACGGGATAACCTGTTAATACATACAAACTATATCAACCAAAGAGATGAACAGAAAACAACTGTCCATTTTTAGGTTCGGTAAAGGCCGTTTTTGTCTTTGAAATATAATTTTGTTTAAGAAAAAGAAACTACCATGTGGCAGAATTTCATATTTCACTAACAAGTATGTGTTATGCTCATTGATGAAGGCTTATTTGAACGTTATTTTCTAGCCTTCACATCATTTGTTAAAAATGATTATGACTCGTGTATAACAACACACTTTTTTCATATTTTATGTGAACAATTAACTCAAAGTTCACCTTATCCATGTAATCGGAACGAATGTCACAAATTTTAAAGTGAACATTCAAACACCAAGACACCGTTAACTGATGTAAATGGGAACTGAAACATTCATTACAATTTGTAACGAGTACGAATTAAGAAGTAAATACACTCATCACGGATAGCTCGATGAATATCTAAGGATAGCGAACGCGCGTAAAGACTATAAAAGACTTATCAGAGACGATCGAAAAATAACGTATTAAAAAGGCCAAAAAAAGTACGAAGTTGAAACGTATTGAGGATCAAACCAAAATGGATGAATGTCGTTTTTTAAATCTAAAGTTTGCATGTATGACTATAGTATTTTTAACGTCATGATGATGACATCTTTTGATATTTTTTTTCAATCGTATTTAACCAATTATTAACGTGAATTAAAGATAAAAGTAATATTAAGTATCAATGAACGATTTGTATCCTTTCATTACACTGATGTGGATACTATAGCGGTATTTTTCTCAAGTAACCCATGTGTGATAAAATTCGAGGATTGCTTTAAATGACACTATGCATTTATTGATTTGTTTTTGTATGTACGTTGTACACATTAAGTATATAATTATAATTATCCTTATATGAATATATTTTTTTTAAATAAAACAACGGGGTTGAAGAATTCACGAAAATTAAATCCATGTAAACCGCTAAATTTAAAACGATTATAAAACAGGGTATAACGAATTATACTATACTAATCAATTGAACTTTGTCAGTTCCGAGAACTAAGTGAATTATAGAATATTTATATTTTCAGAAAATGCAATGCGGAAAATATATATAAAAAAATATTCACACCATACAAAAACAGTATGTTTAACAAAATACGTCATGCACAAAGTTGTAATTACACTTTTGTAAATGATTTAAACTATGTTCTTAGTTTTGGTGCAAAAGAAATGTTTCAGAGCTTGGAATAACTGTATAACTCTTGTTGCAAGTTTTGTTTTGATTATTAAAAAAAGTTGTTTCTTTTTCTTATAAATTATAATTCGCTTTAAGCAAATGAAAATTTATAACAAGCACGTTTGACTTTGAATTCAGTTCCAAGTCCTGTATTCATTTTTTTTTTGGAATGCTGCATTCTCATATTATATCACGAACTCCGGGGGAATTGAAAACTTAACTTTGAAACAATGTGGTATTTAAAATATTTTATCACAGAGATATTCGATGACCGGAAACTAATTATTTCGTCCGTGCTCTGTACATACCTTAATAAAGGCGAAATGACAACAAATACCAAAGTATTAATCAACATTTTCAATGGAAAACAAACTGGCAACACAAAATAACGACCAGAACGACTACCAACAACCTACAGAACAAAAATAGAAAGATACAGATTTGGCAAAGCGAATGTGACATAATAACTCGGTGATTTCAAGTGCTCCGGAAAGGTAAACAGATCTTGTTCCACATATGTCACCATTCCTTTGTGTATGTAAAAGCCCGGTGAATAAGGATAGTTTAGTATGTCACTTTTGAGGAAAAGTTTGAACAGCGGACGGGATTCTGGTCCCGACAATTTAAGCATATCCGTCAACGTCTTTGATACAGACATTCAATAACTATCAAACAACTGCAGTTTACTGGTGTACGATAGTTGATATCTGTCAAATACACCTGTATCATGTCTGAAGAGTATTGGACATACAGTAAAAATATATCTCTAAATACATACATGTACAACCAACAGTAGTGTACCGGTGTTCAAAAGTCCTAACCCGATTGAGAGAAAGCGTTTGATTGAAAGACTAGATATAGCTGAAATACCCTAATCTCATAATGTATATAATTAAAAACAATTTCGCAGCGTGAAAGGATTATCGTTAGCATACAAAATGAGGCCTTGAAATTGGTTTTTGGTTAAATTCTTATTCTAAATAATTTGAAAGCAGAGAAATTTTGTAACAATATCGAAATAGAAGAATAGTCTTTTGATGTTCTTACTTCCAAATTCATGTAAACAATAATTTTAGAAGTTACAAATTCAGTAGCTTATATGAATGAATTCTTTCATAATAAACATAACAGAGCATATGCTTACTGTGCCTTAGACAACTTTCACTGGTATGCTTAGACTTTAAAAACTTCGAAAATGTGATATATATCTTCCAACAAAGCAAATGGACTGGTCTTTCATTTTTTTTTATAACTGCGGCTTTCCCAATTTTTTGTCACTCTAGAAACATATATTTCGAATTTGTCATGTTTTGATATGTTTTTTTTCTTTTTGGTGAATTTTGCAAAAAAGATAAAATACATCTAAATATCTTTTTTTTACAGACGTAAAGTTGTGTATTGACTTTAATTTTATAATGTGATGACATATAAAAAAAAATGATTAGGCAAGTTTTATAGTTTTGAAATAAATATAAAAAATACCAAATTTGTTCAGGAATCATTTTTAAATGTTTAATATGCGATAACTGATGTACCAGACTATTCATTTTTACGTTCACACTGATGAAATAAAAGGACAAGGTACACTAAGGGCTGTATTTGGCCCCCTATTTTGTCAAAAATTCATTTTCATCTTATAAATGAACTGAGCATCATAAAATATCTTAATATATTTGTTCTTCAATACCACATGCCCAATTGTCTTCTAGTATGGCAGAAACCTGATTTTGGGTTGGCTAAAGTGTGTTGATAACGTCAAAAGATAGAAAAATGTCCATTTGTGGACTGCAATCCTTCGTTTTTAAAGGCCTCCGCCAACGTGAGCCACAGTAATAATTAGTGATAAAGATGGCATACAAACAGGGTATTCAAAATATGAAAAGAAATTAATGGCTCACGTTGGCGGAGGTGCTCAAAAATTTAAAAAATCTCTCGTAAAAAACAACAATTTGTGTCAAAATAGTAGTATCGGAATGAAATCGGAGAAAGAACTGAAAATATCCGCATTCGGCTATTACGGCAAGACACCCTCAACTAAAGCAAGAATACTTCAATAGGTGCTCAAGGTTTTCATTTGTAGGATTTTGCAATCATTCAGTTTCAAATTGTATTTTTTTTTTATCTTTATATCAAAGTGGAGTGTGTTTTATCGATTAAAATCAACACCTTACATAGTGAAAACATATGCACTCGGCACACACGATAAACAGGAGTTTTGCAAGTGTCCCCCTCATAAAATAAAGCGAAAAAAGTTTGAATATTTTTTTTTCCTTTTTTGGGTTCTTTGGAATAATGTGTAAATTCGGGACAAGATACCTTGAGTCGAGTCTGTAATTGCATACGACTTTGAAAAAGACCACTGCCGAAAAGAACAAGTTAATTCTGTTTAATATTAACGGGAATCTTTTTTTGTTTTGAGTACACATCGTCTTATATAAAGGAAACAAATTGAGATTTGTCCCGGGGAGATAGTTAGCCCTAGTGCCAGATTTTTTTTTTTTCATTTCTTTCATGACTTTACAGTATGCCTATAAATACATACATTTAACACAATTGAGACATTGTGGCAACGTAGTGTAGTGGTATCGCATCGGCTTTTGAATGCCGCGATTTACGTTCGAATCTCACATAGTGCATATTTTTGTCCAATACGTGTTTCTTCTAATAATATTTTAAAATATATTCAACGAGATAGAATGGCTGGAGTATTTGTTTTGATTATAATAACTATCAATTTAGTTGGTTGTCAATACACATTCTTTTTTAATATTTTTTAATGGGATGTTTAGGGATATTCTTCACGGTTCTAGTCTCACTTACAGTGTTTCTATATATGCCGCTAATTTCCGCTGTTTCTGGCGAATATAGTCCCTAGTGTTGACAGTGGGTTGCTTGCCATTAATTTTTATACCCCTTCCAAATTAATTTCTCCATGTTTAATAAAATTGGGTCCAGAATTTAAAAGGAAAGTAGTGATTTGGTCCGGCTGAAAAAGGTTGAAAATTAGCACTTCGGAAGCTGTCAAAAGATTTCAAGACGCCCTAAACATAAAAGTGTCCATATTATGAGTTAGAGACGATGCAGTTTTCTATAATTTTGATAAAATTTGTCCCAGAAGTGTAAAAGATTCTTTGAGAAAGCGCTGGTGGGATTTTTTTATTTTCATTTATGTTCTAAAAGAAATGCACTACGAAATAATTGTGGTCTCGGACCTTCTGGGTGGTTTAGTTTCAACAAAAAAAAACTGTAGAGGCTTTTTGGAAAAATAATATTTAAGGAAGTACCTATCTATATACATCATGTAGTTTCAAACGCACATGCATTTTTAAGGGTGTAACTTTTGTCAATTGATAGCAGACAGATGTCTTTACAAAATGACTTGTATTCTACAAGTTGAAATGAATAATAATCATGACATGATAAAAAGGTATAAAAAAAAATCTTGGCCAATCTGATCATTATGATATGTAACGTTTGCTATAATATATATATATTTCTCGCAGACTCTTTTTCAAATATGAAATTGGCATCCTGAAAATGTAAATCATGGGCGCAACATAATGCAATACATGGACTGTCTTGTGTCTGTTCTCAGTAAATGGTATAGTTATTTTGTTTTATATCATTAAAGACTTAATGATTTTTTGTATTCAAAGATCAGATCACCTTTTAAGCGATCGGGAAAATGTTTGCGTCCGTATAATATTATCATATGTTGTTGTTTGGTGTTTGTTGTTTATTTCTTGACCAATTTCAATGGGATTTAATTCCGGGGGTTCTTTAAAATGCGGCATCTAACTGTGTTTTTATGTTTTTGGATTCAATGCCCCGTGTTTAAATTGGTCTAAACGTGAGGTCTAAAGGTCCAAAATTAAACTTTGTTTAATTTCATCAAACATTAACATGTATGCCAAATATATCCGTGAATATATTTTTGTTTATTTTGGGCCCGCCTTCATATCGGTCTACAATGAGGTCTAAAGGGTCCAAAATTATATTTTTTTGGTTTTTTAAATAAAATTCTTGCGGTTCTTTTGACAAATGTTTGATGAGCCGAATCTGTATGTGTATTAAGATATTATATTTTGGAACTGGTTTTCAAATTGGTACAAAACAGGGTTCAAATTAAATTCTTCAACAAAAAAGTGAATACATGGGATACTTGATATGTATGTTACCGTTTATATAGATTTTAGATTTTAGGCCATGTTTTCAAATTATTCTACATTGAGGTCTGAAATTTAACTTTCTTTGATATAATAAAATATGAATTAGTGGGGTTCTTCGATTTGCTGAATCTAATAACAAAAAAAATGATGTTATGTATCGTTATGAACATTCATAGAATAAAAGTTATGTATCTGCTTACCCTTCAGGAGCACCTGAGATCACCCCCAGTTTTGGTGGGGTTCATGTTGCTTATTCTTTAGTTGTATATGTTGTGTCATGTGTACTATTGCTTATCTGTTTCATTTTTTGTCTTTTTCATTTCCAGCCATGTCGTTGTCAGTTTTTTTTCAATTTATGATTTTGACAGCAGTGATTTTCCTAGTATTTAGGGGAAGGAGCCCAGGGCCCATGCAATTGAGAATAAAGTTCGTGAAATGATGGATTGTGGGGAAATATATTAGTTTATTTATACCTATGGCACACAGCACCAACCGTTTGCAACTTTGAAGTGGGGTTTGGGGACTAGGTCCTCAAGAAAATTTGGAAAATTATGTGCAACATTCTACATTCTGAGAAGGAATTAGTTATAAATTGCATAAATTGTGAACAAAATTCAAGAGATTTGTAAACAAAATACCATAGTACAACACCAACAAAATCTTGCAACGATGTCTATATACAATGATATACAACTGGTAATTTTAGAGCTGAAAATTAAGAAAAAAGAGCATATTTCTCTTTGGGACAGGGGCCCATAATCGGACCCAAATATGAGGGTTGAAAAATCCCTAGACTGTCTTTCTGGTATCTTTCGTCCCTTTTTTATGAAGTCTGATTTTAATGTAATTACTATAGGGCAAAGATCAATCATTATGTTTATGATGTCATGAGTAGGTCTGCACGAAGGTCGATATAATTTCAATTTTGGATAAACACTTTTTTCGTATGTCATGTTTATTTATTTATTTATTTATTTGCTAATTTTATTTTTTTTTTGGGGAGGGGGGGGGGGGGTTGTTTGTTGAAAGTGAACACCAAGCTGTTTTCATCCATAGTCGGACAGAGATTAACCTATAAAAACTCATTTACTTAGACGACAAAATACTATTAGAAAAATACATCAACGTAAATCATAAATGAAAAAGGCCGTTACTATGCAGTTATTATGGTTGCTAGGTAGTTTCTTAGCGAACAAAACAAGCCAAACAAATTGTAAGATTTGTACAATTGTCCTAAAAGTACCTAGCAATAGAAACATAGCTTTGGTTAACATATTATTGTTTACATAAGCCATGAACATATACCAAAGTCTACTGTTGCTTAATAAACATTACTGTTGCTAAGGGCAATACTGGTGGTTAAGGTGTTGATAATTAATATAGATAAACAAAACATTACTGCTTTAGATTTCCTTATATGTATTTTACAATTATACATTTTGATTCATATGGAAAATACGTTTTTTTGTTTGATAAGGTTTAAAATAGCATATTATTGGCAGGTTTCAAATCTGTTGCTAGGCAACCAAAAAATGAGAATCACCCAAAAAAATGCCATTTTATTAAGCTTCTATACCTAGTCTATTGAAATTATAAAATTTAATGTCTTTCAAAAGGGGGCCAAAATTGGCCCTTATTGTACCTTGTCCTTTACTATCGAGAAAATAATTTTAAAACAGTGTATATTAATACATATATATAAACACTGCTTATAACTAATAAAGCCCCTCGTTTTATTGATGCTAAATCTAAAAAAAATATAAAACATACAATCAGATATTTTAAAAGAATAATTTAGATTTACCTAACAGAAAGATTAAATGACACAAATCAATGAATAACTAAAAATTGATGCAGTCGCATGAACTCTGAAATTATAAGACCGGATGCGTTGATTAGGTAAACATATTCACCCCTATATGGAAATCAACTGATGTTGTTTGCGTATTTACTAAAAACGTATTATTAATGTATCTGCTTTTGTGAGAAGATTAACTGATTTCTTTTATGTTTTTGTCAGTTATCTATTGTTCACTTAACGATATAGTCCTTATATTACACAGTAATAAGAAAAACGTATACGAAAATGCATTTATTTGTTAAGCGTTATGAACATTTGGCAACAACTATCCGATATTTTGATTGGCTATTTTTTTTACGTCATTAATAACCTTCTAGTGTCAAAACGATGAAAATTTGTGATTTCGTCAATGATATAATAAACACTCACACTTTTCACATAAAACTCTTCTTTTGTCAAATTTTATTACATTTTGAAACGACAAAAGAGTTATTGAATGTGTGATTTAAATTAAAACGCCGGACCAGGATATATACCGTAACCCTGGTATGAACAAACGACTGAATAAACGATTCATGGATATTTTTAACACAAAGGGAATTATAACGAAAGGAGAAACAGGTTTGACAGCTCGTGAAATATAGATATCTTCAACAGAAGGTGATATTTCATCTCTAATCACAAAGGAAGTACAAATTTCTTTCTTTTCCTTTCGTTTCGTCTCAGCTATGTTTTCCTGTTGTTTCGTATCAGCGGACACAAAGAAACTCGTTGTTTACGATTATTTTGCTTTCATTTATCCTTGTGCTATCTGTACTAATGTCAATGCCTTAACAATCCAATGACATATCGATTTGCACTTCCAGTATATCATGGTCAATTTGTATATGTGTGTCATCAATGTCGCTATATAAATGTTCTTCAACTTCTCTATACTGACTTTTGTTGGAAACAAAAAGAATGAGGGAACGGGCAATTGTATTTTTTTCTTCTCGGCAACTGTCTTCTTTTTGTAGGAAAAGAAACATAGCCATATCCCGAAAACTGCAACAATAAGTGATAATGTATAATATGCAACTATTTGTCTTGACATTAGTCCTAAAATAGTAATATCACAAAAACAATGATAATATTTTGCAGGCTATCGATTTGTGAAAAGGTTCCGTCTTAATATTTAATTTTCATTTATTGATTTAAAAATATTGTCTGAACCTGCATGGCAAATTTGATAATCGAAATAAGAAAAGTTATTAAACATAAAATATCAGGTATTGTTTTTAACACACATTATTGACAAATACATGCAATTTTGCAACTTTATACAGACAGTGCCTTCGTTTTAAAGATTATCTCGAAAAATATATTATATGTATTAAGATAAAGTCATGTGGAAATGACATAATAGCAACTAGGAAAATATCCAATTTAAGTAACATTTCAACATGCATTGTTAAAGATATGTCTTTTATTGTTGGCAACATGATCGAATTGATTTTTTATGTCTTAATGGTGGAGCTTAAAGTGTAGAGTACTTCCACTAATAATTAATATTTTGCCTGATGGTAAAATCGAGAAATTGAATTGAATATCAGAATATGTTTTTGCCGTACCAGATACATTGCCTTTCACAGAATCTGTTGTTGCAAGACTATTCCATACGATTGTTCTTTCATCTTAAAAATAATAGCATGAAAATAAACCAAATAAAAAAATGTGACATTTGAATCGTGTATATATAGTAATGAGAGAACTTGTTGGATGTACACCAATTGTCCAAAATATAATGATACAGGCTAATTAATGTTTTGAGAGATTTTGAAAAAGATTGATTTACTTTTTGGGTGGGATTCGTGTTTGTCTGTTTGTTCTCTCTTTTAAGCCATTGTTTTGCCAGTTTAATTTTGATTCATGAGTTTGAATGTCCCTCTATTGTCTTTCGGCCCCTTTCTTATTGTAAATATATTGATATTGGTCGAGTATTTGTCATTAACGTTTTGAAAGTATTTGATATAACAAGTCTTGATTAAAACAGTTACAATGCATGAACTTGATTGTCGGTATCAATATTTCTTATAAATTTTGGTCTAGACTCCGAAAACTCCCATTGGAAATATAACACGGTATAATTATAAATACTTTATTAAATATAGATATAAATAGAAAGTAAACTAAGACCTGAATGCTGTCGTATTATTCACTTACAAGTGAATAAATTATTAGCGATATTGTTTAGCTTCTTTTGACAAAATTAAACCAACCTGGCTTCTAAAGTGAATTGTTATTTGACAATTTCACTGTCATTACATTTGCAAGTTTGTGGCTTTGTTTATGGCTTACTATATGGTATTGGATAATAGCATTGTTTAAGGTCTTGAATACTGAATGCTGTGAGCCAAATCATAAAAAAAACCATAAAATTTTAATGTAATATTGTTATTTTGTATTAACTCAAAACTTCAGGAACTGAATTTCGGGCTTTTGTTTAAATTTGAACACAACCTTCCTCATGGTCACAACTACAATAAAATATCAATTCATGTGACGAAATGAACATCGCTACTGGGTAATTCCTTTCTTATTTTTGTTACTTTATTAAGCGATAAATAAAGGCAAATGATGTCAAAATACAATAATTAAAAAAATAGTGTACAAACCATAAATTTATGTCAAAGAAAACACGGAAAAATAAAAGAAACATAGTCAAAAGCCTCTGTAAGTTTTCTATGATTTTACAATTTCAATTAATTTAAATGTTTCGGAATTTAGTGTGACGTCCAATTTCACTGAACGTATACACATTATTGTTGAAGGGCCAGTTGAAGCAGCTCCTCCCCTCCCCCCCCCCTTCCGGGTGCGTTTTTGTTTTTTGCTGTGTTAACGTCCCATTTTTCTGATATTTGGTTTGGCTGTTGCTTCCTTGATGTATTCCCAATTTCCATTCCCAATTCTAAACACCATTTCACTAAGCTTTACTATTGAAAACAAATATAGCAAAATCAATCGAAGGCAGATTTTTGTTGATATGAAAACGTGTAAACTTTGCAGGCCACATTGAAATTATTGCGTTACACATATTGATCTTCATGGTTAAAAGTAGATGTAGAAAGAAAATGATATCACATAAGAAAAATAATGAAGTTCAGGTATTCAAGATCCGATCTATTCAATGAATAAGGGTCCGTTGTACTCATAGAAGCGAAAAATATGAGGACAAAAAAGTAATGAATGTGTACCATTTTTTTCAATAGAAGCATATGGGTACAGATGCGTATTATTTTATCCATAGGCGGAAATGGTAATGTTTTCTTCTGTTGCTCAGTCCATATCGGTAACTTTGATATGTGTGATGGCTCGTTTCGAAGCTGAGACATTTTGACATATGTGGTTAAATTTTCGGGGTACGAAGTGAGATAACGTTTTCAGTAAATTAGCATATTTTTTTCAGAAAGCTTATGTTGTATCTTCTGTACTATTATTTGTCTGTTTGTCTTTTTATTTTTAGTCATGGCGTTGTCAGTCTTTTTTTCTATCTATGAGTTTGACTCTCCCTCTGGTATCTTTCGTCCCGCTTTTAAACAATAAAACGGAAAATGGAAATGGTGAATATATATAAAGAGACAACAGCCCGACAATAGAAAAAAACAACAGCAGAAGGTCACCAACAGGTCGTCAATGTAGCGAGAAATCCATGCACCCGGAGGCGTCCTTCAGCTGGCCCCTAAACAAATGTATACTAGTTCAGTGATAATGAACGCCATACTAATTTCAAATTGTACACAAGAAACTAAAATAAAATAATTAAAAGTTTATTTCTAGACTTACAATCAGTAACAATGAAGACTTGAAGATATGCGTAAATTTCGTAAACTGCACAAGAACAATCATATCTTCACTTTTCACCGTATGTTTTGTTTTGATATTTTTGGTCTGTGTGTGATGTGTATCCTTTGAAACAAACCGAAACATAAATTTGTTGATCAAGTTATGTATCTCAGCTTTTGTCAATTCAAATAAAAACAAAATTTTGTAATTTAAAAGTTGCTTCTTAACCTTAAATAAACAGCAAAAAGTAGTGTCAGATATATGACAGGTGTACTAATTTGTTTGTATTTAGCAACTAGAAATTTGGTTCAGCTGTTCAGACATATAGTGTGAATTTGTAGATGTTACCAGTTTATGTGATCACACTACAGTGACTTCTGTATTATCAAATTACATTTTTGTATCCAATCAAAGTGGCAGTTACATGAAATACAACAACGAATTATTTCCGCAAGTGTCTACTAAGAAATATAATACTTTGTCCTAGCTTTCAAGATTTTCTTTATCTTCAAGAATGTAAATACTCCGTCTGCTCCGAGTAGTTACACTTATATATACTACCAAATGTGGTTTAATTTCATGTTTTCAGTATACGAGTTTAAAGCACGTTCAAAGGTACTTTACAATTAGTGTTTAAAGTGACGACGGTTGGTGCTATTAAATATTGTTTCTTTTCTCGTATGTTTTTTTTTTTCCATTGAATTGGGTCACATGAAAAGAATTAGGGTGGCGAGTGTGACAATGTTTCATCAAATTGGGTTAATCCTCTTCTCTAACGTTATCATCAAATATAGCTATTTATTTCGATCTTTTGTTGTACTACATTCATGTTTGAACCATACAATATTTCAAGGATAAATGTGACATAACTCGTGTAGTTTTCAGCTAGCACGACTGCAAACGCTTTTGTTTTAGGCGATTCGCTTTATTTTTTATAAACTGCAAAGACTTGCAATAAGTCACAACAAAGAATTGAAGATATGCGTACATTTCATAAACTCAACAAGAACAATCATATCTTCATTTTTCACCATATTTTTTGTTTTGACATGGTCTGAATTTTGGGTCTGTTTGTGATGTGTATTCTTTGAAATACACTGAAAATAATCTTAGTAGAGGCGGCTATTGCGTTTAACTGAACGTATGATATTGTTTTATTATATCTGTAAAAATTTAAACCGTTCTGCCTTTATCCCAGGATATGTTTTATCACCTTCATAAAATTAACAAGTATTCAGTAATATGTTATGGTTTTACAAATATATAAGAAAAATTAAAGAATAAGTGACAGCGTACCAATGCACTCGTTCTCTTTTAGTACAAAATCGGCACAGCATATATGTTTTGTTTCCCCATTAAAGATTATAATGCTGTTCTAAGACAACAAACAATTATATGTTAAAAATAAGTATTTAGAATAAGTCGTGCACGTTCAACAGGTTTATGATTAGAATGATCGATAATCCTTTTAATTGAAATCAAATTAAAATAAATAACACAAAAAAGTTAAGTTAATTCGAAACGGAAAGTCCTGTATAAATCTACGGTCACTAACAACAAATTAATGCTTTACTGTATTAATTAATTCCAAGCCAATTGTTACTGTTATAGGTCCAGTACACACAGATAAAGGCCCAGTAATGATTTGTCAATAATCAGTTATTTGAGTTAATATAAATATATGCATTTCTCAATGTCTTATTGTTTAAAGTTTGATTACAAAAATTTTATATCTGCTTCATATGATCATAAATATATCAGCCTGAATACAAAAAAAGATTAAGGTTTGTCCATTTTTCCCTTTGGCGACCTTATTATGCTTATGTCCTAATTTTATATGTGACGCCTTCCTTCGCCCATTGCAAATGTTCATTATGAAGTAAAAAACATTATATTTAAAGAAATATTTCAGTAAATCAATTGTTGGTGAGGATGGTGCCACTGTTATATACTTGATCAAATATCGCAAAATATTTTGTATATACGAACATCAGAAACATTTTGGGATATCTCAAATGCATTATAGATAACGCAATTGGAAAACATCGTCTGTAATTGTGTCGATAAATAAACAAATACATGTAAAGTATATCAGAACATACATTTTAGTCTTGACAATACAGTATGTTCCACTACAATGCGGAATTAATATCACCAACAATACAAAACACACTTTTTGTCTTAACGTTTCGATGATGTGATTTTGAAAGATATGTAACCAAATCAGACTAAATGGGTGAAATGATAATATATTCCATATTATTGTTAAGCTTCTAGTTCTGGGGAATACAACAACATGAACACTGAATAGCTATTTTTTGACGTATTAAACTTCTTTCTTCGTGGTTTGTTTTCATGATAACTCGTAAAAGGAATTAGGTCCGGTAAGGTTAGATTTTGTGCTCAAATTTCAGGTCCTTAGGAAAATTTTTGACCACTTTTGAAACAGACGGTCGAAAGATGCCAGAGAGACAGTCAAACTCATAGATCGAAAATAAAGTGACAACGCCATGACCAAAAATGAAAAAGACAAATAGACAAATGATAGTTCACATAACACTATATAAAACAAACTTAAGACTAAGCAACACGAACTACTTCAGTCGATTCAATTAGTTTAAGGGAAAGATTAGAATTGATTAAGTCTATAAAGATCCTCAAATTCAAGCTTAGACATTAAAAATCTATCTCATTTGTCATAATATGTCACTGTTCAGATAAAATTGAGAATTGAGATGTGTTCTTGTAAACAATGGAGATAGTCGCATCATAAATCGCTCTAGCCTTCAACTATGTTACTATGAAAATTTCAGTAATTAAGTTTGACTTAATGATGCTAGTATCCGATATATATATATATGCAACGTATTGTCTTTTCGTCTTTTCTATTACATGTTACCTTAGACTAATTATGACAAATTGCAGAATATGTATGATTCACTTTTAAATTGCAGTAATGTTTGGGTCAAATAAGGGCCTTATTGCCCGATCTCTTTAACAAATATCAACAAAAGATCATAATATATATACTGTTAAATAAATGCAACAGTAGTATACCGCTGTTCAAAACTCATAAATCCATGGACAAAAAACAAAATCGGGGTATCAAACTAAAACCGAGGGAAACGCATTAATATAAGAGGAGAACAACGACATAACACCAAAACGTAACACACGCAGAAACGCACCAAGCATCAGACAAAACACCACGAGAATAACAAATATAACATGAAAACGAAATACATGAATTTGGGATAGACAAGTACCGTGCCCCGTCTTATCTCAATATCTCAAAAATAAGAGAAAACACAAACGACTCAACGTTAAAATGCAACACACACATAAACGAACAATAATTTAACAATGGCCATCTTCCTGACTTGGTACAGGACACTTTTAAAGGGAAATAAAAGTGGTGGGTTGAACCTGGTTTTGTGGCATGCCAAACCTCGCACTTTAATGGCAAAGTTAAATATATAACATTGAGATGACAACATAATAGTACAGGACTACAATACAAATAAATAGGAGAACATATTAGACAAAGAAAAACATGATTAATAGATAACAAAACGCATCAGGTTTAAAATTCAATACGCCAAAAACGCGCCTTGTCCACACAAAAATCAACAGTGACGCCCAGATATAAAAGATCGAAAGTGAAAAAAAGTACAAAGTTGTACAGCACTGAAGATCAAAAGTTGAAAAGGTTTCGCCAAATACGGCATTGTTTTTATGCCC
Source organism: Mytilus galloprovincialis (assembly GCA_037788925.1). NCBI lineage: Eukaryota > Metazoa > Mollusca > Bivalvia > Mytilida > Mytilidae > Mytilus > Mytilus galloprovincialis. The sequence goes on along the minus strand of CM075338.1, from coordinate 22,508,446 downwards.
GGGATAAGAACATTCTTATTATATAGAACAATTCATGCTATTGCAAACAGTAAATTTCATCATTGTAAAAACTAGTATACTTTTGGATGTATATCATGTGAAAAATACTATGCCGAACATTCCGACGGTCTGTAAAGTACTAAACATGGTGACAAAGCAGACCATTTCAGGTTTCACATTATTTCGTTTACTTTACTTTTGTGTATCAATATTCTAGAGGAGTCTTCCTGTGGCGTATTTATCTGATATTACAGTACTGTGAATGTATTTTTATTATTCGTTTTGTGGATTTCGTTGGTACAGGTGAAATTAAATGATCAACGTAGTACAAATCTTTTAAGGGATTGGAGGCAGACGTTGACAAAAACAAACAAGTTAATGAAAATAAAATGAATCCACAGTAGTCCAATGCTTGTTTGCCCTATAATAGATATAAATACAGAGGTTTATGAGATCGATCTCTCTTTTCAGTTTATCTTACATGTGCATAGGAGCTTGTCACCTAATGGTTTCAACTGCTAAAGAATGATGTCATTTATCTAACGTCTTTTAATAGGATGACAAATACGTATTCAAATATGTTCCAATGGTCGTAACCACATCTTTGTCTACAATATCAAATTCCGGGAATAAGACTTATCTTTGTATACACAATGACAGGAACGAGAAATGCCACATAACTATAGAATATTTGTGCCAAAATCAGTTCACACTGGTGTTCAGGGCATTTTTTGTCTTGTAAAACATGATGTGAAAACGACAACTCAAGACATTGCTATTTTGATAAATTTATTCAATGCAAAAAATATATTGCTGTCAGATTATAATACAGGCAAATATTACGCGATCTAACAGAAATCAGGTATATTTCACCGAACTGAAAAGTCAGTCCATTTAAAGGAATCATATTGTCATAGATACGACAATAAACAAGTAAAGCACAAATATTAAACTAAAAGATTAATTTAAAAAGATTAATCGTCTTACTAGTAGTAATTTCAAAAATACTAGTGCGTTTATTTTCGTTTAAATATTACTTTGATAAAAATGATTAAGCAACTAAAAAGCACAATCGAGAAATTTCACAAAAAAAGGTGCCAGTTTTTTTTTTCAAACTAATGTACAAACTTATATGACAAATGAACTGGATCATTGTAGATAGTAAAATATGTTTTACTTATATTTTAAAACTTTTTTGTTTTAACCAATACCCTTGACACCATTTGCGAGTATGGTCTTAAGGAAACGAAGATAGTCCGTCGAAGAGGGACGATAAATGACTGACCCGTGTTAAGAGAGATCCATATCTCTTGCACGTGAAAGACATCCTTGTAGATTTCGAAAAAAGAGCTTGCTAATGCCGCTGCAAGGCAGCACTCACACCCGCAAAGTGGAAAGGGCTTATTATAAGTTGCAAAACATGTTCCCCAATCCACTATAAATAAATATGTTTATAAACTATTATATTGGTTAACTTGTCCTTAATATTACAGTAAACAATTCTATAAACACTTTCAGTCATTCCTTTGAAAACAATTTTAAAACATTGACAGTGACTTACAATTGAAATAATGTTTTTCAAGAATGTTCTCGCAAAAGATACACACATTTAAATTCTTGATTTGATCATTATTTTCTTACTTGCAATAAAACACCGTCATGTAAAACTCGTTATGTAAAACTTTTAACTAATTTGTTATCATCATATTCATAATGAAAGTACGCAATACATGAATATAAATTTCATTATGTTAGTATCTATTCCAAGGTATACTGTAGTACACACTATTTTGATCACTATCCCAAACAGTACGAGTTATGCTCCTGTTCCTGGTTCTAAAGACGTATATCATACATAGTGTATTAAATATTTGCCCTCTCATATGCTATCATTGCTGTCTTCACGTTCATGTAAACTATTATGACTTTAATGATATTCTTTGTCAATGTCTAGATAACATTCATTATAAAAAGAGTAAAAAGACATTAAAACTCATAAATCGAAAATAAACTAACCACCCAATGTCAAAAAAACAACAAACAAAAGACAAACCAACAACTTTACACAAAACAAAACTTATAGAAATATAAAGACTAAGCTACACAAACCCCATCATAAACTTATGCTAAAATTATCTTTCAAGTTAAACTGGAAACTTTTAATGACATGGATTTAAATTTTCAAAATGTCAACAACTTTTGTTTTTGTTTAAAAAATTTAAATCAATCTTAAAAAGTACACTATAAAACCAACGTAAGGCAATTCTAACAGCATCTGACTGTCTTCGGTATGTCTGTAACTTATAAAACTTTTTTTTTTAAACGAAAAGATTATTATCAAAGGCAAACAATTGAACAAATCTTACAGCGAACATTGATCTCAAAATGGTTCAGGATCTAAATAATAATTTTTAGCCAACACTATATTTGTTTTGTAAAAAGAATAACACAACAAATGTTACAAAACAAATGCGGGCGTGCTATACTTATCAGTACGATAAAATCAATTCGCTTTATAATATAAGTCGAAAAGACAATTAACGCAAAATATCAAATTATTCGAATTTTTAGAACCGTTGCTTAATTGTCATTTCTTTTAATAAGATAAGTCCTGCTCCATTTAAAAGCCAATTTGCTTTTTTTCCATTGCCATGAATCTACTGCTTTACTCTAGAAAGAAATAGTTATAAATTTAATCAACAGGTATTACTAAGAAGAGGTATCAATATCAAAAATAAAAACACTTAGATAACACAGTAGTCCAACAACGCAAAAGCTAAATAAAGTGTCAATATAGCTAAATACAGTTTTATTTCCATTCTCAATTTCATTTAATGAATGACAAGAATCCACACTACACATTTATGGTAGTTGTGATTTTTTAAAAATTCTGAGAATAGCAAACTATTTAAAAAGAGCAAAACATGTAACACCATTGGTATGACATTTTTCTGATTATATTTACGTTCCATATTTTGTTGTAATTAATGATACAAAGTAGAGACAGCTTTCCATTGACCTCCTTAAACATTCCTCCTGCTTTCCAATTCATTTTTGCCTGTTTCATTGAACAAATGTTCTCTCTTATTTTAACCAGTTAGTCAAACTGCTCACAGAATCGATTCTTGATTGTAAATAGGAATTTTACAAATTGCATCTACATTTAAATTTGCTTTAGTGATTCTCTTGATAGTATCTATCATCTTAGTTCGTAAGTTATATGGATATATCAGGGAGTGTAGTATAACAATGAAAGTCATTGATCTAGCTTTCATTTCTTTAATAGGAAAGATTCTATTTCAGTTTTGTGTTTTTTAATGACTTTAACAATTATTGTGATCGTGTCGATTTTTTTTACGACTACTATATGATAGCAATGTATACTTACATTCCCAACAATACTGCATCTAAGGTACTATTTTAATGTCTAACGCCTGACGTTTAAATCAGAAGTACGTGCATAACGTTACCAGATCATGAAATGTTCATAACTAATGAGTTATATTTTAAAACAGAAGACAAGTTTAAGTATTTGAATACGGGACTGTTATTTTACTGACCTAAAATATGTTCAATTTGTTGAATTTTTGACAGGTCGCTCTTAACCTTTTTTCCTCCCAAATACAATACAGCCTGAAATAATAAATATACAACATGTACAAAAAAAAGAGAATAAGACTGCGTGTGGACAGACAAAAATAAGGACATTTTATACTTAAGACTATTATATGCATTTTTCCTCTCCATAAAGGGAAAAATTTAGCATTTACAAGTGTTTGACCTCTCACCAGAAGAAAAGTTACCTCACAGACTGAACATGATTTGTTCATTCGTTGTAACCCCTGACACTCAAACTTATGGAATGTAAATCTTGAACATTTGATATTATCATGGTATGTTTGGCATATTTCTGAGTGGCTTATGTACCATTCCTATGATAGTGTGTGTCATGATTGTGATATATGGGCATCCTCCGTTTAAAGTTGACAGTGTATCTTAAATGTTATCTTTGTTTATTACTTGTGGAGATTTTCAAATGAATCTGGAGTTTTTAAATATTGATGGAAAAAAAATCCGCGTTGATACATTTATTATGTAAATGCAGGTTTTTACAAACAATTTTATATTTGGATAGTATACAAATGTTCTATTCAGGTGAACTGCTGCCCGTTAATGAAGTTTGCTCTTTAGTAGAACATATATAAGTATGTATGAATCATTATACTGAATATATCTACATGCATTAAGTATAACAAAAACATGTTCGTTGGTTGAAAAAAAAATGATAAAAATGAAAGAAACAGGAAAAAGGCATAGCGAGACTATAAAAAAGATAATGTGCTGTGATTGCCAATGTGACAACTCTCCACACGAGACCAAAATGACACAGAAATTAACAACTTTGGGTCACTGTACGGCCTTCAGCAATGAACAAAGCCCATACCATAGTCAGTTATTAAAAGCCCCGACATAACAATGTCAAAAAATTCAAACGAGAAAACTAACGGCCTTATAAAGAAATGAAGGAAAACAAATATGTAACACATAAACAAACGACAACCACTGAATTACAGGCTCCTGACTTGGGACAGACACATTCATACATAATGTGGCGGGGTAAAACATGTTAGCGGGATACCAACACTCTCCCTCACCTGGGACAGTGGTATAACAGTACAACATAAGAACGAAATATAAAAATCAGTTGAAAAAGGCTTAATTAGTTATCAAAGGTACCAGGATTCTAATTTAGTACGCCAGACGCGCGTTTCGTCTACATAAGACTCATCAGTGACGCTCATATCAAAATAGTTATAAATCAAACAAATACAAAGTTGAAGAGCATTGAGGATCCAAATCAGATGAACAAAAATATAGCGAGACTTAGTTTTTTTCTTCTCTTTTTGTAATCTCATATCGATAAAGGAGAAGGTTCACGATGGGTTTAAATTGACCCTAAATTTTAGATATTTTTCTAAATCGGATCAACTTATTACAAATTTCACACAAAAATACTTGTGATAAGACTATAAAGACAAAACAAATATTTGTTTTGCACCTCCCTTTAAAATTTATGAATCTAAGGTCATTTTGGGCATTTTTTTCCCATAATTTTACTTGTTTTGGGAATATTTAACCTTGGCCGCCATCCACGATCCAAAACGTTTTTATATGGAGGAATTTTATATAAAAATCGGAATCTCTTGCTTAAAACACATTTGGATCGTAGGTGGCGGCTAAAGTGTTTCTGAAGCTTTTAGGTCTGAAAAATGCACAAAATCATTATATTTTGACAAAATGTCCAAAATGTTCTTACTTTGGAGAATAGTATGTACATTTATGAAAAGAACTGATCTATTCAGTAATCAGGCTTTTGAAATAATTTCAAAAAAATAGTAACATCGAGTCAATATGTCATTAAAAATCAAATCATATGAACTATACATGAGTTTTGTTTTTGATATGAACCTTAGTTAGATATTAGCGTGATCTTGATTCCTTCAAAGTTCTAACAAATATTCTGTAGTCTGTCCTGTGTGCCATTAAAATATTTTCAACATACCTTGCAAAGGCGGTTCATGATGTCTTGGAACTTAGTTTGGCTTAACATCCCACTACTGTTATGAAAAATGTCTCTTCCAGTTTCTTCGATAACGTTTAATTGATCCTTATACTTGTTATCCCCTTTATATATGGGTGTCTGTTTCAAAATGTTAATCAACGATTCCAAATCTAATTTCTCCATTTCTTCCCCTTTATAATAAAAAAAAATAATATATTCACCTATGATCATTGTGTTTCTCATTGATTTGAGGTAACATGTTACACAACACACATATATTGTTAATTAAATTTACTTATATTTTAATCATATTTTGAAATTTGTAAGTGTGATTAATGAATAGTATGGAATGTTTTCAATGTTTTCAATGTTAAACTGGTCCTGTAATAAAAATTTTGATTAATCATGCACGTTATCTGAGGTTTGAATGAGACAGAACACGTTTCCGACATTTTTTGTAAAACATTATTGTTATAGCTTAATAACGAAATCAAAACAGAATAAAAATATTCAATTACATGTATAAGTTCACTGAATTTCAAAATAATGCAAAATATTAATGTATGCGACTGTTATACATATGAGAAGTTTAGATTGCTAAAGAACCAGGTTTAATACACCATTTGCTACATGTGAAAATGACTGTACCAAGTGAGGAATATGACAGTTGTTATCCATCCGTTTTATGTGTTTTTCATTGTTTGCCAATTGATTAAGGACTGTCCTTTTTGAATTTCCCTCGGAGTTCATTTTTTCTGATTTTATGTTATTTACCTATGTATGAATTAATATTAATATTAATATGATCTTAACAAATATGCAATTATGTTTAATTGTTAAACTATGCCTCCCATATGTTCATTGTACATGTTGTATTTTAAAGATAGGAAACTCACTTTTTTGTGGAGAAAGTCGTGATTGTTGAGATTGCGTCTGGTGAAACTTGTCTTTCTTTTTCCTTTTTTCTTTTTTTGGTGAATCTTTAGAAAACTTTGCTTTTTGTTGTTTGGATATACCAGCACGTTCATCAGATTTATCATATTGTTTGTTAATTTCACTTGTTATTAAAGGGTGAACTATTTGTGTAAGTCCATGAACTACGATTAAAAAGTAATTTTCATCTGTAGCTATATCTGTGATTTTTTTTCTGCAAAATACAAAAAAAAACATGTCATTTCAATGATCATATCTATATACATATTGACAGTTAAAAAAAAAATAAACGATATGTGGTTTGGTTACCAAAGAAAAAACTTTCCAAAAATGACCAAATGACACAAAGAACTTTACAGCCATAGGTCAACTTAAGGCCGCAGACATACCCAGACTCGTCTTTTAATTGATGTCCTTTTTATGAAAACAATCATCTATACATAAATTAATATTGATTCAAACAAACCCTTCAATAATCGGAATTAATTTCAGTTTGTTTCAACCAATATCAAGTTATATGCTTAATTTGAACTTCAGTGTTTGCTGTTTTATATTTCTTTTAATACGGCTTTGTCTGTTGGTCGTCGAATGATCGAGTAATTGAACGATCATCATAATACATAGAATATCAACACAAGCAGACAATGGGATAAACAACAGGTCAAATTAAAACTTGAGATTATAACCTGTTCTTTTCCGTAACGAAATAAATGTAAGAAATATCCTGTCATTGAAAATAAACTAACATTGAACTTTCTACAGTTCTATTCAAATTTTAAATGTAAAAAAACGCCGAATCATAAAATGAACCAGTATCCATTAAACTACGGACAAAGATAAATTCGAAAACTTTAATATCTTCAATACAGTTTTTGCACCATTAACGCTAAATTCCTTCACAGTTAGAAACAAATAATAAAAAATACTTACTTTCTGTGCAGACAACCTTGTGGGATCGGAACGTATTTTACATTAAAACCATCTGTTAACAAAATGACAATAACAAACTAATTTGTGATATTTGCATAACAGTAACATAGTTATTTTAATACAAGTATTCTCGTATATAAAATGTACATATGTAAAATTGTATATAAACTGTACATCTATAAAACTGTACATTTCTAAAACTGTGTAGAAACAGTTAAACTATAAAACTGTATATAAACTGTATCTAAACTGAATTTCTTTAAAAAAATGTACATTAACTGCACGTTTTTTTTTTCTGTATAAGCTGAAAATATAGAATCTACCACTGCATCTTGTCTGATACGATATCTATCCACAGTTTAAAACAGCTTTACACCTATACAGTTTTAATTGAAACCAAACTAAAATGAAGTAAGTTTCAGCATACCCATAAAAATTTAAAAAAACATAAAAAAGTTTTACTACTTGGAATGATGCCACACAGTAAAAAGAAATCTCGAAATAGAGAACAAAAGTATTCTAGTGATTCTTCATCGTAATATTTTCTAAAAGAATTCAAAACCAATTGTTCAAAGAACAATTGAAGGTCTTCTCACCAGTACTAATCTTTTATGATATGAAAGTATTAAAACTTGGCTTAAAAGGTCAATTCGATCGTCCGATCAGTTCTTATTGTACATTGATTTTAAAAAAATATGGTTTCTATCAAAAACAATTTTAATAACAGAGATAGTTGTTTTGTTCCGTTTTGCAAAATGTCACTTCCGGTATTGTTTGATAAATTAGGGTAGTTTACCTGACACTGATTTCAAAAATATATGGTTCAAAATACTTTTATATCAAAAAGTCCAATGGTTTAATCAGGCATTCATATGTGTTAAAAGCAAAGGTCAAAATTTAAAACGTCAAATTTAACTATGACATTGAGCTCAGTTTCAAGATCATTAACCAAGGTCCTTTATCAAAAGACTCAAGGACTTTGATATATATATATATATGTTTAATTTGTCATATCACTATACATATAATTATGCATATAACATGTAAGAGGAACGTAAACTTGCACTTTGTGTCTTCGCAGCCTTTGAACCAAAACTTATGACATGTCGAAAAGGATAATTTCATTAAAATGTATTGTCGATATCTTATAGGGTATTTGGAAGAATTGACTATATGCCAAAACCTTCGATAACAAAAATTAACGAAACATTGATAAAATTGACTTTGCAGGGGAGTGACACCTTCTGGGGTCAATTGACCATTTTGGTCATGCAAACTTATTTGTAGATCTTAGATTGCTGAACGTTATTTCTGTTTTAGTTCTCTATACTTATATTCAAAATTGTTATGATATTGTAATTATTGTATTTATTTATGTTGGCCTAATTTGTGTTGTATGGCCTGATAGTTGTTTATAGAATAATCTTAGAACTGTGCAGTTTAGAAATCACTGGAACAATTACAGAATGATTGGAACTTTCCAGAATGATCCTAATAAAAGATGCGTTATATAAACTTCTACATTTTACTAGAAACTTCCGTTGTAACTTTCCAGGATGTTCCATTATAGACTGTTCTAGAATCTTCCATGACAACTATATATATATACAGACACTAAAGTTAAACACTCACTCTTACTCTTGGATTTGGACTTAGACTTACACTTAGACTTAGACATCGATAAACATTTATATTCATAGCATTTGGATTGACACTTTTATTCTACAAACAACATCATACTGGATTGTGACCGTAATATTCAGATTGGATTCCGAAAGATATCCGGATACAGATAAAGATAAAAGATTGGACTCATATTTTGACAGTTAAGTTGACAGTAATATTTGTGTAATACTTCCTGTAAACTTTTGTATAATAAATATTGTTAAATTTTATTATTGATTTGTGTCTTCTGTTGGCTACAATTTAAAGGCAATTTCTGGCCGTAACAGAAATTGGGGGCTCGTCCGGGAGAACGAAAATATCTTATTCAAAATTTATTCAATATTTTTATTATAACTAAAATTCTACAAAATGGCATTTGATGCCGGTAATTTTTTGAAAACGCCAGACCTGGAGAGTTTTGATAATTTAAAGAAAGAGGAATTAGTGTTGCTTGCTAAACATCTGAAATTAGATTTTAAAGTATCTATGAGAAAACAAATTATAAAAAATTTGGTTATAGACAAATTAGTTGACGTAGAAATTTTAGGTGAAGAGGCTCTTGAACTTAAGGTCGAAAATATTGACGCCTTTAAATTAAAACAGCTTGAATTAGAACATGAACTCAAATTAAAAGAACTGGAGATAAGAAAAGAAGATGAATTTAAATTAAAAGAATTGGAAATGAAAGAGATGGAGAAAAGAAAAGAAGATGTCTATTATGAACTTAAATTAAAACAGGCAGAACTGGAAATGAAGGAAAGGTTGGAAATGGATAAAAAAGAAAAAGAAGATGTATTTAAATTAAAAGAACTTGAAATGAAGTTAAAAGAACTTGAAATAAAGGAAAGGCTAGAGATGGAGAAAATGAAAATTGAAATGGTCAAGGAAGAAAGCAGCACTAAAGTCCAGCCGAAATCAGAATATTTTGATGCAGCAAAAAATATACGTTTGGTTCCCAGATTTTGTGAAAAAACAGTCGATAAATATTTTCCACAGTTTGAGAAAATTGCTCATAATTTGAATTGGCCAAAGCCATATTGGACTACAATGCTACAAAGTGTTTTTGAGGGTAAGGCCGCTGAAATATACTCCGCACTTCCATCAGAAAAAAGTTCCGATTATGACACGGTGAAACAGGAAGTTTTGAAAGCTTATGAGCTAGTACCAGAAGCATATAGACAGAAATTTAGATCTTATAAAAAGTTTGATTCGCAAACCTATGTGGAATTTGCTCGGGAAAAAGAAGATCTATTTGATAAATGGCTTACTTCAAAGAAAACAGATAACAATTTTGATAACCTAAGACAATTGATGTTATTAGAAGAGTTCAAACAATGTGTTCATTTAGACTTAAAAACACATTTAGACGACAAAACTGTTGGGACAATACATGATGCAGCTGTAATTTCAGATAATTATACCCTTTCACATAAAAGAAGTTTCAAGGGTCAAAATATAAACAATTCAAGTGGAAATTACAAAAATCAAAGCACTGAGCGTACTGATAGTAAGCCTGTTGCACAGAATAAGAGTCAGTCCAGTTTTAATATGTCTAGTCCAAAATTTGATACTTTTGAGAAGAAGTCACTGATTTGTGCTTATTGTAAGAAGAATGGTCACCTGATGGCTGATTGTTTTAGACTCCAGAAGAAGAATGAACGAGATAATAAGCCGAAGTCCAGTGCTTGTACGACACCTTATATTACCAGTACGTTGGAATGTCCTGCGAGTCAGGCTTTTAAGTCCAGTTTGTGTGATTACATGGAGGAATATAAACCCTTTATGTCTGATGGGTTTATTTCTATTGTTGATGATACCACTCTTCAGCCTATTAAGATTTTACGGGACACTGGAGCCTCTCAGTCTTTATTGTTAGAAGGTGTGTTGCCTTTGTCCGAGAAGACTTCTGTTGGTGCCTCCATTTTGTTACAAGGTGTAGAGTTAGGTTGTATAGATGTTCCTCTCCATCGTATTTATCTGAAGTCAGATTTGATAACTGGACCAGTTATTGTGGGTGTTCGTCCTAATCTCCCTGTTGAGGGTGTTACATTATTGCTAGGAAATGATCTAGCTAGGAACAAAGTGGTTGCTGAACCAATTGTTACCAGTGAACCAGTGGTGGATGTTAAATCACCTGAAGATGATGCTGAATTGTATCCAGCTTGTGTTGTTACTAGGGCGATGGCTAGAAAACAACAAGATGAGAATTTGCAAGAAGACCAGTTTGATTACATGGACCTTTCTGACACTTTCCTAGCTGACATTGAAGGTCCTGGTAGCTCAGAAAAGGCCATAAGACCACCTAGTGTTAACAAGAATGTTATTATGCCATGGCCAAACGTAAACAGCCATTCATTAGACCGAAAGAATTTATTCAAAGAACAACATAAAGACCCTGAGGTTCTTCAGCTCAACCAGCGGGCTCAACCACAGGAGGAAGCGGACAAAGTGGCCGAATGCTATTACCATCAGGACGGCATTTTAATGAGGAAGTGGAGGCCTCCTGATGCTACCCCAGAGGAGGAATGGAGAGTGGTATACCAAGTGGTGGTGCCTAAAGTTTATAGGCAAGAAATTATTGGTCTTGCCCATGACACCCCCTTGGCTGGACACTTAGGTATAAGGAAGACTTGCCTTAAGATTTTGCAGCATTTCTACTGGCCCAGACTTCGAAATGATGTCGCAGAATACTGCAAATCATGCCATATATGCCAGGTTGTTGGTAAGCCTAACCAGAAAATACCACCAGCACCACTTCTGCCTATTCCAGCCTTTGACGAACCTTTCAGCAGAGTTTTAATTGACTGCGTTGGACCTTTACCAAAGACCAAAACTGGAAATGCGTATTTATTGACAATCATGTGTACATCAACACGCTTTCCTGAGGCTATTCCGCTAAGATATATCAAGACACCTACTATTGTCAAAGCTTTTATCAAATTTTTTACGTTAGTAGGACTTCCTAAGTCTATACAGTCCGACCAGGGATCAAATTTCATGTCAGGTCTATTTCAGCAAGTCGTGTACCAGTTAGGGATTGCTCAGTATAGATCAAGTGCGTACCATCCAGAATCTCAAGGTGCCTTAGAACGTTTTCATCAAACATTGAAGAACATGATTAGAACTTTTTGTCTTCAATTTGACAGAGACTGGGATGATGGAGTTCACTTTCTACTTTTTGCAGTCCGAGAGGCTGTTCAAGAATCCCTTGGATTTAGTCCCTTTGAGTTGGTATTTGGCCATACTGTAAGGGGACCGTTAAAATTGATTAAGGAAAAGTGGCTTTCTGAACATACTGACTTGAATCTTTTAGACTATGTATCTAGATTTAAAGAAAAATTGTATACTGCTTGTCAAATTGCTCAGAAAAACTTAAAAAATGTACAGAACAAGATGAAAATATGGTATGATAAAGATTCCAGGGATAGAGTTTTTGAGCCTGGTGATAAGGTACTTGTATTTTTGCCAGTCCCTGGACATCCTTTACAGGCTAAATATTGTGGTCCTTATACAATAGAGAGTAAAATCAATGATTTGAATTATATTGTAAAAACTCCAGGTCGGCGTAAACAAAACAGAGTGTGTCATATTAATATGTTAAAACCATATTTTGAGCGCACTAATGAATGTGAGAGTAAACCAGTTGCCACTTTAGGCATGGTTAAATTTGAGAACAATCATGACAAACCAGATGTAATTGAACCACCTTTTAGTTCTAAAACTTTGGAAGAGACAGTTAGATTGAAAAATTCAGAAATTTTGTCAAATTTAGACTCAAAACTTGCACATCTGTCTTTTGATCATAGAGAAGAAATAAAAACTTTGGTATTTTCTTTTAAAAATCTTTTTCCAGATGTGCCAAACAAAACCACTGCTGTTTGTCATTATGTTGATGTAGGAGATGCTTCTCCCATTAAGCAACATCCTTACCGGCTCAATCCACTCAAACTTGAAGTTATGAGAAAAGAAATTAAATATATGCTTGACAATGATATTATTGAGCCGAGTAACAGTGAATGGAGCTCTCCTTGTCTCCTTGTGCCAAAACCAGATAAAACCTTTCGTTTCGTGACTGATTTCAGAAAAGTAAATTCAGTCTCAAAATCTGATTCCTATCCAATTCCAAGGATAGACGATTGTATTGATAACATTGGTCAAGCAAAATTTGTGAGCAAATTTGATTTGTTGAAAGGTTATTGGCAAGTTCCATTGACACAGAGAGCTCGTGAAATATCAGCTTTTGTTACACCAGATGGCTTATTTCAATATACTGTAATGCCGTTTGGCATGAAAAGTGCACCAGCTACATTTCAAAGAATGATCAATAATGTTATAAAAGATTTAAACTGTTGTTATGCTTATATTGATGATCTAATTGTATGTAGTGATAGCTGGGAACAGCATTTAACACATTTGTATGATACTTTTGATAGATTGTCACAATCAAATTTGACTGTTAATCTTGGTAAAAGTGAATTTTGTCAGGCCACTGTTGATTATTTAGGGCATACAGTTGGCCAAGGTCAAGTGAAACCTATTATGGCTAAAGTAGAAGCCATTTCCAAATTTCCTCCTCCTACAAATAGAAAACAACTTATGAGATATTTAGGCATGATTGGATTTTACAGAAAATTTTTTTCAAATTTTGCTACTGTGGTTCAACCATTGACTCATCTTTTACGAAAAGATTCTAAATTTATCTGGAGTGAAAATTGTCAAAACGCTTTTCAAAATAGCAAATCACTTTTAATTAATAGTCCAGTTCTGATTACTCCAGATTTTGAAAAACAATTTAAACTTGCCGTTGATGCAAGCGATGTAGGAATTGGAGCTGTTTTATATCAAGAGACAGATGATAATGTTGAGAAACCTATATCATATTTTTCTAAGAAATTAGATAAACATCAGAAACATTATTCAACTATTGAAAAAGAGTGTTTTGCAATGTTGTCAGCACTTCAACATTTTGATGTATATTTGAATCCCACTGTATATCCTATTCTTGTTTGTACTGATCATAATCCTCTCACCTTCATACATAAAATGAGAAACAAGAATCAGAGGTTGACTAGGTGGAGTTTATTGTTACAGGAATATGATGTAATTGTAAAACACATTAAGGGTAAAGATAATGTAATAGCAGATGCTTTATCTAGAGCTTATTAAAACGCTTTGTATATACTATGTATGTTTGTTCATATTATTCATGATAAGTTTTTGTTACACTAAAACTTCTTTTAAGGGGGGAGGTGTTATGATATTGTAATTATTGTATTTATTTATGTTGGCCTAATTTGTGTTGTATGGCCTGATAGTTGTTTATAGAATAATCTTAGAACTGTGCAGTTTAGAAATCACTGGAACAATTACAGAATGATTGGAACTTTCCAGAATGATCCTAATAAAAGATGCGTTATATAAACTTCTACATTTTACTAGAAACTTCCGTTGTAACTTTCCAGGATGTTCCATTATAGACTGTTCTAGAATCTTCCATGACAACTATATATATATACAGACACTAAAGTTAAACACTCACTCTTACTCTTGGATTTGGACTTAGACTTACACTTAGACTTAGACATCGATAAACATTTATATTCATAGCATTTGGATTGACACTTTTATTCTACAAACAACATCATACTGGATTGTGACCGTAATATTCAGATTGGATTCCGAAAGATATCCGGATACAGATAAAGATAAAAGATTGGACTCATATTTTGACAGTTAAGTTGACAGTAATATTTGTGTAATGCTTCTTGTAAACTTTTGTATAATAAATATTGTTAAATTTTATTATTGATTTGTGTCTTTTGTTGACTACAATTTAAAGGCAATTTCTGGCCGTAACAAAATAATAATAAAAAATGCAAAATTTACTTAAAATAACTAATTCAGGGGCAGCAAACCAACAAGGGCTTGATTGATTCGTCTGAAAATTTCATGACAGATAGATCTTAACCTGATAAACATTGTCACTCATTGTCGAAATTGCTCAGAAATATAAGCCAAAAACTGCATTCATCCCAATGTTCTCCATGTAGCAATGTCGGCAAATTCGGTTGCATGCGGGGTCATCAGACAAATATTTCATTTAAACTATATATAAAAAAGAAGATGTGGTATGATTGCCAATGAGACAACTATCCAGAAAAGACCAACATAACACAAACATTAACAACTATAGGTCACCGTACGTTCTTCAACAATGAGCAAAGCCCATACCACATAATCAGCTATAAAAGGCCCCGATAAGACAATGTAAAACAATTCAAACGAGAAAACTAACGGCCTCATTTATGTAAAAAAATTAACGAAAAAAAATATGTAACACGTAAACAAACGAAAACCACTTAATTACAGGCTCCTGACTTGGGACAGGCACATACATCAATAATGTGGCGGGGTTAAACATGTTAGCGGGATCCCAACCCTCCCCCTAACCTGGGACAGTGGTATAACAGTACAACATAAGAAACGAACTATAAAAATCAGTTGAAAAAGGCTTAACTCATCAGATAGACAAAAAATAAAAGTGGACGTAGCCGGGTACTTATACATCCCGACACAAAAACACACAATAAACAGATCTGAGAGTACTCGCAGTTATCTGACAGCTAGTTCAAAACCACTAACAACTAAAAAAAATCGTGCCTCTAAGACTAAACACTCAATCCGTACACATCCAACATACAATGGATTAAGGGTAAAGACGTTATAAACACCCAGAGAAAAACATGACCTTGTGTAATGTAGTTACAGGTATCGACAGATTGTAGATTCATGAAAATGTATATGTATATAACATACGAGTAATATTTAGTTAGCTTTTATTCTACTGATAACAAAATCAATATTTATACCAATAAAAACAATATTCAATGATCTTATTACAGCGTTGAATAGGTCACCTTTTAGAATAAGTTTATTTAAAGGAGCAACAAGTTTACATGGATCATTTCTAAATTTCCGGGAACGGTTAACAATATTTCCGTACAAATGAGGATGTTCTATCCCGTTTGAAATAAGTTTTCTACAGATACAACCAAACTTCAAAACCAAATCTGTATATCTATGGAAAAATTTATTAAAGGTTTTAAGTAATTTATGGTAACGTTATCCCTGGTTTAATAATTTACCAGTAATACTATATACCTTTATAGTTTTTGTGACCTAGTTTGGTTGAATTGGGTCAGTAGTTTTAGAGGAGAAGATTTTGTAAGATTACAAAGTTTATACCAATTTGCTATAACGGACAATAACTTCTCAATGGGTAAACTGATGTTGACTTATTTGTACATCTTACTTTGTGGACATTTTGACTGTTAACAGATTATCTCTATCTTTGATAATATTCAAGATAATGACCAAACACTGATTCGTCTGAAAACCTCAGGGCAGATAGAGATTGAACTAATAAACATTTTTTCTATTGAATATTCAGAAATATAGGCCAAAATTAACATGTTACCCCTATTTTCTATTCCAAGTATGACGGCCATCTTGGTTGGTTGGCCAGGTCATCGGTCATATTTGTTTAACTATATATTCCATTGGTGACCGTGGACTAGCAGTTTCAGAGGAGCAGATTTTTTATAAAAGTTAACGGACGACTACGACAGAAGACGACGGACGCCAAGTGATAAGAAAACAGCATGGCCCTTCGAGCCATGTGAGCTAAAAACTAATCAATATCCATCACAACTGACCAATATAATGTAATAAAAAATATGATACCATTTATTAAAAATACATCATAACCAAAGACTTTGTTATTGAGATTGATAACGCATTGACGAATCGGACAATACTGCTGGTAATCTATCATTCTCTATATGTATCAATGGCTCATTTGACAGGATTCGGTACTGATTTGATTTTTAACAAATCTTTTGAAACTTATCTGAATTTACGTTCAGATATGAAGCAGTCGTTATAGTAACTGTTGTATCTGTGGTTACCTGGATTATAATTTAATACGCTAGACGCGCGTTTCGTCTTCATAAGATTCATTAGTGACGCTCAGATCAAAATAATTATAGAGCCTTTGTTCGTGAGAATATTTTTTTCTATCTTTATATTTTTATCTATGTGTATTAATTGATTTTATATCTATTGAAGAAATCATACCTTATATTTGTAGAAAGGTCAAATTCAGTTGAATTTGTTAAATAAGGGGAAATAGTTAACCATTTAAATTTTATTTTTCAATAAAAATAAACATATCATTTTGTAATTTAGTGATTTTCCTTGGCATCTCCTTTTGTTTCCAGACATACGCTTAAATATGTTTTATAGAGAACACTTTAAAGCATGAAAGATCAAATGAATACATTTCAGATTGGAAGATATTTTGAAAAAACTGGTATTTCAAAGTTCAAAGTAAATAGGCCATGTCCTTTTCGCACTTCATGTAAATAACAGATTTTTACATACCTTCATCGTCGACTAGAATTTGAAGTTGTTGCTCGGTTTTTATCTGAAATGCAAGTTAGATATTAAGATCTTTTAAACTCAATATAATAGCTATTCCTTTGACATACCTGTCTCGTATAAATTAATTTCAAAAGATTTTTTTTTAAACTTTTGGAAAGATATTAGCAGTGAAAGTTCTTAAAAAATCAACAAAAAATCAACCAAAATACTGACCTCCGAGGAAAATTCGAAATGGAACGTCTTTAATTAAATGGAATAAACAACAGCTAAAACATATCAAACGAATGAATCACAACTGTTATATTCTGGACTTAGTTGAGGCATTTTTTTTATGTAACAAATGGTGGATTGAATCTGGTTTAAAGCTAGCTTAATCCCACACTTGTATGGCAGTCGCATCAATTTCATTTAATTGACAACGATAGGTGAAGAAAACAAACAGACATACTTGGTACAAATTTCATAAATAAAAAAGTAATTTTAAAAAAAAGTAATAAACACACCTGTTGTTGTCCCAAGTGTCTAGAAATCCATCTTCGTGCATCAGATAGTTTTGCTATATTTTCATCCGGTTTAGAGTAGTTAGATAATATTTCACTGTCAATTATAACGTTTGACAGTTCCATTAAAGCAGTTTGTAAGATTTGGTCATCATCAATCCAATTTAAAAAAGACAACACAGGATGCTGTTCTATTTTGTTTAGAACTCCAAAAGGACCAGCAACAGAAAATATTTTCGACAATAAAGTGTGGTCAATGTCTGAATATTCTATTCCGTTTCGTATGGAGTACTGACAGCAACAGTCATTAGAGCGTGTATGTCCACAAATGGCATCTTTTATAAAGAGTATGTTCCATTCTTTTGCATCGATTAGCAATGTTTCACTTTTTTCAGTAGGAAATTTGTTACATTTACAACACATTTCTCTCTCCATTGCATGGTATAATGTATGCTGGTTATCAACCAGAAACTTTTCAAATCCACTGATGCATAATCGTCTTATCATGAAAATTAACATATTTGGTATATTAAGGACCAAAACCTTTGCAACCGATAAATCACATATGCTGATCTGTTTTGGTACAAAGCACTCAACGCAGGTTTTTTTACTTGATGTACAATTACGTGAATGACTATCCTCATTCACTACGTATAACTCTCTCCACTGCTCTTCGGTGATTACTTTACTGAACTTACTGAACGTAGACATACCTTTGCTGCATTCACAAGAAGATTCGATTCGTTTGTGATAAAGTTCGTGTTTTTCAATTTCGAGAACGTCTTCTAATGTATGGCCATTTTTTTTGCAGTATTCAGTAACTAATTGCTGAAGAATCATACCAGGATAATTTTCCGACACATCAATGAAACTACAGAGCTTTTTATTGTCGATGCTTATTGGATTCAAAGAGAGGACTTTTTCTAAAGTAATAAAAGACAAACACAATTATGGTTAATCATAATGGAATTTACTTGTTAAGGATGACCTTTATACCCTCATTTAATATGACCTCGAGGATAGCAACTGCATTTTGTACCTGCACTAACAATTTTGTAACTTTTCGAGATATTTTGGTTGAGTTTTTTTGTTCCCAATCTTTAGTGTTTTCGTAATTATGGGTCACTTTTATATATGTTATCTGCTTTGGTTATGGTCATGGTATGTATTTTTCATCTATGTTTACAATTGTGTCCGCTTTATAGTACACGTGAATTCGTAAGCAACCAGTCACATGTTTCAACTTTCACGTTTCGTCTTCATTAAATTAATAATTGTTGTTTGAGTCAAAGTTGACACAGTTAAAGGCAGCAAACTTACGATTGCTAATGCAAATATTACTATCAATACGCTGCATAAAATGTGTTCTAGAAAAGTTTTCCATAACTCGAAAACTATTTTAACCAAATATTAAATGTAACTAAACACTGTCAAAACAAATCATTAAATAGTATATTATTCTTACCGATCAACGGAATCATCTTCACTTTGTTTTTCTCAATGGCAAGTGTAGTTGAAGACACCAAGTTTCGAATAGCCTGTAGAACACAAATTTTGATATATAGCGATAGTTACTTTATTTTTTTTTATATATATATATATATATATATATACACACCTCGCCAAAAGTTTAGCAACACCTAAATGTTTTTGCTTCTATTTTGTGTTTTAAAATTAGATTTGATTCTGCTTTGTTTTCAAATATTTCGGTAATCTATTGTAAATCGACAGGAAAGAATTCAAGTATAAATTCTATTGCTAAGTACCGTAAAAAAGCAGGTTTTTAAAAGCTACATACACATTTTTTCCTTGCAAGTTTCGTGCAATGAAATGTAACTGTTTACCGCAGACTAAGTTGTGCCAATTTACATGCCCGTTGATCAGTCAAAAGACCATTGCTGACTAGTAGGCATAGTCAAGATCGACATCAGTGGTTACATGGTGACCACAACTGGACTTTGAGACAGTGGCGTCAAGTCCATTGCTCTGACGAGATAAGATTTATCCTACATCATATTGATGAGCGCATGCGCGTATGGCGTCCTCGAATAACAGCATACAGGAAACATCCTTGGAAGTACAGCTTTGGTGTTGGAGGTTTGGCAGTTTTGGAATGCTTTTTATTCGACTTCAAAATGGACATTTATGTCCTGGATGAGACTAGGGCGGTTAAAAATATCGCGATATCATTGTACCACATTTTGACAATCACAATCTTATAACTAGACCAACCTTAATTTACGATAATGCTAAGCCATACAGAGCACCTATTGTTTCAGATTTTTCAGGTCAGGAAGTAATTGACACCACCCCTTTTCCACCCATGTCACCGGATATGAATCTCATTTAGCATGTCTGGCATGATATTGGTCGAAAAATCAACAACAGGGTTCCAGTTAACAAGAATAAACACGAATTACGAGCAGCTTTGATGGAAGAATGACAAAGAATTCCTGTTAGAACATTACGACGCTTAGGTCAAAGCAAGACACGACCTGTGGGTGAACATTTCCAGAATCGTGTAGGATACACGCGCTACTGACCTAAATTGTACTTTAATGTATTCACAAATGGTCACTCTCGAGTTTTGAAAAGAATTTTGTGTATAGTGCAGTGCAAATTTTTCAAAAACTTCAGTAGAAGTTGAAACTTTATATTGTATTTTATTTTGTAATTTTTCAACCATTTGCCCAAAATGAAATAGTCGAAAATTCAGTCATGAAAACAGTCGAAACTTTCACTTTTCAATTAACATGCTATATCTTATCTTATGAACACACAAATTCAGATCATTGTATCGATATATCGATTAGTTAGGAATTCAGTAAAAAACGATTCTGGAAAATTATCAGGTCTTGCTTAACCTTGGTGTATATTTGACATTTGAGGAAAACTGACTGAGCAAAAAAGAGTTAGCTGTTATCATACAAAATAATGTCATGTTACGTTCGAATAATACATGTGTAAGTAGAGTAAGAAGTAATGTATAACTTATAAAGAGGTTTTGATTTTTTTTTCTTATTGATAATTTTTAGGTTGGTCAATTATATATCGACACATGTTTAACCATTAAAAACTAATTATGTAATTGAAATATATTTGGAATTCAGGATACAAAATCGTCAAAATATGAGATAAACTGGCATTCTCACAAATTGATTGATAGATTCAATGTGTCGTTCTCTCAACTTACTGTTGACTTGCTTTATGCAGTCTTGATTTTTTAAGATATCAGTAAATAGTTATCCAAGGTACTAGGTTTATTGTAAAGTCGTCCTTTCCTTAGATTAGGTCTTATTCTTGGTTTTGAAGATCCACATGGCTGGTGATGTATTTACACTCATATTACTTCCCTTTTATATACATATAACACACGTAAAACAATTAATAAGCAATATAATCTTGAACTGAGTATTTAAAACGTAAGACACACATATTAAGTTAGGGTTTTTTCCATTACAATCCATCATAGATCAGATGTACATCAAATTTAAACTTGAATTTGAAAACGGAATTCGTATAATAACAGCATTAAATCTACAGCTTTAGGGGGGGAATCATATCAATTTTGCTTTCCCATTTTGTCTAAACATCATTTTCAAACATGTTGTCCCCCTCTCTGTTCTTGTATATTAGTGTATAAAACCAAACAACTTGACTGTAAAAAAACTCAACGAGAAAGCCAGAAAATGTTATGGTAGTAATAAATACAACTTACCCTCCCAATACAATCCCAGTATTGATTGAATTGAGTTTCTAAGAGTTTTCCATCAAAGTTTCGAATGGTCTCATTTCTAATATCATTAATAATTGGAAGCATTTTCATTATACATTTACTTGTATCAGATTCAACTGGTTTCTCATCGCTAACTCTAAGGTTTATAAAGAAACGTAAGAGGTATATCATGAGTTTGACATCGAAATCCTCTGACGTTACTGTTTTCCCTAGAAAAAGAAAGACAATTGATAATAATTCCAAAGTACAAGGTATCCATCTAGTTTTGAATAGAAATAATAATTCGCCTGTTGGTCGATTTCTATAGACATACTGCGAATATGCATGTAAACAACACAGTGACCTGCAGTATTAGGTTTTCTAGGTCAGATATATTATAAGTAGCAATCTGTTAATATACCAACTATTTCAAAACCCCTCTTACGATATGTTGACTGACTGTGGATACGAATTTCGGTTGCTGGTGCAAGTATAATAAGATTGAGTTTACTCTGTTAACGATCCTGAACCATTTCTGACTGCAATTCATTAGAGTTTGTTCGATATTGGTTTTGTTTATCATAATTTTAATACATGTATTTAGAATTGAAGAGATTTTAAGATCTGAAAACTGCAATTGTCCTTCTGGTTTTGTTAAAATGGAAATACGTATTTAAGATAATGACTGTATCTAATCAAAATATATTTTTAATGGTTTTGTGATTTTTTAAGATAAATGTAACTGTTAAAAGATCCTCCATTTAATTGAAAGCTGCTTAGTTACTTTATCGTAGTGATCAATTTTGTGCCATGAGCAGTCACGATTATATTTTAAGTTTTATTGGTGACGCTTATTGATGGCAACTCCGCGTGTTTTTGCCACATTCAAATCTCAATTAACGCAAATAAACTCAAACTCATAACTTATCATTCTATTCTATACATTTTTTTTCTAAATTATATTCTAAAATTCGTAAAATGATAAGACATTGGATAAAAGTCGGCATCGATGTTATTACAGATGTCTAATAAATAAACATTAAATATCAAAGTGCAGGTTTATTGAAGTTAATCATCATCTTTTTTTATTACCATTTGTTGAATATACCATAGGGACATATTCCAACTAATAGATCGATAATGCTAAAAAAGAAAAAGACAAACAGTAAAACAATAGTACTCAACACACAACACAAAACACAACAAATTAAAGATTGAGCAACACGAAATTGTTTTGTTTACATGGATAAGGACAACAAGATGCCCAGAAATAATACTAAATAGTGTCCAAGGGGAAACATTTTCACTATGTATTTTTTTATGTTGTAATCTTCACTGTACGGGCGTAAACAATGAAAAAAGCTCCATAGTAAAGGAATAAAAGGGCCCGAAATGACATATGTAATACAAATCAAACAAAAAGAAACTTGTTTATTCATGTACAAAATATGAACGAAAAACAATGTTACATATACCTTTGACTATTGGAAATAAAAGACCCCACTGAAAATCCTCGATACTCTTTTCTTTCTTCCTGTATAAATTTTCCAATGAAACCTTATTTTCATCAAGTTTTTTTCGTAAATTATCAGGTTTGATTTCGTTGTCAAATATTAGTCGGACAACTGGACCTGCTACTCTGAACAGAAGGTGAACTATTTGTAAAAAGTGTATTTCCTCTTTTGAAAGGATAGCTGGAATAGATGAAAGTTGTACAGCTTATTATTAACATAAAATTGAAATTTTTTCCTGATTTGAAAAATAACAAAAAAACATAGGGGTTAATTACAATAAGAATTACGCAAAACATAGATTTGTTTGTATACTTTGTTTGTGTTGTAGACATTTGAGAATAGATTAATTGCACTAAATATGTTAACATGACATTACTGTTGCATCTTTAAACGAAAGTTCCCCTGTTAATTACTATAAGAACTAAGTTTCAAAAACATAAATGTACTAAGTATTTTTTGTAGAATAGTACAAAAGAAATAAAAACAAAGTAAATTGCACTACCATAATGCCATACCATACACATTTCCACGCATAATTATCTACTGTCCATTTATCTAATTAATTTTTGGCACTATTTTAATGTGAGGACTATTGATTTTCCTGTTCGATTGTTTTGTTTGTTTTTTTATTTGAAGGTGAGAGTTTACTTTTTAGTTGTGGAATTATCCATATTTACATCTATAATCTTGAATTGAGCAATGTCTTTATTAAAACGGTGACGAGAATGTGTCTCCTTTCAAATATCATAACATATTTGATAATACTTTTTATTTATATTCTTATACTTTTTTTTCTTTTATCCATTTTTTCTTTATATTGTTTTCTTTGATATGATAAAATTTAAGCAAAGGTCTTAACCTCGGGATGATATTGCATTTTAACTATCAACATTTCTCATATCCATCTTTTGGTGCTTTGCAATTTTGAATATGTTTTCTATTGTCGTTTATATAAATGAAATCACTTTTCAAGTATGAATAATACGCGGCTTGTTTTGAAATTCAATAATTTTATATTTAAAAATTCTTGCTTTCGTATCAGTTTTTCAGTTCTGTGATTTTTGTTTCGTAAACTATTTTTTATCACTTATATCTAGGTTAAAACCTGTAATATTCTCAGTTATATATAATTGTTTTAAGGATTGGTTGAAAAAGTTCCTTCTGAAAATTAGAAGATATTCTCCTAATCTATTTCTGAATAGCTTCTGAATCAAGTTCCAATTATTTTGTTTTGCTTGTACCAATCTAGACCCTAATCTCATCTTAAAAGAGATTTAATATATACTTACACATTTTAGTTGGTTGATGTACTAGTGCATCTATCTGCTCTGTTCTCGTTTCAAGGTCATCAATATCTATAAAAAAGCATGACAACAATATGTTTACAACTTGTTCTGCGGTGTTGCTTTTCACTTTTTACCAATTGAAAAAAGTTGTCTGACACGTATTGATTTATTCTTAAATCCGACAATTAAATCTAATAAAATTTTACTATAACATTACTAAATTTTTATATTTTGCTTATTGACAATGAAACAAAAGGTGCATTAAAAAAGTACATGTAATTGGAATGAAAAGGTTTTAAAAACTTGTTCTTCTTTTTATATTAACTATTTAATAAACAAGTAAATACTTAGTTCTTTGTCGACAAAAGTACAAGATTCATCTTTGCTTCCACCAACGGTATCCACTAACTTTATTTTGTTATCTGTGCTATCGACTTCCATTGCATCTGCAATAATTGTCCGTAGTTTTGATGCATGTTTTGTTTTAAAATGAACATTACTAACAAATGCTTATGTTTGCTTTGCTTTTATTTTGACATCATAATTGGAAATCAAATAGCAGCGAGAAAAGAGGGACATTCAAACTCATCGATCAAAAATAAACTGACAACGCAATGGCCATAAAAAATAGACAAACAGACACACAGTAGTACAAACGAAACAACATAGAAAACAAAAATCTTAGCAAAACGAACTCCACCAAAAACTGAGGTTGATCGCAGGTGCTCCTGAAAGGTAAGCAGATCCTGCTCAACATGTGACATCCGTCGTGTTGCTTATGTTCATTTTACGTAACAGTTGAGTGTTGACCAATTTAGAAATTATATCGATAGAACCACATGTTGATTGAAAAAAAGCATAAAGCGGGTAGGAACAAGAAAAAAATACGATTCTACATATTACTACAAATGAAAGCAAAGACAGTAAGTTTTTTTATATTTTTTTTCTTTTGATTATCACAAAAAAACTTGTTATAAATTTCCTCCGTCGAAATCGCAGTTTCTTATTAACCTATTCCAATACCGCTCTGTTCTAAATAAGATTGAGAGACAGGGATACATAATTATGTAGAAATGTTGTTACTTAACAAAATTGTCATGTTTACCTTGCATTAGGGTGTTTGAACGCTTATTTCTGAAGAAAATGTTATTACTTTCAACGATCAACTTTATGTTTGTTTTTTTTTTTTTTTTGCATTATATCATAGCACTGATAACAGAGCTAATACAGTTCCATTGCTCCTCGCAAATACACGTGTCCTGCGTTTAACACAAAACAGTCGAAACCTTATTTCATTAATGAATTAATAAATTGTATAATCAAAATGTTTTGATCTTTTTCAATGCTAGTTAATCATTTATGACTGTTATGATACTACTTCCACTATTTCTTGGAGTCTTGTAAAAATTAGTGCTTCGTTTGCATCATACGGATATTACAGAATTAAAAAATATGAATTTGTTTACCAATAATAAACCTAAAAAAATACATATTATTAAAATAGATATTAATACTAGTAGATTTATCGGGAATATATGACAATTTAGTATAAAACATATTACAATAATCAAACACTACTGAGTTTTCCAAAATTGTTCTCATGGTTATTTTGTTATTATTTAAATACTTTGTTCTTTGTCGACAAAAGTACAAGAAACATCATTATTTCCACCAACGGTATCCACTGACGTTATTTCTGTATCTGTGGTATCGGCTGCCTTTGCATCTACAATAATTGTCCAAACTTTTGAAGCATATATTTATAAAATGAATTTTAAAAATTTTTTATACTAATATGTTAAAGATGTATTGTGTCTTTTTTTATCATTAATTCTGTTTTAATTTTCCATTATATATATCAACTATTCAATTATTATCATTTAAGTGTGAAAGTGAACTTATCTTTTTATCTTTTTCACATCAGAGTTTGTCTAAAATGCGAATAATTTTGATTTGCCTGTTTCTTCCTTTTGTTATGTTGACTGTGTTTCTCAAAAAATAGTAATAAATTGAGCCTATAATGCAACCGAAAATATGAATTACAGCAAAATATTAACAAATCAAACTAAAACTTTATCTATAATTTCAAAGACTAAATCAATATTGGACAAATTGTATCTTGTTTAGTAAACACAGCAATATTTCGCATGTAGTATGTTTTTGTTTATCTTCTTTGATCATCACAAACTGTTTGGATTTTGTTAAGTTACATCGTAGCTACCTGTTTGCAATCTTCGAAAATATCTTTTCAAAGACTGATGAAGCAAATCACGAAAGTCAAATATGCCTGCAAAAAGAAAATCAAAATATTAGTTTGCATTCACAATTTCATCTGAAAAAATACCTTTTATGAAATTGACTACTTTAGAAATAAATGCAGAAACTCTACTATACCATGGTATATCACTTCGCAAAAAGTGTTCAGCTGTTCGTTCGTTTGCCTTGACAGCATTGTTTAAAGGTTAGCTTTTATAAATATGTGTCATTTGTTAGAAATTCAGGGCACAAAAATGTTTAACCCTTAATACATATAATACTTAAAGATTGTTATTAATAGTTATCAAAGGTACCAGGATTATGATTAAGTACGTCAGACGTGCGTTTCGTCTTCATAAGACTTATCAGTGACGTTCAATACGGCTAAGGTAATATATGCCTTGGATAAGAAAATCCGTAGTTTTTCGAAAAATTCAAAGTTTTGTAAACATGAAATTTATGAAAATGACCACATTATTGATATTCATGTCAAAACCGAAGTGTTAACTACTGGGCTGGTGATACCCTCGGGAACAAAACGTCTACCAGCAGTGGCATCGACCCAGTGGTGTAAATTTTTATCAAAGGTACAAAGGTTATAATCTAGTACGCCAGACGCGAGTTTCGTCTACATAAGACTCATCAGTGACGTTCATATCAAAATATTTATGAAGCCAAACTAGTACAAAGTTGAAGAGCATTGAGGAGCCAAAATTCAAAACAGTTGTGCCAAACACAGCTAACGTAATCTATGCCTGGGATAGGAAAATCCTTAGTTTTTCGAAAAATTCAAAGTTTTGTAAACAGGAAATTTATAAAAATGACCACATTATTGATATTCATGTCAACACCGAAGTGTTGACTACTGGGCTGATGATACCCTCAGGGACAAAACGTCAACCAGCAGTGGCATCGACCCAGTGGTGTAAATAGTTATCAAAGGTACCAGGATTTTAATTTAGTACGCCATACTGATGATGATGGCAGGGTTGGGTGTTTTTCACAAAAACTTTATCATGTAATTCGGGATAAAACTCGATAGTTGGTCTTCAACCCTCCCTCTAACCATAAACTTCACTCAGTGCAATAAACCAACAAACTATAAAACATCATACAGTCGATAGAAAACATGAAAAATATCTAAACAAAAACACACAAATTAAACGTGGCGGTGTATTTATTCAACCTAACAACAACAAAGACCTGAACTGATATATTATAGTTGTCATTAACATTCATAGAAAAACATGATCCTGTGCAATGCGAATATACAGATATATACAGATTGCGATCCCTTTAAAACAGAAACTAAAATTTCATTGTTTTGGCGGGATGTTGCGGAACAATAAATGTAAGTAAGGGAAGATCGTGTCCCCTATACTGATCGAATAACATTAACCTTTAACATTAACCATTAACAGTTATATTCAGAAAAATATTCTTTGAACACAAAATGTCTTACCAATAATTAGGTTAACATGTAGTACCATTAACTATGACTTTAATTCATGTTAACATCAACGAAAAAACACTTCACATTGATGAAGTTGTACGCGTAAATTGATGCGGAGTCCAGCAACAGTCGATGTTTTGCTGCTTTTGTCTCCCTCACTTTATAGCATTAGTTTAAGGTAACTTACAAAGAATAGCATGATTCAACCGCCTTCTTGAGATTTGGGAAATAATAATTGCATCGTGTTTCTGAAGTGTGATTCCAAATATCGAACAAATATTGTTGTAATATATTAAATGTTAATCAGCATAGGCCCACCACTGTTTATTTGTATGTATGGCTTAAATCATAATTACCTTTTTTTCGCGTTTCAAAAACTTTTTTTATTGATTGACTAAGACTGCGACATATCGAAACTGCAAAGAAAAATGTCCCTGCAACTGAAAGAGCGAAATACATATTAATTTGGACAGGGAATATCATACATTTTTTGCTTCAGATAAACGTGAATGTAATATTTCTATCCAAGTTTGTTTTCATTGTTTAGTCTTTTTTATCTAGTTATGTTGTTTGTTCATATGTTTTGAGCTATCCTGTTACGATGGATTGATGTATTACCTATTATTTATAATAAATAGTAAATTGTCCATACGCTATCAGAACAAAAGAAATTTTGAAAATATTTCACGACATACTTGAATAAAAATGATGTTATAAAATTCATATGATTTTTATATCAAATCTACAATTGAAATGTTCTCATTTCAAACTGTTGTGTGTGTAAAATATATAAATAATGTTATAGAGTAAGCATATATATAAATATATATTTATCTAGACATTCATTTTAATAAGATGATGATGCTGATTATCTTAGAAATTTATTATGAAATAAAAAAAAAAAAGTGTGGTATGATTGCCAATGAGACAACACTCAACAAGTGACTAAACAGACACATAAATCAGCAGCTATAGATTACTGTACGGAAGATAAATGAGAAATACAATGATGTTTTACATAAATTTGTATTATAAAAAAAGATATGTTTTTTTCAACACAAAGTTTTAGTTAAATTATATTTATACCACGTTCATTTGTATTTGTAATATCTATATTTTTATTTTATCCATCCGATGAGTAAAGCTTTTTTGAACTGGTCTTTATAGTTCGTTCTTGTGTTGTACTGTTAAAACACTGTTCCAGATTAGAGGGGATTGGGATCCTAATAACATGTTCACCCCTGCCATATTCTATGTGTACGTATCTGTCCCAAGTCAGGTGCCTGTAGTTCAGTGGTTGTCGTTTGTTGGTGTGTTACATATTTGTTTTTCGTTTAACTTTTGTAAATAAATAAGCTGTTAGTTTTTTCGATCTATTTTTGTTACAATGTCATGTCAGGGCCTTTTATAGTTAATTTATGTTTCATTTAATCTCTTGTAAAAAGTTCTATCATTGGCAATCACATCACATCATCTTCTTTTTTTTTTATATCAACACTTTGACAACCCTTTAGGGAACTTTACGTAACTTGGCAGCAAATTATGACCATTGTTTTGATGACATTGCTGCTATGGTTTAGTACAAATTTATCACTTGACACGAAGGTTTGATTTTTTTATCTGAGAACGATTTAAACCTAATCCTATGTGTTTTTTTATCATTTCATAAATGTTTATCATAGTCTAAGGATTTTCAAATACTGTCTGGTCATCATCAATGAAACGTGAACTATCTTTCGAAATACCCTTCTGATGGAATTCAATTGGAACAGTTACTATTAATACTTGTACTAGGTTGTGCATTTGCTGTTGGACTATTAGTGAACATCAATAGCATAACACTTGTCCTGTAGTCATTTCGATTTTTCCGTTAGTTCTAGCGTAGATGATTATGTGATGTTATTCTAGGTTATGGTACTTTAAGCTTATTGTACTTGGGTCATTTATTTGTCATAAACTATTGGTTACCAGAATTGTATTCGAAAATTTACTTTTTGGAGGGGGTGAGGAGAGTCAATTCGCAGCTTCATTGTATTCTACATGTACTGAGAACAAATAAGTTTTCAACATATATATAAAATTTTATTTTATCACAAAATGATCACAACATAAAATTTTAATAATAACAAAATACAATTATGACATGTCAGAAGCAACATGCATGAGTATCAATCACATTCACTAGAATTTTGTTTTTAATGGGGGGCAGTAGGGTCAAAATGCAGAAATGAGTATTGAATTTATCAAAATCAATTTCTCATCCATGTTCTATGTGCATGAATGAAGGATTGACAAGCACCCTAGTAGCTGCCCTAGCTTATGCACTCGTGTGGCCAAAATAACCTTGTCACGTGTAGGCGTTAAGCAAAGCTAGTTTTTTTTTGTCTATCAGATACTGGTCGATCATGTGCAGTTGCAATTAGTCGATATTTGTTTGTTAGCCTCTAAACTGTCGACTCATGCACATAAGATCCAGCCGTGACGTCGGCAACACTCAAATGTCCTGCACCAAGTCAGGAAAATGGTCATTGTTATATCATAGTTAGTTTCTATGTGTGTAACATTTTAACGTTATGTTTCCGTTGTGTCGTTTGTTTTCTCTTATATTTGAGTGTAAATTCACATTACTATAAGACGTGTCACGGTACTTTTCTATCCCAAATTCATGTATTTGGTTTTGATGTTATATTTATTATTCTCATCGGATTTTGTCTAATGCTTAGTCCGTTTCTGTGCGTGTTACATTTTAATGTTGTGTCGTTGTTCTCCTATTATATTAAATGTGTTTCCCTCAGTTTTAGTTTGTTATCCCAATTTTGTTTTTTGTCAATAGATTTACGACTTTTGAATTGCGGTATACTACTGTTGCCTTTATTCCGACATCAACCATTACATGAGCTTGCTGACGGTCCTTTTCGGGGAGGCCTTGTTACCGCCCGATGTAATTTATTCTAATGCTTATGTGTTGTTCTTACCAATTGTGTGACTCTGAACGTTAGTGAAAAACAAATGTCAAATTTTGTTTTAAAGTACAGAATGATACAGAAAGTAAAACATCAATTACGCGTGTAAGGCTTGACTGGCATGAAATCAATCACCTGGAAAAAGTACGACTGTTTAAATTACAGGTAGACCTCGGTATTATATCATGATGTTAACAAAAAAAATTGACAGAATAAACAAAATTATTTGAAAAAAAACTTTGTTTGGCTTAGTATAGATAGGATTTACCTGTATAAGATGTGAGCATCGGTAAACAACTGTTGGTCGTAAATATGCATTGCTTTTAATTCTTATCTCACAAATATGCATATTGATTCATGTACAATAAAAAAAATCGCATCATGCTGATCATATATTTTTTTTTTACTTTCAAGTTCATGGCAGTAAATATCTGTTGTTAGTCAAAAATAGTAAACGATACGTTAATGTTTTGACTGATGAATAAAGGCAACAGTAGTATACCTCTGTTCAAAATTCATAAAAAATCCGGGTTACAAACTAAAACTGAGGGAAACGTATCAAATATAAGAGAACTACGACATCCTAAAGAATTATTGAAGACATGACATACATGAAATATGAAAACATTGTTGTTGTAGAGAAGAATAATAACATCATTTAAACATTTACTTACCAAGCATGAAACTGCAACATAGTAGGGTACCTGCAGTTCGATTTCTCAGCATCTTCAATGAAGCTTAAAAATATAACCAAGTTGCCAAGATTAGATATACCGGATATATATATATATGTACAACAACTTCTAATAGTAACAAGAAATTACAAGTGACAGGAATGAAGAACATAAACCAAATTAATATTATTAGTTACATAGTGTGCTAGTGACCTAATACGGTATATATGGGGTCAGTAAATTCGCTCTCACTATACTAATACGTCACTAGCACACTATGTAACGAAATTTATCTTACCGACTATCTTAACGTGTAAAATTTAGACTTGTGATTTTTCATAATGAGCAAGCCAGTCTTAAATACTGTTAGCATTAAGAAACTACTTCCATTGATCCTACAAGAATAGCCAACGATAACAACGTGTGAGGTTTAAATGTGTTTAATGAATTTATTTCAATCTTAATCATCAATTTCTGCGTCTGTTGAAACCTTTAAGATTTTTTCTCAGTTCCGTTTTGTTTTTAAAAGAGGACTTAACACCAGTACTAACCATGTATGAAATAAGCCCCGCCTCACTACTTCCTAATATGGAATTTAAAGGGACATAACTCCACTACTAACCTGTATGAAATAAGCCACGCCTCCCTACTAACCTAATATCAAATATACACGGTCTTTATGCGGACGCTTTTAACCAATCACAATCCTAGAAATGTATAGGTGGTAACAACTTTCTCTTGTGATATACTGTCGGATACATTTAGTCGCATTTACGTCAGCATTACTATCTTAATTCAAGCAAATCCAGAAAAGCGTTTTGGAATACTTGTTAAGATAGAAATTTCAAAAACTTTTCAACTATCATCGATTGCACAGGTTGGTTGACCGTAATAAAATATCTGTCCTTATCACAATTCCGTCCAATTTTCAACGAATGTGTTCATTGAATTAGATTTATCGCAAAGTTTGTTTACGAAAACTACCATTGGTTGTACAGGTTCTGCTTACCTATGTGAAGCAAATGTAACTATTCTCTTATTTTGTGGTATTTGTGTTGCTCAGTCTTTTTTTTCTATGTTGTGTATTGTAGACTAAGTTTTGTTTTGTTTGTTTCTAGAGGCGTTGCCATTTTTGTTTTAATGAGTACAAGTAAATTTCCCTTTGATTTATGCTACCTTTCTTTTAGAGAGTAAACTGAGAAATGATAAATGTTAAGTTTAAAATGACAAATGTTAAATTAAAAGTCAGAAATGTAAAATTCAATCTTGAGAAATGTCGACATTTCAATGACGAATGAAAATAATAAAGACTTCAGCTGTCTTTTATTTATATTGTTAAAACCTTACTCATTTTACTATAGTCTCCAGAATATCAGCCAATGCTATAAAAAAACTATAATTACCAAAAGTTGATAATGTGACATTAACTCGCTAAACGTAAAGTAATCATTATATACAGTAGAGACTCTTGTACTTACTTGTTTCATTATAATTAATTTCGAATCCCGGTTTCCAATCCAAGGTACCATTTTGCCTACAACATATTTTGGATATATGCTAAAGTACTTTAGTTAATACGATATAGCATTGCCTTATAATGTTTATTCATTTGACTCTCCCGACATGGGGCATGTCATGATAACTAGGCTAGTATTTGCTTTTTCTGTGCAGTGAGGACAATATATCAGTAAAAATATTGAACAGTTAAAAAAAATGTAGTAAGAATAGTCAGTGAGATGTTCATTTTTTGTGTTAATTTGTATACACGACTTCACAGCGTACACTCCTTTGGAAAGGATATCCACCACTTCTTTTATATACTGAATTCATAAAAATTTTAAGTTATAAAATTTTGGATTTAACGTAGTTTTTAGTAAAGAAACAAGAGGCTCTCAAGAGCCTGTGTCGCTCACCTGTATTTACTAATGCCTTGTAAATCATGCAAAATTAGGTTAAAACATAATTAATAGTATTAGATATTAGATGCTATCAGCTACTATAATGATATCTAAGGTAATAACCAAAAACTGCTAAGTTTCCTTAAAATAATCAATTCAGGGAAAGCACATCAACAACAGGTTATCAGATTTGTCTAAAAATATGTGGGCAGATAGATCTTACTTAAACATTGTAACCATGGTCTGATTTGCTTTAAATGCTTTAGTTTCAGAGATATAAGCCAAAAACTGCATTTTACTCCTAAGTTCTTTTTTTAGCCATGTCAGCCATGTTGGTTGACAGGCAAGGTCATTGGACACATTTTTATCTAGATACCTTAGTGATGATTGTGGCCAAGTTTTGTTATATTTGATCCAGTAGTTTCAGAGTAGAAAACTTTTTTTTAAGATTACAAAATTTACAAGAAAAAAGTTTAAAATTGACTATAAAGGGCATAAACTCCTTCAGGGGACGACTGACAATTTTGATCACGAAGACTTATTTGTAGATCTTAATTTGCTGAACATCACTGGTGTTTTAAGTTTATCTCTTTCTATAATGATATTCAAGATATTCATGATAATAACCAAAAACTGCTAAATTTCATTAAAATTACCAATTCAGGGGCAGTAACCCTCAGTTCATGTGAGCTTAAAATTACATCATTTTCCTATACTTTGCCAACATGAAGATTTTACTATGCTTAAAAGACATGAGAAAAGCATAGGTCATCGCACTACTTTTCAGGGTACGAGTCGTTCACAATTGCCAAAATTTGCTAAGATTCTTCTTAAAAACAACATTGCTGTACATACAAAGGGATCTTTGAGACTGAATTTTGAAATAAAATATGAGAAAATTGGTTTATTATATATTTTAAGGAAATAAAAAATTAAAAAAATGGCGTCATTGAACTTGATTTCTTGCTACAAGTGAAACAATATTTTTTTCTTATATGTCCAGTATAAATTTTATACTAAGAGAGTTATATCCACCTAAATCGCTTATCTGAGAAATTAATTCTATAAGCACAGATAGTTGGTATGTATTTGTTAAAACATTTTCAATAATGCAATGAATAACGTTTTCTTTATATAAATAAACAGTGACACCAATTTTATATTTCAAATAGTTTTCTCGAGCATTACTAAAGAGACTGCGATTGTCAAAATGCGCACGTTGTGCAGAAAAAAATGATGATGCTCATGTTACTGACAATGTTCGGGTCAATAGTAGAAAAAAAAATTTTAACATCACGATAAACAAAAGTCCGAAGCAATTTTCAGGAAAGCTCAAAGCCAAATACTTCAAAGCAAAATATTTAAAAGAACCAAAAAGAAAGAGCTATATGACAAGTAACCTAAAAAATAGCCAAAAAAACCACCTGAGGCCAACTTTGTGAAAGAGATTTTAAATCTTATTTTATTTACATAATAAATATTTTTAAACGGACAATGTTTTAAAGGGAATGTTATAAATAATGTATTCATCGCCCTACGATAACTATCAAATTGAATACTTTGGGATCTGGTTTATTCGAATTATAAAACACTCTTGAAAATTGTATATAATGAAATTTCTCTACTAATGCTATACTTACTAGATTAGAAAGTGTGTTCAAAGATCCTTGTTACCAATGTTTCGACACAATTTTTATATTTATTAGACATTTTACGATATTTTTAATTTTCCAATTAACCTTTTTTGTATATGAAGCCCCCAAATCCTCATTTTGAAAATGAATATCTGTATTATTTCTATGGCAAACAAAATAATACTCATATTTGATTTTATATACACATGTATTTACGAGTTTTATAAATCTTCAAATTTACGTTTACATATTATGAACAAAAAGTATTAACTGTTATTGGTTTTGTTTTGTTATCAAGATATTCCTTTTATTGCATGTAAAACAAATAAAAAAGATTTATATTTGAGTACATTTTTTTTTTCTTTTCTTAATTACATTTTATTTAGTTCTTTCACGTTATCGTGTCAAGTTATTTCCCCATTTGCATTTGACATAAAATGTATATAAAGATGTATCATAAACCCTGAGACCTGTTTGAACCTGCTGATAGTTTTGTTGTTACTGCTTTCGTTTAGGAATAATAGACGAAAACATGTATGTAGTAAAACACTTACTTTTTATGTGTAGGTTTTTGGTTGTCCGTGTAGCTATTTTTGATACAGTCATAACCTGTAGGAAAAAATTAAGTTCTTTCAATCACTCATTATTTCTATTCATTCTCATGTTTTTGCAAACTATACATTTGCACATTTAACCTTCCAGTTAAAATTGAAACGTCGAAAATCAGCAATTGTTGTCAATTTCATAATTTTAGATAATTATTTTTGTTTTCGGACGGATACTGTATCTTATTAATAGTCTGCATACGCGTAAAACTTCACATTGACTTTTCAATTTCTATAACAAGAATACATGTGTGTTATAGTTTACTATTTTTTTGTTTTTGATTTCAATATATTAAATATTTTCATGACACAAATTATTTTAAAATAATAATATTATTACCTATCATTCAACGACAAAATATAAATTATTTACTTGCTGACAGTGTTAAGTTTCCGGGACATGGTTTGATATAGCAAGAACAATCTTCTTCTGTCGGAATGCAATAACTCAAATGAATCGGAGTTATAGCAAATGAAAAGTTCTTTTTATGATTACATCGGCATTTTCTATCATTTTTTGTTGAATCATCAATGTGCAATATTTGTCCTTCCTCACTGCAAAATGATTTGGAGTATATACAATCACTCATGCCATCAGTTTTGAAATAAAATGGCTGAAAACGATTCTGCATACATTGACCTCTTGTAAATGATCCGGCAAATAACCGTTTGCTTCCTGCAATATCACAATAACAAGAATAATGTGCTAAAGGGTATTACTTAATTTCAAATTAAGGTGCTTCTTACAGTTTCTGTGTTTAAGGATTTTTTTCAAAAGTTTTCTTTTCGATCAAATAAATAAGGAAATGAATGTCAAAGACCAAACTAAGTAAGGGAATATAACATGTATAATATACAATTTCGGAAAGAGACAATTGTTGTAATTCTTTCAAGTCTTAAAACTCTGCCCGTTCTCAAATGTTGGTATTGGTTTCACAAACCATTAAAATTTTATCGATATTCATTGTTCATTCAATGTAATGTAATACATGTTAACAGTCGGAAACCCGGTTGAAATAGAACAAAAGAATCGAAGCTCTTTGTTAGAGAAGGCGACAAATGCTTATTGAATGTTAACTATAGTAACAAAAATTTAAAAAGTTAATAGAAACAAAATAAATTATAAAGTGTTTTATTTCAAAAACACCATTTGCATAAGTTTTCTATTTATCTAGTACATAGTTAAGCAGAACAATTAGATATCAAGTCGACGACATGGGTATCTTTCAAGTTGGATTTAGAAAATGCATAACCTCCGATTTTATTTTTAAATTATCACGGACGGAAAACATATCAATCCATTAGTTCAGTTATTTTCGTGTCTGCCTTTCCATTATGTGACCCAAGAAAAAATTCCAAAATTGGGTAACAATTGTATCGGAAAGAGAAAATCGAGTGCACCTTTTTATGTTAGGGCGTGTTTGGGTTGAATATTTTGTCTTGATATCGTACAAAGCAAGAATAATTTATACATCATCTCGCTTCAGATTCTATCATTTTTATATATCAAAGCTACAGGTTGATTTTATAACATAAAAAAATAACAGTACTAAAAGAAAAAATTTACGGGTCAATTGAAATACCAATCTAATGAATCACAAAAACAGAGTAGGTGTGTTCGAATAGCTATATTTTTACTGAAAGTACTTGACGACAGTCTTTCAAGTTGGATGATGAAAATGCATATCTTCGAAAAATTATATTTTTTTGTGTGTGATAACTAGGGTTTATTGTCTTCAACCACTAAAAGCATCTTGTCTGCCCCTCCACGAAATATTTAATAAGAATTTTTTTAAATGTTTATGAATTTTCGAAAATACCACCTGACAACCGATCAGACAATAGTTTTAAGTTGAATTAATCTTGCTAATGCAAAAAAGATAATTAAAAGATGCTCATTGGCTAGTTGTTACATTTGTCATTTAAAATACAACTGGCATATAAGGATCGTAGGGGCATGAATGGTGCAATCTGGATAAAATTGGCAGCGCGTCATCCCTGCAATGGCTTCCATTTCTACGATTGTGAAAATGAACTGGAGTAATAGGGGGATAATTTTGACGTAGTAGAATCCTGACTGTTAAAACTTTATTTCATTAAGAAAAACGACAATGTCCCAGAATAATTTTGAATTTATAATGTATAGTATAATGTCATCCATATTTTTTTTCCTCTATAGTATAAGTCATGGTAAACAATTCCTAATCAACAGGACGCACAGCGATACAACCACAGATGTGTAATCGTTAATAATTAGAGCAGTATGAACACAATATTCAAACTTAGAGTGTGACACCTTATTTGTATTTAGCAAACAATTCTTAGTGCTTAGAGCTTACAAATTTGCATAAAATTTAAATACATGATTGAACATTTCATAGGATCCAAAGAATTCATTTCTTTTACGAAATCAAGGAAATTTGATTTCGGACCCTTCACACTTGAATGTGGACCAACTTGTTAAAATCATAAAAATTTAAATATGCATTAGATTCAGCATATCAAAGGACCCAATGTATTTCATTTTTTTTAAATCAAATAAGTTTATTTTTGGACCCCGAATCAAATGTTAAAATGCAGCATACTGAAAAACTTCAAAAAAATATTTTATTTTTTGCTTTAATCAAACAAAGTTATTTTTAACCATTTTGAATTTACGATTGAGAGATTCGTAACTTTAATATATTGTTACATTCAGCATACTGGAAAAACCTTAAAATTCCTGACTTTGATTTAATCCCATTAAAATTGATCACACAATAAGCATTTACATGATTTATTTTTTTAGTATTTTTTTTGTTGGCACCCAATTACTACACTACAACACCCCCAAAATCTATTCCCAAATTTTCTTCTTTTTTATAAGGAACCTTTTGTTATAATTTCAAAGAGATCTATAGACGTACACACTAATCCTTACTGTTTTTCTCTCTTTGGCAACAACGGTTTTGGCAAAACCACCAAAAACAAAGCAAACCATCTTTTTTAAGCTATGGAGCGTCGTGGTACAAATTATCCATGCAGTACTACTCAAGTTATTGTTAATGATTCAAATGTATTCGAAAGACGACAACGACGACGACGATGACGACGACACCGTCATTATACGTCCGCACATGATTATGAACGTTTAAAATCGGAAGTTACTATAAAAAAAAAAGCTGTGTATTTGTACTAGCAAAAAAAGGTTGTCTTCAAATGAATGCACGTATAGTTAGGCTGTCATACTTTACAAGCACAATAAAACATCTACATTGTGTACAAATAAAACTCAGCCAATAAAACCACACTAAAAAGAATTAAAACTTAGTTTTTCACAAAATATCTTTTTTAACATACATCGATAAATAATACTTTTATTAAACGACGTACACAATGTACCCTTTCCTGTTAAAGAAAAAGAAGAAAAGAACTAACATAAGATCAAGCAACAGTTAAAAATAGCAAACGTTAAATATATATTTTAGTCGTAAAACAAAATATCGGAAAACGGAAATCACGTGTCTGTCCCATCCAAAATGTTCTCAAACCTCACCAACTCATTCCTCATGCAAATGGAGTCGCAAAAAAATGTAAATGCCATTACAAATTCAAAGCGATCACAAAAAAGACAATTATACAATAACAACAACCTGTATAGTTGAAGTGGTATTTTCATGTTTCTATTGATCGATTCAAGTAGCATAATATTTATATTCATAAGGTTATAAAATCGATTATCGATTATCGATTAATCATTTGTCGAGTGTTACAAATATGTGTTTTAATCTATACCAATTTTAAATGTCAAAAATCTCAGATAAACTCGGTGGTGGATGTCGTATTAATATAACAGTGAAGAGAGAAGTTGTGTTGCATAATTAATAAAGGTTCTGTTCCTTCGCTTTTTGTGTTTCGTGCTGTGCGTGTACTGATTTTTGTCCTGGATGGATAGGTTGCCTGTACCTGTTTTTTTCTTTAAGCTTTAATTTAATTTTTTGGTCAAATTTTTTATCTCAACCGATCAAGAAAATTGACAAGTTACTTTACCTCTTCTATCCCAGTCAGGTCCATTACATCCTTCTACATAATTCTCTTCCACATTGTTATACAGGCAGAAGTAATTCCGCGTGCTGTTACATTTTAATTTCGCACGAATTTTCCAGTTTGCCTGAGTAGGACATCTCAATGTGTATGATAAACATTCAACAAACTGTAATAAATGTATGTGTGTAAAGGTAAAGGTAGGACACAAAATTATCTTAAATACATTGAATATGTATTTCTATGATGTTTTTGTTTTATGTTTTGTCTTATTTTAGGTTTTGGTGGGGTTTTTCTTTACATTAATTACTCTAGTTTGTCTTCAATTTAAACTTTGAAAGATACGTCTCTTTTTATTTATTTTTCTATGAAACAGTAACCAAACAACATAAAGATATACGTGTAACCATACGGTGTTAACGTCTATGAGACAGTAACCACACAACATAATGATATATACTTGCGCTATTAATCGATACGCCATAATCTTTTGACAGTGACACCGTGCTTTATGATTTCGGTCATTGTTTTTTTTTTTTGTTTTTTTTTTTTGTAGTTATTAAAAAATGAAAATCCTTAATATAAACATGATTACTTTAATTATAAAAGATATTCCAATCTTTGACAATTGTTATTAATCACCAAATCCCGCATTAAGTGTAAAAAATAGCATATAAACATTGAAATTTTCAGGATGAAAATAGCGTGGGGACGACGTGGACAAAAATATATGATTCACGAAATGTCCTATAATTTTTGATTGAAAAGAGACACACAAGTTCGGTTTGTTGTACAGTCATACTTAAAGGTGGTAGTTTGGATTAGCCTAATTTTATTTTCACTTTTTCATTTAGATCCGGAACCCACTCAGCTCAAATAAGTTTTACTGTTTCTGTAAAATTGCCTACTCCTTTTATGTGTGCAATATTTTATTGTAATCAGGGTTAAATTTGCTTAGTAATGGTCTTCGGGTGACATTAGCATATGACTTTATGAAAATATATACACTGGGTTCCACATATTACAACTACAAAACTAGGCCCGACCGTGCACCGCCATTTTGAAATTTTGGTGTACAAAAGAAGTTCGAAAAAGTTCAAAACAACATTGCTATGTTTTCATGAGACCCGGATAGCTTTTATTATATGAATTAGTTAGGAACTGAAATAGTCAAGATTGTTTTTATTGCACACTTATTGTTTTTATAAGGATGATGTATGATTTGTTACCCTTTGACACGTTGTATTTTTAGCGGTCAAGTAAATTGTCGGCCACTTTAATTTTCGACTATTTTTTGTTTATTTTCAACACTTATACATTAACAATTTATTAATATTTTTTCGTAAACAATATCGATTTTTTTTTGCATATAAACTAATTAATTCAATAACTATTTTTTATTTCAAATCCCCCAATTTTAAGTTTTCTAACGGCTGACTTGTTTACATGCACCAAATACTAATTTACTACATGACAAGATAAGCTGTCAATCAAACCAAAAACCAATAATCCCGCTATCGAGGTATAGAAATCTTAACAGATCGATCAGTTTGAAGTCCCGTTAGTATAATAGTCCCAGTTTAGACGAAATGATTAGAATAGATATACAGAGATTGAAATGTTATTGTATTATTAAACATCAGTGAGACCTTTAATTTGAAATATATTCCTCTGTCACAGTGTCTTTTTGTCAATTAGGGTTTTTGTCTTTAAACGTTTCATAACAAATAGTATAGAAAAAAAACATATCTATCATTTTAGGGTTGTAAAAGCTGTTCATTGACGTCATACTATGCATGCTATGTGAACATCCCGATGAAATAAAACAATATTCTATGTTTAAAAAACACAATTTCGTTTTTTTAACACTGATATTCGTGAAAAACAGAAGGATACCATATTCTTCTAAACTGTGAAAAACGTTGAAAGCAATATTTTAAACATGCATGGATTTTTAAGTTAACACAACAGCTGTAAACGGAAATATAAATCCATTGTTTTCCCTCCAAAACATGATTGATTGATTGAACAGTTGGTTTGCTGATTGTTGAGTTAACTGATAAACTAGTTAAACACATAGATATCTTAATAAAACTAATCATCCCATATTCCTTGTACAGTTTCTCTAATTTTTATGGACACTCGAACTTCATGGTTTTTTTAATTTTCTTGAAAGAGAAGGAAATCTGAGTAACATTGGACAGAGCACATGTGTATTGATTACTACAAAAGAGGGGCAAAAGTTACAAGAAAGACAATAAAATTCAAAGATCGAAAATAAACTGACGTCATGACTAAAAACGATTTACAAACCAACATTTGACACAACATAGAAATGCTAAAGACTAAGTGACACGAACCAAACAAAATATTGGGGTGATTTACGTGCTTCAGTAGAATAAGCAGATTCTGATCCGCACGTGGCACCCGTAAATAGTCTAATCGGTAGGTCACAATCGTAAAACTTAGGAACATTGGATTGTAGGTATCATATATAAGGAATATATCCAATATCATCTGTGGAACGGGTATTTCATAACGGTCACCTAACTCGTGATGGCGTCCTTAGGAATGATATCAACTTCAAACTTTGTTTAATAGTTTCATTGTAAGCAGCAACCCTCTATCAAGGAAGTCATGGTAAGAAATACAAGACTGGGAATATCGTATCAACTGGGAGAGGAATGGAAAATTCGCAATTGGGAAGTTGAAATCATCTCTTTTGTCGTATTTTAAGTAACACGATACCGAATGACGTTACGCCACGAGTTATCGTTCATGGTGGTATCGAACAACGTTCATGCATACATGTCAATGCAGCAGGTTCTGCAATCTTGAATTGATTAAATTAAAAGTGGTTAAATAATTAAAAAAAAATATTACTATGCGACATTTTAACGGTGCCGAGAGTTAAGATACAATATGGTTATTTGACATTGATTACTTAAACGTTTTCTTTTGCTCATTGTTTACCTTTAAAAAATGTGTACTTTTTAATATTCTTGAAATAAGGAAATGTGGTAAAATTGCCAATTAATCAACTATCCATAAAAAAAAGACTTATATGTATAGGCACGCACAGTACAGACTCCGTATTTCATCTCTTACATTTAAAATTTCAAGCTAGAATTTTTATATTAGGATGGATATAAAATTATGGTCTCAAGATTTGTTTTGTGTATAATTTTCCACACTTGACAGAATGTTGAACTTTGCATATAGTTTGCAAGGGTTGCCCAAAATAACTCAGCAAACAACTCACACGTTTACACCACGCAGAGTACACTATTTTAACGTCTGTACTAAGTCAAGAATATGACAAATTTTTTTACATTCTTTTGACGTGTTTGAGCTTATGATGTTTTCAATTGATAAGGGACTTTTCCGTTTGGAATTTTTCCTGGCGTTAAGTATTTTTTTTTTTTTTTTTCCATTTTTGAGAAAGATTTTTTTTATCAAAATCTTCATTTTCTTTATAATTTTCACTACTAACAGAATGTCTTACCTTTTCTGACTGGTGCATCAATTCTGCTTGTATACGGAAAAATGTTTTCAAAATTGAATTGTACTCACGTCTGGCGTACTAAATTATAATCCTAGTACCTTTGACAACTATCGTCCCGAAGATGCATGAAATGTTTGAACTGAACGTTAAAAAACATCAAACGGATCAATAAAAAAAATGATAGCTCAATGAATTTTTTGAAATACTCTATTTCTGCATGGATGAAGAGATGGCATCACCATTGTCTAATATAATGTAGTTAACAAATCAGTTATTTGAATGAATCTCACGTTAATTTTTCCATGTGATTTTCATGTAAACTTTACAATAAAAAAAGTGTGTTTTTTTTACGATTTTGATTAAATTTTAGAATAAAGATACTATTTGAATAGTTTTATATTAAAAAATTTCGTGAATTTGACGAGTACAAAATTCAAGTGATTATGCATAAACATATAGTATTCACTTGGAACCAACCAATTCACGCAAGTTTCACGAAAAAGACAAACAAACAACAGCATACATGACACAACATAGAAAACTAAAGAATAAACAACACGAACCCAAGTATAAGTGTGCCAAACAATTTTAAAATCGGGAGATAAGCCATTCGATATCGTAGTACCTTAAACCACCGACGTTTATTGTCAATTTCGAAATGCAGTCAATATATGATGCAGACTTAT
Source organism: Mytilus galloprovincialis (assembly GCA_037788925.1). NCBI lineage: Eukaryota > Metazoa > Mollusca > Bivalvia > Mytilida > Mytilidae > Mytilus > Mytilus galloprovincialis. Next base: position 22,464,201 of record CM075338.1, on the reverse strand, counting down.
CTATATCTGTTGTATCTTATATCTCTAGTTCGATTGAAAAAAAATGTGTTCAACATAGTCACTAGTTTTTAATTTAGTGAAAGATCATTAACTATAAAGCGAAAGGTAAAGTTAAATGATACAGCTAACTTCTTCCCTTTCTTCCAAGGAATTTCCTGTATGAAGTCATCCTCATAAGAATGGAAGAATAAGCTGGCAAGAAGAGGGGAACAATCCCATGGGAATTCTTATAGTTTGGTGCAAAACACGTCCTCCAAACGTAACAAATATGTTGTCAATCAAGAAATCAAGCAATTTGATAATGTCAGTTTCAGAGATATGTTTTGCTTGAATCAGATAGATATTTTTACAAAGTATGATGTACATTGTATCCATGTCTAAGACAAAATACTTTTATCTACTTTGGCCAATTTTTTTTCATAAGACAAAGCAATGCCTACTCTTTAACTTTGTCTTTTAGTTTGAACTGGGGAATACTTGTGTAACGTTTAGAAAAGTCAAATGTTTTAAACTTTTAATACTATTGCAAGCTTTTTTAAATTTTTAATATCAACATCTGATTCACGCCATCTCTAGAATATGCAGTTTCACAATAACAAAGAGGAACATAGAACAGATTATCTATGATTTCCACTTTACTTAGTGTCGAGGGCATTTTTCTCTGTTTTTGACCTCAAATTTCATAAATGTTTCTTTTGTTTTTAGCAATATTAAATACGTAATTAGTACATTTACGATAGAACACAGTATTCTTAGTCTTTTTTGAGGTATTTTTTGTATTTTTAGCTTGCATTTTTTATGCTGCGGTCACAAAAACACATTTAAGTGTTACAGCTTACTTTTGAGTTAATTTTAATAACATCACTAATTAGATAAACCAGATTTTGATAAATTCTGTATGTTCCCTTTTTAAAACCAATACAATTTTTAGGTTGCATTTCAGTAAACATAGACAATGCAATCTCATGGGAACAGCCTTTGCGGCTAGAACTATGCCACTTTTCCAATAAAGTTTCTAAAAAATATGGGGTTCGTGTTGTTTATTCTTTAGTTTTCTATGTTGTGTCAATTACAGCTCAGTCTTTCAAATAAAATAGAATTTTTATAGATATACTAGTAAGTCAAAGGTTTTAAAAACAATTTTTAACGGTCTTTGCCCTCTGGAACAGTGATTGATTGATTGATTTATTGACTGATATACTTTGGATATGGTCTCTTGGAACAAACGAAAAAAATGACATGTTTGACCCCATATTAAACATATTGATTGATTGATTGGTTATTTGGTTGATTGAAAAAGAGGCGAAAGATACCAGAGGGACAGTCAAACTCATAGATCGGGAACTGATAACGCCGTGGCTAAACTAAAGAAATACAAACAGTCAAATAATAGAACACAAGACACAACGGAAAAACTAAAAAACTAAGCAACAGGAACCCATCAAAAAGGGGGTGATCTAAGGTACTCCGGACAGTGTTTTGGATATCGAACATTTTATTCTAAATTTATGTCGGCTCGTGTGGTGGTAATATGAAGTAACGTGCTGCTGAAGTAAGTTTTTCTTGAATATTAAATTCTTTTCAAAGGAGAGAAGAAACCTATTGATTTAAGTTTTTACAGGTCATTGATGTCGGGTCAGGCATTTATTCTTGAATATGTTTACGGGAACACAGATTTGTATCTTAATACATTGAAATTTGTTTTTAAGATTTACCAAATTAAATTCCGCGAAAATATATGCATACGTCCGGTTCTATCTAATACAATTATATAAGAGTTGCAAGTCACTCCTGATTATTTCATATCTGTATCAAAATATAATCAATAAGTTATAGTTATTGACCAAGCAAGTTGGTATGTTGGATTTAATCTACACGGCTATAGTGACCCTGGTTATCCCGAACTACGTAGGTGTTCGGGTTAAAGGGTCACACGAGCGTGCAGATTAACCCAATATACCGTTTGGATTGGACAATAACTGTTTTAACACGTAACACCATCAATTTACGTGAACGTTTTAGAAATGTGGACGATATTCCGTAAACCACGGATCCTATGAAAGTTTCTCGTTCGGTAAAGAAAATACGCCTTTGGTAAGTTTTAGATGAATAACTTTTTTCTATTTAGACTTATTCTAAAATTGCGATTTAATGGTAGATTTTTTTTATAGTTTCTTTATGATTTTTATTTAATAAGTGACGATTAACATGATTAAGACTTTAACAAATTGTGTACTTTCAAACCGGTTTATGAAAAAAAATCATAACTTAAAGGGTTAAATTCGATAAAAAAAAATAGTCACTTTATAAAAATAGATAATAAAAAAGTCGAAATGAATTCCATTAAGTCTATAATCAAATTCAGATTTCTTTTATTCGGATGTTCTTTGATACATTTCTTAAAATTACCAAAAATTGATTAACTATGTTTCTGACTTTAAAACATTGATTTCAGATTTACGTTGTACACAAAATATAATATAAAGAAATTTTATGGTCTTCCTCATGAGCTGATTGGCCATTATCACAAAAGTGTGTCAGAAATCATATTTAATATTCTTCCTCAGTCAGAATAACCTTCCATCATTACCGAACTGAACAAAGAAATAACACGACAGTTGCCGTATACGGTGCAGGAAATGCTTACCCTTCCGGAGCACCTGATTTCACTCCCGACTTTTTGTGGAGTTCGTGTTGTTTCTCATTTATTATTTATATCTGTTGATGTAAATGTCCTTGGTTTTGTGAGTCTTTGCTTTCTCCTTGGTTTTGCTTGTTAATGTCTTTACATCTTTTAACTGCAACCTTGATGATTTTAGTTCCCTCAAAAATATTCAATTTTGATAAAAGAATCCGCCAAAATGAAAACTGCCAAAATTTTCGTATACTTTGTTGCCCCTTAATCATGTTAATCGCGAAATTGTACACCCTGCAAAAATACTATGCTTTACGGTACTACGGTTAATCATTTTATGTGTAAATTATTGTCCAATCACGAGTATTCCTTCATTGAATGCACAGACAAAAAACTCCTGTTGTTAAAGTATTTGTACGAAACGTAAATCGATTCATTTCAGAAAATACATGTTTTTTTAGCAGATTTTTGCAAGGTAGATTTCTGTTTTATACAGAAAGAAGTTTGTACATAAAAAGGATTGGAATTTTAACAATAAAATCTAAGGGACTGGTGGCGGTTTTCTCTTCATAGACATTGAATTTCTATATAAAAAAGGGGGAAGCTGGTGTAGTTGTAAACTAGTTTGAATTTAAATAACATATATTTCAAACTTGATAGCTGCAAAGTGTTAAGTCAAATGAAGAGTATCAACTTGATGAAAAAAGTACTAGTCGCGACACTGTGTTTTGGTTCATTTGTTCTGTCGATATTTTTTATTTTAAATATTGTATTGTATTACATTGTATTGCATTGTATTGTTTAAAACTGTTTTATTGTATTGCTTGTTCCTTATGGGTGTAATTTTGCAATACATATTATAACAATTTTTTGGGAGGGGCGATAAAAAAGTAACATATGACCTTGCCCTTTGACCTTGATTTATGTTCATAATTGTTTACAAGGATTTCAAATCAGTAGACACTTAGTCTCTACCACTTAAGGTTCATCAGTTACAATTGCATATCAATTATATGAAATGCATAAGGGGGGAAACTGGCATATGGAATATTCATGCGCTTCCCTCAAAAATGGACAAAGCTACTAAGGATAACAGGAGTAATTTGATAATTAATCTGTCGAATTCTTTTACGGTTACGGAGCAGATGCCATAACAGCATAAACAATGTTTGGGGAGATAACTCTTACAATAAAAAGTCTTTAAATAAACAGAGACAGTATCAAAAGCGCAATATTATATGCAAAAAAATCTAAGCAACATCTTGTAAAACAACGACTTTGCTACATTTGTTTGTTTTTATTAAGATGAAAACACCATGTTGATTGCTCTACATTTGTTTTCTACATTTTTACCTTCATTATTTGTTTGTTTTGTTCGCACATTATTATCAATATAATGGAATCTGATGCTACTATCTTACAAGTGAGAGGTTTACCTAGCTATAAAACCAGTTTCAATCCATAATTTCTTACATAAGAAAATGCCTGTACGGGGTCAGGAATATGACAGTTGCTATCCATTCGTTTGATGTGTTTGATCTTTTGATTTTAAAAATTTAATTTGTAACTTTCTTTTTTGAATTTTCCTTGAAGTATTTTGGGGAATTTTACTTTTTGCTCCGCACGAACGAAATGTAGCGGTAGAAGAAAAAAAAACAGTACAAAAAAATGTGAAAGACCAAATAATCAGAACAAATACAAATTTAAAGTTCTTTCCACAGAAAAGTGGTAAAACAAACAAACTGAACATATACCATAGGTCTTTCATCAAAAAAGTGGAATGACATGAAACATTCAAAACTAATACTATGGGTCTCTCCACAGGAAAGTCAAAAGACCTTCTAGAAGAGTTGAAACAATGTTCACTATATTCAATATACAAAATAAGCAATTTAAGTCAAAGCACCCTAAAGCTAGTGTACTGATGTCTGGACATATCTTTTGGATGGCATACAAATATAACTATTGTTGTGATATGAAAAAATTCTGAATGAAATTATTTGAAACTGAAAAATTTGGAATGCAACAAATGAACCACAACTACAATATCAAGCTGAAGCTTATAAAATGACGATACATAATTTTAACATGTGTATAGCCTGTACAAAAGAAACAAATATTTCAATTATTTTGTTATATTGATTTCTTTTTTTATCATCCAAAAACAACAAAATCAGTCATTTTCAATGAAATATCGCTAACATTGAATAATATATGAGACAATCCAAAATCGTGGAAATGTGGATCATATTTCGAAGCATTCGCTGAAAATGTCAAGCAATTAAACGAAATCTAAGTTAGATTCACTGACAAACTACTTGACACATTAAAATTCTCATTCGGGTCAATGTAAACTAAATATGATAATACTTACTCCCAACGTTAAGAGTATCACCGTAAGTGTTTTAACCTCTGTCATGACCTATGTATTCAATCATCAGCAAAAGTTAAAAAAAAAATGTTGACATTACATCTTCAAATCTGAAAAAAAAGAAATATTTGTTGTATGTACAAAAGTGGTTACAAACAAGTCTACTTATGTGTTATCTTGTTTGTAGGAGAAATATGAGACAATATGGCGTATGCGTAATTATATCTTATCTTCATAAAGAAAATAACTTATTGGTAAATCAAACTTATAATCTAGTAATTAAATAAATACTTGATTATAATCTTGATTAATTAGAATATCATACATACATTACATATTAGAATATAAATCATCAAAATGGTAAGTATATGTCAATGCATAACTTCTTTGATAAAAGATAAACAGTCAATTTATATTAAACTAAACAAAACACGCCGATAAATGTAAATAATAAAATCTTAAATCAACAGTAGTTAATGAAAGCAAATAACAAGTTATCTAATATTTTAATCTATGTGTATCGTTTATTTAGAGAGCTTACCTTCATAGTAATTGCACATATATTACATATATATTACATAATCATGTAACATGTGTATTTGATGTGTTTGTGTATAAGTTACACATTAGGCCATCAGCTTGATTTGTTGTAAATAATTAGCGATATAGTTCTCTATGCACAATTTTCATTAATCAAGTATTGCAGCGACTTTACCCTAATTAGAAATTTTCGAAAACTTATCGAAACTGAAAGTGTGAATAGTGTAGTCACCATGGTCACTGGGAATCTTTATTTATTATTTTAATCGATGGTTTTCATATCCTGTACATGCTATGTAGAAAATCAAGATATCAATATGTTTAATACAACAGCTGATATCACTGAAATGTTTACTGAAAGATAAATAGGTTAACATTAGTAAAATGCACTTGAGTATACGGGGAAAAATAGGGTAACTATTAAAATCAAATGAACCGAAATACGTCACGCCTAATTTTGGTATAGTGCCAAAGTGGTGCAGATTTGTAAATACTGTTGTCAAAACGAAAAGGGAAAATTTAACAAAATCACGAAGTGTGGACATTTTGGACAATTTCTCGGTAGTCCTTTATGATAGCTGAGATTTTTTTTTTATCTATGGTAGCATATGCAAGAAATGTGACATGATTGTAAGAGATAAGTGATGCATACTAAATATACGGTAGTTATTGACCAAAAAATATTCATATTCAAGATTACCTATGCAATATTTGATTGCAACATAAACAGATATTTCTGGGCAACTTTTTTTAAAATGCCACAAGAACCGATAAGAGGAGAAATAAGTAATGTAAAGTTTATAGCCGGTACATGATGAAAATATGATGAAATTCATTTCTTGTCATTTTAACCAAAAAGGATGTTGGAATTATAAAAATAGTCTTCAGGCATAAATGACAGCATGTACACTAAAGTAAATGAAGTTGGTTTTATGTTAATACGTAAATCCATGTTTATGAAACATGATAAACAATGGAATAACTAACATACTTCTCTAAAACCGATCTGAAAGCTCGATATATATGTGAATTAAAAACATACACGATTCACAGAGATGATCCGCATAAAAATAAATGTATGGGTGTATAACAAAATAAAATTGATAATGATAATGGGGAATATGTCAAAGAGATAACAGCCCGACCAAAGAGCAAACAACAACTGAAGGCCACCAATGGACTTCAAAGCATCCAGAAAATCCAACACACTGATTGGTGTGCATTTAATGACATTAGAATCTTAGATCTACAACCAATTGAAAAAAAATCGTTGTCTCTTTGACGCATTCCACGTTCCATTTTCTATTTAACTTAGTATTCTTTCTGCTTAGTTTGTAGAATATTCCACATCTTATTGATCGAACACGTCCACGGCACTCTCATTTTTTATAACAAGCTACTTTGGTTTTTTTCGTTTAAAACTGTTTTACATTTGTCATTTCGGGAGCAGTTAAGGCGCCCGCCTACATGTTTAACATGCCTGTCCGACGTCAAGCGCCTGTAATTCACTGATTGACGTTGGTTGTTGTGCTACATATTTCTTTGTCGTGTATTATTTGCACTTAAAAAGAGGGCGTTGGTTTTCTCGTTTATCTTGTTTTACATTTCTCAACTCGGGATATATTTTCAGAATTGTTAAAGGCCATATGTACACCTATGTTGTTAACTTCTTTGTAATTTTAATTTCTTGTGGAAATTGACTCATTTTGTATCATACCACATCTTCTTTTTATAGTATTGCTTTAAAGGCGTCATTGGCCAAATCTCAATAATTATTGTACCAATTTACGTAAACCAATACCATTTCTGATCAGGGTGTACTGGTTTTTCATACAGGGATATCGCACACAAAACTAAAGATATATAGTTCCATACAGCATCATATATGAGAGTGCCTTGTAATCATTATGCATAGATAAATTATGAAGATAATTGTTATTTTGTAACCAGGCACAATATTTATAAGAGAGGTGGGAATAAATTGTAAAGCACTGGAATACTTTATTTTGACAGAAATAGTAAGTTATAAATCTCGAACAATTGTAAACTGCTTGTCACATTTTTTTTCTGCAACGTTAAGCATCTGGAAGAAAGGAATAATATGTATCTACAAAAATATACAACAACGAAAATGCCTTTTTTACAAACAGATCAGCATGCTTACTTTATTCTAGATTTTAGATAGCATGGTCATGCTCTAACTGATTTGAAGCATAAGAAGCAAGTTATTTTTTAATTTCATCTAGCAGTTAACAATGCATGCTGAATGATGTAGTGTGTATTTTTATTAGATAGTTAATTTGAATTTAAATGGAAGCTGATGCATTATTCTTTCATTTTCTTGCAAATATTTGCTGATTTCTTGACTTCACTCAGTAATCAAACATTAGCGTTAGCGTTTTCGGTAATGGAAACAGAAAAAAATCAAGCTTCACCGCAATTTTATAAAAAAAAAATGTCCATTGGAAAATTAGAAAAACTCCACGACAAGGCTAAATAGTAGTAAAATGTATACTCTATTTTGGGATGTTATGCTATTGTTTCAGAAAAAGGGAGAAGTAGTTGGTACCATTGAAACGTTTAATCCCGCTGCAAATAGTTGCACCTGTCCTAAGTCAGGATTCTAATGTACAGTAGTTGTCGTTTGTTTATGTTATTTAAAAGTGTTTCTCGTTTCTCGTTTTTTTATATACATGTAGATTAGACCGTTGGCTTTCCCGTTTGAATGGTTTTACACTAGCAATTTTGGGGCCCTTTATAGCTTGTTCGGTGTGAGCCAAGGCTCCGTGTTGAAGGCCGTACATCTTCCTATATCAATCTATTATCATGTTGATTTGCAGCTGTCAAGTGTCACGAACCATTTAACTCTAAGAATAAGGTCGTGTTCACACCAAACGCCATGTACAGTAAACATGTTTACAATTAGTTTAATGTTATGTACACTGGTTTCACATTAAATTTGTTCACATCTATACACCGTGTTTAATTACCTGTACATAAGTTTTACCAATGGGAACGTAATTGTGTTTAGTTTACGTGTGAGTTACACTTACACAACACCGAGTTTAGGTGGACACGGCATAAGTTACTGTTGCTTGATTTTCACTCCAATGTAACACGTGGACGCATCCGGTCTCGCTCCTTTTACGTTACATGTTTCTTTTGTTTTTCTTAATTTCTCTTTTCGTAATAGATTCACAAGATTTAAACATTACTGAAGTACTTAATTGATTAATCTATATTGCACCTTATCAGTACTTTCACCTACAATTTACGAACGTAAAATATCATTATCCTAAAAAGTTAACATAACAAAAGAATCTATAGATAAAGCATAAACTGTCACATACCTTACATTTTTACTTCCTGTGAGATGAACCAAATCAAGTCATTTTGAAATACAACGGATCAATATTTCCGTTATGTCTATTTTTATCAAGGCCAGCTATTTAAAGTAACATGGTTAAGTAGCGTACTTTTGTGATAACAATTGTAGGCTTACAAATAACATTTACACAATAGTTTAATGTTTATGCCAGAGGGTAATATAGAGGGACTCGAGACATGCAGAAAATATGTTACAGACGTTCTATCCAACTTATCATCGAAACTAATCATATCATAATTCTACATGAGATGAAAATAGATTACATCAACAAAATTGTAAATATCATTTGTGTACGTATTGTTATTGAAAGCGGTACTGATAGATAATTTTGTAGTCTAAGTACATGAAGTAAATCATGGGCGAATAAAATATATTGACGCGTTTTTACGAGGTAAAAAAATGATGACCAGTTCATTGGCCGATCCAGGGGGGTCCGGGGGTTGAAACCCCCGTTTTTTGGACGATCAATGCATTTGAATGGGGACATATGGTTGGAAACCCCCCCTCCTTTATCCTGGGTTGGGAACCCCCCTTTTTAAAAATGGCTGGATCCGCCCCTGAAGTACATAAAAAAAATGCCAATTTTGTGAGCGTTCGTCTGTATTTCATGTACATGTAAAGTACGATTCTGTTAATTGATATAGATTTCAAATTATTCACGACTGAGGAAAAAAATCATTAAATATTTATACCACAAATAAAGTTTTGCAACACTTAAATTGAGAATATTGGTAATCTAACTTTGAGGAATAAAATGAGGGAAATGATGTCGCTGGGTATTTGGGTCTTTGGGGGAGGGGTAAATAAAGACAACCTCCAAAATTTGGTGTTCATGTTATCAGAAAAAATGTTATTTATTTTGTTCATATGTAATCAATAATGATATCAGTTTTCTTTATGTTCCAAATGGAACTGGTTTTAGAATTGTATAACCTACAAAACATACAAAGACAAAAAGATCCGGTACACGGTTATCGCAACCTTAAATATGCATAGCTTTTAACTCAATTTTTTTAAAGCTGCAATCAGACAAACCTCCCACAAACACGACTGCAGGAAAATATGTTTGGTAGCGCTTGTATTCAAAACACGAACTGATACCAAATTATCGCAATCAAGAACCAACTTCAAATTTGTAAACTGTTTATAACCCCGTTATTTTAAGGCTACTACAATCGTCAACATCTCTAATAAATGTATATGCAAATTCTTATCTAAAAATAACTCAGTTCATCCATCCACCACATCCTGTCAAACATGTATCAACAGAAAACAATTGATCAGGATTCGACAATTCATCAGACAAAAAATCATAAACATCCCATTATAGCCAGGCAAAATTTCTTGCCACAACAACTATTCAAGTTTAGAAATAGATGAAATGACTAATTTCTCTTTATCATGAAAAATCTCTTAACTAATTTAAAGGTCTTGAGACAAAAATTCGGCAAAAATGCACACATTGAGACACAAAAATTTCCCCGCAATGACTGTAATTCTCTCTTTGTAAAGTCTGTGCTACACAGCCAATTCAAAACTACATTGTACATGAAACTTCAGAATCTCTGACAATCTTTGAGTATCAATAGAAATTGTCATAGTCTCAGAATCAAATAAAATGCCAAAAATATCCTTTTTGTACTAGGTGGATAATTTTTTTCAATTGATTCTTTAATGCCATACTTCTGTAAAAATAAGACCCAATTGTGCAAAAGCATCATCACTGCTTGAATGAATATCACATTCAGACAAATCATCTAAATAGTTCAAAATATCTACACCCATGTTTTGACATAAATGCATAGCATTTGTTGTTCGCATACATATGTATGCAGCAGATCAAACCCATTTTAAACACAAGATCGTATTACAAGTAACCTTTCCATTTGGTACCCACGAGACAGATGTCACCGGGGTCATCGACTAATTGTCTATAATCCCGTTTCAGGTCCTTTGTAAACATGTTACACCCCTTGACCTTAATTCTCGATTAACATAATAAAAACATCTTTCGTGGGATACGAAACTCAAATTTCATCACCTAAACATTGATGTTTGAAAATACCAAAATTAATTGACTCGCTCCCTGGAAATTTCTAATCAATAAAAGCGCTGCGTTCTCTCAAATCCTTTCTTTTTAAGGCCAATTTGGGCATTTTTGTTCAGGTTAGGGGGAGGTTTGGGATCCCGCTAACATGTTTAACCCCGTCACATTCTGTAGTATGAGCCTGTCCGAAGCTTTTTTGTATAATTAATGAAGAAAAACCCGAAGGACAGCTGCACGGATATACATTGAAAGGTCCAACAATTGCTTTATAATGACTATATTTTTTCAAATGTTTGGCAATATCATTTGGAAAAACAGTAGCCCGAATGATGCGGGGAAAAGTAGACCTGAACGGACTCCCATAGTGACCTTCCGTCTATCCGTACTCCAAGAAGCCATAAACCTGAGCGTAACTACAATTCTGTTACAAGCTTTTTAAAAAAAGAATATTGATTTCAGAGTAAAATGGACTGTGTAACCCTGAAACATGTGAACATTTTGCAATTCAAAATTTTTAACAATCTTGTGAATAGTTACATAATTTTGCATATCATCTGTACCCAAATATAACTATTACAGCAAAGATTATATTTAAGTGAATGTCGAAAACCCCAAAAACTGAACCTGTTGATTTAATCATTCACTTTGATGAGGACATGCAAAAGAATATTCAGGATGATAAAGTTTTTCAATTCTAAGTTGAACAAACGTATAATTGTATGCGGTGATGTTTTGGAACATTTTTCTTTTTAAATAAAGAACAATACCATAACGTTGATATCTTGGACTCTTTTTTATCACCAAAAGTAGGCTTCTTATCGAATTCCTGTGATACTTATTTAGTCAGACGAGGAACTTCCAAATTATCAAGAGTTTCTTTCCAGGTTTTAACCCCCTTTCAATTTGTCTCAAGAATGCAACGTAGAAGTCAAGTAAAATTGACACTGATAAGTAGAACTGTAATATACATTTTTTTTTTAATTGACAATCTAGTATTTATCTCGTCTGTCTTAATTTTGCTTGACCAATCATTTCTAATTCCCCCGCAACAAAAAGATTTAAATCTCAATCTTGAAAATAAACAGATTTATTTATATATATGCGTACTGAAAGAAGTGTAGTATGAGGACTCGTTTGTAGATTATACACGTCATCGATTGCTTACCCTATTTAACCATTCGCTATTTAAGTGGTTTCTTTTGACGTGACGAATCTGTACCTGACGTACTAGAAATAAAATCATCAGTACCAGAATCGTAATAAGAACTATCCGATGATTCTGATATTACTCATGACTTATGATTTATTTCCCAAGGGTAATCGGACTTTTTAGTCTTAACCAGTTTAACTATCGCGACATGAATACTATCGTCCGAGTCGGTATCTGAATATTTTTAGTGAACTTTTGAACTCTTCTTTTTAAAAGAATCGTTTGAACGTTTGAGTAAATGCAAATAAAAATAAAGCTCACTATAAGAACTATCCTGAGAAACTTCACTACAATCGACTATAAATTGATTATATTTTTTTTTCCAAATTATCTGATAATTGTTTTTCTACAAATTCAATCAAAACTTTCTTTTTCTAAACTAATCTCATCCTACCGTTTATAATTTTTGAGTCCCTGGTGTCTTTCCTTTTAGCTATGTTTGTCTATTTACCGGCTGTTTTATTTGAGTACACTTTAAGTACACTCGACTGGAGCTTGCACGGTCTGCCCGACTTTTCGCCTACAAATTTCTCATTGACTAAATCATTAAGTTTACTAAACTCCACATATTTAGCTGTATTTGGCAAAACTTTTAGGAATTTTGGTCCTCAATGCTCTTCTACTTCATACTTTATTTGGCCTTTTAAATTTTTTTGGATTCGAGCGTCACTGATGAGTCTTTTGTAGACGAAACGCGCGTCAGGCGTATATATAAAATTTAGTCCTGGTATCTATGATGAGTTTATTTACTTTTCCCCTGTTTTTTCAAAATCGGCTTTTTCATGGTTTCTATTTCCCGGCAATGCTTACTTCTAAATTATGGATCCTGAGTTCTTACATATCCACTTCTGGTGTAGTCTCATGATGAAAAAAGAAAACACCGGATGTCGGGTCCGACACATCGAGTACGTCCTCATGACTAAAACCAATTCACTTATTAATTTACAATTTTTTGTCTTGCTTTATTTTGGGTGACAGTCATGATAAGCCTCCTGTATAAGTCACAGCAACTTGAAAAATAATAAATTCTTGCAAAACATTACTTGATAACAATTTAAAAAGGAAGTTTAACCAACAAAATAAGTACTAAGTATTACGAAAAATAAATCAAATGAACAGTCGGAAACCCGGTTGAAATAGAACAAAAGAATCGAAGCTCTTTGTTAGAGAAGGCGAGAAATGTTTACTGGAATGTTTACTATAGTGATCAAATTTTTAAAAGTTAATAGAAACAACCAAATTACAGTTTTCTTCTCAATTATGAAGTGTTTTATTTTACAAACAACATTTGCACAAGTTTTCAATTTATTTTAAAAGTACATAGTAATGCAGAATAATTAGATACCAAGTCGACGACATGGGTGTCTATCAAGTTGGATGTAGAAAATGCATAACCTCCGATTTAAAAAAAAAATTACCACGGACGGAAAACATGTCAATCTATTATTTCAGTAATTTTCGTGTCTGCCCTTCCACTATGTGACTCAGGAAAAAATTCCAAAAATGGGTAACAATTGTATCGAGAAGAGAAAATCGAGTGCACCTTTTTATGTTAGGGCGTGTTTGAGTTGAATATTTTGTCTTGATATCGTACAAAGCAAGAATATTTCATACACCGTCTCACTTCAGATTTTATCATTTTTATATATCAAAGCTACAGGTTGACTTTAGAACATAACAAAATCACAGTACGAAAAGATGAAATATATAGGTCAAGTGAAATGAATCACAAAAACAGAGTAGGTGTGTTCGAATAGCTATTTTTTTTTACTGAAAGTACTTGACGACAGTCTTTAAAGTTGGATAATGAAAATGCATATCTTCGAAAAATTATATTTTTTTTGTGTGTGATAACTAGAGTTTATAGTTTTCAACCACTAAAAAAATCTAATCTGCCCTTCCACGAAATATTTAATTAGAATTTTTTTTTAAATGTTTATGAATTTTCGAAAATTCTACCTGACAACCGATCAGACAATAGTTTTAAGTAAAATCAATGCAGACAAGAACATTAACTGATGCTCATTAGCTAGTTGATACATTTGTCTTTTAAAATACAGCTGACATATACGGATCGTAATGGTGCAATGTAGATAAATTTATCGGTTTCCAAGTGCAAAATTGGTAGCGCGTCATCCCTACAATGGCTTCCATTTCTACGATTATGAAAATGATCTGGCGTAATGGGGAGATTTTGACAAAGTAGAATCCTGACTGCCTCACTGGATGAACTTTTAACAGAAAACACAACACTAATTTTCGGCAATCAACGGCAGGAATTATAAAAAAACGAAATATTTCGAACAGTATAAAGTCTATTTCTGTAATCTCCAGTTACCAATTATATTTTTTAATTAATTAGAAATAGCACAATTATTGAATCTTCTAGTGCTCAGACTAGTCCAGTCTTGAATTAATAATGAACTCTTCCTACTGATATAAAAAATATACAGACAAAGGTCAATGCCAAAATAAAAATGGAGGGGAAGTTAAATAATATATGCAAACAATATGATATGCGGGAAACTATCGCCATCTCCATGTCAGATAAACAACCATCAACAAGTTTACGCCTTATCGCTACAGATAGACCCTTTCATATTTTTTATGAGGTTGTCAATAATATTGTTCTGAACGTCGTAAAATAGTGGCGAATGATTTCAGAAACGATATTCAAACTCGTAAGTCGCAAACAAGCAAACTGCCATCGAAAAAAAAAAACGAAAAACAACACAATACAAAACACAACACAGAAATTTATAGACTGAGCAATACAAACATTAATTCAAACAATAAGAGGTTATCAAGGGGGCTCCGGAAGTTTAGGCATACCCAGCTTAGCATACGACACCCATCAGCAGGGGTACACCTACTGAGGTTGTTAATCTCCCGATTAAAATGTAAATGTAATTTGTAAACTTTAAATAAGTGACTCTGTCACTAAAACAAACACCGAGGAACATAGCCAGAATATTACAAGCAACGTCATTTATTGAGATAAAGGATACAACAGATACAGTTAAGTCGGCCTCATATCTTGACTTACATCTAGAAATTGACAATGAGGGCCGATTGAAAACAAACGTTTACGACAAAAGAGATGATTTCAGCTTTTCAATTGTGAACTTTCCATTTCTAAGTAGCAACATTCCAGCAGCACCCGCATACGGTGTATTTATCTCCCAATTGATACGATATTCCTGTGCGTGCATTTCCTATCATGATTTTCTTGATAGAGGGTTGTTGCTCACAAGGAAGCTATTAAATCAAGAGTTCCAAATAGTGAAGTTGAAATCATCTCTTCGTAAATTTTACGGACGCCATCACGAGTTGGTTGACCGTTATGAAATAACCGTTTCACAAATGATATCGGATATGTTTCTTACGTCTTAACTACAATCCCCTTCCCTTTCATAAATGTAACCTACCGAATTAGACTATTTACCGAATTTGTTATCTTATGAGGAACACGACGGGTGCCACATGTGGAGCAGTATTTGCTTACCCTTCCGGAGCACCTGACATCAGCCCTAGATTTTGGTGGGGTTCGTGTTGTTTATTCTTTAGTTTTCTATGTTGTGTCATGTGTACTTTTGTTTGTCTGTTTGTCTTTTTCATTTTTAGCCATGGCGTTGTCAGTTTATTTTTGATTTATGAGTTTGACTGTCCCTTTGATATCTTTGGTCCCTCTTTTAAGAAGACAATTTTTAGTAGAAATCTATTCTTAGGACGATATAATACCAAATTCGATCATATTAGTATCTGACTGGTACTTATTCTGACAATCTTATTGATTTTTAATTATTTTTATTGAGACGACGTTTTTGTTTGCTCTTCCAACAACATTTTTGTCATCTAAAACAGAATACAGATCATGTTCAAATACGAATTTACAAACTTTTCTTTAGAACTTATGTGAAAGTAGCCCATCTCTGACAAAAATAGTGTGTTTGATGCAGTTGTTTACTTACAGGTCCGAGATCAAAGTAATATCGCAGTGCATCGTTTTTTTACAAAATTAAATGAAAACTTTAAAAAAAACACATGCACCTTCTTCATAACATCTTTACAGTGTAGTCTACTAGTTTTGGAACAAACTATATCAAAAATGTGGAAAACTTATTCTGCTCTTACTAAAAATACAGATACTTGAATGTTAAGGATTTTAAAATTATTTTGACAGCTACTGAAATGCTAATTTTTAACATTTTTCATGTGGACCAAATGACGACTTTACTTTAAAATTCATGAACAATTTTTTTTTATCACTGTAGTTTCATCCCTTACTTTCTATTTTTAAAAGTCATAAAGCATGAAGAAATACATTTGGAAATGTAATATGAAGAAGCAAGTGACTGTCCACATTATAGACTATAGTCAGAGACAGCGAAAAAAATATGTTCCTGGACCAACAAATTGGCAGAAATGAAACTTATGGTGAAAAATATATATTTAGACCATTCTAATATTATTTAAATTACCATTAGAGAACATTTCAACACTCTTTATGAATGATGTGATTTGATATACTGTTATATAATATATATGTTATATGCATTTTACAACTAAGTAGTGCCCTTAGTAACTAATGGAATGTAACATGGGACATCAGAAATAACTAAGACTCCTGGATGATATTATGATAAGCCAGTTATTAAAATAAATATTTAATAATGTTGTTAAAATAGTCCTTTGCCTGATGTTAATAATAAAATTACACTAATTGAAGTATGATTTTTATTCTTCTTGATGTTTTTATCAATAATTTAAAAGAGGGACGGAAGATACCAAAGTGACAGTCAAACTCATAAATCTAAAACAAACTGACAACGCCATGGCAAAAAATGAAAAAAGACAAACAAACAACAACACACACGACACAACATAGAAAACTAAAGAATAAACAACACGAACCCCACCAAAACACTAGGGGTGGTCTCAGGTGCTCCGGAAGGGTAAGCAGATCCTGCTCCATATGCGGCATCCGTCGTGTTGCTTATGTGATAACAAATCCGGTAAATAGTCTAATTCGGTAGGTCACATTCATGAAAGGGAAGGGGATTGTAGTTACGACGTAAGGAACATATCCGATATCATTTGTGAAACGGTTATTTCATAACGGTCAACCAACTCGTGATGGTGTCCGTAAAATTTACGAAGGGATGATTTCAACTTCACCATTTGGAACTCTTGGTTCTTGTGAGCAACAACCCTCTATCAAGAAAATCATGATAGGAAATGCAAGCACGGGAATATCGTATCAATTGGGAGATATATACACCGTATGCAATTGCTGCTGGAATGTTGAAAGACATGTATATTCTGAGAGTTAGGCCACATCTTCCTATTTCTTTGTAATCTTCTTTTGTTTGTATCGATATCCTCTATTGCCAATGTCGTACATATTTTCATTTGAAAAGTATGATATTAAAATTTTTGAAATGATTACCTACTCAAAATAAGATGTGTTTTGATTACCTATGAGACAACAGACCAATTACTCAGAAATTAACAAATATATGTCACCGTTAGGCCTTCAACATTGGGCAAAGCCCATACCTGTCTACTTTTAATTGACCAAAAATATCTATATACAAAAGTGATTGATAAAAATTTATATTAGTATATCATGTATATTAAGAACACAAAAGTCTGTTTCCCCTACACGTGATCCTAGAGTATATATGCATTGAGTGGTTGTCTAATTATCTTTAGCAAAATAAGAGGTATTATCAACACTTTGCAAGGAACTGCAATCTTCTTTCATGTCATGCTGTTCCGTGTCAGCAGATGAAAAACACTGGCAAGGGGTTCCAAGATTAGCAACACATTTGTTTTCATGGCTTCTTATGCTATTTGACCTGTTGTTAACGGCGAGATCATCTAACGACATTTGCATTTGCTGTACATGGTGGTTTTCTAGCATGTCTGTGTCATCAATTATGTCATACAAACGTTCCTCCATTTCGATAATATGATTGTTTTGCGATATTGAGCAGATTCTTGATTGGATTGTTCCTTTCTGTTTTTCAATTATTGTCTTGTTTTTGTAGAAAAAAGAGCACAAGCATATTCCAATAACAGCCACAGTAAGTGATAGTGTATAGTATGTTAATATTTTTCTTGAAAGCAGTCCTAAAATGGAAATGTTCAAAGCAATAAGATTATTTTACAGACGATCGATTTTGGATTGATAAATACGTAATACTGCAATAGGGCTGAATAACAATTCTCTATAAAATCTTGCTGATTCCCTTTATGCTTATAAGTATCATTAACTGACATATTATATTTGAAGTTACGACTTTTTTATGAAATACATAATTATGTACCATCAATAACAAAATCTTACGTTTTATCTTGGATTTTGAAATTAAAATCGATGCATACGCATTGTGCACTGGTTACACAACACCATAATTAAAGGAACAACATTGAACAAATAAAACAGCCTCGAACTGTTGTTTGTTTGTCTTTATCGTGTTTAGCAATTATGTTGTTAAGTTGTTTTTATTGATCTAATTATACATGTTATAAATTTTGATATCCCGTTGTTGTCTCTTTAACATGTCTCAATGGTAAGTTCAAATTACATGATTATATGTCAATGATTCAAGGCAACCCATTTAAGGATTCTACATTTCTATGTTGTTTTGGTGAGCGTTTTCACATTCATATTAATTCTTTTACTATTTTTTTTTTCCTTCTTTGTTTATGTTTTTTGTCTGTTTTTTTTTTTTTTGACAGTCTTAGAATATCTGAGCATATGCAACAAAAGCTATTTCTGTTTAATTTTTGGGGGCCTAGTGTATCAGATTGCATATGCCTGTCACAGTAATCTGCACGCTCCATCAGTTCCTTGTATCGCTTTCTATTTTACCTATTATGTCTGTTTTGTTCACGTATTGTTGTTATTATAATTGAATTTGTCATACAAGTGAGACGTTTAGCGCTATAAAAACAGGTTCCATCCTCGCAGTTCAGTATTTTTGTGGTTTTACCTTTTCCTCACGCCTCTGAAACCGTAGAATCGAAGAAAAGGAAAGTATTTTTCACGTGAGGTCCTTGCCATGCAATCGATATTGAAGAAAAATGTAAAGGTCATCTTCAAATGTTGGAATCTGGTTCTTGTCAATTTAATAAAGACAACAGTAGTATACCGTTGTGTCAAAAGTGACAAAAAGGTTTAGAAAATTTATTTTGATATGACGCAATTTAATTTTTTTTCATTGATTGAATTTATATTTGTTTGATTAATTGAATTTAAGGCTCAGATAAAAAAAAATGTTTTTTGTCCCCTTTACAATGTTTAATATTTTTATTATTTTTAATTTGGAGTGGTACTCCTCAATCATACATACTATAGAGACACTATTGATAACATATTAATATTCCAAGAGCTGACTTTTGAAATTAAGAAGAAAATCGACCTTTTAAAGACATATACAAAAGTCTTTCTTTGTTTTTAGCAATATGGTAGCATCATTATAAATACATAACTTGTTCAGTTTTGTCTGCGGTTTGTCTAATTGTTGTTTCATGAAGGACCCTTGGTAAGCTGCTTGTAACTACAAAAAAAGAAATTTGATTTCACACAGCTATTTTAGCTTTATTTCACAAATCTTGTTTATTCGAAATATATAGTTTCTTGATGATTTCTGTATTCAACAAGCTGCAAAGCGATTACCTTTAAAGTTCAATTCTGCGTTGTACATTGTTTATTGTTTACAAAAAACAATTTTAAAGATTTATAAATTGAAAATATTTTTCTCGTTCATTCGTCACAGTCATGTCATTATCAAATTTAGAATACTTTAGCGACTTCATTCTTCAGAAATTAATATTAATGTAACAATACCAACACAACAACTTTTTCTCTAAAGTAAACATGTACAATCTAATCGCAACGAGTTTACACCCGTTGTCCATTTGTCTGTAAACCTTTTTTCATAATATACAGTTTTATCATACCGGCATACGTTATAAACAAATAGTTAGTACTTCTCTGAGAGCAATACATATTGTAATAAATAGACATCCCCACGGATGTTGACTTTAGTTTTGATTTCAGATTCGGAGATTATTTGCCCATTCGGTATTTTGAATTTGTTCGAGTGATATTTTAAAGGAATAAAATAAAAGGAAAGTGTGTAGACATGAAGTATCCGTTTTCCCAACGTAGTTAGATCGAAATATATTATTTGAATCGGTCTGAGTAAATCTATTATTTGTAACCCAGAATTAGCAAATTATCTCCCTGATATTTATCAAAACTTTACAGAAATATTTTTGGTATCTTTGTAAGTTGATCATATATGAGTCACATTTTTGACTAATGTGATCTTCATCAATATATGTCTATAGTCACGTAACTAATGTGTTTGATGATAATTGTATAATAGCAAGACAACTTAGGCGATTAAATATAGTGTAGTACATACTTTTTACCATTTTGTCTGCGCTTTGTTTGTTCGTTGTTATATCTTGAACCATTGGTGATTTCGTTGTATCTACAAGAAGGATACTTGATTTCAAACAGCTGTTGTACCCATATTCCACAATTAGGCATATACAATTCGAAAACTAACTGTGTGTAGTTTTCCGCAAATATTTTTTCCCCACTTTCAGGCATATCAAAAGCTATAAAGTGATTTCCATTCAAGTTATTATAAGTTGCCTCTTACAATGTTCCATAAAGAAATGTTAATGAAAACGATTATATGTTACTTTTCGTTATTCAAATTATGATAGTGTAGCGACATTATTCCCCAGAATACTAAGTATAGAGTCCCCATATAAATTAAACAGAAGTTTAAGAAAAAACAACGATATTGCAACGAATTTACTACCGTCGTCATTTCGGTCGCCAATTTTTTTTTTCATCATGCCAACATTCTTCATCAACAAATAATTAGTACTTTTCAGACTAGACATTCAAGAAAGGCAAACATGGTACAATGATCGTAAAATAAAAACCCAAATATTGAAAGAAACAAAACGCATCGCAAACATAACACTTGAAAACAAATAAATATATGAACCTGATAGGAATATAATATAGGAATCTGATGTACAGTAGTTTTTGTTTGTTTATGTAATTTATACATGTTTCTCGTTTCTCGTTTTTTCATATATATATAGATTGGACCGTTGGTTTTCCCGTTTGAAGGGTTTTACACTTTGGGGACCCTTTATAGCTTGTTGTTCGGTGTGAGCCAAGGCTCCGTGTTGAAGGCCGTACCTTGACCTATAATTGTTATTTGGATGGAGAGTTGTCTCATTGGCATTCATACCACATCTTCTTATACCTATATAAACACTTCACTAATAAAACTAAAGCGAAATCGACGTGAACAATACAAGATTGTGCAATGGATTCCGGGATTGGAAAATGAACAGAAGTGTGCTTTAATAATTGCAGTATTTATCTTGTGTTGTTCGTGATAGGTTATATGTAAGTGTCACAATTGGACAAAATAACTGCCTACTTTTCTTTAAATTACTTTGTTAAAAATCTTTGATTACATGTATGTATTCATTTCACAAATAACTATAATGACAGAACGCTTAACGAAAAGCAGAATATATGGGTATGAATGTAATTTTAACGTTATTTTGTTAACATGTTTTATTGATTCAAGATCGATCATCAATTATTAAAAATTGATTTCTTTGTTTTCATTTTAATTATTAGAAGCAAACCTGGTGATTCATCCACGGACATTCCAGTTGCTGCAAGTTCAACACATCCTTCAAATATGTTACAACTGCAATCAAAATGTTATGTCTTTTAATCGGTGTCATATGAAATATACAATTATACTTGTCGACTAAAAGACTTTGATTCCTGTATACAGATATGTATCATATAAATACAAGTAAGTACAATAGTTTTGAATGTTTGATAAATAGCCTGCTGTTTGATCCGTATCGGTCCACACTGATTGGGACCCTTTATCACACCCTATTTATTTCTTATATGACAGTAGTGACACCGACTACATTTACATAAAGTCCATGTTTTCATTTATGCAAGCTTTTCATCCTTTCTGTATTGCTTTCAAAACATTTCCCAAATATTAAATAGTGAAATATTTTTAATCAATTCGTCTCAAATGAAATAGTCGTTAGAGCATGACGTCATTTTTTAGCATGCGACGTCATAGAGGTAGAGTTTTTATATGTTTTTGGCCCACGAAATACACATATAAAAAACCTCCGCACAGAAGAGGGTTAAACTTGTTTGCTATTTCAAATCTGCACATTTTACTCACTAGTCTCAAAGTAGTATCTTGTGTATCACAGTATAATTTGTATTAAATTGTTACTTTGTTGTTACTATTGTTTGTTTGAGCAGAATATTCAAAATGTGTGTTATACCTTTCATCATTACAAAAGGAGGATAAACAGAACTCAATGAAATACCATACAAAACACACAAAATAAATAAATAAACAAGAAACAAAATATTTCTATGGACAACAGGACACAAAATCCAGAACCTTCAGATGAGTAATCAAGTTATTCCTATATATCAAAATAAAATTGAAAATGGAAATGGGAAATGCGTCAAAGAGACAACAACCATAGAGCAGACCTAAATCTGAATGTAACCTAGTTGATTGGATAAGAAAGCAGTTCCTGTATACTCTCTTTTTTAGTGTATGATAAAGCGTAGAAAACAAGACAAAATCCTTACCACATGCAGTATCATCCTCGACCAATATCATGTCTCGGGACTAAAGGCCTGCAGGATGATACGGCATGTGATACGGATGTGATCATATATCATTCTCTCTTTATATGTATATACATGTAGTTATAAACTAATTGGAACAACAATAGATGCTTTCTAACTACAGATGCATGAACAGACAATGCAACTGAAAAAAAAATGTATATGTATGTAAGCATTGGACGTACAATACATTGGAAATGGAAATATTACGCATTTAAAAATGTATGTACTTTTTTGTATTTACAATATGACGATGTTTCAAAAGATTCATTTCTTATCACAACTGAGTAAAATAAGGATAGGAGAAATGGAAAACCAAAGTGAGGTTTCTTGTTTCTTTCTGAAGTCTCAAATTAGTATGGCGTTCATTATCACTGAACTAGTATATATTTGTTTAGGGGCCAGCTGAAGGACGCCTCCAAGTGCGGGAATTTCTCGCTACATTGAAGACCGGTTGGTGACCTTCTGCTGTTGTTTTTTTTCTATGGTCGGGTTGTTGTCTCTTTGGCACATTCCCCATTTCCATTCTCAATTTTAATATTAAATGCGTTATTTACAAATTAATTGTCTACTAGGTTTTTTTATAACTGCTTTCAAGAAGATAGACAATAAAAATTAGCACCGATAAAGGGTCGAAGTTTTTGTTTGATGTTTTTAGAGCCGGTGTGGTGTGTATTTTTATTTTGTTTGTTTTTGGTAAAGTTCCTTCCATCAAGATAAAAAAAAAATAACAATTTATATACATTTCCATGGCTGAGCAAAAACATTCATGGTTACATCTATCACCATATGTATTATTCGGACAAGGTTTGCAGTTTCCCGCTATCTTTGAAGTATATCCTATGGAACATGCTGTAAAATAAATGCAGACAACAGTAGTTTTCACCTATTCAAAATTTAATAAACAAATGAGATGACAAATTAAAGTTGTGAAAAAAAAGGATCGAGACATAGAGTTGACAGGATAAGCATATTCTTAGATGTTCTATCAACTTTGACTTTGTTTTCATTATTTCTAAAAAAAACAAACATGTATAAAATCATGCAAAAATACGTCATAATAAGATCAGTGCCCCAAAAAATAAATATGTAGTATAATTGCCAATGAGAGAACTGTCCACAAGAAACTAGTATATAACAATAAATTCAATTTCGTGCACTTATTCTGCCAACTAGTGAATATTAAATTCGATTCCTTGTTATTACCATATATCTTTTGTGGTATTTAATTAACAACAATCTACAATAATTATGTGTTCTTTTACTCGTTAGACATTACTTGGTCATGTTTTATGAAGGGCTTATATCTTCATAAAATATGACAAATTATTGTCTGATCAATTCAGAACATATTCACACTTTCGAGTGAACTTACAAAATTATCCTTTCCCTTTGTAATAGTCAAACCTAAATAACTTTTTATATTGAAGTGGATGTAAAACATAGGTAATGTCGATGAATGGAATAAAATAGCACTGACCAAAGCTTCAGGTAAATTTCAATGATTATATACCATAAGATTTTTTAATTTGAAAAAAGCACACAATGTTATATAAATCACTTTTTTGAAATTTAATATTTTTTTATTATAAAAGTCACTGTATGAATATTTGAATTTAGACCATTCAACATTAAATGCTAACTTTTTATTGATAAATTTACATGTATTGTGTTTTTCGAGAAAAAAATCCTTGCTTTATATATCAGCAGTCTGGCAAAATCACTCTTTATGTAAGGTATAAAAAATCAAATAAATATTATTTTACCTAGTACATGGTTACCTCAATTTCCTTTTTTTTTTTAGTGATCCATTAGAAAAATTGAAAATGTATGAAAATATTCAACATGTTGTTATTTATCTTTTCTCTTTCATCTTAAATCAGTAGACCTTTTTCCAAAGGAAAAAACCTAAGGGGATTGTACACTTCGTTAGTGCACATATGCAGAGTTCACTTTCATAATTAAATTACAATGAAAAGTATTTCATGAATAGCTTTTCATTCGGCTATGAAAATTAGAGGGGGGAAATGACTGTTAATTTGACGAGAAGGGGTGAGTATGTTCTAAGGTCTAATCAATATATAACACAACGAGAAAAGTAAGCGCATTCAAACGCTATATTTATTTTAATGTTTGTTTCGCTGATAAATCGAAGAAACAAGGTACGACAGTGACTATAGAAAGCATTATTTTGTTACTTTTTCTTCGATCATCACAGTTTTTTCAATAACAGTTGCAATTATCGATTTTTTTAAACAAAAATATTATTAAAGGTTAGTGCATAAATTATGTGTCGGTTATTTAGAGTAAGAGATACAATCGTGCAATAGCAGGACATTTCCTATTGATTTTGATAAAAAAAAAAGCAAGGGTGTCTGTAAAACGAATGGATATATGTCCAAGTGCATCTTGATATAAATGAGTCATTAACCTATATCATATTTATGTATTTAAGTATTTGAAAATTGAAGAATCAAATAACTTTAAATAACCACCGTTTTGTTTATTCATATTTAAAAAAAAGCATTGCTGTTTACCTAATTAAATTATAATGTAGTAATTATTCTTTTTCCGCCTCCAAAACAAGAATTTCAAACTTATTTTTGAATCCACGAGAAGGCTATTGGAAATGTCCTACACTCATACGCCGTAAAGCTTAGCGAAAGGTATTGCTACGTAATCAGTCGAACAAACTTTATTAGATTGACTCGTAAAGGAACGATCGTTTTCATTGGTCAATTCAAACCTTCGACCTCACACCTGCGAAAATAGAACACGCGTACTATAAGTTGAATGGAATGATCAGTATTCACGTAGCCGGTCAAGGTTGTTATAACCTTCCATCGTCGTATTCACGTACGTGATTGTGTTCTTGATTATCCAATAGCAATTCTAGCTTTTATACATGTGCATGTAAAATTCATTGAATTCATAATTTTGTGCAATAGTAAAATTATTAAACTTTTTATTAACAGGTTTCACATCGAAATATTTAATTATTCAACTGGTTCTGAATTAAGATATTTACCATTTTATTTTGATGGGAGGGGGGACTTGGATGAAACATTTTGTTCCTTTTTTTTTTAGTTGTAATCTCTGTCCAGTCTTTTTATTTTTCGGTCTATTTGGTCCTGTCTGATTTTATTAGTTTTTCCGGATTTTTTTTTACATCAATCGTCATCTGGACTTTTTTTTGCCAAGTTGCTCATCCAGCCTTTTCATAATTTTCGCAAGTTTTAGGTATTCGACTAAGAAAAGTGTGATTTTTTTCTGATTCAGTAAACTTAGTTTTGAGAAAAAAAATCCGGAATTCTGAGTAAATTAAGAACATGTAACCAACCATACTTTGTTTAGAGAAAAATGGAGATGGCAAACCATGATCAACCATGTCACAGTGGAAGTAATGTACTTTGTTAACTCCACCGATATACTTTATGAATTTTATTATTAACCGTATTGCTATTCTCGGTTGTAAAGCGAACGTAAACTATCTATTGTAAATATTTGAATAGTTACATAAAACAATCAGTTTTTAAAAGCGTGTTTATTCATTAAATGTATTGATAAAAAGGTGGGTCCCTTCTTGTACATGCATTCAGTCATCCCTAACAGTAGTTTCTTAATATTTCGTTTCTCAGTTTATCTTACATATATGATTTTGTATTTCATTTTAAATACGCATGCATAGTACTACACGTCACTTTGGGGGATAGTTCAACTATTCTTACGGTATGAAATCAAAAGATAAGTTTTCTGCCAATTGAATCGAAAAAAAGTACATTTATATTGTTCCTTGTAAACTAGTCTTCGATATTTCTTACAAGTATTTTTTTAACTTTTTTAGTTCCACATACAAAAGAAGAAAACTTCGCCGATGTAACATTTCAATCCTTTTTACAACAACATACCTTCACTGAATTCATTTGAATTTCGTAGTGACCATGATAGTATATTGCATACTACGTCCTCATTCACGTGCACAATAAAGGCAACAGTAGTATACCGCTGTTCAAAACTCATAAATCCATGGACAAATAACAAAATCGGGGTAACAAACTAAAACCGAGAACAACGACATAACACTAAAATGTAACACACATAGACAAAATCCCACGAGAATAACAAATATAACATATATATATAACATCAAAACCAAATACATGAATTTGGGATAGACATGTACCGTGACACGTCTTATCGCGATGTGAACTTACACTCAAAAATAAGAGAAAACAAACGACACAATGTTATAATGTAATACACACAGAAACGAACTATAATATAACAATGGCCATATTCCTGACTTGGTACAGGGCATTTTTAAAGGAAAAAATGGTGGGTTGAACCTGGTTTTGTGGCATGTCAAACCTCGCACTTTTATGGCCATGTGAAATATAACATCAAAATGACAACACAGGACTACAATATAAATAAATTGGAGAACACAATTGACAAAGAATCACACGAACAACAGCCAACAAAAGGCAACAAGTTCAAAATTTTAATACGCCAGAAGTGTATTTTGTCCACACAAGACCTACGTGTGACGCCCAGATACAAAAGTTTGAAAGCCGAAACGAGTACAAAGTTGAACAGAATCGAGGACCAAAAGATCAAAAAGCTTGTGCTAAAAACGGCAAGGGTTTTCTGTTAGTTACCAGAAACTCCCTATAATTTAGAATAATTTATACTTTTGCAAACAGTAAATTTTATAAAATGAATATTCAAAAGATGTACATGATAAAACTGAAGTATTAACTAATTACAGGAAACAACTGAAATACATTTACATAACCAGACATTTGAAACACAAAAGTAGACACATCCGAATAAGTTTAAACCTCTACGCCAAGTGACGTCCTATTTGAAACTGAAAAATGACGAAAAAATTACGTCATTTGAATTTGTAAAACAGATCATCAAAAAATGAAAAATGACGTCACATAAGAATGAATAAGATAGAATTAGGATTGATGTAAGATTATATATTTGAACTAAATATTGATATTGCATTTAATAACAAAGCACATTATAATACTTATTAATATTAAACTAAAGTAGCAATTAACTATATTATAAAACTATGTCCGGTTTGTTTTGAATCTAACTTCAAACGTAAGATATCGTACTGATTACGTTGAACGAAATCAAATCTGATAAATGAAGGCGGTGATTAATTTTCTTTACCATAACCCATAAATATAATAGAAAAGACGTCAACACATTTGACAAAATCCGATGAGAATTACAAATATAACATTAAACATTTAAACTAAATACATGAATTTGGGATAGACAAGTACCGTACCACGTCTTATAGTAATGCGAGTTCACAAATGATACGATTTATCTTTATTACTGCTTTGTTTCTATATTTTGGAGACAATTTGCTACGAAAATGATACGTAATTTCTGAATGACCAAACGCTTAGCTACTGTGTAACGTTCTGTCGGTGTGTTCGTTTTATAGCATGAACACACTAAAAGAGGATTGTTCAACCCATGATAAATTATTGTAATTATTGTAATGGATCAGTATTAAGAGATCCTTATTATAAGTAACTACGACATTGAAAGAAATTAAAAGTGGTTCCTTAATGAAAGGGGGGGGGGGGGCAATACTTGTTTGTATTAACCTGTTATGGGCCTTTTTAAGGTGTTGTTAACTGTTATCTGAGATCAATTTAAGCTGTTAGCTGTCCCTCCCCTTTGTTAACTGTTATCAGCATTCTTGCATTTTTTGTTAACTGTTTTTGCCAAAATCGAGGTGTTGTTAACATGTTAAAGGATCCCCTATTGTCCCCTCATTAATCATCCGTATAAAAGCGGCACATGTCACATAATTTTATTTTTATCCATATATTTTTCATAATGCGGTCAAGATAATTATGTTGCTGTGGTATAATATTTCAACACAACTATTTGAAATTCACAAAACATTTATTTAATTCTTTTGACCAAAGATTTGTAAACTATACATCGTAACATTGTCAAATCCTTGTTTTTAAGTTCGTAGTAACATAGTACATTTCATAGTCAGTCACCTGTGTCAATTCACGTGCACACTACGATCATTGTTGTTGTATTTGAATCTTTCAGCCAATAAAACGAGACGTTACAAATTGTTTGTTTGTGATACGCCAGAATATTATCAATGAACTATCAAACGCTAAAGTTGACTGCATTTCAGTGTATGTTTACCTCAATGTTAGTCTGTCAAGGTTTGCATTTGTGTTCATCTTAAAAAAATAAAGGTCTCAGAAAGTATTGAAAAATTAGTAAAAAAGTACAAATTTAAACATTTTTCGATTTTATTATATTTTATCTATATGAGGTTGATGAATGCTCAAATATCTTTATAACCAGAACAATGTACTTAAGGTTAGACTGCTATCATAGGTAGAACATGCGTTTTATAATATTTTGTATAATATAATCTGCCATTCACCATGTTCTTTGTAAAAAACGATGTCCTAACTTCTAACATGTATAAGATAGGAAGGAGTGGAGAGAATTAAGATTGTAATCTCACCAATGCAATCATCTCCTTTTGCTTCGTGGTCAGCACAACATACATTTTTTATTTCATCACTAAAATATATTCAAAAACTTGTTTACATATAAAATAATTAGAAGTCAAATAGTTGAAAAAAAACTCTGCAGATATGTAGGCCGTCATGCCTCAAGATTGGAAAACAGTCTTACTCTTTATAATTATTCATTCGAAATAAGACGTTAGGCTTGGATATCTTTGTCTTTGAATATGTATTCACAATATGAAAAATGGTATTTATTTACATGTAGAAGATGCAGTTCTTCTTAAAACAATACTGTAAATTCAAAATAAAAAACATATCGATTGATTGTAATCATTTTAGGATCATAGTCCGAATAAAGAAATTAGGTAGACTTAATTAAACCTGAAAGGACATTGTAACGATTTTTCATACATTTGTCTACACTTCAATACACAAATACAAATCTTTTCATATCAAAACTTACCTCTCACTTTTTATAATACACTTAACACCATTTGTCTTTTCGCCACCAGTACGCTGGATTATTGTAAACAATATCACAAAACAAACGGATTTGCTCACCATAATGTTGATGAAATCATAAAATATATGAGGAAGTAATGACTCATTCTATCACGTATCTTACCGGAAATTATATATATTTGTATGTATTGTTAAAATAAGGAAATATATCAAATTTGATTTTCGATATACTAAATGTCTAATCATACTAAAACGCTTGAGTAGGAAACAAAATTTAGTCGTTTGAATTTGTAGGAACAATCAAGGTTCACTGTGGTCAATTGGTCAAGTAGTTTATCTGTTGTATCCCTTGTATCACTGATCTCTTTTAAAAAACTACATTTTGCATATGCATTATGTATATTAAATAAATAATCATACAGGCAATCTCAGGCAAAATATTTTAATCAAATATGAAAGTGCATTGTTTTCATCATTTTGTTTACCAAAACAGAAGACAAAGGCAGGTTTATTTTACGACTTATTCCTTTCGAAAGCTTTAAGTCATTTTATGGAAAAGATTTTCAGACTTTATATATGGCAAAAACAATTTCTGTTCTTTTCTACGTATGTATTGAGCCTAAAATATCAAAAACCTACTCAATCAGTTTTTTTTTTATATACCTTTTTAATTTTCCAGTTTTTGCTGTAGTGTACTAGTTTTTCAAAGAATTGAAAACAGATGATAGTTGTAGACAAATTTGATGCACACATTATTGTTTTACTCATCACTTTTAAGTTACTCACTACATACATGTATGAATTCCTTTTATTTAGGAGTTTCTGAGCTCTATCACATGTATCAGTGGGACGAAAAAACAAGGTTAATGAAGTAAAAATAATAACTCCACCATGATAATATTATCACTATATTACAAGATGTTAATTGTCATAACATACAGTTCTAAGCAATAGGATTCGTCATCTGCAATTTTTGCTCTTTTTTTAAATAAGCAAACTATTGTACAAATAACAAGTACACAAATAATGTTTTCCTTTATTTGTATTTTTACTTGTACAAATAAAGTCTGATTTAAATCCGCATTCCTGTTGACCAATTGTTAATGTAGATATATCTTTTTGCGTAACAGTTTATGTTGGGGTCCTTTTCGGTCCGCGTTTAAACTATGTCGATTTCTTTCAAAATTCTAGAAATGAATACAAATTAAACCTCTAAAGTTTCAAAAGAGATACAAACGATAATAGCAGTTATCCAAGTGTTGGATGTAAATTTCAGGATAAAAAGAATATATTTACATTGTCCGAAAATATAATAGAGATTCTTCTTCGTGTAGTTAACAATTATATTATTATACGGATCAGTGCTTTTACATAACACGAACGATTTAATTTTGTTTAACTTAATACAAACATACTGCCGGTATCCTGTTAACGGGTGAACGGTTTTACAAGGTTGCATAACAATTTAACATCTTTATTTTTTTTAATCACTTTATATAATAGCAGTTACTAACATAAAATGGTGTTTGAACACACGTTTAACAGGTTGGGAACAAACCCCCTGTTTGGTAATTATACCTGTATAGAGGAATAATCCTTCTTTAGAGGGATAAAATTATCCTTCTATAGAGGGGTATTTTTGTTTGCACTGGATTTAAAGCAAATTAGGACAGAATGGCATTTTCTATTTATATTGGCTATAATCTCTAGCATTATATGCATCAACATATGCACTTTACTAAAAATTGGGATAACCAGTTTTCTACTAAAGTGACAAAACTTGCAATCTATTGTTTACCTATCTGAACACCTGATCAACAACAAAAGGAATAGTTGATCTTTAAATTTCATGTGAAATCTATCAATAGAAATTCTGTTCAGTGAGGCATAAGTGAGTAGAATTTACCTGATCATCACAGCTTTTAATCATGGTGAACAATAGATTTTATATTTAGTCAGATAAGCATCATACTGGACATGTGCATATTAAATTAAGTACACCAATTGGTGCATCAACTGTTCCAGGTTACTGCCATAATAAGAAAAGAATGCCATTCTGCCCTATTTTGATTTAAATTCAGTCTAAACAAAAATACCCCTCTGTAGAGGGATAAATTTACCCCTCTATAGAAGGATTATCCCTCTATATAGGTATAATCACCATATAGAGGGTTTGTTCCCAACCTGTTTAAGTCCTCTTGATTGTATCGTTTTATGCTAGAGTACATGACCAAAGTATTCGTCACTAGTAATTTTCAACTACATTTTCTTGTATATGTTTCATTTATTTATTATTATTTTTTTAAATTATGAGGGAAATCCTACACGTATTTTAATCAACTTGGTACCAAGAGAAGCAAAATTGTCACAGACGCATTTGTTTTTTATAGAACCTTGTTGTGAAACGTCTGTGACTTCTGGTGGTATCAACACAAGTTTTATTTCAACTTCATAGATTTGTTGTATATTTCATCCAACTCAAATTGTAAAAATGTGTTTATATTACCTATCACCATGGGGAAACCGTAATTAAGGTCTTATCCAAAATAACTTTATTATGGCTTCAATGATATGGTTGTCAATACTTTTAGAGATCAATTTTAAGACTATTATGTGGACATTTAAGTTGATGCATGTTGCCGCAACCTAACGTGCCACATGTGGAGCAGGATCTGCTTAACCTTCCGGAGCACCTGAGATCAATCCTAGTTTTTGGTGGGGTTCGTGTTGTTTATTCCTTAGTTTTCTATGTTGTGCCATGTGTACTATTGTTTGTCTGTTTGTTATTTTCATTATTAGCCATGGCGTTGTCAGTTTGTTTTCGATTTATGAGTTTGACTGTACCTCTGTTATCTTTCGTCCCTCTTTTCTAATGCTATGTTATCATCATGTCTTTTATGTAAAATATGCATTTTCAGCTCAAATGTTTATATTAAAATGAAATAAAACTGGTTTTTGACTATGGGTAGGCTTCCATTCTGCGTCTGACATAAGCAATTCCGATGTTAAAACCTTCTTGAAATAGTGAAAGCCCGTGAGTATATAACTATTAATTGCTGTTTTTTGGGTTTTTTTTTCTTTATTAAAATACACTACTTGAACGACTACTTCCGGGTGCAGTGAGATAAATCTATCAGCATATATCGGTCTTCTTAGTCAAGAAATAGGAATAAAAATCTCCAAAATTGAAGTTGTTTGCACCTGATGACCGAACTTATAGCAAATGACTTTTATTTATTTTCAAAATCCAACAACAAATGTCTTCAAAATGATAAAGTGACATCACTAAAGCTCCTACATTTCCTTACTCAATTTTATTTCAATTATTTATGTTCAATCCTTTTATTGAGAACCAGTGTCAGAAGAAATAAGTTAGGAGTTACATTACTCAAGTTTCATTGTTTTATT
Source organism: Mytilus galloprovincialis (assembly GCA_037788925.1). Taxonomy (NCBI): domain Eukaryota; kingdom Metazoa; phylum Mollusca; class Bivalvia; order Mytilida; family Mytilidae; genus Mytilus; species Mytilus galloprovincialis. The sequence continues at coordinate 22,430,863 of CM075338.1, read as the reverse complement.
TAGATTTTAGGTTGCACGTTCAGACTTTAATTATGCATTTAATATGTTCATGTGGAAAACATAAATGTGTAGAAATTGTGGAAGACCGATTCAAGCTCATTAATGTTCATCATCAAATTGTTCTTTAATGCGGAATTTCGTATTTTATTCTTGTATTGTTTTTATATATAATCAAGCAATTGGTTTTGCTTTTTTTACATCAAAATTCCGGATAAGGGATAGAAAAATCAGTGTAAAATTAAAAATGACAACAACAAGGTGATAATTCTTTCGTAAACAGTTAAAACACTATCATCTGCAGTACTTCGATAATTTTATACCCTGTTTGTTATTACGTTACCGGTTACACGAATGAGATTTTAGGGTTTGCATCCATCTTGCCAATCTGTCAGCCTGTAATATCAGTTTTAAACTTTTGTCAACATGCTTGGCCATATTGATCTGATATTTGATCTATTGTTGAATTATGGCAAGTAACAAATCCATATTTTATTTTGTAGCGGTTTGATGATTATGTGCAATTTGTGCTCTTTGCAATTATGAAATCGACGCAAGTAATTAGATTTCTGCACTTTTTTATTATCCTTAAAAAAGTTCATCCAACATTAACATGAAAAATATACATTTTTATTATGACAAATTACAGATCAAGTTTAGATTTTGTTCAGGCCAAATAAAGATGACATATTGCATATAGTGTCAGAAAAAAAGACTAAATATCAAAAACTTAACTTTGACCACTGAACCATGAAATTTGGTCAAGGTCTGATAAGCAACCATGCTTGACACATCTATATCATTTTCTCTATTGTTCAATAAAATATCTTTATTTGATCTCGATGGATCAGCAACGCGTTGTGATTCAGGTTGGATAGGTTGATCCGACATGCCAACTGGATCAGAATTCGTATCAGAGCCTCCTCTGATTCTACCTCTATCCCTACTACCACGCCCACTAGTTCTGGTATGTTTTGGTGGTATGCCTGTGTTGTTTTCGAGAATTCTACGTATTAATGAGCATTAGTAGGAATTAAATGGAATAGTATTTATATGGAATATGATGTTGACGATATTGACGAGAGCGTAGTTAGATCACGGTATGAAAGTGAAAAGGTCGTAGACTGATCGATGTAAGAGCGTTCTATATACGCAGAAGAAGCGTGTTAAGATCGTGTTGCAATCGAATAAATCGTGCATGTATTGTAGTTTATACGTTATAAGATCGTGATTATCGCATTGAAGTCGCAGAATAAGCGTGATGAGACCGTGACCCGTAGCTGGATTGTTGTAGAAGCGTAATGAGGATGTAGTAGCATCGTAAAAACAATGAAAATCCAAATTTTCATTCTGCTTGTACCGTGACCCCACCTTTTAGATCGCAATAGTGGTCTAGTGTGACTTGGGCATAAAACTTGCTCCTTGTTTCTCTACCTTTCCTACTGATCAAAATGAGCAACTGGTTCTCGTCTTGTATTTTTGGTACCGTACGTAATCAATGCAGAAGAAACGTTGCTATCTTATTTTTTCTTAGTTTCCCCTATAGCAAGTACAAAAAGCATCACCAATTGATACATTTACATATATAAAATTCATATATGTAGAGCATGTATGGCTCATGAAAATATATAACACTGCCGCGCGCTCTCCGTGTATTTATTTACTCAATTCGTGAATGGCGTGCTTTGTAACTAAACTCACGAATACTAGTGTTTGTTTTATTCATAATCTCATAACAAAAAAGATGTGGTATGATTGCCAGAGAAACATTTTTTTCCACCAGACATTAAATGATGATGAAGTAAGCAAGTATTATTCATAGTACAGTCTTCAACATTGAGGAAACCCAATACCGCACGGCAAGCTACAACAGATTCCAAAATGAAAAATTTAAACAATTCAATTCATTCGAGAAAAAATCATTTTACGGCGCATAAATAAAACTTTTAGTGATTAAACTCGTTTTAGGTGCACAACCAACCCCTTAACATTGAACAGTGATACACATATTATAAAACTTCTTATACAATCAGTTTAAAAGACTTGACTCATCAAATAAATAAATAAAGAGCTGCGTATTAAGCGATGATACTCCCCTTGTCTGTATGCTTTAAATGATTTTTTTTCAGCGAATAAATTTCCTTGGCCGTTTCCGACATTTTTTCAGAAGAAAAATTCCACAACTGTACAACATCAAATCAGAAATTGTATAAAAACAAAAGGGTACATAGTTTAATAGATATTAACCAGTCACCATAGTTTCATCATTAAATGCTGAAAGCATTTTTGATATATTATCCGAAAAACTGGAAAAAAAGGCCTCATTTTTTTTATGAATAATACCCATGAATAAAAACTCCAAAAATGTAAATATTTTATAAAAGTTGCCTAAAGTGTTTTTGAGTTCTTGTCCGAAAACTGGGAAAATTCCCCTTTTGTCAATATAAAAATTCAGAACTGATAAACGTAAAATCTGAAATTTATAAAAATTGAAAGGTAGCTTAAGTCAACAGATATATACAATTCACTAAAGTTTCATAAAATTTGTGAAAGTGTTTACGAGTGATTGTCCGAAAGCAGGAAAATCCCCCCTTTTTGAAGCATAAAAATTCATGACATGGAAACGTAAAATCTTAAATTTATAAAAATCGAAAGGGAGCTTACGTCAATAGATATAAACAATTCAACAAAGTTTCATAAAAGTTGGTGGAAGCGTTTTTTATTAATTGTCCGAAGTGTGGACGACGGACGGATGGACGGACAACGGTATACCATATTAATATGTCCCGTTTTAGACGGGTGTATAAAAACGAAGAAACAAGTTAAAAAAAGGCTTAACACATAGTACAGATACAAGCGTGCTCGAAGTTTGTGATAGTTAGTTCAAAGCGAATAACAACATATAAACCATCAAGTGTCTTAGCCTATAAAATCAGTCAGTAGAATTGCAATGGATTTTGACCAAAAAAAATTACTGTAATTTTATTATCGACACCTGTTAGGATTATAAATCAATTATGTATCAAATATATTGACCGTTAATTTTTTTTTCAGTTTTTCTGTAAGTTAGTATTATCAACAGAATCTCTATTAAAACTATGGCTTTATAATTCTCTTCATACCTTTTTTTCTATTTACATTGCAACACGACGATTTGATATACTGATATAAACAGAAAAAGATGTCGCTTACACGGAGGCGAAATAACAACCCAACTAAACACATAAACAAAAGTCTCTTGGGAAGCACGTATATTGTATTCAACAGAAGACAGGTGTCTCTATACATATATTATGTCAACTTCCGATTCGTTTGAAAAGTATGATACTTTAAGCAACTATCAAGTTATTTTTGAAACTGAGTCACACTGGAAGTACATTTGCTTGCACAAACTAAATTTACTTATAAAAAAAGTTAAGTTATATAATAGAATAAAAAAGAAGAAACTGGTAGCCTTAGTTCGTTTTGAATTCATTTTTTATAAGTTTATAAACATAAGTAACTGTACTTTAATATTGCTTTCTTTTATCATGATTGTTTGCGAAATTGCCAATGTGAATCTATTCTTTCACATAATTAAAAAAAAAACATAAGCGTTTTGTGACGTTTTAAACAGATTTTAACTTAACAATTGTATATTAAGTATAACAACTTTGAGAGTTGGATTTGATTATTCTAGAACGATATACACAATGCACGTCAGCATGGTCAGCGTTTTTACAAATATTATTTTTTATTTGTTAAAAGACATGTAAGAAGATATGTGTATACTTTACATACTGTGATATGTGCTTTATTTATAAATGTATTGCCTAATATCTATAAAAAAAACACAAAGTTATATACAAATGTTTAATTCATCTAAGTTAAGCAATTCTGGTGACTGAATGATGTCCTAGTAATAGTCAAAGCTTTTATGAAGTCGTTGCAGGTTAACTTCGAACATTAAAAATTACTGGTTAGGAAGCAAACATGATGTAAAGGTTGGGACTGCACTCATCTGTAACTTTCGTCAGTCATATCAATTGATAATTTTTATTATTATTACATCTGTTACTATATGAAATTAGTGTCTTATTTATTCCGTACATGCTCATGATATATGTCACTCTCTGATTTCGATTTGAATGCCTTGTAACAAGCAATCTTGTTATCTTCAGTTGAGTTAAAATGTAGATCTTCTTTGTCCTTTGATATTTTCTTTTGAAGATGTTGGATATTCAAATTGTCACACGAGTTTGATAATTGTCCTTTTTTGGGGGAAAAGCATTGTTTGGAATTTCTACACTTCAATTTGTTTGGAAAGTTTTCATATTCATCAAACGCCCGCAAAACGACAATCCCTACATTTTTTAGTTGTAGGGGATGATGTAATTCACATTCATTTTTAGCTATCTCATCTGTTTTGTAATTAAGCGTTTTACTGTCTATTCTGTGTACTGTTGTAAGTGTAAGGTATTCTCCTTTTTCCTCAGGTGACAGATGAATCAGCGGCTGATATGGATTTAAGTAATCTTGGGTTGTATCTTGATGTTCGACATCGGATGTTGATGTAGTATCGCTACTTGTCAATGAATTGCAATCTATTTTGTTTTCATGTGTTTTCGTCTCAGAAGATGGTGAATAATTGCAAGCAAAAGCATGGTTCACTTCATTCATTCTTTTACTACTCTCTGTGCTGCTAGGGTCATGTATTACGTCTAGATAACTGGACGACATTTGCAATTGCATTTCTTGTACATGAGTGTCATCGAGCATGTCTGCATCATTGATAATATTATATACATGATATAATCTATCTTCTATCTCAATAGTATGATCACATTGAGAATCTTGAGGAATTGAAGATTGAAAAAATGTATTTTTTTCCATTTGGCTATCAAATCTGTTGTTTAAGACGATGTATAAGTACCCGTTCATGTTGTTTCCTTATATGTATTTCTATTTGTATTCATCAGATGAATTAAGCCAATTTCAACTGTTTTTTAGTTTATTTTTGTCTTGTACTGTTTAACCAGTGTCCCAGGATAGGACAAGGGTTGAGCGCTCACAAACATGTTTAAACCCACTACATACTGTATATGCATGTCTTAAGTCAGGAACCTGTAGTTCGGTTGTTGATTCAGGTTTATCGATTCGTTTTTCGTAAAGTGTTTTGTAATAAATTGAAATGTAGGCTGTTAGTTTTCTCAATTGAATTGTTTCATATGTTTCATGGGAGGACCTTTATATTATAGCCGACCATACGGTTTGTTTTTCCCCTCATTTATAAAGGCTGCCTATAAGTGCTCACAGTTAAAGCTTAAAAAATAATATCTGCATTTGCCAGATTGATTCCCAAGGTTGAGAAGGATTGTGAGTTCTACCTAGTGTTATATCTTGCCATTCTTTTTTTAATTAAACAAGTTTTGATAAGTGTTAAGTATGACAGTATAAATTTTCACTTCTGTTCTCAATCTATGAACAACAAAATTATTTGTTTGGAAGACAGATATTTCCGTATTCTATTATTGAACATGTATACATTAAAACACCATTAATTTCATTTACCTGTTTACATTATTTGCTGTGCCGGAATCTTGTCTCAAATTATGGTTGTCTGTCTTATATTGTTGAAATCTCGCCCTTATGTTATTGATTATGTATTTACAATGTGCCAGATATCAAATTTATTCGTTAAGTGTATGTTAATTTCTTTGTTTAATTTGTCTTTTGATTGAGTTCAGCCATTTCAATTGATGTTTTATAGTGTGTCTTTCTATATTGTTATGCTTCATTATTTGTCTGGTAAGGGTGAAGGTTAATATCAATTAAAACGTTTAAACCCGCTGCATGTGTTCGCAATTGTTCTTAGACAGGAACCTGATTTTCACTCGTTGTCGTTTATTGATGTGGTTTATAAGTGTTTCTCGCTTTTTTTATCAAGATTAGATCTTTGGTTTTCCCCTTTGAATGCGTTTTCAATAGTTAATTTTGGGGCCCTTTATGGCTTGCTGTTCGGTGTGAACTAAGGCTCCGTGTTGCTGACCGTTCTTTGCCCATAATTGCTTACTGTTACATGGTGAGAACAAAACGGACGTGCTGGCAGTCTAAACATATGGGGACACAATTATGCAGACAGTGTCTTCAACTATGGCTGTCATTTGTATTGTGCAATCCATCATAAGTACTTCGCGTTGGTGATAGTGGTCATATTGTGTTGTTATAACGGTCAACCTTCGATGTAAAAACTATTTATCTTTGGTGACGATTCAACATTGTGAAAAAAGAAAAGAACATTATGTGATTCTATATTGATGCATACAAAATTTGGTAGTCACTTTTTCGAAACATTGCTGCCATTTGTATTATGTAATCTGTGTGAGTTAACAAATTTACAGATTAATTAAATTAAAGAGCACTTTGTACGTAACTGTAGAAAAGTGAGCACTCTGATCTAAACATAAGTAACTGTACTATAATATTGCTTCTATCATGATTGTTTGCGTTATTGCCAATGTGAATCTATTCTTTCACATAAATAAAATTAAAAAAAACGTATTGTGACGTTTTAAACAGCTTTTAACTTAATAATTGTACACAAATAAACTCATCAAAGATACCAGGACTAAATTTTGTATGTACGCCAGACGCGCGTTTCGTCTACAAAAGACTCATCAGTGACGCTCAAATCCAAAACAGTTAAAAAGGCCAAATAAAGTACGAAATTGAAGAGCATTAACGACCAAAATTCATACAATTTATGCCAAATACAGTTAAGGTAATCTACGCCTGAAGTATAACAACTTGGATTTTAAAATTTTCGAAAGATATACACAATGCACGTCAGCGTTGTGACAAATATTGTTTTGATCTGATACAAGACATACTGTAATGTGTGCTTTATTTTCAAATTTATTAAGTCTGCATTGCTTGTTATATAAAAAAAAACAGTTAAATACAAATGTTTAATCAATCTAAGTTAAGCAATTCTGGTGACTAAATGAGGTCCTAGTATTAGTCAAAGCTTTTATGAAGCCGTTGCAGGTTAACTTCAAACATTTAAAAATGACTGGTTAGGAACATGAGGACAAACTTCTGTACAGGTTAGGTCTGCACTCAACTGTAACTTTCGTAAGTCATAGCAATTGATATTTTTGATTATTATAACATCAGTTGCTATAAGAAAGTCTAGTATTATTTATTCCGAACATGCTCATGATATATGTCACTCTCTGATTTCGATTTGAATGCCTTGTAACAAGCAATCTTGTTATCTTCAGTTGAGTTAAAATGTAGATCTTCTTTGTCCTTTGATACTCTCTTTTGAAGATGTTTGATATTCAAATTGTCACACGAGTTTGATAATTGTTCTTTTTTGGGGGAAAAGCATTGTTTGGAATTTCTACACTTCAATTTGTTTGGAAAGTTTTCATATTCATCAAACGCCCGCAAAACGACAATCCCTACATTTTTTAGTTGTAGGGGATGATGTAATTCACATTCATTTTTAACTATCTCATCTGTTTTGTAATTAAGCGTTTTACTGTCTATTCTGTGTACTGTTGTAAGTGTAAGGTATTCTCTTTTTTCCTCAGGTGACAGATGAATCAGCGGCTGATATGGATTTAAGTAATCTTGGGTTGTATCTTGATGTTCGACATCGGATGTTGATGTAGTATCGCTACTTGTCAATGAATTGCAATCTATTTTGTTTTCATGTGTTTTCGTCTCAGAAGATGGTGAATAATTGCAAGCAAAAGCATGGTTCACTTCATTCATTCTTTTACTACTCTCTGTGCTGCTAGGGTCATGTATTACGTCTAGATAACTGGACGACATTTGCAATTGCATTTCTTGTACATCAGCGTCATCGAGCATGTCTGCATCATTGATAATATTATATACATGATATAATCTATCTTCTATCTCAATATTATGATCACATTGAGAATCTTGAGGAATTGAAGATTGAAAGAATGTATTTTTTTTCCATTTGGCTACCAGTTCATATTTAAAGAAAATGAAACATAAACATATCCCGAAGAGTACCACTACAACTGATAAAGTAATGATAACAATCATTTCTGTTGAAAATAGTTCTGAAATTGTAATATTAAATCGTTTACTAACCAATATTTCTATAAACTATCAACCCTTTTTATACAATAGAGTCAATGAATAATAATATTAAATAAAATATTCAATTTTAAACAGAATAGCTGACTTGCAGTATTATTGGACATCTACAACATACTGTTACAATTTTCCGTCTTTGAAATATATTATAAAACAACATATAAACAAAATGCAAAGAATGCAACAACTATTATTTACAACAACATTTTATAACAAACCTAACGACAAGTGTCTTGAGATCACAATAACAGGTCAATTATTGTTCCATATACATGTATCTCCATCGATTATTCATTTTCGAAAATACATTTTGTTTGTTAAATTTATAAAACATATTTTTTTCATTGATCTGCATTACATGTATTTAACTCCAAGGGTAAATAAAGATCAACAAATCAATGTTTGTTTTGTAATGAATTTGAATTAAGGACAAATAACAAATGCTTTACGTGTCAGAGATCTTACGATTGTGTAATGATAGATGCATACCGTTTACAGTGTTGTCGAAACTTTTCCCTTGCGTACTTTCATCAAGAATATTCTGTGTAGTTGTAGCATCTACATGAAAACATGTTTGTTAAAAAGCTGATTAATACTTATTATAATTAATTTTGTTTATATTGGGCGTTTACTAATGTACACGTATTCGTATGTATTTGTAAGTGTGGGTATAAAGCAAACACACACAGGCACTATTTATATGCATATGCGAAAGGTGCTGCAAATGTATCTCTGATACTATGAAAATGAGCAATGAAATACATTTTCATAAAGATTAGTTGGATTTCAGACATCAGAATAATATGATTTTTTTTTAAATTGGCACTACTACATTTTCATCAATGATTCGACTTCATCAAAATTCTTTTAGCTGGCTAGTTCTGGCAAACCTTTATTTTTAGTTCGTCCGTAGTCGTTGAAACCAACCTCAAACAGAATATGCAAAGACCAAATCAACAATCAACAATCAACGAATGAAAAAGAGAAGCGAAACTTAACCAAGGGACATATAAATTCGTAATACAAATAACACATTTTTGAAAAAACAAACCCAATAACAAACATTGACCTATCCATCACTAAATGAACAACAAACGATTTAGAAATACTATAGACTTTAGTTTTAATTTCAGATTCGGAGATCATTTGCCCATTCGGTATTTTGAATTTGTTCGAGTGATATTTTAAAGGAATAAAATAGAAGGAAAGTGTGTTAACATGAAGTATCCGTTTTCCCAACATAGTTAGATCAAAATATATTATTTGAATCGGTCTGAGTAAATCTATTATTTGTAACCCAAAATTAGCAAATTATCTCCCTGATATTTATCAAAACTTTACAGAAATATTTTTGGTATCTTTGTAAGTTGATCATATATGAGTCACATTTTTGATTAATGTGATCTTCATCAATATATGTCCATAGTCACATGACTAATGTATTAGATGATAATTGTATTATAGCAAGACAACTTAGGCGATGAATTCCTAGTATTAAAGTTAAATATAGTGTAGTACATACTTTTTACCATTTTGTCTGCGCTTTGTTTGTTCGTTGTTATATCTTGAACCATTGGTGATTTCGTTGTATCTACAAGAAGGATACTTGATTTCAAACAGCTGTTGTACCCATATTCCACAATTAGGCATATACAATTCGAAAACTAACTGTGTGTAGTTTTCCGCAAATATTTTTTCCCCACTTTCAGGCATATCAAAAGCTATAAAGTGATTTCCATTCAAGTTATTATAAGTTGCCTCTTACAATGTTCCATAAAGAAATGTTAATGAAAATGATTATATGTTACTTTTCGTTATTCAAATTATGATAGTGTAGCGACATCACGCCTCAGAATACTATAAAGTATAAAGTCCCCATATAAATTATACAGAAGTTTAAGAAAAAAACAACGATATTGCAACGAATTTACTACCGTCGTCATTTCGGTCGCCAATTTTTTGTTCATCATGCCGCCATTCTTCATCAACAAATAATTAGTACTTTTGAGACTAGACATTCAAGAAAGGCAAACATGGTACAATGATCGTAAGATAAAAACCCAAATATTCAAAGAAACAAAACGCATCGCAAACATAACACTTGAAAACAAATAAATATATGAACCTGATAGTAATACAATATAGGAAGCTGATGTACAGTAGTTTTCGTTTGTTTATTTAATTTATACATGTTTCTCGTTTCTAGTTTTTTTATATATATAGATTGGACCGTTGTCTTTCCCGTTTGAATGGTTTTACACTTTGGGGACCCTTTATAGCTTGTTGTTCGGTGTGAGCCAGGGCTCCATGTTGAAGGCCGTATATTGACCTATAATTGTTATTTGGATGGAGAGTTGTCTCATTGACATTCATATCACATCTTCCTATACCTATATAAAAACTTCACTAATAAAACTAAAGCGAAATCGACGTGAACAATACAAGATTGTCTAATGGATTCCGGGATTGGAGAATGGACAGAAGTGTGCTTAATAATTGCAGTATTTATCCTGTGTTGTTCATGATAGGTTATATGTAAGTGTCACAATTGGACAAAATAAATAACTGCCTACTTTTCTTTAAATTACTTTGTTAAAAACTCTTTGATTACATTTATGTATCCATTTCACAAATAACTATAATGACAGAACGCTTAACGAAAAGCAGAATATATGGGTATGAACGTAATTTTAATGTTATTTTGTTAACATGTTTTATTGATTCAAGATCGATCATCAATTATTGAAAATTTATTTCTTTGTTTTCATTTTAATTATTAGATGTAAACCTGGTGATTCATCCACGGACATTCCAGTTGCTGCAAGTTCAACACATCCTTCAAATATGTTACAACTGCAATCAAAATGTTATGCCTTTTAATCGGTGTCATTTGAAACATACAATTATACTTGTAGACTAAAAGACTTTGATTCATATATTCAGATATGTATCATATAAATACAAGTAAGTACAATAGTTTTGAATATTTGATAAATAGCCTGCTGTTTGATCCGTATCGGTCCACATTGATTGGGACCCTTTATCACCCTTTATTTCTTATATGACAGTAGTGACACCGACTACATTAACATAAAGTCCATGTTTTCATTTATGCAAGCTTTTCATCCTTCCTGTATCGCTTTCAAAACATTTCCCAAATAGTAAATAGTGAAATATTTTTAATCAATGCGTCTCAAATGAAATAGTCGTTAGAGCATGACGTCATTTTTAGCATGCGACGTCATAGACGTAGAGTTTTTATATGTTTTTGGCCCACGGAATACACATATAAAAAACCTCCGCACATACGAGGGTTAAACTTTTTCGTTATTTCAAATCTGCACATTTTACTCACTAGTCTCAAAGTAGTATCTTGTGTATCACAGTATAATTTGTATTAAATTGTTAGTTTGTTGTTACTATTGTTTGTTTGAGCAGAATATTCAAAAAAATGTGTTATACCGTTCATCATTACAAAAGGAGGATAAACAGAACTCAATGAAATACCATACAAAACACACAAAATAAATAAATAAACAAGAAACAAAATATTTCTATGGACAACAGGACACAAAATCCAGAAGCTTCAGATGAGTAATCAAGTTATTCCTATATATCAAAATAAAATTGAGAATGGAAATGGGGAATGTGTCAAAGAGACAACAACCATAGAGCAGACAACAGCAGAAGGTCACCAACAGGCAAAACTAAATCTGAATGTAATCTAGTTGATTGGATAAGAAAGCAGTTCCTGTATACTCTCTTTTTTTAGTGTATGATAAAGCGTAGAAAACAAGACAAAATCCTAACCACATGCAGTATCATCCTCGACCAATATCATGTCTCGGGACTAAAGGCCTGCAGGATGATACGGCATGTGATACGGATGTGGTCATATACCATTCTCTCTTTATATGTATATACATGTAGTTATAAACTACTTGGAACAACAATAGATGCTTTCTAACTACAGATGCATGAACAGACAATGCAACTGAAAAAAAAATGTATATGTATGTAAGCATTGGACGTACAATACATTGGAAATGGAAATGTTACGCATTTAAAAATGTATGTACTTTTTTGTATTTACAATATGACGATGTTTCAAAAGATTCATTTCTTATCACAACTGAGTAAAATAAGGATAGGAGAAATGGAAAACCAAAGTGAGGTTTCTTGTTTCTTTCTGAAGTCTCAAATTAGTATGGCGTTCATTATCACTGAACTAGTATATATTTGTTTAGGGGCCAGCTGAAGGACGCCTCCAGGTGCGGGAATTTCTCGCTACATTGAAGACCGGTTGGTGACCTTCTGCTATTGTTTTTTTTTTTCTATGGTCGGGTTGTTGTCTCTTTGGCACATTCCCCATTTCCATTCTCAATTTTAATATTAAATGCGTTATTTACAAATTAATTGTCTACTAGGTTTTTTTATAACTGCTTTCAAGAAGATAGACAATAAAAATTAGCACCGATAAAGGGTCGAAGTTTTTGTTTGATGTTTTTAGAGCCGGTGTGGTGTGTATTTTTATTTTGTTTGTTTTTGGTAAAGTTCCTTCCATCAAGATAAAAAAAAAATAACAATTTATTTACATTTCCATGGCTGAGCAAAAACATTCATGGTTACATCTATCACCATATGTATTATTCGGACAAGGTTTGCAGTTTCCCGCTATCTCTGAAGTATATCCTATGGAACATGCTGTAAAATAAATGCAGACAACAGTAGTTTTCACCTATTCAAAATTTAATAAACAAATAAGATGACAAATTAAAGTTGTGAAAAAAAAGGATCGAGACATAGAGTTGACAGGATAAGCATATTCTTAGATGTTCTATCCACTTTGACTTTGTTTTCATTATTTCTGAAAAAAACAAACATGTATAAAATCATGCAAAATACGTCATAATAAGATCAGTGCCCAAAAAAATAAATATGTAGTATAATTGCCAATGAGAGAACTGTCTACAAGTAACTAGTATATTATAATAAATTCAATTTCGTGCACTTATTCTGCCAACTAGTGAATATTAAATTCGATTCCTTGTTATTACCATATATCTTTTGTGGTATTTAATTAACAACAATCTACAATAATTATGTGTTCTTTTACACGTTAGACATTACTTGGTCATGTTTTATGAAGGGCTTATATCCTCATAAAACATGACAAATTATTGTCTGATCAATTCAGAACATATTCACACTTTCGAGTGAACTTACAAAATTATCCTTTCCCTTTGTAATAGTCAAACCTAAATAACTTTTTATATTGAAGTGAATGTAAAACATAGGTAATGTCGATGAATGGAATAAAATAACACTGACCAAAGCTTCAGGTAAATTTCAATGATTATATACCATAAGATTTTTTTATTTAAAAAAAGCACACAATGTTATATAAATCACCTTTTTGAAATTTGATATTTTTTTTATTATAAAACTCACTGTATGAATATTTGAATTTAGACCATTCAACATTAAATGCTTACTTTTTATTGATAAATTTACATGTATTGTGTTTTTCGGAAAAAAAATCCTTGCTTTATATATCAGCAGTCTGGCAAAATCACTCTTTATGTAAGGTATATAAAATTAAATAAATATTATTTTACCTACATGGTTAAAATGTCCAAAACAAGAATTTCAAATTTATTTTTGAATCCACGAAGGCTATTCGAATGTCCTATTTTACCTCAATGTTAGTCTGTCAAGGTTTGCATTTGTGTTCATCTTCAAAAAATATAAAGGTCTAAAAAGTATTGAAAAATTAGTAAAAAAGTACAAATTTAAACATTTTTCGATTTTATTCTATTTTATCTATATGAGGTTGATGAATGCTCAGATATCTTTATAACCAGAACAATGTACTTAAGGTTAGACTGCTGTCGTAGGTAGAACATGCGTTTTATAATATTGTGTATAATATAATCTGCCATTCACCATGTTCTTTGTAAAAAAAATGATGTCCTGACTTATAACATGTATAAGATAGGAAGGAGTGGAGAGAATTAAGATTGTAATCTTACCAATGCAATCATCTCCTTTTGCTTCGTGGTCAGCACAACATACATTTTTTATTTCATCACTAAAATATATTCAAAAACTTGTTTACATATAAAATAATTAGAAGTCAAATAGTTGAAAAAAAAAACTCTGCAGATATGTATTTAACTGTAGGCCGTCATGCCTCAAGATTGGAAAACAGTCTTACTCTTTATAATAATTATTCATTCGAAATAAGACGTTAGGCTTGGATATCTTTGTCTTTGAATATGTATTTACAATATGAAAAATGGTATTTATTTACATGTAGAAGATGCAGTTCTTCTTAAAACAATACTGTAAATAAAAAAATAAAACATATCGGTGGATTGTAATCATTTTAGGATCACAGTCCGAATAAAGAAATTAGGTAGACTTGATTAAACCTGAAAGGACATTGTAACGATTTTTCATACATTTGTCTACACTTCAATACACAAATACAAATCTTTTCATATCAAAACTTACCTCTCATTTTTTATAACACACTTAACACCATTTGTCTTTTCGCCACCAGTACGTGGGATTATTGTAAACAATATCACAAAACACACGGATTTGCTCACCATAATGTTGATGAAATCATAAAATATATGAGGAAGTAATGACTCATTCTATGACGTATCTTACCGGAAATTAAACATATATTTGTATGAATTGTTAAAATAAGGAAATATATCAAATTTGATTTTCGAAATACTAAATGTCTAATCAGACTAAAACGCTTGAGTAGGAAACAAGATTTAGTCGTTTGAATTTGTAGGAACAATCAAGGTTCACTGTGGTCAATTGGTCAAGCAGTTTACCTGTTGTATCCCTTGTATCACTGATCTCTTAAAACTACATTTTGCATATGCATTATGTATATTAAATAAATAATCATACAGGCAATCTCAGGCAAAATATGTTAATCAAATATGAAAGTGCATTGTTTTCATCATTTTGTTTACCAAAACAGAAGACAAAGGCAGGTTTATTTTACGACTTATTCCTTTCGAAAGCTTTAAGTCATTTTATGGAAAAGATTTTCAGACTTTATATATTGCAAAAAATAAATATTCTATTCTTTTCTACTTTTCTACGTTTGTGTTTTAATGTATTGAACCTAAAATATCAAAAACCTACTCAATCAGTTTTTTTTTTTTATATACCTTTTTAATTTTCCAGTTTTTGCTGTAGTGTACTAGTTTTTCAAAGAATTGAAAACAGATGATAGTCGACAAATTTGATGCACACATTCTTGTTTTACTCATCACTTTTTAGTTACTCACTACAAACATGTATGAATTCCTTTTATTTAGTAGTTTCTGAGTTCTATCAGTGGGACGAACAAACAAGGTTAATGAAGTAAAAATAATAACTCGTAGTCTAGCGGATATCAGAATAATTGATCACTTTATGGTAAAAGCATGAAACTTGGCATAGTGAAAGTTTAAGAGGTATAGACAAAATTCAGATATGGAGCCACGAAAAAAAATTCAATATGGCCGCCAAATTCAAGATGGCCGACATAAGTATAACATCTTTCACTTGATGGAAGTCTTCCAATTTTAATGAGTCCAGAAGATGTCACAAACTTAAGGAAATACAATTAAGATATGTCAATTATTATTTTTTTAGGCCTTATAATACAGAAATCATCAAAATGGCGTTTCAAAATGTCTTGAGTGTGACAGTATTAGTATGTATACACCATCATTGTGTGATAGAAAGTTATCAAATCCATAAAAACTGATAATTTGATATCGACAAAGGCCTACAAAATATCATTAATAGCTGGGTGCATAGGTTATATTTTCAAAATGGCGGCTATATTCAAAATGGTGTCGTTTAACATGTAAAAATTTGATGTTTTTTAAGTATGGTATGAAATTATTTAAAAAGTAATGGATCATTTATTTAAATACAAGCACGTATATACAAACATATTACTATTTAATGTAACATGTGACATTATCTATGACATTAAAATGGCCGATACAACTCAAAATGGCGTCTTTGGCGAGTTTTTTTTATTTTTCACAGTTACAGGTAATGACCTTAGAAAATTCACAATTTTCTTGTTGACAACACAGTTGCCGCCAAGGAATGCTCTGTGGGTTTCTGGATTCGTTTTTGATAAAATGAAGCATATCACACAAATGAATTGGCAGCCATCGTGAATAGTTGGCGTGATCTTAGGCAAAGAACCAAAGGATGATCTTTGAGAGAGCTTCAATATATAATAAAAGTTAGGGACTGATGTATAGACCTTATAAATATTAATACTGCCAATTCAGATTGGAGGGTTATATATCAGAATTTAAAATGAGATACTTCAGATCGTTCCAAACACCACTCTTTAAATTCTAAGATAACCTCATCATCCCTCAAAACAACTTCAAGTGATCTTTGTACTAGCAGAATGCGTTTGACAATAGACGATTAAGTGTACAGGCTGTAACTGTGTGTGTTCTACGTGTTTTTGTAACATGAGAAGCCTTTAGGAATGAATCAGCTGTACCTGGTTATGTAACCTGTGCATTTACTGAAACACTATTCCATCATCTATCTTCAAGCCAACTATCAAGAGCTTTGAACGCAACCATATCTATGTGTAGGTCACCGAACATCATAATAGAGTTTTCCTCACAATACATCTGAGACCAGTTCCATTGTATTAGTTTTGCTACTGTAAAGAGGGGTTGGTCAAAAGCAACATCTGAAGCTTGGCCTGGATTTAGCTTTCTTACAGAGCTACGAATAATGTTCAATGAATGTTGTATTATGCAACAGATTTTGTTCGCTCATGAAACAATGGTAGAAAGGCAGACACTGCTGATAATTTTTTTCCAATCTGGCAGTACTGAAGCATGGTAGGCGGACCATGAAATATTTGTACCCACTTTAGCCTTAACACCTGCATTTTCCGCAACATGTTTCAGCCATTTAAATTCCCTTTTTAATGCAGATGGGAATAAGGACATATGATTGAATGTTCTCCTTCAACTAATGTGATATCTGGTTCGCTCAATCTTAGTACAGCTGGTTGAGGATTTGAATAACTCTCTGGTAAAAGAAGCACTCTCTGTGACTGGCACTTCAACATAGGTTCAGATTGGTCAGATATTTGAACAATGCCTTAAACATCCTCTTCAATATGTTTAAAAAAAGATTTACCTGTACCAAGGAATTAATCTTTTGACGATATTCTGCTTCGATTGTGGTCAATTTTGTCTACAGTAGATGAAGTAAATACATTTTGTAGTAGAATGGCTCGGCAAACAATACCTCATTGGCAATGGAAGAAGAAATTTCTAACACTAGTTCGTAAGAGACAAATAGTCCAAGTTTGAGCAAAGTATCTAATAGATCTCGTTTTCTAGTCGGTGAACCATGATTCCCAAATAAGCACAATCTGGAGGTTCATGATCCATCATGTGACGGTAGGATAGTTGCTTTGCACAACTATACATCAGAAGCTGTGCTATTGTTAATGTAAACTGAGAATATGAACGATCCTGGATGTTGGGTTCAAACTGAATCATACTGACCAAAGAAAGCAATGACTTGGGTACAAAAGCTTCCTGACATTCCTTTAAATTCTGAATTATATTCGAAAATATCTTTACGAACAAACGTAGCTGCTTTTGATATGATGACAAACTCATTATCAAAGTCTTCTAAAAAGTAAAATAACAAAAATACTGAACTTCGAGGAAAATTCAAACCGGAAAGTCCCTAACCAAACGGCAAAATCAAATGAACAACAACTGTCATATTCCTGACTTGGTACAGGCATTCTCAAATGTAGAAAATGGTGGATTGAGCCGACTCTCTTCAATGTAGGACCAATGTCATCTTTTAAAGCAAGAATGTTTGCACGGCCTTGTTTGTAAGCATCTAAGTCAGGAAAATTAGATACAATTCGATCTTTTAATCGAGAACTATCAACTTGAAATATATCATCTGCAACTAGACTTGTTATTCTTGCAATATAAAGTTTACATATATCTGACAATTTGTAAACACTTATGGTCTCATCGCATGACCTTGTTACATTTATATAAGAGAATAGTTCTGAAAATGCAATACCAAGGATTTGCCTTTACCTCTTTAATTCGACAATATCTTTTTTCATTTCAATTCGAGATGCTCGATTATATAAGGACAATAAACAATTAGAGTGATACTTTGCAAGTAACAACGCGTCATTTAGTTTACTGCTCATTCTCTCACATGTGTATCTTGTCCAAACGTTGAGGACTCATGAAGGACTTCTTGCTCATTTTCATTACAGACGAGTTACTGGTGGACTGAACGGAAAAGCTATGTCTTGTTTTCTTTTCAGATGTGGTTGCTTTATCACCTTTTCTCTTATTTAAGGTTCGTTTGTCTGCTTGGACTACAATGACATCGAAAAAAGGGGAGGCCTGGCGCACGGGCCTAACAAATGAACTGAGCAAAATTGGGGAGACCTGGAAATAGACAAAACGAATAGCCATGGACAGGAAGAAATGGAAAGTGTAGTCGCCCTATGTCCCCATTTGGACGAGGTGGATTAAGTCAAGTAAGTCAATTCACTTTATCGTCTTTTTCTATATTCTGAAAGGACTAATCTTTTGGTATTTTTTTTTAATTCAATATCATAGATTTCTTTTTATGCACACAACCTAAAGAAGGTGTACAGTTAAGGTAGTCTCATCGGTATATATAATTATTTCTTGAGATCGAATTTTCTTATACTTCGCCAAAATGAAGATTTAACTATGTAATTTTTTTCAAAAATACAATAAAAAGTATTAGTCACCGTCCTATTTTTTAATCTATGAGTCGTTGCTTAAAATTGATTAGATTGTTCATGAAAAGCACGTTTGTGTGCATAAAAAGAAATCTATGATATTGAATTTTGAAATAAATTGTGAGAAGACAGGTTTTATAATATGATGTTAGAAAAGATAAAGGAAAAAATGGTGTCACCGAACTTGTTTTCTTGCTAGAAGTTAAAATAAAATAAAAATATCAGCCCAGAATATTTTTTTACTTTTTTTACTAAGAGTTATCTTAAATGACTTATTTAAAAAAATATATTTTGTTTTAATAATTTGAATTATACAATAAACCCCTTATAAGTTTTCTTTATATAAATACACAGTCTATCTAATAAATTGCAAATATATTCCATAATTTGCAGATTTGGGAAAAATACCTAGACCGATTGTGTCCTGTGATTGCACAGTCAAAGATGGAGGTATGCCATGAATTTACATTGACACACACACACTTTGTGTGTGACCATATCTGCTTTAATATTAATAAATAATATTAATAGGACAATAATATCTATTATTTCCAATCAAATGTACATTGTATTTTATACATTGTAATGACATCGTTTGAATCCTTAGGCCTACAAACATGTATGTTCGTGACTTGTAGATAATCTAAAGTACATTGTATTCTAATATCATAGTTTGAATCCCTAAGCCTATGTTCTTGACTTACAGATATAGTTGTATTTATTTCCACATGGCTGGTCATCCATCATTGCACCTTGTGTTTGGACTGCTATGCATTCTTCTTTAAGAGCCCCGTCAGGTTGTCCTTCGGCCCAATTAGGGGCCTGAATTGGATATTTAAACGGGTCAACACCCCAAGTCCATTGGTAGTTGTCTTTATGTCCAGATGTCCAGTAAAAAGGAGTAGATATCTGTATTTGAAGAAAAATATGCATCATCATAGTATATTATGATGTTACACTATTGTTTCAGATAAGGGCGAAGGTTCACTTCTTGGTTCCTATTAAAACGTTTAAACACGCTGCGTTACTCGTTATTTATATAGATTAGACTGTTAGTTTTCGCGTTTGAAAAGTTTTACACTTGTCATTTATGGGGCCCTTTATAGCTTGCTGTTAGGTGTGAGCCCGTTGAAGACCGTACTTCGACCAAAAATGGTCAACTTTAAATTAATCTACAAATTGTGACTTGGATCGAGAGTTGTCTCATTGGCACTCACAACACATCTTCTTATATTTATCATCTATAGGAAGCTATAGAGTGGGGAGGATTATTGGTTTTTTTCCTAAATGATTCCCAATTTGATGGAGAAAAAATTTGTGGTCAAAAAGATGACACAAAATATTTTTTGAATACAGAAAATCGCGTTTTGATTTCTGACTCGGCCCCTGACCCCCTAACCCCCCATTATAATCATTAAATGTTAAATGTTTGTTCCTTAATTCCAGCATCAGCGTAAAGTATGTATAGTTA
Source organism: Mytilus galloprovincialis (assembly GCA_037788925.1). NCBI lineage: Eukaryota > Metazoa > Mollusca > Bivalvia > Mytilida > Mytilidae > Mytilus > Mytilus galloprovincialis. The sequence goes on along the minus strand of CM075338.1, from coordinate 22,410,449 downwards.
TACAGTTGTACATAGAATTTGGTAAGCTATTAATTAGATCAACACAGCCTTCGCGCTTAACTTTCTAGTATACAAACTATACTAGAAGCTCAAATTTTTGAAAATTTTAGTTTAATTCTGTTTGTTTGTAGAAATTTGTTTTACAAGCCAATGCCGTACGGTTTGTGGTAAGCGTGAAGACTGTCAACACCATGCAGAGATTAAAAAAATTATCATGTTTGATGATGCGGCTTGCTGAGAAAAGTAAATCCAAAACATCCTGAACGTTAATTCACATTTTCAAGTTCAACTCCTTTCCATGAAACAGATGGTTTTCTGTTCTTAATTAATTTGAAATCAAAAAGGTTCCTTTTGAACGTATCTCATAGGCCTGTTTGCCTTCATGTCCAGTTTTAGGACCTCTGAGGAGACAAAAAGTTCTAGAATTAAATTTTTTTCTTGTCCTGATTATTGGGTTTATATGACTGTAAAGAAATAATTGGTTAAGCAAAACTCATATGGTGGTGCATTTTTTTTTTTTTGCTACGGCCCTTAAAAATAGCCTCAATTTTGATGATTTCCTATTTTTCATCGATTTTTACCTATTTTGGGGCTATTTTCGTGAAAAAAATCAAAGTTCCACATTTAAACTTTTTTCATACTTTTGATAAAGATGAAATGGACCAATTTGAATAGATTTAACTTTAAAAAAAAAAGTATATGTCGGTGCTGAAATAAGACAGTTTTATCTTATTTTGATGCTTTTTTGTGTCAAATTTACCTGATGCTTTTTGTTATTCATTAATCATGTGTTTCTTTGTATAATACGTTCTCCTATTTATTTGTATTGTAGTCCTGTAATATGTTGTCATTTCAATGTTATAATTAACATTGCCATTAAAGTGCGAGGTTTGGCATGTCACAAAACCAGGTTAAACCCACCATTTTTTCCTTTAAAAATGTCCTGTACCAAGTCAGGAATATGGCCATTGTTATATTATGGTTCGTTTCTGTGTGTGTTACATTTTAACGTTGCGTCGTTTGTTTTCTCTTATTTTTGAGTGTAGTTTCACATTGCGATAAGACGTGTAACGGTACTTGTCTATCCCAAATTCATGTATTTGGTTTTGATGTTATATTTGTTATTCTCGTGGGATTTTGTCTGATGCTTGGTCCGTTTCTGTGTGTGTTACATTTTAATGTTGTGTCGTTGTTCCCTCTTATATTTAATGCGTTTCCCTCTGTTTTAGTTTGTTACCCCGATTTTGTTTTTTGTCCATGGATTTATGAGTTTTGAACAGCGGTATACTACTGTTGCCTTTATTTACCATGCTGTCAAGTTTTTATAAATCTGTGATTTTTCTAATTTTTAAGGTGGTATGGGAGTCTTAAATAAAAATGATAGAATTTGTTCCTACTTTGCCAAAACATAGTATCTATTGATTTATGTCCAAAAATATAATAAATATGATAGGTCATCGTGCATTTTCACAAGCTACAGGTGATGACAAAATGACACATTTTGTATGGATTATACAGACAAAAAAAACACCATTTAATGAATAGAAACTAATATAAACAAAATGATAGAATTCTAAAATAAATTAGGAAATATTAGGAATTAGGAATTGAGAATATCAAAAGAAAAAATAGGGTCACCGTACGTTTTTCCTGGCTAAAATACAAAAAAGGAAAATTCTATATGTAGAATCCTTCTGAAAATGCACTGTTTTAGAGTTATCTCCCCTTAAAATGCCAATTTAAAAACATTTAAAAACAACCAAAAATAACAAATACTTGCAAAATTATTAATATTTATAAGTTATATATCAATTGGTTGTTTTAAATGAAAATTCAGATAAAATATCTGCAATTTGCATCAAATTTTGCTAACTTGATAGAAAATCTGGACCGTAGGTTCTCTTTTTTTAACAATCCAAGATGGCGGAAGACACCCATACCACCTTAAGAACAAAATGCATATTATTTCAACTTTTTTGTTATAAATGATTGAAAAAATACATACCTAAGAAATTTGGAAAGACAAAAATGATATGGGATGTACATGATTCTTGTACAATCATTTTTGTACCTCTCAGACATTTTCTCAAAAAAATGTATTACAAAGACTGACTTGATTGTTCGTAAAATTTGAAAAAATGAATGACTCAAAAACTAGTCATTGTAAGTACTTAATTTTGTCACAGAATTATGTTTTATATATATATATGTTTTATATTTTTAAGGTTTATTGATATTTTCCACTTGTATCATATGTTTTGGGAATAATTCAAGAACGAGATTTCAACGAGACTGAAACGTCAGAAGAATACACCCTTAATGTGACCTAGCAATTTAGACGATTTACCGGTTTTGTAATAACATGAGAAACACGACTGGTGCCACATGTGGATCAGGATCTGCCTACCCTTCTGGTGAATCTGATATCACCATCAGTGTTAAATGGTGGGGTTTGCGTTATAAGTTATATTCTTACAAATTGGTTGTTTTAAATGAAAATTCAGATTAGATATCTGCAATTTGCATCAAATTTTGCTAACTTGATAGAAAATAAAAGTTGACAGTGTAAAGTTTAGGTGGCATGCTTTAATGTAGCAGGAACAGTCTTCTTCTGTTGGTATACAATAACCCATGTAATTAAAAAGATAATTATCGTCAACATATATTTTACTATCATATTTTAAGTTATCATATAATATATTAATATATGTTTACCAACTTTTTACTTTGTTGAAAGATTTTCAGGAAACAAAAGTAATTTGAGTGTCTTATTATTAACACAAAGTTAAAAACAATGGTAGTTCGTAATTGCAGGATATTCTAAACATTAACATTTACAATTATACTGCACCAGATGTGCATTCTGAAAATAATAAACCATAGACTGAAATATTTGATAATCGAAAATGCTGAATTAACTTTGGCATGCTTGGAGGTATTTTTGTTATATTAATTTCAACCTTCCATGGTTTATCGATACATGTATATGACTTATTTATTAAGCCGGAAAAATCATATGTACCTCTGCTATCCCAATCTGGTCCTTCACATCCCTCAACATACCTCTCCCTCAAATTATTGAACAAACAAAAGTATGTCAAGGTGCTGTTACATTTCGATTTGGCCTGCATTTTCCAGCTGCCTTGTGAAGGAAATTTCAAGATGTACGATTCAGCATGAACTTTCTGTAATATATGCATTAGTTGGTAAATTGACTCAAATCGGAATTTATATATTCGCGTTTTTCCCAAAATGTGTTTGTGTTATTCCTGTTCTTTATATTAATATCTACATGTATCTAGAATTACTAGTTAGAATAATAAGTGCATTGTGATTAAAACCATTTATTTTATCTTGTAAACAAACAGCGTGGTTTTTTTATACACTTATAATTACATTAGATAAAATTGAGAATGGAAATGGGGAATGTGTCAAAGAGACAACAACCCGACCATAGAAAAATCAACAGCAGAAGGTCACCAACAGGTCTTCAATGTAGCGAGACATTCCCGCACCCGGAGGCGTCATTCAGCTGGCCCCTTAACAAATATATACTAGTTCAGTGATAATGAACGCCATACTAATTTCCGAATTGTACACAAGAAACTAAAGTTAAAAAAAATACAAGACTAACAAAGTCCAGAGGCTCCTGACTTGGGACAGGCGCAAAAATGCGGCGGGGTTAAACATGTTTATGAGATTTCAACCCTCCCCCTATACCTCTAGCCAATGTAGAAAAGTAAATGCATAACAATACGCACATTTAAAATTCAATTCAAGAGAAGTCCGAGTCTGATGTCGGAAGATGTAACCAAAGAAAATAAACAAAATGACAATAATACATAAATAAGAACAGACTACTAGCAGTAAACTGACATGCCAGCTCCAGACTTCAATTAAACTGATTGAAAGATTATGATTTCATCATATGAATATCAGGCACAATCCTTCGCGTTAGGGGTTTAGTATCATACCATCATAACATATATGAGACGAACATAACCCGTGTCATGCCAACAACTGGTTTTTTGATAAATGTGTTTAGTTCCGATGCAAAGACCCTATAAGTGAATCAATATTAATGCCAAAATAAGCAATCTTTAGTGACCTGACAACAGTATCGTAACTATATCCCTTTTTGATAAGTCTATTTAAAGGTTTTGTTAGTTTCTGAGGTGAATACTGACATGTTTGTGCTTTATAAAGAATATTTCCATAAAAAATTGGATGTGAAATACCTGAACGTATAAGAAGTCTGCATGTTGAGCTATATTTACGAATGATGTCCTTATACCGATGATAAAATTTAGTAAATGTTTTGACTAGTTTGTGATATCGAAAACCCTGGTGTAATAATTTTCAGTAATACATAAATTTCTCTCGTTAAAATCTAAAACATTGTTACATACACGAGCGAATCGTACAAGTTGATGTATGTTTCATTATAATACGTTATTCTAATTGGCTATCTGCACATCACATGTTATTCCTTAAGCAATTGCATTACACAATAAAACTTATCATTCATGATGACACGAGGTCCCATAATAAAGTGCACAGGTAAATTAGATAAAAACTTGATGTAAATCGTGTTTTCATGATCCAAGCTAAAAACTGTAATTATAAGTATTGAATGCTTCTTTTTGTAACTTCATAGGGTTGTGAAAGCGTTGACCGTGCGCACATTTTTAGAATGAAGCGCTTCCGCGCTTCATACAAAATCTACTTCAGTCATCGCTTTTACACCCCAATAAAGCTACAAAAAGAAGCATTCAATACTTAAATAGAAAATAAATCAATCGCTATATCATTTTTTTAAAGATGAATTTGAAAATTAGATACCATATAAACTTTTAGTTTTCGTTAGAAAGTTAACGTTTTCAATCTGGGACATGTTAAGCTTTTAAAAAAGAACACTATTACAGTTCACATAAGTTTAATGTGGCATTGACGAATGTCATATTCTTGTTTAATTTTCGTATTTGTATTTCTATGACTTTTAAATGATATGAGGATGAGTTCACTCAACCAAGGCACATTATTTATAAAGACAACAATACATCTATGGGAAATTTTAGCAGCTTTTTCCTACTTCTGTTTGGTTTGAATGAAATATGCATGAGCCCTTTGCTGTTTTGTGGATGGTCATATTCATTTTATAAACTTATTTGAAATCATTTTTTTTATTTATCCCCAAGATCAAGTTTCATAACTCGTGAACCCTGTATTATAAGTTGATTTAAATCAATGGCACTAATGATGTTTATCAGGTCTTTTTAGACCCTCTTTAGTCATACAGCTCTTGCTGTGTTGTGTACTTTATCACACATGGATATCAAATTTTATATGTTGTAATGAAGCTATATCAAGCTTTCGGTCGTAACATAATGATCAAGTGCAACTCCAATGGTTTGGTTTCAACCACATTGTCAGCCAATATGAACAGTCATAGACTATCAAGATTGAACTAGAATAAATGGACATGACGTAAACAAGTAGAAAGAACTCTTCTTCAAACGATCTGATGATTGTAACTGTTCCTTTCACTTGCTGTTGGCTTCAAATTTTCTTTTACAGAACATACTTTTCATTAGGTTGGATAGTCTTTTAGCAACATGTGTCGGTCTTTTGCGTTTATAGCCATATGGTTGTCAGTTTATATTGGACTTATAAGTTTTAATGTCCCGTTGGTAACTTCGGTCGCTCCTAAAACGTCGATGATGTCAATAACCAAATACGTTCTTAAATTTTGACTTCTTGCTGACAGATATTTTGGTCGTAGTACATAGCTTTTTTGAAGGCTCTTTTTGTTTTGATGTTATATTTTTCTGTTATATCACTGTTTCGGGGTTAGCTAAGCTTTAACAAGCAAGTTTTCTCTGTTTGACTGTGTAACGCCATGGACATCAGATGAAGGGTTTGTAATAGTTTGTTCTCTAACTTTTGAAAAACTATGTGCTGACTCTACCAAATTGAGATATGCCAACACCTGTTGGTATATTTACGATACGCAGACAGTAATCAACATATTTAGAGTTGGGGAAAGTTGCGGGTATAGTAGGGGGTTCAAAATACCTTTGCAAAAAGGGGGGAGATCAAAATACCATGGCTAAATTAGATTTTCCAAATATTTTTTCAACACATATCAACTACTTATTGGAGTATACTGACTATGCAAAGGAGTTAACATAGCTGTCATTCTTTTAATTGGGGGACTAAAGTAGGATGTATATACCATGCCGGGGGTCAGAATACCTTGGCTAGGTAAAATTTCCAAAAATATTATCCTGTATGGTAATTGCATACCAACTACCGATTGGAGTATCACTGAAATGTAAAGAAGTAAGAAAGCTAGATTTTTTTTTTAAATTTAAAATTGAAGGTGTATAATGGACACGGGGAATATACCAAGGCCCGGGGGTAGAGGGTAAACATCATGGCTACGTAAGATTTTTCCAAACATATTTTTTTAAACAAGTTGTATACATATCAACTTCGTACTGGCGTATTGTTGCTATGAACAAAAGTTAGAATAGCTTGAAATTTTGAAATTGGAGGCTGACGAAGGGGGTTAATTTCACCATGGCATTTGTTAGTCTGGTATGTTTTTTTAATTTTAGTTGATATATATGTTTTGGAGTTTAGTGTGACGTCTATTTTTATTGAACTAATACAAAATTTTATATGTTATCAAATCAGTTTTAAACAGGTTCTAGGCATTTTTTATCAGAAAATATGCAAATAGCATAAATAGGGTTAGCTGGCAATAATTAAAGTTTTGTTTTCAAATTCTTTAAAGAAATGAAACAGGGGAGGGGGTATAAAATGTATAGTAAAGAAAAGCTTAGAGTATACACAGTGATTTTTTTAAGGCTACAATTCTGATAAATGAGTATTAATGTGAGAAAAACTGATTTTAGAGAATTTTCTATTTGAATAAATGTTTGTATAGACATAGAAAGTAAAGGACACCGGTTCATGAATGCAGAGTCCAAATTTTATTTTCTTACAATTTGTTGTTTTTCGGATTTGTTTTAGTCATATTTCTAAATATATTATTCAGGCATATCAGTTAGTTTAAACAATATTTATCAATGAAAAATTACAAGATAAAAAATATTACAATGTTACATAAAGTTCAAATATGGGATTCGGAAACAAGTTTGGAAAAACTTGTATAAAGCCGTCTTCCTAAAATATATATTTTACATGTTTTAATTGTTACATAATTTTAGAATAGTGTGTTTTATTTTCCAGCTTAGATAAGGACGTTCAGTTGTCAGTTTAGCAAGAAGAAAAGTATTTGGTTCCCTTTTTTGAACAAAAATACGCAACGGTTTAGTTCAGTTCTTCTATACAAGAAAAACTTAGGTTATACTTTTTTTGAACATATAATTTGATGTTCAGTTGAAGGGATCATAGAGATTTAAGCTGTGTTTAGCACTTTTTGCCCAATATATTTGTTTTTACATCTAGATTTTTTTAGTGTTCCTATTCAATTTTCTCCCAATTTTGCACCAACATTACCCTTATACATTCCTATTGCATACATCACATTCCTTGTCCCTTATCTGTAACTCAACCTTACACAAGAAATGTTATTGTCAGGAACTAGGCCATGTAGCGTGTCTCCTTTGTTCCTCCTAGTTCTAGTTCACGTCTATATGTCATGTTTTCTTGATTGAGAAGAAATGACAAATCCCGGTAAAGCATTAAATTATCGGCTTGCTGCAGTAACGCTGCAGGCCTATGTAAGATTTTAATCAAATTTTACATGTTACGCTGGAATATACTTAGGATTACTGCTGCAGCAGCAATATATTATACATTATCGCTACTCTCAAACCTTTATATTTGTATAGATTTCCAAATTTTTTGATTTGAGCTTCGATACCACTGTCCACCAGCGAAGTAGTCAGCACTTCGTTGACGTCTTGAATATTAATTATTTTGTCATTTTTTACAAATTATCTGTTTGCAAGAGTATGGATTACTAAAAAAAATAGGGATTTTCTTGTCAGTCATAAACTACCTCAGCCGTATTTGGCACAACTTTTTTGAATTATGGTTCCTCAATGCTCTTCAATTTCATACTTGTTTGGCTATCCAACTATTTTGATCTGACCGTCACTGATGAGTTTTATGTAGAAGAAAAGCGCGTCTGGCTGAATATCACCAACCTAGTAGTAGTCAGCACTTAAGTGTTGACATGAATATCAATTATATGGTCATTTTTTGTTTTTATAAATTAACTGTTTGCAAAGGAGTATAAATCATCGAAAATACTAAGAATTTGTAGTATCAAATTATAAACCGGGTTCCTTTGATAACTATCATCTATTCATATAGCATAAGTTTATACATTTCCACTAAACTGGAAGCCTCATATAAGAAAAGACTCGAAAATGATGTACATGTAATGTTATACGTTTGAAAGTTCATATTTTATATGTTAAATAAGAATACCTACCTTTTGATCTTTAACTTGCATTTGTTTTCACCAGCCGTGGGGAAAAATACAACACATAATATATACCAAATGCGTTCTGTCACCATTATGATGATGAAATTTGTAATAATAATCGATCGGAAATTGATTGAGGAAATTTTTGTAGATTTTTAACCGGAAATTTCAAATATATTTTAATATATATCATGTATATGTTGTGTACAAGTTATCATTTTGTACAAATTAAAATTTGTACAAAATTATTGTACAAATTATAATTTGTAATTGACTTTGTACAAATTGTACAAATTGTAATTTGTAAAAAAAGTGCTTGTACAAATTACAATTTGTATAAATTTTCACAAAATTTCACTTATAACTTGTACAATATTTTATAGCATGGATTTTGATACTAAAAATCATTGATGCACACTATAAACCTTATTTAGAAATACAAAAATATCCAGACAGAGACAGAAAGTATTATTGAAGCATGCCCATTCCACTTAATTCTGATGGTATACTAGAAATTTGCCCCAGTGGAAATTCCGATAGAACAATAAAAAAAAATTTCAGTTACAATTCTGAATATAATACTAGAAGTTTGCCTCGATAACAATTTTGATAGCATGATAGAAATTGGCCTCAAAGACAATTTTGATAGCATGATAGAAATTGGCCTGAAAGACAGTTCTGATAGTAAGATAGAAATTGGCCTAAGTGACAATTCTGATAGTATATAATAGAAATTGGCCACATATTATTAATTTATAAAAAGCGTTTTGAAATTAAATCGAATCGTTATCATTCAATATTGTGTTAAGTGTATGTCAGGGCTTCTTATGCGTTTTATAGAACATTTACATAGTTTACACTGTTCGGTATTTTTTTTTTTTTTTTTTTTGTAACGGGTTATTTATGAAACAAAGATTATCATCACCACTTATACATTTTAGAGACTTTTATGGTTTTTAATTTATGTATTTTGGAGTTTAGCAGGACGTTCATTATCACTGTACTATTACACATTTGTATGTAGGAGCCAGCTGAGGCCCACTACAGTATGCGTGGTTTACTCGCTGCGTTGAAAGAACCATTGGTGGCCATTGACTGTTATCTGCCTTTTGATCGGGTTATTGTCTGTTTGACATATTTCCCATTCCCATTTTCAATGTTTATCATTTATATTAATGCATCTAAAGTCGCCTTTTTTTTATTTTAAGCATTGATCGGTCAAATTAGTTTTCATTGATACATGTACCAGTGACGGATCCATGGCTAGGAATCCCCCCTTTTTGGGGGAGATTAATGCATTTGAATGGGGATATATGATTGAATCAACCACACACACACGCGCACCCCATTATCCTGGGTTTGAATCCCCCTTTTAAAATTGCTGGATTTGCCCCTGGTTTCTTTCACATGAACATGGTGTCTATATAGAATTACATGTAAAACACATCGCCGTCCTTTTCTTTACTGCATCACCCTGCATGCATAACAGATCTGTAATTTTCGTATCACAGCTTTTAGACGAGATATTATAGGCATTATAACGACTGAGTATAATTAGATTTATTTCACTTGACTCGGCGGGGTTTAAATAGTTCGTTTAATCAAGACCAGTCCATCTATAGACAGGAGTTTTGGTATAAAATCATTAATGAGTGTCCAGTTATTCGTCCCTTACGTCCCAGGTCCTTTCATCCGGCTCATATCACCCCTACTAGATCAACCAGCTTGAGTTTCTTTGTTTTGCATGCTTTCCTTTGTTCTGTAATATTTTGGCGGGAAAGTTGAATCCACTATAAAACTTATAATTGATTATACGGAATAGATCGGAATAGACTGTCTATCAAAATGTACGTAGAAAAAATCCAGTACCTATGATGGGATTGGAACTCAAGACATTTATCATATCAACCCACGACACATACCACTACATCGGATGACCGGATACCAACTATCGGCAATATAACATAATTTTTTTTTTTTTAATTAATCAAATTTTTATTGCACTTTTGCTGTTAACTATTTACTCAATCTACAGCTTCAATTTAAGTATCCCTTAAATTAGTCATTGAATATTTAGGGAAAAATATTCAATAAGTATATCTATAAAGTTAGTTGTATTTATTACATACATAACAGCAGTTCTACAGAGTGCTATTTCATACCGGAATACGGTACGTTTCTTAACCTAAACTGTATTTGATTTATTTATTGAAGCTTCACTGAACCGTGAAACTCATGATGATCTTTGATACTGACAGCATGATTTTTCAGCCGACAGTATAATTTCGAAATTTTTTGTTGGTTTACTCCGTGAAAAGGAGTCTTAAATGATTAAGTAAGACAGTTGTTTTTTTCGCACATTATATAAACAACATATTTTTTTTTAGTAAATGGTATTTTTTTGCGATCCAACCAAAGATAAAAAAAAAAAAGAAAGATCGAAAGTACACGTGGTATAAGTAACGATACATGAATGCAATATCCAAGCATTGTATTGTGTAAACTTATAACAATACTAATTCACTGTAGCTATAATAGATATGATAAATTATATATAAACATGACAAAAGAATAGAATAGTGATTTTCATTTGATGCATATCACCTGACCGGACACATGTCATGTGCAGTCATGAACTAATAACTAGGTCACAGCTTCCATGTTGCTTTGCAATTATAGAGATTCGATATATTCCAAAGTTTTAAGTATGATTCTCTTTTTTTTCTCTCTAATTTTATTTATGTTAAGCCCCAGTCCCACTAGACCACGATCGCACTACGCTCACCCCGATCTACAATAAATTTAGATCGTGGTGAGGTCGCGGTATGAGCGGCATGAAAATGTAAATTTCCGTTTCTTTTACGATGCTACTACGTCCTCTCTACGCTTCTACAAAGATCCCGCTACGATTATACCACGTTCTCACCGCGCTTATTCTGCGACCTCACTACGCTTATCAAGATCTTTCTACGCTCTTCACGTTCTCACTACGACCATACCACGAGTTATCCGATTGCAACACGATCTTACTGCGATTATTACACGTTCTTACCACGATTATACTACGTTGTCGTTTATAGCGCGATCTTACTACGTTCTCAGCAATAACGTCAACATCGTGTTCCATATCAATACAGTTCAATTCCTTCTATTTCTGATTAAATCGTAGATTTCTCGGAAACAATACAGTCATGCCACCAAAATCTACCAGAACACGTGGGCATGGTGGTAGGAGTTGATTTAGAGGCAGAGGGAGCACAGTAACGAATCCTGATCAAGCAGAGATGTCGGACCGACCAATCCAACCTAAATTACAACCTATTGCTGGTCCATGAAGCTCAATGACGATATTTTAGTGAACGATAGCAGAGATGACATAGATGTATCAATATATGTAGGAAGATGTGGTATGAGTGCCAATGAGACAACTCTCCATTCAAGTTACAATTTATAAAAGTAAACCATCATAGGCCAAGGTACGGCCTTCAACACGGAGCCTTGGCTCACATCAATCAGCACGTTATGAAGGACCCAAAATATTACTAGTGTTAAACCATTTAAACGGGAAAACCAACGGTCTAATCTATATAAAAACGAGAAGCATGGTTGAGCTGTTAGAGCAAATGGATAATTACATTCAAACAAACAAAATCTAGGGAGCTTTTTTATATATTTTATGTGAAAATGAGAATGAGAATGATGGTCGTAGTGTGAACGTAGTCAGGTCGTAAGAAGAGCGTGATGAGGACGGCAAGGGCGTGCTAGAATCGTACTATGGTCGTGAACAGCGTGGTATAGTCGTAGTGGAAACGTTGTTGGGTCGCGGTGAGAACGTGATGGTCGTAGTGAGGTCATGATAACGTCGCTGTGCGATCGTAGCTCAGTCTCTCCGAATAGAATCACGCTTTCGCTACGATTGTACAGCGACCTTTGCGATCTTACTACGATCTTAGTGCGCTCTCACTACGCTTCTACTACGACCTGATTTCTCCACGACCGCACCACGATTGTTTTGCACATGTTCAAAGTTGGCCACGCTCTTCACGATCTTGAAGACCTCACCACGACCGTGATACGACCTTACTGCGATCTACACGATCGGACTAAGATCATCAAAATTTGCATTTTTTTCACAGATCGTAGTGCTATCAAAGCCTAGTGGAATTCAGGCAAGGAATAATAATCTATTTTAATAAGCAAATTTACATTTGTTAAATTCATTTTGAATAAAAGAAAATTTTTCCCAAGTTATTAATTAAAGATAAAATCTGGGAATAATTTTCCATTCATCGTTTTCGTTTTTTTATTAGTTTTGAAACCCATCTAATTTGCAAGGATTTTATATAGGAATCTAAATCAATCATTTTTAATCATCCATCAAGATATGGTTTACATAATATAGAGCGTTTAATTCTATCTTTTTTTCCGCTCCATATAAAATTATATATTAAATTTTTTAACTTTTGTTTTATTTCAGGTGTTATTATTATATTATCATACATAATGCTGTGTGTGTTAGGTTTGGTAAAATTAGGGACTTTACTACAGTAATTTTCCCTATTAATGTTAAGTTTAGTTTGTTCCATCCTTGAATCAATTTTTTACATTTATCTATTTGTTTTTCTGTGTTTAATTTTTGACATTCTTGATAGTTGTAGCCAAAATATACGCATAGACTTTTAATGTGGTCTTGTTTCCAGTTTATATTTTCAAAGTTATCTTCTGACTTTTTAAATTTGCCAAGCCATACGCCTTCTGTTTTGTTTCTCTTCAGTTTGGGCCCAGAAAGGCTTCCAAAAGTTTCACTGATATTAAGGACAAAACTTATGTCTTTGTGTGTTCTTAAAAACAATTGAGTATCATCTGCCAGTTGACATATTTTTAGTGAGCAAGATTTTCCATCTAATTTGATTTCAAATCCTTTTAATTCCTTATTTTCTCTTAATTTAATTGTTATTATTTTAACACACATTAACGAAGATAACGTACATCCTTGTCTAATCCCACGAAATGTATTGAAAGGGACAGACAACCATCCATTATTTAAAATACATCCTTTTATGTCTGTATACATAGTCTCAACCCATTTTATGAATTCTTTTTTAAAACGAAATTTTGTTAAAGATTCATACATAAAGCACCACTCAAGTGAATCGAAAGCTTTAGTAAAGTCTAAAAATAAAATTGCACCATCTACATTAAATTTTTCAGAATAATCAATAATGTCTTGGATTTGTCTTATATTAAAACCCATGTATCTGTTTTTTATGTAACCTTTTTGATCAGAGTGCATGCTTCTTGGTAGTACTGATTTTAGTCGTTGCGCTAAGGCATAAGGTAGTAATTTAAAATCATAGTTTAAAAATGTAATAGGTCTATAGTTATCAAGGGAGAGTGGATCATTTTTTTTAAACAAAAGAGATATGGCTCCAATTTGTAGTAGCAATAGTTGAAAACTGGTACTATGAAATCTTTAATTTGCTCCCAAATTTTTCTATAATTTAGTTTAGTCCGCCCAGCCCTGGGGTCTTGTTTAATTTCATCTTAAATATAGCCTCTGTGCATTCACTTAATATAACAATTTTTCCCTCGCATGTATTACTTTCAGATTCAATTATTATTTTACTTTCTTTAATAGTTTCGAAGTATTGTTTTACTTTTTCTATATTTGGTTTTGTTGAAGTATATAATTTAGTATAATAATTGACTTTCAAATTTAGTATTTTGTTTTGGTCATATGTTACTTGATTATTTTCATCATACAGTTGAGTTATAGTTTTTTTACTTTGCCGTGTTTTTTTAGACCAAGAAAAGAAGATGTGTTTTTTTCCCCTTTTTCTAGCCATTTTACGCGTGATCTAATTTGATTTCCTTTATTTTTTTTTCATTATATAAACTTGCTAATTGTTTTTCAATGTTTTCTTTTAGGTTGACTTTCTTCTCATTTATATAATTATCACAATCAATTTCTTCAGATAGGGTTTTTAATGTATTTTCTAAGATTTCAATAGTATCTTTTTTTATATTCGCCTTTAATTTACAGTATTGGATGGTATAATCCCTTACCTCAACTTTAAAGTTATTCCATAAAATATCTAGGTTAAGAGATGTTTCTGATTTTGTTTTATATTTATCAATCAATTTTGAAATAATTTTTTTGATACTGTTCATCATCCAGGATGCTGCTTTTTAATTTCCAGTAACCTCGCCCTTTTGAGTTTCTATTTATGTTGATTTTTAATGAAACAGCGTAATGTTCAGTGTGTTGTAGAACTATTGGTCTTATGTCGCATGTAATGCAATTTTTATTAACTTCATCACTTACTAAAAAGTAATCAATTCTTGTAGATTCTGATAGGTTTTTCCTTTTCCAGGTAAATTGGGTTTTATTTAGGTTTATCAAATTTTTTATTTCCTACTTTTTTCTTTGTATCTCTTATAGATAATATGTCGTTGAAGTCACCCCTAATTATTAACTGGCCAATACTGTGATTTTCAATTAATTGTTTTACTGATTTAAAAAAGGAGTTTCTTATTTCACAATTATTAGGTGCGTATAGGATCACTAATGTATATATATTGTCATCTGTTTTTATATTAACTAATATGAATCTACCTTCTAAAGCCTTATACTGGTCAATAATCTTAAAGTTTAATCTGCTTTTTATCCATATGACAACCCCTCTTGCATTACTGAACCCGTTACTAAAGATAACTTCACCTTTGAATTCTTGTTTTAGCTTTGGTTCTAAGGTTTGCGTGAAATGCGTTTCTTGTAGGAATATTATATTACATTTTTGTTGAATTGCCCATTCAATAATTCTATTTCTTTTTTCAGATTTTTGTAACCCGTTGGTATTGACAGTGCAGACATGGACACAGTTTTAATTTTTCATTTTGTATTAATATTAGGAAGGTAAGTTAGATAATTACAGCATTCTGTTATGTTTGAAAGTATATTTAACTTGTAAATCAGCAAGAATTTAGATTTTAAGATTTTATCTATATATTTGCTTTGTGGATTTTTCTTTTTATATGATATCTTTATCAATATTAAATTCTTTCTATATTTACATCTATGTACAATTACATGTACATGTATAATAATCATGATTATAAATGTGTAAACATAACACAACGTTTCAATTATTGACCTCAATATATAGGTCATGATTTGGGTCAACAATGTGACTTCAGATACAGACTCCTCTGTGTCCCAAAAAAATATTTTGGACTCATTAAGTTTGCAAACATACATAAAAATACAATCAATAGCAAAATATATACAGAGATAGTTGATAGAAAAAAAACATAGCTTTAAGCTCAACACAAAATAAGCAACTATTTTTTTTATTTTTTTTACATGTAACATAAAAATAAATACTGGACTTCTATTTACATAATATTTACAGAGCCAATGTTGCATAGTATTATTGGCTACTTGATAAGCTAACTTAGAAACTAGTTTATTTGTTATAAAAGCTTGTATTGTATGACTTATCAAAGTTTGTGTGTGAATTAAAGTAATTGAACTTTGTTTTGATTTTTGTAGGTGTGCTTTATCCTTTTGAAGTTTGGTTTATGGAATCGCAGATGATAATCTAATATCAACTTGAATCAAACATATTGAAGGATTTATTACGATTACGTGAGAATGTTTCTGAAGAGCTATTTGATAACAAAAATGTGACGTAAATGTACTTGTGTAGTTATGCATCAAGTGAAAGAAAAATACACAAAAAATTATATGAAAAAGATCTGAATATTTTGAGATTTTGTGCCTGCTGCTTACTATTTGATGTGAGAATATGTACATAATTTGCAAAGGAGTGTAAATTTCTTTTAAGGGAGGAAACTTGTAGCTAGTGTAATGTGGACTGACAATTAAGTGATATAAAATTAAAAGACTTATAGTTAAATGGTCAGCTAATTTTTGAAATGTGGATAAATGATACATGTGTACTAATAGACCTTCTCAACATCTCTCGAAACCGACAAATGACACCTACAGTTTACAGGTAAAATGGATGGGTCGTCTCAAAAACAAAAAACATCTTGAGTATCATTGCGTAACATATTGGATTGGCGGTTATACAATGTCTTGATTATATAGCTTTAGAATATATATCAACCAAATAAATAAATAAATATACGTCTCTGTCGTATAATCTTCTTATTTTGTATGTATTTACACGACATTTCATGTTAAATTGATAAGAAAATACTGCAATCATTCTACATCCCTTCAATTGTATGATTATGTGAGTCGTTCAGCAAATGTTTGTCGCATGCCAATAACGATTTATTTGTTGGTGTAAAAGGTTTTATGAATTTTTCATAATTTACGAAAATAATAATTACTGGACTTCCGTCCGTCCGTATCACACTTGTGAACACGACAAACTTGATGTTTTAAGCGAACTTCACCTTTGTCGATGTACATATTCAATTTTGGAGGGATAATAACATAATGATTTTTAAGGTCGAAGGAACATACTTATCACATCTTTTCTTTTTATCAGCGAAGGACTTCTGCGCTTCAAGATATCTTGTTAGAATTGATGGTTTTCCTTGATGAATTTTGAAAAAAAATATAATTGACTTCTCCTCTCAATGTTACAACATTTAAGCAGTGTATTTTTTTTGTACATACCTGCGTATAGAATTAAATTTATATTTCAAACACCTCAAATGTATCTTAAGCCAGAACAAGAGAAAGAGCAGAAAACTATAACGCGTGTTTGATGAATACAGAACTGAAGTGGAAAACCAAATTGCTGAATTGAAAAGATCCAAAGTATTGAGTACATTATGGAGGCACCCAAGGCCAAAACTAACAGACATTGTTGAAACATGTGCCGCCCTTGTCAACAGACATAACACACTGTTTAATTAAATATCCACTACAATAAAACATGCTTTGTTCTGTTCATTTTTCCAAATTCCACCAGGGCAGCTAGAAACTCAACGTCTAAAAAGATGAAATGTGACTTAAAGTCCATCATTTTTTTTTTAATAAATTAATAAAAAAACATGTAATTTGGACACTGTAGGAAAGTTGTATCATTGTCAATGAAAGCAATAAAATCAATAATGATCTCACTTTTTGTTTAATTTTTGAGACGACCCTTCACATTTTACCTGCCGTAGTCGTTCTCAACTGTCGGTGTTGAGAGTTGTTGAAAAGGTCTAATAATAAAATATTGATTTATACATCATTATATTACTATAGTTGTGATTTGGATTCTGATACAAACACAGGTAAAATAATTACATGTATGTATATAATTAGGAAACAAATGTTTTGGACCTCTTGGCATTAGAGTCACTCTCTTTGTCGTGAAGCTTCTTAGTTGGTGTCACTGGAGACTTCAGAAATGAAATGCTGACAAGGTTGGTTTGATGGAGTTTGAGATTTTTTTGGTTGATTCTTGTGTGCTCTGTTTGTTACTAGACATGAATAAGGTTATTTCAGCTTGACTTAGTTCACTAGTTTTTTTTACTGTTCTTTTTTTTATTATTTTCTTCCGTTTTCGTGGATCAGCTACTGGATAGATAATAGATTGCGACTGTCCCTTGTCATCTTCATATCCAGTAGTTGATACACCTTCACAATCAGCAGCTGATGCACCTTCACGTCCGGTAGCTGTTGCACTTTCACATATTTCATTATTGTTGGTTTTGACTGATATTTGTGTTGCATCAGTGCCAGATTCCGATTCAGAAGTTTCATCATCTGCATCACTTGTTTCATGACTTTCTTTAGTGTTTTCTTTATCTGATTGATCTGGTGCGTCTGTGGAAGCATCTTTGGTACATGTATTTTGTTTGTGACCTTCTTGTCCGCATGACCTACATACCCTTTCATTTGTACAGTCTCTTGTTTGATGACCTTCCTGCAGACATTTTGAGCATTTCATATTTTGAGGGTTGTTTCTAGGCTGATCGCGATAGATGATGGTGGCTCTATATTTACCAATGAAAATGGATCTTGGGATGTGCTCTGTTAGCGGTCCATCACAAATGATGATCCTATCTCCTGTTAGACAGTTTGTTACTTTGTTGTTGTATCTTAGACGTTCACGCATACTACTCAAAATTGAGCAGCCATGTTTTTCCATCTCCCTAATTATTTGTCCGTTGTCTGCTGAATGAGGTACATCTTTTACTCTTATACGTATATTGTTGATGTTTTCGTGTGCAGTTACACGTGGATTTCTGGAGTAAATCCAGATTACCACGAAGTTTGAGGCATTCGGATATGAGAATATCTCTTTCAGCTTCGTCATCGAGGTAAATTTAACATACTTAAAAGGAAGCAAAATATTGTATAAGCAGGGTGAGTTAGCAGACCTTTAGTCAGTGGGGTTTTACCCTTTTCGTAAATAAGTGAGTTGTCAGACTGATTGTCAAATTTTATTTTACACCTTTTCAAAAGTGGGGCAAGTCAGTAAAAAAGAGTGGGCCATTTTTTTATACAGTGGCGATCTAGTTTTGGCCGATTGGCCAGTCTTGCCAGTAGACATTGTTTCATATTTAATCATCGTGTTCGGGGGCATAAAGGTTATACATTATATAGTAATACGACTAGTGAATGCTTAACAAATAGTGACAACGTCATGTTGTGTGTTTAGTTGCTTTAATTTAGAAGTTTGGATATTTATAGAACGGACTTGTCAACACATAATGACACATGCTAACACGGAAGTGACATAAGCGCATGCTGAATCGTTTATGTGTTACCTTCCGTGTTTAAAGAACAGATTATCGAACACATAATGACACATGCTAACAGAGAAGTGACAAAAGATCATATGTCGTCTAGTTGCTATCTAATTGGTGTGTGTTATATAGAAAGCATCCGGCACAGCGCAGTCCACACACTATGACACATGCTTACATGAAAGTGTCAAAAATTCACGTTGAATCGTTTAGTTGCTGTCTCATTGTTGTATTTAAATTTCCGCCAACACACTATGACACATGCTTAGACAGAAGTTACAAAAGCTTATGTTGTGTAGTTTAGATGCTGTCTTAATGATGTGGGGACATTAATAGAACATCTCAGCCAAAACACGATGACATATATGCAAAACAAGAAGAACATGATACTTTTTCACCAATTAAGTAAATAAACAGGTGTTGTCCTCCGTGGTTATTTTTAAGCGGGAAATAACCCCTAGTTTTTTTTATACGAAACTGTTTTTAGCACCCTAAAGAAGAATATGCATTTTGGGTTATCTTGTCACTAAAAATAATATTTGCACAGCCATAACTTTTATCATACTTCAGATTGGTTTATACATCATTGACATCGGAATTATCAATGGCAGATATATGATTTGTTTTCAGACCGAGCATATATTAACAATAGATCAAATTGTATTGGTTTTGAATGAGTTGATCGACAGGGGTTGATGATATTTGACTTTTGAAAATATCTTGAAAAGACAAATATTTTTCCGTCCAAAATAACCTTTTAATCTTCCCGGAATTAGTGAAAGAGTCGAACCGCTATCTTTCTTACATGAAGTGCACTAAAACTAGCCTATCAAATAATAAAAATAAACTAAATAATACGGATAAATGATTAAATAAAACCACCAAGACGCAGTGTAATTATATTTTGTTTGTAGCAAATCTTATTATCATAACTACGAGAAAAATTGAAACATCGTCCGTTTACATTATTATGATAAAAATGAAAACATTCTATATTTTAACTGTATTTCCTACTTGGTTTATAAACCGATAAAAACATCCGAGACTTCAACTGCGTCTAATTTGCATAATAACGCACCCGTTATCGCAATATTTACAGATACGTTTGGAAATACATGTACCACGTTAAAATTTAGTAAACGGATGCTTTGTGAAATAAGCTTCCTGGACGAAATTTGTTCTCGTATGTCCTTTTAAGAGAATGATTCACCTGTTGGAAACTGTGATACGGTTGCTACAAATTGTCATGGCAAAGTCTTACACAATATAGATGTATTACATACAAGACGAATAGGTCCATAGCATTTGTCAATTTTCCAATTTTAAATTTTGCAAGTATATTGACTACAAAGCAAAGTTTGCATGTTGAATACAAAACAAATACTAGTTACCACATCAACAATTTAAATATGATTTTTGAAATTTGAGGTGTACAATAGGGGGTTCCATATATTATAGTGGTACCACTTTGATGTGTAGTTTGAAATATATATTTTTTTTATTTGGAGATGTATAAAAGATAAGGGACTTCAATTTACTATGGCAGGTAGGTCAAAAGACCATGGCCTATAAACATGATAAAAATGGCTAAACACAATTTTCCAACATGTTGAATACATGATTTTAGAAATTTGAGGTGTACAATAGGGGGTTCAATATATTATACTGGTACCACTTTGATGTGTAGTTTGAAATGTATATTTTTTTTATTTGGAGATGTATAAAAGATAAGGGACTTAAATTTACTATGGCAGGTAGGTCAAAAGACTATGGCCTATAAACATGATAAAAATGGCTAAACACAATTTTCCAACATGTTGAATACAAAACAAATACTAGTTACCACATCAACAATTTAAAAAGATATGATTTTTGAAATTTGAGGTGTACAATAGGGGGTTCAATATATTATAGTGGTACCACTTTGATGTGTAGTTTGAAATATATTTTTTTTTTATTTGGAGATGTATAAAAGATAAGGGACTTAAATTTACTATGGCAGGTAGGTCAAAAGACCATGGCCTATAAACATGATAAAAATGGCTAAACACAATTTTCCAACATGTTGAATACATGATTTTTGAAATTTGAGGTGTACAATAGGGAGTTCAATATATTATAGTGGTACCACTTTGATGTGTAGTTTGAAATATATATTTTCTTCTTATTTGGAGTTACCACATCAACAATTTAAAAAGATATGATTTTTGAAATTTGAGGTGTACAATAGGGGGTTCAATATATTATAGTGGTACCACTTTGATGTGTAGTTTGAAATATATATTTTTTTTTTATTTGGAGATGTATAAAAGATAAGGGACTTAAATTTACTATGGCAGGTAGGTTAAAAGACCATGGCCTATAAACATGATAAAAATGGCTAAACACAATTTTCCAACATGTTGATTACATGATTTTAGAAATTTGAGGTGTACAATAGGGGGTTCAATATATTATAGTGGTACCACTTTGTTGTGTAGTTTGAAATATATATTTTTTTTATTTGGAGATGTATAAAAGATAAGGGACTTAAATTTACTATGGCAGATAGGTCAAAAGACCATGGCCCATAAACATGATAAAAATGGCTAAACACAATTTTCCAACATGTTGAATACAAAACAAATACTAGTTACCACATCAACAATTTAAAAAGATATGATTTTTGAAATTTGAGGTGTACAATACAATATATCATGGAAAAATGTGGAGGGTCAAAGCTATTTTAGTTCCTTTACATAGTAATTATACCCCACTTAGACGTTCAAATTGAGAATTGAAATGGGAAATATGTCAAAGTGACAACAAACCAACCAAAGAGCAGACAATAGCCGAAGGCCAACAATGTGTCTAAAACGCAGCCAGAAAAGCATGCATCCAGAGGTTTTTCTCAGCTGACCCTTAATAAAATTGTGTACTAGTTCAATGAAAATAGACGTCACACTAAACTCCAAAACATATATATCAAATAAAATCAAAAAAAAACATACAAGACTAACAAATGCCATGGTAAAATAAACCACTACTTCAGCCTCCAATTTCAAAATGTCAACCTATTCTAACTCTTGTTCATAGCAACAATACGCCAGTACGAAGTTGATATGTATACAACTTATTAAAAATATGTTTGGTAAAATCTTACATAGCCATGATATTAAACCCCCTACCCATCGGGCCTTGGTATATTGCCCTTGTCCATTATACACCTTCAATTGAAAAAAAAATCTAGCTTTCTTACTCCTTTACATATCAATGATACTCCAATCAGTAGTTGGTATGCAATTACCATACAAGATAATATTTTTGGAAATTTTACTTAGCCATGGTATTTTGACCCCCGGCATGGTATACTAAACCCCTTCTGTAGTCCATCAATTAAAAGAATTACAGCTATGTTAACTCCTTTGCATAGTCAGTGTACTCAAAAAAGTAATTGATATGTATATATAGAAAAAATATTTGGAAAATCTAGTTTTATATAGCGATGGTATTTTGATCTCCACCCCTTTTTACAAAGGTATTTTGAACCCCCTACTAAACCCGCAACTTTCCACCTCTAAATATGTTGATTATTGTCTGCGTATCGTAAATATACCAACAAGTGTTGACATATCTAAATTTGGTAGAATCAACACATAGTTTTTCAAAAGTTAGAGAACAAACTATTACAAACCCTTCATCTGATGTCCATGGCGTTACACAGTCAAACAGAGAAAAAGTGCTTGTTAAAGCTTAGCTAACCCCGAAACAGTGATATATCAGAAAAATATAACATCAAAACAAAAAGAGCTTCCAAAAAAGCTATGTACTACGACAAAAATATCTGTCAGCAAGAAGTAAAAATTTAAGAACGTATTTGGTTATTAACATCATCGGCGTTTTAGGAGCGACCGAAGTTACCAAAGGGACATTCAAACTTATAAGTCCAATATAAACTGACAACGCTATGGCTAAAAACGAAAAAGACCGACACATGTTCCCCGTTTATTGTTGCTAAATGACTATCCAACCAAATGACAAATATGTTCTGGTATCACCAGCCCAGTAGTCAACATTTCGGTGTTGACATGAATATCAATAATGTGTTCATTTTTATAAATTTCCTGTATGCAAAACCTTGAAATTTTCGAAAAACTAAGGATTTTCTAATCCCTGGCATAGATTACCTTAGCCGTATTTGGCACAACTTTTTTTAAATTTTGAATCCTCAATGCTCTTCAACTTTGTACTTGTTTGGCATTATAAATATTTTGATATGAGCACCACTGATGAGTCTTACGTAGACGAAACGCGCGTCTGGCGTAATAAATTATACATCCAGGTACCTTTGATAACTGTACAAAAAAAATTGAAACCAACAGCAAGTGAAAGGAACAGTTACAATCATCAGATCGTTTGAAGAAGAGTTCTTTCTAATGTGTACTTCATGTCTATTTATTCTCTGCCGGTTATGTTTTTGAATTTTTGTCAAATTTTCGGAATCCTCTGGTTTTATCCATTTGAATGCCCTAAAAAAAATTCCCAATGAACCCCCATTTTTCTTTTTATAAATCTTTACATGTATAATTATAAGTCATTTGTAAATGTCTTATAAAATCTTATTTATTTTTTAATAGCTTTTGAGAATTTTAACTGGTTAATGATAAAGCTATGAAGAATCAAGAGAGAAAAATTTTCCCGCCAAAATTCCAATGGCTAATATCTCGAAAACAAGCACATTGACCACTATATTTTTCTGCTTTTTTGATTCCTCAATTAATCCCCTATATATACTAGTTTTAGGGAAAGTTATTTATTTTAAAACTGAGCAGCAAACATCCTTAATCTGGATAATTTATGACTGTTCATATTGGCTGACATTGTTGTTGAAACCAAACCATTGGAGTTACACTTTATCATTATATTTCGACCCAAAGCTTGATATAGCTTCATTACAAAATCTAAAATTTGATATCCATGTGTGATAAAGTACACAAAACAGCAAGAGCTGTATGACTAAAGGGGATATAAAAAGAAAAGCCAAGTTCACATCTGCATACAAAACAGACAATATTATGTTTAAGCCCACTTGTGTGTGTTTGGGTGAAGTTTGTATGATATAAGAATTTTGCAAATACAACCACACCAGTACAAAATATCAAAAGCTTGTCTCGTTACCATGGTAACACATTCCTCGTAATATCAAACTGTACAAAATGTAGATGTGTACATATTGATGTAGTTTAGTACGTGTAGTTTCGTATGAGACTTGCTTCTACCTGTCGGGTGTAATTTGCAGTAGGTCATATAGAATTTATTCAATAACATTAAGTCAATTATTGTTGTTTTAGTATATTGATCAATTCTATTTTCATACAAATTTATATTTCTACACTGCTTAATTTCACAAACATAGCACTCAAGACTTATAAGTTTCTGTCAAGAAAAGAATAAAACACAGTAATATGATATTAATCTTTAAAAAAGCTTACATTCCCAGGTTTACAAAATACCAAAAATTTTCTTATCCCAGGCTTAAATTAGCCGTATTTGGCACAATTTTTGGGAATTTTGGGTCCTTAGTGCTCTTAAACTTTATACTTGTTTATCTTTTAAACTTTTTTGAACTCATGAGCGTCACTTATAAGTCGTATTTAGATGAAACGTGCGCATGACGTATTAATTTTTAAGCCCGGTACCTTTGATAACTATAACCATATGAAATCAGTGTCACGACAGAAAGACAGAGGGTTAAGTAAGGTCTCTAAAAAGATTTTGAAGGTACTTATATAAGGTACAATAGTATTGTTTTACACTTTGTTCTTGAAATAATAGGAATATGAAGAATGATTGACAATGAAACACATTTCTACTTTCAACTAAACGACATAGAAAATAGTACATGCCAGCTCCAGACTTCAATTAAACTGATTGAAAAATTATGATTTCATCATATGAATATCAGGCACAATCCTTCCCATTAGGGGTTGAGTATCATACAATCATAACATATATAAGAAGAATATAACCCGTGTCATGCCAACAACTGTTTTTTTTTTAATAATTTAATAATTTGTCAAAACATAATTTTTAACATGCTTTTTTCAAAAATTAAGTAAAACGTAGGGGTCACCAGTCTTTTTTTCACGCTACAGATTCTCAGATTTTGTAAAAATTATGCATTGAAAATCAATTTTTTGGCGATAAAAAGAAAACAATCTGATTGAATTTTCAGATATAATGTGAGAAGATAGCTCTTATAACATGCTTTCACATAAGAAAAATAAAAAAATGGGGTCACCGAAATAGTTTTCTTGCTACTGGTTAAACAAGGTTAATTCAAAACACTTTATATTATAAAAATGACTTTAGCTGAGTTATCACCCCTTATTTGACAAAGTTTTTTAAAAAAAACGAGCGTAAATGAGAATTTTTTTATGATAAAACATAGTATTTTCTACATTTACGTCAAAAGTCTTACACATAAATTAAATACTACTCTAAAAATTTGCACATCTTATCAAAGTTCTAGACCAACGTTATATGCTACTTCAAAATCAAAGATGGATGAAGAGTCCCGAGCCACCTTAATGTCTTTTTAATTTTAAACAAATTATTACTTTGATGGAAAGTTGTCTCATTTGAACTCATGCACCATCTTCTTATATCTATAAATCTTTAAAAATTTCCCCTTATAAATAACTGCTTTCCAGTCCTCCAACTGAACGATCTAAATTTATAGATATAGAAAAGATATATACACATTTCTAACGTCAAAAGACATTTACATCTTATTTATTTGTGTTCTTAACATTTTTTAAGTACTCATTGAAGAAATGAATTTATAACAAGCGATACGGATTGTTATTTTGCACTAAGAAATGTTCGCGTATTTCTACGATCGGTTACAAGTCAAAAACGAAATTCAAATCTCTGTGGCAACAATACATCGGAATGCCCTCATGGTCATCGCGATGTAAAAGAGCGTCCACGCGGCGAGTTGATTGTGTTCATAGAGATATCGATTTACCAAAGGGAAAAATGTTTGATACAAAAAAAAAAAGAAGTGTTTTCCTTCTCAATATTTTTTCTATGTTAATAATAAATACATTTTCTGTTTGACAAGATTTATGATTTTCGTTGTAGTCCGAGGCTACTCAGTTGGTATCTTCAAAGTTCGGGACATCAGCATTTGTACATTTTAATTTGTTTGGACTATTTATTTTATCATTTGAATATTCATTGTAATTTGGAGCTATATTGGATTGGATTGTTTGAATGAATGTTTCTTTTAAGTAATGATATTTTTTGTCCATTTTGATATTACTAAGGTGGATATGGTATAGCAGTGTGACCAGTATATTAGAATATAATAGGTCGGTTGACTATTTGCAACTGCATTTAAATTCCGCCATTGCATCACCACACCACTTCAAATAGAGTTAGTCGGTTAAACCATGTGATTGAAAACAATAGACTGAACAGGTTGTTAACACGTTCAACTATCAATAAGGTCAAGCAACATTTTCGAAATGATAAGTTCATGTAAGCGATAATTTTGTTACAGTTATGAAATTTTAGTGATATTGATCCTAAAACATTAAACCGGTCATGGTATAAGTTTGTGAATTATGTTTGCAGTTTTCTTGACATGCATTGTGACGTGTCATCGTATTCATTTTATATTAGAAAAATATAGCAGTTATATTAGAAAAGTATCGCATTCATAAATTTTTGATATTAAAAAATTATCGCTATGATAAAAGACAAATATCGCATTGAAAAATATAGCAGTATCTTTGACTTATAGGTGATTCTGGCTCAGCAAACAATTGAATTTATCTCAATTGCATTCCACTGAATTTGCTACATGATATTTATAGAATGTGTACATCTACAAATGATAAATCGTGCATTTTTGTTTCATTTATTCAACAATTCAATTTTCTCGTTTAAATACACCTTGTTTGTTATTACATAAAATAATTCTTGGAAATTATATACCAGACGTATGTTGTGTTAAATGTCACCGTGTTTTAAGAAAAGAGTCATTACTTTATGCCGAGAAATCTGCCTTTCTTCGTACAAATGCTGACATTCGTCTGAAATTTCCCACCATGCAACTCGTTGATATAAGACAATATCGCTCGTTGATATAAGAAAAGTGTTTATTGAATCGCTTCTTCCATAGACTGAAATCGCTTGATTCCAATTTGTTTTTGCTTATTACAATATTCAATGCCCGTTTTATTATTATTGTAGCATAAGCTCATTTCAATTTTCGTGTGCTGCATTTTGATGATTTGATACATTTTCGACATCTAATTAAAAATAATTATGGGGACGTTTTATTCAAACTCTTTGCCCCATCCAATAAAAAAGTAAGTATTCAGTATCGCTTTTATTCATTAAACATTAGATTTACCTTTCCAAAACATCTAGTAAATAATAAAGGATACCGTGTTGCCATCATGACCTTCGACTTTTCATCTTATCCAATATTGTTTTCCGTAAGAAAAATGACCATCAATTCGAACCAGAGTTGGTCATATTGGTTCTTTTTTTTTTTTCGATCTTGTATCTTGCGACCTCACAGTATTCACAGAACGATCATCATGGCCCCTTATTAATGTACACTTGTGATATCTCTACACAAATACATAGGACATATTAACCTAACTTTCCAAAGTTCTTGTTTATTACCCTCTATTTAACTTAGTATCAAATTATCATGCCTGATACTCAATCCTCTGATTAAATGGTAATTTTGAAATTAATCTCATACATTATTAGGCCACTTTTAGAATCACTTGGCGGGACTATTCTTTGGATGGACATTTTCTTAAGACTGCTGATGACCTGACTCAATGTTCAAAGTGAAATCAAAAGTTATAAATTTGATGCACACGAAACACTCTTCTGCATTTAACTAAATCAGTAACCTTTAACTATAAACCCTCGAAAACATAAATATATATAGATACTGGAACTTAACAGGAGTTTTATGACTAACGAAACCTTAACACATAGTCCAATCCACCAAAATTCAACTTACCCTTTTAATAATTCCAATTTTTCGTTTTCATTCAACGGAGAATATACATGATATAAGAAGGCTATACCATAGATTATATCAGTACCAAATGCATTAGTAATTAAGCTGATGACACCCTCTGGGCGTTGCATTCATTTTTGCAATAACAATATTTATAGTTGAATTAATCTTTATGTTTTTTTATATATGCGATCACTGGATTAATATCATTAGCATAATTTTGAAATACTTTCGAGATTCAATATTTTTTGCAATTTCAGGTTTGAAATAATGTCTGTTATACTAATCTTACGTCTTTCAGTCAACATAAACTTTTAAGAATCTTGTTCACTTTCATTCCTTTTTTTTTTTTAATGACAGAAAATCCAGTAAAATTTGCCCGTTTAAATTGTTTCCATTTCGTCAAAATGAAGCCTTTTGAAATTAACTATTTGGTTTTGATGTTATTGAATGTGGAGAGGCTAACGGTTATATATAGTTGCTGCATCATTATGCTTTGGGTTTTGGTATAGATTTTGTATCATTTGAAACCATTTAACACTCCTGCTTGTTATATTAGTAACATAGAAGTTACACATCAGTGGGGAGGATATTTTTTTCAGTATAAAATTTGAATTTGTATGTTAATTCTCAGCTATCATTTAGGTTTGAATTTGATATATCCTTACCATCAAACGACAATTTTAACATTATCTATAAGAAATGAAATGTTTATGCCTTGACTATTTGTGAAAATTAGTATTCAGATTTCTAAACAAACTGATAGCGTTAAATAAAAATGTGTAAAGCTGATTTGTGGCATACTAGAAAGTGAATTTAAAATAAACCAGTTGATAAACATTGAAGTCAAAGAATGTTTAGTTTTACAGCAAACGGACACTTAGTTAATTCTGGGACATGTAAAACAGAGACAAAAGGTTTGAATGTAATTTAGATTTATTGAAAAAAAACGTGAAGATATATGTACCATCCTGCGGTCTGTTTGGGTTCCAATTGAAAATATGTCGTTGAAACGTCACATAGATTAGTGGGCGCTAAATGCACTTATTGTTTAATACGACATGAAAAGATAAACCTGAAAGTACACAAATAAAACAAACATATATAAACATAGACAATACGATGTACAAAGGAATATAACTCTAATTCAATTATTAAACAGTACATTATGGAATACGATAAACTGTCTCGGTTCCATAAGAATACAATTAAAGTGTATGTATTTGAAATGCATTAATACAAATAAACTCAATCAAATAACTAGACACGATTGATTGCTGCATTCTGTCTAATACTACAACGCTGATCACTCATCGATTTATGAATGGACTAATTTTGTAACAGTACTATAATGTTAACATATAATTGTGGAAATACAGGTTACTTAAATTAAAAAGACATACTGTTGTCAGGTCATTAAAGATTGCATATTTTGGCTTTAACATTGATTCACTGATAGGGTCTTTGCATCGGAACTAAACACATTTATTTCTAAAAAAACAGTTGTTGGCATGACACGGGTTATGTTCTTCTCATATATTTTATGATAGTATGATACTAAACCCCTAACGGGAGGGATTGTACCTGATATTCATATGATGAAGACATAATCTTTCAATCAGTTTAATTGAGGTCTGGAGCTGGCATGTCAGTTAACTGCTAGTAGTCTGTTGTTATTTATGTATTATTGTCATTTTATTTATTTTCTTTTGTTACATCTTTTGATATCAGACTCGGACTTCTCTTGAACTGAATTTTAATGTGCGTATTGTTATTCTTTTACTTTTCTACATTGGCTAGAGGTATAGGGGGAGGGTTGAGATCTCATAAACATGTTTAACCCCGCCGCAATTTTGCGCCTGTCCCAAGTCAGGAGCCTCTGGCCTTTGTTAGTCTTGTATGATTTTAAATTTTAGTTTCTTGTGTATAATTCGGAGTTTAGTATGACGTCCATTATCACTGTACTATTATGCATATTTTAGGGGCCAGCTGAAGGACACCTACGGGTGCGGGAATTCTCGCTACATTGAAGACCCATTAGTTGCCTTCGGCTGTTGTTTGCTCTATGGTCGGGTGGTTGTCGCTTTGACATATTCACCATTTCCTTTCTCAATTTTATTAAGGTGGCTCGGGACTCTTCAACCGATGTTGGATTTTGAAGTAGCATATAACGTTGGTCTAGAACTTTGATAAGATGTGCAAATGTTTAGAGTAGTATTTAATTGATGTGTAAGACTTTTGACGTAAATAAAGAAAATACTATGTTTTATCATAATTATGGCTGTAAAAAAACTTCTCATTTACGCTTAATATTCTTTTTAAACTTTATCAAATAAGGGGAGATAACTCAGCTAAAGTCGTTTTTATAATAGAAAGTGTTGTGAATTTACCTTTTTTAACCAGTAGCAAGAAAAAAGTAAAATCACAAAAATACTGAACTTAGAGGAAAATCAATTCGGAAAGTCCATAATCACATGGCACAATCAAATAAAAAAACGCATCAAAAACGAATGGACAAGAACTGTCATTTTCCTGACTTGGTACAGGCATTTTCAAATGTAGAAAATGGTGGATTAAACCTGGTTTAATAGCGCTAACCCTCTCACGTTGATGAGTCTCGTCAAACATGTCAAATTCCGTTATATTTACATTGATGCGTAAACTAAACAGACACAATAAATAAAATAGTCAAAATATGGGTACATCAGTCATCATCGTATAACAATTTTAAAAGGAACAATTTAACAGAACACAAAAACATCTATCTACAAACACATTCATCGATTTGAGTGTCTGACGTCAGAAAACTTTATACGTCACATAGATTTGTCGTTCAAACTATTTCGGTGACCCCATTTTTTTATTTTTATTTTCTCAAAGCATGTTATAAAAATTATCTTCTCACATTATTTCTGAAAATTCAATTAGAAAGCTTTCTTTTTATCACCAAAAAAAATATTTTTCATGCATAATCTATACAAAATCTGAGAATCTGTTGCGTGAAAATAAGTCTGGTGACCCCTACTTTTTATTAAATTTTTGAAAAAAAGCATGATGAAAATTATGTTTTGACAAATTATCAAAGAATTCTATCAAAGCTAATTAAGACGCTCCAGCCACCTTACCAGTACATATATTGAACTGAGAGCAAGGTTCATGAGAAGGAATTGAAAACAAATGGCCGTGTGTATACCCCAAAACTTTCTCTGATTAAAGACAAACATGCGACCATGGTCCAGTTGCTGTGAAATTATGATGAAATTTTATATTTTGGTAACATCATAAATAAATCAAAAGGGGCGAAAGATACCAGCACGTGGATTGTTTGCTTCAATATTTTACACAACACTTAAATTTGCTATGTATTTTCAATTTTGGTGATTAAAACACTTTGTCTTATAATCTTTCATCTGAAAATTTAAAAAATTATTTAAACAATTAATAAATAAAGTACGTTGATATTGATATACAGTGTATTTAAATATACATGATGATATATTTGTATAGTATCGAAGTTAATTCATATACACAGCAGGAATACTATTTATCTGTACCTACTACATCTACGATTATTGTTTCGAATTTTAATATCTTACCGTACAGTTAATACATAATTTTAAAATATATTATTCAAACTTCAACTCACTCATGCTAGAAATTAAACTCCCTGAAAATATTGAGAAAAACAAAACCTGAGATTACTGAGTTACTTGTTTGGATTTTTATTTTTCTGTTTTATTTTTGTTTGAATGCACGTTCATTGTTAGCGTCAATATTTTTATGTTTGCTGTGTATTTTCAATTTTGGTGATTAAATCACTTTGTTTAATATTTTATCATATGAGTGTTTGAAGATAGATTAAATAATAGATAAAGTATACAGATGCAGATGTTACTGTACGGCTGCATAAATTTGTATAATATAGATTAAATTAATTCATATACGCAGCAGAAAGAATATTTATTCTTACTTATTACAACTTCAATTATTGATTCAAATCTCAATATGCTACCATACAGCTTACACACAAAATATCAATATACGCAGCAGGATGAATAATAATCTTTACTTACCACACCTTCAAATATTATTTCTAATTTCAATAATTTACCATACAGTTTATACAAAAATAGCTTTTTTATTGTAGAACGCAATCAATAAACCAGCAGTTAATTTCAATTAACATATTTAAATTTTCAATGGCTTTCATTTCGAAAACAAGCACATATTAAATACCCTTTTTCTGCTTTTTAAATTCCTTTATTCAAATACTTTCAATTAAAAGCAGTCTTTTAAAAAGCTTGGGTTTTTTTTTTGAAAAAAGAGAAGTGAACGTCCTTTTATATTGTTGTACCAAGATAGTTTGTGTATTGTAGGATGTACAAACCTCTTGATAACTGGGAAAAACACATCGAATCGAATTGAGGACTGTTTGGCCGATATAAGTTCCTGGATGTGTGTAAACATGCTTAAACTGAACGAGGACAAAGCGGAACTGATGCTATTTGCTCCGAAAAACCGAGTGAAAGATTTGAAGGATTGCAATCTCACCTTTAAAGGAAACATCATTACAAGTTCTGAGTGAATTAAAAATTTGGGCGTTCATTTTGATAAGACT
Organism: Mytilus galloprovincialis; assembly: GCA_037788925.1. Taxonomy (NCBI): domain Eukaryota; kingdom Metazoa; phylum Mollusca; class Bivalvia; order Mytilida; family Mytilidae; genus Mytilus; species Mytilus galloprovincialis. The sequence continues at coordinate 22,377,611 of CM075338.1, read as the reverse complement.
CTGTCAATGCACCAACAAGTCAGTTCAGTTTCGAGAGCATGTTTTTATCAAATACGAAATATAGGCCGCATACGTCCGTACATCAACGAGGATGCATGTAAAACTCTGGTCAATTCGTTAATCATTTCTCGATTGGATTATGGCAACGCTTTACTCTATGGACTACCAGCTTACATGATTCAGAGACTACAAAGGGTTCAGAACACTGCTGTGCGAGTGATTACAAGAAAAAAGAAATACGAACACATTACTTCGACACTTGAGTCTCTTCACTGGCTGCCTGTGCAATACAGGGTGCAATACAAAATATTATTATATGTATTCAAGTCCGTGAAACACGAAGCGCCGTTATATCTTAGTGAACTTGTAAATTTATACAGGCCATCAAGATCATTAAGGTCTGAAAACAACTTAACACTCGTAACTCCTATTGTGCGAACCAAAACCTACGGCAATAGAAGATTTGATCAAGCAGCGGCCATCCTTTGGAATGCATTACCAAAAAAACTTCAAAATGCAAAGTCGGTGCCTGTATTCAAAAAGAACTTAAAAACTTACTTTTTTCGACAAGCATTTTTAATCCTTTAAATTCGTTTCTGTGATACATTGTGCCATAGACGTAAGCCTGCTTTGGATTTATCGAACCTTTCTTTTAACTGGAGATATGTTTCATTTATATTATGTACACTGTATGTTTTTTTTTAAGTAGCATACGTATTTTTCATTTCAGTAATTATATTTTTTACATGGTAATATTCCTTTTTCATCTTTTGAATACGTTTTCAAATATTTAACTTATATTTGATAATTTGTAATAGCAATCTTATTTTAGACTTTTTTTTTTTTTGTTTGGCTATTTATTTTACTAACTTTATTCAGTATATTTTTTTACTCGGTTTTTTTATTTTGATTCATTGATATATATATTCCACTTTTTTGAAAAAATTTCCACATTATTAATCCTTTTATCTAGAAAAGTTTTAACACTTAAATATTTATTTTGTGGGTTCATGTTTTATATTTTTATCACTGTCTGTGTGTATATTTCGTTTAACATGTGATGTAAAGCGCTTTGAGTAATATTGTTTTAGATTTAGCGCTATAGAAAAATTGTAATAAATAATAATGTAATCAACAAACCCAGCCGGTATCTTCGTTTAGTACATATTTAAATGGTGTTTTGAAATGCATATAGCTAAAAGTGAGACCTGAATCAGTAATTTTTTTAGATTTTGAATTTTCTAGATCTAACAGGGCCACGAGCCTAATATGAACACCTTTGGTGTGTAATTTTTATCTTTAGAATAAAAAATTAGAATATTATAATACACTTGATTGTAAATCCGTTTCGTTTTGCTATTAATAATAAACCAAATAACATTAAAAGGGTTAGTAAATTAAATGAGAACTGATTATACGTATTTTTGCATGGAATAATTATGATGATAGGATTCAATGCTTGTATCGTAATCAAAATGTAATGGTAAATTGATGGATAAAAAATTGATAAACCTTCATCTCAAAAATACGCAAATCTCTCCAAACAAAACAAAGGTCATGACCTCTAATTGCTATTTTCTATGTCGTTTAGTTGAATGTGGAAATGTGTTTCATTGTCAATCATTCTTCATATTTCAAGAACAAAATGTAAAACAGTACTACTGTACCTTATAGCAGTACCTTCAAAATATTTTTAGAGACCTTACTTAACCCTCCTCTGTCTTTCTGTCGTTACACTAAACTGATTTGATATGGATATAGTTATCAAAGGAATTGGGCTTAAAAATTAATACGCCAGGCGCGCGTTTCATCTAAATACGACTTATAAGTGACGCTCATGAGTTCAAAAAAGTTTAAAAGCTAAACAAGTATAACGTTTAAGAGCACTGAGGACCAAAAATTCCCAAAAACTGTGCCCAATACGGCTAATCTAAGCCTGGGATAAGAAAATTCTTGGTATTTTGTAAACCTGGGCATGTAAGCTTTTTTAAAGATTGATATCATATTACTGTATTTTGTTCTTTTCTTGACAGAAACTTGCAAGTCTTGAGTGCTATGTTTGTGAAATTAAGCAGTGTAGAAATCTGAATTTATATGAAAATAGAATTGATAAATATACTAAAACAACAATAATTGATTTAATGTTATTGAATAAATTCTATATGACCTACTGAAAATTACACCCGACAGGTTGAAGCAAGTCTCATACTAAACAACACGTACTAAACTACATCAATATGTACACATCTACATTTTGTACAGTTTGATATTACGAGGAATGTGTTACCATGGTAACGAGACAAGCTTTGACATTTTGTACTGGTGTGGTTGTATTTGCAAAATTCTTATATCATACAAACTGCACCCAAACACACACAAGTGGGCTTAAACATAATATTGTCTGTTTTGTATGCAGATGTGAACTTGCCTTTTCTTTTTAGATCCCTTTAGTCATACAGCTCTTGCTGTTTTGTGTACTTTATCACACATGGATATAAAATTTTAGATTGTGTAATGAAGCTATATCAAGCTTTGGGTCGTTATATACTAGTAATGATAAAGTGTAACTCCAATGGTTTGGTTTCAACCACAATGTCAGCTAATATGAACAGTCATAAATTATCCAGATTAAGGATGTTTGCTGCTCAGTTTCAAAATAAATAACTTTCCCTAAAACTAGTATATATTGATAGGGAATTAATTGAGGAATCAAAAAAGCAAAAAAAATATAGGGGTCAATGTGCTTGTTTTCAAGATATTAGCCATTGGAATTTTGGCGGGAAAATTTTTCTCTCTTGATTTTTCATAGCTTTATCATTAACCAGTTAAAAATTTCAAAAGCTATTAAAAAATAAATAAGATTTTTAAGACATTTACAAATGACTTGTAATTATACATGTAAAGATTTATAAAAAGAAAAATGGGGGTTCATTGGGAATTTTTTTATGGCATTCAAATGGATAAAACCAGAGGATTCCGAAAATTTGACAAAAATTCAAAAACATAACCGACAGAGAATAAATAAACATGAAGTACACATTAGAAAGAACTCTTCTTCAAACGATCTGATGATTGTAACTGTTCCTTTCACTTGCTGTTGGTTTCAAATTTTTTTGTACAGTTATCAAAGGTACCTGGATGTATAATTTATTACGCCAGACGCGCGTTTCGTCTACGCAAGACTCATCAGTGATGCTCATATCAAAATATGTATAATGCCAAACAAGTACAAAGTTGAAGAGCATTGAGGATTCAAAATTTAAAAAAGTTGTGCCAAATACGGCTAAGGTAATCTATGCCTGGGATTAGAAAATCCTTAGTTTTTCGAAAATTTCAAGGTTTCGTATACAGGAAATTTATAAAAATGAACACATTATTGATATTCATGTCAACACCGAAATGTTGACTACTGGGCTGGTGATACCAGAACATATTTGTCATTTGGTTGGATAGTCATTTAGCAACAATAAACGGGGAACATGTGTCGGTCTTTTTCGTTTTTAGCCATAGCGTTGTCAGTTTATATTGGACTTATAAGTTTGAATGTCCCTTTGGTAACTTCGGTCGCTCCTAAAACGCCGATGATGTCAATAATTATATATATACCAAATACGTTCTTAAATTTTTACTTCTTGCTGACAGATATTTTTGTCGTAGTACATAGCTTTTTTGAAAGCTCTTTTTGTTTTGATGTTATATTTTTCTGATATATCACTGTTTCGGGGTTAACTAAGCTTTAACAAGCACTTTTTCTCTGTTTGACTGTGTAACGCCATGGACATCAGATGAAGGGTTTGTAATAGTTTGTTCTCTAATTTTTGAAAAACTATGTGTTGATTCTACCAAATTTAGAAATGTCAACACCTGTTGGTATATTTACGATACGCAGACAATAATCAACATATTTAGAGGTGGAAAGTTGCGGGTTTAGTAGGCGGTTCAAAATACCTTTGTAAAAAGGGGTGGAGATCAAAATACCATGGCTATATGAAACTAGATTTTCCAAATATTTTTTCTATATATACATATCAATTACTTTTTTGAGTACACTGACTATGCAAAGGAGTTAACATAGCTGTAATCTTTTTAATTGATGGACTACAGTAGGGGTTTAGTATACCATGCCGGGGGTCAAAATACCATGGCTAAGTAAAATTTCCAAAAATATTATCTTGTATGGTAATTGTATACCAACTACTGATTGGAGTATCATTGATATGTAAAGGAGTAAGAAAGCTAGATTTTTTTTCAATTGAAGGTGTATAATGGACAAGGGCAATATACCAAGGCCCGATGGGTAGGGGGTTTAATATCATGGCTATGTAAGATTTTACCAAACATATTTTTAATAAGTTGTATACATATCAACTTCGTACTGGTGTATTGTTGCTATGAACAAGAGTTGGAATAGGTTGACATTTTGAAATTGGAGGCTGAAGTAGTGGTTTATTTTACCATGGCATTTGTTAGTCTTGTATGGTTTTTTTAATTTTATTTGATATATATGTTTTGGAGTTTAGTGTGACGTCTATTTTCATTGAACTAGTACACAATTTTATTAAGGGGTCGGCTGAGAAAAACCTCTGGATGCATGCTTTTCTGGCTGCGTTTTAGACACATTGGTGGCCTTCGGCTATTGTCTGCTCTTTGGTTGGTTTGTTGTCACTTTGACATATTTCCCATTTCAATTCTCAATTTGAACGTCTAAGTGGGGTATAATTACTATGTAAAGGAACTAAAATAGCTTTGACCCTCCACATTTTTCCATGATATATTGAACCCCCTATTGTACACCTCAAATTTCAAAAATCATATCTTTTTAAATTGTTGATGTGGTAACTAGTATTTGTTTTGTATTCAACATGTTGGAAAATTGTGTTTAGCCATTTTTATCATGTTTATAGGCCATGGTCTTTTGACCTACCTGCCATAGTAAATTTAAGTCCCTTATCTTTTATACATCTCCAAATAAAAAAAATATATATTTCAAACTACACATCAAAGTGGTACCACTATAATATATTGAACCCCCTATTGTACACCTCAAATTTCAAAAATCATGTATTCAACATGTTGGAAAATTGTGTTTAGCCATTTTTATCATGTTTATAGGCCATGGTCTTTTAACCTACCTGCCATAGTAAATTTAAGTCCCTTATCTTTTATACATCTCCAAATAAAAAAAATACATATTTCAAACTACACATCAAAGTGGTACCACTATAATATATTGAACCCCCTATTGTACACCTCAAATTTCAAAAATCATATCTTTTTAAATTGTTGATGTGGTAACTCCAAATAAGAAGAAAATATATATTTCAAACTACACATCAAAGTGGTACCACTATAATATATTGAACCCCCTATTGTACACCTTAAATTTCAAAAATCATGTATTCAACATGTTGGAAAATTGTGTTTAGCCATGTTTTATCATGTTTATAGGCCATGGTCTTTTGACCTACCTGCCATAGTAAATTTAAGTCCCTTATCTTTTATAAATCTCCAAATAAAAAAAATATATATTTCAAACTACACATCAAAGTGGTACCACTATAATATATTGAACCCCCTATTGTACACCTCAAATTTCAAAAATCATGTATTCAACATGTTGGAAAATTGTGTTTAGCCATTTTTATCATGTTTATAGGCCATGGTCTTTTGACCTACATGCCATAGTAAATTTAAGTCCCTTATCTTTTATACATCTCCAAATAAAAAAAATATATATTTCAAACTACACATCAAAGTGGTACCACTATAATATATTGAACCCCCTATTGTACACCTCAAATTTCAAAAATCATGTATTCAACATGTTGGAAAATTGTGTTTAGCCATTTTTATCATGTTTATAGGCCATGGTCTTTTGACCTACCTGCCATAGTAAATTTAAGTCCCTTACCTTTTATACATCTCCAAATAAAAAAAATATATATTTCAAACTACACTTCAAAGTTATACCACTATAATATATTGAACCCCCTATTGTACACCTCAAATTTCAAAAATCATATCATTTTAAATTGTTGATGTGGTAACTCCAAATAAGAAGAAAATATACATTTCAAACTACAATGTACACATCAAAGTGGTACCACTATAATATATTGAACCCCCTATTGTACACCTCAAATTTCAAAAATCATGTATTCAACATGTTGGAAAATTGTGTTTAGCCATTTTTATCATGTTTATAGGTCATGGTCTTTTGACCTACCTGCCATAGTAAATTTAAGTCCCTTATCTTTTATACATCTCCAAATAAAAAAAATATATATTTCAAACTACACATCAAAGTGGTACCACTATAATATATTGAACCCCCTATTGTACACCTCAAATTTCAAAAATCATATCTTTTTAAATTGTTGATGTGGTAACTAGTATTTGTTTTGTATTCAACATGTTGGAAAATTGTGTTTAGCCATTTTCATCATGTTTATAGGCCATGGTCTTTTGACCTACCTGCCATAGTAAATTAAAGTCCCTTATCTTTTATACATCTCCAAATAAAAAATATATATATTTCAAACTACACATCAAAGTGGTACCACTATAACAGATATATGGTACATATAAAGTATATTGGATAGACTATTTAACTAAGCTATGGTAATTTGAACCCTCACCCTTTTTACAATGGAAAATTCCCTTTATTTGTTAGGATTTCAATTAATAAATAAAGGCAACAGTAGTATACCGCTGTTCAAAACTCATAAATCCATGGACAAAAAACAAAATCGGGGTAACAAACTAAAACCGAGGGAAACGCATTAAATATAAGAGGAGAACAACGACATAACACTAAAATGTAACACACATAGACAAAATCCCACGAGAATAACAAATATAACATATATATATAACATCAAAACCAAATACATAAATTTGGGATAGACAAGTACCGCGACACGTCTTATCGCAATGTGAATTTACACTCAAAAATAAGAGAAAACAAACGGCACAACGTTATAATGTAATACACACAGAAACGAACTATAATATAACAATGGCCATATTCCTGACTTGGTACAGGGCATTTTTAAAGGAAAAAATGGTGGGTTGAACCTGGTTTTGTGGCATGCCAAACCTCGCACTTTTATGGCCATGTGAAATATAACATCAAAATGACAACACAGGACTACAATATAAATAAATTGGAAAACACAATTGACAAAGAATCACACGAACAACAGCCTACAAAAGGCAACAAGTTCCAAATTTTAATACGCCAGAAGTGTATTTTGTCCACACAAGACCTACGTGTGACGCCCAGATACAAAAGTTTGAAAGGCGAAACGAGTACAAAGTTGAACAGCATCGAGGACCAAAAGATCAAAAAGGTTGTGCCAAAAACGGCAAGGGTTTTCTGTTAGTTACCAGAAACTCCCTATAAGATTCTTACCATGGCGGTATTTTTACTCATGGATCAAAATTTCAGGGGGTTCAAAATACCAGTTAGTGTAAACATATTTTATTGATTTCATTCATGTTAAGCAATTTACACAACTTGGCATTTACATATTCATGCAAGTGTATAATTAATATGATCCAGAAACAAGCTGTTAGCTTATACTAATCCGTTTCCTAATTCAAATAAGAACATTTCATATTGTTATACTCAAGGAGTAGAATGTAAAGAATAACAATGTTTTACTAGATGGAAAACAAACTAAACATATAATAAGGGTTTTGAACACAAATTAAGAGAGAGAGAAAAATGAAATATCGGAAATACAATAATAAAGTGTATGCTTCTGAACGGACACAATTATTTTGATTTTGCCATTTGATTAGGGACTTTCCGTTTTGAATTTTTCTCGGAGTTCTGTATTTTTGTAATTTTACTTTTTAAGATATAGATATAACTTGTTGAACAAGATGTTTGCTACTGAGTATGAATGTGTGAACTGCCATGAATATTTCAATGCTTTGTTCGTAGTTGAGTTCGATGGAACCCCGTAAGCAAAATTTCTTACGACAAGATAATCATGTTATAAGAATGCTGTTCACGCATGATGTGAAATCGGGGACAGTGCAACAAGTAATGTGCTGTTGTTTCTATAGCACCACATAAACAAGAATAATGTGAAAAGGGTGATATTTGTAATCTTTGTTATTTTAGACCTACATATGCAATATATTTGTTTTGTTCACACATTGTTGTCAATAATATGAAATTGTATGGGACTTTCATACATATGAGGGGTTAGCTAGCTATAAAACCAGATTAAATCGACCATTTTCTACATAAGAAAATGCCTGTACCAAGTCAGGAACATGACAGTTGTTTCCATTCGTTTGATGTGTTTGAGCTTTTGATAAGGGACTTTCCGTTTTGACCTAGGAGTTTGTATTTTTTATATTTTACTATATGCAATATTTCATGTAAATCCAATCATAAATTTGAATAATTACAGCATTGATATTTGAACCACTAAAAATGTATCCACTACTGTATAATCTTGCGTAAGGAGTATGCATGTCATGCAGATCAAATCTCAATTTTTAACTCTAATATCTAGATAAATGAATCTGTTTCAACTTGTACCCGTATTAATGGCAAATAGTATACATGTTGCCGCAACAAGATATATGCAGTTTAGGAACATACTAATTGAGTTCTGGATATGGCATGTCAGTAACGGTTAGTAGTACTTTGTTGATTTATGTATCATTGTCATTTTGCTTAGTTTCTTTTGTTGCCTGTTTTTGACATCTGACTCGGACTTCTTTCAAACTGAGTTTTTGCTAGAGGTATAAGGGAGAATTGAAATCTCACAAAACATTGTTTACCCCACCTCAGTGTTGCGCCTGTTCAAAGTCAGAAGCCTCTGGCCTTTGTTAGACTTGTATGGTTTTTTCTTCAATTTTATTTCATTCATATTTTTCTAAGTTAAGTGCGACGTCCATTTTCACTGAACTAGTACACATTTTAATTAGGGGTGAGCTGAGGGCCGCCTCCGGATGCGGGATTTTCTTGCTGCGTTGAAGACCGCATGTGGACTTCGGCTGTTTTCTGTTCTTTGGTCGAGTTGTTATCTCTTTAACATGTTCCCTATTTCCATTCTCAGTTTTATGTTTAAAAAAGTTAGTGGAATACGGTCCGTTTGTCCTATTTACTATAAATAACAGACACGGGTAACAACATTGTGAACAGAACTTTTGTTAATATTAAATCGATTCACATTACTCTTCCTAGTTTTTTTATTTGCAAGATATCACAATATCACAAGAACTGGATTGTTTTACAGAAGTAGTTGATTTACCACGATATTAATTTGGTAGGTTCGTGTGCTATTACACAAAATCCAAGAAAATCACAAAAGTTCTTCTCTCTAGTTGAAAATGTGTCTTGAAATTTGTGCATGAATATGTATTAAAGGGAACCACGTTTTCATGATAAGCTTGTAGTGTGCTCAACTTTTTACAAAAACATTCATTATTGAAAGATGTAGAACTAGAAGCGTCCTAGAAACGGAATACATTTTATTATTGAATAACTAGTTTAAATTTGTTGTCTTCTATAATACAAATTTTTATTTTTTTGCAAAGCTATCTGTTTTAATTAAGTTAATTTTTTGTTTTAGTTTTTTTTGGTTAATCCGTTTTATTTTGTGTTGAAACGTGTTTTTTAGTTTTACTCTTAACCAGGTTATTGGTTGAATTCAACCTCAAACATGTTGGAAGAAAATAAAACACGCCTTTAAATATATAGCATGTATTGTATATATATTATTTCTGAGAAAAAAAATAGATCTTCTAAGACGTAACGTTCACTCATGATATTTCACATATTTATATAATCCATTCCCATCAAGCAAACTAAACCTTAAATTTAAATGTGAAAAAAACTGAGACGCCTCTGAACATATAAATCAGATAAAATGTACACCGAAGCCGATCAAGGTCTGCTTCATCAGCACGACAGATAAAATGGAATCTTCCTATGAAGCTTCTATACGTATCGACCAGCCAATGAAATAACGACATCGCAAGTGGAATGTTCAACGTATCCGATGTAACCCAAAGACAGAATTCTCCCATTTTAATTTAATCAAAACACTGATAGAGTCACCGGTTCAGAATTAAAAGATACTAATAAGGTCTGTCCACTTTTCGTGGAAAAACCTTTTGTTTTTCTTCAGATTAATTTTTTTTTCTTCTGCCGTCTGAGATGTTTTTTTTGTTTTACAACATATCGAATGGATGTTTAGCCAATGATGTTGTACAGTAATGGGGGTTTCAAAACTCACCCTGTGTGACCGAACACTTTTTCTTATAGGAGTTATCTCCCCGCGTCCACCTTTTCTTGTTATCGCTATATCTCTTAAACGGTAAAAGATTAAACTAAACTGTTTTCACCAAATTGTTCGTCTACTCTTAAGAATGATTTGATTAATTTTGACTGGAGTGATCGGAAGACATCTTATGGGAGTTATTTCCCTTTGAAAATTTAAGATAGGCGATATGTTGGATAAATTCATACGGTATAAGTCGTAGAGGCCTACAGTCTTTTCATATAAAGTCCTTGGTCCATTTGAAGGAAATTGATGTCAAGGTCAAAGGTCAAGGTCATGTTATTGAATTTTGCTTGTTATCGTTATTCAAAAGAAACTGTTACAGTTAATGATATAATGAGTTTGCCAAATAACTGTTTACAATAAGGCACAACTTCAACCTATTTCAGTTAAAGTGTTTTGGTTAACCCTTATAGGAATGTTCTCCCCTTATGTATTTGAAATCATTATATCTCCACAACCATACATTCAAGTGATTGACCTCGGGTCTTCCGATTTGAGTTCACTGACCTATTACCTTGAAATTGAGATCAAGGTCGAAGGTCAAGGTCATATTCTAAATTTAAAATTTTGCGTGTTATCTTTATTCAAAAGAAACTGTAACAGTTAATGATATGATGCGTTTGCCAAATATCTGTTTACGATAGGGGCAACTTCAATCTGTATAAGTCAAAGTGTATCGGTCAACACTATATAAGTCGAGGATTATGCCAGGCAATGGGCTAAGCGCGAGAAGGAAGACGTATACACTCTTTCCGAATGGATTAAGGCAGTGAGGTCGTTGATACAAATCAGAATTAAGAAACTGAATGGGTCCATCAATGCCCATGCTACGTCAATCTTTAAAGACCCAAATGTTGCAAAAGACCTATCCGACCTCCATGACAAATATGTTGTTGTCCCCGCAGATAAAGCCCCAAATAACATCGTTTTTGTGTGTAAAAGTCATTACATTAACTGCTTGATAAACGAATTAGGTATTGACAATTCACTTGGAAACTCAACATATACCCTCACGACGAAGAAGAAATCCTGGATAATCATAAGTCTGTTCTTTGTTCCTTTGGAATTTCAATCAAAGATGAAGAACTGGATCTTCCATCACTGTATTGGATACCTAAACTACATAAGTGTCCTTACAAACAACGGTATATTGCTATGTCTTCTAAGTGCTCCAAACCTCTTTCTAAATTATTAATATCTATTTTATCAGCAATCAAAGACGGGCTTCAAAGTTATTGTGAAACTGCCTATTCTAGAGGTGGCGTGAATCAGATGTGGATACTTAAAAATTCCAAAGATCTTTTAGAGTACATACAATCTAACTCTCTTTCATCTTGTAACAGTATTAAAACATTTGATACTCTTTACACAAGTATTCGTCATTCCAAACTAAAAGACAAATTGAAAGAGTTGGTATTACTTTGCTTCATAAAAAAGAATGGCCAACGTAGATACAAGTATCTTGTCTTAGAGAGGGATAAATCCTACTTTGTAAAGAATCACTCTGATTCAAACAAAAAATTTTCTGAAACTGATATTATCAAGATGCTTGATTTCTTGATTGACAACATATTTGTTACGTTCGGAGGACGTGTTTTTCAACAGACTGTCGGCATTCCAATGGGAACAAACTGTGCCCCTCTACTTGCCGACTTGTTTCTTTATTATTATGAGGCTGACTTCATGTAAGAACTTCTTAGGAAGAAAGATATCTTCATATCTTGACTTACATCTAGAAATTGACAATGAGGGTCGGTTGAAAACAAAACTTTACGACAAAAGAGATGATTTCAGCTTTCCAATTGTGAACTTTCCATTTCTAAGTAACAACATTCTAGCAGCACCTGCATACGGGGTACATATTTCCCAATTGATACGATATTCCCGTGCTTGCATTTCCTATCATGATTTTCTTGATAGAGGGTTGCTGCTCACAAGCTATTAAACCAAGAGTTCCAAATGGTGAAGTTGAAATCATCCCTTCGTAAATTTTACGGACACCATCACGAGTTGGTTGACCGTTATGGAATAACCGTTTCACAAATGATATCGGATATGTTCCTTACGTCGTAACTACAATTCCCTTCCCTTTCATGAATGTGACCTACCGAGTTAGACTATTTACCGGATTTGTAATCGCATAAGCAACACGACGGGTGCCACATGTGGAGCAGGATCTGCTTATCCTTCCGGAGCACCTGAGATCACCCCTAATTGTTGGTGGGGTTCGTGTTGTTTATTCTTTAGTTTTCTATGTTGTGTCATGTTTACTATTGTTTTTATTTTTTTCATTTCATTTTTAGCCATGGCGTTGTCAGTTTGTTTTAGATTTATAAGTTTGACTGTCTCTTTGGTATCTTTCGTCCCTCTTTTATAAGAGTTTTCTCCCCTTATGTTTTTGAAATCAGTATTACTCCACAATCATGCAAGTGATTGACCAGGGTTCTTCCGATTTGAGATCACTGACCAATGACCTTCAAAATGAGGTCAAGATCAAAGGTCAAATTGACGTTCTAGATTTTGACCTTAGCCAAAATTTCTTACTGGTTTGTTATAAAATAATTAAATCTTCATTTGGTTGTAAACATTTCATCATTTATCAGGTCAACTTGAAATACCGTATGTAACAGGAAGTAGCCTATTTCAAACTAAACCTATGAAAAAAGTTTGTCGTAGCATATTATATTAATCGTTGTTTTAAAATTTCATTCGTATCATCACTATATCTCTAAAACCCTAAAATATTTTAACAAACTGTTTTCACCAAATTGTTTGTCTACTCTTAAGAATGATTTGTTTTATTATGACTAGAGAGATCGGAAGACATCTTATGGGAGTTATTTCCCTATGAAAATTTAAGATAGGCAATATGTTGGATAAATTCATACGTTATAAGTCGTAGAGGCCTACAGTCTTTTCAAAATTGAGGTCAAGGTCAATTTGACGTTCTAGATTTTGACCTTTGCTAAAAATTCTTTCTGGTTTATTATAAAACAATTAAGTCTTCTGCATAAACCTATTTATCTTATTTGTTTCATATCAGTTTGATTTACCACATTACATCAACACGGAGTAACATTTTCTAACATCATGTTTTTAATTTCTTTCTCATTATCGAGGTGGAAAGACCTTCAATTGTTCTCTGAAGAATTGGTTTTTAATTTTAACTGTATTGCACGTATATGAATACCTTGATACGTATACATCTAAATAACTCAGTTCTGCAACACCTCTATTGGTATTAAGATACTTGTACTTGTACATTATATCATTATTGTTTATGATATTCTCGTATTCTTGTATTTGATTTTGCAATGTGCTTTGTCTATATGCCTTTTGGTTTTATTTTAAAAAAACTTATTTGTTGCTCGTTTTTCATTTTTCCTATGTGCTGTGTCTATATATATTTTTGATGTTTCTTCGTAACACACATGACGTGGCTCTGAACTTATACATCCCGTCATTTCGTTTTTGTTCTATGATTAATTTGTGTATTCTTGTCTTCAAGTTTTACTTATATTGATGGTATGTGTGACATTTTGTGCTTCTTTGTTACATGTTTGTATGTGTTTCTAAGAGATTAGGATTATAACACAATGTCGTCTGCTGTATTATTGACATTTTTACCTATAATGTCTGTCTGTTTTTTCACGCATCGTTGTCAATATAATGGAATTTGATGCGACTATCATACAAGTGATAAGTTCAGCTAGCTATGAAACCAGGTTCAATACACCATTTTCTGCATAAAAAAATGCCTGTACCAAGTCAAAAATATGTCAGTTGTTATCCATTCGTTTCATGTGTTTGAGTTTTTGATTTTCCCATTTGATTTAGGACTTTTCGTTATTAATTTTCCTCGAAGTTCAGTATTTTTGTGAGTTTTCTTTTTTCTTATTAGCAGCCACCCTGTATCCTTTATCTCAAACGTGATGGGGTAGATACGTTCAACATATTTACTAAAATATGATTTGTTTAGTAAGAGAAAACTATATATAAAGCGGCAAGTGAAGTTAATGTAAACTTCTGGTTTTTTCTTACTAAAAACTCTTGTATGAAGTCAGCTTCGTATGAAAAAAGAACAAGTCGGCAATAATAGTTATTTAAGGTAGTGGTTTGAAAAATTCAAAATCGTGTAAACAGGAAATTTATGAAAACGACCATATAACTGATACCCATGTTAACAACAAAGGCTGAATACTAGAAGGGTGATACCTTGAGCACGAAACGTCCACCAGCAGTGGCATCGACCCAGTTGTGTAAATAGTTATAAAGGTACCAGGGTTATAATTCAATACAATAGACGCGCGTTTCGTCTTCATGAGACACATCAGTGACGATCAGATCAAAATAGTTATAAAGTTAAACAATTATAAATTTGTTGAGAACTGAGGACCCAATTTTCAATACGGATAAGGTAAACTATGTCTGGGTGAAGAAAATTCTAAGTATCTTGAAAGGTTTATACTTTTGTAAACAGTGAATTTGAAAAACGAATGACCATATAATTGATATTCATGTCAACTTCGAAGTGCTGACTACTTGGCAGTGATACCCTTGGGAACGAAACGTCCACTAGCAGTGACATCGACCCAGTTAAGTAAATAGTTAACAGAGGTACCAGGTTATAATTCAAAACGTCAGATGCGCGTTTCGTCAACATAAAACTCATCAGTGACGCTCAGATCAAAATAGTTACAAAGTACAGTAAGAGGATCACAGTTGAATCCCATTGGAATGTCAAACAAGTCGGCACAAAGAGGGGCACAATTGGTTCTCATGGGGATGTCGATTATTTGTTGAAAAAAAACGTACTCCAGAGGTAACACATATTTTGTAAATAAAGAAATCAATCGACTTGATGGTGACAGATTATCATACCTTTTGGTAAAGTAAGTTTTTTTTATCTATATTGATAGTACATGCTATTACAGGTTTAACAGTGTTGAGTTTTACAGTACATGCAATTAGACAACAGACAGGCTTTATTAGATATTGATTTTAAGTTAAATATAGGACAGAGTCTATCGGAATTCACAGATATAATTATCATAAGATAGTTCGCAGCCATTTTGCGACTGCATCCACCAAAATCCAACAGCTATTCTCGTGCATCTTCCCAAATCTGGTGTTGGATTACCAGAATGCCAATTATCATATTGATTTGATGTTGTCGTATTTCCAGATGGCCATTTTAACTGTGCATCACCATTTGAATATAATCCTATCCACCGAGGAATTACTACAAAAAAAGTTATGAATATCAATGTAAGCGAGATAAAAGATTCCAGAGAGACATTCAAACTCGTAAATCAAAAATAAACTGATGACGCCATGGTTAAAAAAGAAACGACTAGCAGACAAAGAATAGTACATAAGACACAACATAGGGAACTAAAGACTAAGCTAAAGGAAACCCACAAAAAACTTCGGTGATCTAAGGTGCTCCGGCAAAGTAAGCAGATTCTGTTTCATATGTGGCACCAGTCGTGTTGCTAATATTATTGCAAACCCGAAAAAAAAGTCTAATTCGGTAGATCACATTCGTGAAAAGGAAACATGATGATAGTTTCGACATAAAGAACATATCCGATATCCTTTGTGTTTCATTTTCTTTTTTGTTTGTTTATTGTATGTATATATTTATTATTGAATATGGATTTCTGGTATTTGGCGTATATATGATATATTTTTAGCAATCAAAATGTTGTAAAATCAGTCCTGATGTCTCGAGCTCGCATGAACTATTTTTTCTTTGATTTACAAATATCATATTTCACAATTGAAGAACAGCTACCATGATAGAGGGGAAAACATGAAAATAATGTTATAAAACTGTCAAAGACTTAACATGCGGAAAAGCAGGGAGATCATTTTGAATATCTTTATTCAAAAGATATAAACATATATTGGCTCCAGGATACACAATTTGTAAAACAAGATGAAGTACTAGATAAAAAAAACACAATGGAAAAGCCATACATGAAGTTAAAAAAGATGGAGATGGCAATCTCATGAGATTGTATCTTAATATTGAAGACAAGAGATTTACTCTGATAAATGTTTAATGGCCAACTATTGATACTCCCTGTTTCTATGGCAAATTAACAGAAATTATAGATTTCTTTGGAAATAAGCTTTGTATTATTTAATTATTCAAAATTCCATCCTTGATATCCATCACTATATAAATATAAACAATCTAAGATCTATAGAGAAACTTTTAGAAAATAAAGAATATAAGAATCTTGTCGACCCATTTGAAGAAATATACCCTAATCCTAAACGATTAACAGGGAGGAGGAAAAATCTGTTAAAACAATCCAGTTTCTTTTTTTTTTTTTTTTTTATTTCTGAAAGCCTTATACATGACATTTGTAGAGTAAACAATGATAAAAGCTACAAGTCAGATCATTCCTCAGAGAAATTGATTTTAGAAGCAAATGAATTTATAAAAGGCAGAGGAATCTGGAAGTTTAATAGCTCTCTCCTTCAAGATTCTGAATGTGTAAAATTAATAAAACAACAAATTACTAACACAGTTGAGCAATAGTAAATGCCAGTGCTTTTGTGGGATTTATACTTTAGATAATCAATTTGCAATAAATGACAATTTGGGGATTCTTCTCCTTGAGATTATAGAGGTACGACTATTCCTTATTCGACATTTTAAATGAGAGAAAGGATACAACATGAAATCCAGGTGAGTGAGGTAGAAGATTTATTTTTAAATAAGGTAATTACAGAGGACGATCTTGATGAATTAGAAGCCGAAAAATGTCAACTTGGAATTTAAGTACAGAAAAGGGTTGAAAGTCAATATGTAAAACCAGGAACCAAATGGATTCAAGAAGGAGGGGGGCCAACTCTTTTTTGGTAATTTAGATACACAAAACGTTGTCAATAAGGCTATTGAAAAACTAGTAATTGATGAAAATACTGTAAAAGAAAATCAAACAGAAATCTTAAAGTCATAAGAAACGAGTGACCGGTGAAAAATAATGTTCTTCCAATTCTTGAACAAATGCATACAAACATCATGAACTTAGTCTTCTGTGCACGATTTTTTCATTTTTTTCTCAGAAATTTCGTATAATCGTTAGGTTTTTTTTCAATCGGTCAGTGTTGTTGTGAAAATATGGCAGGTAATTAAAGTACGTGTTTTAAAGCCGAAGTTTAACGATTGTCACCTGTTTGTCAACTGTCAACAATCAACAAAAAGTCAACAAAAAAACATGGAAATTTGGCACGTGTTCAACATGTAAATTCAGAAAATAGTTTATTTTAAGGACATCCATGCGTATTGCGATCACCGGATTTTTACGAGATCGGTCACACTGAGGTCACTTTGCATACGGAAAATATGTCGGGGGAATTGCTTCCTGGAAGGAAGCAATTAAAATAAAGTAAACTTCTTCTAAATATGAATAAATTAAAGAATGTTCTTCAGAAAAAAGTATATGTACAATGGAGATCACTTCTAACCTCTCATTAAATCTGTCAGGAGAACTGTTCTAGAACAGTACGTAGAACTGTCAGCCTGACACCTTTTAGTCAGTTCTAGGTTAGAACTGTTCTAGCTAGAACTGACTTGGTCAGTTCTACCTATAACTGATTTGGACAGTTCTACCTAGAACTGATCCTGACAGTTCTACCCTAGAACTGATCCTGACAGTTCTAGCTAGAACTGACCAGATATTTGGTCAGTTCTACTTCTAGAACAGTTCTACGGTTAGAATTGATTTCTAATTCTACGGCTAGAATTGATTTTTATAAATTCTACGGCCAGAATTGATTTATAAATTCTACGGCTAAAATTGATTTATAAATTCTACGGCTAAAATTGATTTATAAATTCTACGGCTAAAATTGATTTTTATAAATTTTACGGCCAGAATTGATTTATAAATTCTACGGCTAAAATTGATTTATAAATTCTGCGGCTAAAATTGATTTAGATAAATTCTACGGCTAGAGTTGATTTATAAGTTTTAAGAACACTTTGCCTTAATATAAAGGGTTGGGTAAAAAGCGATTTAAATTATATAGAGTTTTGCTATTTTGCCGGTTTTATTTCAGATTTATAATCGGCAAGACTTAGGCAGCAACCATTTGATTTTCTGGGGGAGGGGGGGCTATGTTTTTTTTCCCAGTTTTTGGTGAAAAAAAATAATTTGTTTTGGACCGTGAGTAAAAAAAATTGTTTGTTTCATCCTCAGCTGCCACTATATGTAATGCTAAAAATTGTTTTCGGTTTGAAGCTAAAAAAATAGATTGTTCTTCGCCGAAGTCGGGAAAAAAAATGTGTACAGAAAAAAAACCCATAGCCGCCCCCCCCCCCCCCCCCTGAAAATCAAATGGTTGCTGCCTTAGAGAACATGTTTAATCTGTTAACACCGCCATATTCTGCATGCATGTGTCTGTTCCAAGTCAGGAGCATGTAATTCAGTGATTTTCTTTTTTTTTTGTTGATTTTGTTGATGTGTTACATAAATTTTTGTTTTTCTCTCAATTTTTGTACATAAATTAGGCCGTTAGTATTAGGGAGGGGGGCATTATTATTTGAATTGTTTAACATTTGTTATTCCGGGAGTCAGGATGGCTGATTATCACATAACAAAATTATCGGACCTCAATAACCAATATAATATCTGTTTACGAGTAGTTTGCATACCTCGGACGACCTGTTTAACAAAAATCTTTTGACCGCATCAATCTCAACTGCCTTTATTTGCTTTTTCTTTCTGCAAATCTATATAGCTGCACAGTACTTCACTTTTAATTTTAGGTCGAGAGGGACTGTAATATACAAGTAACAGCAATTTTGGAAAAAAAATGTACTTGTTCACATCAATTTATAGTGCCAGCATGCAGGGGAAGCTAGATCCAGGCTGGGGGTCGAACTATATGCTCCCATTCATATGCATTGATGTTAAAAAAAAGTGAGGTTCCAACCCCTGGACCCCCTCCCCTTGATCCTCCAATGAGCATGTTCTTGTTTTATTCAAAATATTGAATCATAAACAAATATCAGTAGTTTTTATACTTCAGACTGAGTCGTGTAATAAACTCTTTTGACTGCCTCAACCAAAACTTACCATATTTCCTTTTTATTATGTAAATCTATATAGCTGCACAGCAATTCAGTTATAATTTTAGTTCGAGAGGGACTGTAGTATATAAATAACTGCAATATTGGAAATCAATGACCAATTGAGGGTGCCAACATTTCCTATTTTTATTCAAAATATCGCATTAGAAACAAATATCAGTAGTTTGCATACCTCAGACTGACTCATGTTACACAATTATTTGTCTGTATCAATCAAAACTGACCATATTTGACAGCATCAACCAAAACTGACCATATTTGACCACATCAACCAAAACTGACCATATTTGCTCTTATTTATACAACTCATATAGTCGCATAGTTAATCTGTAATATTTTTATGTAAGGATGGAGTGTATAATCATTATAATACAAATGATCTATATTATAGGGTTATTGCATGAATATTGGGGATATTGTTCCGAGTAGAATTTTATATTGCGCGTGCTTATATTTTTATATCAGGATGGATTGTTCAATATAGACATGATAAAGGAAAGCAACATTGGAAAACAAAATTATGCTCGCATCAGTTTAAAGTGCCAGCATGTCCTCTTTTTAATCAAAATTTTGAATCGTAAACTAATTTCAGTAGTTTTGATATCTCAGACTGACTCATGGATATAACAAAATTATTTGTCCGCATCAACCAAAACCATGAAAACTGACCATATTTGACCGCATCAACCAAAACTGACCATATGTGACAGCATCAACCAAAACTGACCATATTTACACTTTATAATGAAATCTTAATATATAGATAATTTAGCTGATCTGTAACAATAACATCTTCATGCCTTATATATCATGTACTGTAGTACGCCGCTAGATTAAAACTGACGTGGAAAGGTAACACATGCCCACCGAAAGCTCTTTTAATGAGAGCCCAGGTGGTCGTGTGGTCTAGCGGGACGGCTGCAGTGCTGGCGATTTGGTGTCACGATATCACAGTAGCATGGGTTCGAATCCCGGCGAGGGAAGAACCAAAAATTTGCGAAAGCAAATTTACAGATCTAACATTGTTGGGTTGATGTTTAGACGAGTTGTATATACATTATGTACACAGCCATGTATCACCATCATTAATGGCGATCCGATGGATACATCTGTTGTAGGGTTGTCACTGACTCAGACGTACTTATGAATATAATTATTTTCTGTGACTGTATCTTACATTAATTTGTAGGATCCTTTACTCTAGATAATTTAGCTGATCTGTAACAATAACATCTTCATGCCTTATATATCATGTACTGTAGTACGCCGCTAGATTAAAACTGACGTGGAAAGGTAACACATGCCCACCGAAAGCTCTTTTAATGAGAGCCCAGGTGGTCGTGTGGTCTAGCGGGACGGCTGCAGTGCAGGCGATTTGGTGTCACGATATCACAGTAGCATGGGTTCGAATCCCGGCGAGGGAAGAACCAAAAATTTGCGAAAGCAAATTTACAGATCTAACATTGTTGGGTTGATGTTTAGACGAGTTATATATATATATATATATATATATATATATATATATAGCCGCATAGTAAATCACTTATACATTTAGTTACATATCACGATTGATTGTATAATTCAAATGACAGCAATATTGTAACACATTGGCTAAAAAAAAAAATTCACATCAATTTAGAGTACCAGCAATTTTCTGCAAGTCCTCTTTTTATTCAAAATATTGAATTGTAAACAAATTTCAGTAGTTTCGATATACATGTATCAGACTGAGTCGTTTTAACAAAATTATTTAACCATATCAACATGATCAACCAAAACTGAACTTATTTACACTTAACATGTAAATATATATGGCCTCATTGTAAACCAATAATATTTCTATATCAGGACGGATCGTATGATAAAAATGACATCAACTTTGGAACACAATACACCTATATTGCTAATCCTGGCTGACCCGGCCTCTTGAACTTTTGAAGCATACAACAATCACTTTTCCATTGTGGCGTCAAATATTTTGTTTTATGATGTCAAATTTTTACGGGAACCTGTGCGATATCCAGTAATGGCAGACAAATAGCGATAAGGTGTATTTATACCATATCTAAAAATTTAGCGCACCCTTATTTTCTCTCTGTATCCATAATAATGAACCGTCACTAAAGTGACTTTTTAAGTCAGTTAGTTTGTGATGGTTTTTTTTAAACAAAACTATTTTATGGCATCATCCAACACTCACATGACTGATTCATATACTTTATTTTAAAATAAAAAGTACATGTATGGGAAGTTCTCTTCTTGGAATAGAAAACTGTTAATATAATTTGAAGACAAATGGAAGAAGGTAAAGAAAAATGCATGATTTTGTTTGTAGCCGAACGTCCAGTTGCAAATGCTTCATTCATGTTCAGATGAGTATATTTTTCTGAGTTTCAGACTCCCAGATATCATTTATAATCGTTATGGATAAGTCTGGCTAAAATTGACGAGATGGTGCAAATGTATATAGTTTTTTTACGTTATAATACAACACTTTAATTATCATTAATATCCCATAATTCATCCACTGTACAATTTTCGTATGAACATTTGTCAAAACAGAATCTTAAATGAATGAAAATCCAAGGCAAACAAGGTAAATTACGATTACAATTCCATGAATTAAATGCAGAGATATATTAATGACAGTATGAAGAGACTGTTAAAAACGGGGAACGAAGAAACGTAAACAATGATGTTTCCTATGCAATCTTATAAAAATATTTCTCCGATGAGTTGGATAACCTCCTATTCACTTCGATATTTGTACATGTAACGTATGATCAGAAAGAAATATAGAAAATCTGCTATTATATAGCAAAGTAATTGGAAGCGATTTATTTCTTCTAAATTCTAAAGTGCCCTTACTTCAGTGACGTCAGTTTAGAACTGTTCTACAGTCCTGACTGATTTAGTCAGTTCTGCTGACAGTTCTACGGTTAGAACTGATTTGGACAGTTCTACCTAGAACTGATTTAGACAGTTCTACCCTAGAACTGATCCTAACAGTTCTACCTAGAACTGATTTAGTCAGTTCTACCTAGAACTGATTCTGACAGTTCTACTTAAAACAGTTCAAGGGTAGAACTGTTCTAGGTAGAACTGTTCTAGGACAGGTTAGAACAGTTCTATGACAGTTCTCCTGACAGTTCTTATGAGAGGTTAGAAGTGATCTCCACTGTACTATTCATTGAGTTATAAAAAAACATATGCATTATTTTTTTTAATTTGAGGTTTCTTATGACTTTAAAATAATCCAAATAATTTATGAGAAACTCATAACTCAAACGAAACCTTAGAAATTATCATTTCCTTTACTAAATAAGCCTAAGATTTGAAAAAGATAAAAAAAAAAAAAGTCCTGGGTCAGATGGTTTTACTGGAGAATTTTTTTACTACGTATTTTGAAGACAGACATTGACAAGTTTGTCTTGTGGTCAATCAATAATTCATATCAAATATGGAAAAGTTTGACATAATGATGCACGGAGTTATCATATTTATTCCAAAAAAAAGGCAAATCAAACCACTTTTGGTCTCCTAAGGTTAAATCTTCTTGGGTTAGAAATAAAGGCAACAGAAGTATACCGCTGTTCAAACTCATAAATCCATGGACAAAAAACAAAATCGGGGTAACAAACTTAAACTGAGGGAAACGCATTCAATATAAGAGGAGAACAACGACACAATACTACAATGTAACACACACAGAAACAGACCAAGCAACAGACAAAATCCCACGAGAAAAACAAATATAACATCAAAACCAAAAACATGAATTTGGGATAGACAAGTACCGTGACACGTCTTATCGCAATATGAATTTACACTAAAAAATAAGAGAAAACAAACGACGCAACGTTAAAATCATACAAGCCAAATCTAAATAGATACGATTATTAACCTCCACATAAAATATAAATTTTACAGTGTTGTCTTATTTTTTAATCATTTAAAAAGAAAAAAAAATGTGTAATAACTTGTTTCATCCCTGGAAAACTATGTCAAAACTCAGACGTTCATTTTATTTTGATGAAGTCATTACGGCATCTATATGGAATGACGAGCATATTAAAATTGATAATGTCATTTACTTTATAAACTGGGCACATAATGTCGTATGGACTGTTAATGATATGAAAATGAACATTGAAATAAATTAACATATTAATGCATAATTTCAAACCCATGTTATCACATGTGCTTGGGAATGATAAGCAGATTCTGTTCCACATGTGGAAACCCGTCGTGTTGCAGACATGTTCAACAAAACTTAACGCTTCAAAAACAGAGATGTGTACATACGCAATAACGCCAGAAGATGTATGTCAGAAAAGGACCTTAGAATAAAAAGAACAAAAGTGATTAAGGTCAACTTTGCCCTTAAGATTGGGACATATTTTTGTCATTAATGAATGATGAATCTTTAATAAGTTTATGTTGCAATATAAGTAACTTGGATGAAGTCAAAACAGTCTTTATATGGGAAATCAAAATGGTTTAATTTCAGGAAACATGAGAGACAAAATCATGCCCAAAAGGAACAGGATTACGGATTAATTCAATGTCACAAACAAACATATTATTTTTGCCGAATTAAAAGCACATTTTAGACTCATAAAAAATAATTTGTTACTAATTGTTCATGGTATAAGGATATGAATTCAAAGGAATATTTGATATATATATATAAATCACAAATCGGTTGCATGAATTTCGTGGACTTTTTACCAAACGAGGTTATAAGATAAGGGGTCTGCGCGTGCTAACATTTTACTTCCAGTGATTGTTAATTTCTTATATGCAATAAAATATTATGTGATATTTTGTCTATAATTCAGGAAATGATAAAACTTTACTCATACCAAATATTTCTTTATTTGAAACAAAGTTAAATTCTGCACATTTATTTTGAAAAGTGCAACTTATACAAAGACTAATAGGGGAACAATCAATGGTGGTATTTTACCTTAGTGGTTTTATGATACGTGTTTCTGATACGGTTCATGAACACACAAACCAATAATTGCAAATATGTAGGTTATGTTTTAGAAACGGCTATCCGTTATTCATTGTTGTATCGACACAAAAAAATGATGAGCGATACACATAAACAATGATCACGTTGTTTGTGTAGTCATATGGTTTGAGTTGCAACAATACGGTGTTTCGATAAGTTGTCATGTAATGTCATGGTAAGTAATTAAGTCTATCAAAGTTTATAACCAAAATACCAACAAATATAAAAAAAAATCACTAGACGTTAAAGATTTATTCGAGTATCATCATGATCATGACCGAGTACTCGAGTATTCAATTTCAGATCTTTTGACACCCCTACAATTTTGTGACGTCTAAATACCAAAATAGTTATCAAACTTTCATTTAAATGCACTAATACAAATCTGAGATAATCATCTGCATTTTCACTGAACAAATACTCAATTTTATTTAGGAGCCAGCTGAGGACCAACTCGGGGTGCCAGATTATTCTCGCTGCGTTGAAGGCCCATTGGTGGCTCTTTGGTTGTCGTGTTGTCTCTTTGACACAATCGCAGTACAAAAGTCTAGTTATTTGTCCATTTCTGCAAATTTGGAGACATATTTTCAATTTATTGATCTACCTTAAATAAACATCGTGAGTTTTTAGCTATCGTTTTAACAAATGTATCCAGCAGAACAGTTCATTGTATTTTCTATCATTTAAATGTATTGATCATATTAAGAGCTTGAAAAATGAAAAAAAATCTACGAAAATATAAAAAAAAAAACATTAAGATAAGTGATTTACCGATGCGTTGAAGAAATTCATCCTTTCATCAACAAAGACATAGTTGGAATTTTTGAATAAATAAAAAGATGCTCTGCTAATACCATTTGGAACACCTAAAACAGAAAATTCTGAAATGTTGAAACAATATTAATTATGAATTTTCAAGGTAGGTATGTTTTTGTATTCACCCTGTTCGTTTCATTTTAAAAGGAAATTCGAAACGGAATGTATTTTTTTAAATGGCAGATGTTTAATGTAATTATCTTTTTTTATTTTTTTAGTCACACCGTTTTTAGCATTCTTCAAATTTGTTTTTCTTCAAAGTATGTACTTTAACAAATGTAAAATATGGTAAAAAAGAGGGAGGGGGAAGAAAGATACCAACAGAAAAATTAAACTAACTCGAAAACTGACAACGCTGTAGCTCAACACGAAACAAGTCAAAGGACATAACACAACATAGGAGACACAAACCCAAAGAAGTACCAGATGTTGCTCCGGAAGAGTAAGCATATATCAAATACTATACTTAATGAAAAGCAGTACTTTATAATAGATGCATCTTAATTATGTCTACTCTACTGCTGGTGGAGATTTCCTTCCCCGGGGGTATCACCAGCCCAGTTGTCAACACTTCTGTGTTGAATTGAGTTATCATTGATATATTCATAATTATAAATTAATTGTTAACAAAACTTTGATTTTTTTGAAAAACTAAGGCTTTTCTACATCAGGAATAAATTACCTTAGCTGTATTTAGCAAAACTTTTAGGATTTTTTGGTCCTCAATGCTCTTCGTTCTTTATTTGGCCTTTTATAAAAAAAATTATTCGAGCGTCACTCATGAGTTTTTTGTAGACGAAACGCGCGTTTGGTGTAAACTATTAAATCGTATTCCTGGTATCTATGATGTGTTTATTATAACAGTTATACATGATGTAAAATCAATTATTGTGTAATATCGTGTTCGACTGAAAAACAAAATGAATAGACATAACGATATTTGATAGTAACAACCTAGAACATACTACCGGCATTAATTCCTTTTGTATCGTTTAAAATTTAATTTGAAAAAAAATGATTGATTTTCATAATATTTATTAAGGACAAACCATATCTCTATAATGAAACTCTGAACTTTTAACTCTTTAGAATATGACGACAGAAATTGTATCATTTGTTAGCCCTCATGTTTCTTTACTCGATTATATTTAATACCATCAGAGCAAGTATATTGGTACTACATAAAGATAATAACTCTGTGTTGAGACCCTAGCTTTTTAGAAAAAGACAGCCGTTAAATGTTATCATAACTCGTGCCAGATTTAATAGAAATCATAATCTGTGTTAAAAATCAAATAAATTGTAATAAATTTAGATGTAGTTATTTGGGATAATATATTTTTTAATCTACCTTTACGCTGAAAAATTACAATATACTTAAAACTCATCAAGACTGTTTATTTTCGCTGAACTTTGTTATTCTGTTAAATAACGTCACCATTTTTAACGTTACGTTGGACATCAGTTAATGACCGTGTGATTGGCGGAGAAGACATGTAAATGTTTGCTAAGAATGAATAGACATCTTTTTTTTCTGAACAATATACGCAGTAGTTTCATTTTATTTATAGTTTGGAATAATATGTAGGATAATAAACTTATAAAAAAAATATTACAAAAAGCATTTATCTGACTCCAAACACCCGATTTCAAGCATTGAACAGTGTCATTCCCTAAAAGTCTGTGGTCAGCTGAGCAAGTAAGGCTGCCTATACTTCCAACGGATCTCCCTTCTCCAACACTTGTTATGGTCCAATTGCAAAAAGTTTTGGTCGGGGGTTCAGGACAGTTAACGACATCTACAACAAAGGAAACTTTCAATTCTTCTGTTTTCAGTCTTGCCTTTTTTACATTAAACTAGATATATTTCATTTTACTCTTCAAAGACAATATGACTTAAAACTACTTTGTTGTTATGTAACATTTTTCATCTTAAGATAAATTGTTTGGAGGTGTTGTTAATCTATCTTCCTCGTATAACCTAAACCAAAGCACCTTGCCATGAATTATGCAAAGAAAAATAACGACTAACACGGATTACTCGTTACACTTAAAATGTTTTACCAGAGTCTTATTTTGTATATTTCTTATGCCTAAAGGATAAACGTCGTTTTAATCGAAAGTTTAACGTATGGCCACCAAAACGTAAAATAAGGAACATACCGAATTAAAACCCAAAAGGAAAGTCCCTTATATTCAACAAATTGCAAAATCCGAATCTCAAGCACATCAAAGAAATTGAAAACAAATGTTATGTTCCTGATTTTATAGCTAGCTAAACTCTCACTCATATGACTGTTGCATAAAGTTCCAGTATATTAAGAAAAATGTGTTCGCAAAACAAACAGACATAACAGGTTGTAATATTAAAAAAAAAATGGGTCACAGCAATCAACAAAGTGTTATTATCTTAATCACTATAAAACAAACAAACTTATCAACAAAGAAATACAAAAAGACATAGAGACCAAACACAATAAGCAGAAACGAAGGACGAAAATACAAACACAATGGCGGGATGTTTAAACTCCGAACCACACCAAAATGATATTGCTAAAACAGATTAAACATTAAAGTAATTATGTACAACAACTACGAAAACTCTAACAGGTAATTAAGATGAAAAACAACACAATAAAATGTATAGTTCAAGGTCATTGTGTATTATTTGTGAAGTTGATACGAAATTTTTACCAACAATGTCGTGGTATCTTCCGATGAACTGTTTTAAAAAAAGTTCTTTGCCATGACCCTGGTTTACCAGTAGTCAACACTTCGGTGTTGACCTGAATATCAATAATGTGGTCATTTTTGTAAATTTCCTATTAACAAAACTTTTAATTTTTGGAAAAACTAAGGATTTTCTTATCCCAGGCATAGATTACCTGAGCATTATTTGGCACAACTTTTTGAATTTTGGATCCTAATGCTCTTCAACTTTGTACTTGTTTGGCTTTGTAAATATTTTGATATGAGCGACTCTGATGAGTCTTATGTAGACGAAACGCACGTCTGGCGTACTAAATTATAATCCTGGTACCTTTATCACTATTTTGCTCAGACACATGTATAGAGCAAACCAGGAAATGTATAGAGTATATGAAGGTGAATTTTATATATTTGACGCTATGGTGGAGTAGATTTATCATTTCAAAATTAAAATTGTTTCGTTTGTCTTAGATTCTTGCACCTAGATATCAGTCTATGTCAAATTCGAGGTGTTGGTCGTCTACATTTTAAGCGGCGAAAGCTGTGTCTGTTTAAAAAAAAAATTAAAGTTTGTAAAATTTTTAGTTCTGTTGAGTTTATTTATGTGTTTTGAGAGTTCCCAACCCTTGCCCTATTCCAAATAAGCAAAGTTTAACTCAGTTTAAAAGGAGTCCGAGTCCGCTGTCAGAAAATGGTAACAACAGAAACTTAGTCAAATGACAATGATACACAAATTAGCAAAGGACTACTAGAAATAACTCATATACCAGTTCCAGGATTTAGGAAACCATACATCAACTATTTAAAACACAACAGAAAATATGGAGTCCATCACTGCAACAAGTATGTTACGGTATTTCTCCACTCGAGACAATTTGATTTAAATATTTCAAGCGCGAAGCTTGCCGAGTTTTAAAAAAAATTAAAGTTTAACTATTGTAGAAATATCGTTACACACGAATTATGGTGGTGGATCTGTTTCTAATGATTTCTATCCGTCATATGAACAGATGTGTAGAAAGTTGTGCTCTTTATATGTTACTTCATCAGGCATGATCGACTTTTTTCAGGACGTCACAATAGGAAATTCATCAGAGATAACATTTTGACGAATCATTTGTTGAGAACAGATTTTTCACTAATGACGAGAAAAAATTTTTCTCACACCGCCCAGGAAGCGTGAAACCATCACAAAAAATAGAGAA
Source organism: Mytilus galloprovincialis (assembly GCA_037788925.1). Taxonomy (NCBI): domain Eukaryota; kingdom Metazoa; phylum Mollusca; class Bivalvia; order Mytilida; family Mytilidae; genus Mytilus; species Mytilus galloprovincialis. Next base: position 22,348,436 of record CM075338.1, on the reverse strand, counting down.
AATAGTATTTATATGTACTTATACTGATATCTGACAGACTAATGTCTTGCAAACGTTAGTTTAGAGTGATAGATCTAACGAACGTTTTGATTTTCGAATGCAACAGAAAAATCATATTGCATTTTTCTTCATATGAAAATGCGTGATTTGAATTAATATAGAATGAAGTAAGATTAGTTATAAATACCAATTGAAGATTTGTGGTACCTGTTTTAGGTTTCACCTAAGTATTGAATGTTTCTTTTTGTAAATTCATTGTGATGTTAAAACGTATACAGAAGTACATTTTGTATGAAGCGCGGAAGCGCTTCATTAAAATGTGCGTACGGTCAACGCTTTTGCAACCCTATAAAATTACAAAAACAGGCTTTCAATACTTATATCTACATATCTACGAAATTTCTGTTAGCCAATCAAAATGACGCAATATATTGAAACATACATGCAATGTAATTCTTCTTTTTTGAGTAGACTAAGTCGTAAACAATCCGAAAGATAGCGAACGTTTGCAGTTATTTTTCTGAATCTTGTACGCTAGAAAATTTATAGTGTATCATTTTTGTTAATATTTAAACACAAAACAACAGTTGTAAAAGAGGGACGAAAGATACCAGAGAAACAGTCAAACCCATAGATTGAAAATAAACTGACAACGCCATTGCTGAAAATAAAAAGACAAACAGACAATTTTTTTCTTTTTCTTAACATAACAAATGACAATTCGCCGTTTCAGAATCTATTGCATCCTGGGTAATATTTTCAAAAGTGTACACCAAAACGTCCTGATTGGTTAAAAATGTAACAAACAATGGAAATTTAACCAATGACGTGGCGTTATTTTTATTTTGGGGTACGAACAATGAAATTACCCATGATTCTTTAGATTCTGGAACGGCAAATTCCAACACTATTTAGAAGCATGATTTGTTTATCCTTATTTCATTATCAAAGTCATGTCTAGTTTGAAATATTTTAGTTTTTTCTTGTTATATGTAAAGCATATGTAACTTTGATATGTTCTACCACCAAATCATAGTACGTCACATCTAATCTGGTTACATCGGAAAAAGGGTCGCAAGAAAATATTCCCTTGAATTTGATACATTTGTACTTGTGGGCAATTTATCCTATATTTCATTGCAATAAATAAACTTTCTGTGTCAGAGACAATTACCTTAGGCCTTTCAAAACACCATAATTATTTTATTTGGTGTTTCTATATAACATTTTGGAAATTTGAGATCACATGGCTACTAAGGCTTGTACATAGGAAGAAGAGGGTGAACATTCGATTGGTTAACTTCCAGTGATGGTTAGTTTCTTATCTGCAATGAAATGCTTTGTAATATTTTGTCTATAGTATAAGACATGATAAACTTTACTCATGCCAAGTATTTTTTAACTTAAAACAAGGATAAATTCTGCACATTTTTTTTAAAAGGACAAATATAACAAATAGTAATAGGGGAACTCAATTGTGGTATTAAACCTGTGCAGATGATTAAATACTTGTCATTCCACTACAAGTTACATTACTGTAAACCAACTTATTTTCGCGAGCGATTTATTTTCGCGACTTTCGCGAGTAGAATATTAACGCGAATATAAATCGTCGCGAATGTGTAGAACTTAGATCTTTCCTTATAAAACTATATCCAGAAATTAGAAAATCGCGAAATTAAATAGCCGCGAAATAGTTTACAAAGGGTAAAACGCGAAATAAAGTATCCGCGAAAATAAGTTGGTTTACAGTATATTAACATACCAGCGCACAACCACCATGTTTACGTTGTATTGTCTTAACTTCATTTTATTACTAGTTTTTCACACACGTCGTCAGTTAAAAAGGATCTTCAAGTAATCTTCTCATCAACCAAAAATATCCAAAGTTAACATATTTTTTTTGGGCACTTTCTGTTGATCACCTCTGTGCATGTCATTTTCTGCTTAACAAAATACTTCTTGACATTTCTTGCTGACCATAACTAGTGCTGCTCACTCGAACTCTTCTTGCTGTTCACCCTTTTTGAATTCTCAATGCTCTATAATTTTAAACTTGTTTGGCTTTCTAACTATTTTGATCTAAGCGTCACTGATGAGTCTTATGTAGACGAAATAAGCGTCTGGCGTATTGAATAATAAGCCTGGCACGTTTGTTTGTTATATCGATGCCCCTGTTGTTGGACATTTCATACACGATGTTAACACCAGCCCCGTAATCGGCAGTGCACTTCGATGTTCAGACGAATATCATTTACATGGCGTTTTGAATAAATTCACTGTTGGTAAAAGTATGAATTGTTAGAAATACGAATGATGTTTGAATTCATGATATGCATTTCCCTAGCCGTATATGGCACAACCTCACCAGTCACTGGCTTATTACCTAATCATATTATGTCACTTGACGTTTGCTACAACTGTCGAGCTAACTGTATTTAGCATTTGATGTAGGCCACAAATACGTTTGTAAAAAAGGAGGAAAACTGTTGACATACAAAAACAGAAACAATAATCAAATATTTAGATTTAGAAGACATCCTTCAACTGTTTCAATTAACATATTAAATGTTCTATTCATATATTGAAAATCAAAAACAATTACACAGGTAGCTGTGTAATTTCTTATTAATGGTCCTGAATTCTATAAAAACCGGCTGCAAATTGATTTTTCATTAACTGAAATTTTGACAGAATTTTAAGGTTTTATGTAAATTATTAACGTTACTGTATTTTAACCTTCTTCCGAAAAGCTCAAACTATTCTTTCTATTCAACGATGAATAAATGAACACTTTGTGAGCTATTCTACCAAATGGGACAGACAATGTTCATTTAAGTTTCAAAGAGGATAACTAGTGTCAATTCATTAGTTTTAACTGCAACAGTGAAATTGCCGTCTAAAGGAAAGTCAGTATGAATTTTGATGCCTCTCGTATCCAAGCAGACGGGTTGATTAGTACTTTATATTTTCAGTCATTAAAGCATTTATTATGCAAGTGAAACACCTTGCGAAAAAGATGATGTAGATATTGATAATTTTGTCATTTAGTATGAAACATTGTCTCAACCTGACTGGTGTACGTTAAAGAAAGTCAGTGACATATAGAAAAATTTGCTATCTTTATTAAATCATTTCTTGTTGTTTTATATCTTAACATGTATTTTTAGCAACTTTCTTATCAAATAATTATTGAAGCCATGTTTAAACTGTTTCAATTAACATATACAACAATTTACACAGGTAGCGGTGCAAATTCTGTCATGTAATAGTGCTCCTGAATTCTGTAAAAACCGGCTTGAATTTGATAATGCTCTTAAATTCTATAAGAATCAGCTTGAATTTGATAATTGTCCCTACAGAATTTAATAAATACTGGTTGAAATTTGAAAATGTACCTGAATTCTATTTTTTTTAAAAACGGCTGGAATTTGATAACGTTCATCAATTCTATGAACACCTGCTGGAATTTGATAATTTTCCTGAATTCTATAAAAACCGGCTGGAATTTTATAATGATCCTAAATTCCATAACTATCGGCTGAAACTTGATAATGGTCCTGAATTCTATATATAAAACCGACTGGAATTAATTTGCAAATGTTCCTGAATTCGATAAAAATCGACTGAAATTTGATAATGGTCCTGAATTCTATAAAACAAAAACCGGCTGGACTTTAAAATGTTCATGAATTTAACAAAAAACGGCTAGAATTTGATAAGGTTCTTGAATTGTATAAGAACAGGCATACATTTTATAATTTCCCTGAATTCTATAAAAACTGGCTTGAATTTGATTTATTATTAACGTAAATTTTGTCAGGATTTAAGAATGTTATGTCAAACATTAACGTATCAGAATTTTAACTTTCTACAGAAAAGCTTAAACTATTCTTTTTATTCAATAATGTATAACTGAACGCTTAGGGAGCTATACTGCCAAATTAGACAGAATATCTTCATTAAAAAAGAATACAGTTTTTAAGAGGATGACTACCTTTATTTATAACTGCAACAGTGAAAATGCCGTCTAAGGGAAATGTTAGTATGAATGTTGATGCCTCTCGTATCCAAGCAGACGGGTTGTTTAGCACTTTATATTTTCAGTCATTAACGCATTTATTATGCAAGTGAAACACCTTGCTAAATAGATGATGTAGCTATTGATAATTTTGTCATTTAGTATGAAACATTGTCTTAACCTGACTGATGTCAGTGACATATAGAACAATTTACTATCATTATTAAATCATTTCTTGTTGTTTTATATCTTTATACGTATTTTAAGCAACTTTCTTATCAAATAGTTCATTAGTTATTGAAGCCATTTTTAAACTGTTTCATTTAACATATAAAACAATTTACACAGGTAGCGGTGCAAATTCTGTCATGTAATAATGCTCCTGAATTCTAAAAAATACGGCTTGAATTTGATAATGTTCCTAAAATCTATAAAAATCAGCTTGGATTTGATAATGGTACTGAGTTTAATAAAAACTGGCTGGAATCTGAAAATGCATCTAAATTCTATAAAAAAAAAACGGCTTGAATTTGATAATGTTCAAGAATTCTACAAACACCTGCTGAAATTTGATAATGGTCCTGAATTCTATAAAACAAAAAAACCGGCTGGACTTTAAAAATGTTCATGAATTCGATAAAAACCGGCAGGAATTTGATAAGGTTCTTGAATTCTATAAAAACTGGCTTGAATTTGATTTATTATCGGTCGTCCCACTGTCTATATCACTCTGTTCAGCTCTTAATATTATTCCGTATCATGTCTTTGTGACGTCAAATACGTTGACCCGGCCTTAATAACTTTGACCCGGACATATCAGCGACGTCATAATGTTTGAACCGACGTTAATAACTTTGACCCGAACTTATCAAGTCATCTTTTGTGTGCTGGTGAAACAAAGAAAACACTTCTGAAAAACGCAAATATAGCCCGAAAAATCGATTATCAGATTATCTGCATATTGATATTGTAAAATATCAGCTGCTTGACATTATATGAAGGCTTTTTGATCTCGTTCGCTTCGTTCACTCGACAAAAAGCTTCATATTATGTCTCGCAGCTGATATTTTACGATATCAACATGCAGATAACCTGATAATCGGTACTTATTCACTGAAATTTGGTCAGGATTTAAGAATGTCTTGTCAAATATTAACGTTTCAGAATTTTAACCTTCTACAAAAAAGCTTAAACTATTCTTTTTATTCAATGATGTAAATGTGAACGCTTAGGGAGCTACACTGCCAAAATTAGACAGAATATCTTCATTAAAAAAGAATACAATTTTTAAGAGGATGACTACCTTTATTTATAACTGCAACAGTGAAAATGCCGTCTAAGGGAAAAAATAGTATGAATTTTGATGCCTCTCGTATCCGGGTTGTTTAGTACTTTATATTTTGAGTCATTGAAGCATTTATTATGCAAGTGAAACACCTTGCTAACTAGAAGATGCAGATATTGATATTTTTGTCATTTTGTATGAAATATGCCTTTACCTGTCTGATGTACTTTGAAGAAAGTCAACTACAAATAGAAAAATCTACTATCATTATAAAATCATTTCTTGTTGTTTTATATGTTAATAAACATTTTTAGCAACTTTATTGAAGCCATGTTAAAACTGTTTCAATTAACATATAAAACAGTTTACACAGGTAGAGGTGCAAATTCTGTCATGTAATAATGCTCCTGAATTCTATAAAAACCGGCTTGAATTTGTATGTTCCTAAATTCTATAAAAAACAGCTTGAATTTGATAATGGTCCTGAATTAAATAAAAACTGGCTGGAATTTGAAAATGTACCTGAATTCTATAAAAAAAAAAAACAGCTTGAATTTGATAATGTTTATGAATTCTATAAACACCTACTGGAATTTGATAATTTTCCTGAATTCTATAAAAACCGGCTGGAATTTGATAATGTTCCTAAATTCCATAACTATCAGCTGAAATTTGATAATGGTACTGAATTCTATAAAGAAAAAACCAATGGAATTTGAAAATGTTTCTCGATTCGATAAAAATCGGCTGAAATTTGATAATGGTTCTGAATTCTATATAAAAAAAAGGCTGGAATTTGAATATGTTCCTGAACTCTATAAAAACCGGCTGGAATTTGATAATGTTCCTAAATTCCATAACTATCAGCTATAATTTGATAATGGTACTGAATTCTATAAAGAAAAAACCAATGGAATTTGAAAATGTTTCTCGATTCGATAAAAATCGGCTGAAATTTGATAATGGTTCTGAATTCTATATAAAAAAAAGGCTGGAATTTGAAAATGTTCCTGAACTCTATAAAAACCGGCTGGAATTTGAAAAGGTTCCTGAATTCTACTAACACCGGCTGAAATTTTATAATTTTCCTAGTTCTATAAAAACTGGCTTGAATTTGATTTATTATTACCGTAAATTTTGACAGGATTCCAGGGTTTTATTTCAAATATTAACGTTTCAGAATTTTAACCTTCTTCAAAAAAGCTTAAACTATTCCTTTTATTGAAAGATGTATAAATTAACACTTTGTGAGCTATCCTACCAAATAGGACAGAACATGTTCATTAAAGTTTCTAAGAGGATCACTAATTAGTTTTAACTGCAACAGTGAAAATGCCGTCTAAGGGGAAAGTTAGTATTCATTTTGATGCCTCTCGTATCCAAGCAGACGGGTTGTTTAGTACTTTATATTTTGAGTCATTGAAGCATTTATTATGCAAGTGAAATAACTAAATGGATGCTAAAATTTAATCCTAATAAAACAGATATCATGATTTTTAATACTAGGAATATGCAGAACGTCCTTACTTTTGATTTTGGTGGAGTCTCAATAGCTCCTGTAGATACACATAAACATTTAGGTATTATTTTTATTAGTGACTGTAAATGGAATAAACATGTTGATAAACTGATAGAGAAGACGTCAAACAAGTACATGTACTGAGGAAACTAAAATTTTGACTAAAAAGGGAATATCTTGAAAAAATTTATATGATTTTTATTCGCCCTATTTTGGAATATTCATCTGAAGTTTGGGACAACTGTGGGCAAATTAATTCCGAACGATTAGAAATGATTCAGATTGAAGCTGCACGTATAGTTACCGGTTTACCATGTTATGCTAGTATCAACTATATTTATAGAGAGACGGGATGGGAGAAATAAGTGTCAGAAGGGAAGTTAAAACTGACCATGTTTTATAAAATTGTAAATAACCAAACACCGGATTATTTACAAGTATTGGTTCCTCCGTATGTATCAGATACTAATAATTATAACCTGCGAAATAGACATAACATTAATATACCATTGAATCGTCTATCAGTTTATCAACAGTCTTTTTTTTCCATCTTCTATTACATTGTGGAATGAATTAGATTTGCATACTCGTCAAATTCCTACTTTTTCTTCTTTCAAGCTACATGTACAATTGCAACAACTGTATTTTCATAATGTAAAACCTCCTAGGTACTATTGTTATGGAGATCGACTGCTATCTATATTACATGCAAGGCTACGAAACAAGTGCAGTGCACTTAGCGCAGATTTAAACAAGGCCAATTTAGTACATGATGCATATTGTGCATGTGGTTACACTAGTGAAAGTGTTGAACACTATTTATTATATTGTAATAACTTTGCATCGCAAAGAAATGTTATGCTTACTGAACTGACCCACTTAGACATTCCTGTTACAATTGATTTGTTATTGTTTGGTAATGAGAACTTAGATACAAAAGACAATTTTGTAATATTTTCTGCAGTACATAAATATATAAAAGAAACTCAGCGTTTCTCACACTGATAACAACCTTGCTCGTTATTGTTTTAATACTAGTCTACAGTACAGACGATGCATTGTTCGAATGATTGATTTGTTGTTCATAACGGTTAACATAGTGTTTCGCCTAAATGGATTTCAATTATTGAAGTTAATACAAAAACGATACTTACATTAAATCTATGTTCTTGTCATCCCCTTATCCGTATTTTTAACGTCAGAATTTAATGTCCGTATCACAATTATATATATTCACAATATTGCACTTTACTTTTTACAACTATTATAGAAAGTCATTGAAAAACACACTAGTAACAGTGGGTGTTTTCCCTTTAGACCGATCGTTTGGGTGTGTTTGATTATTCAAATAAGAACGTTTGATATCCATTGAGCCGTTTCTATTATTTTTTGTGTATAAATATTATAATAACAATAGTTGTGATTTATTTAATTATTTTTCATGCCTTCATGCTTATTAAAAAATTACAAATTTATGTAATGTGCTATATAAATATAATGTATATTCATGTATATTATGGAGAAGACGGAACTAAGTTGAAAAACTTGTGTCTAATCCATTTGTTTTGAACAATAAAATATGTTTAAACTAAACTAAACTTAATCATAAGAAATCCGATGGACAAGGTATAATTTGCAGTTGTCACTACACATAGGCAGAGATATACATATATTAATTTACAGTGATTGTATGCTTCTAAAAATAGATTAGCATCCTGTACTTATACTGAAGAGATGAGTAGATGATCATTTCTGTACACTTAAAAGAATACTTCGTGTATTGTATCAGAGATCCTTGTTTAGTTTCTACGACAAGGTAACACCTCCCGAAACGAAAGCTTATTTTTTATAAGCTAGAGTTAGAGAAGGGGATAAGGTCTCTGCGCAATGCTAGGCGGTGTTGTCGTAGAAGTTGGAAATAAAAAGTACAGGTTCCAGCCCCGGCGCCGGAGAGGAAGTTACGAATCAGATCTACTCTAACATCGTTAGGTTGATTTTCTAGGCACTTTATATATATCTATATATGTATATGAGGAAACAATTGCAAGAGAGAAAAACATGGATCATTTGCCCAATATTGTTTCTCGGTTCACAGAAACGTACAATAACAGTGGCGTAGCTAGGAAGCGGGGGAACTGCCGGTAGTGGGTCCAAGTGAGGGGGCAAAGCTCTTGAAAGCTGTACAGTATCGAGAATGAGATACAATGTACCTTTCCTGTCATTAACAAAACATCAATATTATATTATACTGTACAAGGAATCTAAATGATTTTTTAATTGTTGATCTATTTTTTTGTGTTAATTTGGAATATCTAACGGTCAATGGTTTTAAGAGAAATCGTCCAAACCAATTACTTTCAAATAAGGGGTAAAATGAGCTGTGGCCAAGCATTATATCAACAAAAATCAATCGTTTATGAACTCGAAATAATTAATTTTTATAAGTATTCAGAAGCTATATTAAAAATCGCATTTTTAGAGTTCTATAAAACCCTGGTTCTTGCCTGGGATTTCTTGCAGCAAAAAGTGAATCCATTTATTAGTCATTTACAGCAGTTTAAGAGAAGAATCATTATATATATTTTTTCTTGATCTTGAATATTGACGTCTACACAAGCTTCATTGCCATCTATGCAGGTTTCAAAGTTAGGCAGGACATTCGTTTTGAGTAAACAAAAAGGCAGGATGATCAACTTGGTCAAAAAAAAGGAGACAGGATGTCAATTTATGTCAAAAAAGGCCGGATATACTAGTCTAATTAAAAAGGCCGGACCGAAGTAAGTGAAAAATACAAAGACAGGACAGAGATTACAACTAAGAAAATACAGGACAACATTATTCATCCATAAAATATCACAAAGATTTGACAAAGTTATTGATATTCTTAAAATTTAACCAAATACTGAACCTAAACTGACGCCGTCGACGAATCATAGGGTCACTAATTTTCTCTTTCGCGACATAAACCATAGGCTGGACAAAAATGCAAACCACATAAATTATCAAATCTCATCAGCGTTGCTTTCAAGTTTGTAGCAGCTACATAGGGCTATGTAGAGTTTTGACTACTGAACGTTAAGCTAGCCCAGCTGCTATCTAGATTTAAAAATCTACGTAGCTCTATGCAGATCATGCATGTAGCTGCTACAACATTGAACGCAACCCAGATAATGCATTTCTCTGAACAAAAGAAAAGTACACAAAACTCACAGTAAATTCAGACTTTTAGTATTACAGAACATGAACAAATATATATATATATCATACGATATCATTTGAATAAAAAATGTATATTTCGTCCCTTTTATTATTTATAAGCCTTTGAAGAAAGAAGTACACGGCTGATGTGTATTTAACCAGTTCTTTTTATTTTATTTAGATTTTTTTTTATCAAAATTCAAGTGTACGCCCGGGCGTTATGACGTAAACGTAGCTACGCGCCTGAATATTCTTATCAAAACTCATTAAATAAGTTGTTTCAATTGTGTATCCCTTGGTAAGTAACTGCATAATACATTCTCCAATGTCTGTCCTGTTACGTGAGTAAAAAAAAGTTGAGATCAGTAATAGCCATAACAAGAATGTGTCCTCAGTACACGAATGCCCCACTCGCACTATCATTTTCCATGTTCAGTGGACCGTGAAATTTGGGTAAAAACTCTAATTTGGCATTAAAATTAGAAAGATCATATCATAGGGAACATGTGTACTAAGTTTGAAGTCGATTGGACTTCAACTTCATCAAAAACTACCTTGACCAAAAACTTTAACCTGAAGCGGGACAGACGGACGGACGAACGAACGGACGGACGGACGCACAGACCAGAAAACATAATGCCCCTCTACTATCGTAGGTGGGGCATAAAAAGTGTGAAAATTTAACTATCTTTTCATTATTTTTTTTGTGAGTAGAGATGTCAATGATTAAGGATAAATAGATATAGGAAAATATAGGATAAAACACATTTTAAGATGTGTGAAGAATTTTATATTTTACAGTGGATATCCAACACACATGGCTTAAAAGCAAATACTTCGTCAGAAATCAGCCAAAGTCAAAGATGGACAAAGTCTGGATTATCCGCAAATTTGATATGATTATTTATATTTTCAATCTACAACTTAGGGAAGTAATTAAATTTTATCCAAAAGGGCTAAAGTCACGGGGAACAAATCAATTAAATAAAGTACCAAGAATTTTGACATATGAATGCAAGAAACAGAGAGGAAATTGGCGTTACCCCTTTGTGTTTTTTTGTTATATTTTGTCGTTTCGCTCCTGCAATAGAACCAAAAAAAATGTCTTCTGAATCTGATAGGTGAAGAATAGAGGTGCTGGGTTTTGTATATGTATTAGCCCACCCATATTGGCACATTTTCATACATATAAATAAAGCTAACTTTAAATGTAAAACAATTTAGTAAACATATCCGATCATGTTCCTACACAATATCCGATGAATTTCCTGTGGGGAAATATTGTTTCACAAGGACAAAAATAATACGCGTTGTGAACATGAACTACTTCATGCACTGATATGACGGTGTTGAATAAAAACAAAATGCTATTCTGAACCTATTATAATAGTCGAAGTAGAAATTTTAGCAACATTTGTGGTTATTAACGTTTTAACGATCAGACTTGAATTTACTGTATGTAATAACAAATTGGAAGTTACTTTATATAATAATAACATACTGGAAGCTACTGTATGTAAAAACAAACTGGTAGCTACCTTACCTAATAACAAACTGGTAGCTACCTTACCTAATAACAAACTGGTAGCTACCTTACCTAATAACAAACTGGTAGCTACCTTACCTAAAAACAAACTGATAGCTACCTTACCTATTAACAAACTGGTAGCTACCTTACCTAAAAACAAACTGGTAGCTACCTTACCTAATATCAAACTGGAAGCTACCTTACCTAAAAACAAACTGGTAGCTACCTTACCTAATAACAAATTGCAAGCTACTTCATTTAATAACAAACTGGAGGTTACTGTATGTACATGTAATAACAAATTGGAAGCTACTTTATGTAATAACAAACTGGTAGCTACTTTATTTAATAACAAACTGGTACTACTTTATTAATTAACAAACTGGAAGTTACTTTATGTAATAACAAACTGGAAACTTCTTTATGTAAAACCAAACTGGTAGCTACCTTACCTTATAACAAACTGCAAGCTACTTTATTTAATAACAAACTGGAACCTTCTTTATTTAATAACAAACTGGAAGCTATTTTATGTAATAACAAACTGGAAGCTACCTTAAATGATAACGAAATCATCGACAAAATTGTCCGTTTCAGAAACGAAATGTCACGTAAACTTAACATTGCTAGGAGAGAAATAGGGAAACATTGAGTGTGAGGTAAAAAATTTAAAGTGGTTAATGCCAGCTATAATTTTGAATTGTAGAACATCGCTGTTATTATCATTTCACTGAAATTCGATTTGCAACCACTGCAATAAGTAGAACTAAAACACACCCGTGATATCGCGGGTCCGTAACTGAATTTTAGTGGATAACTCTGTGTAAACCTTACTTTAGCCTGGATTTTTTCGTATTGGTGTCATCGTGCTGATTATAAGATGCACATTTTTCTCTGCTTTTAAAATCTTTCTGTTTGAACCCGTCGACGTGGAACTTATCAATTATTGGTAATATCAATTATTTGGAAAACAAAAGGGCCTGTAATGGAGTAATTTTTAACAGCATTGTCCTCTATTAATTATATATAAAGTTAAATCCTTTGATTCGCCGTTTATACGTCATGCCGGCTAACAAATTGGAAACTGCACCTATACGCCTTAGTTTTAGTATTCGTATTGTCATCTTATAAAGTCATGATGATTAAAATACTACAATAGGAAACAATGTGACAATGCTTGAATTAAGTAGTGTCATTCCTAAATGCACTGTTTGATGGTGCGCCTGTCAGATGCGGAACGTACAGATAAGGTAATAGGTAACAGAGGAATATACTATTGGTATCAGTATCGGATTCGACCAGAACTTGTTAATTATTGGCAATATTAATTATGTGGAAAACCAAAGGGTTTGGAATAGTGTAATTTTCCTATATTAGCAATATAATATATAAAGTTGAATTCTTTGATTTGTCGTTTTTTTTAGACCTCGTTATTTTAGTATAATAGATATATTGGATTGGCTTGCAATAACCCTTTTATTGTACGGCAAATCCGTTTGTTTTGTTCACACAACGTTGTCAATATAGTGGAACTTGGTGCGAATGTTATACTGGTGAGAGGTTTGGATAGCTTCAGGACCGGGTTTGGTCCACCATTTTCTACATATAAAGTAAATGCCTGTACCAAGTTGAGGAGTGTGTCAGTTGTTGTCCATTCGTTTAAAGTGTTGTGTTTGAGCTTTTGGTTTTGCCATATGGTTGGGAACTTTCCTTTATGGATTTTCCTCGGGGTTTGGTAATTTTGTGATTTTTTTTTACATTGTACGGCAAATCATGACTTTTAAAAATAAAAGGACAAACTGTGTACATGAACATGCCACTATTCTAGAGCTTAATTTACTTATAGGTGTAATATTATACCACCATTGATTCTCCCAATTAGTCTTTGTCTAATTTGAACTCTAAAACCAAATTTCACATTACATTTTATTGCATACAAGAGCATAACCATCACTGAAACGTTAACATTACCAATCAAATGTGAACTTCTTTTATGCCTCTGTACAATCTTCAGTAACCATGTACCCTCAAGTTTCAAAAATAGTTTATAGAACACAAAATAAAAAAAATAATGGTGCATTGAAACACCCAATATGTATGTTTATGACCCAGAATCTTTTTACTGCAATGAAATGTAGAAATGTCAAATTCAAGAGAATTTTTTTTTTTCACCGTTTTTGTATGAAACCTGATGTGGCAAACTATGATTTGGTGGTATTAAACCTAGTATATACAATTGCAAAATAATTTAGATAAATTCATAACGTCATGTTCAGGCATTCAAGCAGCAATGCAAAAAAGTTTACTATTCTCAAACGTTGAAGATAAAATTAAGTAAAAGTTAACCAAGATAACTCAGACATGAACACAGGGGCCGAACTCCGAAACAGCGGTTACGTCCTCTTTACTACGCTACGTTGACTTTATGATAGTTTAGCGAAGCAACGTCACCACTGTTTCGGAGTTTGCACAGGGGCGACACAATGCCCATAGTTTTCTGACGCAAAATTTGTATTTATGATATAAGGAATAATAATAATAATATCAACTGATCGAAAACCAAAAATGATGACTTTTCCAGTACATAAACTGTACATGTACGCGGTCTTACAAATATAATATTCTTCATATTAGTAAGGGAGAACTCAAAACTAGTGCATGGATATTTTTTAAAAGGATAAAAAAGAGTGTTTATAATAAAGTTTTTATTGATTGTATTTTTAAGATTTCTTTTGGATAGTTTTAGATGTGAAAAGGAAAATAACATTACAAGCAAAGACAATCACACAGAAAACGGTTGTCAACATCAAACTGGCAAAACATGTTTTTCACCTGTCCGTTTTTTTAAAAAGACAAGACCATGGGAAGTTTCGGAGATTGCCCTGGAGCATACCGACGTGAAATCATGAAACTAAAGCAAGTTCGTTCGTATTACGCTTATGACGGTGTCACGTATTCGGAGGAAAACAGTAAAAGCAGTGTAAAGTTTTTTGATTTAACACATCTCAGTATGGAGTTCCTGTTTTTGATTGGATTATTTCTTTGGAAGTTGCAGAACATATCCATCATATCCCTCAGGAAAATGAGTCTGTTTATTTAGACAATATTTTCGACATGCAAAAGAGGGTAAAACTTTAAGCTTGGCAATACCAGGTCAAAGCGAATTACAGCATGCTAATAATAAACCCTTAGAATAAGTAACACAAGTAATGGAGAAAATTGTTTTGGCCGACACGATAATTTATCAAAGAAATTGAAGAATTCAGCAAAATTTCAGTGGCTTAAAAGAAATATAAATTTACATCAGAGAACAAAATACTAGTACATTTGATTTGAGAGAAACGTTGTGCAGTGGTTTAGTTGAGAACCCATTGTCTATTTAATTATATACCGAACTTATTTCAAGAAGAACTTTTCTATATTTCTAGTATCACAGTCTGGTGCATATTCTTTGGAATAATGGAAATAAGTTTTTTTTTACATGATATCAAATTTTATATCGGAGGCCAACACATATATATAAATATCCCCCCCTACCCAGACACACACCTTGGCGCTGGTATGCCAACTCCACTTGAATATTATATACACATTTTCCACTTCATTCGGTTTTTTAAGAGCATGGTGCTGCTACTTAAAATTTATAAAACATCATAAGTGTCAGAACAGAGAGAGTTGATTCAGAACCAGACTCGTGCATTGTCGGTATTAACCGGCCCCAAAACAATAAGAAAAAATTGAACCGGGTTTATGGTTAGGTGTGTAATGCTCATTTTTTAGTTTTTGTTATGTTTTGCAAAAAACTGATACATTCTTTGGCACTCATACCACATCTTCCTATATCTATTTGTTTTCTATCCTTTTACAAAAAAAAAACAAAAAAAAAACATTGTCTTCAAATTTTATTTTGAATATTACATTTTTAGATCTGGACTTTATTCCGTTGGGTCTGCCTTTATTGCATTTTATATCCCTAAACGGTTGTACTGGTCTAACTTTCCTTGCTTAATAGTTGACCTTGGTGAGCGTAGTTATTTCTGACATAAATATGATTGTTATATGGTATATATTTGATGACAAATCCTGTGGAGCATGCGTCGTCGTACCTTTTCTCAGTGTCTGTATGTAAAACACCGATTTTTCTACTGCCCATCATTAGTTCTGTACCATATTCCCCGTAATTATATTCTCCAGAGGGGTTAGGATAACGTCAATCTACGCAGATGGTCCAAGTGAGTGCATAAATACCAGAAGAAGGAGCAGTAAATTCTCCTGTGACGACGCTGTAATCTGACCCTGAATTTATTTCTTTATCAAAGATTAAGGTTGTTCCATAACAAATTGAATTACTTTGTGAAAAGTAAAATCACAAAAATACTGAACATAGAGGAAAATCAATTCGGAAAGTCCATAATCGCATGGCAAAATCAAATAACAAAACGCATCAAAAACGAATGGACAAGAACTGTCATATTCCTGACTTGGTACAGGCATTTTCAAATGTAGAAAATGGTGGATTAAACCTGGTTTTATAGCGCTAACCCTCTCACTTTGATGACAGTCTCATCAAATTCCGTTATATTTACATTGATGCGTTAACTAAACAATTTTAAAATTTACATAGGCAATGTTAGCATATAGGGTTAAAAAATCAAAAGTATGTAAGAATAAATTTCAGAAATAGACCGAGATTGAAAATAGTCCAAAAGTTATATATAGAATTTATAAGAATCCATTAATAGTTAATTCCACTACGCAATTGAATGATTTTGACGTTTATTGTTCAACGTATTTTGTAATTCATAATAGAAATATATCATAATGACATAAAATAGAATAATATCATACTGACAGGATCTTTTAAAGTACAGAGTCACGTTATAAGAACGAAAGAAATACAAAAAGTCGCATATACAAAACACGCCACCAAAAATGAAAGACAATACAAACACATTGACGAGATGTATAAGTACCGAGCCACGTCAAACGGATATCACATAAAGCTATTCAACAGTAAAAGTAATATTAATTATAGAACAAAGACAAATGAAAGAACTATAAAACACGTTGTTAAGATGATAAACAACATCAATGCGCAGAATCTATACATCAAGACCATCGTGTATTATCTGTGAAGTTGATACGGAATATTTATCAACAAGGTCTTGGTACCTTCCGATGAACTTTTTTAGAAAAAGGACGAGACGTTCTTTGACAAACCCCTGGTTCATCAACTTTCTACTCAGACACTGATGACGTTTTACAAAGTCTGAGTAGGAGCTGCAAGCTCTTGAATATCGAATAAGTTGGGAAATATATATCCCATATGCAGGTGAAGTTGGTATATTGCTACTAAGGTGGGGGAAATTTATAATTTCAAAATTAAAATCGTTTCGTTTGTCATAGATTCTGGTACTGAGATGACTGTGTAAGTCAAATTTGAGATATAAGTCTAAAAATGAGGCGGAGGAAGCCGTGTCTGTTGGTTCTTTAATCTCTAGTTCTGGGGGATATATTAATGGAACCCAATCAGAAAAGTTTGGATTGTTTATGGAAAGAACATCATCAATATATCTGAAAGTGAAATTAAATAATCTGGTTTCTTTGATCTTCTTGTTTTTGACAAGTGTCTGAGAGAGCTTTGTTTTCGCTCATTTAAGAAGAAAATGCAATGAGGCAAGTAGATTATTTTAAAGAAGATATACAATTAAATTCAATAATCACAGATGACAAATACCAAAATATTTATTTGGCGAATACAATTATGAATGAAAAGATAAAGTTGTTACGTCCGAATGACCTCGATGTGCCATTTTTGATGAATATTAAGTATTTTATCATTGACGTAAAATCATGTATCTGTTTTTATTCAAGCCTACATTACCTACGACATGTATCTGTGTTGAGAATTTACTGTGATCATGTTTATAAAAATGTATATGCAATTTCAATGCACTAATATCATACTTACTGGAGACTAGCACTATAACAGTCAAAACAGAAATCAAAAATGCATTCATCATCATTATTCGTCAAAATGTAGTAATATAGTTGTATATGTTAATCCTGCAAAAAACAACCACATTAGTATGCTTAAAAATGTTTTGTTTTGGATGATAACCGTGTCAATGAGGTGAAATATAAAAACATTCTTAACTTTTGAAAAGCAACAATAAAAAAAGGACTGAGATATGGTCAAAGGACACGGTTTTAACCTTTGATTTTCGATGTCTTCTAATATAGGCCCTAGTTTGGACAGTGTATAACTTTATATTTTAAGCATGGAATGTTAATGGAATTACATGTTTAAAAAGTGGGTAGTATATTTTAATGTTAACAAACTCATTATTGATGCAGAATTGAAATATTTGTATTTGCGCCAGACGCGCGTTTCGTCTACAAACGACTCACTAGTGACGTTCGAATCAACAAAGTTAAAAAGGCCAATACCTTACGAAGTTGAACAGCCCTGAGGATCAAAAATTCCTTAAAGTATTGCCAAATACAGCTAACTTAAAAAGGTAATTAATCTATTTCTGAGCTGGAAAAACCTTAGTGTTTCAAAAATGTAAGTTTTGTGAACAGTTAATTTATAAAGTAAAGTAGTGTCCATTTAAAAAAAAAGTCACAAATTAGTATGTCTGAAGCTGTCAAACTGAATTATAGACCCCCTTTCACATTGAATTGTCCATATTGTTATTATTAGAGTTAGTAGTCTTTTCTATAACTTTGATATTATTTGTCTAAAATAGTAGAACACTGCTCTGTAAAAATCTTTTTGGAGGACATTGCACTCATGCCTTTAATTCTTTAATTTCAAAAAGTGATTATCATTTTGAAACTTCAAATTTATTTCGTTTGTTTTATATTCATACTTTGTCGCCATCTTTGTATCTATTTTTCATTCTTTATTATAGTATTACAAATACTGATCTGGAAAGGGAGAGAGATTCAACCACGCCTTTATGTTGAGCTCAATATTCTTCAAAGTTGAAGTAAGATGAATTTGGCTATACATTTTACATTTTTATTAATCATATACATGCAGATCCTAACGTTTCAACGAACCAATACATTTCTGACTTTCAAATATTTTGATGTGGGTGTTATTCATAAAGGTGAATCCCGAACCACGTTACTGACGCAAGAAAAGACTATTAAGAATCTGTTTAAATGGGGGTAGATTATAGAAAAAAAATATAATTGGGAAACAATTTAATGCCTTGAGTAAAATACAAAATAATACCGTATTTTAAACGTAGAGTCCCTATTCAAATGACAAAATCGAAAGTTCAACCGAATTTATAACAACCTAATTAAAAGGCAAAATCGAAAGCTGAAACCCATCAATCTAATTAATTGATAACAACTGTTATATTCCTTACTTGGTACAAACATTAAGAAATCATAATTCCCTATATTAGTATTTCAAAACAAAAATTTGCTCAAAAATACTATTGAATACTGACTAACGTTTCCTCATTGTCAAGATCACCGATTAATTATAATTTATGAAAATTATTGTTCACGTACTTCTAAGTTTTTTAGATTAGTTTTGAAGTAGATAAACTAATTTTCTTTTAACTGTCTATATTTCAAAGCCTTCGTTTTGAATAGAGTTAAACGATGATAATGCTGGTAAACAGCTTTTAGTAAACACGGTTATTCCATACCTTAATCTTAGCTTTTTATATTTTAAGTATACTTTCATTTGCCAAAATCAATATCTAAAAAATGAAAATATATAAGACTAGTATTACTTACCTTGAAAAGAACAACCAACTAGGTTATCAAAATCCTTTGTGATGTCTGCTGCCTAATACGTCCTATATATATATACAAGACGAACGTGTCAAGGACACAACAAGCCCAGACTTTGTCATTTCAAAGAACGTATAACAAAAACGCTGATACGTAATTTAAAATATTCAATATGACAGTTAATTTTGCTCTTGGTTGCCGGAACATAGTTATATTTGTATTTCTAAATCTACAAAATATTTTAAAATCTTGGCACCCTTTATAGGACTGAAAAAGTTAAACAGCAAAATCCACTTTTATTTTCTTAAACGAAAAATTCATTTTAATTTCAATTATTAGACTTATCAACTGGCCCAAAGGTGAGCTTTTCTCATCACTTGGCGTCCGTCGTCGTTAACTTTTACAAAAATCTTCTGAAACTACTGGGCCAAATTTAACCAAACTTGACCACAATCATCATTGGTGTATTTAGTTTAAAATGTGGCCAACCAACCAAGATGGCCCCAATGGCTAAAAATAGTACATAGGGGTAAAATGTAGATTTTGGCGTATATCTCTGAAACCAAAGCATTTAGAGCAAATTTGACATGGGGTAAAATTGTTTATCAGGTCAAGATTTATCTACCTGAAATTTTCATATGAATCAGACAACCCGTTATTCGGTTGCTTCCCCAGAATTGGTAATTTTGCCATTTTTGGTTATTATCTTGAATATTATTATAGACAGAGATCAACTGTAAACAGCAATGATGTTTAGCAAAGTAGGATCTACAAAAACGTTACTCTGACCAAAATTGTTAATTGACCTCTTAAGGATGTATACTTCTGATATTTCAGTCTCATTCAGTCTCATTGAAATTTCGTTCTGGAATTATTTCCAAAACATGTAATATAAGTGGAAAATAGCAATGAATTTGACAATTATCATAATCAAACTTAACTCTGTGAAAGAATTGTGTATTTCCAATAAGTAGTTTTTGAGGAATGAAATTTTCAAATTCTAGTACTAATTAAGTCAGTCTTTTTTATTGAAATTTTGCGAAAAATGGGTGAGGGGTAACAAAAATGATTTTACCTGAAACATAAACATCCCATATAACATTTTTCTTTCAAATTTCATAGATAAGTATTTTTTTTTTTTTTTTTTTATCATTTATCATTTATAACAAGGAAGTTGAAATATGCGTTTTGTTCTTTAAACAGAGAAAAATCACAAATTTTCAAAATTGACAACATGGTAATTTGACTCAAAAAAGCATCAAAATATGATGAAACTTTCTTATATTAACACCTACATACAGTGTTTTTTTGTTGAATTTATTCAGATTGATCCTTCATCTTCATTGAGAGTATGAAAAAAAGTTAAATTGTGTAACTGTTACACGATAATAGCCCACAAATGGGTAAAAATTGATGAAAAATAGAAAATCATCAAAATTGGGTACTTTCAGAGGGCCGTAGCAAAAAAGAAGCGCACCACTATATGATTTTTTCTTCACCAATTATTTTTTTACAGTCATATAAACCAAGAAATCAGGTTTAGAAAAACATTTTAATTCTAGAAATGTTTGGCTTATCAGAGGTGTACATCTTTAAGGAGTAACTGCTCTTTATAGTAAATTTTTTTAACAAATTTTGTAAATTTTTGCAATCTTTTATAAACATCTTCTTCTCTGAAACTACGAAGACAAATTAAACCAACCATGTCCCCAATCATCATAAGGGTATCTAGTTTTAAAAATAGTGGGTTCGCTGACCCATCCCGCAAACCAAAATGGCCGACATTGCTAAAAGTAGTACATAGGGTAAAATGCAGTTTTTGGCTCATATCTCTGAAACCAAAGCGTTAGAGCACATCTGACGGAATAAAATTGTTCATTAGGTAAAATCTATCAGACCAATCAGGTACCCCGTTTTTAGGTTGCTGCCTCTGAATTGGTAATTTTAAGAACATTTTGCAGATTTTGGTTATCATCTTTATTATAATAGATAGAGATAAACTGTTTACAGCAACAATGAACAGCAAAGTAAGACCTACAAATAAGTCAACATGACTAAACTGGTCAATTGACCCCTTAAGGAGTTATTGCCCTTTACAGTCAATTGTTAACAAGATTCATAAATTTTGTAAATTTTAGTAAATTTATACAAAATATTTTCCACTGTAACTACTAGGCCAAGTTCTTTATAGATAGAGACAATTGAAAGCAGCAAGAATGTTCCGTAAAGTAAGATCTACAAACACATCACCTTCACCAAAACACAATTATGTCATAAATCCATCTGTTTCCTTTGTTAAATATGCACATAGACCAAGGTGAACGACGCAGGCTTTTTAGAGCCTCTAGTTTTGTACAACGATTAAATTAAGAGTTGTAATCACAGGAATTTAAGCCACAAAGTTGACATATACCTTAAAGGTCTTTTTCAGTTTTTGACATATGTGTTTGTTTTTATAGTGATTTAGATTATAATACGTTGTCGACTGCAGGACATTTTTTTCAATTTTTACCTATCATATTTTGTTAAAACATTGTTGTCAATATAATGGAATTTTAAGCGACTGTCATACAAGTGAGAGATTAGGCAAGCTATAAAACCAGGTTAACTTTACCATTTTCTGCGTCAGATAACGCCTGCACTAAGTCAGGAATATGACAGTTTTTTATCCATTGGTTTCGTGTTTTGGCCCTTGATTTTGTCCCAATTTTCCTCGGATTCGGTCTTTTTGTTATTTAACTTTTTATAAGGCGTGTATTACCAGCATTACAGAATATTTTTTCTTTTGCAATAAAACACGTCGTTGATATTTCAAATATGACTGAGGTTAAACAAAAGTTATCGTGTAAAATTAGAATAGACTAGATTTGGTTAAATTCTAAACTATGGAATGAAACGGTATAGCTCAGAGTCATCCAAGCAATTCGAGGAAGCCCGTAAACTTGAATACGTTCAGGTCAACTTTTCAATGCTATTAGGAAAATATGGTATGATTACTAATAGTAATTATTTGCATTAAACTAGCTTTCAGTACCTATGAGTACTCTCAGATCTGAAATTTGTTTCTTTAGTGTTTGTTTTTGTTGGTTTTTGTGCAATGTGTCGATCTCATTAAATAAGCCTTTTCAACTGACTTTCTATTGCTTTACTTTTGACGCTACCCCTTTGTTTATAGGTCATAGAAATAATACATAGTTTCAAACATATAAATAAAGCGTACTTAAAATGTAAAACAATTTAGTAAACATATCTGATCAAGTTCCTACATTTACATTTACGTAAAAAAAAAATATCCGATGATTTTCCGGAGGGGAGGTACCGTTTTCAAAAGGCCATGAAGTAATACGTTGTACGTACATTTATTAATTCATATACATGTATACCAAGATGTTCTCTAATCACATTTGATACCCTGAATGTATCATGACTTTCAACAACATATGATGAAATCGCTGATTGACCCCTGCTAAATTATGGAAAGCTGTCATTTCAGATTGATGATAATTTCTTGGTGTAAATTCGATACCAGAGGCGGATTTAGGGGGGCAGGGGGCCCGACCCCCCCCCCCCCTTTTGGGAAAAATTTTGATTGCTTATATAGGGAATCACTGAAACGTGACTGGAGCGGTTCCCTCTTAGGCCAGTCATTGGGCCCCCACTTATACTAATTTCTGGATCCGCCACTGGATCATACAACTAATAGGGCTAACGTCCTCATCTAATACTTGATGTGGCTGAATGAACAAAGCTGCCTTAACAACAATAACAGTACCAATTAAAATGCACCAAATGCGTATTTAGACAGTAAATATATATATATATATCTTTTGGAATTTGATGCGACTGTCATGCAAGTGAAATGTTTAGCGCTATAAAACCAGGTTAACTTTACCATTTTCTGCGTCAGATACATGTAACGCATGCACCAAATCAGGAATATGACAGTTGTTGTCCATTCGTTTAATGTGTTTTATCTTTTGATTTTACAATTGATTAGGGACATTCCGTTTTGAATTTTTTTTCGAAGTTCAGTATTTTTCTAATCTTACTTATTCCAACCTATTTAACATAATACTTCTTAGCAAGAGTAAATACTTAGTTTGTCGAGAGCATTCATACTTTTAGACAATCGCAAGTCATACATGTACATTTAGCTTAATCATTTGAATTTTTGTTTTTGAAAGAAAAATAAGGACCAAAAAGTATGTTGAATACATCTTGAAGGTTCTTAGAACATGTATTTATAAAAACATGTATAGCATGTACATTGTGTTTTAATTTCAATTGCACCCTGTGCATGCGAATCTTAATATCCATTATTAATTCTTCTACATATGTGTAACTGATAAAATATTTATAAAAATACTTTGCTTGTTTTTTTTTTTTATATACAGTAAATTAAAAAAAAAGATGATTTAACCGTTTAACATTCATGTATGCAACACTCCACCCTGCACTCATGCAGTGAATGATTCATAGGTGAAGGACAAAGTGAGCTTTTCTCATCACTTGGCGTTCGGCGTCGTCCGTCGTCCGTCGTCCGTCATCGTTAACTTTTACAAAAATCTTCTCCTCTGAAACTGCTGGGCCAAATTTAACCAACATGGCCAAAATCATTATTAGGGTATCTAGCTTACAAATTGTGTCCGGTGACCCGTGCAACCAACCAAGACGGCCGCATGGCTAAAAGTAGAACATAGGGGGAAAATGCAGTTTTTGGTTTATAACTCAAAAATTAAAGCATTTAGAGCAAACCTGACGAGGAAAATGTGTTTATCAGGTCAAGATTTATCTGCCCTGAAATTTTGAGATGAATCGGACAACCCGTTGTTGGGTTGCTGCCCCTGAAGTAGTAATTTTAAGGAAATTTTGCAGTTTTTGCTTATTATCTTGAATATTATTATAGATAGAGATAAACTGTAAACAGCAATAATGTTCAGCAAAGTAAGATCTACAAATAAGTCAAATGACCAAAATTGTCAGTTTACCCCTTAAGGAGTTATTGACCTTTATAGTAAATTTTTAACCATTTTTCTAAAATTTTAGTATTCTTTTAAAAAATCTTCCCCTCTGAAACTACTGGGCCAAATTTAACCAAACTTGGCCACAATCATCATTTGGGTATCTAGTTTTAAAAATGTGTGGCGTGACCCTGCCACCCAACCAAGAATGCCGCCATGGCTAAAAATAGTACATAGGGGCGAAATGTTTAATCTTCGATCACAATCTTTGCAATTTTGTAGCAACATAAAGACTTTTGATTTTTCTACGCTATACCCTACTATCCTCCATGCTCAGTTGGAAAATCGACTTCACCATCTCATAAAAAAGAGCTTTTTCTATAAAAATGGGAATCGTAGATACAAATTTCTTTTTTTGGGTTACAATAATTCATATTTTGTGAAGAATCACACTGAATCTTCCAAAAAATTTACTGAAGATGATATTATCAAAATGCTGGACTTTTTGATCGAAAATATATTTGTTGAGTTTGAAGGATTTATATTTCAACAGACAGTCGGTATTCCAATGCATATGGGTACTAATTTTGCACCGCTGCTGGCCGATTTGTTTTTGTACTCGTATGAAGCAGAATTCATTCAGAACCTTCTAAAAGACAAAAAGAAAAAGCATCTTGCGAAATTCTTTAATTTTACTTTCCGATATATTGATGATGTTCTATCATTGAATAACCCATATTTTAGCCAATACTTACATCTCATATATCCCAGCGAACTTGAAATTAAGGATACTACTGATACTAGAAGGACTGCTTCATACCTTGATCTTTTCCTCAATATTGACGCAGATGGACGACTTCACACGAAAATCTATGATAAACGTGACGATTTCAACTTACCAATTATCAATTTCCCATTTCTCAGCAGTAACATAAACTCTGCCCCTTCGTATGGTGTTTACATATCACAATTGATACGTTATTCTCGTGCTTGTTCACACTATACGGACTTCATATACAGGAGTGTACTCCTTACACAGAAACTGTTTCAACAAAGTTATGAGGAGGACAGATTAAAATTAGCACTCTGTAAATTTAATGGACACCATCACGAATTAGATGATCCATACGATGTGTCTTTGACCAAACTAGCTAAGGACATTTTTACCACATGGTAGATTGTGGTTTGTCATTACGTCGTCTTATCTTTTAATTACCGAACGTGACTTATTCCCGATTGTGACTGTTTTGCTGAGTGTGAATTCGCATTACTATGAGACATGTTACGGTACTTGTCTATCCCGAATGCATGTGTTTAGTTTGATGTTGTATAAGTGATTCTCGTCGGATTTTGTCAAATTTGATGACGTCCTTTGTATTATATTCATGTGTTATGGTAAAAAAAAATTAATCACCGCCTTCATTTATTAGATTTGATTTTGTTCAACGTAATCTACGATAATTTACGTTTGAAGTTGGATTCAAAACAAACTGGACATATATATATTATACTAGTTAATTGCTATTAATAAGTATTGCAATGTGCATTGTGTTTAAATGTAAAATCAGTATTTAGTTCTATTATAATCTTAAATCAATCCTAATTCTATCTTACTTTTGAGATATAGTTTTTCAAATGTGACGTAATTTTTGTGCCTTTTCACCACTTCGTATGTGACGTCATTTTTATGATTTTTTGCGTTGAGGCCGGGACTAAGTCGGGTGTGTCTATTTTTCTGTGTTGGTCTTTACATTATGTATTCGGGTTTTGTTTTCTGTAATTAGTCATACTTCAGTTTCATTATGTATATCTTTTATATTCATTTGATAAAATTTACTGTTTGTATAGCATAAATTGTTCTAAATAATAAGGACGTTCTTAGCCCAAGCATAAAAACATAGCCGAATTTGACACAACCTTTTTCAACTTTTGATCTTCAGTGCTGTACAACTTTGTACTTTTTTTCACTTTCGATCTTTTATATCTGGGCGTCACTGGTGAGTCTTGTGTGGACGAGGCGCGTTTTTGGCGTATTGAATTTTAAACCTGATGCCTTTTGTTATCTATTAATCATGTGGTTTTTTTGTCTAATACGTTCTCCTATTTATTTGCATTGTAGTCCTGTAATATTATGTTGTCATTTCAATGTTATATTTAACATTGCCATCAAAGTGCGAGGTGTGGCATGCCACAAAACCAGGTTCAACCCACCATTTTTATCTTTAAAAATGTCCTGTACTAAGTCAGGAAAATGGCCATTGTTATATTATAGTTCGTTTCTGTATGTGTAACATTTTAACGTTGTGTTTCCGTTGTGCCGTTTGTTTTCTCTTATATTTGAGTGTGAATTCACATTACTATAAGACCTGTCACGGTACTTTTCTATCCCAAATTCATGTATTTGGTTTTGATGTTATATTTGTTATTCTCATCGGATTTTGTCTAATGCTAAGTCCGTTTCTGTGTATGTTACATTTTAATGTTGTGTCGTTGTTCTCCTCTTATATTTAATGCGTTTCCCTCAGTTTTAGTTTGTTACCCCAATTTTGTTTTTTGTCCATAGATTTAGAGTTTTAAACAGCGGTATACATGTACTACTGTTCAATGCCTTTATTTAGGAAATCCCAATACTATATTTATATATGTTTACCTACCATGTAGGGGCTTTAACAACCACTTTACTGAACGCAATGAATGTTAAGACCACTTAACTTAATGAAAACACATACAGTTCAATAAATTCTCAACGAAAAACAGCCATATCACAGTTGAATGTGGAATTACTTTCAAACACCGAAGTGGCCAAGCATGTCTGCAATAAACTACATTTACGTCAAGACCATTATAAGGGAAATGTTGTCAAGAGCGAAAAACATGAAATATATAGCAACGTCTCTGACCATATTCCACTGATGTTGTCATTGAAATGTGATATATCCTATAAGAAGATGAAAGAACAACTCAAAAGTTAACTGGAATAAGGTAGACAAGGCTGACTATAAAGTTTTTGGTGAACTGAATACAACCTCAAAAATTGCTTCAAGAAAACGAAAGGGCAAGCAAAAAGAAGAAACTAACATTGATGAATGATGAAATTTTACAAGCTGTGAAAAGGAAGAAAACTGCCTTCTTTGTATGGAAATAACATAGTCGACCAAAAGAACCTGGTAACTTCTATCTTAAGAAAACTATGTAGAAAAGAGCTGGAGCAAGCGCTAGAAAGGATTAATACTCGACAACAAATCTTGAATGTTAAATCCAGTGACACTTCCTTATTTAATAAACTAACTAGAAAACAGTAGGGGGAATGGGTAGATTTATTGAAGAACTTATAGCAGAAAATGAAACATATCAGGAGATGTTTTATTTTATAAACACCATTTGCATAAGTTTTCAATTTATCTATTACATAGATAAGCAGAACAATTAGATATCGAGTCGACGACATGGGTATCTATCAAGTTGGATGACGAAAATGCATAACTTCCGATTTAGAAAACAAATTACCACGGACGGAGAACATATTTATCTATAAGTTCAGTAACTTTAGTGTGTCCCCTTCCATCATGTGACTCAAGAAAATTATCTACAAAATGGGTAACAATTGTATCGAAAAGAGAAAATCGAGTGCACCTTTTTATGTTAGGGCGTGTTTGAGTTAGATATTTTGTCTTGAAATCGTACAAAGCAAGAATATTTGATACATCATCCCGCTTCAGATTCTATCATTTTTATATATCAAAGCTACAGGTTGACTTTATAACATAAAAATCACAGTACTAAAAGATGAAATATATTGGTCAAGTGAAATTCCTATCTAATGAATCACAGAGTAGGTGTGTTCGATTAGCTATTTTTTTTACTAAAAGTACTTGACAACAGTCTTTCAAGTTGGATGATGAAAATGCATATCTTCGAAAAAAGAAACAAAATTTGTTTGTGATAAATAGGGTTTATAGTCTTTAACCACTAAAAAAATCTAGTCTGCCCTTCCACGAAATATTTAATTAGAATTTTTTTAAATGTTTATGACTTTTTGAAAATGGCAACCGATCAGACAATAGTTTTAAGTTGAATCAATGCAGACTAGATCATTAACTGATGCTCATTAGCAAGTAGATACATTTGTCTTTTAAAATACAACTGACATATAAGGATCGTAATTCTGCTATGTGGATAAATTTATCGGTTTACAAGACCAAAATTGGCAGCGCGTCATCCCTACAATGGCTTTCATTTCTACCATTTTGAAAATGAACTGGCGTAATGGGGAGATAATTTTGACGAAGTAGAATCCTGACTGATATCAAACATCTGAACGTGTATTGGAAGGATGGAAAAAGCATTTTGGAGATCTTGCTAAAATATCTGACTATCAGAATCGTTTAGAAGTAGAAGAAGATGAATCAAAACTAATATTAAAGATACCTAAGAAAAATAATTCACAAGAAAAAGTTTCAATCCAAGAATTGACAAATGCTGTCAAAACATTAAATACAACTAAAGCTATCACTGCTGAAAATTTCATTCACGCCAGCGAAACACTTCTAGAGTATCTGCAACTTCTAATTGATACCAGTTTTGAACACTGCTACATACCAAACTTAATCAAAATTGAAAATTTTCCCCTGTATTCAAAAACAAAGGTGACATGAAGAATGCTAAAAATTACCATGGGATCAATGCAACACAAACTTACTCGAACATCATAGAGACTATAATTAAAGGAAGAGAAAACAATTAGATCTTGAAACATCAAAACCCACTGCAAAGTCTTCACAGCAAACTCCACTCCATTACTATGTGAACTGTTCATTGAAGAATTTGAAAGAGAACATAAAGATCTCAAGTTACCAACCTATGTTGCAATATTGGATGGAAAATCTGCTTTTGATGTTGTAGTTCATAAAAACCTAAAACGACGTCTTTTTTAAATTGGTTTTCTCACAGCAATCTATTTTACTAATCAGCAATGTATATGAAAATGCAACATCCTGCATGTGTAAAATGGGGCAATAAATAAAGGCAACAGTAGTATACCGCTGTTCAAAATTCATAAATCGATAGAGAAAAAATAAAAACTGAGGGAAACGTATCAAATATAACAGAACTACTACACAACAGAGACACAAGAGCGAAATGTAACACACACAGAAACGAACTATAATGTAACAATGGCCATTTTCCTGACTTGGTACAGGGCATTTTATGAAAAAATGGTGGGTTGAACCTGGTATTGTGGCATGTCAAACCTCCCGCTTTAATGCCTGTGTTAATTATAACATTAACATGACATGATTCCTTCAGGCAAAAATTTAGATTTTATCCATAAACAACATAAAAGGTGGATAACACAGATTTTATCTCTCAACCTAAATGTGGCTGACTCGGCTGTCTATTTATTATCAGGATTGCTCCCACGTGTAGCAGAGATCCATATCAAAGTCCTTACACTTTTTGAGAATATAACCAGATCTGAAAAATGGTCCTTAAAGTGGAGAATAGCGAAACGTCAACTTCAAATTAAAACTTACTCAAGCAATAGCTGGTTTATTGATCTGAAAAAGATATATGGCAAATATGACATCGTAGAGTTAAAACAGTATCTTTAAAAGTCATAAAAAAATTTAATAGAAGAGGTTTACAACCAAACAGATTCACAAGTACTGGGAGGGTGCCATAGAGACCAAAATGAAGGGGCACTCAACAATAAGATATCTTTAAGGTGAATATGATATTGGCAGAATCCATCCTTACTAAATAATTCTGTACACCGCTTGAAAAGAAACTTTTTTGTATATATAACTGATCTGTAACAATACTATCTCCATGCCTTATATATCATGTACTGTAGTACGACGCTAGATTAAGACTGACGAGGAAAGATAACACATGGCCACCGAAAGCTTTCTTTTTATGAAGCCCAGGTGGTCGTGTGGTCTAGCGGGACGGATGCAGTGCAGGCGATTTTGTGTCACGATATCTCAGTAGCATGGGTTCGAATACCGGCGAAGGAAGAACAACAAAATTGCGAAAGCAAATTTACAGATCTAACATTGTTGGGTTGATGTTTAGACGAGTTGTATATACATAATGTACACAGCCATGTATCCCTATCACTGCTGGTGATCCGATGGATACTGGTGGAGGAATCTAACTGATGGAACTACTTTCCTCCATATATAGGTGTGTTTCAATTGACACATGGTTAGTTCAAATGACAATAACGAATAAAGCATCTATCTAGTTCTAAAAACATGGTTTAAGGTAGAACTAGAATTTAAAATAAATAAGTAATAACTTGAACAATCTTGAAGATACCTTCATCTAATTTTTCTCTTTTTTTATCAGTCTTTCCAGGTATACGTTTTCCTTTCTTTTTTTCCACCCTTATGCAAAAACCTATGATTCCAGTTCTCAATCGGTTCTATTCATTTATCTTCTCCCCAAGGAATAAAAGATCATACCACATTCGGATGTGGCGTCTCTCAATGACCTGTTAAAAACTTCTAATTTGCAGGTCTTTGATTGCAGTTCTTGCATCTATACCTAAAATCCTCTATCAATTTGCATACTTCTTTTTGAATAATTTAACTATTTCTCGTGCATGTCTTAAATATGTGCATGATAACTGAAATATCATCAATATGAATTAAAATGCAGAAAGCATCACTTTTACTACATATTGCATTCGGTTTCCATGTTATTTGATGGTAAATAAGTACAGTCATCCAATCTTTAAATAGCAACTGTTCTAACTTACTCTGTCTAAATTTTGAGCGGGCATTCTATTATTTTTACTAAAAAGTGTGGTTGAAGTATACTTAATTAACGAATGTATTGAAATGTTTTTCTGAAAATTTGCGTAAATCCATGGGAAATCAATTTAAAGTGCTAGCATGTCCTATTTTTATTCAAAATAATGAATCTTTAACAAATTTCAGTAGTTTTGATATCTCAGACTGATTCGTATAACGAAGTTATTTGACCGAATCAACCAAAACTGACCATAGTTGCTCTATATTATGTAAATCTATGTAGCCGCATAGTAAATCAGTAATTTCTTTTTTTTTCAGAAGGGAATATATAATACAAATGACAGCAATATTGTAACATAATGACTGCAAAAAAAATCCGCATCAATTTAGAGTACCAGCATAACCTCTTTTTATTCAAAATATTGAATCGTAAACGTTGTTTTTATATCATGTATATCTCAGACTGAATTGTACATGTAAAACAAAATTATTTGACCGCATCAAACAAAACTGACTATATTTGCACTTTATTATGTAAATCTATATAGCCGCATAGTAAACTACATCGTAGTTATAGTTTGATGTCAGGATGAATTGTGTGATACAAACAACAGCAATATTGGAACACAATGACTACAAAATTTTGTTTGCATCGATTTAGAGTTCCAGCATGTCCTCTTTTTATTCAAAGTATTGAATCTTAAACAAATGTCAGTAGTTTTGATGTCTCAGACTGTCTCGTATAACAAAATTATTTGTCCGCATCAACCAAAACTGACCATATTTGTACTTTATCATGTAAATATATATGACCTCATCGTACATCAATAATATTTCTATGCCAGGTTGGATTGTATAATTAAAATGACAGCAATACTGAAACACGATGAATACAAAATTTTAGTGTTCCTTCATTTCCTCTCTGTATCCATAATAATGAACCGTCACGAAAGTCAATAGTTCGTGATGGTTTGTATTTTAAACAAAACTATTCAACGGCATCATCCAACACTCATATGACTGATTCATATACTTTATAATGAAAAGTATGAGAAGTTCTCTTCTTGGAAAAGCATACTGTTAATATATTATGTAGGTTGATTGATATTGTCTGTAGCCTAACGTCCAGGGTCAAATATATTATTCATGTTCAGATCGAGTATATTTTCGGACGTCCGAGAAATCATTTATAATCGTAATGGATAAGTCTGTCAAAATTGACGAGCTGGTACTATTAGTTACATGGTGTGTTAGTGACCTAATACGATATATATGGGGTCAGTAAATTCCATATGGGATAAAAGCGAGGCTCGAATCCCCAAATGGAATTTACTGACCACTATATATATCGTATTATGTCACTAGCACACCGTGTAACGAACTTATCTTACCGACTGTCTTCACGTGTGGTATTTTGACCAGCGGCCCATCAAAGTGACCAAGTCTTTAATACTTAGTATTAAGATACTATTCCATTTGTCTATTCAGATAACAAATGTCAACAGTAACAACTTTTTAGCTTTCAATTTGTTTTATGAATGTATTTCAATCGTTCAATACATGTATCAATTTATTCGTCTGTTGTATCTTTTCAGATTTCTTTTTTTTTCTTTTTTGAAAGGGAAGTCACTCCGTTATGCCAACACTAACATCTTGTTAGCTTCAATTATGTTTTATGAACGTATTTCAACCTTTCATCATCAATTTCTTTGTCTGTTGAATCCTTTCAGATTTCTCCTCCACACTTAGTTTTTTTTATAAAGGGTTGTGGCATCTTTTTTATTTTAAAAGGGACGTCACTCCTTACTAACCCGATATGGTTGCTCCAATATATGGTAACTAATCATGTATTTTTCACCCTATACGAAATATATATAGTCACCACATGAAAGTCCTTTAACCAGTCATATCTCAATAAATCTATTGGAGGTAAGATATAAATCTTTACACATACACTTGACTTTATTAATATCCATATATATACACTGTACAATTTTCGTTTGAATATTTGGCAAAATAGAATCCTAATATCGTAAGTCCAAGGCAAACAATGTGAATTACGCTGAAAAATCAATGCATTAAATGCAAATGTTATATTTAGGAAGAGACTGTGAACAATGAGGAACGAAGCAACGTAAACCATGATGTTTATTCCTAACATATAAAACTATTTTCCCGATGTGTTGGATAACCTTTCTATCCTCGATAATTGTACATGTAACTTTAAAAAACAAAATATAAACAATCCGCTACTCAGAGAATTCAGTGGAACTGATTTTTTGTAAGTAACAAAAGATTATATTTCGAATTGAAAGTGTTTTTGATTTGTTCTGGTATGAAACACATTTACGTAAAATATAAAGATAAAAGTCGTTTTAATAAAATAAATGTACATGAACACGAAATTTATTTCTTAATTTAAACAGCCGGTTAACGCAAAAAGTAAATGCGCGTTTACTTTCAAGTGCACGTGAATACATTTGTGAAATCTGTAGTAAACGCCCATTTACTTAAAAGTGCACGTCCAGTAAAGTTAGAGAATATTGTTAATTTCTTATTTTTCCTCCTTCGAAGTTCCTGCATGAAGTCAACCTCATAATAATAAAGAAACAAATCGGCAAAAAGAGAACACGATTGATTATCATTGAAATGTCGACAGTTGAAAAACACGTCCACCAAACGTAACAAATATGTTGTCAGTCAAAAAAACAACAAATCAATTGCATATGTAAGCTTATTACTCATTTAAAAAAGTATAACGATAACAAAATGGTAAACTTTATTTAAATGCATTCACTAATCATTTTCCTTTTTGGGCGGAATGCAACATCTTTAAAAACTTCATGTTACATCTGAATCAAGGTAACTTAACTACAGTGAAAGTGTTATAAGCACCAAGGAGAATCGATGCCCCGTTGGCCATCTTTACCCAAATCTCGTCATTCACTGCTAGTTGCATACAGACAGTTTGCGTTGCCATATCATATTGGTTAGGAGTATATAGCCACGTATACACAGCTGTATTTTTCATTAGAGTAGTGAAAGCGGTTACAGTGCCTGGCCTCGTTGTTACAGACACCACGTAATAACCAGCCACAGTAGCTTTATATTTTCCACCATTATAATTAGTATTCGGACAAAGTTCGTTGTATTGGATTATTGCATTTTTCGCATATGAATTCGAACCATTGGGTAGTGTCGCCGTTAATCCCTCTGTAAAAACTAAAATAAAGGAATTTAAAAAATGTATAATATAAACATAAACATACACCGTTTATAGGAAATATATGATGAACTTCATTGCTTAGTCTCTTGCATAATGTATTCTGCAGTCAGTTGTTTGTGTACTTGTTAATAACTACATACTGTTATCTTGATAATATTTATTATATTGAATATAGGGTGATATTTTGATATTAAAAAAATGTCTTCTGCTCACCCATGGGATTGAGCATATTTTCTCCTTCGTATTAAACGATCAAGATATAGAATTTTAACGTACAGTGTAATAACACACATGAATAGGTGGTACAAAAAGGCAAAACTAAGTTTTTATCCTCGAAACATGTATCATAATCTAATATATATATATATATAACGAGCTGGCTGTATACACTTAATGCATATGCTGCATTGTAAAGTCTTTTCAGGGAAACTTCTGATTAGATATGTTACCAACTTTGCTGAACAATATTATTAAAAAACCAAGAAGCAAATATTCTTAGATTTCTTCCGCTTCAAAATCGTAAACTAAAAATGAGTGTAGAAGGTTAGTATAATATAAAATGATATTTTCTCCAATTCATTTGTATTGTAGTCCTCTCATGTAATATTGTAATTTTAATGTTATAATCAACATTGCCATTAAAGCGGGAGGTTTGGCATGCCACACAAAATCAGGTTCAACCCACCATTTTTATTTTAAAATGCCCCGTACCATCTACAGGAAATGGCCATTGTTAACGTTTCTGTGTGTGTTACATTTTAATGTTGTGATTCTGTTGTGTCGTAGTTCTCTTGAATTTGATGCGTTTCACTCAGTTTTAGTTTGTAACCCGGATTTGTTTTTTCTCTATCGATTTATGAATTTCGAACAGCGGTATACTTCTGTTGCCTTCATTGGAGCTTTCTTTCATTTTAAAAGAATAATCAAAATAGAGGAGAAATATACCAAAGGGACATTCAAACTCATAACTCGAAAAAAAAAATGACGACGCCATGGCAATACTACAATAGATTGTCCTTTAAATAGATTAATAAAGGACCAAAAATCAATGTCAACGAGGATTTTCCATTAGTGGCCTGCCACATTACAAAGAAGTTGTAATCAAAGGAAAATAAATAAATTTTCAAATGTATGCGATTGAAGGTTTATTTGTTTTTTATTAATTAAATCTGGACAGTTTGAAGACAAAACTATGTCCTTTTATTTTTATATTAATACAATCGATTGCAATTTAATAAACCAGAATAGTAAATTGTAGCAATTAGGTCAATGGTATTAGATGAACAATCCCCTACAATTTGCTTAGCTGACAGGTAGCAAAACTTCCACCCGACTATAATGCATTTAATAACAGATGATCAATAAAAATTAAAATCACGAGATGACAGTGGGTATTTTTACTTGCATTAACTGACAGTCAACTGAACTCAATTCGTTAATTAACTGAACGCTGGTAATTTTAGAAACTTTATTTTTAAAAATTGTGGTATGTATTTGGGTCTCGTTTGGTTGTATTGGTGAAATCGATATTTTTGGACTTAACTTCCTCTACTTTAAAATGTTTACGTTTCAGCGTTCCTAATGAATGTCATGTTACTGATTTGGACGCCCAAACATGATAATTTTATCTTCATGTAGTCTGATTCATCATCCTATTTTTTTTCAACGCTATCGCATGTGACATTTTATCAATACAAACAGGAACGTTTTTGTAATGGTAATCTTTATATCTCTTTATTTCAATACATCAAATGCATCAAATTAAGTTTTTTGTTAGAGTTGTCTTATTTCAACGCATAGAAGTAAATTCATACAGACGCTAGCTAGCCACTAGTAGCACGATTTCAGTCTGAAACGGTCATTTTGTTCTTATCATATCTTAATTGACTGGATTTACTGCTAGATAAAAACGTTCAGATTTTTAAGACCGTTAAGGCGCCGTTCCGATCGATAATCTCATCAGGTAAATCAGTCCGTTAAGGCATGTCAAGATTATCAAGACTGAATCTTCTAGCGAGCTGTTTAGACCTGTTAAGACAGTGTCAGACCAAAACAGATCAAATCTCAAAATTAACGTTCAAAATTGTCAGATCATGTTTAGATCCGTTCAGTATGCCGGTATGACACCACGAGTTACGCCCCTTCTGCTTGATCAGTGCATTTTAGATTAATTTTAAATTTATTTGAAGTTAAAGTGTTATATATCTCGAATAAATAATAATAAAAAAAGTAATTAAAGGTTAAATCATCTGTTGATTCTTTATTTCTGTTGTTGTTTTGTTGAGGAACTAATAAATTATTCGTCTATATATGTTGCTTATTTTTTAATAAATATTAGTTTATTTATTTATATTAACTATTAAATGCAAGGACGTATGTTAATTATATACACACAAACATGTTTGCCATACATTTAACCTTAAAATGTTGTGAACCCTTTGTGAACATATTTTTCGTATTTGAAAATTAAAAACAGAAAAATATTAAACGTAACCTAAAACAGGCTATGTTGTATAATTGCCAACGAGACAATCCAATGACGCTAAAGCAAATTAACACAAGCGTATTTTTGTTTTAATTCGTATTCTGTTGATATGTCCTACTTTACTATTATCGTTTTAGCTGGGTTTCTTTTTTTTTATATTATTTTCGTGCTAGTTACTCTGTTAAACTCGGAAACGCTTCTATTACCATAGTTTTGTACTGTACAACATATCATCAAACAATTATTGATTTGACACAATGGTGCGTCTAAACACCACCAAGGTCGCCATAGTACATGAAGCTGATCATGATACTGCATTCAATCTGTGTCGAGACAGCGTTAAAACTATAAATATAAAGTATCACCGTATAAAGATTTTCATTCAACCAATTAATGTATCCTTCTTTTTATTTTCTAACCCATATGATATATATATAGCAGCAGTGGCAGATGAACCGGGGGCATAGTCCCCCCCCCCCCCCCCGTGCAGGTTCCCAAAAATTCTAACATAATTTTAATGCCACTGTATCTTCTTGTCTAGAGCGGAAATTAATCACAGCTTGATTTGACTTCTTCAACTGGCCGTTAATTAATACAAACGTCCACATTCGTGATTAATAACAACTTAATGGTGGGTGTGTAAATAGTGACACCTGTGTGTAATGTCTCTGCAAAAGTTTTGATGTAAAATACATTTACATGCATGCATGTTGATTTGAATAGTACGAATTTATATTGGTTTAGAATACAATACACATTAAAATCGATTAACAGGTGAAACTTCTGATCTGTGTTTTTAAAGACTAGGTACAAATATAATTAGTTACATAGTGTACTAGTGACTTAATACGGTATATATGGGGTCAGTAAATTCCATATGGGGTGAGAGCGAAGCTCGAATCCCCACATTGAATTTACTGACCCCATATATACCATATTACGTCACTAGCACACTATTTAACGAATTCATCTTACCGACTATCTGAACGTGTGAAATTAAGACTAGTGATTCTCAAAATGAGCAAGTCTTCAATGCTGTTAGCATTAAGAAAATTCTTCCATTGATCCTACAAAAACAGATGCCAACAATAACGACTTGTAAGGTTTAAATGTGTTTTATGAATTTATTTCATTCTTAATCACCAATTTCTTCGTCTGTTGGAACTTTTAAGATTTTTTCTCAGTACCGTTTTGTTTTTATAAAGGGACATAACACCATCACTAACCATGTATGAAATAAGCCCCTCCCCCTTCTTACCTAATATGGAATATAAAGGGACGTAACTCCACTACTAACCGTGTATGAGATAAGCCCCGCCTCCCTACTAACCTAATATCAAATATACACGGTTTACACGCAGACGCTTTTAACCAATCATATTCCTGGAAATGTATAGGAGGTAAGATAAATGTTTATACAAATATATGTTTAATGTCGATAATGGTAGTTGCATCTATATTTGGATATCTCTTCATTCCAAAATTTAGTACTCACAAAAACATTATTTGTGGATGTTTTTTCTTATTTTTCTTCGAAAACGTCTTCTTGTGAATTTTTTTAGCAACAAATTAAACTGGCTATTTTTTTTGTTTGAATACCATATATGTACAATATTTGTTTTTTTAAACGGAATGTCGTATTTTCTTCCCCTCTGATTTCCTCCGGTCAAGGAAAATTAATTGACATCAATCAAATGCTATTTTTTTCACAAGATCTACTTTGGAGCAGAATCTCGGACTTAAACATTTCTCTAAAAGCCCAAGCATACAGTTCTAAAATTTGTGCATTTTCTCAATTACCATGCACATATATGAGGATAAGAATAGGTCACCATTTATAAATATAAAAAGAATATATAGATAATGAAATATAAAGAACATATTGATTGATTGTTTCGTTGTTTAACATCCAGTGTCAAATATTTGATGCATTTAAGGCAGGCAAATATTCAGTATAAAGATAAATGGTAAAAATAAAAGATATATAAATATAGAAATGATGATCTGAGCTCCCCTACCCTAAAAAAAAACTCACTAGTACTTGCATATATTCATCTCTAAAAAACAAATCTGGATCCGCCCCTGCTATATATGACGTAAATTAAAAAAAAATCCGTTTTAGTTAAAATACTTGAGTTCAATGGCACGTCCCTAGTCATCAACCGGGTTAACAGGTAACAAAATCAATGATCCATAACGCAAGAAGTAAATGGCTTTTTTACAATATGCAATAAAAAGGTACCGTACGGCTTAAAGTTAAAGAATTATTGATGAATTTGTGTATACGTAAACTATTAGTATTTAAGCTGTTGATGGTTGACCGTCAGTTTTAATATATACTATGTATGTTTTATCATGATTCAATAACATAATGAATCTGAATCCATTATAGCTTAGTATGTGTAGTTTAAAGATCTTAATACAATATTAAATATTTCTAAACCCTATACCAAAAGATAATGCTAAACATTTGAGCGCTGCATGGCAAACAATAATTGATTGTTTAGTTAAGAGAGCCTTTAAATTGTGTCAGTTATATAAAGTGGTGGGTATTTGTATTCTATTTATTTGGCAAATTGAAACACTATTCATACATTTAATAACATCGAACCCACCAGGGTAGTGTTTATGCGGTATTATATTTAAGAGTAACTTAAATTTCAATAACATGAACATGAATTTTGAATATATCGAAATATTAGAAGGGGAGAATCTACGTCATCACGCAGGGTGTCGGCGATTGAAATTGGACCACCATCTTGTCGCTTCAAGGTAAGAATTTTACTTATTATGCCAGTTATATGAGGGTTATGATTATACAAAACAGTCCACCAAAGACTATATAAAGTAGGAAAATAAATGAGCCATCGCTCAATATTATTGGTTATCTCAATTTTGCAAACATTTCGATACCAGTTTTAGGAATTAGGTCAAACATGCAGGATATCGGCAAATGTTTTCATAACCACATCTTGATTATCAAGAACCGCCTACTTTATCAACAAATGAGCATGTCCGAATTCTTTATTGTACTCGGGAAAATACTTGTTACTCACAAATATCCGTCATTATGGTCGAAAAACGTCTTATTTTTTAAAAATGGAAAAAGGATGTCGGCAACACATCGAATATCGAAGGATGTCAGGGATACACTAATATATTAACAAGGTAATTGTCCTTTGATTATATCAACCATAATAAAGATACGATAAAAAGAAAACAGGATCAGTGTTCCTTGCTTGCTTCCATTTCATGTAGATCGATATTTAGAATTATCCAGAACCACTTGACAGTTATTTTAGAATCAACATATGGTTAATACCGCTACGAGTAAACAGTTTCACAGTATTTCTGAAGACCGCCTTTCACCACAGACAAAAATTTGTCAATCTTATGAACGTTTCCTTTGTAAAGAAGTGCAGATGAGCCGGCAATGTACCATTGCTTTTACGGATTTTTTTTTAAATTAAGATTTTTCATACAAACAGGGTAAAACCTCATATGTGCTGTTCAATGTAATGTGCATTGAAGACATGAAGGTCTTACTAATTAATAAATATCTGATTGATTTAAATGTAAGGTGTCAGTCAACCAATTCAAAACGGTTTATGATCAACCAACTTTTTTTCCAATTTTTACAACTTTCTAAATACTTAACGGTAAGTTTAATTTCATAGAAGCCAGACATATTATGGATTGTACATGTATCAACTTACAAAGTTTAATGTTTTGCAGTAGAACCTGATCGTTCGGAAGTCAACAGCTACTCAACTTAACCCCTGTTTTTTCTACAAATCGTTAATACCATATACTATTGAGCTCATTTATCATAAACTTTCAATGCATGATTGATTGATTGTTGGTTGCTTAACGCCGCATTAGCACAAAAAGGCTATATCGCGGCGATTCAATGCATGATCGTGGAAAAGTAATTATTGGCTCAAAATAGTTTTATTTCTTGTAATTGTTTGTAAGTTTAAGTAAACAATGAACAAAAACACGTTGTTAAGTCAATGAGGGGCTGCTTCTTTTACATTTAAAAGTACTGTAAACCAACTCATTTCGCGAGCGATTTATATTCGCCACTTTCTCGAGTAGAAAAATAACGGGAATATAAATCGTCGCGAATGTGTTTAAACTTAGATTTTTACATATCCATTTACATGAAGTAAATTTGAAAATCGTGAAATGAAATCCGCGCGAAATTGTCTAGAAGGGATAAACGCGAAATAAAGTTTCCGCGAAAATAAGTTGGTGAACTGTATTTTGCAGTTGGCAATTAAATTTAAAAAAGACAAGAGTGTATACATTGATTGATATTGGCATACGCTAGAATGATAAGGTATCAATAGTCTATTTGCTAATTTCCGTAATTCACCCTGTATTTAGATATCCCTTTTTTAGTTGTCTGCCTTATGAGGGACACTTATTTTCATTTACGATGGATAGCTAGCAGAAAGAGCAAATTAACCTATACGTAATGTGGATAGTCTTAAAGGTCTTTACATCTTTTAATTACATTAATTAATTGTTAAGCTAAATGCTTTTGACATCAGAGATTGTTTTTCATGAAAAATTAGTAAAACCGCCGATACATCACTTTCAATCCATCATGCTTTGCACTGTCAAAAGACATTTTTGTCCGGTATGGAACCAGTCTTGATTGAGAAAGGGAAGTAATTTGTTTTAAAAGTGTGTAATAACAAAATCAAATCGATAATTGGCAAATGGACTATTTGATGACAGAAAAATAGACGTTATTAAGATTTCATTCCAAATAAAAAACTACAAAACATCTTCTGAATATTTATTATATTTTCACTGCATCTGGAAAATTTGAGATAATGACAACTTTTCCTATTTTATCAAAATCAATTGCTCTTTTAACAAAAAGAGAAATATTAAATATTTATTTATTACGTTGATTTAAATATACACGTCTTATTTATTTGGAGCTAATACCCCTCAGATATAACAAGCTTACATCAAATACATGTTCAAACTTGAAGTTGGTGAATTAGTGGTCTGACACCTATATATCATGCATATTATGAGCAATAACATGCAAAATTATTAAACAGATAATTACTTACCGCATGTAGTTGATGTAGTTGATGTAGTTGGGTTTTTTTTGTGGCAACGTTTCGGTTTCACTGAAAAAAATATATTTATTAATCACTTTAAAACGATTCATTAAATAACAAATGTATACATCTCAATACATCGACACTAGGGAAGATATACATTTTGTTTTAGCTATTGTCGACTTAGTTCGTATGTAAAACCTGCGAAATCCTTATTTAAAACTTCGCTTTAGATTATTTATTTAATATCATGTGGCTGGTTATTTTTTGTCGGTTGATAATCACAAAAACTATGCCATAAATGTAATGTTTACTGAGATGAAACCGATTTTTTAAATTATTGACTGATTCATTGATTGGTTGGTGTTTAACGGCACTTTCAGCACTATTGTGCTATTTTGTGTTGGTCAGTTGTTATTGATGGAGGGAGCCGAAGTGCCCGGACCGAACCACGGACCTTTGGTAAGATGACTGACTAAATGATTCATTGATTACAAATATAAATAATGGATGTGGTATGAGTGTCAATGAAACGACTTTCCAACCAAATCACAATTTATAAAATATTGTATTAAACTAGTAAATGTTTGGTCTTTTATATCTTGCTGTGCAGGCCGTACTTTGACCTATGATTGTTGAATTTTGTTACATTGTGACTTTGATGAAAAGTTGTATCATACCACATTTTCTTATTCATAAAGAAATGGCAAGTGCAACATGTATAAAGAGTGTTGTCTTCTATCATGTCTATTGGATATTACATAGTTGGAATATATATAAATGTGTGTATATATTAATTGTATCCCTTATTTGCTGTAAATATGTCTCACCTATTCAGATAGATATTCAAGTTTTAGAATATACTAGTATACAAAAAAATAGTTTATCAGCTTGTGAGTAAGACAACTTAAAACATATACAAACAAGGACGTAAATAAAAGTTGCACATTTTAAATGCACATTAAATATAACAAAAGAAGACATGGTATGATTGATAATGAAACTCTCCACAAAAGACCGAATGAAACAGAAATAATCAACTCTAAGACATTGTATGGTCTTCAACAATGACCAAAGCCCAAACCGCTTAGTCAGCTATACAAAGCCCCAAAATGACAAATGTAAATCAATTGAATCGAGAAATTGAACGACCAAGTTAATGAACAAAATAATTAACGGAATACAAATATACAACACAGCATAAAACGACAACCACTGAATAACAGGCCCCTGAATTAATTGTATAAATAATGATTGTATATAGAAAAAAAAGAAGATGTGGTATGATCGCCAATGAGATAACTCTCCACAAGAGACCACAATGACACAAACATTAACGACTAAAGGTCACCGTACGGTCTTCAACAAAGCACATACCGCATAGTCAGCTATAAGAGGCCACGTAATGACAATGTAAAACAATTCAAACGGGAAAACTAACAGCCTTATCTATGTACAAAAAAGGAACGAAAAACAA
Organism: Mytilus galloprovincialis; assembly: GCA_037788925.1. Taxonomy (NCBI): domain Eukaryota; kingdom Metazoa; phylum Mollusca; class Bivalvia; order Mytilida; family Mytilidae; genus Mytilus; species Mytilus galloprovincialis. Next base: position 22,305,133 of record CM075338.1, on the reverse strand, counting down.
ATATTTAACACATAAGCAAACAACAACCACTGAATTACAGGCTTCTGACTTGGGACAGGCACATACATACATATGTGGCGGGATTAAACATGTAAGCGGAATCCCAACCCTCTCCCTAACCTGGGACAGTGGCATAACAGTAAAACATAAGAACGAACTATAAAAATAAATTGTATATATGTTTTCTAATTGTTAAACATGTTAAAGACGTTTAATCATACTTAACATGTTTTGCTTACGGTGTAAAATAATGCAAAGATCATTAATTGTCATCTTGAAATATTATGAATCAAAACAATTATGATCTATTATTCTTTAAAAAACTTACTTTCAATGGAAGGTAGAAAAGACAACACCAACATAGCTGTAGTAATAACAAAAAGTGACTGCATTGTTTTTGCTATTCCAATTGTAGTATTAAAAGACAGTACAGAAAATGTTGTATAGAGTAAAGACTTTCTACAGTATTTATAGTAAGTCGGTTCTTACACGTGACGTATTGAAATTTCATACACTTTGTTCAATTAAGACCAATCAGAACATTACAAATCGTTAGACTGTTTTAATCAAACCAATCATACCAATACATGTATTTTTGTTTTGTCCGACTGTTTTAATTTGATTTTACGTGCTGTTACTAATTGTTTTAATTCTCTGTCCATCTTCATTCGTGTAAAACAGTATTTCCATGTTTAAGGATGAGTTATATAATTTTTTTTACAATAAAAAATAAAAACAAAGATCAATATGTAAACAAATCTCACAACGGTATATTTGTGAGAAAGAATAAGTTTATTATCCAATACATTTATGTCAGATCATTTCTCAAGTGATGACATCAAATTAAGTATCAGTACAATTGATACTACAAATAAAAGAAGCGTTATATTAAATTCTAAAACGTTTAGTGAAACACATTGCGTTATATATCTTTATAAATCCGCAAACATCAGTTTACATGGGATCGTAATGAATTTCTATCACTTTAAGGTAGGATCTTTGCTATTGTTTTAGGATTTAATTTGTCTCCTCCTATTACATGTTACTCTGGACTATTCGCATATTGAAAGGATGATATGATCAGCTCTAGTTTTTATTGTTTAAAAATTTGGAATCATTTTCATTTCTTTGGTGTATATCTTAATATTGAAATATTTAGAGCAATAAGTCCTATTATAATATGTTACGGTGAATAAATATCAGAGAGGTCAGCAGGTTAAAATAGAGGTAAATGTAGGCCTAAGTGCACCTTTACCACTAATAGTAATGACATAACCCCTAAATCAGTTAAGGATGTTCGCTACTCTGTTTAAAAGTTTTTTTTAAAGAGACTGATATAAATTGATGGTATATGATTAAAGGGTCTACAAAAGCTTGTTTTTTCGAGATATAGTCTTTTAAAATTTTGCAGACAATAATTCTCTCTAGACAGTGTTCACAATTTTAACATTGGCACCTTTTGTCTTTCAAAACTCATGAAAAAACAAGAATTGTATAGCATTTTCAAATATGGCGTTTGAAACTAAGGACAGAGAGTATGAGAACATCGTCAAATAATAGAACTTTTATGCAAAAAGTGGAAAGAACAAAGATGAATATAAATTCTTTTTATTGTCATTGTTTAAATAACGTTTTAGACACTTATTAGGTAATCGGTTTTCTATTTGGCTGACCAACTTTCTTTTTTACACCTTGCATTATTGACTTTTAAAAGCTTAAAGTATGCTGTTTACTGTTCAAACTAGATGTTGTCAACTGTCAAAACTAAATACTGTCTGCTGTCAAATCAGATGTGTAATAACTAGAAGTTGTCTACTGTCAAAACAAGATGCTGTTTACTGTTAAAAGTAGATGTTGTCAACTGTAATAACTAAATATTGTCTGCTGTCAAAACCAGATGTGTAATAACTATAAGCTGTTTACTGTTAAAACTAGATGTTGTCAACTGTCAAAACTAAATATTGTCTGCTGTCAAATCTAGATGTTGTCAACTGTAATAACTAAATATTGTCTACTGTCAAAACTAGATATTGTCTTCTTTCAAAACTATATGCTGTCTTATTTGATAACTAGATGATGTCTACTGTCAAAACTAGATATTGTCTTCTTTAAAACTACATGTTGTCTTATGTTATAACTAAATATTGTCTACTGTCAAAACTAAATATTGTCTACTGTCAAAACTAGATATTGTCTTCTTTCAAAACTATATGCTGTCTTATTTGATAACTAGATGTTGTCTACTGTCAAAACTAGATGTTGTCTTCCTTCAAAACTAGATGTTGTCCTCTTTCAAAACTATATGCTGTCTTATGTAATAACTAAATATTGTCTACTGTCAAAACTAAATGTTGTCTACTGTCAAAACTAGATGTTGTCTACTGTCACAACTAGATGTTGTCTTCTTTCAAAACTATATGCTGTCTTATGTAATAACTAGATATTGTCTACTGTCAAAACTAGATGTTGTCTTCCTTCAAAACTAGATGTTGTTCTCTTTCAAAACTATATGCTGTCTTATGTAATAACTAAATATTGTCTACTGTCAAAACTAAATGTTGTCTACTCTCAAAACTAGATGTTGTCTACTGTCACAACTAGATGTTGTCTTCTTTCAAAACTATATGCTGTCTTATGAAATAACTAGATATTGTCTACTGTCAAAACTAGATGTTGTCTTCTTTCAAAACTATATGCTGTCTTATGTAATAACTAGATATTGTCTACTGTCAAAACTAGATGTTGTCTTCCTTCAAAACTAGATGTTGTTCTCTTTCAAAACTATATGCTGTCTTATGTAATAATTAAATGTTGTCTACTGTCAAAACTAAATGTTGTCTACTCTCAAAACTAGATGTTGTCTACTGTCACAACTAGATGTTGTCTTCTTTCAAAACTATATGCTGTCTTATGAAATAACTAGATATTGTCTACTGTCAAAACTAGATGTTGTCTTCTGTCAAAACTATAAGCTGTCTTATGTAATAACTAGAAATTGTCTATTGTCAAAACTAGATGTTGTTTACTGTCAAATCTAGATGTTGTCTTATGTAATAACTAGATATTGTCTACTGTCAAAACTAGATGCTGTCTACTGTCAAAGCTATATGCTTTCTTATGTAATAACTAAATATTATCTACTTTCAAAACTATATGCTGTCTTATGTAATAACTAGATGTTGTCTTCTGTCAAAACTAGATGTTGTCTTCTTTCAAAACTATATGCTGTCTTATGTAATAACTAGATGTTATCTACTGTCAAAACTAAATATTGCCTGCTGCCAAAACTAGATGTTTTCCTCTTTCAAAACCAGATGATGTCTACTGGCAAAACTAGATTTCGTCTACTGTCAAAACTAGATGTTGTCTTCTTTTAAAAATATATGCTGTATTATGTTATATAACTAAATTTGATAATTGGAAAGGGGAACATATTAAAGAGACAACATACAATAACCCGCCCAAAGAACAGATAACAGCCAAAGCCCACCAATAGGTCTTCAAAACAGCATGAAAAATTGGGAACCATAATGCTTTCTCCTTGCCAATAAATACAAATGGTACTAGTTCAGTGGAAATGAACGTCATGCTAAAATCCAAAACGTATAAATGAACTAAATTTAAAAGAAAATACAAGCATAACAAAGGCAAGGGACTCCAAACTTTAGACAGGCCAAAAAATACGGCGGCGTTTAACTTGTTTTGAGAGTTCCCAACCCTTCCTCTATACCCAATAAGCAAAGTTTAACTCAGTTTAAAGGGAGTCCGAGTCCGCTTTCAGAAAATGGTAACAACAGAAACTTATGCAAATGAAAATGATACTCAAATTAGCAAAGGACTACTAGAAGTAACTCATATGCTAGTTCCAGGATTTAGGAAGCCAAACATCAACTATTTAAAACACAACAGAAAATATGGAGTCCATCACTGCAACAAGTATGTTACGGTATTTCTCCACTTGAGACAATTTGATTTAAGTATTTCAAGCACGAGGCTTGCCGAGCATTTTAAATAATTAAAGTTTAACTATTATAGAAGTATCGTAACACACGAATTATGGTGGTGGATCTGTTTCTAATGATTTATATTCGTCCTTTTCACAGATGTGTAGAGAGTTTTGCTCTTTATATGTTACTTCATCAGGCATGGTCGATTTTTTTCAGGACGTCACAATAGGAAATTCATAAGAGATAACATTTTGACGAATCATTTGTTGAGAACAGATTTGTCACTAATGACAAGAAATATTTTTCTCACACCGCTCAGGAAGCGTGAAAATATCACAAAAAAATAGAGAAAATAGTATTTCAATGTACTTATAATGATATCTAACAGACTAATGTCTTGCAGACGTTAGTTAAGAGTGATAGATATAACGAACGTTTTGATTTTCGAATGCATCAGAAAAAACATGTTGCATTTTTCTTCATATGAAGATGCGTGATTTGAATTAATATATAAAGAAATAAGATTAGTTATCAATACCAATGGTAGATTTGTGGTACCTGTTTTTGGTTTCATCTAGGTATTAAATGTTTTTTTTTGTAAATTCATTGGGTGTTAGTAAACGATAATCTATAATTATCGATCAAAACAATTGTATTTCTCTGAATCTTGTACGCTAGAAAATTTATAGTGAATCATTTTTGTTAATATTTATAAACAAAAAACAACAATTGTAAAAGAGGGACGACAGATACCAGAGGAAAACAGTCAAACCCATAGGTTGAAAGTGAAACACCTTGTTATATACATTTTTAGATGATGTAGATATTCATATTTTTGTCACTTAGTATTAAACATGTCTCAACCGGTCTGATGTACTTTGAAGAAAGTCAGTGACATATAGAAAAATTTACTATCATTACTAAATTATTTATTGATGTTTTATATATTAATAAATGTATTTATTACATTGGTTGAAATATATTACATTGATTTCCCAGTTAAATAAAAACCGATAATTTCACATGTGAAATAAACGTGGTTATTTCACTCCCTGACGTCATACAACAATAGGCGTTGTCAAGACGTCGATAACGTCGGATCAAAACAAATTGTCAATGCGTAGGAAAAAGATATAGTTCCTTACATTTTCTACATTAATTTCATAAAAAAAAAGCCATTTGCCAATGTAATAAAAAGAATAACTAATCGCCGTATTTGAATATCAAAAATAAGACAACTTGTGACCGAACGCCACTATGGATTAAACTCGTGCTGCGCACTCGTTTATTCCATGCGTCGTTCGGTCACGCGTTGTCTTATTTTTGATATTCAAATACGGCGATTAGTTATACTATAATTAGCAACTATCTTATCAAATAATTGTGGAAGACATGTTTAAACTGTTTCATTTAACATATTCAATGTAATATTCATATATTGAAAAACAAAACAATTTACACAGGTAGTGGTGCAAATTCCTTCAAGTAATAATGCTCCTGAATTATATAAAAAAAAAACGAGTGGAATTTGATAATGTTCCTAATATCTATAAAAATCGGCTTGAATTTGATAAAGGTCCTGAAAACATAAAAACTGGTTGAAATTTGAAAATGTACCTGAATTCTATAAAAACCTGCTGGAATTTCACAATGTTCCTTGATTCTATAAAACCCGGCTTGAATTTGACAAAGGTTCTGAATTCAATATAAACTGGCTAGAATTTAAAAATGTTACTGAATTCGATAAAAAAAAACGCCTGGAATTATATAATGTTCTCTTGAATTCTATAAAAACAGGCTGGAATTTGATAATGGTCCTGAATTCTATAAAACAAAAACCGGCTGAACTTTAAAAATGTTCTTGAATTCGATAAAAACCGGCTAGAATTTGATAAGGTTCTTGAATTCTATAAAAACCGGCTGAAATTTTATAATTTTCCTGAATTATATAAAAACTTGCTTGTATTTGATTTATTATTCACTGAAATTTTGTCAGGATTTAAGAATGTTTTGTCAAATATTAACGTTTCAGAATTTTAACCTTCTACAGAAAAGCTTAAACTATTCTTTTTATTCAATGATGTATAAGTGAACGCTAAGGGAGCTATACTGCCAAATTAGACAGAATATCTTCATTAAAAAAGAATACAGTTTTTAAGAGGATGACTACCTTTATTTATAACTGCAACAGTGAAAATGCCGTCTAAGGGAAATGTTAGTATGAATTTTGATGCCTCTCGTATCCCAGCAGACGGGCTGATTAGTACTTTATATTTTCAGTCATTAACGCATTTATTATGCAAGTGAAACACCTTGCTAAATAGATGAAGTAGCTATTAATGATTTTGTCATTAAGTATGAAACATTGTCTCAACCTGTCTGATGTACTATGAAGAAAGTCAATGACATTTAGAAAAATTTACTATCATTATTAAATCATTTCTTGTTGTTTTATATGTTAATAAATATATTTAGCAACTTTCTTATCAAATATTTATTGAAGACATGTTTAAACTGTTTCATTTAACATATTCAATGTAATATTCATATATTGAAAAACAAAACAATTTACACAGGTAGAGGTGCAAATTCTTTCAAGTAATAATGCTCCTGAATTATATAAAAAAAACGAGTGGAATTTGATAATGTTCCTAATATCTATAAGAATTGGCTTGAATTTGATAAAGGTCCTGAATTCAATAAAAAAAAAGGCTGGAATTTGAAAATGTACCTGAATTCTATAAAAACCGGCTGGAATTTGACAATGTTATTTGATTCTATAAAACATTGCTTGAATTTGACAAAGGTTCTGAATTCAATATAAACTGGCTGGAATTTAAAAATGTTACTGAATTCGATAAAAACCGCCTGGAACTATATAATGTTACTAAATTCTATAAAAACCGGTTGGAATTTTATACTGTTCCTGAATTCCATAAAAACTGGCTGGAATTTGATAATGGTCCTGAATTCTATAAAACAAAAACCGGCTGGACTTTAAAAATGTTCATGAGTTCGATAAAAACCGGCTAGAATTTAATAAGGTTTTTGAATTCTATAAAAACCGGCTGAAATTTTATAATTTTCCTGAAATCTATAAAAACTGGCTTGAATTTAAATTATTATTAACTGAAATTTTGTCAGAATTTAAGAATGTTATGTCAAATATTAACATTTCAGAATTTTAACTTTCTACAGAAAAGCTTAAACTATTCTTTTTATTCAATAATGTATAACTGAACGCTTAGGGAGCTATACTGCCAAATTAGACAGAATATCTTCATTAAAAAAGAATACAGTTTTAAAGAGGATGACTACCTTTATTTATAACTGCAACAGTGAAAATGCCGTCTAAGGGAAATGTTAGTATGAATTTTGATGCCTCTCGTATCCAAGCAGACGGGTTGATTAGTACTTTATATTTTCAGTCATTAAAGCATTTATTATGCAAGTGAAACACCTTGCTAAAAAGATGATGTAGATATTGATAATTTTGTCATTTAGTATGAAACATTGTCTCAACCTGTCTGGTGTACTTTGGAGAAAGCCAATGACAAATAGAAAATTTACTATCATTATTAAATCATTTCTTGTTGTTTTATAACTTAATATGGATTTTTAGCAACTTTCTTATCAAATGATTATTGAAGCCATGTTTAAACTGTTTGAATTAACTTATAAAACAATTTACACAGGTAGCGGTGCAAATTTTGTCATCTAATAATGCTCCTGAATTCTGTAAAAACAGGCTTGAATTTGATAATGCTCCTAAATTCTATAAGAATCAGCTTGAATTTGATAATTGTCCCTACAGAATTTAATAAATACTGGTTGGAATTTGAAAATGTACCTGAATTCTATTTGAAAAAAAAAACGGCTGGAATTTGATAATATTCATGAATTCTATAAACACCTGCTGGAATTTTATAATGTTCCTGAATTCTATAAAAACCGGCTGGAATTTTATAATGTTCCTAAATTCCATAACTATCGGCTAAAACTTGATAATGGTCCTGAATTCTTTATAAAAAAAAAACGACTGGAATTTGAAAATGTTCCTGAATTCAATAAAAATCGACTGAAATTTGATAATGGTCCTGAATTCTATAAAACAAAAACCGGCTGGACTTTAAAAATGTTCATGAATTCGACAAAAAACGGCTAGAATTTGATAAGGTTCTTGAATTTTATAAGGGCCGCATACATTTTATAATTTTCCTGAATTCTATAAAAACTGGCTTGAATTTGATTTATTATTAACGTAAATTTTGTCAGGATTTAAGAATGTTATGTCAAACATTAACGTATCAGAATTTTCACTTTCTACAGAAAAGCTTAAACTATTCTTTTTATTCAATGATGTATAAGTGAACGCTTAGGGAGCTATACTGCCAAATTAGGCATAATATCTTCATTAAAAAAGAATACAGTTTTAAGAGGATGACTACCTTTATTTATAACTGCAACAGTGAAAATACCGTCTAAGGGAAAAGTCAGTATGAATTTTGATGCCTCACGTATCCAAGCAGACGGGTTGGTTAGCACTTTATATTTTCAGTCATTAACGCATTTATTATGCAAGTGAAACACCTTGCTGAATAGATGATGTAGATATTGATAATTTTGTCATTTAGTATGAAACATTGTCTCAACCTGTCTGATGTACTTTAAAGAAAGTCAGTGACATATAGAAAAATTTACTATCATTACTAAATCATTTCTTGTTGTTTTATATCTTAATATGTATTTTTAGCAACTTTCTTATCAAATAACTATTGAAGCCATGTTTAAACTGTTTGAATTAACATATAAAACAATTTACACAGGTAGCGGTGCAAATTCTGTCATGTAATAATGCTCCTGAATTCTGTAAAAACTAGCTTGAACTGATAATGTTCCTAAATTCTATAAAAATCAGCTTGAATTTGATAATGGTCCTGAATTTAATATAAACTCGCTGGAATTTGAAAATGTACCTGAATTCTATAAAAAACAAAAACGGCTGGAATTTGATAATGTTCATGAATTCTACAAACACCTGCTGGAATTTGATAATTTTCCTGAATTCTAAAAAAACGGCTGGAATTTTATAATGTTCCTAAATTCCATAACTATGGGCTGAAATTTGATAATGGTCCTGAATTCTATAAAAAAAAAACGACTGGAATTTGAAAATGTTCCTGAATTCGATAAAAATCGGCTGAAATTTGATAATGGTCCTTAATTCTATAAAAAAAAACGGCTGGAATTTGAAATAAACTCATCATAGATACCAGGACTAAATTTTGTATATACGCCAGACGCGCGTTTCGTCTACAAAAGACTCATCAGTGACGCTCGAATCCAAAAAATTTAAAAAATAAAAAAAAAAAAAGGCCAAATAAAGTACGAAGTTGAAGAGCATTAAGGACCAAAATTCCTAAAAGTTATGCCAAATACAGCTACGGTAATCTATGCCTGAGGTAGAAAAGCCTTAGTTTTTCAAAATTCAAAATATTGTAAACAGTTAATTTCTAAATATAACCATATCAATGATAATTCATGTCAGCACAAAAAGTGCAAATGTGCTGACTACTTGGCTGGTGATACCCTCGGGGAAATAAATCTCCACCAGCAGGTACATCGAACCAGTGGTTGTAAATAAACTCATCATAGATACCAGGACTAAATTTTGTATATACGCCAGACGCGCGTTTCGTTCCTTAACTCTGTAAAAACCGGCTGGAATTTGCTTATGTTCTTCAATTGTATAAAAACCTGCTGGAATTTTATTGTTTTCCTAATACTATAAAAATGATAAAAATTGGCTTGAACTTTATTTATTATTAACGTAAATTTTGACAGGATTCCAGGGTTTTATGTCAAATATTAAAGTTTCTGAATTTTAACCTTCTTCAGAAAAGCTCAACTATTCCTTTTAATCAAGGATGTATAAATTAACACTTTGTGAGCTATACTACCAAATAGGACAGAACATTTTCATTAAAGTTTCTAAGAGGATCACGAATTAGTTACTTTGAAGAAAGTCAATGACATTTAGAAAAAAAATATACAATTTTTGTATTCTTTTATCTCATGTTTGAAATAACACGATGGGTGCCGTATACGGTGCAGGAAATGCTTACCCTTCCGGAGCACCTGAGTTCACTCCCAGTTTTTAGTGGAGTTCGTGTTGTTTCTTAATTATTATTTATAACTTGATGTAAATGTCCTTTGGTTTTGTGAGTCTTGGTTTACTCCTTAGTTTTGATTGTTATTGTCTTGCTGATGTGCTATTTCTATATGCCTTTTGTGCTTTTTGTTATATATTTGTTTGTGTATAACACAGTGTTGACTGTTGTACCTTTATTTTCGACATATTTGCCTATTATGTCTGTTTGTTTTATTCGCACATCGGTATCAGTATAATGAAACTTGATACGACTGCCATACCTGAGAGGTCAATTTAATATCCTTTGATTGATCATAAACAGCGAAACGAAACGGGTATTTTTTTACTTATTTTATAGAAATCACATTAATTCTATCTTAGTTTAAAGAAAAACAAAATGTGTTCTTATTTAACTTGTAGTTCTCTTATATTAAGAAAAATAATCAAAATCTAAAGAAAACAAAAAATGGTTCAGCTTTCATGTTCAGATGTGTGAATATAACAACAGTATTAAATGATGTTAGCTACTCTGTTTTAAAGATGAAAACTGTTTTATTTAAAATTATATGAAAAAGGAAATAAAAAAGCAGAAAAAAATAAAGGGGAAGTGTGCTTGTTTTTGAGATATGATCCATTAAAAATTTGGCAGGATGTGAATATTTCTTGACTATTAAAACATTTAATTTTGATACCTTTTTACGTTATAACCTATAGTAATGAATGCAATAAAATTTCCAAATATTGCTTTCTAAATCAAATGGAGTAACATTATGAAAAGACTACATAGGAAAAACCAGAGGATTTTGAATATCTAACATTAATTCCAAAACAAAAGAAGTCAACATCCTTTACGATGTAACTATCGGAAAAACCTGCTATCTTATTTTTATTACATCCTACACTATGCAAGCTGTCTAGATATTTTTGTTCAAAGTGCATAGTAAAATATTCAAATTATAATCAACAACTGAAGGTGTATTACGTAAATATCAATATTCTTTTTTCCTTCTGTGTATATAAATTAATTTCTATATTATTCAAATTTAGCATGTACTTTTCAACAGCTGTATAGCAAGATTTGCGTACGTTATCAATTATTCTAACGCCCTTCAAACGCTTTGAGTACACACCCGTGGTAAAATATGAATATATTGCTTGGGACGTTCCGATCGTATTCCCACGGGACGTATTATGGTATACAAATGTCCGGTGTTCGTCCGTCCGTCCGTCTGTCTGTCTGTCCGGTGTAAACATGTCGCACTGTAACTTGAGAACGACTTATCCAAATTTCATGAAACTTAACATAGTTGTTTCTTATTATGGTCAAATGATCAGTATACTTTTTGGTGAAAATAAGATTAAAACTTTTTGAGTTACGGCACTTTGTAACTAAAACAGGGGTGTGTTTCTTTTTTTCACATGTCGCACCGTATCTCAAAAACGATTCTTGATTATGGCTTAAAACTTTAAACACTTCTTAGTTATATTAATCTTAATATCTTTATACTTTTTGGTGATGATTCAAAATTTTGTTTTTGAGTTATTGAGTATTTTGTAAAAAAGGGGGAGGGGTTTTTTACATGTCGCACCATATCTCAAAAACGATTTATGATTATTGCTTAAAACTTTACACATGTCTTTGTTATATTAATCTGAAGATCTGTATACTTTTTGGTGATGATTCAAAATTTCATTTTTGAGTTATTGAGTATTTTGTAAAAAAGGGGGAGGGTTTTTTTACATGTTGTGCCGTATCTCAAAAACCATTTATGATTATTGTTTAAAACTTTACACACTTCTTTGTTATATTAATCTAAAGATCTGTATACTTTTTGGTGATGATTCAAAACTTTATTTTGGAGTTATTGAGTATTTTGTTAAACAGGGGAGGGTTTTTTTACATGTCGCGCCGTATCTCAAAAATAATTTATGATTATTGCTTAAAACTTTACACACTTCTTTGTTATATTAATCTAAAGATCTGTATACTTTTTGGTTTTGATTCAAAATTTTATATTAGTGATATTTAGTTTTTTGTAAAAAAAAACAGGGTTGGGGGTTTCACATGTCCCGCCGTGTCTCAAAAACAATATATGGTTATTGCTTAAAACTTTCTCAGAAACTATTTATGGTTATTGCATAAAACTTCCACACAAGACGTCGGGCGCATCATGCGCTCATGGCGCAGCTGTTTATTAGGAATGAACTTACCGACGGCATAAAACGATGATGTCAGAAAATAAGAATTTTACGGGAAAATACACGCTTGTGAAACCGTAAATCATCACAACAAGGAAACGTAAACAAACGATGCTAAAATGTGTTTTATAAGCCATTGTTTGTATACATATAAAACAAATAAGTAAATTTATCATTTACAATCATCCAAATCTATCTAAAGACGTTATTATAAATAGTTGAAGCATGTCACTTATTCAGTTTGCTCCGTTCTTTTACTTCAATTTAAGGTAGATGGGGTATCTAAATTATAATCCATAGAATCTTTTAATATTTTGCCAAAATGTAGTTCATATCCTGCTTGTTTAAAAACATTAATAAATAGAATGGGTCACCGGACTTATTTTCACGCTACAGGTTGTTCAAAATTGTCAAGATTTTGTATAGATTATGTATGGAAAATCCATTTTTCCGCCATAAAACGCAAACCACACCATAGAATTTTGAGATAAAATATGAGAAGATAGCTTCAATATTATGCTTTCAGATAAGAAAAAGAAAAAATGGGGTCACCGGACTCGTTTTCTTGCTACATGTAAAAATGGGTAAATTCCTAACACATTCCATTGTAAAAGTAACACTATCTGAATTATCTGCCCTTGCATTTGAGTTGCCTCCCCTTATTTGACAAAGTTGGAAAAAAATAAATTAAACAAAAGAATTCTTATTTTTGTAAAATACAATCATAAATATGATCAAACATGGCATTTTCTATATTATAATGAAAATTCTTACACATGAATTACCTACCACATTTCATCAAAGATCTAGACCTTGTTTTCTAGTATTTCAAAATCCAAGATGGAGAGAGACACCCTATCTACCTTAATAGTGCGTTTATTTATTGGAACGGCAAATAATGCCTTCACCTAGACAGCTTCGATCCAAAAGAATTGCCGTATTTGTCCTATTAGAATCGAAATAATTCATGGGGGCTTGAATATATCTAGATTTTACCACGGGTTGTCCCTTTATGCCGATATTTTACATAAAGGACCAACCCGTGTTAAAATCACAACATATTCAAGCCCCAATGAATTATTTCTTAATTTGTTTAATTCATCTTCAAATTATCATATGCTAAGATACTTAACAAAGTTTTTAACCCAAAAAATTGAAAACACACAGCAAACATGAATGCTGTATAAAATATTGATGCTTAAAAATCCACTTGCATTCAAACAAACAAAAACAGAATAAAAAACTGGTAAAGTGACTGAGTAATAGTTTGAAAATTGAAAATATCGCAGTACATATAGACATGATAGATAATGTTTGCTATCGCAATTGTAATAACTTTTTATTTAGTCTTATTGACTGATAATAACCTTTCTCAGCACAGTAGTGATATATGAGTAATCGCTAGAACTAAGGACCACGTGCCCGTTGTCAATGTAATTAACAACACCGTCATAGGTAAACAAGCGATTAACAACTCAATTGATTTCCTTACTTTCGGTGTACCGGCTCAAGTGATAAAATGAATCTCGTTAAGATGAATGATAATCTGTAAGTATAACTAGATCTACAACAGTACTTTTCTATACAGTTTGATATTATGAGCATGTGTAGCGAGACAAGCTTTGACAGTGTGTACGGAACTGATGTGGTTGTATTAAGGATGTGTAGCGAGACAAGCTTTGACAGTGTGTACGGAACTGATGTGGTTGTATTAAGGATGTGTAACGAGACAAGTTTTGACATTGTATACAGGACTGATGTAGTTGTATTTATGATATTTCACGAGACAAGCTTCGACATTGTATACGGGACTAGTGTGGTTGTATAAAGGATATGTAACGAGACAAGCTTAGCATTTGACATTGTATACGGGGCTAGTGTGGTTGTATAAAGGATATGTAACGAGACAAGCTTTAACATTGTATATGGGACTAGTGTGGTTGTATAAAGGATTTGTAACGAGAAAAGCTTTGACATTGTATATGGGAATAGTGTGGTTGTATAAAGGATATGTAACGAGACAAGCTTTGACATTGTATATGGGACTAGTGTGGTTGTATAAAGGATATGTAACGAGACAAGCTTTGACATTGTATACGGGACTGGTGTAGTTGTATAGAGGATATGTAACGATACAAGCTTTGACATTGTGTACGTGATTTATGTGATCGTATTTAGAATATGTAACGAGACAAGCTTTGACATTGTATACGAGACTAGTGTGATCGTATTTAGAATATGTAACGATACAGGCTTTGACATTGTGTACGGGACTGGTAAGGTTGTATTTAGAATATGTAACGATACAAGCTTTGACATTGTGTACGGGAGTGATGTGGTCGTATTTAGAATATGTAACGAGACAAGCTTTGACATTGTATACAGGACTAGTGAGGTCGTATTTAGAATATGTAACGAAACGCGCTGGCGTACTAAATTATAATCCTGGTACATTTGATAACTACTTACGATACAAGCTTTGACATTTTATCAGTGCAACATCTGATCTCAACTCACCAGTTTTACAAAATGGCCAATATACAAAGAACACTATCAGTTCATTTCTATACTCGTGGCTTTAAGGGGATAACACACGATGAAATAATAAAAGAACTTGAAAAACAAATAAAATTAGAGAGTGTTAAATCCATTTAATTGACCGAAAAAGCTGTGTTGTGACTTTAAGCGACATAGATGCCAAAGAAATGTTAGTACAGTGTGATCTAACAATAAAAAAACAGTAGCGTCAACTTTATTGAGGTAGGTAGCTTGATTACAAACATAACAATCAAAGACCTTCCATATGAACTAAATGACTGCTATCTAGATGCACAATGCTTCAGTATGGCAAAGTCGTACCGGGTTCAGTAAAGCGGGGATATATTCGAGGAATATTTGCCGACAATGGTCGGACAGAATGTATTCAATGTAAACAAAGAAACCACCCTTCCTATACTTGCAAAGATCAACCAGATCATAGTAAGCGCTGTTATAACTGTTCAGAAATTGGGCATTTTGCACGAGATTGTCTTAACGAATCCAAATGTTCCTTCTGCCAAAAAAGCGGTCATGTACGTAATGATTGCGCTGACTTTAAACACCATACTATGATTAAGTCTTATGGTAATTATGCTAGTGAAATTCTCGAAGGTAGAGAAACTCAAGAAAACGACAAAAATGAAAGTCAATCCATCGACCCCTTACAAGTGGCATTAAAACATCTACAAACACCTAACACATACCACACCAAACCAAATGGAACAAATGTAATGTTAGGAGCTTCGAATTGTTTGAAAGTTAGTAAATTTGAGGACAATTTCATCAATGCTTCTATAAATGGTGCCACTCTAGAAAAAATAGATCAGTGTTTGAGTGCGGCTTTTGAAAATCATCGTGTGAAAAGCAATGGTTCAAATGTAGGCAATGTCATCATAAGCTTAGGTACTAATGACCTGAGTAAAAACAAACACGACATTGATCAGTTGAATTGTTATACAACACAGGCTATTGTCAAAATAAAACTAGCATTTCCGAATGCGGATAGTGGTTTGTGTGGTATTATTCCAAAAAAAGGGAACAGTAACCATATTCACACAGTCAATGAAACAGCTACACATGTTAATAAATTCTTGGAAAAATTGTGTCTCAAAGATGAAGTGCTGACCAATATTGATGTAGACAATATCTTCACAAAAAATGGTAACGTGGTTAAGGCGCTTTACGAAAAATGCTAGTGGACTTCACATCACACATTGTCACAATTGAGGAGGCTCAAAAATTCGTGTCAAACTACGTGAATTTCTTCACCCTCAGATGTCACCAATCCAGAACACTCCTCGTCCTTGTGACACCAAACGCAAACTTAGTGACATATCGCTGATGCCAATGTCTGCAGAGAACCTTGAAAAGAATTTAGAAAAGCTCAAATAAAATAGTACTATGTCTGGGGAGGTTGAAAATAAAATATCAGAAATAGAATCACTAATTAAAAAATTACTATGAGGAAAAATCAGAGGTGTCTAAAATAAGGGCGCGTGTGAAATGGGCGGAAGAAGGGGGAAAATCGTCGAGCTACTTTTTCAATCTCGAAAAGCAAAATGGAAAAAATAAATTATGGAGTCGAATAAAAACAGATACTGGACATTATAAATACAATATAGACGAAATACTAAATTAAAAAGTTAAATTTTACTCAAATTTATTTAGCTCCGAGGGATGGAATTTGGAAAGTGCTCAAGATTTAACCAGTCACATTGCAATTAAAGTAAACGATGGCGACAAAAAATTACTTGACCGTGATATAACCGCGGGGAAATAATGAAAGTTCTAAAAGTTATATAAACAAATAAATCCCCAGGGAAGGACGGGATCACATCTGAATTTTATGTTATATTTGGGAATATCATACAAGAAGAATTTTGTACGTTATTGCAAGAAATAGTTAATGAAAAAAACATTTTCAGACTAGCAATATAAAGGAGATTTAACATTATTATTTAAGGGCGGGGAACGAGAAAATATACGAAACTGGCACCCTCTTACACTACTGAATTGCGATTATAAAATTATAGCAAAACTACTAGCAGAAAGATTTTAAAAAGTCCATATTTCTAAGCTTATACATCCCTACCAAAAAGGGTTTGTAAAAGGCAGACATATAACGGCAGCGAATAGAATGATACAGGATATCATTAAATATATTGATGATGAAGATGAAGAGGGCTAGACATCGTTATGAAGGAATTTAATTTTAGGGACAATTTTCGTTGATGGGTTCAAATGCCACTAAAACGTACAAAGACGTGTTTAAAACAAATCACAACATCTCTAAAAAAACATTTTTCAATGTCTAGATCAGCCAGGCAGGGGTGTCCTGTAGCCCCCTTTTATGTATATTACAGGCAGAGCCTTTGGCCTGTGCAATAAGGTCAGAAAAAGACATTCAAGGCATTATATTGCCTGAGGAAGAAAATGGGGAGCTTATAGAAACCAAATTGAATATGTTTGCAGACGACACGCAATTATTTAATACAAATGAAAGCTCTGTAAAAAAAAACTTTTGAAATATTAGACAAATATGAAAAGGCATCAGGTGCTAAAATTAATTACGAAAAGACTAAGGGAATAAATATTGGCGCAAATAAACGCAGACGACCTACTTTTAAAAAAGATAAGCTGGACAACAGATAACATAAAAACACCAGGTATTCACCATGGTTATAACATTGACAATGACAAAATTTGGAAATCAATATTAGAACAAGAGGCTGTCACAACGACAGCAAACCGGATTTATTAACATTTATTTGTGTCCTGGCAATATCACAAAAACCATAACTGATGAACGATGAAAGTGAAAATCGTTAATATCAAATTTGACCTCCATTTTGCCATCAGTACCAACATATTAAAATTTGAAAAGCTTAGGTTGAATGGTACATGAGTAAATGCAACAACATGAATGGAAATGCCATTTTTCGATCTTTCAAGAACCATAACTCCTGAACGGTAAAAGTCAAAATCAACATTATTGAACTTGACCTCCATTTTGTCATCAGAAACAACATATTAAAATTTGAAAAGCTTTGGTGGAATAGTTCACAAGTAAATGCACAGACACGACTGGAAACGCCATTTTTCAATCTTTCAAGAACCATAACTCCTGAACGGTAAGAGTCAAAATCGTCATTATTGAACTTGATCTTCATTTTGTTGTCAGTAACAACATATTCAAATTTAAAAAGCTTTGGTTGAACGGTTCATGAGTAAATGCACGGACAACATTTGATTTCCGCCCGCCCGACTGCCCGACCGCCGTACATCCCCAAATCAATAACCGAAATTTTTGAGGATGAACATTTTCTGTGTAAATGTTCTAACCTTTCAGGTCTTGAGATAAAAAAAAAACATACCAAACTATTACAAAAGCGCTTTACAATCGTGGTCAAATTGACAAAGCTCACACAGGTTATATTTGACGAAATGGAAGTAAAGAAACAGCGATTATTTTGAAACTCGAATATTTTATTTCAGGGCAAATCTTTATTTTATTCTTCCTTTTCAAAAAGTCAGATCAAAACTATTGGTGATATATGGAACGATAATACCAAAGATTTTAAATCGTGCAATGAAATATCGAAATATTCACGAATTAAAAGTTCCATACCACAAACTTTCGTGCATATTTTTAAAAATAACGATGATCAACCTGCTTTAAAAAGCAACAAAATCAAAATTTCGGAAAACCTTGAATTTCTAAATCCAAACAATAAAATCATTTAAATCAAGGATTAAACATTAATATAACTGAGACCCCTAAGTGTCAAACAAAATGGGAAATTTTGTATAGCGAGTATATAAATTGGGAAAAAAAATGGCTAAATCTAAGTAAAATGAATAATGAAGAATTTCAATGGAAATGTATACACAGAATTATATATACAGAAAACAGATTGCAAATAATGCATATGTCAAATGGAAAATGTCACTTTAATATGTGATGAAATTAATAATATTGAAACTCTTGAGCATTTTTTTTTTTTTTATCAATGTAACGATGTTTAACCATTGATAGAAACGGTTGTTAGAAATTTAAAACTTCGCAACCTTATAAAAGACGAGGTTCTCGTTGCAAAAGATATTTTATTAGGAATTTGTAGAGAATTCGAAAAAAAAACATTGTTAATGCAATAATACTCTATTTTAAATGGGCTATTTAGAAAATACGTAATAAATGCAAATTCGATAAAATTAAACTGAATGTGCAGTCTATACAGGCTTTGCTAAAACTGCACATGAAAAACGAATAAAAACTTCTTCTGCTACGCTCGGATATAAAGTATATATGCAAACGAAAATTAATCTCTTTATCGAAAAAAATATAGGAAGATGTACTAAGTGCTAGTATTTATATATCAGGAAATGAATAAAATATTTTTTATCGTTAAAAAAAAAAAAAAGCTCCAAAAGTTTCGTAATCTAGATTTGGCTAAACCATGTACACGTTTTGGACTTTTCGGTTTCATCAGCTCTTTAAAAATAATTTTAAAAAAAGAATTATTGCATGTTAACCTCAACAATATTAAAAATATTTAAATTTTGTATTGTAATAACATATCTTGTAGATTGTACAAATAAAAAAAAAACTTTAAAAAAAAGGTGTGTAACGAGACAAGCTTTGACATTGTGTGCGAGGCTGGTGTGGTTTTATTTAGAATATGGGACGAGACAAACTTTGACATTGTGTACGGGACTCATAATGTTATATTTAGAATATGTAACGAGACAAGCTTTGTCATTGTGTACGGGAGTGGTAAAGCTGAATTTAGGATGTGTAACGAGACAGGCTTTGACATTTTGTACGTGGCTGGTGTGGTTTTATTTAGAATATGTAACCAGACAAACTTTGACATTGTGTACAGGACTGATGTGGTTGTATTTAGAATATGTAACCAGACAAACTTTGACATTGTGTTCGGGACTGGTAATGTTGTATTAAGGATGTGTAACGAGACAAGCTTTGAAATTGTGTACAAGGCTGGTGTGGTTTAATTTTTTATTTAGAATATGTAACGAGACAATCTTTGACATTGTGTACAGGACTAGTAAGGTTGTTTTCAGAATGTGTAACGGAAAAAACTTTGACAATGTGTATGGGACTTTTGTGGTTTGATTTAGAAGATGTAACGAGACAAACTTTGACATTGTATACGAGGCTGGTGTGGTTGTATTTAGAATATGTATTGAGACAAACTTTGACATTGTGTACGGGACTGCTGTGATTTTATTTAGAATATGTAACGAGACAAACTTTGACATTGTGTACGGGGCTGGTGTGGTTGTATTTAAAATATATAACGAGACAAGATTTGACAGTTTGTATAAAGTAAAATCACAAAAATATTGAACTTAGAGGAAGATCAATTTGGAAAGTCCATAATCAGTTTGTATGGGACTGGTAATGTTGTATTTAGGATGTGTAACGAGACAAGCTTTAAAATTGTACACAAGGCTGGTGTGGTTTTATTTTTTATTTAGAATATGTAACGAGACAAGCTTTGACATTGTGTACAGGACTAGTAATTTTGTATTTAGAATGTGTAATGGAACAAACTTTGACAATGTGTACGGGACTATTGTGGTTTTATTTAGAATATGTAACAAAACAAGCTTTGCAATTGTGTACGGTACTAGTGTGGTTTTATTTAGAATATGTAACGAGACAATTGCAAGCTTAGACATTGTGTATGGGAATGGTAAGGTTGTATTTAGAATATGTAACGAGAAAAACTTTGACATTGTGTACGGGACTGATGTGGTTTTATTTAGAATATTTAACGAGACAAGCTTTGACATTGTGTACGGGGCTGGTGTGGATGTATTTAAAATATATAACGAGACAAGCTTTGACATTGTGTATGGTAATGGTAAGGTTGTATTTCGAAAATGTAACGAGACAAACTTTGATATTGTATACGGGGCTGGTGTGGTTGTATTTAGAATATGTATTGAGACAAACTGTGACATTGTGTATGGGACTGCTGTGATTTTATTTAGAATATGTAACGAGACAAACTTTGACATTGTGTACGGGACTGCTGTGGTTTTATTTATAATATGTAACGAGACATACTTTGATATTGTATATGGGGCTGGTGTGGTTGTCTTGAGAACATGTAACGAGACAAGCTTTGACATTGCGTATGGGAATGGTAAGGTTGTATTTAGAATATGTAACCAGACAAACTTTGACAAAGTGTACGGGACTGGTGTGGTTTTATTTAGAATATTTAACGAGACAAGCTTTGAAATTGTGTACGGGGCTGGTGTGGTTGTATTTAAAATATGTAACCAGACAAGCTCTGACATTGTGTATGGGACTGGTAATGTTGTATTTAGGATGTGTAACGAGACAAGCTTTGATATTGTATACGGGGCTGATGTGGTTGTATTTAGAATATGTATTGAGACAAACTTTGACATTGTGTACGGGACTGCTGTGATTTTATTTAGAATGTGTAACGAGACAAACTTTGACATTGTGTACGGGGCTGGTGTGGTTGTATTTAGAATATGTAACGAGACAAACTTTGACATTGTGTACAGGACTGATGTGTTTGTATTTAGAATATGTAACAAAACAAGCTTTGCAATTGTGTACGGTACTAGTGTGGTTTTATTTAGAATATGTAACGAGACAATTGCAAGCTTAGACATTGTGTATGGGAATGGTAAGGTTGTATTTAGAATATGTAACGAGAAAAACTTTGACATTGTGTACGGGACTGATGTGGTTTTATTTAGAATATTTAACGAGACAAGCTTTGACATTGTGTACGGGGCTGGTGTGGATGTATTTAAAATATATAACGAGACAAGCTTTGACATTGTGTATGGTAATGGTGAGGTTGTATTTAGAATATGTAACGAGACAAACTTTGATATTGTATACGGGGCTGGTGTGGTTGTATCTAGAATATGTATTGAGACAAACTGTGACATTGTGTATGGGACTGCTGTGATTTTATTTAGAATATGTAACGAGAAAAACTTTGACATTGTGTACGGGACTGCTGTGGTTTTATTTATAATATGTAACGAGACATACTTTGATATTGTATATGGGGCTGGTGTGGTTGTATTGAGAACATGTAACGAAACAAACGTTGACATTGTGTACGTGACTGGTAATGTTGTATTTAGGATTTGTAACGAGACAAGCTTTGAAATTGTGTACAAGGCAGGTGTGGTTTTATTTTTTATTTAGAATATGTAACAAGACAATCTTTGACATTGTGTACAGGACTAGTAAGGTTGTTTTTAGAATGTGTAACGGAACAAACTTTGACAATGTGTACGGGACTTTTGTGGTTTTATTTAGAATATGTAGCGAGACAAACTTTGACATTGTATACGGGCTGGTGTGGTTGTATTGAGAATATGTCACGAAACAAGCTTTGCAATTGTGTACGGTACTGGTGTGGTTTTATTTAGAATATGTAACGAGACAAGCTTTGACATTGTGTTTGGGAATGGTAAGGTTGTATTTAGAATATGTAACGAGACAAACTTTGATATAGTGTACGGGACTGGTGTGGTTTTATTTAGAATATTTAACGAGACAAGCTTTGACATTGTGTACGGGGCTGGTGTGGTTGTATTTAAAATATGAAACGAGACAAGCTTTGACATTGTGTATGGGACTGGTAATGTTGTATATTGGATGTGTAACGAGACAAGCTTTAAAATTGTGCACAAGGCTGGTTTGGTTTTATTTTCTATTTAGAATATGTAACAAGACAATCTTTGACATTGTGTACAGGACTTAGTAATGTTGTATTTAGAATGTGTAACGGAACAAACTTTGACAATGTGTACGGGACTTTTGTGGTTTCATTTAGAATATGTAAAGAAATAAGCTTTGCAATTGTGTACGGTACTGGTGTGGTTTTATTTAGAATATGTAAGGAGACAAGCTTTGACATTGTGTATGGGAATGGTAAGGTTGTATTTAGAATATGTAACGAGACAAACTTTGACAATGTGTACGGGACTGATGTGGTTTTATTTGGAATATGTAACGAGACAAACTTTGACATTGTGTACGGGGCTGGTGTGGTTGTATTTAAAATATATAACGAGACAAGATTTGACAGTTTGTATGGGACTGGTAATGTTGTATTTAGGATGTGTAACGGGACAAGCTTTAAAATTGTGCAGAAAGCTGGTGTGGTTTTATTTTTTATTTAGAATATGTAACGAGACAAGCTTTGACATTGTGTACAGGACTAGTAATTTTGTACTTATAATGTGTAACGGAACAAACTTTGACAATGTGTACGGGACTTTTGTGGTTTTATTTAGAATATGTAATGAAACAAGCTTTGCAATTGTTTACGGTACAGGTGTGGTTTTATTTAGAATATGTAACGAGACAATTGCAAGCTTAGACATTGTGTATGGGAATGGTAAGGTTGTATTTAGAATATGTAACGAGACAAACTTTGACATTGTGTACGGGACTGATGTGGATGTATTTATGATATGTAACGAGGCAAACTTTGACAGTGTGTACGGAACTGGTGTGGTTGTATTTAGAATATATAACGAGACAAGCTTTGACATTGTGTATGGTAATGATAAGGTTGTATTTAGAATATGTAACGAGACAAACTTTGATATTGTATACGGGGCTGGTGTGGTTGTATTTAGAATATGTATTGAGACAAACTGTAACATTGTGTATGCGACTGCTGTGATTTTATTTAGAATATGTAACGAGACAAACTTTGACATTGTGTACGGGACTGCTGTGGTTTTATTTATAATATGTAACGAGACAAACTTTGATATTGTATATGGGGCTGGTGTGGTTGTATTGAGAACATGTAACGAGACAAGCTTTGACATTGCGTATGGGAATGGTAAGGTTGTATTTAGAATATGTAACGAGACAAACTTTGACAAAGTGTACGGGACTGGTGTGGTTTTATTTAGAATATTTTATTTAAAGGTTGTATTTAGAATATGTAACGAGATAAGCTTTGACATTTTGTACGGGAGTGGTGTGGTTGTATATAGAATATGTAACGAGACAAGCTTTGAAAATGTATACGGGACTGGTAGGGTTGTATTTAGAATATGTTATAAGACAAACTTTGACATTGTGTACGGGACTGGTGTGGTTGTATTTCGGATATATAACTAGACAAGCTCTTACATTGTGTATAGGAGTAGTGTGGTTGTATATAGGATATGTAAGGAGACAAGCTTTTAGATTGTGTACGGAACTGGTGTGGTTGTATTTAGAATATGGAACGAGACAAGCATTGACATTGTTGGTTACATATATGCTTAAGAACAACTATATCGACAGCTCAGTTCAGAAAGGAGGAGTACCAGGAGTACCAGGGTTTCTCGAACATACACGCGTTTTAACAAAGATTATCCAGGAAGCAAAAGAGAACAAAAGCGATTTTACTGTCCTGTGGTTTGACCTAGCAAACGCTTACGGAAGTATACCACACAAGCTAGTAGACTTAACATTGGAGAAATACCACATACCTGGCAAGATTAGAGAAATGCTTCAGCACTATTTCAACAATTTTATAATGAGTTTTACAGTTGCAGACTACACAACAGCATGGCAAAGGCTAGAAGTGGGAATCGTTACAGGATGTACCATATCAGTAGTTTTATTCTCAGTTGCAATGAATATGCTAATAAAATCAGCAGAGAAGATGAGCCGAGGACCTGTAATGTCATCTGGAGTCAGTCAGCCACCAACAAGAGCATTCATGGATGACATGACAATAACAGTAAGGTCAGTTCTGGAAGGCAGGTGGATGCTGAAAGATATTGGTGAGCTTATAGACTGGGCACGTATGAAGTTCAAGCCATCAAAGTCAAGGAGTCTGCTATTAAAGAAAGGAAAGGTGCAGGACAGAAAGATCAGGATTGGAGGAGACATAATTCCAACAATCATGGAGAAACCAGTCAAAAGCTTAGGCAAGTGGTTTAGATACTCCTTGAACGACAGAGAAAGTGTAGCTGAGATGGTATCACAAGCAGGAAAGTGGATGGTCATTATTGACAAGTCTGGTTTATCTGGGAAGAACAAGACGTTGTGCTATCAGCATGGAATATTACCAAGGATAACAGTCATAACATGACCTTAGTTGATGTACGAAGTACCTCTAACCAAGTTTAGAGAGGATGTTAAACAGACACTTACGCACATGGCTGGTGGTGTCAAAGAGTTTTAGCAGCATTGGCTTGTACAGCACCAGTTCGAAACTTCAGGTACCACTGTCTTCTATTACAGAGGAGTTTAAAGTCACCAAAACCAGACAAGTTATGATGCTAAGAGACAGTAAGGATGACAAGGTAAAAGAGGCAAATGTGGATGTCAGGACAAGAAGCGAATAGGTGTCTAAGACCGCTGTTGAAGATGCAGAGAGCCGATTAAGACATAGAGACATAGTAGGAGTGGTAACATCAGGGCGACGTGGTTTTTGCAGCATTCAGCAACCATTATGGCAGTCAGCAGATGCAAGACATAGAAGGGAACTTGTTCAGCAGGAAGTTCGTTGTTGGGAAGAAGAAAATCGACAAGTAAGAGCCGTCAGTGTGAAACAGCAAGGGCAATACATTGTATATGAAATGGGATATGGCACGACCAAGACAGATGAATTGGCATGAGATGTGGAGAATGGACGACAAAAGATAAGCTTCTTACTAAGATCGGTATACGACGTACTACCAACACCCACAAACCTTAAAATGTGGATACTGATGAAGACCCTAGTTGTAAGTTGTGCGGTTAGCCAGCAAACCTAGAACATGTTTTGTCATCTTGCAGGACAGCTTTAAAAGATGGTAGATACACATGGCGTCATGACCAAGTACTAAGAGAAATAGCAGCAGTCTTGGACACACAGAGAAGGAAGAAGACTAAGATTGAGAATGGGCCAAAGTTCATCAACTTCATCAAAGGAGGCGGAGAGTCATCAAAAAACACATACAGCAAAGCCAGCCGGGTATTCTAACAACAGCAAATGACTGGGAGATGCAAACCGACGTTGGGGTAAAGACCACCTTCCCAAGAGAGATTATAACAACAACCCTCCGACCAGACATTGTGCTGTGGTCCAGAATCAGCAGACAAGTCATTCTTGTAGAGCTAACAGTGCCATGGGAAACAAGACTGGAAGAAGCCCACGAGAGAAAGCTTGCCAAGTAACAGAAATTGGTAACAGACATCCAAGAGAAGAATTGGAGGACATGTTATTTCCCAGTGGAGGTAGGCTGTAGAGGCTTTGTTTCGCAAACATTGTGGAGAGCATTGGGGTCCCTAACTAACTGGACCAGTAAGAAGAAGCTTGGTTGGAAAAGTTGGGAAACAGACAGAGGAAGCTTCTGGTTGGGTATGGAGGAAGAGAGAAGAGCAGTGGAAGAGCTAGCTGGTTCCTGGCTGAGTCTGATCAACTCAGTCGTCGCACCCAGAGATTGTTGTGGACACGTCGAAACAGTCGAGGAGAGGGGATCCACATGATAATAGAACCATCTGAGCAGTGGAAACACTGTATTTAAGGTAATGTACGGAACTGGTGTGGTTGTATTTAGAATATGTAACGAGACAAGCTTTCACAATGTGTACGGAAATGGTGTAGTTGTATTTAGAATATGTAACGACACAAGCTTTGACATTGTGTTCGGGAGTGATGTGGTTGTATTTAGAATACGTAACGAGACAGGCTTTGACAATGTATACCAGAATAATTTGGTTGCCTTTATAATATGTAACGAGACAAGCTTTGACATGTGTGCGGGACTGGTAGGGTTGTATTAAAAATATGTAACGAGACAAGCTTTGACATTGTGTACGGGACTGGTAGGGTTTTATTTATGATATGTAACGAGACAGGCTTTGACATTGTGATCGGGAGTGATATGGTTGTATTTAGAATATGTAACGAGACAAGCTATACAATGTATGCGGAACTCATTGGAACTGATGTGGTTGTATTTAGAATATGTAACGAGGCAAGCCTTGGCATTGTGTACGGGACTGATGTAGTTGTATTTAGAATATGTAACGAGAAAAGCTGTGACATTGTGTTCGGGAGTGATGTGATCGTATTTAGAATATGTGACGAGACAAGCTTTAAAATTGACAATGCATTCTGGACTGGTAGGGTTGTTTTTAGAATATGTAACGAGACAAGCTTTGACAATGTTTACCGGACTGGTGTGGTTGTATTCAGAATATGTAACGAGACAAGCTTTGACATTGTGTACGGGACTGGTGTGGTTATATTTAGAATATGTAACGAGACAAGCTTATTCCAGGCATAGATTACCTTAGCCGTATTTGGCACAACTTTTTGGAATATTGGATCCTCAATGCTCTTCAACTTTGTACATGTTTGGCTTTATCAATTTTTCGATTTGAGCGTCACTGATGAGTCTTATGTAGACGAAACGCGCGTCTGGCGTACTAAATTATAATCCTGGTACTTTTGATAACTATTTGACATTGTGTTCGGGAGTGATGTGATTGTATTTAGAATATGTAACGAGACAAGCTTTTACAGTGTATACGGGACTTGTAGGGTTGTATTTAGTATAACTATGTAACGGGACAAGCTTTGACAATTTATACGGGACTGGTAGGGTTGTATTTAGAATATGTAACGAGGCAATCTTTGACAATGTATACGGGAATGGTAGGGTTGTATTTAGAATATGTAACGAGACAAGCTTTGGAATTGTGTACGGGACTGGTGGTATTAAGAATATGAAACGAGACAAGCTTTCACAATGTGTACGGGACTGGTGAGGTTGTATTAAGAATATGAAACGAGACAAGCTTTGACAATGTATACCGGACTGGTGGGGTTGTATTTAGAATGTGTAACGAAAAAAAACTTCGTTCTTATGTTTTACTGTTATACCCACAGGCACTTGTTTCGGTCAATATGGTGTTTACTATCTATACCCGTACGAAAAATCACAAAATAGCTAACGGAAATTTTCAATGTGTTCGCTTAGACCAATATTTTATTACTTTCCCTTGTCCCTCTTACGAATAAACATACACGAGTCTGTCGGTAATTGATTTATCTTTATACTAAAACAACTTTCACGTACCTTGAGAATACCCCCCAAACAGAATAACACACTTGAGATGAGAATTATTGACCTTTTTCAAGACCATTGAATTTGTACTTCCAAAACTTCCGGTTTACTTAGGAAGTAAATAAAACTGCGCAATCCCATTGGTCACATTTTTCTGGATTCTGGTAACTAGTATAAATAAACAGATAACCTGATGAATTTGACCAATCAGATTGCACCGTTATATTACCTTCCTAAGACAAGCGCTGACATTGTGTACGGGACTGGTGTTGTATCTGTAAAGTCCTAATTTTCTTGTATCAGTATGGAAGATTATATCAGTTAAAATTTGATTACACTTATTCATAATTATTTGTTATAGAAATAAAACAAATACCGCAAGAAAATTATAAACCGTTACTTTGAACAATCATTCAATTTATTTTATTTATCTTATCTTCAGTCAACCGAATTTAGATTAAAAATACTTTAAAATTAAGATGAGCAGGAGCCGTGTGAAAGAATCTGTCCTAGGACTAAAACATGTCTTGTGATGGTCTTAGGATAAGACTTAGTGCTAAGTGAGGTTAACGAACGTAATCCTAAAGTAAGGATATATAGATGGGTGTCTTAGGAAAATAAAAGTTACGATATTCTTAAACGAAATAAAAACAACAAATATGGCACAAACTCAATAATAAAATACTAATACAATATTAAACTATTTAGTCCAGTCGATTTGTGAAACAATTGCTCAGATTGTGGTAAAAGCATAAAATTTTACAGAGTGTTAGTTGAGGTCATAACTAACATTTATAGCTATGGACCCAATTCATAAAATCAAAATGGCGGCTATGGGCGGCCATTTTGAAATCATGTCCAAAAAATCAATAAAAATTATCAAAAAAAATATAAAAATATATTACTTTACCAATTTTGATAAACTTTCGTATAT
Source organism: Mytilus galloprovincialis (assembly GCA_037788925.1). Lineage (NCBI taxonomy): Eukaryota > Metazoa > Mollusca > Bivalvia > Mytilida > Mytilidae > Mytilus > Mytilus galloprovincialis. Next base: position 22,276,263 of record CM075338.1, on the reverse strand, counting down.
CTTATGACAAAGAATAATAACTGAGGACTATTGAAGTATTAGGTGGCCATCTTGAATGGTGGCCATTTTGGAAACGTAAATTTCAAATATATCATTATTCGCTATCCTAAATTGTTTTTTAAATTAATACTAAGTTTTATATGCATTTACAACTAGTTTTTCTTATCATTTATTTATATGACTGTTGCTATTCATATAAGATATATTCACCAAATGCTAAAATAAGGCATGCATATGTTAACATATAAATGTATTTAAAAAATACGCGTAAATTCTTTTAATTGCAGTTTAGCATTTAGGGCTTAGTAACATTTTTAACACCAAAAAATGCGTATATACAATATAAATTATGACCACTGTATGTTGAAAAGGAATAATATGTAGGTATTAGGTCAATGGCGCTGAAAAAAATAATAAATAGAACGGAAAGAATTCCGTAACGCCAAGAGGGGACACATGAGGATTTACAATGCCAATCAAATACAGAAAGAGCAGACATAAACATTTGAGCTGGTAATCAGTCAATGGGAGAATCACAAGGCAAAAGGTACTTATCCTGTCAAAGCAAATCTTAAGATCAAAATATATTTTGTCAGGAAAACAAAAAAAGTCTAAGATGAGCCACGGATTGAAAATACCAGTAAAATAACCAGCCACGGTTGTGATGAATTAACAAGAACAATATGATTGCAGGATTTTTTTTCTTTCATTGTGATGAGGTATCTGACTATCATCATGAAGTCTCGACAATTATGATTGACAATAGAGTATGTGACTGTCACCTGAACTACTAACCATTGTTCTTTTAGCAAGACTCAGTGCTGGAGATAAATATTTCAGGAGAAGATATCATGCTAAATGTTTCAGGAGCAGATATCATGCTAAATGTTTGTTAAAACTGCACTACAGGGCAACTAGACAGAATTCGAGACACAAAAAAAAAGTCAAGAATCTGTTATCCAAGGAATTTGGCTCGCCAAATTGATAGGAAACAGTGACGGCTCACACTCATGAACATATATTGTTTTAATATTTGAAATTGATGATATTGATAAAATGTACAGTAAACGTTCTTAGTAAATATGAGTTGTCATGGAAGGAATGATTAATACAACACTTCTGAAAAATTGAATACTAGCTGCCATAGATGATGTGCAAGCACACATGAAAGGTTGCGTCTTTCTCCGGATTCTCAACGAACATGTTGGGGAAGTTCTGAAACAGGCCATATCTTTTAGTCGTGATGATGAAGGCCTCTTCATAGTCAAAGTAATTAGAATAGTTTGAAGAGTTAAGCTTGTTACTATAAACAGGTTTACAGTGACATTCAATGCAGGCTTCTCAAATGAATAAGTTCCACAATCTTTGAAACATCTTACTCTCTATTTGAGGACTGATAAGTTGCAGTTGTATCCTTTCAACGACAAGTTGCACAATTGAACTATTATACCTGAGAAATGGTAAGTCTTGTCTGCCACTCAACGATATTTCTGGACTGTGTCTTGAAGATTGGCCATCCTGTATCATTCTTACTAAGGAAACTTATATCTGTTGAACTGATTCGTGTCAACAGCTGTTATTAAGTGTCCCTGTAACATGAGTAAAGTTATTCTTAGTATCAAGCATATATATTTTGCCTGCTATGGCTATGATGATGCCTTCATTTTTACCCTTTTATTATTATGTCTGTTTCACAGCTTCACGATTACATTTGTTGAAAATCAAGAGCACTAATTTATCTTGCTTGTATGCTTATAGATATCCTATGGCAGCTACATTCCAATTTTATTAACTGCGTTGTATCAGTTCTTCCTTTCATGATAACTCCCAGATCTTCCAGGCGTTTACTGTGCAATTTAGCGTGATCGGTACAATACTTCTTCCAGACCGTGTGCCATCAATGTATTTCCTTATTTAGAAAAGCACAACTCCAAGGATAAACGACTCCTGACTTTTTTTCTGTGTCTTTTATTCTGCATATTTGCTATGTTGTCAAGTTTCATCAATCATCAACCATGATACTATTAATTTGACATCTCAAACTCTTACTTTGGCTTAGGGAATATGTCTTGTAGTACAAGTGCACAGTCATGCCCTATTTTTGTCGATTTGAAAATGTATCATAGAGATCTTCAGATACATCACCGCAGAAAAAATACATTGCAGTCATTGTTCTTTTTTATCTAGTTCCACTTTACAGTGTCTGGTTACTTATTGTTTCTTTTCAATTGGCAACTTATTTTCAACATCAGAAGTATGTTTTCCCTTTTGCTGATGAAATATTTTGAGGTCTGAAAATGTGCTAGACATGATTTGTGCCATTTTGCTTTGTCATTCTGGAGTGCTTCTGCAGTTCCATAGCCCTCATTCAACTGTTTCAAATTGAGCGAATGGAAAACCAATTCAAGACCCAACGTTTTCGTATGCTTGCATCAAAAGAGTGATTGCCAGCTCAAATGTCTATGACTGTTCTGTTTGTATCTGCTTGGCATTGCAAACCCTTACATGTCCTCTCTTGCCGTTTCACACAATTCTTCCAGTCTAATTGCCCATTATGTTTTTCTTATATTTAGTTCCAGTGTTTTCGAAATCTACAATTTTGATTTTTTCCCAAAAAATAACCTTCGGTCATAAATTATATAATATATACGTAATTTCTGTTTTAAAAAGTTACTTAGGCAAACGTGTAAATACAGAAATTTTGAAACTGATATCTTAATTTTTTAAACATGTGCATGCCTTATCTGACCTTTTCGTGAATATCCAATATAATTTAGTAAAAAAAGTATGAATGCAAACAGTGAATTAATAAGATTAGCGAATAATGATATATTGGAAATTCATGTTTTCAAAATGGCCATCATTCAAGATGGCTACCAAAAAATCAAAATATATGAAGTTCTCAGATGATAGTCCTTGTCAATTGTGATGAATAAACCATATGACTATATAATAATTTCCTGCAGCAAGCCCTTGACTTATAAGTCAAATTGAACACGGTTACTAAGGAAATGTAAATGTGTAAAGGCAGTATTAAGTTGTACTACTCTATCTTAATGTGGAGGACAATGTAATAGAATATGATAAACAGAGTGTGGTTTGACAAAACATGTACATGCAATTTAATGTATTGTTAGATTGTTTTAACGTCAATTGAGAACAGTTGAGCAGTTGGTGTTCTTATAACATTACTTGTATGATATACAATTCATTATGTCTGCAATCAAGGTTTTTGAAAGTTGTTTCAATTGAACAATATCAACAAAACGAATTATCCTGAGTAATCAGCCAACTGTTATAAACGACAGGTATACAAATATTTTCTTGCTTTATTTCTACGTATAAAATAAAATTCTCCTGTTATTCTATGTTGAACAAGCGGTTGCACGAATATTGCTTTCAGAGTAATTGGTATATAGAATCATATTGAAAACAGTGTGGCTGTGGTCATTGATTGACGCCCTAAATGATCCCATTGACTTGGACAGATTATGTGAACGTTTGTCTGTAACGACCGCTGCTCACTATGTATTTGTTAAAGACACTTAAACTGTGGGGTCACAAAAGGTTCTCAACACCTGAATAAAGTAATTAGAAAAACTAATCAGGAATAACACGATGTTTTGATTTATATCAATAATATAAATCAAAACATAAAGGTTATTCCTGATTAATTTTTCGAGTTATTTTATTATTAAAATCATTTGGTGACCCCACAGTTTAAATTCTATAATAAGTAAGTAGTGAGCAGTGGTCGTTACAGACAAACGTTCACCTAATCTGTCCCAGTCAATGTGATAATTTATGTCGTCAATCAATGGCCACAGCCACACTGTTTTGAATATGATTCTATCTTCCACAATGCATTTTTTTATTATATCGAATAATGACTACATATTTTGGCTTAAAAAAAAACATTTTCAAGATGGCCGCCATTCAATATGGGTAATATTTCCAAAAGTTTTGTTCTACAAGACAATTGGATTCAGCACTGTTATTCTATCAACCAGATTTCATGTCAATACCTTCTCTTATATCATTTTGATGATTTTCTATTATTAATCTATTGAGATCAAACGGCCGCCATTTTAAAATGGCCGCCTCTTCCGCCAATTTCGATTTTCAGATTGGGTCCATAGCTTAAAATGTTGTCCATGACATATACTACAACTATGCCAAATTTCATGCTTTTACCACAATCTGAGCAATTTTGTCAAAAATCGGCACAAATCGACTGGACTAATTATAATGTATTAGAAATCAAACTAATTAATGAAACTTTTTTTCAATATTACTTATGGTGTAGCATTTTACTACTTTCATTGGATATTATGATCACGTGTTTCAAGGGATATTTTTCGTATCTGTAGTCTTGGGTCTTTTTTCCGTATATTGACGCTGTTTCTATTTATATGTATATAAAAGAATCTTGCTAAATTTAGATTTATGACGTCATGACGTCACACATACAATGTAACAACAACAGATTGTGTTCCTTCCTCTTTTGTGATTACACCATACATTAGGTTGTCCCTTTCTTGCTTTGAAGGGGTTTTTTTTGTCATTAGATACTCTTGTAATCCTACTATAAGTACTCATTTAGCTCATAGATGGAAACCGTACTTTGACTTTTTTTCATCTGTGTCCTTTGGTCGATGAATATTTTAAGCACAAGCAATTCACTACATCTTCATTTTTCTATATTGTGTCAGGACTAACTTTTTAGTATTTTTTTTTTATTCAATGTCAGAGATTTCTTTTTAAAAACACAAACTAAAGAAGGTGTACAGTTGAGGCTGTCTCTTCGGTATATATTTCTTGAGCTAGATCGAATTTTCTTATACTTCGTCAAAATGAAGATTTAACTATGTTTTTTTTTTCAAAAATATAATAAAAGTATTCGTCACCGTTCTATTTTGCAAGCTATGCGTCGTTGAAAATTGCTTAAAATTGGTTAGATTGTTTATGAAAAGCGCATTCGTGTTCATAAAAAGAAATCTATGATATTGAATTTTAAAATTAATTTTGAGAAGATAGGTATTTTAATATTTTTTAAGATAATAAAAGGAAAAATGGTGTCATCGACCTTGTTTTCTTGCTAGAAGTAAACATTAGAAAAAATTAGCAGTCCAGTATATTTTTTTGATAAAAGAGTTATCTTCCCTTACATGACTTAGTTAAAAAGAAAAATCTAAAAAACTCAAAATTTGATATATGTTTGAATATTTTGAATAATACAATTAACCATTTAATTATAAGTTTTCTTTAAATGAATTAACAGTCTAACCAATAAATTGCAAATATGTATTCTTATTTGCAGATTTGGGAAAATAACTAGACCGATTGTGGACTGCGATTGTACAGTCCAAGATGGCGCTATACCATGAATTTACCTTAACACGTACATTTTTTGTTTGGCCATATCTGTTTTAAGAATATAAATAAATAATAATATAATAATATCTTTTATTTCCAATCAAGTGTACATTGTATTCTATACATTGTAATAATATCGTTTGAATTCTTAGGCCTACAAACATGTATGTTCGTGACTTTCATATAATCTAAAGAACACTGTATTCAAATAACAAAGTTTGAATCCCTAAGCCTATGTTCGTGATTAGCAGATAATGAAAAGTACATTGTATTCTTATATTAACAAAGTTTGAATCCCTAAGCCTATGTTTGTGATTTGCAGATAATGAAAAGTACATTGTATTCTTATACAAAGTTTGAATCCCTAAGCCTATGTTCGTGATTTGCAGATAATCAAAAGTACATTGTATTCTAATAACAAAGTTTGAATCCCTAAGTCTATGTTCCTGATTTGCAGATAATGAAAAGTACATTGTACAGTATTCTAATAACAAAGTTTGAATCCCTAAGCCTATGTTCGTGATTTACAGATATAGTTGTATTTATTTCCACATGGCTGGTCATCCATCATTGCACCTTGTGTTTGGACTGCTATGCATTCTCCTTTAAGAGCCCCGTCAGGTTGTCCTTCGGCCCAATTAGGGGCCTGAAATGGGTACTTGAACGGGTCAACACCCCAAGTCCATTGGTAGTTGTCTTTATGTCCAGATGTCCAGTAAAAAGGAGTAGATATCTGTAATTGAAGATGAAGATGCATCATCTATGTTGTGATGTTACATTATTGTTTCAGCTAAGGGTGAAGATTGGTACATATTAACACGTTTAAACCCGCTGCAATTGTTTGCACCTGTCATAAGTTCAGTAGTTGTTGATAATTGATGTGGTTCATAAGTGTTTCTCATTTCTCGTGTTTTATATAGATTAGACCTTTGGTTTTTCCAGTTTGAATGGTTTTACACTAGTAATTTTAGGGGCCCCTTATAGCTGTTTATAGGGTTACTTGGACAACCATTAGGGGCTCAATCCACGAGTCTGTTTTGTTATACGTACCTGATTGCTATTAACATATCTTTTAAACTCTCTAGATGCCCAAGAATCACTTGGAAAAAACAAATCAATGAGGGGCCTCAATTGCGACAGTTTGTTTTATTATACTTCACGTTAAATTGCCATATTTTGATTGGCTAATACGAGGGGTTTTAATTTACTTTATCATATACTTGTATGAAATATTACTAAAATTTTACAGTTCAATAACATTTGAAAATATCAAAAGGCTATGAAAGGATTACTAGGTTTATTAAACAGATTCCTAAGAATTTCCATAGCGGGCTGATAAAGGTACCTTTATTGACTGCTTCCGGAATGTTATCACATGCCTTTCCGTTAATTTCCGTGACGTTTATCACATGCAACTTCGTGTATTTCCGGAAATGTTTTTGAAAACGACAACAGAACGCAGAAAACGGCAAGTGATAAGACTTTTCACAAAATGGTTGAGGAGCAAAAATGAATTAAGTTAAACATGTTTTGGAAAAGACATAAATGAGATGACAATATTATTGAAGAACATGTTAATTTTTGTGACAAGATAAATAAAATTCTTGTTATATCAATTAAAACAATTAAAGTTAAGATTTTATTTTGGTTGTCTGTAAATATTATCTGAAAGTGCAAAGGCAAACAAAATTAAATTTTAATAGTTCTTGTCTGTATTTCTTCTGCTGAAGTATATGATAAAAAGATAATTACATGTCATTTTTCATATCAGACACTTTATCGGCCCAAGGTTATGATATCAGCCCAAGAGCCGCAGGCTGAGAGGGTGACATTTTTTTTAATGTTACCCTCTCGTCTAGACCAATCAAAAATCGACAATTTATAGAAAAATGAATCGAATTTACATCAAGTAATTAAATACAAAGCTTTAGTTCTACGTTTTTTGCTCAGAATTTTTTTTTTTACTGTCAAAATAAAAAAAAACATATTGCTTAACTGTTGCTGTTTTTTTTTTTATAATACCTGTAACGTTGATATGTAAGTGACGTCATAGAAAGTACTCCTGAAAAACAATTAATCTGTAAAAGACAATAATGATAGGACATTCAGTATAATAAATTAAATAACACATAGTTGAGAGGGTGGTTGAGCAGATTGATTCCCCTCGAAAAAGTATTGTCAACCTTCGCCGCGGTTGACAATGTTTTCTCGGGGTAACAATCTGCTCTATCACCCTCTCAGTTATGTGTTATTTATATTTTGTTATACGTACCTGATTGCTTTTAACATATTTTTTAAACTCTCTAGATTCATAAGAATCAGAAGGGAAAAACAACATCCCGTTCTTTTGTGTGCATGCTGCCTAAAATGAAAATAAACTATCGAACTTTTTTTAACTGGAGATATCATTTTGAAAATTCTCAACTCATACTTCGACTTTGCACAAACTATGAACTAAGCAATATAATTCACCGTTTCAGACTTTATTGCATTCTAGGTAATATTTTCAAAAGTTTACACCAACATCTCGGATAAGAGCTCTACAGAGTTTATTTGTTGAATTGTTTTATGCATAATCAACTTTAAATACATCGTTTATGCTTATGTTTTATGTATGATATTTGGTGGGAAATGTCATATTAAAAGTTAAATTCACATTTTAGATTTATGTCATTCCACAGCTATTATTGTAACAATTATGAAAATCATTGTAATAAATTGCTTTTGGTCTTCATTGAGCCTTTAATTGGAATAAAAATATCTTATCTTATCTTATCTTATTAATGAAAATTCAACCACTGACGTAATGTTATTTTCGTTTGGATGTACGAACAGTAAATTTACCCACTAACTTTTGAAACGACCATTGAGAATAGAAATGGGGAATGTCACCAATGGCGTATTTTTTTGCATTTAAATGAAAATTTGTGCTGTAACATATAAATTTCATAGCAGTTACTATAAGTAGTATTTTGTAAATGACTTTCTGGAGAGATTATCTTATAAATCTGATTTTTTTAATAATCATTTTAATGTATCAGATCAAATTAAATATAAATAGAAGTCATTGTCACAAGTTCAATTCCTTATAATAACATTAGATGTACAGATCTGTATGTTTCATTGTAATACGTTATTCTAATTGGCTAACTGCACATTTCGCGTTTTTCCTTGATTACATTACACAATAAAATTCATTCATTATGACACAAGGTTCCCAATAAAGTGCACGGGTAAATTAAAAAAAAGCTTTATAGAAATCGTGTTTTCGTGATCCTAGCTTAAAAATGTAATTATAAGTTAAGTATTGAATGCTTCTTTTTGTAACTTCAAAGGGTGGTAAAAGCATTAACCGTGCGCACATTTTTAGAATGAAGTACTTCGGTCAACGCTTTTACACTCCAATGGAGTTACAAAATGAAGTATTCAATTCTTAAAAATTCTAATTATAAACTCTATTTTTTAAGAGTTAATCCTGAAAAAAATGATGACTTCGCGGTCACATGGCACATTAATATATGTTCGCTGATATACAAGTGAAATTTAGCCAATCAGAAGACATGTTACATCCAAAATTTAATTATTCACATATGAAATCACTAACATACATACCGCGGCTTTAGTTTGTGATTTGACATCCCCAACGGCAGAAATATAGTAACAATACTTTAGTTTACCAGAACCTTTACTTATCCAGCCTTGTCTGCATGCTGAAACAGAAAAACAAAATGGATCTTAATTTAAGCACACGTACCCCTCTTGTTTTTGAATTTGTCAGGTAGTCGAAATCCTCTGGTTTTTCAAAATTTATTTTTCGCCGCTAAGCACTGCTTTTCTTTTCGTATTTTATTACATACATGTATATATCATAAGTTCAAATAAATATAGGAAGATGTAGTGTGAGTGCCAATGAGACAACTCTCAGTCCAAATAACAATTTATAAAAGTAAACCATTATAGGTCAATGTACAGCCATCAACACGGAGCCTTGGCTCACACCGAACAAAAAGTTATAAAGGGTCCTAAAATTACTAGTGTAAACCTATTCAAACGGGAAAACCAACGGTCTAATCAATATAAAAACAAGAAACAAGAAACACGTATTATAAATTACATAAACAAACGACAACTACATCATTTGTACATCAGACTGACTAAGGACAGTCAGGTGCAAACATTTTTGTAAATTCCATATTTGTAAATCCTTAAAAAAAAAGAATAAGAGTGGCGCCAATGTTAAATGTATGAAAAGTCTAGAGAGAATTATTTCTCGCCGAATTTTCAATTACCTTTATTCCGAAAACAAGAGCACGGACACTTATTTCTGGTTTTTAAGGTTCTTTTTTTTATATATATATATATACAGTATATACTACCGATTTGTAACAGTCTTATAAAAGCTTGGTTTTTTTTTTAAACAGAGTAGCGAACATCCTTGTATATGGTAAAAAGAGTTATAAAGATTAAGATAGTAAAATGTTTTACAAGCTTAAATTGTTACATGTACAGTATATCGCATTGCATTAAACTCTTTGTGAGGAAAATACAATTATAGTGTATGGTTTAACATCAGCAAAACTTTTAAGTGTTTGCTGAAGAAGTTTTACTTGAAGTCTTCAAATGACGAAAAATAGTGAAAAAAAATATAATTCGTGTTGTTGAATCGCCCAACGTTTTATAGTCTAGCTTTGACTTTCACCTACAATAAAACTAGAAAATCTAAGAACTGTGTGCTAATCTTTATACATAATTTTGTCTTTAAATGTCAATAATTACATTAGATGTATGTTTCATTATAATACGTTATTCTGATTGGCTAACTAGCAACCTCGTGATATTCCTTAATCAATTGCATTACACAATGCAACTTTTCATTCATGATGACACGAGGTCCCACAATAAAGTGCACAGGTAAATGAAATAAAAACTTGTTAAAAGGCGTGTTTTCGGGATTCTATAGGTAATAATGTAATTATAAGTATTGAATGCCTTTTTTTGTAACTTTATAGGGTTGTAAAAGCGTTGACCGTGCGCATATTTTTAGTATGAAGCGCTTCCGGGCTTCATACAAAATGTACTTCGGTCAACACTTTTACACCCCAATAAATTTACAAAAAAAAGCATTCAATTCTTAAATAAATATATAGGAAGATATTACAGTTGTATAAGTACAAATAAGATAACTCTCCATCCAATTCGCAATAAATACAAGTACGGTCTTCAATACGGGGCCTTGACTCACATCGAACAGCAAGCTATAAAGGGCCCCCAAAAAATTACAAGTGTAAAACCATTCAAACGGAAAAAAACAATGGTCTAATCTATATAAAAAACAAGAAATGAGAAACACTTATGAACCACATAAACAAACGACACAGATTCCTGACTTAGGACAGGTGCAAACAATATCAGCAGGATTAAATGTTTTAATTAGTACCAAACCTTCTCCCTTATCTAACATGTCTAAAGCCTTGAATAACTGCTGCAAACATGATCCTAGTCTTTCTCTTATATGGATAAAAATAAATGCTTACATTTTCAAAACAGTGTATCTTAAGTTTTAAACAAATTGTTATAAAACTTTAGGCAATGGCAATTTTATTTATTGTGTGTGTGTGTGCAGCAGAAACAGTGTTAGTTTTTCTTCCTAATTTCTCAAATAATAGAGAAAAAAAATGGTTTTCCGTATAAAATATTAAATTAACTAAACTAAACGATATATATTATATGCATAATTCTAACGAGTACTTCTCTTATGGTAAACATTCTCATTGTGTTAAATTATAAATTCCATTGATCGAGGCTAGCTTCACGTACTGATATGTGTACTGTTGTGACTAACATTAGCATTCTGACGTCCACAGGCACTTGTTTCTGAAAGAAAAAATATAATTGTAAGTGCATCATGGCAGATTGGTATTGTACTAACTGATTTTACCCCTCACCTCTTTAAAAGGGTGGTTATTATCATAATTATTATATATTATAATCTAATCTTTATTTCAAAATTACACCCATAAGGGTCAAGCAATACAATCAAACATTGAAACAATCATATGCAATACAATGCAATACATAGGCCTATATATAATGTGACTGGGTTGTTGTCCTTCCTAACTTTGGTGAAAAAGGATAACGCAAATCCATAAAGATGTAAGAGGTAGAAAAAAAAGATATCGATTTGAGTTAATTGATATTATTGCAATTATTTACAACACGTTCCTTCTCGACAAGAACGCATATTCCAGAATTCGGATTTTTAACCGTAAACGAACGAACGAACCAACCAACCAACCAACCAACCAACCAATAAAAATTCAAAAGAAAAGTAAGGATTTGGCAAAAATGTAATTAGGGTAGAGATAAGAGGGGGGGGGGCAGGACCTTTTTCGGGATGTCGGAAACGGGTGGAATATATTTTTCGATTTCGAGATTTCAGTATATGAATTTCTTTAAATTCTGCGAATCGGGATTTCATGTTTTTAAGCCCAGGATCTCAGGATCAGGACCCCTCCGATCATCCCATTAAATTAGCCTAAGTCGGTCTTAGTTTTTTACACCAGATTCATATCTTACCATTGGTATATTAATAAGGCTCTCAAAAGAAAAGCACTGCTGGATTGTCCGAGAAGCATATTTTATAACACTTATAATGGTCTATTTATAAGCAGTTACATTTAGAATGAAATTCAAAACAGTGTGGCTGTGGCCATTGATTGACACATTAAATTCATCCATCGACTGGGACAATTTAGGTTAACGTTTGTATGTAACGACCACTGCTCGCTATGTACTTTTTAAAGACACTTAAACTATGGGGTCACCAAAGGTTCTCAACATCTCAATAAAGTAATTCGAAAAAATTAATCAGAAATAACACGATGTTTTGATTTATATCAATTATATAAATCAAAACATAAAAGTTATTCCTGATTATTTTTTCGAATTATTTTATAATTAGAGGCGTTAAGAAACCTTTGGTGACCCCACAGTTTAAATCTCTATCGTAGGTACGTCGTGAACAGTGGTCGTTACAGACAAACGTTCACGTAAATTGTCCCAGTCAATTGATGAATTTAATGTGTCAATCAATGGCCACAGCCACACTGTTTTGAATTTCATTCTATTTCATGTTTGAAGCGGTGCAATTTTTTTTTTACCAAAAGATGCATTAATATTGTAGCAAAGGAGAAGAATATATAATTGTGGTCTGAGGCCAGAAACACGAAATTAATAGAAACTAACAGAAAGGAAACAAATGTTAGACTTTGAAAAAGGGACAGAGCTTTTGATACGTTATACTGAAATTCTCCATACATAATATATTTTACAAAAAAATATTCTACAACAGTTCACAAGCCTTATATGCCCGAGATTTTGCGAGTGTGTTCTAGCATATATTAAAATAAGTAAAACATGTCGAAACAAGAATGTGTCCATAGTACACGGATGCCACATCGGCACTATATTTACTAAGTTTCGAGTTGATTGGACTTCAACTTCATCAAAAACTACCTCGACCAAAAATGTTAACCTAAAGCGGGACAGACGGACGGACGAACGAACTAATAAACGCACGGATACACAGACTAGAGCCTCATTAACATGTCAATGGTAGGATATACGCATACAAAATAGGGCATACAAATTTATTGTTGAAATGAAAGTAGTGATTTGGCAAAAATGAAATTAGGGTAGAGATTAGAGGGAGGCGGGACCTTTATTGGGATGTCGGGATCGGGTGTTTTTAAGCTCGGGATTTGGGGATTGATCCTAACGGGATCCAGGAATATATTTTTCGATTTCGGGATTTTTGGGATGGAATTTCTTTATCTTTATCATCTCGGGATTTCATGTTTTTAAGCCCGGGATTTCGGGATCAGGACCCCTCCGAAAAGCCCTCAAATTAGCCTTAGTCGGTCCTATTAGTCATTTATACAATATTCATATCCTACCATTGGCATGTTAATGAGGCTCTCAAAAGAAAAAGCATTAATGGATTGTCTTAGACTAAAAATGGTCTATATATAAGCAATTACATTTATTTCATGTTTGAAGCGGTGCAAATTTTTAATTCAATTTGATTGATCTTTTACCAAAAGATGCATTGTGGCAAAGGAGAAAAATATTTGTGGTTTGAGGCCAGAAACACGAAATTTAACAGAAAGGAAACAGATATCGGACTTTGGAAAAAGGGAGAGGGCTTTTGATACCTTTTATGAAATTCTCCATACATAATATCTTTTACAAAAAATCATCCTATAACAGTTCACAAGCTGTATTTTTTTTTAATTTTTAAAATGTTTATACATTTTGACTTGGATGGAGAATTGTCTCATTGGCAATAATACCACATCTTCTTTTTATATTAATTCTTAAAAAGTAACCAATGTCGTGTTTGACATCTTCTTTACTTTATATCGCTTGCTAATTAAAAACATCTTTTACAAGTCGGCGCTAAATTTTACAGGAACTATTCGCCCGAACAGGAACATGCCGAACATGATACAACATACCATGTCAAGAGCAGGTGAATATGACAACGCTCACAAGGGACAGATTCTAATGTTTCAATATTGCGAAAGAGCACGAAGAGAATTTAATTCCGAGCAAAAGGGGTTTTTAAAAAACGAAACTAATTAACTTAAAAACTGAAGACTGAGTAACGAAAGCCCTATTCCGAAAAAAAACCAGATAGGTGAGCAGAGACTGCTCTACATGTGCCAGCCGTTTCGTGTATCTCTTATATAAGATAAATTATATTGATAATATTACGTTCTAAAAGATTTTTCAATACGAAGTCGTGAATTCAAGCTCGGCGCCTGGTAACTTAATAGAAAAATCAATTGAAACGGCATTGAAAACTTCAATGGAAACTATCCAGCATTCCATGGCTGGCAAATGCAGTCCTAACATAGTAAAGAAAAAAGAAGATGGACAATAATGAAAGCGAACTAAATTATCATAGCTTAACTTATGTTTGAGAGAATGAAAAAAAATCTGTATATACATTTTTTGTAAGAGACATAGACTATAGCATAATTTGATTTATCTGTAAAATATATTATCTTATTGATGAACTATTTTTCAGTTGCGTACTAGTTAGTATACGCACCTTTCCCCAAAAATACAATATTTAAATAATTTTGCGCGCTTTGTGCATCTCAAAGAGGCACGGTTAATGACGTTACGTCATAGTACATTTTATAGCATCAGAGTAAAAAAAAAAAAAAATAGCCCAAAAGTGGCCCCTGCGTGGCAGTGAACGTAGTAAAAGTAGCCTCAAAGTGACCCTTAAAACATTGCACAATGAAGTTCTTACATATTATTATTACAAACCTCCAACTAGAACTGCTACAAATCCGACAAATATTGCCCATAACTTGAGCATCGTGAGTCTTGTTTTATCGCTGCAAAATCATAAAGGACTGTACTTCAAAAAATCCAAATGTGTTGTACAAGATGAATATTTATAGAGTAATTAATCGAAGAATTAACCCTTACTATGCCACAGAGCCTATATTTAGGCTTTCTGTGCTCCTTTCAAAATGCCAACGGTCTTTTTTAGGTCTGGCAACAGTTGCATATATATCGCCTGTTCGGTAACAATACATGCAACGTCACAGTTATGTAAAGGCATATAAAGAGGCTCTTCAGGGGTACATATATACATTTACAATGCACGAATGTTATTGTTTTGTAATTGTATTAATTGGCAAGACTTGCAACCATTGCCATCATCTGATTATGACGTTACAGGGGCGTAGCAGCCGGTACGGCAGGTACGGCACTCGCCGTACCAATAATGTTCGTTGGTACGGCATGCCGTACCTAAAATTTATATAAGAAATATAAAAAAATAAGGGTTTTCAACGGAAATAAAGAAAATAAAGATTTTACAGAAAAAAAATCATGATAGAAAGGTCCATGTAGAAGTCATAGCAATATACGGTATACATTCGTAAGCAAAGTTCGAAAACTCGTATACGATACGATAACGAATAATTGCCCTGTATTAATCAAAGTACGGATTTTTTTTTACTTACAAAAGATTTTAATTGACCATGCATATGGTCATGAACAGTCATAGTACTATCAATAGCATGTTACTGCCTTCTACAATTGTTCTGGTTTAAACACAAATGGCATGGAAGAATCAAAGTTAGAACTCTCAAATGGAGAAACAAATGTTGTGCGGCAAGCATGGAATTTTGTGCGACTGGCATACAAGATTAAAGTTTAGCAAGCTATAAAACCAGTTTTAGTCCAGTATTTTCTACTTTAGAAAATACCTGTACCAAGTCAGGAACATGAAAGTTGTTAATCATTCGTTTGATGTGTTTGAGCTTTTGACTTTACCATTTGATAACGGTATTTTCGTTTTGAATGTTCCTGGGCGGGGTTTGGTATTTTTGCTATTTTATTTTTTGCAACAAAAATATTGTCAGTTACTCTGTATGCATACACCATAAAGTTTAAGTAATCATGACTAAAATATAAACGAGTTGTCCCAATTTTATTGCGTGCTGATCTATCCGCTACAGAGACAAATAAACGATCTGCACATTGTTAAAATGCACATTCTGCTTCTAGGCACCAAGACGATCGGAGTATAATCCAACTTCAACAACACCATATACAGTAACACATTTTTACTGTTTTATCAATAGTCATGTTTTGGTAATATCTATTTGACGTGGCTCGGTACTTATACATCACGCCATTGTGAATGTGTGATATCATTTGTGCTATGGTAAATTTTTGTGATCGCGTCTTTCATTTTTGCTAATGTGCGTTGTATATATGGCGTTTTGTTTTCCTTCAAGATTTTAAGAAGTGTTTGCAAAGAATGTTGCATTTTGAACAAAACATACGAAAAAAACTGAATGCGATTTTCACTTGTAATTTAACACATTTTTATTGGAAAATAACTTTTTTTTTTCTTCATTTAACAGTTATAGTGTGAATTTTATATATAATAAACTAAATGTTCAAAAGTTCCGTGCGACACTTGGTTGTATATTATTTCTCGTAATTTTGGAGTTATACACTCTACAAATCTGCAATCTACTGTGTGATATCGAAAACAAACTAAAAGTATTTAGCGTTCCGTGACGCTAAAATCTGAAAGCAAGTGTAACGAATATTCGCCGTGGATATAAATCTAGCATTCACATAGTAGACGTGCCAACCTTTGCATGATCCTTAGAAATAAAGTACATAATGATAGACCAGTCCTAGTCACAGTGATTTTTTTTAATTTTAGTTACTGAAGCCCCAAGTCTGATCTTCGACGGTTTACAAACACGTTTAATGCTATTAGAAAATGCTATTCCATTATATTCCTTGAACTCTCTGCATCTAACTGTTATGAATTTTTTTTCCCGGTTACCAACCTTTCCCCCTTAAATACCTGTTTTTTTTTTCTTTAAAACATATCATATAAAAAAAACATGTACATGTATACATGTCATATGCATATAATCACAGAAATACATTACTTAGGGATTCGAATCAGTATTTCTCTTCATATATCAAACAGTCTCCCTGTAAACAAAAAGGCAAATAACTGCAAATAAAAGTTGATTTTTTTGTCTGATCTTTCCTATATGATATGTACCGGGTTGGTGTGTGTCCAGGACTTTGTCTCACCCAATTACGATCCTAACCATGAAATACTATATATTCCAAATGGCTTTGAATCTACTTAAAATTGTTGAACTTGTTTAAACACAAGTAGATTTTCCTCTTGACTGAGGTTATTTTGCCAAACAGGAGTGTTTTATATTTTATGGGAACGGAATAGTTTCTATTGTACGTTTTCGGACAAGGGAGAACACTCGAGAAGACAATGCTTACTGCTTTCGATTCTACCACAAGTACAGTTTTTAATTTCTTCAAGATTTCTCTTAATACATGTTCGTTTAGATTACTGCAATCCATCCGAAGTCTGGCATGAAGTATTTGTCCTTTCCTTTCTCCATGTAAATAATAATTTGGTATTTTACTTAAATTTTGATTAAGGTAACGTTTAAGTGTAAACTTAGATGGGACCAAATCTGATATCGTCCAGAAAAGCATTTCAGGATCGATCGAATGACTGACGTAAGAAAAGATTTCTGATACAATGCTGTTCTACACTTTATATGTTGTGTGTCATTCGTTCGTCTTGTGTCATAGTTATGAATATTAAACAGTTGTGAGGGATAATATAGCTTAAATAATCAGGGGTCTTATTGTGAAACATTTCATGTTTTTTACCGTCGTCTTTCTGATAGTAACTCCCATCCTGTTTCATTGTATAATTTGTTGATGGGTGATAGCTTAGTACCGCCAGTAACTAGCATAGCCGCTTCAAGTTGCATTTTTCTTGTTTATCACTTTTAATAAGAGCCAAAGTGGTCGACTGGTCTAGCGCGCCGATCATAGTGCAATGCAATTTGGTACCACGATATCTCAGTTCGTATTCTGGTGAGGGAAAAACAAAAAATTTGCTAACGCAAATTTACAGCTCTAACATTGTTGGGTTGATGTTTAGAATATTTAAATACGTCTGAACGAGTGACAACTCTACAACAGATTTATCCATCGCATCACTAGCAGTGATACAATATATACAAACTAATCTGTAATCACGATGCCTTTATAAATGACTTGTAAATTGGGATGTCCCTCTCTGGAAATGTTGTTACTTTGTTTGTTCTAAGTTGTTTGAAAATTGTTATGTTGCTACTATATTATCACTTTAGCAGTTCTAGCATTATCGTCATAAACTTATTGATCGTTATTGCGATGAAACCATATTCACAATTAAAATAGATTTTTTTCGCAGTGTCATAGATTCGTCGTTTGTCTTACCCTTATACTTGATATTGTATGAGAAATTCTGAAAGTTATCCATCATGTTTATTTATTGGTCTTTGTAAAAGGAATTTAGAAAATCTGTTCATCGGTCTGTTCATAGTTGCCTTTACTTCCTGAATACTTTTAGCGAAGATTTGATAGTTTAATAATTTCCTACAACCGGTATGCATATTCGGAATGGCGCTTTTTTTTCTGTCAAAAATTTTCAAAAACAAAAAACAATCAAAAGTATTGTAGGAGCATGCCAAGGCCTGGCAAGGTGTCCAACATAAAGTTAAAGTGCTTTTACTAAGATGTTCAACGGCCTTCAACTTTTTTGATAAAGTTTAATTGCTGCCTTTTCGACACGATTCATGTTTCAAATTCTGTTTTCTATATTTTGAAATTGATTTTAACACAAAATAGTAATATAATTGCACATAAAACAAGTTTTTTAGGAACTAAATTTAAGTGTCAGGAGATTGTCAGAATGCAGGATTCAAGTTGCACTTTTTATCATAATTTTTTATATTTTGATTTAAAAAAAAAAGAGTCATATTTTAAATTGTTGCCCATAAAACTAGGGTTTTAGAGAACCAAATTTAAGTGTCTGGAGGTTGTCAGAATGCAGGATTTTGCTCTATTTATTAAAATTTTCTCGGGGGCCTTAAGCGGCCCCCGAACCCCTTGCCGCATAACCGCCTCTACGAGGCGGGATGAGTCGCTTCGCGACCCATCATGATTTTCTGCCGTACCAATATAAATTAGGATGCTACGCCTCTGCGTTATGATACAATGTGATGTCATACCTATTGACACCACCCAAAAAAGTATGGCAGATAACGCTTGGTTTAGAATCTAGAACCAGAGCCAGACGAAGACCAAGGCCAATTCGCTGTTTCAGAAACTAATGCATTCTGGGTAATATTTTTAAAGCGTACACCAAAACGTCGTGATTGGTTAAAAACGACCTGAACAATGGGAACTCAAACAATGACGTGACTTTTTTTCATTGTGATGTACGAACAATGAATTTACCAATGGTCCTTTAGATTCTGAAACGGCTATTACCAATGTTATTTCAACTGATTGGGCGGAGCTTACATTTTAATTTGCATAAGGACAGTCTATTTGAAGATGTGTGTGATAAGGATGATTGCCGTTATAATTATTACTGATTTCTAATCACCTATCAGTGTCATCAAAGGAATTAACAGAACAATGACTGGACACTTCATTGATTAGTGTATCCTAAAACACCTATCTATAGATGGACTGGTTTATTGTGAGCGAATCGGTTATACTCCGCCCAGTCAAGTGAAATAAATCGAGTAATAATTGAGGAATTGTCCAGGAACAAAGAACGTGCCTAGACGAAATACCGAGTCTGTAGCATATTTTCAATTAATGTTTAGCATCAGTCTTTTCAAGAAAATAGTTAAAGTAACAAACATGTTGTCGTCTGTGTATGAGTTTAATACGTGTTTCTCGTTTTTTTTTTATATCTATAATACTAAAATTACGAGGTCCAATTTGTCAGCCGTCATCGGGTAAAAACGACAAATCAAAGAATTCAACTTTATATATAGCTTATAAAGGACAATGGTGTTGATTAAAAATTACACCACTCCAGACTCTTTTGTTTTCCCAATAATTAATATTGCCAATAATTAACAAGTTCCGGGTCGAATCCGATACCGATACCAATAGTATATGTTACCTATACCTTATCTGTACGTTCCGCATCTGACAGGCGCACCACCAAACGGTGTTTTTAGGATTTGCTATATACACGGGTCATAAACACAGGGATGACATAACTAAATTATATCATTGTCCCATTGTTTCATATTGTTGTATTTTGATCAGTATGACTTTAAAAGATGACAGTACGAATACTAAAAATCTAGACTTAAAATAAGGCGTATATATATATACTAGGTACAGTTTCCAATGTGTTAGCCCGCATTACGCAAAACAGAGAAACAAAGAATTCAACTGTATTTATAACCAATATTGGAAAATGCTGTTGATGAAAAATTTCTCCATTCCAGGCCCTATTATTTTTCAAATAATTAATATTACAAATAATTGATAAGTTCCAGGTCGACGGTTTCAAACAGAAAGATTTTGAAAGTAGAGAAAACTGTGCATCTTATAATCAGCATGACTTTATCAGATGTCAATACCAATACTAAATATTCAGGCTGAAATAAGGCTTACATATAGTTATATACCTTAATTCAGTAACGGACCAGCGATTTCACGGGTGTGTTCTAGTTATAATTATAAATATAGATTAGACCGTTGGTTTTCCCGCTTGAATGGTTTTACACTAGTAATTTCGGGGCCCTTTATAGCTTGTTGTTCGGTGTGAGCCTAGGCTCCGTGTTAAAGACCATACCTTGACCTATAATGATTTACTTTTATAAATTGTGACTTGGACGGAGAGTTGTCTCATAGGAACTGTTACCACATCTTCATTTATCTATCTTAAAACATATACAAACGTCAACACAGCTGACTGACACTATGAAAAAATAAATGTCGCTTAAATTTTACATACACGAGATTATCAGACTTCCAAGACATTTATTCCAATATTATGCAATCAAAGATTTCAAAGTTGCCATATCAAACTCCCGGCAAAATAAATGAAGAAAATCGTGACATCACGCCATGGCGCGATCCCTTGTTTTAGCAGAAGGGCCATGTACAATGCATTCTCCATTATCCATATACTTTAAAATCTGTAACAGTTCGCAATTCAGAAATTGTTTTATCAATTTCTAACGTTTATACTTGGTCAAACAATAACTGGCAAAAATCGGCTCTGACAGTACATCCGAATCTTGCTGTCAATCTCTGGGAAAAAAAAGGTTTAGATTTGTGTGAGGGCTTATCAGTAAATCGAAAAATTGTTAAACCTTCAATCAGCTGAGAAAAAAAGTATTTGAAATATCAAACCAAATCTAAACTAAATATCTGTCGATCGACGTATCAGAACAGGAGCATTTTTTTTAATTTTATTTTTGGTATAAAATTATTTATATTATATTCATCACCGTGTAGAACGCCACATGCGGGGTGTCGGCTATGACGAGGGGTGACAATTTCGAAGCGAAGAAAAACTATCAAAGTAAGATCAAGTATCGAACATTTCTTTTTTTAGAATTCTTAGTACCATATTATCATGTATCACTTAGTATCATGAATGGCAATATAGTGTATTGCACGGACGGAACTGAGACATAATATGTTTTCTGCAAGCAGAAGCAATCGTTTGTAGTGCTCCGTTTTTTCATACACCTCTCCCTAGTTTTCCGTGTTGCAGATTTTGAGGCTTCATATGCACATTTCTGGAAAAAAAACTACTTTAGACGACTTCCCCCCGTATGATTTATATAAAATTGAATTCCTATCATGGAATTCAACAATTACCAGTTTCTTACTTAAAATTCATTAGTTTTAAAACTAATTTATCATTAAAATATAAATAAAGCGTCGCTTGGGGAGTCAGATTTTTCGCCTCTTGCTGGGGAAGAGGCTTTTGATAAAAAAAAAAAAAAGAATTAAAGTGCGTACAAAACGGTCTTTATTTGACACTTTTTAATTCAAACACATCTACTATGTTATGATACATGTAGCACATTACAAACTGAAGATACTTCATTTTGCCTGTTTTTTACGCCTCATTAGTATGCCCCGTTTATGGACATTATGCTTTCTCTTCTGTGCATTCGTCCGTCTGTCCCGCTTCAAGTTCAAGTTTTTCATATTTTATGGGTGAACCAAAAAGTATTAAAATTGAGAATGGAAATGGGGAATGTGTCAAAGAGACAACAACCCGACCAAATAAAAAACAACAGCAGAGGGTCACCAACAGGTCTTCAATGTAGCGAGAAATTCCCGCACCCGGAGGCGTCCTTCAACTGGCCCCTAAACAAATATATACTAGTCCAGTGATAATGAACGCCATACTAATTTCCAAATTGTACACAAGAAACTAAAATTAAAATAATACAAGACTAACAAAGGCCAGAGGCTCCTGACTTGGGACAGGCGCAAAAATGCGGCGGGGTTAAACATGTTTGTGAGATCTCAACCCTCCCCCTATACCTCTAACCAATGTAGTAAAGTAAACGCATAACAATACGCACATTAAAATTCAGTTCAAGAGAAATCCGAGTCTGATGTCAGAAGATGTAACCAAAGAAAATAAACAAAATGACAATAATACATAAATAACAACAGACTACTAGCAGTTAACTGACATGCCAGCTCCAGACTTCAATTAAACTGACTGAAAGATTATGATTTCATCATATGAACATCAGGCACAATCCTTCCCGTTAGGGGTTTAGTATCATACCATCATAACATATATGAGAAGAACATAACCCGTGTCATGCCAACAACTGTTTTTAGAATAAATGTGTTTAGTTCCGATGCAAAGACCTTATCAGTGATTCAATATTAACGCCAAAATATGCAATCTTTAATGACTTGACAACAGTATCGTAATTATATCTCTTCTTAATAAGTCTATTCAAAGGTTTTGTAAGTTTCTGAGGTGAATACTGACACCTTTGTGCTTTATAAAGAATATTACCATAAAAAATTGGATGTGAAATACCTGAACGTATTACAGAAAACTTGTGTGAGCGCGAAATGGCCAATCTCCAAGACGCAGGATTCAATTTTGTATTTTAACTGGACCTGAAACCGGAAGTGGTTGTTGCTTAGGCGTATTTTGATAATAAACGTGATCAGTAGTTATAGGCCTTTGGGTTTGTCAAAGTTTCAGACCTCCTAACTTCGAGTTCCAAACCTCGACGGTAAGCCAATCTCTCCAAAAAAAAACAATTTTGTCTGATTTCAAATTTTAGAAGTTCGTATTTGAGCTCAAAATACAAATTAAAAGTGAGAAACATAACAATCAATAGTTTAAGATTAAGGAAACATGCATACACTTGGATTAAATGGCATTACGATGACCTACAAATGTATGGTAAGTTTAACTAGAGGATTTGTTTACTCTAGGCACCATTCTTATAACACTTGATGGTACGTTTTTCTAGAGGAGTTTTTTGCACTGGGTACCATTCTTATTACACTTGATGGTAAGTTTAACTAGAAGATTTGTTTAGGAATCTTTCTTCTTACACTTGATGGTAAGTTTAACTAGAAGATCCTCTATTCCTATCATGGAATTCAACAATTACCAGTTTCTTACTTTCTTACCAATTTTAATGCAAATTAGAGACCCACCCCACCCCCCTTTTTCACGGTCCACAGAACATAGAAAATGATAATTCGGCTGGGGCATCCGTGTACTGGGGGACACATTCTTGTTGGTCTCATAAGACATGTGCTTTTGATTTCATAAATAGTTAAAAATGACTCAAAATATTTTATTTTAAAGCTGGAAAATGATTTCTTTTCCTGTTAAGTCACATTCATGGTCAGAGAAAAGTCACCGCTGTGGCTCTATGCACCGAAACATGGAGGAAAATCATAAAGCAGACCTACATATAAGAAACCACCAACTACAAACTCCATCATTGGCCACGAAGTTCTTCACCAGGTTCCTATCAAAAGCTCTTTTGCACAGTTGCAAAAAGCACTCACTCCAAAACGAATTCGATTACTCTCTCCAGTGAAACACTCACCGGCATCTTCGTAAATGTTGTATCGGGAAACAACAAAGATATTTTGAAAAACTTGCTCTACAGACTTTTTCATGGTAATTTTTCATATTTTATGGGTGAACCAAAAAGTATTGCACACATTACAGAAAACTTGTGTGAGCGCGAAATGGCCAATCTCCAAGACGCAGGATTCAATTTTGTATTTTAACTGGACCTGAAACCGGAAGTGGTTGTTGCTTAGGCGTATTTTGATAATAAACGTGATCAGTAGTTATAGGCCTTTGGGTTTGTCAAAGTTTCAGACCTCCTAACTTCGTGTTCCAAACCTCGACGGTAAGCCCATCCCTCAAAAAAAAAACAATTTTGTCTGATTTCAAATTTTAGAAGTTCGTATTTGAGCTCAAAATACAAATTAAAAGTGAGAAACATAACAATCAATAGTTTAAGATTAAGGAAACATGCATACACTTGGATTAAATGGCATTACGATGACCTACAAATGTATGGTAAGTTTAACTAGAGGATTTGTTTACTCTAGGCACCATTCTTATAACACTTGATGGTACGTTTTTCTAGAGGAGTTTTTTGCACTGGGTACCATTCTTATTACACTTGATGGTAAGTTTAACTAGAAGATTTGTTTAGGAATCTTTCTTCTTACACTTGATGGTAAGTTTAACTAGAAGATCCTCTATTCCTATCATGGAATTCAACAATTACCAGTTTCTTACTTTCTTACCAATTTTAATGCAAATTAGAGACCCACCCCACCCCCCTTTTTCACGGTCCACAGAACATAGAAAATGATAATTCGGCTGGGGCATCCGTGTACTGGGGGACACATTCTTGTTGGTCTCATAAGACATGTGCTTTTGATTTCATAAATAGTTAAAAATGACTCAAAATATTTTATTTTAAAGCTGGAAAATGATTTCTTTTCCTGTTAAGTCACATTCATGGTCAGAGAAAAGTCACCGCTGTGGCTCTATGCACCGAAACATGGAGGAAAATCATAAAGCAGACCTACATATAAGAAACCACCAACTACAAACTCCATCATTGGCCACGAAGTTCTTCACCAGGTTCCTATCAAAAGCTCTTTTGCACAGTTGCAAAAAGCACTCACTCCAAAACGAATTCGATTACTCTCTCCAGTGAAACACTCACCGGCATCTTCGTAAATGTTGTATCGGGAAACAACAAAGATATTTTGAAAAACTTGCTCTACAGACTTTTTCATGGTAATTTTTCATATTTTATGGGTGAACCAAAAAGTATTGCACACATTACAGAAAACTTGTGTGAGCGCGAAATGGCCAATCTCCAAGACGCAGGATTCAATTTTGTATTTTAACTGGACCTGAAACCGGAAGTGGTTGTTGCTTAGGCGTATTTTGATAATAAACGTGATCAGTAGTTATAGGCCTTTGGGTTTGTCAAAGTTTCAGACCTCCTAACTTCGTGTTCCAAACCTCGACGGTAAGCCCATCCCTCAAAAAAAAAACAATTTTGTCTGATTTCAAATTTTAGAAGTTCGTATTTGAGCTCAAAATACAAATTAAAAGTGAGAAACATAACAATCAATAGTTTAAGATTAAGGAAACATGCATACACTTGGATTAAATGGCATTACGATGACCTACAAATGTATGGTAAGTTTAACTAGAGGATTTGTTTACTCTAGGCACCATTCTTATAACACTTGATGGTACGTTTTTCTAGAGGAGTTTTTTGCACTGGGTACCATTCTTATTACACTTGATGGTAAGTTTAACTAGAAGATTTGTTTAGGAATCTTTCTTCTTACACTTGATGGTAAGTTTAACTAGAAGATCCTCTATTCCTATCATGGAATTCAACAATTACCAGTTTCTTACTTTCTTACCAATTTTAATGCAAATTAGAGACCCACCCCACCCCCCTTTTTCACGGTCCACAGAACATAGAAAATGATAATTCGGCTGGGGCATCCGTGTACTGGGGGACACATTCTTGTTGGTCTCATAAGACATGTGCTTTTGATTTCATAAATAGTTAAAAATGACTCAAAATATTTTATTTTAAAGCTGGAAAATGATTTCTTTTCCTGTTAAGTCACATTCATGGTCAGAGAAAAGTCACCGCTGTGGCTCTATGCACCGAAACATGGAGGAAAATCATAAAGCAGACCTACATATAAGAAACCACCAACTACAAACTCCATCATTGGCCACGAAGTTCTTCACCAGGTTCCTATCAAAAGCTCTTTTGCACAGTTGCAAAAAGCACTCACTCCAAAACGAATTCGATTACTCTCTCCAGTGAAACACTCACCGGCATCTTCGTAAATGTTGTATCGGGAAACAACAAAGATATTTTGAAAAACTTGCTCTACAGACTTTTTCATGGTAATTTTTCATATTTTATGGGTGAACCAAAAAGTATTGCACACATTACAGAAAACTTGTGTGAGCGCGAAATGGCCAATCTCCAAGACGCAGGATTCAATTTTGTATTTTAACTGGACCTGAAACCGGAAGTGGTTGTTGCTTAGGCGTATTTTGATAATAAACGTGATCAGTAGTTATAGGCCTTTGGGTTTGTCAAAGTTTCAGACCTCCTAACTTCGTGTTCCAAACCTCGACGGTAAGCCCATCCCTCAAAAAAAAAACAATTTTGTCTGATTTCAAATTTTAGAAGTTCGTATTTGAGCTCAAAATACAAATTAAAAGTGAGAAACATAACAATCAATAGTTTAAGATTAAGGAAACATGCATACACTTGGATTAAATGGCATTACGATGACCTACAAATGTATGGTAAGTTTAACTAGAGGATTTGTTTACTCTAGGCACCATTCTTATAACACTTGATGGTACGTTTTTCTAGAGGAGTTTTTTGCACTGGGTACCATTCTTATTACACTTGATGGTAAGTTTAACTAGAAGATTTGTTTAGGAATCTTTCTTCTTACACTTGATGGTAAGTTTAACTAGAAGATCCTCTATTCCTATCATGGAATTCAACAATTACCAGTTTCTTACTTTCTTACCAATTTTAATGCAAATTAGAGACCCACCCCACCCCCCTTTTTCACGGTCCACAGAACATAGAAAATGATAATTCGGCTGGGGCATCCGTGTACTGGGGGACACATTCTTGTTGGTCTCATAAGACATGTGCTTTTGATTTCATAAATAGTTAAAAATGACTCAAAATATTTTATTTTAAAGCTGGAAAATGATTTCTTTTCCTGTTAAGTCACATTCATGGTCAGAGAAAAGTCACCGCTGTGGCTCTATGCACCGAAACATGGAGGAAAATCATAAAGCAGACCTACATATAAGAAACCACCAACTACAAACTCCATCATTGGCCACGAAGTTCTTCACCAGGTTCCTATCAAAAGCTCTTTTGCACAGTTGCAAAAAGCACTCACTCCAAAACGAATTCGATTACTCTCTCCAGTGAAACACTCACCGGCATCTTCGTAAATGTTGTATCGGGAAACAACAAAGATATTTTGAAAAACTTGCTCTACAGACTTTTTCATGGTAATTTTTCATATTTTATGGGTGAACCAAAAAGTATTGCACACATTACAGAAAACTTGTGTGAGCGCGAAATGGCCAATCTCCAAGACGCAGGATTCAATTTTGTATTTTAACTGGACCTGAAACCGGAAGTGGTTGTTGCTTAGGCGTATTTTGATAATAAACGTGATCAGTAGTTATAGGCCTTTGGGTTTGTCAAAGTTTCAGACCTCCTAACTTCGTGTTCCAAACCTCGACGGTAAGCCCATCCCTCAAAAAAAAAAACAATTTTGTCTGATTTCAAATTTTAGAAGTTCGTATTTGAGCTCAAAATACAAATTAAAAGTGAGAAACATAACAATCAATAGTTTAAGATTAAGGAAACATGCATACACTTGGATTAAATGGCATTACGATGACCTACAAATGTATGGTAAGTTTAACTAGAGGATTTGTTTACTCTAGGCACCATTCTTATAACACTTGATGGTACGTTTTTCTAGAGGAGTTTTTTGCACTGGGTACCATTCTTATTACACTTGATGGTAAGTTTAACTAGAAGATTTGTTTAGGAATCTTTCTTCTTACACTTGATGGTAAGTTTAACTAGAAGATCCTCTATTTGTTTAGGCACTATTCTTATTACACTGGATGCCAGATAATTTTAACAAGAGGATTGTTTTACACTATGCACTGTTCTTATAACATTTGATGGTAAGTTTAACTATAGCTTTGTTTATGCACCTTTCTTATTACACTTGATGGTAAGTTTAACTAGAGAATATTTTCACACTGGGTACCATTCTTATTACATTTGATGGTATTAAGTTTAATTATAGGATTTGTTTAGGCACCATCTTTATACTTGATGGTAAGTTTAACTTGAGGATTTTTTTGCATTGGGTACCATTCTTATTACACTTCATGGTAAGTTTAACTATAGCTTTGTTTATGCACCTTTCTTATTACACTTCATGGTAAGTTTAACTATAGCTTTGTTTATGCACCTTTCTTATTACACTTGATGGTAAGTTTAACTAGAGGATTGTTTTACACTAGGCACTATTCTGATTACACTTGATGATAAGTTTAACTAGAGGAATTTTGTTTACACTGGGTACCATTCTTATTACACTAAATGGTAAGTTTAACTATATCATTTGTTTAGGCACCTTTCTTATTACACTTGATGGTAAGTTTAACTAGAAATTATTTTTATACTAGGTACCATTCTTATTACACTTGATGGTATAAGTTAAACTAAAGGAGTTTTTTACACTGGAAACCGTTTGTATTTCACTTGATGTTAATTTAAACTAGAGGCGTTTTTTACAATAGCCACATTCTTTTAACACTTGATGGTAAGGTTAACTATAAGATTTGTTTACACTAGGCACTATTCTTGTCACAACTATAAGTATGTAGTTTTATGACAATAAAGATTTGAATTGAATTGAATTGAATTGAATTGAATTGAATTGAATTGAATTGAATTGAATTGAATTGAATTGAATTGAATTGAATTGAATTGAATTACACTTGTTGCTAAGTTTAACTAAAGGATTGTTTTTACACTAGACACTATTCTTATTACACTTGATGGTTAGTTTACCTAGAGGATATTTTCACACTGGGTACCATTCTTATTACACTTGATGGTAAGTTTAACTGGAGGATTTTTTACACTCGGCACCATTCTTATTACACTTGATGGTAAGTTAAACTAAAGGAGTTTTTTACACTGGGAACCTTTTGTATTTCACTTGATGTTAAGTTTAACTAGAGGCGTTTTTACAATAGCCACATTCTTTTAACACTTGATGGTAAGTTTAACTAGAGGACTTTTTTCACACTAGGCACCATTCTTATTTCACTTGATGGTTAGTTCAACTAGAAGATTTTGTTTATTCTAAAAAAAAAAGGAAGTTAGGACAATCGTGCTGAATCGTTAAGTTGCTGTTTCATTGGCATCGGGTTATTTATAAAACTGATCAGCCAACACACTATAACACATGATAACAGAGTAGTAACACAAGTCCATGTTGTGTCGTTTAGTTGCTGTCTTATTGACGAAGGGGTATTTATAGAACTGCTCGGCCCATGCTTACTCGGAAGTCAAAATAGCTCATGTTCAAGCGTTGAGTTGCTATCAAATTAAATGTTGATGTGCTAGTAAGAGAGCCGTAGTTTAGTGGTTAGTGCATCGGACTACTAACACAAAGGTTCCTGGTTCGATTCCCGTTTGGGATGAAAATTTCAGGAACTCAATTTTCGGCTCTCCCTTGACACCACCTGCGAGTATGGTCTTGAGGAAACGATGATAGTTTGTCGGAAGGGGACGATGAATGGCTGACCCGTGTTAAGAGAGAGTCATATCTCTTGCACGTTAAAGACACCCTTGTAGATTTCGAAAAAGAGTAGGCTAATGCCGCTACAAGGCAGCACTCGCACCCGCAAAGCGGAAGGGGTAGTTGCAAAACTTGTTTCCCAATCAACTATAAATAAATATGTTTAAACTAGTATATATTGACCAGCTTAGTCCAACACACTTTAACGCATACTAACATGAAAGGACACATTTTATCGCACCGCGGGTAAAATATCACGTTGTGATTGGTTTAACGCCGTCACGTGGTGACCCCTATAAGACCGTATGGGGTTAGTAGATTTCATAGGGGCATAACTTATAAGGACATGCTTACAAAGAAGATAAATTATGACATGCTTACAAAGAAGTAAAAAAAGCTCATGTTGTGTCGCTTTGTTGCTGTGTCAACTTAACACGGAGATATTTATAAAACAGATTAGCCAATACACCGGATATGCTAAACACAGAAGTGACAAAAAGTTGTGTTGTGTAGTTTAGTTGCTGTCTCATTGGCGTTAGGGTATTCATTTAACACTAGCCCACACACTATGACACGTGTTAGAACAAAAGTGACAAAAACTCTCGTTCAGTTGGTGTCTTACTGGCATGTGGTATTTGTAAAAAAAATCACAGCTCAGTCAATACACTATAGTACATAATAACACGGAAGAGACAAAAAATCATGGAATATCGTTAAGTTGCTGTTACTTTGACATGGGGTTATTCATAGAACAGATAATTCAACACACTTTGACACATGCTAACACAGAATTGACAAACATTTATATTTCGTCGTTAAGTTGCTGACAAATTGACATGGGGTTATTAATAGAACAGATAAGCCAACACACGTACCATGCCACATGCATAATAAGTTAATAACAGAGATTTGACAAAAGCTAATGCTGTGTCGTTGAGTTGCAGTCACATTGACAAGGGTGTATTTATATACCAGATTAGCCTATTTACACTAGTCTTTGATACAAACTAACACATACGTGACAAAATATTATGTTGTGTCGTTGAGTTGCTGTCACATTGACGTTGTGATATTTATAGAACAGGTTAGCATACATACTTTGACATATGCTGACTATGACACATGCTAAAACAAAAGTGATGTGTCATTTAGTCGCTGTGACAGTGTCACACTGACGTGGGGTATTTATTGAACAGATAAGATTACACTACGTCACACGATTACACGGAAGTAGAAAACAGCTTTTGTTGTGTCGTTTTGTTGCCGTCTTATTGGCGTACGTGTGGTACCTGTATTTATAGACCAGCTCAGCCAACACAATATGACACATGCTAACACGGAAGTGACAAAAGCTCATGTTGTGTCGTTTAGTTGCAGTCACATTGACGTGGGGGTATTTATAGAACAGATTAGCCAACACAATATGACACATGCTAACACGGAAGTGACAAAAGCTCATGCTGTGTTGCTTAGTTGCTGTCACAATGACGAGGGGTATTTATAGAACAGATTAGCCAACACAATATGACACATGCTAACACAAAAGTGACATAAGCTCATGGTGTGTCGTTTAGTAAGTTGCTGTCACAATGACGTGGGGTATTTATAGAACAGATTAGCCATCACAATATGACACATGCTTACATGGAAGTGACAATGCTTTCACATTGACGTGGAGTTATTTATAGAACAGATTAGCCAACACACTATGACACATGCTAACACGGAAGTGACAAAAGCTCATGTTGAATCGTTAAGTTTCTGTTTCAATGATGTGAGGGTATTTATAGAACATATGAACCAACACACTATGACACATGCTTACTCGGAAGTCATACTATCTCATGTTCAATCGTTGAGTTGCTTTCACAGAAACGTTGGAGTACTAGTATATATAATTATAAAGACATGTACGCTTAGTTCAACACACTATACTTTATATTCATTATTATTCGTGGGATACCAATTTTCGTTGACTTCGTGGGCACAGATGAACCACGAAATTAAATGTTCAACAAATTACAAATATCATAGAGGTTTATATGCAGACTTCAGCAACACATGCTAACATGAAAGTGACAAAAGTTCATGTTTAATTGTTCAGTTCTTGTACCATTGAAGTGTGATGTATTTATAAAAAAGATTATCAAACACACTTTGACACATCTTACTCGGAAGAGACGTAGCTGATGTTGTGTCGATTTAATGTGTAGTTGCCGTTTCATTGACGTGGGATGTATTTATATAACAGATTACACAGTGTGGGAACGGAACTGTACGGTTTTCTTATATTTTGGTCATTCGGGAGACTGTCAAGCGGGGCTCCGACATTCGAAAAATAACAAGTTGCTTGATGGAAACTTTGACGAAGTCTTATGTTACTCATTATACTATATAACGTTTCTGCTTCAAATTTTGGTAACCAAAACACTCTATATGTAAATATGAATCAATTAAATAATAAAACTTACAAATGCATCTAAACGTTTTCCTTAGAATAGTGGAGCTCCTAGAAAATCGATCAAAACTGTCACAGAGCAGCGATAAAAAATGTTAAATAAACATCGAAAAACCCATCATTACTACCGGAATTTTCACATGCACCTTTTCTGATATATATTCTTACCTGTCTTAGAGTTTAAAAGACATTGTTCTAGTACAAATCCAAATATATTCATTTTCTAAATGTCGGAAATTTTTATTGACTGTACAATCGCTTGCAAGTTTACTGTATAATCACTCGGAGCTTTCCTGTACAATCGCTTGGGCAAATTTAATACATTCATTGTATATGCGTTTCATTGTTTGTTCCTTGTCCGTCCTATTATATTAATCTATGGTATTTGAAATAAATATGAGCACGAATTCAGTCATTTTGCCGATTAAGATTCTATCAAGGAAACCTTTTAAGGTGTCTATATCAGAGAGAAAATCAACATTCGAACAATATGTATACAAGACAAAAAAATAAGGACAGTACAAATGTAAATAGTGCTCGTACAAAAATAAATAACCGAAAAGGTGACTAGGTGCTCCGAAAGGGTAATTGAAGTTAACTTATTTATTAACGGGATTTTCGAACTTGATAAAGGCATTCACATGTGGAATTGTTGTAGCTATTCGCGGAACAAAGAAAATACACAGATGTTTCAATAAACAGAATATAAAAATGAGAAATTTGGTATAATTACCAATTAGATATCTGTTTATTATAAAAGTAAAACCTCAAGAATACTGAACTCCGAAGAAAATTCAAAACGGAAAGTCCCTAATCAAATGGCAAAACGAGTCAAAAGCTCATACACATCAAACGAATGCACAACAACTGCCATATTCCTGACTTGGTACAGGAATTTTACTATGTAGAAAATGTACAAAGCTCTCTTAACGATTAAATGTATCAAGGATAGGGGGTGTAAATTGTTATCTAAGCACAAAAAAAAAAATCCTTACATTTATGAATTTCTTCGTGATAATAAGCAGTATCACCCTCCATTAACTTTTCAATATTTCTAAAACTATGACAACCGACGAAAGAACGAACGACACACTTTATTTTAATTCGAACAACATTTTATCAAAAGACATTTCTATCTTCAATATGAAAATAAGGAGATGTGGTGCCATGATTGCCAATGAAACAAATATCCACACGTCAAATGACGTCGCTGTAAACAGTTATAGTCGGCTATAAAATACCCCGACACGAAAAATATGAAACAATTAAATTAAAGAATACGGCCTAATTTATAACAAAACAATTTTCTAAAAAAACATATATGACAGATATAACCCAGCGAAAACCCTTAAACTAGAGGCTCCTGACTTGGTATAGGCACATACAAATAGTGGCGGAGTTAAATATGTTTGTGTGCGCTCAGTCCAACCCAAAACTGGGACTGGTGTTGCAGCACAACACAAGACCAAACTATAAAAAATCAATTGAATTATCAGTTCATCATGTAAAACTATGCACGTCTAGTCTAATATCGCAAATTTATAAAAGTAAAGCATTATAGTTCAATTTACGGCCTTCAACACGGAGCCTTGACTCACACCGAACAACAAGCTATAAAGGACCCCAAAATTACTAGTGTAACACCATTCAAACGGGAAACCAACGGTCTAATCTATATAAAAAAAACGAGAAACGATTAACACGTATAAATTACATAAACAAACGACAACTACTGTACATCAGATTACTGACTTAGGACAGGTGCAAACATTTGCAGCGGGATTACACGTTTTAATGGTACCAAACCTGCTCCCTTTTTCTGAAACAATGGTATAACATA
Source organism: Mytilus galloprovincialis (assembly GCA_037788925.1). NCBI lineage: Eukaryota > Metazoa > Mollusca > Bivalvia > Mytilida > Mytilidae > Mytilus > Mytilus galloprovincialis. Next base: position 22,242,235 of record CM075338.1, on the reverse strand, counting down.
CAATATAGAAAAACACACGATAAAATATCAATTGGAAGGCTTAACTCAATCAAAAAACGTAAATTAACACACTTTGAAAGAATAAACTTGATACTTATATTTTAATCTTAATTAAGACCGGCAAAATAGCAAAACTCTATTTAAATTGCTATTTTGCCGGAGCCGGCAAAATAGCCACTTCTTAAAATAAAGCCTTCAAATATAAGTGATAATTTCGAATGTGTTATTGAGGCTTCATAAAAAAAATGATAACACAACTAAATAACTGTCTTTAAATCGTCACTGAACAAGGAAAATAAACTCATGCCAGACATATGTTGCATTTGATTGCAGTAGTCTTAATGAACATGTATATAACATAAATCCCATTGAAAGTAAAAACTGTTCATGAATGTCGCAGAATAGATAGCAGTAAGCATTTCCTACTAAAGTGTCATAATTATTTTTTTATATATTATATTTATATGCCCAAAACGTAAACACTAGAAACAATAATAATTATGTTCCATTCAAATATAAATTTACTTTTTGGCCTAAAATGAATTCCTCTTTATCTCCTATTTGGAACAGTATTAATACATACCCGAGCTGCTCCATATCCTATAGTCCGATATTACTCTGACGTCCAACGGCTGTTTTGCCAGACAAGCTGGGGTCGTGGGATCCACGGCCCCAGTTTGTCTGACAAAACAGCCGTTGGACGTCAGAGTAATCCACGGCCCCAGTTTGTCTGACAAAACAGCCGTTGGACGCCAGAGTAATCCACGGCCCCAGTTTGTCTGACAAAACAGCCGTTGGACGTCAGAGTAATCTCGGACTACATATCCTATTGACATGTTTTCCCCATTTAAAAACAGACATTTGTCCTAGATATAAGAACAAATTAACTAACTAATTTTTACTAATATTGTTTTAACTCTCTTTTTGTAAAACTGCAATCATATTTTGTGTTTCATATTTTTCAAATACAATATGTTTTTACTAAAAGCTTTATATCACGAAAATATGATGATGCATTAAACCTTTAATGACATGTGTGTCATTAATTTAATCTACAATCGGAAATATCAGGACGTGCTAAGCCTGTTTTTATATAGAACATTTTTAATAATTTAAATTCGAGTCAAACAAATCAATCCAATTAAGATATTTCTACTTCCTTTCTATTTTTGTTTACCAAACGTTTGCATTTAATTTGCCCAAGCGATTGTACAGGAAAGCTCCGAGTGATTTTACAGTAAACTTGCAAGCGATTGTAGTCAATAAAAATATCTGACATTTAGAAAATGAATATATTTAGATTTCTACTAGAACAATGGCTTTTAAACTCTAAGACAGGTAAGAATATATATCAGAAAAGGTACATGTGAAAATTCCGGTAGTAATGATGGGTTTTTCGATGTTTATTTAACATTTTTTATCGCTGCTCTGTGACAGTTTTGATCGATTTTCTAGGAGCTCCACTATTCTAAGGAAAACGTTTAGATGCATTTGTAAGTTTTATTATTTAATTGATTCATATTTACATATAGAGTGTTTTGGTTACCAAAATTTGAAGCAGAAACGTTATATAGTAACATAAGAGTTCGTCAAAGTTTCCATCAAGCAACTTGTTATTTTTCGAATGTCGGAGCCCCGCTTGACAGTCTCCCGAATGACCAAAATATAAGAAAACCGTACAGTTCCGTTCCCACACTGTGGATTAGTCGAACACTTTATGACACATGCTTACTCGGAAGAGACGTAGTTGGTGTTGTTGTCGTTTAGTTGCTGTTTCATTGACATGGTCCGAAGATATTTATAAAACAGATTACTAGTAGTCAACAGACAGGATATATGACTCATAATAATACTGAAGTGACAAAAGTGAGAAAAAAAAACTCATGTTGTGTCGTTTAGTCACCGTCACCTTGATTTGTGAGTATTTATAGAAGAGATTATACCCTTTGAAGCATGACAATACAATAGTGACAAAGAGTCATGTTGTGCCATCAAGTTGCAGCCAAATTGACATCGACGTTGGGGTATTTATAGAACTGATTGGCCAACACACTATCATATGACACATGCTACATTATTTTGTAACACGGGAGTGAAAAAGCTCATGTTGTGTCGTTAAGTTGCTGTCCTTTTGTCAATGGGGGTATTTATAGAACAGATTAGCCAACATGCTAACACTTAATTGCTGTCACATTGACGTGTAGGTATTTAAAGGCCAGCTGATTAGCCCACACACTTTGACACATGCTTACCAGGAAGTGACAAAAGTTCATGGTGATTCGTTTAGTTGCTGTGTCATTGAGTCAGACGTGGACTGTATTTATAAAACAGATCAGCTAACACACTATGACACATGCATGCTTACTCGGAAAAGACATAATCTTTGTTGTGTCGTTTAGTTACTGTTTCATAGACGGGGAGATATTTATAAAACAGATTAGCCAACAGACCAGATATATATATGACACATTCTAACACAAAAGGTCATATTGTATAAAAAAGAAGATGTAGTATGATTGTCAATGAGACAACTATCCACAAAAGACCAAAATGACACAGACATTAAAACAACTATAGGTCACCGTACAGCCTTCAACAATGAGCAAAGCCCATATCGCATAGTCAGCTATAAAAGACCGCGATAAGACAATGTAAAACAATTCAAACAAGAAAACTAACGGCCTTATTTATGTAAAAAAATTGAACGAAAAACAAATATGTAACACATAAACAAACGACAACCACTAAATTACAGGCTCCTGACTTGGGACAGGCACATACATAAATAATGTGTCAGGGTTAAACATGTTAGCGGGATCCCAACCCTCCCCCTAACCTGGGACAGTGGTATAATTTGTCGTTTACTAATTGCTGTCTCATTAGCATTAGGGTATTCATATAACATTAGCCCACACACTATGACACATGTTAGCACCGTAGAGACAGAAAATCATGTTGTGTCGTTTAGTTGCTGTCACATTGACGTTGGGTTATTTATAGAACAGATTAGCCAACACACTATACCACATGCATGATAACAGAGAATTGACAAAAACTAATGTTGTGTCGTATTAGGGCTGTCACATTTACGTTGGGTTATTAAAAGATAAACTCACTATAGATACCAGGAATAAATTTTGACTAGCCATCACATCATGACACTTGCCTATCGGAAGTGACCAAAAGTCATGTTTTTTTTACATTGTATAGCTGCTGTCACATTGACGTAGGGTATTTATAGAACGTGTTAACCAACACACTTAGAAACATGCTAACACGGAAGTATCAAAAGCTCATGTTTTGTCGCTGAGTTGCTCTCACATTGACGTTGGGTAATTTATAGAACAGACTAGCCATTAGGGAGCTACCATTTGATTTTTATGGGGGGGCTAGGATGAAATTTGAAAAAAATAGGCAGGACAGGAGTTTTGAGTAAAAAAAAAAGGCAGGATGAGCAACATGGTAAAAAAAAAGGCAGGATGACAAGATTTCAACTAAAAAAAAAAAGCAGGACAAAATTTTTCATCCTAGCCCCCCCATAAAAATCAAATGATAGCTCCCTTATATAAATAGCACATATCTGAGAGGGTGATAGAACAGATTGTCAACCCGAAAAACTAGTGTCAACCGCGCCGAAGCCTTCACAAAAATTCGTGTTGTATTATTTAGTTTTTATTACATTAATATAGGGTCTAAATAGAACAGCTCGATCACATTTCCTTTGCCTATATCAGCCTGCTCAGCTGCTTGCTTGCTTGCTTTTACAAATATCTACAAATATCTCATTGGCGTTAGGGTATTCATATATAACATTAGCCCACACACTATGACACGTTTTAGAACAAAAGTGACAAAAACTCTTGCTGTGTCGTTCAGTTGGTGTCTTACTGGCATGTGCTATTTGTAATAAAAAATCACAGCCATGTCAATACACTATAATACATAATTACACGGAAGAGACAAAAAATCATGGAATATCGTTAAGTTGCTGTTACTTTGACATGGGGTTATTCATAGAAAAGATCATTCAACACACTTTGACACATGCTAACACAGAAGTGACAAACGTTTATATGACGTCGTTAAGTTGCTGACACATTGATATGATATTGATATACTAAAATTTATGATAAAAGGGATGATTTTTCATTTCCTATCGTTAATTACCCGTTTTTAGATGGTGACGTTCCCTTGTCACCATCTTACGGTGTTTATATATCTCAACTTGTACGATTCGCTCGTGTATGTAACAATGTTTTAGATTTTAACGAGAGAAATTTATGTATTACTGAAAAATTATTACACCAGGGTTTTCGATATCACAAACTAGTCAAAACATTTACTAAATTTTATCATCGGTATAAAGACATCATTCGTAAATATAGCTCAACATGCAGACTTCTTATACGTTCAGGTATTTCACATCCAATTTTTTATGGAAATATTCTTTATAAAGCACAAAGGTGTCAGTATTCACCTCAGAAACTTAAAAAACCTTTGAATAGACTTATTAAGAAGGGATATAATTACGATACTGTTGTCAAGTCATTAAAGATTGCATATTTTGGCGTTAATATTGAGTCACTGATAAGGTCTTTGCGTCGGAACTAAACACATTTATTCTAAAAACAGTTGTTGGCATGACACGGGTTATGTTCTTCTCATATATGTTATGATGGTATGATACTAAACCCCTAACGGGAAGGATTGTGCCTGATGTACATATGATGAAATCATAATCTTTCAGTCAGTTTAATTGAAGTCTGGAGCTGGCATGTCAGTTAACTGCTAGTAGTCTGTTGTTATTTATGTATTATTGTCATTTTGTTTATTTTCTTTGGTTACATCTTCTGACATCAGACTCGGATTTCTCTTGAACTGAATTTTAATGTACGTATTGTTATGCGTTTACTTTTCTACATTGGTTAGAGGTATAGGGGGAGGGTTGAGATCTCACAAACATGTTTAACCCCGCCGCATTTTTGCGCCTGTCCCAAGTCAGGAGCCTCTGGCCTTTGTTAGTCTTGTATTATTTTAATTTTAGTTTCTTGTGTACAATTTGGAAATTAGTATGGCGTTCATTATCACTGAACTAGTATATATTTGTTTAGGGGCCAGCTGAAGGACGCCTCCGGGTGCGGGAATTTCTCGCTACATTGAAGACCTGTTGGTGACCTTCTGCTGTTGTTTTGTATTTGGTTGGGTTGTTGTCTCTTTGACACATTCCCCATTTCCATTCTCAATTTTATTCCCAAACAGAAAAATAAATGAACAAATTGCTTTCAAATCGTATTCAAACCTCTTTCAAATCGTGATTCTGCGATTTGTTAGTACCATTTGCTTGCGATTCATTAAACAAATCATAGACAAATCAGAATTTTCTAAATTCCCTAAATCTGATTTCTATGTGATTTCTTTCTATTGTATGATTTGTAAGCCATTTGTTTCTGTTTTTGTGTGATTTCTTTATGATTTGTTTACTTAGAATATCGTATGAAATGATTTGAAAGAGATTTGTTAACTTTGTTAGCTAGAACGGTGTGATTTCGTTATGATTTGTTAACTTTGAATATTCTATGAAATGATTTGAAAACGATTTGTTAACTTTCTTAGCTATCTTGATGTGATTCATTGATGATTTGCTACAATGAATAAAATGTTAATGCATTCCAGTTTTCTTTGTTTATCTATCTCTCTGACTTCCGGTTGAGGTCAAATTCAAATTTCAAATACTGTTCTATATGAACTGAACAAAGAAGGTTGCAAGATGAGGAGTTTTATTCAGTCTATGAAAGATGACGAATGGTAAGGAATCTTTATATTTATAATTTCACATATTTAACTAATACTATTCAAATGTTAACCTTTAAAATTCAGAAACTTTGCATTTCAGTATCTCGTTATAATCATGATAGTTTAGTGCTGTTAGGATTAATTTTAAAAATAAAAATGTGTAAAAGATGTTTAAGCAGATCAAAACATTTCAAGAACAGCTTCCCGAGCCAGCAGATAAAATTCACTGGCAAGTTTAATGTTTTAATTGTTGTTTACTGACCATGTCCCGGGCAAAATGGACAAAGCTATATATATATATATATATATATTACAATGTAGCAGATTTGGACCAAGACTAAGACCCATCACCTATTCAACATTAATCTACTAAGTACACGTGGTTGCCTATGTTTTTTTCAAATTTCGTTTTAGTCAAATTCGGGTAAAAAGTAAGAGAAACTTCAAAAGAACAACCAAAGATAGTACTCCTTTTTACAACTAGTGGATTAGCTATTAAAGGTAAAATGAAGACACTTGCGCTTCAAAATTTGGGGGTTTCAGGGGCAGAACTTATTTTTGATCTGGATGTTAATGCTATAATCTGTGAATTGATGATTGATGCCAATTTATTTACGATTTGCTTGTGATTTGCTTGAGGTAGGAATATGATTTACTTCTGATTTGCTTGACGTAGGAATATGATTTACTTCTGATTTGTTAAAGATTTGATAACAATTTCTTAACGATTTGAAAACAATTTGCTTCTGATTTGTAAATGATTTCAAAACAATTTCTTGGCAATTTGTTTATGATATGCTTATGATTTGTAAGCAATTTGTTCATGATTTGTTATTGTGATTTGTTAGCTCATTTGCATGTGAAATTTTATCACTTTCAAATCACAAAGAAATCATAAGATTTGTTTATCATTTGTTACCCTGATTTGCTTATGATTTGTAAGCAATTTGTTCGTGATTTGTTATTGTGATTTGTTAGCTCATTTGCATGTGAAATTTTATCACTTTCAAATCACAAATAAATCATACGATTTGTTTATCATTTGTTACCATGATTTGTTCCTCAATTTTTTTTGTTTGGGTTATTAATAGAACAGATAAGCCAACACACGTACCATGCCACATGCATAATAAGTTAATAACAGAGATTTGACAAAAGCTAATGCTGTGTCGTTGAGTTGCAGTCACATTGACAAGGGTGTATTTATAGACCAGATTAGCCTATTTACACTAGTCTTTGATACAAACTAACACATACGTGACAAAATATTATGTTGTGTCAATGAGTTGCTGTCACATTGACGTTGTGATATTTATAGAACAGGTTAGCATACATACTTTGACATATGCTGACTATGACACATGCTAAAACAAAAGTGATGTGTCATTTAGTCGCTGTGACAGTGTCACACTGACGTGGGGTATTTATAGAACAGATAAGATTACACTACGTCACACGATTACACGGAAGTAGAAAACAGCTTTTGTTGTGTCGTTTTGTTGCCGTCTTATTGGCGTACGTGTGGTACCTGTATTTATAGACCAGCTCAGCCAACACAATATGACACATGCTAACACGGAAGTGACAAAAGCTCATGTTGTGTCGTTTAGTTGCAGTCACATTGACGTGGGGGTATTTATAGAACAGATAAGCCAACACAATATGACACATGCTAACACGGAAGTGACAAAAGCTCATGCTGTGTTGCTTAGTTGCTGTCACAATGACGAGGGGTATTTATAGAACAGATTAGCCAACACAATATGACACATGCTAACACAAAAGTGACATAAGCTCATGGTGTGTCGTTTAGTAAGTTGCTGTCACAATGACGTGGGGTATTTATAGAACAGATTAGCCATCACAATATGACACATGCTTACATGGAAGTGACAATGCTTTCACATTGACGTGGAGTTATTTATAGAACAGATTAGCCAACACACTATGACACATGCTAACACGGAAGTGACAAAAGCTCATGTTGAATCGTTAAGTTTCTGTTTCAATGATGTGAGGGTATTTATAGAACATATGAACCAACACACTATGACACATGCTTACTCGGAAGTCATACTATCTCATGTTCAATCGTTGAGTTGCTTTCACAGAAACGTTGGAGTACTAGTATATATAATTATAAAGACATGTACGCTTAGTTCAACACACTATACTTTATATTCATTATTATTCGTGGGATACCAATTTTCGTTGACTTCGTGGGCACAGATGAACCACGAAATTAAATGTTCAACAAATTACAAATATCATAGAGGTTTATATGCAGACTTCAGCAACACATGCTAACATGAAAGTGACAAAAGTTCATGTTTAATTGTTCAGTTCTTGTACCATTGAAGTGTGATGTATTTATAAAAAAGATTATCAAACACACTTTGACACATCTTACTCGGAAGAGACGTAGCTGATGTTGTGTCGATTTAATGTGTAGTTGCCGTTTCATTGACGTGGGATGTATTTATATAACAGATTACACAGTGTGGGAACGGAACTGTACGGTTTTCTTATATTTTGGTCATTCGGGAGACTGTCAAACGGGGCTCCGACATTCGAAAAATAACAAGTTGCTTGATGGAAACTTTGACGAACTCTTATGTTACTATATAACGTTTCTGCTTCAAATTTTGGTAACCAAAACACTCTATATGTAAATATGAATCAATTAAATAATAAAACTTACAAATGCATCTAAACGTTTTCCTTAGAATAGTGGAGCTCCTAGAAAATCGATCAAAACTGTCACAGAGCAGCGATAAAAAATGTTAAATAAACATCGAAAAACCCATCATTACTACCGGAATTTTCACATGTACCTTTTCTGATATATATATTCTTACCTGTCTTAGAGTTTAAAAGCCATTGTTCTAGTAGAAATCTAAATATATTCATTTTCTAAATGTCAGATATTTTTATTGACTGTACAATCGCTTGCAAGTTTACTGTAAAATCACTCGGAGCTTTCCTGTACAATCGCTTGGGCAAATTAAATGCAAACGTTTGGTAAACAAAAATAGAAAGGAAGTAGAAATATCTTAATTGGATTGATTTGTTTGACTCGAATTTAAATTATTAAAAATGTTCTATATAAAAACAGGCTTAGCACGTCCTGATATTTCCGATTGTAGATTAAATTAATGACACACATGTCATTAAAGGTTTAATGCATCATCATATTTTCGTGATATAAAGCTTTTAGTAAAAACATATTTTATTTGAAAAATATGAAACACAAAATATGATTGCAGTTTTACAAAAAGAGAGTTAGAACAATATTAGTAAAAATTAGTTAGTTAATTTGTTCTTATATCTAGGACAAATGTCTGTTTTTAAATGGGGAAAACATGTCAATAGGATATGTAGTCCGAGATTACTCTGACGTCCAACGGCTGTTTTGTCAGACAAACTGGGGCCGTGGATTACTCTGACGTCCAACGGCTGTTTTGTCAGACAAACTGGGGCCGTGGATTACTCTGACGTCCAACGGCTGTTTTGTCAGACAAACTGGGGCCGTGGATCCCACGACCCCAGTTTGTCTGACAAAACAGCCGTTGGACGTCAGAGTAATATCGGACTATAGGATATGGAGCAGCTCGGGTATGTGTTAATGCTGTTCCAAATAGGAGATAAAGAGGAATTCATTTTAGGCCAAAAAGTAAATTTATATTTGAATGGAACATAATTATTATTGTTTCTAGTGTTTACGTTTTGGGCATATAAATATAATATATAAAAAAAATAATTATGACACTTTAGTAGGAAATGCTTACTGCTATCTATTCTGCGACATTCATGAACAGTTTTTACTTTCAATGGGATTTATGTTATATACATGTTCATTAAAACTACTGCAATCAAATGCAACATATGTCTGGCATGAGTTTATTTTCCTTGTTCAGTGACGATTTAAAGACAGTTATTTAGTTTTGTTATCATTTTTTTTATGAAACCTCAATAACACATTCGAAATTATCACTTATGTTTGAAGGCTTTATTTTAGGCTGTTGCTATTTTACCGGCTCCGGCAAAATAGCAATTTAAATAGCGTTTTGCTATTTTGCCGGTCTTAATTAAGATTTAAATATAAGTATCAAGTTTATTCTTTCAAAGTGTGTTAATTTACGTTTTTTGATTGAGTTAAGCCTTCCAATTGATATTTTATCGTGTGTTTTTCTATATTGTATGTTATACCATTGTTTCAGAAAAAGGGAGCAGGTTTGGTACCATTAAAACGTGTAATCCCGCTGCAAATGTTTGCACCTGTCCTAAGTCAGTAATCTGATGTACAGTAGTTGTCGTTTGTTTATGTAATTTATACGTGTTAATCGTTTCTCGTTTTTTTTATATAGATTAGACCGTTGGTTTCCCGTTTGAATGGTTTTACACTAGTAATTTTGGGGTCCTTTATAGCTTGTTGTTCGGTGTGAGTCAAGGCTCCGTGTTGAAGGCCGTAAATTGAACTATAATGCTTTACTTTTATAAATTTGCGATATTAGACTAGACGTGCATAGTTTTACATGATGAACTGATAATTCAATTGATTTTTTATAGTTTGGTCTTGTGTTGTGCTGCAACACCAGTCCCAGTTTTGGGTTGGACTGAGCGCACACAAACATATTTAACTCCGCCACTATTTGTATGTGCCTATACCAAGTCAGGAGCCTCTAGTTTAAGGGTTTTCGCTGGGTTATATCTGTCATATATGTTTTTTTAGAAAATTGTTTTGTTATAAATTAGGCCGTATTCTTTAATTTAATTGTTTCATATTTTTCGTGTCGGGGTATTTTATAGCCGACTATAACTGTTTACAGCGACGTCATTTGACGTGTGGATATTTGTTTCATTGGCAATCATGGCACCACATCTCCTTATTTTCATATTGAAGATAGAAATGTCTTTTGATAAAATGTTGTTCGAATTAAAATAAAGTGTGTCGTTCGTTCTTTCGTCGGTTGTCATAGTTTTAAAAATATTGAAAAGTTAATGGAGGGTGATACTGCTTATTATCACGAAGAAATTCATAAATGTAAGGATTTTTTTTTTTGTGCTTAGATAACAATTTACACCCCCTATCCTTGATACATTTAATCGTTAAGAGAGCTTTGTACATTTTCTACATAGTAAAATTCCTGTACCAAGTCAGGAATATGGCAGTTGTTGTGCATTCGTTTGATGTGTTATTAATTATAGATAAACTCACTATAGATACCAGGACTAAATTTTGACTAGCCATCACATCATGACACTTGCCTATCGGAAGTGACCAAAAGTCATGTTTTTTTTTACATTGTATTGCTGCTGTCACATTGACGTAGGGTATTTATAGAACGTGTTAACCAACACACTAAGAAACATGCTAACACGGAAGTATCAAAAGCTCATGTTTTGTCGTTGAGTTGCTCTCACATTGACGTTGGGTAATTTATAGAACAGACTAGCCATTAGGGAGCTACCATTTGATTTTTATGGGGGGGTGGGGTGGGCTGGGGGGCTAGTATGAAAAATGTTGTCCTGCATTTTTTTTTTATAGCTGTAATCTCTGTCCTGCATTTTTTTTTTAATTTTTCACTCTGTTCGGTCCTGCTTTTTTCTTTTATAGTTTATCCTGACTTTTTTTTTGTAAGTGTCTCATCCTGCCTTTTTTTTTACTCAAAACTCCTGTCCTGCCTATTTTTTTCAAATTTCATCCTTAAGGTTTAGTTGCCGTTTCATTGACGTGGGATGCATTAATATAACAGATTAGTCAAACACTCTATGACACATGCTTACTCGGAAGAGACGTAGTTGGTGTTGTTGTCGTTTAGTTTCTGTTCCATTGACATGTTCCGGAGATATTTAGAAAACAGATTAGTCAACAGACTGGATATATGACTCATAATAATACTGAAGTGACAAAAGTGAGGGAAAAAAAACTCATGTTGTGTCGTTTAGTCACCGTCACCTTGATTTGTGGGTATTTATAGAATAGATATACCACCCTTTGAAACATGCCATCACAATAGTGACAAAAAGTCATGTTGTGCCATCAAGTTTCAGTCACATTGACATCGACGTTGGGGTATTTACAGAACTGATTGGCCAACACACTATCATATGACACATGCTACATTATTTTGTAACACGGGAGTGAAAAAGCTCATGTTGTGTCGTTAAGTTGCTGTCCTTTTGGCAATGGGGGTATTTATAGAACAGATTAGCCAACATGCTAACACTTAATTGCTGTCACATTGACGTGTAGGTATTTAAAGGCCAGCTGATCGGTCCACACACTTTGACACATGCTTACAAGGAAGTGACAAAAGTTCATGCTGATTCGTTTAGTTGCTGTGTCATTGAGTCAGACGTGGACTGTATTTATAAAAAAAGATCAGTTAACACACTATGACACATGCATGCTTACTCGGAAAAGACATAATCTTTGTTGTGTCGTTTAGTTGCTGTTTCATTGACGTGGAGATATTTATAAAACAGATTAGCCAACAGACCAGATATATATATGACACATTCTAACACAAAAGGTCATATTGTATAAAAAAGAAGATGTAGTATGAGTGTCAATGAGACAACTATCCACAAAAGACCAAAATGACACAGACATTAACAACTATAGGTCACCGTACGGCCTTCAACAATGAGCAAAGCCCATATCGCATAGTCAGCTATAAAAGACCGCGATAAGACAATGTAAAACAATTCAAACGAGAAAACTAACGGCCTTATTTATGTAAAAAAATGAACGAAAAACAAATATGTAACACATAAACAAACGACAACCACTAAATTACAGGCTCCTGACTTGGGACAGGCACATACATAAATAATGTGTCAGGGTTAAACATGTTAGCGGGATCCCAACCCTCCCCCTAACCTGGGACAGTGGTATAATTTGTCGTTTACTAATTGCTGTCTCATTAGCATTAGGGTATTCATATAACATTAGCCCACACACTATGACACATGTTAGCACGGAAGGGACAGAAAATCATGTTGTGTCGCTTAGTTGCTGTCACATTGACGTTGGGTTATTTATAGAACAGATTAGCCAACACACTATGCAACATGCATCATAACAGAGAATTGACAAAAACTAATGTTGTGTCGTATTAGGGCTGTCACATTTACGTTGGGTTATTAATAGATAAACTCACTATAGATACCAGGACTAAATTTTGACTAGCCATCACATCATGACACTTGACTATCGGAAGTGACCAAAAGTCATGTTTTTTTTACATTGTATAGCTGCTGTCACATTGACGTAGGGTATTTATAGAACGTGTTAACCAACACACTAAGAAACATGCTAACACTGAAGTATCAAAAGCTCATGTTTTGTCGTTGAGTTGCTCTCACATTGACGTTGGGTTATTTATAGAACAGACTAGCCATTATATAAATAGCACATAGCTGAGAGGGTGATAGAACAGATTGTCAACCCGAGAAACCATTGTCAACCGCGCCGAAGCCGTCACAAAAAGTCATGTTGTATGTATTATTTAGTTGCTATCACATTAATATAGGGTCTAAATAGAACAGCTCGATCACCTTTCCTTAGCCTATATCAGCCTGCTCAGCCGCTTGCTTGCTTGCTTTTATCAAACGTACAACTATCCACGGGAGGGATGAACTTCAAGTGACAAATATTCATGTTGTGTCGTTTAGTTGATGTCTATTTGGTGTGTGGTTTATAGCTTACGCACAATGAAATACCAGTACTATGTTAAGGGGATACCCAACACTTAGACTAGAATAGAATTGACTCGTTTTTTTTCTCATAGAATTTTGACAAAATATTTCTTTGAACTTATTCACCGGAATAACTTCACTGGGTATTTAGCAGTTGGACAAATTTGGACTATAATTTAGAAGCTTAAAGACCAAACATCCTAGTAAGTATAATAATTGTTTATGCGCATCAACAAAGTTAACGCAACTTGGTAGTGACATAAAAGCTCTATGACGTTTTTCTTGCAATGGAAAAAAAACCGTCCTATTTCGCGTTTTTTTACAGATTCCAACATTAAGTACGTTTAAAAACAAGTCTACCTAGAAGTGGAATTAAGCGCCGCGCTGATATCTAGTGGAAATTTAACACAAATGGACACAAAAGATACTAAACTATCAGCAAAATCCGTTAAGTTTAATTTAAAATATAAAGCCATTTTCGAAACAATGTTTTAATAATTTCAAATTAAATGAAAAAATGCCAACATCATTTGATTATGCTATAGACTGTATATCTGCTGTAAGAATATAAAAACATAATATCATAATAATAAGCCATTTTCGGTACAAGGTTTTAATAATTTAAATCAAATGAAAGAATGCAAACATCATTTGATTATGCTGGACTGTATATCTGCTGTAAGAATATATAAAAAAACATAATATCATAATAATATCCATTGATTCTGACCAAAGGTTCATTGTATTATCATAATTCTAAGCAGCTGTGAGCACAGTGTTTTCTAATGATACAAATCAAAAGTACATTGTTACACAGTATTCAAATATCATAAATTGAATCCCTAAGCCTATGTTCGTGACTTGCAGATATAGTTATATTTATTTCCACATGGCTGATCATCCATCATTGCACCTTGTGTCTGGACTGCTATGCATTCTCCTTTAAGAGCCCCGTCAGGTTGTCCTGCGGCCCAATTAGGGGCGTGAAATGGGTACGTAAAGGGATCAACACCCCAAGTCCATTGGTAGTTGTCTTTATGTCCAGATGTCCAGTAAAACGGAGTAGATATCTGTAATTGAAGAAAAATATGCACCATCTTAGTATGTTGTGATGTAACACTTATGTTTCAGATAAGGGTGAAGGTTGGTACCTATCAAGTTGTTTAAACACGATGCGTTTGTAAGGAATCATATGCTCTGAGTCAGTAGTTGTCGTTATTAATGTGCTTCATAAGTATTTCTCGTTACTCGTTTTTTTATATAGATTAGTTTTACCCTTGAATAGTTTTACACTTGTCATTTTGGAGCCCTTTATAGCTTGCTGTTCGGTGTGAGCCAAGGCTCCGTGTTGAAGACCGTACTTTGACCTAAAATGATAAACTTTAATTTACAAGTTGTGACTTGGATCGAGAGTTGTCTCATTGGCACTCATAACACATCTTCTTATATTTATCATCTATAGGAAGCTGAATGAAGTTAGGGAACTTATTTTTTTTGTAATAACATGAGCAACAGGACTGGTACAAAATCTGGAGCAGGATCTGCACCTGAGATCACCCTCAGTGTTTGGCGGGGTCTGTGTCGTGTCTTTTGTTTTCTATTTTTCTGTTGTGTGAAATATTATTTTTCTCTGTTTTTTTTTATATCTTTTTTAGTCATGGCGTTGTCAGTTTATTTTCGATCTATTAGTTTAAAATTTTCCTCTGGTATCTTCCGCTCCTCTTTTTTGACTTGGGTAGGGCAATGGAAATATGAATGTTGGTTTTCTCGAACTTGTGAAAATTATTAAGGTACGGCAGGCAGGAAAAGTATTTTATCTTACTTCATTTTTGGGTTAAAAATCTGTCATGCTATTCTATGATTGTTGGGTTTATTTTTGCTTACATTTCTGTATTGTGGAGGCCCCCATAGGGGTGTTTAAGTAATCACTTAATCGACTAGGTACAGGTATGTTCTGATGTAGAAAATGGTGCTGGTTTTAATGCTAGCTTAACCTGAAGGGTATGACAGTCGCAAAAAAATCCATAACATTTACAACGATGTTTGAACAAAACAAACAGACATAATACTAGGTAGAAATGTCAAAAATTGGGGTACAGCAGTCAACATTGCTTAAATTAATAATAATCTTTTTCTTTATCACTATCAAAAACAAACAAATAAATATGAATAATTACATATAAACACGTAATTTAAAGGCCAAATAAAAAAATATTGGTCCGTTTCCCCTACATACCGAATATCTTAAGCTTAGAAATAGCCTAGCTTAAAGTTTTTTTTTTTGTTTTTTTTTTACAATGAGCACTGTTAAAGTCAGAATTTCTCATCAAGAATAGACTATAATGTCCTTCAATTTAAAAAAAAATGTAAAATAAAAAAAATGCCTACCAGCCTACCCTATTTTTCAAAGATGTAATGGGAAAGACAGAGACACATATCATTTTATTTGGCCTAGCTACAATGGTTTGTTTAATTACTGTAAACCAACTTACTTTCGCGGATACTTAATTTTGTGTTTTACTCTTACTGATCAACTTCGCGGCTATTTAATTTCGCGATTTTTTCATCTAAATGCCTAATATTGAAAGCTCCAAGTTTTACATATTCGCGACGATTTATATTCGCGTTATTTTTCTACTCGCGAAAGTCGCGAAAATAAGTTGGTTTAATTATACGTACCCGATTGTTACTAATATATCTTTTAAACTCTCTAGTTTCATAAGAATCAGAGGAGAAAAACAACATCCCGTTCATTTGTTTGCATGCTGCCTGCAATGGAAATAAACTTACAATATAATTGTGCTGCCTGTAAATAAACTTACAATAAAATTTATAAATATGCTCAAATTCGGTAAAAATCGAACCTTTTTCAACAGCTAGTCAGTGGAGATATCATTGGCCGAGTTCACTTGAAACTCTACTGTCAATTTTACTTAGAACAAATAAAAATATATGTGTGGTTCCAGTAACCCTACCGTCCCTACTTTTTCGGCTTAAAAATAGCCTACCCTAAAGATTTTATTGTCATTTTTCATTAAGCACTGTTAAAGTCAGAATGTTGCTCCCATAGACTCAATGTAAAAAAAAAAAGATAAAATAAAAAAAAATCCCTACCTACCTACCCTAAGTTTTTTTCAGATGTAACTTGAACCACACATGTATACTTTTTTATTTGGCTTTACTGAAGTTACTCGTGTTTCAAAAATTCGAGTTTACCTTCAAATGACGTCAAACCAATCAGGTTTTTTTTCCTTCTTTATTTTATGCATAGTCAGGGCCTTACCCTATAGTGACCTAGAGTTGATCCGAATAGCAACTCGAATGCGTTTACGTGATACTCTTAAAACTCTGAAACGGACTAGAGTTTCAAGTGAACTCGGTCATTGTTGTTATACAGAATATGACAGAACATCGTACAAATCTTATTTTTTTAATACTCATTTCGATGTATCAGATGACATAATTGTGACATGACAAATAAAATCTATTCGCTGAGAGACAAAAGCTATCAGCCAATCAGAAGACATAATACATCCAAAACTAAATTATTCACAAATGAAATGTAACAAACAAACTTACCGTGGCATCACTCTGTGATTTGACATCCCCAGCGGCAGAAATGTAGTAACAGTACTGTAGTCTACCAGAACCTTTACTTATCCAGCCTTGTCTGCATGCTGAAATAGAAAAATGAATGGAAACTCAGGCGCGGATCCAGAGGGGGGGGGGGGGCGGTTCCGGGGGTTGGGACCCCCCTTTTTTTTGGACGATCAATGCATTTGAATGGGGACATGTAATTGGAACCCCCTTTGTCCTCGGTTAGGAACCCCCTCTTTTAAAAGGGCTGGATCCGCCCCTGAAACTAGCAAATGCATCCTCTACCGAGTCTACACGGAGGGTGGTGAAGGGCTATTTTCGTGCAACGTGTTTTGCCATTTTCATTTCACGTACAGCCGTGAAAAAATGTTTGTTATTCATCGTGTTTCGTGAAATGGGTAAAATAACAATGTGCAAGATATTTTTAATTGTTCGTTTATGGTGAAATGGCCATTTTATTTCGCGTTCTTCCGTGCAGATACCCCCCTTTTTACGCCCCTCTACACGCTCCAGTGGTGGTTTTTTTTTCTAATGCCTCGGTCACACGTTTATTTATTTCGAATCGAATTTGCTTATCGCGTTCACACACTCGTCTTTTTTTTTTTAATTCGAATTGATTGAATACGCCCCTCTACACGCTCCAGTGGTGTATATTTTTCTAATGCCTCGTTCACACGTTTATTTAATTCGAATCGAATTTGCTTATCGCGTTCACACACTTTTTTTTTTTAATTCGAATTGATCATTTGGATTGGCTAAATCGCATTATCCAATTAGCCTAGCCTTAGAAATGCGATTTCGAATAACATGTGAAAGCAGCATGATATGAAATTGCTCTTTTTAGTTTCATGTTTTTATTCGAAAACATGGATGAAGGGTCTTGTGTCACGTGTGTTACCAGAGAGCATGATTCTCATTACATTATCAAATAGTATCCTCTGGGACTCGGAACACAGGACCTTTATTTTGTAGGCAAATACACGAAAGAAGTGTAACACACCCATACACAAACACACATACTCACAAGAAAACAACAACAACAAAAAAAAAACACCACAGCTACCACTTTATTACAGAAACTTCAATCTTATGCCAAATTCTTTAGCGACAAATATAATTGGAATGTACATAAACATTTTTATCTTTAAAAAAAAAAGACAGACAGACTATGATTGGGTATCGGGCTACTAACACAAAGGTTCCTGGTTCGATTTCCGTTCCAGGATGAAAATTTCAGGGACTGAATTTTCGGCTCTCCCTTGACAACATTTGCGAGTATGGTCTTGGGGAAACGATGATTGTCAGTCGAAAGGGGACGATAAATGGCTGATCCGTGTTAAGAGAGAGCCATATCTCTTACACGTAAAATACACCATTGTAGATTTCGAAAAAGAGCAGGATAATGCCGCTACAAGGCAGCACTCTCACCCGCAATGAGGAAAGGGATTTATATAGTTTTCAATAAATACTAAATATTTTAAAAACTAAACAGTTACTTTAGTTTCAGTATTCAAATTGAATAGTATTGAAACAACGAAATAAAATAAAAAAAATTGACTGTGACACTATTTTCCCGTATTTCTGAATTCGTCATTTTGATGGCTTACAAATTTATTTTAAAATTAATAATAATATCAGCACTGTCTCTTTTAAATTTTTTACTCTATTTTTTTCTTCTTCGGAAAATCAAATAGTAGGTTTTCTTAACTATTTTCTACCAGAAATTCCTTGTTTCAATATATGGATGCCATTCGAGCCCTTATTTTGTAGAAAATATTCTTTTTCTATGATCATAGTGAGACGTTTTATCTTAGCCGATATTGAAAAAATGTTAAATGTTTCAACCAAGTATCTTCAATTTTTTTGTATTTTTTTTTTTTTTTTTTTTTTTTTTGCTTGTTTAGTATTTCCTCCCTTTTTAATTCACGGGACTAAGCATGCTCTGCTTGGCCCTTTAGTTTCAATCTAAATTGTTTAATTGTATTAGGATTAAAATATTATAAAAAAAGATAAAAATTATTTGTTTTATTTAAACACTATTAATTTAGTCACAGAATCTTTTCCTCTGTCCCTTCAGACGTTGTCCGTCCAGTCTTCAACAATCATGCGCAACCTCTATATTCCAGTTACAATCCAGTCGACGTCAGCGTGCAGCAACAGCGAACATTTCGAGATCGCGCTAAGCTCTGGACTGTTGCATGAGATTAACGACGTGAAACACTGAAGCAAAAAATAGGAGCTAATTGGGGGGGGGGGGGGGGGGTCTAATTTAGACAGGAAGCAACAAAGAAAAGAGATTGCTTTGATAAGGTTTGTTCAGGGACTTAGAAACATATTTAATAAGAACAGAGTTGTTTCTTTTAGTGAGCCAGGAACACGTTCTGTATCAAGTGTTATAAGTGACACGACAGTTATACCAAGAAATAATCAGAACAAGAGCAGACGTCTCTCCACGGAAGAAAGAAAGTGTCAAACGGCATTGAAAAAGCCGTGTATAGATCTACTTCCAACACCACTTCTTGATAATGTTGAGTTCAACAACGATGACTTACCTTCCACCAGAGATAACCCGAATCGTTTACGCGACATTCAGGGAAAAGGAGGAGATAACCCGAATCGTTTACGCGACATTCAGGGAAAAGGGGGAGATAACCCGAATCGTTTACGCGACATTCAGGGAAAATGAGGAGAAACAAACGAGGCCAACGAAAAGCAGACCATCAGTTTACGCGACATTCAGGGGAAAGGAGGAGAAACAAAAGAGGCAAACGAAAAGAAGACAATCAGCGGTTTAAATACATGTTATGCAAAATTTGGAAAAGACGTTGATGAACTGTTGTCTGGTACAAATGATACACTGGACAGAAGACGGAGACCTAAAGCAGCGAGCGAAGGGTGTGCGAACAAGTATGACTATAATGTTGGCATCCAACTCAAACATGGATGTTAGTTTACCAGGAGAAGTTATACTATCCTCAAACACATCCAATGTATCAAGACCATAATTGACAGACCCCGAGTTACTAGTACCTACTAAAGAAAAAGTTCATTTGGACAGTTGGATGGAACTTCAGATCAAGAAAGATAATTTGAAAAAATAAAATGTTATGCTTTAATACCTTGTTTGTCTAAGTTTGTTTATAGATATAAGATGTGGTATGAGTGCGTAGAAACAACTTCCGATCTAAGTCATAATTTGTTAATGTAAACCATTGATGGTCAAAGTACGGTCTTCAACACGGAACCTTGGCTCACACCAAACAGCGAGCTATAAAGGACCAACAATAGCTAGTGTAAAACCTTTCAAACGTCTGTCAGGTGCAAAGAAATGCAGCGGTTTTAAACGTTTTAAAAAAATAGGTACCAACTTTTATCCTTATCGCGTGGACAATAGTGAAACATCACATCATAGAAAGACACACTATAAAATATCAATTGGAATGGCTTCACTCAATTAAAAGACATAGGAAATCAAACAAGTTATACGCTGAACGAATACATTTGACCTATGACACAATGCAAATACAAAATCACTAACACAAAGGGCCTTAGGGGGTGAAAAAAATAATAATTCAGAAACTCTACCATATATAATAAGTGTGCTTAAAGGTTCGATGAGTTTTCACAGATCACATATTTAATAAGAAGTGATTTCCTCGCTTTACACATTTCGGTTGTGAAATACTGTTTTTAATAATTTTCTCATCAATTATTCGTATCGATGAAAGAATTTAGTAAAAGTTTTTAGTAATTTGTTGTAACGAAATCCCTGACTTAATAATTTACCAGTGATGCATTGATTGCGTTCGTTAAATCTATGACACAGTGACACGAGAATAACAAACGAGTTGGTATACGTAACATAATCACCGTATGATGGCGCCAAATGGGAATATCGCCGTCTTAAAAAGGAAAATTAACAATAGGGAATGAAAATTCATCTCGTTTGTCGTAAATTTTAGGATGTAGTTTCTCTTTACAAATTGAAATGTCAAAATATAGAAAAGGACAACTACTGCTGTTTATGAAAGATTTAGTTAGAGTAAGTTCCTTCGGGTGAATTTCAGTAGTTTATTAAGAGAACCAATTCCTCCATGGAAATCATTTTAAACATAATTGATTAGCATAGGATTTTTTCAATAACAATAAATCATCAGGTTTAAAGTATTAAAATGCACTGGTCAAACGAATATTTCATCAATGAAGTTCTAGTTAGATATTCTCATGAATATACTTTTTATATTAGATACAAATTTTATTAAGTCTGATTTAGATTTGTCTTAGGTAAGACTTTTCAACTGAGGCACTACACAGGCGTCAAAAGGCGTCATTATGCAGAGTTTGCGAAAAGTGTCGGTCCTCAGCATTTTTTGAATAGGACTGACACAATTTTAGTATTTTCAATAGACTTGATAGTGAGGACCAGCAGATTTCTTTAAGGACCACCAGGGAAAAAAGATTTTGCGAACTCTGATTATGGAGTAAAGGGGATGGCGTCAAAATGGGTCATTATGGAGGAAAGGGTTAACGACAACATACATATCAGCAAGATAACGCTAGGTATTTTTGGAGGTATCAACCAAATGTATCAATGACGTGTCTATACTGAGTGAGTTTGGTCATAAACTGAGATTCATGGCAATATAGGAATACATCTGCTATTAAAGGGACACAGTTAGTGCCCATAGGAATACATACTACCAGTCGATACACTTTATCGCCAAAACGTACATATATGTTGTCCAGGAGAAAATGTAAAGCTTCAATCATATCTTCACATTTCTATTAACCCTTTCATGCCGAATGTATCCTTTTGGCACACCCGTGTAGATGCCGAATGTATCCTTTTGGCACACCCGTGAAGATTTCGAATGTATCCTTTTGGCTCACCCGTGTAGATGCCGAATGTATCCTTTTGGCACACCCGTGTAGATACCGAATTAGAATGGTTAAAACTGTAGTAAAAACACATTTCATTATAAGAAATGAAATAATTAAAATGTCAAAATTATTTTCAATAAGTGTAAAGTTTTGAAGCTAAGGTGAAAAAAATTACGACCACAACAAACTTGGCGGATGTGAATGATCAAGTTAACTTTATAGTAAATTAACCAAAGAAAGCATAAAAAACAACAAAAATCATTACTCAACGAACTTCATAAAGTATTGAAGGTGGTGCAGGAAACATTGATGGCTGGCATGATGACTTTCTTTATTTTGAGCGTGGGTTGCCTCATCTTTTTATCCCCACTGGGAGAACTGGCCCTACCAGAATCATGCCTCAGGATAAAACACCTTTGGACTTCTTCAGACTGTTTTTTAATCATGTTTTGTTGGAAATGTTGATACAGCAAACTGACATATATGCTAAATTGCAGAAAGAGAACAAACCTGATGAAAACAAAATGGCATGGGTTAGACCGACAATACAGGAGATGAATGCTTTCTTTGATCTTTGTTTTGAAATGGGCATAGACAGGAAACCATCTACAAGGCTTCACGTAACAAGGATGTATTGGTCCAAAGACAGTTTTCTTCAGTCACCATTACTGTACATGCTAAAACCATGAACCAGGATCATTTTACTCAGATTATGAGATATCTCCATTTTTCTGATTCAACACAGCAACCTCTGCCTGGAGATCCAAATTATGACCCGTTGTATAAAGTAAAACCTCTCCTAGCCCATTTTAACACAGCATTTCAGCAGGAATATACAAGATTAAACAATGGTTCCATTTAAAGGGAGAGTACAGTTTAAGCAATATATGCCTCAAAAACATCACAAATGGGGTGTAAAAGCTTGGGTTTTGGCAGATTCACAAAATAGTTATATACAATACGTTGACATATATCCTGGCAAAAATGCAACCCCCCAGACACATCTCGGTAGTAGTGTAGTTGAAAGATGCTTGGAACAGTCTGATTTAGTTGGTAAAGGGTACCATCTTTACACCGATAATTTCTTTACGAGTCCGGAGTTGTTTTCTGCTCTGTATGAAAATGTCGGTACATATGCTTGTGGCACAGTGAGATGCAATCGTAGGAGGCTTCCGAAAGACATAATGTGTAAAAACCAAACTTGTATCAATGAGCGTGGAGACATGAGGTTTAGACAGAAGGAACCACTAGCTAGTGTTTGGCGTGAAAATAAAAATGAATATACTCTGTCAACCATCCACGACCATAGTATCTCACAAGTTAAAAGGCGTGTACATTCTCCAGACAAAATTTTGATTGTCCCAAGGCAGTAGCCGACTATACATGTAGCATGGGTGGGGTAGATCATGCGGATCAATATATATCTAATACTACTGTTACAAACGTAAAATAGATAAGTGGAGCAAAAGGGTATTCTTTGTGTTGATGGAAATGGCAAAATTTAATGCCTTTAAACTCTCAAGTTTGAGTACAAACAACCAAACTAATACATTTCTGGTCTTTTCAATTTCTGTGGCCAAGTGTTTGGTAAACGGCTATATATCTGAGACACGTAGAGGCAGACAATCACTCATGCCTATGGAGAACCGCCTTGTTCAGCGACACATGCCTTACTCCTTTTACAAAAAATCTAGATACCATCTTTGTTATATGAGAAGCCAAAATAGTCGAGATGTGCCCTATTAAGCAGACAAAGTTTGGGTGTTTTGATTGTGGAAAACATCTGTGCCTGCCAGAGTGTTTCACAAAATACCACACTGAGAGGAATTGCTACAATTGAAAATGGAGATCAGTTTATTTGTTGTTCTGTTTTGACGTTTGTTTGTTCCATGTTAATGACTATAGTTGACAGTTTTGTTTGAACCTTTGTTTTTAAGAAAAATGGATGAGAAAAACATTAAATACATTGTATTAAATTTTCTTATAAATGCACTTTATGATGAAGGACAGTAGCTGCTGACACTCAGGCAGACCAGATATCAAATGAACTTTAAAAAAAACCAACTGAAAATTATGTAAGTGTGTGTTTAATGTTACTATTAAACTCTTTTTAATGAGTCTGAAAAGTTAGAGAATTATTTTTCATCACTGATAGTGAATGTTAGTATGCTCATACATTGGTAAAAGAAAGACAACTCCAGCGTTGCAAATGAAAGTTAAAAAAATCCTTCAATATGTCTTGTTGTGTACAAAAAGGCGGTCATTAACCATCGTGACCGTCGGACAATTTTCAATCATATTGTTGGAATAACAATTGAAAAATAACTTAATTTGGAACGAATCTGTTCAGACGATACGTATTTTCACTAGTAATCATCCATAGGTAAGAATAGGTAAATAACCGCAAAAACGAGATCGATATCGAATGGACAAGTTTCACTTTCAAAACTTCCGTTGAGAGACAGATGATATCATTGAATTTCAGAAAAATAACAAAAAGTACGGAGCTACGATTTTTTTTTTAAATTTAATAAGTCATGACAAAAACTACGGATCTCAAATATTTTTAACCGAAATTTCTATCCGTTCCAGAGATATGAGCGATCAAAAATACGTTAGTCATTTTTACCGGGCATCTGTCAAATTAATTCCAGTCAGGCAATTGTTCCGTGGTAATTTGTTTCGGCTTGAAAAATCCGCGAAAAATATTAATTCAGGAGCGAAAGTGTTAATAAGTGTATCTGGTATACTTTCCTTTTTTTGTTATAGAAAAAGGCTTTAAACGAGTTATAGCAAATATATTTGCAATGATATTTTGCATAAGACCATTTAATTTAATATGAACACTTTTTCTTGATACTAGGATTGTGTAGAGAGTAGAAAAATCATAACTGTCAACAGAATAAAAAGGACCATCAAAAGCATGTACATTGTATTTCATCTAAAACCGCTAAAGTATTTTAAACACTCCAAAAATAATTTATATCATTATTTTCATAAGCTTTATTATAAAAGTTAATAACAAGTTCTTTGATAGTAGGAATGAAAGCACTAAGAAGTACTAAGTGATAGATTAGATTTAGTAGTAGAACACTTACTAGATGCGGAGATGAAACGGAATTGAAGGTGTTTTTTGTGCAATTTAGGTAACCATTACATAGAATCGAATTTATATATCCCTAATCAGAGGATGAAGAATATCAAAGGTCAAGTGAAACTAAAAAAGAGACAATATAGAGTATTCTAATTTTTATATCTACATAATTACATTAGATGTATGTTTCATTATAATACTTTATTCTGATTGGCTAACTGCACATCACGTGTTATTCCTTCAGCAATTGTATTACTCAATAAAACTTATTATTCATGATAACACGTGTTCCCGCAATAAAGTGCACAGGTGAATTAAATATTCCATACATAGACCATACATTGAACCAAGGACCTAAAGTTAATTTAAAATAGTTAAAACCCACTAGGTTATCATCCGAATATTTTTAATAAATTTAAAGAGTTTTTTTTTCTTTTTATCTTTCCGATATTAATTTGAATATGTGTTAGATAACACCAAAATAACGAATTACAGGATATAGCTAAAGTGTCAGTCATTTTTTTTTATTTCACTATTCACCGCTTCAACATTACCTATTTCATTATTCATTATTCATCATTTAACATTGAAAAGTGAATAGTGAACTATTTCATTATTCATTATTGAATTTTGAATAATGAAAAATGAATAATGGACGTACTTCAGTGTGGTAAATTTGATCATTGCTAATCTAGGACTATTACTTTGATTATTTTGAAGAAAAAAATAATAAATGATTAATTATTTGATTATATTGGCTTGAGCGTCGGCGTCAATTATTGTTAATTCGCGACTAGTTCACATAGAAGATTTTTTTTTATTTCTGTGTTAAATTTTTGCGATTGTTCTTTTAGCTGCTTTAAAATTTTAATATATGGCATATCTGACAGGCAAAACTATCCAAGCAAGTCCACGTCAGCTGTTTTAAACGGTTTAAAATTCAAGTAGTAATCAGAGCAAAAACGTTTTTTTTTTATTTGTCTTTTTTCACGAGTTTACAGGGTTAACAACACAAGACAAAAAATCCAGAGGGGATCGTAATTTGACGGTATTGCTTCCATTAGAACATGTGAAGCTTGGCAAGTACTTCTTTAGCTCAGTCGGTCATATTGAGATGGAACAATGCAGATAAATAAGACAGTACGTCTGCTTCATTGAGTTCTGACATACTTGAGAGTGGGAAAGGGTTATTTTCGTGCAACGTGTAACGGTGTTTTGCAATATTTATTTCAGGTGCTGTGCAGCCGTGAAAAAAGGTTCGTAATTCACCGTGTTTCGTGAAATCGGTGAACAGATCAACGTGCAAGTAATTTTTAATTGTTAGTTCATCGTGAATGAAATGGCAATTCAACTTCACGTTCTTCCATGCGGATACATTTTACCTCTCCTTTTCGACCCTCATAATTGTATTTAATGTATATACCATTTTTAAGCAACAAGTGAATTCACAAGGAGCAGGATTAAAGCTGTTTGAGATTATATGATTGGTGTATACCACAAATTCTTGACAGCAGATACGAAATATGTGTTATTCACCTGCATATTGTTCCTCAAATTAAAAGTAGATAGATTTTTTTTTTCAATTATTCATAAAAATGCCTAATAAGTCAGGATTGTGACAGTTGTTATCCATTTGGGTGATGTGTTTAAACTTTTTTATAAGTTCTCGTCTATGACCTCGTTTATATATTAACTGTAAAGATCTGCAGTTACTAAACCCTTTACTGTTTACATCACATGTGTAAGGTCTTAGTTTTTATTTTGCCATTTGATTAGGAAATTTCAGTTTGGAATTTTCCTCGAAGTTAGGAAACTATTTTTTTTTATACTTTTTACACATAACAAATAACACAAAAATTAAAAGTAGAGAAATATACAATATATTTTTTTCTAGAAACCGAAGTTTAAAATTTGATTTAAATACATACTACTGGCTTCCACAATAAGTACCGTACAAATCACCAGAAGTATGTTCATAGCAACACGTGCCATGACGATTCCTGTCACGTGGTCCTGTTTTTGTAATATTGTCTGAAAAATAAAGGATAAATGTTTCAGAGTTTTACTCATACTGCAGTTTATGTCATATAGTGTCTGCAGAGTATTTAGAGTTTTACTGCATGCCATAATGATATATTGTCTGAAAATAGAAGATAATCGTTTCAAAGTTATACTGCATTCCATATACTCTCTGAATTGAGGATAAAGATTATATAGTTTTACTGTAAAGTGTGTGCCATATTTATTATTATAATACTAAATAGAAAATATTGTCTGAAAATAGAGGATAAACGTTTCAAAGTTTACTGCATGCCATATCTATAATACTAAAATTACGAGGTCCAATTTGTCAGCCGTCATCGGGTAAAAACGACAAATCAAAGAATTCAATTCTAGATATAACTAATATAGGACAATGGTGTAGATTAAAAATTACACCACTTCGGACCCTTTTCAGCATAATTAATATTGCCAATGATTAACAAGTTCCGGGTCGAATCCGATATCGATACAAATAGTATATTCAGCTATTACCTTATCTGTACGTTCCGCATTTGACAGGCGCACCACCAAACGGTGTATTTAGGATTTTGCTATATACACGGGTCATAATCAAAGGACTGACACTACTAAATTCAATCATTGTCAAATTGTTCCCTATTGTAGTTTTATTCAGCAATCAGCAAGACTTTCTAAGATAACTAATATAGGACAATGCTGTTGATTAAAAAAATACTCCATTCCTGGATAGCCAGGACCTTTTATTTTCCAAATAATTAATATTCCCAATAACTGATAAGTTCCAGGTCGACGGGTTCAAACAGAAAGATTTGAAAGCAGAGAAAACTGTGACATGACTTATCAGATGACAATACCAATTACTAAAATAAGGCTTAGGCATAGTTATATACTTTAATTCAGTCACGGACCCGCGACATCACGGGTGTGTACTTGTAGTGTCTAAAAATAGAGGATAAACGTTTCAAAGTTCTCCTGCATGCCTTATATTGTCTGAAAAAGTAGAGGGTAAACGTTTTAGTAACGTTATACTGGAGTCTGCATGCCATAACGTGTCGGGGAATAAAGAATAAACATTCAAAATTATTCAGCATGCCATATAGTGTCTGAAAATTGAAGATTAACATTTCAAAATTATACTGAATGCTATATATTGTCTGAAAATAGAAGATAAACTTTTCAAAATTTTACTGCATACCATATAGTGTCTGAAAATAGAGATTAAACGTTTCAAAGTTGTACTCCAAGCCATATTTTGTCTGAAAAAGGAGGATACACGTTTTGAAGATTTACTCCATGCCGTACAGTGTCTGAAAATAGAGGATTATGATAAACGTTTCAAAGTTTTTCCTGAATGCCTTATACTGTATGAAAATAGAGGATAAAGGTTAGTCTTGCTGCATGCCGTAACAGTGTCTGAAAATAGAGAATAAACTTTTCAAAGTCTTGCTGCATGCCATATACTGTCTGAAAATAGAGGATAAACGTTTCAAAGTCTTGATGCATGCCATACAGTGTCTGAAAAATGAGTATAATGTTTTAAAGTTATACTGTCTGCATTTCATATGATATAGTATCTGAAAAATGGGACATTTCAAAGTTTTACTGGATGCCATACAGTGAATGAAAAATAGGATATAAACGTTTCAAAGTCTTGCTGCATGCCATACAGTGTCTGAAAATAGAGGATAAACCTTTCAAAGTTTACTGCATGCCATATAGTGTCTGGGAATAAAGTTAATGAGTTATTAACATTTCAAAATTATTCAGCATGGCATATGATATAGTGTCTGAAATTGAAGATAAACATTTCAAAATTATACTGAATGCTATATATTGTCTGAAAAAAGAAGATATAAAACTTTCAAAATTTTCTGCATACCATATAGTGTCTGAAAATAGAGATTAAATAGTTGTACTCCATGACATATATTGTCTGAAAAAGAGGATAAACGTTTCAAAGTTTTTCCTGCATGCCTTATTGTCTGAAAAATTAGATAGTAACGCGTTTCAAAGTTGTACTTCATGTCATATATTGTCTGTAAAAAGAGGATAAACGTTTGATTTCGAAGATTCACTTTTAAATATGCCATACAGTGTCTGAAAATAGAGAATAAACGTTTCAAAGTTTTTCCTGAATGCCTTATACTCAATATTTGACAAAGCCATAAAGGAGTAGGTCCAGTAAGGACCGATTTTGGCTTCAAATTTCAGGTTCATCTGACGAAAGATTTTTACCACTTTTTAAACACTGAAGTGTCTATTTTATTTCATTCAATTAGTTCTTGTGAAAGATTTTAACTGATTTAGTAATAAAAAACGACCCGATTCAAGATCAAATTTGAACAAATCTACCAAATATGCTGAAAAATGTCACTTTTCAGATGGTTTTTGTCAAAAATGAAATTGGCCGCATCCGTGTTCATCCTCAACCTTTACATATGTTATGTATTATCATCAAATACAACTTACATTTCAATATCAAGGATGAACACGAATGCGGCCACTCGGTTTTGTATATTTCATGATCAGAAGAATATATATATATAATAAAAAAAGAACTTATAACCCAACCCTATCAAAATATCATATTTTACATAAGTTTTAAGAAAATCAACCAAAAACTGACAAAAAAACACCTCATTTTTGCGGAGTTATCTCCCTTTCAAATGCTAATTTCCATAAGTTTTAAATGCAAAATTTGAGTTTTCCTCAAGTAAGTTTCTATTGGACTTTTTCTGTGCATTTGGGGCTTAATGCTATAGATTCGAAATAAAACATTTCGACTGGACTAATGTGCATACAAGTGTACAGTAAATACGTACAAAAGTTCAAAATTAAACAAACAGTAGCAACGGATGAAAATGATCCACAATAAAATCCTGTCCCGGTCCCCCTTTTTTTTACATATCAAAAAGGTCGTCCCAATATTAAAACGAATAACAAAAAGTGAACATTATCTCGTTCTTAGAACCTAGAAGTATAAAATATGCAGTCGGTATGAATTTTAATTTTAGTTTCATATAAGTGTGACGTCCATTAGGCCTATCTTTTTTTATACATACATGTATTTGTTTTAGGGGCCAGCTGAAGAACACCTCCGGAGTTTCTCACTGCATTGACATGATTGAAGACCCATTGGTTGCCTTCGGCTGTTGTTTATCCTTTGGTCGGGTTGTCTCTTTGACATATTCTCCATTTCCATTCTCCATAGAAAAAACGCAGATCGTTCATGCGTCGAAATGTGTTATTAGTAGGGAGAAATATAGATGCACAATAATAAGCGGCTGCGCTGTAAGCATTGAGTTTGTATAAGATATGAATGTATGGCGAGCAGTCTTACAAAACTTACTTTCACTATATTCGTACGGTGATTTTGCAAATTCCTTTCCTTTTGTATCCACAGTGACGTCACGCTAGGCGTTGTGCAAACAAGGTTATTCTCCTGACGTCACGTAATTGAATGGGGCACCTGTAGCAGGGGCCTAGCTAGGTATTCATTCAACTGTGTAGGCACCAATCGGCAGGGGGTCTGGGGCCGCTTAAGGCCCCCTAGCAGGTCCAGGGCAGAGCGGAAAACGGAAAACGATTTTCAGCATATCTATTAATTTAGCTGCAAAATTGTATGTACAAAAATATTTACTGGTTATTTAATCATGATAATTATAATATACATGATGAAAAGTTCGAAGAATTATGAATAATTATTTGACAATAACATCTGACTGGTGAAAATTTTGAAATAACGCAGTTCAATCCGTAATATAAGAAAAAAATAATATTTACAATATGCATTGCCCAGCGTAGATCAGCGTATCCCTTTAATTAAGAAGTACACCCTGCTAAAGTGTGTGGTATTGTGATATCTATTCGGAATTTCCGTTCTGATTGATATATACGTTTAACTTAATTAATAATAAATATTGACGATCCTTTCAGGCGCGGATCCAGAGGTGGGGGGGGGGGGGGGGGGGGTCCGGGGGTTGGTTTTGATAATCAATGCATTTGAATGGGGACATGTGATTGGACCCCTCCCACCCCCACCCCCCTTTTTGTCCTGGGTTAGGAACCCCCCTTTTTAAATGGCTGGATCCGCCCCTGCCTTTATTAAAAAAAAAGGCACGTAACACTGATACTACTATATTATAGTAGTATCCTTTTGGCTAGACATCAACCATCAATCTTTGGAATCTTAAACATTCACCCTAGCCACAAAGACGCATACAGACATAGTCGATGCCTAACAAAATTCAAGAAATTCGTATTTCTTTTTATACTCTACTGTAAAATCCCTACCTGCTTGGGAATTTTGAATAATTGTGACCATTACACG
Source organism: Mytilus galloprovincialis (assembly GCA_037788925.1). NCBI lineage: Eukaryota > Metazoa > Mollusca > Bivalvia > Mytilida > Mytilidae > Mytilus > Mytilus galloprovincialis. The sequence goes on along the minus strand of CM075338.1, from coordinate 22,210,814 downwards.
CAGATTTGAGTACTCAAAATTACTGGAAGCCAGTTGATTGATTGATTTTTTTTACATCCAGTGTCAATTATTTATGCAAGTTCATGACAGTTGAGATTTTTTTTTTACAATAAATACACCTTGGAGCTAGGTGCTGTAATTTTTCGTCCAGAACGAAGGTCTGGAAATTTAAAAATGCCATGCATTGGAAAATGAGGGATTATTGGATAGGAGCAGAATTTTTATCCTTTCAGTAGACCAACTACGAACTCCTCAAAGAGTTTTTAATGTCCCCGTTCTGACCAGACTTGAAGACAAAGTGGAAAGCTAGTTGAAAACTAACAACAACTAATTAAAAAACTCATGTGTCTAAGTTAAGGTTCATTCAAGTTTTTGTTGATAGAAGTGAAATGATCTGAACTAAAGTTCTAGTTTATAGTTTCTATATAAGGTAAAATCGTAAAACTACGGAAGCCGATAAGGGCCATTCAAAAAAAAAATTTTATGTCGTAATTACGACATAGCATGTCGTAATTTCGACATAACATGTCGTTACAACGACATCGCTATGTCGTAATTTCGACATAATATGTCGTTATAACGACATCGCTAAGTCGTAATTTCGACATAACATGTCGTAATAACGACATAGCTATGTCGTAATAACGACATCACTATATATATTAAAGAATATGTATTATGATTGCCAAGACACTAAATGACACAGAAATTAACAACTATAGGTCATATCATAATGCCCCCAATAACTAGAAAAGCCCCCGCATAATCAGCGATAAAAGAGGGACGAAAGATACCAGAGGGAGAGCCCCCGAAATGCTGTGTGGCAGACAGTGTTATTAATTAATTATTAGCTCCCTTGGTAAAACTCCAAATTTCATATTTAATGTATTTCATTGTTAAATAATTTACATGAAGCTGAATAAGTATATATCTGTTAATTGCATAGCTTTTGCTATTTGAATTCATTGATTAAAGATATTTATTTATATTGTAAAGTTTAATATTTGTATCGTCGCAAAATCTTTGGTCACCTTCTTTGGTTACCTTCTGTGAGAAACATATATATTTTATAGATCTTGATTGAAAGTAATTAGAAACCGGGACTATAAGAACTAATGTCATGTCCTATCAAGGCAAGCAAAGCTCTCCACCTCTCTTTAAAGAAGCGCACAACTCCATGGTTTGTGGTAATAAGGGTGAAAGGACGTATCGATTGCTCTGTATATACTGTCATGGGCACGGTGTTCCTAAAACACGACAATACACATAAAAAGCGGCGTCTAAAAGGGTTTTTGATTAATTTTTACAAGTTTTATTCGTATTTTTATATGTTGGTTGATTTATTCATTATATTACAAAATTTTTAAAATTTCTGATTCTGGTTCTGTTCGTTTTGTGATGTCATTTTATCATAAATTACCTCAAGTTGTGGAAATCTATTTAATAATGTTTACCCTTTAAGTTATTTCAACTAAAAATGCATTACTGTCGCAAGTAATGTGGAAAAGAAAGATGGGACGGAAGTAGATATAGGAAGATGTGTTACAGTTTTCCATAAAAAAAGATATTTTTTTTAGATGTACGAAACTTTTATCATATGATGTTTAACTTTCAAGGTGCATATCATCTGTCATTGTAAAATTTCTATATCTTAACTCAACCCCAATACAAATATATCTGACACTCTGCAAGTACATCGAACATTTTTATCCTTGGTTAAATTTGAATAGAATTGTATTTTCCCTGGTACATTAGTTGTCGAAATACACCCCTTCAATTACTTGAACCTTGGCTTGAGAATTATTTCCGCAAGTCATCTATAGTGTTTAATTTCTGATATACATTTTAAAATATAGTAATCTACTCCTGGATCGTCCGCGAAAACGGCTTAAATAATCCCGGGTTTTTAAAATTCGATGAAACGGTTTTCGTCGCTGTTTGGGATTTGTCTTTCAATTACTAGTACCTCCATTTCATGCACAAGTTTATATTGACGAAAAGTTCCGGCTTCGCTAGTACAGGAATTTATTTCATCACGACAGTTATAACATGAATAGCAGGACAAATCGCGAAGTAAAACACTCCGTGAACTGGTATAAGTCTTTTAATATTGGTGATTGCACCTTACTGAAGTGACGACTTTAAATGATCTATGGAGTACTTCCACAATATAAATTTCAATTCGAATTTTACATTTAGAGGACTGTCTTGGTGTCTAAAAGTTGTCTTTGCAAAAGTTGGACGAAGTTCATGTAATGAGATGTTTTTCCCCATTTCACCATTCTTTTAAATAAATCGTTAAAAGCTATAAACGATTAATAAAAATTGCAAAATTTAACCTGTGTCGAACCTATGTCACCGGGTGGAGTCTATAGCAACATGCGCTATTCTTTTTTTTCGGCAGCAATCATCAACCTGTTTTTCCAAATTTCATAACACGATTTGTTTTAATTATCATGATCATTTAATTGAAACTTTAGCACATGTAACGACGGAAATTAGCGTCTTTCAAACTTTCGACGTTTGGACAAATTGGCTACTGTTTTGTAATGTGTGGAAGCATTTTATTCCTTTAAGACCCAAACATGTAGTTAATAAGAAAAGAATCTTGGCATTTTTTACTCTTCGTGTATCTAACTTTTGTTTTGAATAATTATAAAAAAATACGCGTTAAATGCTTTGAAAAATGAAATATCAACTTGGACAAAATGGCTACCGTTTGAAAAACGACTGTGTAGAGAAGATTTTATTGAATCAGCAATATTTGAACTCACGAACAATGAGGCAAATATTTGTACTTTTGTTAGATATTATTATTGTCTTACTCTTTTTATTCATTTTCTGCTACTTACAAAATTCACTTTCAGTCGTTGAGATGACGAAAAACGTCGTTGGACATTTTTCTTATTCCCGCTTAATATGAAGCCACCGAAGTCAAATAAAATTTGGCAAAAATAACGGCTTTAACGCCACAAAGAACCGACACCTGTCGTTGTTCCTGCCAAGTATCAAGAAGATCAGAGAATAAGAAATAGGATCACTATACATAAGATTTAAAACAGTTTTTCATAAATGTAACGTTGGACATCCGGTTTTTTTCACATAGCTTTGCTAATCTAATCATCAAATATACTAGATATTACTTAGTATATGATCAAGAGCTGTAAAAACATAATTTGAAACATATATATTGAATTTGTTTTAATATTGGTTCGTGTTTTCTAACATTTTTATTTTGTTTTGCGGATGAAATTTCGAAGATTCTGTTTTAAATCCTAGAGGTTGTAGGAACATCGTGTCCAACGTTTGAAAGTAGAAAAAGAGCAATCAATATTTCAATTCACCCTTATTACACGAAGGCATGTAGTTAGCGCTTGTTTATAGGTAGGACTGTGTGTCAGTTCTCACGTAATTCCACACTACTTTGTTCGAACAAGTAGAAGGTTTATAAGACCTTGACTGACTCTGCATCCCTTCCACGGTCGGTATCTTCAAGCACTTAATTAGGATCTATAAATTATATAAGTTTCTCACAGAAGGTAACCAAAGAAGGTGACCAAAGATTTTGCAACGATACAAATATTAAACTTTACAATATGAATAAATATCTTTAACCAATGAATTCAAATAGCAAAAGCTATGCAATTAACAAATATATACTTATTAAGCATCATGTAAATTAATCAACAATGAAATACTTTAAATATGAAATTTGGAGTTTTACCAAGGGAGCTAATAATTAATAATGTTAACACTGTCTGCCACACAGCATTTCGGGGCCTCTCCCTCTGGTATCTTTCGTCCCTCTTTTATAGCTGACTATGCGGGGGCTTTTCTAATTATTGGGGGCATTATGATAACATAGTTGTTAATTTCTGTGTCATTTAGTCTCTTGGCAATCATAATACATATTCTTTTATATACATAGCGATGTCGTTATTACGACATGTTATGTCGAAATAACGACATGTTATGTCGAAATTACGACATAGCGATGTCGTAATAACGACATGTTATGTCGAAATTACGACATGTTATGTCGAAATTACGACATAGCGATGTCGTAATAACGACATGTTATGTCGAAATAACGACATGTTATGTCGAAATTACGACATAGCGATGTCGTAATAACGACATGTTATGTCGAAATTACGACATAATTTTTTTTTTTTGAATGGCCCTTATCGGCTTCCGTATAAAACCATTCAATTCTATCCAATGTTCCATTCACTAAGGACAAGAGACTTGTGTACACATGACATTCGATAATTAAAGAGTTTTGACAACTTCACCGGCTTTCATCTACAGATAACGTTGTTTAATAATTTTTTTTAATAAAAAAAAGAATAATTGTGAAAAAATTATGTGTAGGCACGTGCCTAAAGTGCCCAACGGCAGCTACGCCCCTGTGTAGGGTTTTATTTGTAAAAAAATATATAATACACATTATAGCTATAGTTTTCATTTTTGGTCGGGCCTGCGACTTTTACCGCAAAAGCGAGACAAAGCGATCCTGCATTCCGTCATCGGTGTCTGCGGCGTCCACAAATATTCACTCTGTGGTTAAAGTTTTTGAAATTTTAATAACTTTCTTAAACTATCAAATGATTTCAGAGAAATTTAAACACAAGCTTACAAGTTTATGATCAAAAGCTAGTTTCTAGATGGAAATTTTGTAAAATTGTATTTCCTGTTTTTCCGTATATTAGTACTTTTTAAAATAAATGGACAAGTGTAGTTTTTCTTCCAGATAACATTACATGCAGTCTGCTGTTAAATTTTTTAAAACATTTATTCGATTCTTAATTACCACTGTCTATCCTGGATTTTTACCAAACTTGAAGAGAAGCTCTTAGTAATCAAAAGATAATATCTAGAGGATTTTTTTAGTATTTTTCTCCCGTTTTTCGTCGAGCCTGCGACAAACAGAAAAAGAAGGGAATTGTTTCTGACATTGTCATATCGGGGCCTTTTATACTAGCTGACTATGCGGTATGGCCTTTGCTTATAGTTGAAGAGCGTACGGTGGTACCTATAGTTGTTAATGTGTCATTTTGGTCTCTTGTGGACAGTTGTATCATTGGCAATCATACCACATCTTCTTTTTTATAAGACTATATATATATATAGTTTCAGCGGAACCCTTAAGCTTACACATTGTTTTTTCTACCTCATCCATCTGATTTTCGGTAATACAATAATTCCAATAAGCGATTTCTATGGAACGCCGTAGCTGCCTTATGTGTACTTGTTTTTAGATACGCTTATACTTTTCAATATATGCACATAGTTTTTCTATATATGCACATACTTTTTCTCTATATGCACATAGTTTACTTTATATGCACATAGTTTACTTTATATGCACATAGTTTTTCTATATATGCACATAGTTTTTCTATATATGCACATAGTTTAACTATATATGCACATACTTTTTCTCTATACGCACATACTTGTTCTCTATATGCACATAGTTAACTTTATATGCACATAGTTTTTCTCTATATGCACATCTGTTACTTATTCGTTTTTAATGCGCGGAGTATACGGTTGCACTTTGAATTAAATCGTTTTTCAATTGTGTTCATGTCTCTGGTGGTAACAATGTGTTCTTACAGATGAAATGACCCTATAAGCGCGATTGCAACCGTTCCAGTGCTCGGTTAATACCCTGTTACTTATTCACTTATAATACGTTTGTTGTACGTTGCACCTTTTAAAAAAAAAAATTCAATTGTGCCCATGTCTCTTGGTGTAACAATGTGTTCTTAGAGATGAAATGACCCTATTAGCGCGCATGTACCCGTTCCAGCGCTCGGTAATTAACCTGTTACCTATTCGTTACCTATTCACTGATAATGCGTTTGTTGTACGTTGCACCTTTTAGAAAAGGATTTTCAATTGTGTCCGTGTCTTTGATGGTAACAATGTGTTTTAAAAAATGAAATTACCCTATTAGCGCGCATGTACCCGTTCCAGCGCTCGGTTAATACCCTGTTACCTATTCACTTATAATACGTTTGTTGTACGTAGAACCTTTTAGAAAAGGATTTTCAATTAAGTTCATATCTCTGGTGGTAATAATGTTTTCTAAGAGATGAAATGACCCTATTAGCGCGCATGCACCAGTTCCAGCGCTCTGTTAATACCGTGTTACCTATTCACTTTTAATACGTTTGTTGTACGTTGCACCTTTTAGAAAAGGATTTTCAATTTTGTCCATGTCTCTTGTGGTAACAATGTGTTCTTAGAGATGAAATTACCCTATTAGCACGCATGTACCCGTTCCAGCGCTCGGTAAATAACCTGTTACCTGTTATATAAAATTAAAGTATTTACATGTTTCTGCTTTTGCACATATTTTCCTTGGAGAACCCTGACAAATATGGTTGAAAATCAAATATGATGAATAAAAGATAAAAATTTGCTCTTCTTAATGAACATTTATCATTGTCATAAAAAATTGTAGATTAAAGCAATGTCCCTATTTTTTGGTGGCAGCTTTCTCTTAAATGTTAAATTTACTATTCTAATAAATTCAAACTCTGAATGTTTACACTGCCATTACACATGGAATATTTAAACAAAATCATCCAAAACGTACAAACAAAAATAAGTCTGAACAAATACTACACTACACATAAAAAGTATTACAAACGTATTATAAGCGAATATGTAACGAATAGGTAACAGGGTATTAACCGAGCGCTGGAACGGGTACATACGCGCTAATAGGGTCATTCAATCTCTAAGATCACATTGTTACCACCAGAGACATGAACAAAATTGAAAATCCTTTTCTAAAAGGTGCAACGTACAACAAACGTATTATAAGTGAATAGGTAACGAATAGGTAACGAATAGATAACAGGGTGTCAACCGAGCGCTGGAACGGGTACATGCGCGCTAATAGGGTCATTTCATCTCTAAGAACACATTGTTACACCAAGAGACATGGGCACAATTGAAATTTTTTTTTAAAAGGTGCAACGTACAACAAACGTATTATAAGTGAATAAGTAACAGGGTATTAACCGAGCACTGGAACGGTTGCAATCGCGCTTATAGGGTCATTTCATCTGTAAGAACACATTGTTACTGTGAGCCAAAATTTGTTCCTGTGAAAAAAGTTCCAGTGGAACTAATTTCACAGGAAATATGTTCTGGGAGAACTTTTTTCACAGACAATTTCTATATAATTTGTTCCATCTCTATGAAATAAGTTCCACACTTTACTTGGTGAAATAAGTTCTAGGTTGGTGAAATTTGTTCCTTACCTAGTGAAATAAGTTCCATGTTTGTGAGATTTGTTCCTTACCTGGTGAAATAAGTTCTGGATTTGTGAAATTTGTTCCTTACCTGGTGAAATAAGTTCCTTGTCGGTGAAATATGTTCCACTGGTTAAACAAGTTATCTTATATACTGAGCACTTGTCATCAGTGAGTTTAAAGTCATTATAAAAAACATGTATTATATTGATAAATTGTAATAAATAAAAAGTGTAAACATCCAATTGGATCATGTGGAGTAAAGCAAAATTTTAATAACATGCTCAATCAATAATACTAAAAATGGACCTTATGAGCCAGGAAAGAGTAGAATAAGAAATAATAATAAAAGTCACTCCGAAAAAAGTATTATAGTTAAAGATGAACATTTGTTCTTTTTGAAAAGGACAAAGTGACTGATCAATTATATTAAAAGACATAAAGAAACAAAAGACACATTCTTTTAAAAATGTGGAATTATCATAGCTAAGTACATGTATGATTAGAACACCCATGACAGATCATTAGGAAACAAAGAGGTTGAATACCACATAAACCATAAAACACAGATACATTATCATCGCATCATTTTCTTATCTTCATCCTACAGTCATTCCTTCAATTGCAAATGTACCCCATGCAAGCACAGAACTTATTTTCTGTGAAATAAGTTTCGAGCAGAACATTTTCATTGATTCCTATAAAATACCTTCGTTTAAACATGTTAAAACTAATATCAAAAGAACTTATTTCACTTTTTTTTTAAATTTTAATATTGGAACAAAACTCATGGTGCTGTGATTTTTGTTCCGGAACTTATTTCACACTTGGTTAAAAAATTAGTTCCGGAACAAATTTTATAGTGCTGGAACATATTTTCAGTGACATAAGTTCCAGTGGAACATATTTCCTATGAAATTTGTTCCGGTGGAACAAATGTCACGCCGGAACAAATTTTTTGTTACATTACCACCAGAGACATGAACACAATTGAAAAACAATTTAATTCAAAGTGCAACCGTATACTCCGCGCATTGAAAACGAATAAGTAACAGATGTGCATATAGAGAAAAACTATGTGCATATAAAGTAAACTATGTGCATATAGAGAACAAGTATGTGTGTATAGAGAAAAAGTATGTGCATATATAGTAAAACTATGTGCATATATAGAAAAACTATGTGCATATATAGAAAAACTATGTGCATATAAAGTAAACTATGTGCATATAAAGTAAACTATGTGCATATAGAGAAAAAGTATGTGCATATATAGAAAAACTATGTGCATATATTGAAAAGTATAAGCGTATCTAAAAACAAGTACACATAAGGCAGCTACGGCGTTCCATAGATTTCAGATAAATCACACTTTATAACTCTTCTTTTTTGTAAGAACCTGATATGCTTGATAAAAAAAACATCTCTTGGGAGAAAAGGAGGCACTTCAAAACATGTATATTGATAGGGACTGCCGATGCAGATAGGGGCAGTGGGAAAAAAACCTGCATATGCTTGACAGCAAATTTATGTACGGTGGAACTGATTACATGACGTTGTTGCGATTAAAACTTAATATAACATTATTTAGCGCCGTAAAAATCAAAACTTGTTTATGCATGTTGATGCAATTGATCAAGGGAACATTTTACAAAAAAAAAAAACACGGTTTATAAGTTATGACTTAATTTTCGTTCAAAAGCAGTTACTTTCTTTAAAAGTCCTTATTTATGAAAATTCCAGAAGAACACTGATTGGACGTTTTTTTTATTAATTGTTTTTTTATTTGAGCGTATTAGTGTTCTAAATGATAATACTAGTAATGTGTGTTGTTCAGTTTTTAACGACTTCAGTTGTGTTTCATATTTGAACACTTGATGTTCAAGTTCTTAATCCGTAGTGTAGTACAAGCAGTATAGGATTTAAAGATACATGCATTTAGCAGAAAACTACAGATACATACGATAACTCATACATGGGAAAAACCTCACACATGTGATAGATAGAGTAAAGTGTTTAGTGACTGCAGACTCCTACGTAAAGATACACACGAGAACTCTTACATGGGATAAACCTCACACATGTGATATATGCAGTAAAGTGTTTAGTGACTGCAGACCCCTTAATACATGAGAACTCATACCTACTGTGGTGAAAAACAAAGCCTTACATATGTGATATATGCAGTAAAGTGAGTAAAGTGTTTAGGGACTACAGATCCCTTAATACATGAAAACTCATACCTGGTGTGGTGAAAAACAAAGCCTTACACATGTGATATATGCAGTAAAGTGTTTAGTGACTGCAGACCCCTAAAGATAAACACGAGAACTCAAACATGGGATAAACCTCCCACATGTGATATATGCAGTAAAGTGTTTAGTGACTGCAGACCCCTACGTAAAGATAAACACGAGAACTCTTACCTTCTGGTGAAAAACAAAGCCTTATACATGTGATATATGCAGTAAAGTGTTTAGTGACTGCAGACCCCTACGTAAAGATAAACACGAGAACTCTTACCTTCTGGTGAAAAACAAAACCTCACACATGCATGTGATATATGCAGTAAAGTTTTTAGTGACTTCAGATCCCTTAATACATGAGAACTCATATACCTACTGTGGTGAAAAACAAAGCCTTACACATGTTATATATGCAGTTAAGTGTTAAGTGACTGCAGATCCCTAAAGATAAACACGAGAACTCATACATGGGATAAACCTCACACATGTGATATATGCAGTGAAGGGTTTAGAGACTGCAGATCCCTTAATACATGAAAACTCATACCTACTGTAGTGAAAAAACAAAACCTTACACATGTGATGCATAGAGTAAATTGTTTAGTGACTGCATACCCCTAAAGATACACACGAGAACTAATACTGGGGATAAACCTCACACATGTGATATATATACATGTATGCAGTAAAGGGTTTAGGGACTGCAGATCCCTAAAGATGCTCACGAGAACTCATACTGGTGAAAAACCTCACACATGTGATGTATATATACATGTATGCAGTAAAGGGTTTAGGGGACTGCAGATCCCTAAAGATGCACACGAGCATTCATACTGGTGAAAAACCTTACACATGTGATGTATTAAGTAAAGGATAAAGTGGAACACGTTAATTTTAACGACACTTGAGAGTTCATACTGGTGTTGGACTTTATGGAAGGGAACGACCGTTTTAATTCAAAAGGTTAAGTGGATTTTCATAAAAATATTATTGACCGATTCTAAATTCCGTGAAAAATTGTGGTCAAGCTGTTGACCAAAAAAAAACTTGAAGCATAGACTCCCACCCACATCTGTATAATAATTCTTTATAGATATAAAAAGAGGTGGTATGAGTGCCAATGAGACCACTATCTCATCTAAGTTACAATTTGTAAAAGTAAACCATTATAGGTCAAAGGACCATCTTCAAAACGAACAGCAAGCTATAAAAGGGCTCTAAAATTACATATTTAAAACTATTTAAACGGGAAAAACAAATGTCTAATCTATATTAAAAAAAATCATGCATGTGCAGCACCTCCTTAATTATTCATTCTGTCTTCAGTACTTTTTTGTCCTATTTTTCTTGTTTTGATAATTTTTTATCATTTGGTCCATGATTATCTATTATTTGAACCCCATGCATCCATACACACATATATGCTTGTTTAAACTGTGTTTACTTATAGTGAGCTGTCGACCCTGTAATTTGGAAAATGAAATACTATATTCTGTTCTATGGAAGCCGGTTAGTGTCAGACTGGAGTTTTATATTTTAGTCGTTTTAACGACGTAGCTAAGTTGTTATAACGACTTAGTATATTTATCTTGCTATAATAACTTAGCTCACTTGTTTTAACGACTTAACTAACTTGTTTAAACGACTTAGCTAACTTGTTAAAACAACTTAATTAGCTAACTCGTTTAAACAACTTAGCTAACTTGTTTTTAACGACTAAGCTAATGTTACTCGTTATAACAACTTAGCTAACTCGTTATAGCGACTTAGCTAAGTCGTTTAAACAACGAACCTATCTCGTTTAAACAACTTAGCTAAGTTGTTAAAACGACTTAGCTAACTCGTTTAAACCACTTAACTAACTTGTTAAAACAACTTAGCTAACTCGTTTAAACAACTTGGCTAACTTGTTTAAACGACTTATAGCTAACTTGTTATAACGACTTAGCTAATCTAACTCGTTATATCAAGTTAGCTAAGTTGTTTAAACGAGTAAGCGAACTGAGTTGTTTAAACAAGTAAGCTAAGTCGTTTAAACAAGTTAGCTAAGTTGTTATAACAAGATAAATATGCTAAGTCATTATAACAACTTAGCTAAGTCGTGTAAACAAATAAGCTAAGTCGTTATAACGACTCAAGTTAAAAAATAAATCTACCCTGATACTAACCGGCTTCCGTACATTCTACATGTATCTATATAGATTATATAGAAAGTATTCAGTTGAACTCCCTGTATACGTAATAATTTTATTTTACCCTGATACAAGATAAGTGTCCAACTAATGGGTTTGTGGATTATTGGGCTGTCGGAGCACTGGGCTGTATGAATATTGGGCTGTCGGAATATTTGGTTGTCTGACAAATGGGCTGTCGGAATATGACAATGGGCTGTCAGAATAATGGCGTGTAACTTGTCTGGGGGAGGCTATGGATTTTTATGGAAAAAAAGTTTGTTTCCAGTTTTTTGAGAAAAAAAAAATGTTTTTGATCCCGAGAAAAAAATGTTTGTTTCACCCTCACTCTTTAATATCTGCCACTTTATGTATTTCTAAAATTGAAAGAAAAAAATCCATATTTGGTCGAAGGCAAAAAAAAACATTTGGTCCGGAAAAAAAATCCATATTTCTATATGCATAGCCACTTTATTTTTACCACAAGTACATTTGTACTTTTAAATAGTATATGCCTTATGTGATTTTTTTTTCAAAGAAATAATATGCTAAAACCCAACGGAGGCCCCATTCCAAGAACTCTCCTGTGATGAAGGGGAATAACCTTTTGCACAACGCTTAGCGTGACGTCACTTTGGATACAAAACGAAAGGGATTACACACACTGACAATCACAACATTAATATCGTCAAAGTAAGTTTTGTAAGACTTTTTGCTATATTCATTCTAATAATATTCATTCTAATACAAACATAATGCTATACAGCGCAACTGATTATTTTTCTGCTCTTTATCTATTTATTCAGTCACAAGTTTCAACATTGTCTTTGTTTTTTTTTCTCTCCAGAAGTTTTTGCTGATCATTTTTATCTGTTCCCAATGATGATACGCATGCTTATTTTAGCCCTTTTGTACACATTTGTTTCGAAATTTCCTGCATATTTTTGTAGCAGATAATTACTGTAATGTAATTCAATTTCAGTTCTAATCAACTGCTGAACTGGTCAGTGTTTGCATATCTGCCCCCCCCCCCTCTTTTTTACCACATATCTTTGTCTTTAAATTTCGCTGGAGCTGGTTTAGTCACAGAGGCTTGTTTAGTGGGTCAGACGAGGTTTTACTGTCAATGGCGATCGCTATCCTATATATCTATAGTATTTTGGTCAGACGTAAAACCTCGTCTGACCCACTAAACAAGCCCCTGTGGTTTAGTGGGTCAGACGAGGTTTGACTGGTAATGGCGTCGATATATATCATGTCTGATTGGGGATGAAAATTCTTTGTATTGTGCTACCAATAAGTCGTTCATAAAACACAGCTGGTTAACGAATACGCTGAGTTTCACAGTTTTTTTCTCAATTTTAAAAGAAATTGTATCAAACTAGACAATAAATAATATTTATAAATATAATCGGCTTAATATTCAATTTGATTTAAATTTTATTCCTATTTCGTTTCTTTTCTTTTCTTTGGTTCCTATTTCGTTTCGTTCCGTTTTATGTTGATTTCGTTTCGTTTCTTTTCGTTTCTATTTCGTTTCACACTTTATAGGCACCCTCCAGATCGACCTATATATGTTTTTGTAAACGAAGAGGACAGATAATATTCGAAAACATTCAATTTTTGAATTATTTGTTTATTAATTTATAAATAATACATGTATAGTCAAGTCATTTATATGTACATGTACCATTAAATCAGAATCAATGATCCTCTGCAGAATTGAATCTTCTATATTCTCAACTGCATATACATGTATTGAATATATACACAGTATTAAAGAGGGTCTGGATGAGGGGGTCTGTTATTCTGTAAACATTTAAATTTCACCCCTTTTTTCTCTAATCTTCAAATAATAAGTCTATTCTTTAAAAGTGATTTTTTACGCATTATTCTCTAATTTTTGCCCCAGTTTTCTTTAATCTTTAAAAAAAAAGAGTAAAAAACATTCCTTTAAATGAATGAGAACGGTGATTTCCAAACAACAGCAAGGTTTTCATTTGTTTCTCAACAATGACGTATTGATGTGTATTGTTCTGCGTGCTTTAAATGCTAGTTCCTTGAAATAACAAGTCCAAGTTCTCATCAGTTCTTTCCAGTGATTTTGACATAGAAAAAAGATATGGTGTAATTGCCAATGAGACAACTCTTTAAAAGAGACAAAATGACATAGAAATTAACAACTATAGGTCACTGTACGGCATTCAACAATGAGCGAAGCCAATACCGCATAGTCAGCTATAAAAGGCTCCCAAATGACAAATGTAAAACAATTCAAACGAGAAAACTAACAATATAGTTTCATTGTGCCTTATTTGAGTTAACATATATGAACAATTATACAACAATAAAATGTCCTTAACGTCTCTTACAAGTCTAATCTCACAGTGGCCCTTACAACACGACCTGACCTACTGATATGACCAATGTTTTCATTTTCAGTTTGTTCCTGTGTATCATTGCTATCATCACTACTGCTGGATGAGTCATATTCATCTGAATTATCGGAGTCATCTAAAATTTCGTCAACTAAAATTTCGTTTGGTTTATTCATTGTCTCTTCTGTAACACGCACTTCATTGCTTATTCTGAATTCAATATGTCCCCTGTTTTGAATGTCCTGATTCCGGTATAAAGAAATTGGTAAAGTGCCAGCTTTGTCTTTGGTTGTTTCATCTCTGACGCTTTTTTGTCTAATGGGTCGGTAATTTTCTATCAATGATTTCATTGCAACTACATCAGTTTTAGATACCTTCTTTATTTCCAAGTCAAATTGAATGTCGAAAACGTCTGATAAAGGCATGTTGCTGTTAGGAACGAGATAGTAGGAGTTTGGGTGTGTGAAATACTTTAGAGACCAAACAGATACTCTTTTAAGAGATTCTCCAATGATAGTTCTGAAATCCCTGGCATATTCCAGCATTGAAAATGTTTGGTGTCGGAGGTGCGATACGGCATGGAGGTTTTCGACAATAGAAGTAAGCAAAGTAGAGGCTTCTGTGCGATACTGACCGGAAGACAACACGTGAACATTTCTAGTTAACTCGCTTATTCCAGAGTCGAGTATCTGTATGGATCTACAGGTTTTGTTAGACACGGTTCCTTGGGGGCCATTTGTACCATTAACATGAAGCTGTTGGACGTTTTTCGCATTTTGGACATGCTCTTGTACAAATAATTTTGATAATTTTCTTTAAATTTTAAGAAGGGAAAATTCTGTAAACACTTAATTTTTAGAGTTTTCTTTTATTAATTATTCAATATTCATTATATTTTTAGACCACGCATTTCTCTAATCTTTATTTTTTTGGCCCGTTATTCTCTAATCTTCATTTTTTAAGTGCATTATTCTCTAATCATTTAACCCCATCCAAACCCTCATTAAAGTTAGGTTGTAACTAGCCTTTTGCAAACATGTTTCGGCGAGCGGAGCGAGGCAAATTGTTTTTGAAGGGTTTTGCATTAAGGTACAGTATTTGACAATCGATTGATACAATAACAATTGACTTTAAAACATCGATTGATACGATTGATCACGATTGATAACAAGTTTTCGATTCTATCAACTAACTAAAAAGTACAAACCATAGATCGTTACGATAGATACGATTGATTATATAATATCAACTCAATCAACTCTATACGAAATACAAACACTCGATAGTAATGATCAATATGATTGATCACGATTGATTACCAAATATCAACTCAATCAACTTAATACGAAATACTGTTTTACAAACACTTGATCGTAACAATCGATACGATTGATCACGATTGATTACCAAAAATCAACTCAATCAACTCAATACGAAATACAACGACTCGATCGTAACGATCGATACGATTGATCACGATTGATTACCAAAAATCAACTCAATCAACTCAATACGAAATACAAACACTCAATCGTAACGATCGATACGATTGATCACGATTGATTACCAAAAATCAACCCAATCAACTTAATACGAAATACACCGACTCGATCGTAACGATCGATACGATTGATCACGATTGATTACCAAAAATCAACTCAATCAACTCAATACGAAATACAACGACTCGATCGTAACGATCGATACGATTGATCACAATTGATGACAAAAATTCAACTCAACCAACTTAATAAGAAATGCAACAACTTGATCGTTACCAATGGAAGGCTTTGGTGAAGCGTAATCCAAAAAGACTTGTGCATTCGACAACATAGGTGGAAATAAATATTATAAAACGGTTTTCATATAATTATAACTGCAAATAGTATACTGAGTATGTATTTTTTGCAAGGATTTGTTATTTTTTATATATACATATAAATAAGAAGATGTGGTATTAGTGCCATTGAGACAACACTCCATTGAAATAACAATGTATATATATAAAGTTAACAATTACAGGTTAAAGTACGGACTTCAACATTTTACAAATGTCCTTGGTCAGAAGTCTGCTGTTCAGTAGTTGTCGTTTGTTGTTATGGTTCATAAGTGTTTCTCGTTTCTTATTTTGTATACAAATTAGGCTGCTGCTTTTCCTGTTTAAATTGTTTTTTTCACTAGTCATTTTGGGGCCCTTGATAGCTTGCAGTTCGGTGTGAGCCAATGCGTGTTGAAGTGCCACATTATACCATTTGTTTGAATCGCAAATAAAACATAACATAGTTAACATATAATTTCAATATTAACAGTCTTTTGCATATTATAAATTTGTATAGCTTAACTACTCTTTTCTTCTGTCCTTTCATTAAAGTCATTGTTTATGTTAATGAAGAATAGTTTTCTTTTTTTCCGGGTCATCATCCTTGTTGAATGCTTAAATCTGTTTAAGTCTCTTGAATGCTTGTTCACAACTCTCTGTGTTTGAACCATGTATATCTACAAACTTTTCTAGTTTTGGGTGGAATTCACATTTGGGATTGTTGTGTAAAGGCATACAACAAGATTTAGTATGATTCATAACATGAAAAATATCTACTAAAAAGTCTACTGATCTTAACATGCATTCAGCACCTGGTACCTCGTTCTGTACGAGCCTTCTTATAAATGGTTCGAGTTCACAAGATCTATCATAACCGATATACTTCAACCTATCAGAGCATACACCATTTTTGAAAAATACCTTTCGAAGGAATAAAAAAGCCTGCGTTAATGATTCATGACTGTACATTTCATCACAACTAACTATTATACCACATGGTCTTATGGCGAAGAACATTCCAGCACTTGTACTGTAGAATTTATTCAGTTTTTTCTTATCTTTATTTCGTGACCCTTGAAATACAAAAGATATAGTTGATTGAGTTGATCAACTCTTAATCGATCGTAACGATTGAACACGATCGATACGATCGTGACCCTTGAAATACAAAAGATAGAGTTGATTGAGTTGATCAACTCTTAATCGATCGTAACGATTGAACACGATTGATACGATCGTGACCCTTGAATACAAAAAGTAAAGTTGACTGAGTTGATCAACTCTGAATCGATCGTAACGATTGAACACGATCGATACGATCGTTACACTTGAAATACAAAAGATAGAGTTGATTGAGTTGATCAACTCTTAATCGATCGTAACGATTGAACACGATCGATACGATCTTGACCCTTGAAATACAAAAGATAAAGTTGATTGAGTTGATCAACTCTTAATCGATTGTAACGATTGAACACGATCGATACGATCGTGACCCTTGAAATACAAAAGATATAGTTGATTGAGTTGATCAACTCTTAATCGATCGTAACGATTGAACACGATCGATACGATCGTGACCCTTGAAATACAAAAGATATAGTTGATTGAGTTGATCAACTTTTAATCAATCGTAACGATTGAACACGATCGATACGATTGTGACCTTTGAAATACAAAAGATAGAGTTGATTGAGTTGATCAACTCTTAATCGATCGTAACGATTGAACACGATCGATACGATCTTGACCCTTGAAATACAAAAGATAAAGTTGATTGAGTTGATCAACTCTTAATCGATTGTAACGATTGAACACGATCGATACGATCGTGACCCTTGAAATACAAAAGATATAGTTGATTGAGTTGATCAACTCTTAATCGATCGTAACGATTGAACACGATCGATACGATCGTGACCCTTGAAATACAAAAGATATAATTGATTGAGTTGATCAACTCTTAATCGATCGTAACGATTGAACACGATCAATACGATCGTGACCCTTGAAATACAAAAGATAGAGTTGATTGAGTTGATCAACTCTTAATCGATCGTAACGATTGAACACGATCGATACGATCGTGACCCTTGAAATACAAAAGATAGAGTTGATTGAGTTGATCAACTCTTAATCGATCGTAACGATTGAACACGATCGATACGATCGTGACACTTGAAATACAAAAGATAGAGTTGATTGAGTTGATCAACTCTTAATCGATCGTAACGATTGAACACGATCGATACGATCGTGACCCTTGAAACACAAAAGATAGAGTTGATTGAGTTGATCAACTCTTAATCGATCGTAACGATTGAACACGATCGATACGATCGTGACCTTTGAAATACAAAAGATAGAGTTGATTGAGTTGATCAACTCTTAATCGATCGTAACGATTGGACACGATCGATACGATCGTGACCCTTGAAATACAAAAGATAGAGTTGACTGAGTTGATCAACTCTTAATCGATCGTAACGATTGAACACGATCGATACGATCGTGACCCTTGAAATACAAAAGATAGAGTTGACTGAGTTGATCAACTCTTAATCGATCGTAACGATTGAATACAATTATCTTTAAAAATAAAGGGTTGATTGAATAGATTTACTGAATTGACTACAAATGATAGTAATATAAAACCGACAACAATTGATTGATCCTACAGCAGTAGTCAATTGATTTGAATTGACTATACAATAGATAGTAATTTTTGTAAACTGTCTATTCAATCGATTGTCGAATACTGTACCTGTGTCGGGTTTTGGAGCTGCCGAAGGCCCAAGAAGCTATAGAACAAATGATGCTTCTGGGTGTTCCCCAGACCATTTTTTAATCTGAAAATGCAAGTTCTGTTTTAATAATTTGTATGCCCCACCTACGACAGTAGAGGGGCATTATGTTTTCTGTTCTGTGGCTCCGTCCGTCTGTGTGTCCGTTCGTCCGTTCGTCCGTTCAGGTTAAAGTTTTTGGTCAAGGTAGTTTTCGATGAAGCTGAAGTCCAATCAACTTGAAACTTTAATTTTATTTAGTACACTTGTTGCTTATGATATGATCTTTTTAATTTGTAAGCCAAATTAGACTTTTGACCCCAATTTCACGGTCCACTGAACATATAAAATGAAAGTGGGAGTTTCAGGTTAAAGTTTTTGGTCAAGGTAGTTTTTGATGAAGCTGAAGTCCAATCAACTTGAAACTTAGTACACTTGTTGCTTATGATATGATCTTTCTAATTTTAAAGCCAAATTAGACTTTTGACCCCAATTTTCACGGTCCACTGAACATAGAAAATGAAAGTCAGGTCAAGGTAGTTTTTGATGAAGCTGAAGTCCAATCAACTTGAAACTTAGTACACTTGTTGCTTATGATATGATCTTTCTAATTATTAAGCCAAATTAGACTTTTGACCCCTATTTCATGGTCCACTGAACATAGAAAATGAAAGTGGGAGTTTCAGGTTAAAGTTTTTGGTCAAGGTAGTTTTTGACAAATAATTAAGAACCATTGATACCGAAAAATCAGGGGCTACGTCTGAAGGAAAACAGAACTTGCTTCTTGCAAGGCACTCGCCGTGAACACAATTTGATATGGAGACAAGCGTTTGGTTTTTAAATTTCCTACATCAGTCATTTGCCTCAATGTAGTTACGGCCCTGTAATAAAAGTGAGGTATTTTAAAATGTGTTCCTGAGAAAAAGTCCTCAAGTTAAATGAAACCAATTTTCAGACATTTCAAGTATTATTTAAATAATATTAATACTTTTATTATTAAAGGATTAGGGAAGTGTTTCCCGATTTTTTTGGGGGAAAAAGATGAATTTTTGAATCCTGACATTTTTTGGTACTTAAAACTCCTGTCCTGCTTTTTTTCAATTTTCATCCAAGGCCCGCCCCCTCCCTCCCATAGTTGCAGGATGAGTGTTTTTAGAGCTAATATATAATTCGCAGTATCTGGTGTTGACAGGGGTCTCATTTAGGGGGGGGGGGGGGGTCTGATCCCGTATCCGGTCATGTGCATATCATTAATAAATAAACTTTATATCTTGTAGCTACAAAAGAAGACTCACGATGCTGACATGCGCGGCACTGTTTGTCGTATTTTTATCTGGAGGTTAGTATTATTGGATAGAAAATACAGTGAAACCTGTCTTAAGAGACCACCGGCACCTAAGGGAGAGCAAAACAGTGGTCTCTTATAACAGGTACCAGGTATTTTTAACACAGGTTTAATCCCTTTAAAAAATGCACTCCAGAGGGACATTAAATTAATGGTCTTATAACACAGAGTTTTGCTATAATACATGTACAAGTGGCCTCTTAAACAGGTTTGACTGTACTTTATTCCAAATTAAAGGTGCCACATGAGATAATAACACGATTTCACATTTTAAACAAATACAAAAGAACAATATTGAGGCAAATTATTTCTTGACTGATAGCATTAAATTTTAATGGCACTAACAAACACATTTTTAACGTTGAGTCTATGGGAGCAATAGAGAAGGGAATACACATTTTGGTAGGTATGGGTACAGTAAACACACACACAAAAATGTTTTTTGGCCTTATGGAAATTGAAAAGTCACCTTTTTGGTCGAGTTAGTTTTTGATGAAGTTGAAGTCAAATCAATTTGAAACTTAGTACACATGTTTCCTATGATATGATCTTTCTAATTTTCATACAAAATTAGAATTTTACCCCCTTTTCACTGTCCATTGGACATAGAAAATGATATTGGGGATGAGGCATGCGTGTACTAGGGACACATTCTTTTTTTTAATCTTTCAAACATTTTAGTTTCAGCTCTTGGATGTGAGAGATTATGGGTACAGTTTGAAAACTCTTGCTATTATTCAAATCAAATGCCAGAATCTCAGCGGAGAGCCTTCCAACGAGTAAGATCTGCTAGTGCTGGCATGGTTGAAGATATCTTTTTTAAATGGCAACAAGCAAAGGTAAGTAAACTGTAGAACTGTAGAAAAAAAATTGCAGGAACCCTTTGAATAATGTTTGCAGTTAACTGTAAACCTCCTGCAGACATTACAGCTTTTTGCCACAAGCTTACGACAAGATTACAGGAAAGACTAGAATATAGGGGGTGTTCGCAGCTAGATTGCAGAGATCTTATATTCTATATTACTAGTAACAATTCTATATGTTTGCATGACTTAATAGAGCATTGCAGGAATTACATAAAATGACTGAGCATGCCTATTGGTAACTTCCTGGAAGATGAAATTGAATATTTAAAATTCGGTACTGAATTATGTTGATAGTGTTTGATATTAAATTTTTAGTTTTCGAAGATAATTATTCTTTGTAAGTAAAAAATCCCCATTACATTATGCTATGAACTTATAAATTTTTAAGATCAGCACCAAAGCAATAGAATTCAACAACATTTTATTTTCAGTTAGCATGCGAAAGGAAAGGCGCACACCTTGCAGAAATCGAATCCGAAGCGGAAAACAACTTTGTAAAGCAATTGGCACAGAAGGTCCCAAATCATTGTAAGCATTTTTATCAATACAGTGAAACCTGTTTCAACCGAACATCTACGGGACTGAAGATTTTGTTCGGTTTTATCAGGTTCACAGCGCATACAATTTGATATGACGGTGCCTTAGAACAGTTTGATTTATACAGGTTTTCGGTTTATGCAGGATTCGGTTTAGCCAGGTTTCACTGTAATAAACTAGTGTTTTGTCCTTGAGCAGTATTTTCATTAGTTTAATGTGGTTCACAACACTACAGGGAGATGTGTTTTTATCCCCGGCTTAGTATATTTCTAGAATTTTGATTGGTTAGCACACGTCGTGACAAAACCCATAGCACCTGGGTGTTGCTAACCCATATCCCCGGAAAGCCCAGATGTTGCTATCCATTACAAGGACACAGACCTGTAATATTTTTTCTACTCTTTTATACATGCAAACAACAGGAAATTTCTTGTTTAAAGTTTAAAATACTCATTACTTTTAAATTAGAACTGTGCGAGTCTTCCATAAGACGTTAACATTACCGTGGATTTTTTTCGCGGATGTATAATTTAGCGATTTTCATTTGAATAAGGTATACGAAATATTTTGGCGGTTATCTATTTGGCGGATTCAAAACTTTTATCAAAATCTTGGCATGAACACTTTTAAATTGGCGGAATTTATTTTACCGATTTTATTCTAACTATCCACGAAATTAAACGAAAATTTAGACCCGCGAAATCAACCCGCTATACGGTATGTAGTATATATATATACAATGTTACAACAGTCAAATCGATGTTACACGAGTTATTTTCGAGCTAAATAACTGGGAAGTTCCTGTCTCATTGAGTATTGATAGGTTATGAATTATGTTTTTTTCAAACGGTAGTGCATTTCTCAGCTACTTTACTAGATCATCAAAGGGTTAGAAACATCTTCTAGTTTGTAAACCCATTGATAATATGTTCATCACTAATTTGCCCTTTTGACGTCGTTGATGTTTTAATTGATAACGGCACATGCGCCCTTTTCTAGCGAGAAAAAAAATGTTTATATCTCAAGCGAGGAGCATGATATGAAAATTATTAGGCCATGGATAAATGAGAGTTGTTTTCAGCTAACAAGTGATAATTATTAAGGCCAAGAAGGCAGAAAAATCTTTTTTTATTTATTTTTTGTTCGTGAAATCGGTGTAGATCTACAGAGAATGTTGCTGTTTACCTTCTTTGTATTCTATATTGAGGTACAATCTATAATCGACATTCTTTTTTGGTCAGACAAACCATAAAACAGTTTGGCACAAACTTCAACTGTCTCTGTTACATGTAGCTTTCCACTATAAAATGACAATAAAACAAAATTAACTTTCGGAGATTGGTGGAAGAAATAATTTTCTAAATTTTATTTCTTTCTAAGCTATTTGGTTAGGTGGTAATGACAAGCTCAAGAAGAAACTTGGGTCTGGGCAGGATCTTGGAAACCATTCACTTTCACAGATTGGTGGGAAAAATCATTTTCATAATTTCAAAATGACATTCCTTCATAAGCTGCTTCAGTGATTGGTTAGGTGGTAATGACAAAGCTAAAAAACATAATTTTCTAAATTTTATTTCTTCATTAGCTGTGAGGTTAGGTGGTAATGGCATAGCTCAAGAAGGAACTTGGGTCTGGGCAGGACCTGGGAAACCATTGACTTTCAATAATTTTCTAAATTTTATTTCTTCTGTTCATAAGCTGTTTCGTTCGGTGGTAATGACATAATTCTATATACATCTCAAGAAGGAACTTGGATGTGGGCAGGATCTGGGAAACAATTCACTTTCAATAATTTTCTAAATTTTATTTCTTCCTAAGCTGTTTGGTTAGGTGGAAATGACATAGCTCATGAGGGAACCTGGGTCTGGGCAGGATCTGGAAAACCATTGACTTTCACAGATTGGTGGAAGAGTACAGATGGAAGAAGGAAGGATGAACCTGATAATAAGGGAAGATCTGGCTCTGATTGTCTCTCATTGTCCAAATATGACAACTACAGTGCGTGGCACGATAGCGAATGTAGCTTGAAAAGGAGAAGAGGAGACTTTAAGGGAATCATATGTGAAAAACGTAAGTTATAAAGATGACGAATTCCATTTCTTTTTCTAATGTAAAATTAATAAGAAAGGGAGACTTTAAGGGTATCATATATGTGAAAAACGTAACAGCTTATAAAGATGATGAATTCCATTTCTTTTTTTTAATGCAAAATGAATTAATATGACAACTACAGTGCATGGCACGATAGCGAATGTAGCTTGAAAAGAAGAAGAGGATACTTTAAGGGAATCATATATGAAAAACGTAAGTTATATAAGATGACGAATTCCATTTCTTTTTTTTGAAAGCAAAATTCAGAAAATCTTTTTTTTATTGAAAATCTAATATAGACTTAAGGATTTGAGGGTTTTGGAATAAGTCATATGTTCGGACTCCTTGGTGTTTTTCCCACAATTTAAAAAAAAATCAATATCTCGAAAAGAAGCTCCATAACGTCATTATTACTAAATTAATGCTCTTCTGACTTACACTATCAATTTTAAAATCCTAGATTATTTTTTAATTTCACCTTTATAGTACATTCTTAAATGTTCATGTTCAGCAAATTATAAATGCATTTGTGACTAAGCATGATACAATTTGACGATACTTAAGTTTTGTTTTCTTTTTTTCAGCGGCAGAATAAAAGACATGGACGAAAACAGACATATGAAAAGAACTGTCACAAGAAGCAATTAAAGACTAGCTATTAAAAAATGTCTTAAAATATACAAAAACTGAATTCATTGCACTTCCAGTGATTTACAAAATATGAAGCATCGAGTTTAAAAAACAATCAAACTGTTCCAATCCGAATAAATAGTTACTGTAATTCAAAATTGTAAAACAAGAGTGCAAACACTGAGATGTGTCATGCATGAAAATCAGGTCAAGGTCATAAATGTATCAATCCTGGCAGACAGACATGTGGCACATTACAATCATTTGTTGTTCCCTATACAAACAGGTGACCTTATGTTCCTTTAAATTGGGGGGGGGGGGGGGGGGGGGGGGGGGGGTTAGACCGCCAGACAAACATAGACAACTAATAATTATAATATTCAATTAGACCATGTTACCCACAGACTTCTTACAGTAGGTTAAGACATAGACCAAATTACAAAACATTACATTGTCCAATGAACCATGAAAATGAGGTTTAAAAAGGTCAGATGAACCCTTCCAAACGGAAAGGAGTAGGGGCAATAAGCCCCTTATTTGTCCCAAAAATTACTGCAAATTTAAAAGTTATCATACATATTTTTAAATTACTGAAAAGTATCTCAGGTAGAAGGTATTCAGAAAAACAAAATAATTTTGGACATTGAACAAGTTACCATGGCAGCAAATCATGCCTTAATTTGTATATTTTGTAAAATTTTGTGATTTTCCTTGTTTTTCATCAAATGTTTAAGTATATTTTCGATTGGAAAAGTATGTGCGCACCCAAGAAACAACTTTATATTTGGTGAGATTTTGTCAATAGTAATAATAAAGCTTCAGTTAAATTATTGTGTTGTTTCTTGGCTGCGCACGATGTTTCCACACCAGAAATAAAGATAGAAAACTGCATAAATTCTGAATTTTCATCGTTTTTGTGAAAACAGTACATTTTATGACGTAATTGTGACGTCATCACATAAGAATCTTAATGCTCTTCATTTATATTTCTTGACCCTATGCATTTCTACAGATTATGTGCCAATTTGAAAAAGTTATCAAACATTTTATTTTCTTGGGCCAAAACCAGGCCTTAATGCCCCTACTCCTTTTTAACTTTCATTCCTTAAGGGTCAAGTGGTCTTTTATATCGCTTGGTGTCGTTAGTCCGCTTACACCAGTCTCTCTTCCGAAACTACTAATTCAAATGGTACCGAACTTCGCCATAATCCTTATAAGGATTTTATACCCCACCAACGAAAGTAGAGAGGCATTATGTATTATGGTATGTGTGTCCGTACGTCATTCGTCCGTAGGTTCAATCGTCCATCCGCCCGTCCTGCTTCAGGTTAAAGTTTGTAGTCAAGTAAAGATGAAGGCCAATAAACTTGAAACTTAGCACACATGTTCTCTATGATATGATCTTTCTAATTTCAATGCCAAATTAGAGTTTTAATCCAAATTTCATGATCTACTGAACACAGAAAAACATAGTGCGAACAGGGCATCCGTGTACTATGGACACATTCTTATCTTTTATCCCGCTTTCCAATCAACATGGGGATAAAATGAGAGTTTTGTTTTTTCATCAAGAAAACCTCTATGAAAAAAAGAAAATCCAACAGTAATCAAAATGTTCAGAATGGTGAATTCTAATTATTTGTGTCAAAACAATCAGCAGACTTTTAAGTGGAGTTATTGCCCTAAAATGCAGAATTTTACCATTTTATTTTTATTTATGTAACAACATTAAACAAGGAGAAGGGGTATGATTTTCAATGAAACAACTGTTCACTGATGTTCAAATGAAGTGGTTGTAAGCAATTTTAGGCAACCATACGGACTTCAACAATGAGAATGAGAAAAACCTATACCGTATAGCCGGCCATTAAAGGCCCCGACATGAAAACGTGTGAAAAAAATTGAATAGAGAATTCTTACGGCCTAGTACGGCCTACTTTATAACGTAGGAAATTATGAAAATCCGGCAAATATGACAGACATGAACCAACGACAACCATTAAAGTACGGGCTCTTCTTGGCTTGTGACTTAAATATATATAATGTGGTGCCAACCCTCGCCTTGGACAGTGACACAACAGTACAACTATATATGAAAAAACAACTACAAAAATCAATTGAAAATGTACGGAAGCCGGTTAGTGTTAGGGTAGAGTTTTATTTTTTAAGTCGGTTATAACGACTTAGCTTATTTGTTTACACGACTTAGCTAAGTTGTTATAATGACTTAGCATATTTATCTTGTTATAACAACTTAGCTAACTTGATATAACAACTATAAATATAAATAGGCCGGAGTCAGATTTGGAGTCAACAACAAAATAGAAAGAAACAACTAACATATTGATATCAAATAACAGTTTCAAAACCTGTTCTACACAAGTCAAAAGAACTACATGTTACAATAAAATCTTCATTTTTTTCTCATAACAGTAAAGTTTTCTTGTGTTAACAATAAAACAAATTTGGAAGATTTATCATGTTTTTATAACTTTTAAAGTTCTGACAGGTGCTTATGAGAAATTATGCTGAAAGCGTTTATCCCTCAAACCGTTATGAAGTGAGCATTCGATTGAAAAATGTCGCTCAGCCCCAACTCTATAATTTAAACATGTCTTGCAAAACGATTTGTTGTTTCCTAAGGGACGACATCAAAAGTTCAATGAAGGATAAAAAACTTAATTCATATAGTTTTTTCACTGACCCCCCTACCCCCCTATTAACTTAATTTGAGAAAAATTGATTGACCAATAAGGATATATGTAAAATCGATATCAATTTATACAAAACTTGCTGCAATTTGATCCCCCTACCCCCAAACTATTTGAATTAAGTTTTTCATCCTTCATTGATTTTTTGATGTCATCCCTAATGTAATGGGTGTTCACAGATTCTTAATCAACTTAAGAACTGCTTTTTTTTTTAAATCAATGATATTTAAACATAGTTCTTCTTGAAAACAATCTTTAAATGAAAAATAAGTGCCAAGTTTGCCTTTGTCATTGTTCAGTTGTAGTTTAGTGGTTGTCGTTGGTTCATATCTGTCATATTTGTTTTTCTTAATTAATTATGTTTTAATTCATCAGTCCTGCAGCTCCCACAACAATTATAATCAACCCTAGTTTTGGTGGGTTTCGTGTTGTTTATTCTTTAGTTTTCTATGTTGTGTCATGTGTACTATTGTTTGTCTGTTTGTCCTTTTCATGTTAAGCCATGGCGTTGTCAGTTTATTTTCGATTGATGAGTTAGACTGTCCCACTGGTATCTTTCGTCCCTCTTTTTAAAAGAGGCATGTTTCTCTAGATTTTAAAATAAGATCGGGATATGAAATCGTTGCACCTACAAAGATGTCATCTCTCAGACTATATGTCTGATCGGTCGTTATTGGAAGTGATATGCACGGACTCCGTATTTCGAGGATTCACATTCCCGAACATTTTATTCATAAAATCACATGGGTGGGTGTCTTAGTAGAAGCTGGAATTGCTATTTTTTTTCGGAGCACATATTTTTGTATCCTATTTGTCATCTTATTTTATAGGACCTGGGTTTGAATTTGTCTTTTTGTTTTTCTTATTTTGACTGACCGTACATAAGTGTCTAATTTCCACGAAAGTTAATTTAAATAAAAATCAGATGAGTGATTCAACCACAATTATTTCAGAGAATGGAGTTGGTATTTTAAGAGAACATTTATATATTACTGTTACACTCTCCACGGAGACGGTGGTCTCGTATATTTGAATCTTGAATCTGTATAAGTATACATTTGAACATTTCTGAATATGTTTTTGTTTTCAAGTATTCGTAGAAATAAATATATTTATCAGAAATTTGGATTTTGCTTTGTATACATGAAAGCACACAAAGATGACAAGATTCGAAATCTGGACTTTTTTTACTGTGTTGAAAGAAAGTTTTGTATAATGTCGCTTTTCCCCCCATAAAGTTGCAAGCCATGGCAAGTTCTAAAGTTAGAATTACAACTCATAATTCTACAACGTCCGGTTGAATGGGAGAAAATGGTTGTTACTTTCTGTGTCATTTTGGTCTCTTGTGGAGAGTTGTCTCATTGGCCATCATACCACATCTTCTTTTTTATACGTTACATCTGATGCCTCGTGCATGCAGAGAGATTGTATCGCTCTATGCACGTTGAGAACCATTGTAAAACTTCGATCTTTGAGGGGTGCGTAGGTGGTCTATTTCTGTCCCTATCCAATATACCATCATTTTCCAGTGGCAGTCTAAATTTTTCCGACCTTCATCCAGGACGGCTTTCATTCCAGGATCTACATATTGTATTCATTGTTAATTTGTTCTCGTCCTGAACATGTATGAAATATTTGTCACTGGACGTAAAGCAATCAACAAATCAATAATTCAGCCGCACTACAGAGCCTTTTTACAGGTATTCACGAACGTAAAGGATAAAAAAACCACGAATTCGTAGCCTCATTGCTTTTTAAATGTTAATAAACATTTTCGAGCATTGATACTAGTAGCTATTTTGTCTTAAATTCAAATAAAGAGGCAAACCTTTACCTTATCCTAATTTGTGCTAAAAATCATATAACTAATTGCATATTATAGCGCACTGCATGGTTCCCGGCTGTTAGGTAGTATTACTAATGTACAACAGGTATACTTATGATCTTAGCAACAGGACAAATATGCCCTTTGATCATAATTTCATATTATGCATTTCATTATTCAAGAAAAACTTTCAACAAGGGTTCTACAGTCATCCAATGTCATTCAACTGGAAATCATTTGATACCAAATGTTTTACTCAAGTATGTAGTACGGAACGTTCTTTCTAACCGAGCCCGAATTTGTATAGTTCTATTCTTAAAGGGATCTTCGCCGCGATATAGGCTTTTTGTGCTGATGCGGCATAAAGTTACTATCATCGGCAATCAATCTTAAAGGAATCATCACGTGATACATGTACATTTCTACGATTACACTTAGTCTAATAGTCTTTGTTTTATCTAGTATTCTTTATGAATCAAATGTATCTGTAAAGTTTTAATCATATCGCAAATAAAAAAACACATTTAATATCTGAAAATAAGGAAAACGATGTATCCAGTTTACAAAAGCTTACGTCCGGCGTTGCTAAATAGATAAAAACAATCATGTTTACTCACATTTGCGAAGGAGATATTCAAACCTGCGTTTTTTTTAAAATGTTTAAACCATGATTTACATTTTATTGAAATTATTCAGAATAATACTCCAAATTTTATGATTTTTTTTCTTCACTATTTCTATTATTGATCAACGAGTGTGTCGACCTCAAATTGTAAACGTAGATACACAAAACTTTACCAGACAAAAATGCTAGAATATATGGAAAAAAATTATGGAAAAAATCTCAAAGAAGAGAGGTTAAATGTATTTCAACACATAATGCGACATGCAATCTCATTAAAATCCGATGTTCTGATACGCTACCCTCCACTAACGTTAGTAGATACGCTACCCTCTACTAACGTTAGTGGCGTATCAGAACATCGGAGTTTAATGAGATTGTGCGACATGCACTTGGTGCGCATGGCACAATTTAATTCGAAACAGAATTAAAAAAAAACATAGCTAATTATAGCCCACTCCCGGAAAGTTAAATGGTCGATGCCTTTCTATTCCTAAACTGATTGCATGCAATTTATCTGTTTTTAACTAGTTATAATTATCTTCAATTAATGTTAGATGCACAACTGGTTTGATTCCAATGGCATCCTTACAATAGAAGTAAATCTTCTTATAATTGTATGCCACGACTCCAATTTGTATTGGCTAAAGGATTGTTACTAATTGTCCTACCCAAGGTCGGTGTTTATCTCCGGGTATTTCGGTTTTCTCTAGATCTACGGACACAGAAAACCAATAAAAAAATGACCGCCACGAAAAATCGCAATAGTGCTGAAAGAGATTACTAGCTTAATATCAACCAATCAATCAATCAATCAATCAATCAATCTATTAGTAATGGACGTCATGCAGTGGTGCATTCAGGATTTATTTGTAAAATCCAGTGTCAATTGTACAGCCAAGGGAACAAATAACACACATATTCCTTACAAACGGCTTTGATTTAGACACTGTAGAAGTTACATTGTACATGTAGATATAATAGGATAATATCGACGAGAATACAGCCAAGAACCAACAAATAAATGACCATCAACATCAACTCAAACGAGAAAACTAACAGCATTTACAAAACAATGAACGAAAAACAAATATGATACTAGTATACAGAAACAACCGAAAACCACTGAACTACAGTCTCGTGCCTTTAAACAGGCAAATACAAAATATCTGGCTTAAACATGTGTATATGCGCCCATCCTCCCTTAACCTGTGGCAGTGGTATATAAGCACAATTAGGGGGGGGGGGGGGGTTCTTTTTTTTCTTTGGTAGAACGCCAGAAGAGGTCCATGTTTTTGGCATTTGGACGATCTTCTGCCTCTCTTTCACCTCTTCCTTTTTGATAGATAGATTAGACGGCAGAGACACATAATATATATCATGGCGTCGTTAAGTCTTAATGACATTAATAAATTTATGAATGCAGATATATTAGAATGTGAGCTGTGTTAGAAACGTTTTTTGATTAGAGACTTTCCGGTTTTGAATTTTCCTCGGAGTTCAGTATTTTTTTTTATTTGACTTTTTATGGTATGACAGCCTTTAAGTAAAACATCCATGTAGGACGATAAGCTGGATAAATATAAGAACTTTACGGACAATAACAGTTAAGGGACGACTATTTGATATTCTAGGGAAGGGATTTTTATTGATTGGTGTATAACACTACTTTCAACACTATTTGGCTATTCCGTGGTGGTCGGTTTAAATGCAAAGACGAAGAATGGGGTAGGGAAGAGAGGACATTATTATTCATTTTAATCTGTCCCTTATCATGTCTATTTTTCAGCTCTGACTTACCAAGTAACCATATTCATACAAATATAAAATCCTTCTGCCCCCACCCCAACAAATAAATAAATATCAAATGGTTTTCCTCTTATTTAACACAAGTTTAAATTGATTGATTGTTTGTTTTTAATTTTTACGTCCAGTGACAAATATGTCATGCTTGTTCAGGAAAACATGAGTTTAAGAGGTCAGGTATATAATATAAAAGCGAAAAAATAGGAATATGATTGCTTATAAGGTAACTATCCATCAGAGTTCAAATATGAAGTGGATATTAGCAATTATAAATAATCTTAAGGCCTTCAACAATGACAAAAACCTGATGCTGTAAAGTCGTCTATAAAAGGCCCGACATGAAAAATGTGAACAATTAAAACGAAAGAACTAACAGCCTAATTATAAATAACAAAACAATTTACAAAATATCAAATGTGAGTCGAGACAGGAACCAACGACAACCATTACACTACAGGCTCCTGACCTGGGACAGGCAAAAAAAGAATATGACAGGGTTGATATAAAAAGTTAACGAAGATGTGGTATGATTGCAAATGAGACAACTCTACGCAAGAGACCAAATGACACAGAAATCAACAGCTATTATTCACCCTACGGCCTTTAACAAGCCTACACCGCATAGTCACATATAAAAGGCCCCGAAATCGCAAATGTAAAACAATTCAAATGAGGAAACTAACTAAATGTACATTTTAAAAATGAAAGAAACACACAAAAAATGTATAACAAAGCAACAAACGACAACCACTGAATTACAGGCTCATGACTTGGGAAAAGCACATACATACATAATGTGGCGAGTTTAAACATGTTAGCGGGATCTTAATCCTTCCCCTAATCTGAGACAGCAGTGTAACGTACAACAAAATGTTTGTGAGCACTCAACCCATCCTAAAGCTGCATGGAACAG
Source organism: Mytilus galloprovincialis (assembly GCA_037788925.1). Classification (NCBI taxonomy): domain Eukaryota; kingdom Metazoa; phylum Mollusca; class Bivalvia; order Mytilida; family Mytilidae; genus Mytilus; species Mytilus galloprovincialis. The sequence continues at coordinate 22,178,797 of CM075338.1, read as the reverse complement.
CGGTGTAACAGTACATTAAAAATAATAACCTGCACTGATCAGTTGCATTAACATTAACTCAAAAGATCGGTACGAGACATACACAAAAACTAACATTAAGAAAATATACACAAAGCACCAACATAAGAGTATTTGAAATTACTGGAAGTTTGCTCAAAGCTATAATCTCAACTAGTACTGAAATAAGTTTTATGTTCCCCCAGACTGACTTATCAATCAGTACACAACGCGCGGCAAAGGATTTATTGAAACAGTCTGAGAAACGTCTAGTTTACGTTGTATATAAATACTATGAGAAGATGTAGTATGAGTGCCGATGACACAACTCTCAATCCAAGTCATAATTTGTAAATGTAAACCATTATAGGTCAAATTACGATCTTCAACACGGAGTCTTGTCTCAAACCGAACAGCAATCTATAAAGGGCCACCAAAACGAATAGTGTAAAACAATTCTAACAGGAAAACCAACGGCGTCTAGTCGATCCTTGCATAAAAATCCATATACAATATACGTTTTTTTAAAATTGGACCGAACGTTTTGACCATCGAAATTTTCCAATATAAATAAACTAGTTATGACCAAAAGATTTTAACAGCCAGTGCAGGACTCGCACGAACGACAGATTTAGTTAGCGGGGGCGATATTCTGACGCGTTTTGTAATTCTTGGTCACCCATGTTCAGAAAGAAAGGGGAGAAATCCAAACAATTACCAACCAATCACAAACGTTGTTGCAAATTTGACCTTATGACGTTAAAGAATTTCCCACAATGCAATTATTGCATATAAATAAAAAAAATCTACTATACCAAATGAATAAAAAATATAGCATTCAAATGACATTTTATACCAATTGAATAAAAAATATTGCATTTGAATGAAAATTATACCATTTGAATGAAAAATTATACCATTTGAATAAAAAAATATTGCATTCAAATGAAAAAATATTGCATTCAAATGAAAAATATACCATTCAAATGAAAAAATTTCTCGTTCAAATGAAAAAATATTGCATTTAAAAGAAGAAATATACCAATTGAATAAGAAATGTTGCATTTAAATGAAAAATATCAAATTTTTGCAACCAATACCATGCCATACCCCTGCACTTTGTTCTAAATACCTTTTATAAGGGATCTAATAATTTCTAATTTAATACTGGAAAGTTGTGGTAGAACGTTTTCCGAACAGAAAACTTGCATTTAATTCAAAAAGGTTAGTTTTGATCAATGTTGTATTATGTTTTTATGATTTTTGAGAATAAATGATACTTTTATTCATTAAATTACATGTACATGTATAAACTATAAAAGTCATTTTTAAAAGTCTAGAACACATTTTTTCTTAAATAAATTTTCTGTAAAAAACCCAGACCATTTATCTAAAAACCCGGACGATTTCACAGTTGCTCTCGAAAAAACTCGGACAATAATAAACACTGAATTTTGGGTTAAATACAATGAAATTGTGCTTCTTTGTTGATCTAATCATGTATAGTATTCAATATAAGATGGGTAGTAATGTAAAAAAACTATTATAATTACAAAATAGCAGTTGATTGATCTTATCGCATGTGTTATCACTCGAAAATGCCCGAACAACACTCGAAAAAAATGGACCGAATCACTCGAAAAACCACGATTCTAGCCGGACACTATACCTACCGTGATACTATCATTTTCCAGTGGCAGTCTAAATTTTCCCCGACTTTCATCCGGACGGCCTCTATAGTAGGACCTTCATATTGTAATTTTTGTTAATTTGCTCTCGTCCTGCACTTACATGAAATATTTGTCACCGAACGTTTACTTAATCAATCAACAATTAAATCGTACAGCGGTACTATAAAGCCTTACAGGTATACTCGCAAACATAAATGAACAAAACCACGAATTCATAGCCTCGTTTTTTTCTATTTCAAATGTAACATTTTCGATTATTGATAGCTATTTGTCTCAAGTTCAAATAAAGAGGCGAAACTATACCTTATCCTAATTTGTGCTAAAAATAATATAAATAATTGGACATTATAGCGCACTGGTTCCCGGATGTTGGAAGTATAAAAACAGGAACTTCTGATCTGAGCAAAAAGGTAAATGTGCCCTTTTATCATGATTTCATATACGGATTTGATTATTCAAGATCATAAATCAACAAACATTAGGGATCTACAGTCATCCCAAGTCAATCAACTGGAAATCATTTGATACCAAAAACAACACAAATTTAAAATGTTTTACTCTTAAACAAATATACAACTATGCGTAGTAACTATTTCGTTTAAAATACAATGTATGTAGTATACGGTATGTTCTTTCTGACCAAGCCCGAATGAGTGGTCCTGTTCTAAAAAGGTGCAAGTTCTTAGTATTACATTTCCACGATTTCACTTATAGTCTTTGTTTTATCTGGTATTTTTTTGTCAATCAAATAGATATAAGAAGAGATGGTATGAGTGTCAATGAGACAACTCTCTACCCAAGTCACACTTTGTAACATTAAACTATAGGTCAAAATACGGCCTTAAACACGGAGCCTATTCTCACAACGAAAAGCAAGCTATAAAGGGTCCAAAGAAAATGACTAGTGTTAAACCATTTAAACAGGCATGCAATTTTCCTGTGTAAACTTGTTACTAAATATTTGAAACAACTACCATATTTACCCTGCGTATTGGGTTTTGTTGCAATTAACGACGGGGGTCAATTTAGAGTAGTATTACAAAATGTAGGACATACAAGTAAATATGGATTTTAATGATCTTTATTTGTAATATAAACAAATTAAAACAGATGTTGGTGACAATTTGCAATTAAGGTACACATTTCCACGGAACCCATAACAAAAGGTTAAATTTCTATACAGAGTCAATTATGAATGAGGGTATTTTCTTAATGCAAACATTACCCTGTAAAGGGGGGTGAGGGCTATATTTATACGTATTGTCAACTTTCCGCTGTGGATAAATGGCAATGATAAAACAATTGGTCTGATACTTGATTAACATAAAATGTGTAAATGCAAATAAATTTTAAAATTGTAATTATATAACATTCTTCTTCATTGTCCTCCCATTGTTTTCTTTTGACTTGGCAGGTTTTTGTTGTTGTACACATATATCACAGAACTAGAATCGATGAACCACACACTTTTCTGTTATTGCACTTTTGTGGTTCGTGTCTATATAACGAAAACGCACTATACCAGTAAATGAATAGGTAAACATTATTTAGTTTTCACGTGACAGTAACCCTAAAATTAAAGAGAAAACTTTACAAAAAATGTCACGTTAAATCAGATTTAGTTTTTAAATGAATAAATGAATGTCCAGGTAACAGAACAATGTTTTGATTTTGACATTGTTAGCACGATGACGTGTTCCTCGAATGGAGCAGAACTGATAGCCTATTAGTGCACATGATTCAATTTCAAGTTTTTGCGAGCTTTGAGTGGCTCTATATATATTTTATTAGTTTTCTGCGAAGATTTGAGAAACAAGTTCTTTCGTCTATTTCTCTTTTTTTCCTTTTTTTAAAATGATGTTATCTGTCGACTTTTCATTGCTACCATTGTTGTCGAATGTTCGAGTTACTTGTTTTAGAATTTCTGATAAATTTAATGTGAACAGTATTTGACCGGTTGTTTATTCTCTTTAACAGAAATGTGTGTGCCCTCAAATGATGAGATGTTGTGTTAGAAATGTGATAGGTTTAACTGACCTTCAATATTTCTTATACATGTTATATGCTGAAGATTTAGTATTTGTTCCTTATAGACGTCTTCTCCAAAATACACTAAAGCCTACAATGATAACGATATTTTATAATTCAACTGAAACAAGACAAAAACTCATTTGAGGCAAAATTTAACTTACATCATTAATTTTTCTTATTTGATAAATTCTGTACATATAGTTCCCCCTTTATATCCATTGAATTAAAATGCAACAGCTTAACCAAAACCGACAATTGAATAAATTAAAGATTAAAATATTTATATAACATTTAATAAATATGTGACAACCTCATATACATTGATATATTGTGGATATATTAATTACCAATTTAGTATATATTTAATGTTTTAGCCAAAATATCTGTGCTTGTCTGATACATGTTTTTCAAGGATGAATAACTACAAACATATTTCATCTTCGTTATTTCCATACTAGAATACCTATAACAAAAACATATATTTCAATCTTTTCCCAAAATTTTTAAGAAAGCCATTTTTCATAACCTTTCTTATGAGTTGCAGGATTTCTTCGAACCTTGTACCATTCAATACTCCGCTACTGCTTTGCATAATTTTTCTTCTTATATCATCGATGACGTCTAATTGGTCGACGTAATCTGTTTTCCCTTCCTCTTTTGTTTTTCTTTTCAAAATGTAAATCATCAATTTTATATCCAAGTTCCTTGATTCTCCCTCTTAAAAAATAAATATGTTTTATTAACAACTGGATTTTAGGTTCACTTAAAATTACATGTGAACAAATTTACCTTTTATATGTTAACTTTACCTTTATTGTTTATCTCAATTTTACTTTTATATTTTGAAAAGCTAATGAAATTGGGAAATAAAAGTTGAAACATGTAATGTCTGAAATAATTGCCTGTTTGACTTATACAGTATTGTTTAGATTCATTTTGTTGATTAGGCTGTTAAAATTGTCTGTTTTCTTCGAAAATGCTTTGTTTGTAAAACTTATTTGTATCCTTTGATACATTTAGTATTGGTTTGTCTATTAACACATTACCTTCTGCTATCTATGTATACTTTGTGTAGTTTATATGTTGTATGCCTATAGTTGTTATGACTTTGGTAAATAAAGATATATGTCTACCTAGTAAGTGCATTTAAATTTTACACAACTACCAATTAAGAATTGAATGCTTCTTTTTGTAACTTCATTGGGGTGTAAAATCGTTGACTGAATAGATATAGGAAGATGTGGTGTGAGTGCCAATGAGACAACTCTCCATACAAATAACAATTTAAAAAGTAAACCATTATAGGTTAAAGTACGGCCTTCAACCTATGAAGTACATTTTGTATGAAGCACGGAAGCGCTTCATTCTAAAAATGTGCTCACGGTCAACGCTTTAACTACCCTATGAAGTTACAAAAAGAAGAATTCAATACTTATAATTACATTTTTTTAGGTAGGATAATGAAAACACGAATTTTATATTTTTTTAATTTAATTCTCCTGTGCACTTTATTGTGGGACCTCGTGTTATCATGAATGAGAAGTTTTATTGAGTGATACAATTGTTGAAGGAATAACACGTGATGTGCAGTTAGCCAATCGGAATAACGTATTATGATGAAACATACATCTAATGTAATTATTTGTTTGTAACAATTAAAATTATAATTTGATTCTGTACAATGCTCACACTGTTGACACATCCATTATATGTTTAAGGACATGAAAGACTGTAAATTTGAGATGTTTATTTCGAGAAAACAGTGTAAATTGGGATTATATTGTTGTTGATATGCAACCATTCGAAAACAAATCATGCATATATGGAATTGTAACAAATGTAAAATTAAAAATGAAAAGTACGGAATAACCGCTATATTGTTAGTTATGTAGATTCCTTTGGTCAAACTAACTTTGAAAATCGCAATGTTTTTAGCACAAACAAAATAAACAGAAGAGTACAATTTACATTGATACAAATAAAACAATAGGATTGGTTTTAATAAAACAGTTGGGTCGCTGTGATGTTCGTGTTATTTGTTTTGGAAAATTATTTGATTTAGCTATCAATAATTTAATTTTTGATGTAACGCGTCTCCTCATTGGCTGACGTTGTTTTGTTTATCAGCCCGCTACGCGAGTTTTTTTAGTGTGCAACACATTTTTGATGTTATTTCTTCATAGACAGAACAAATATTACAGTCATTCCTTAAACATTAGTAAGACAACCTGGCGTGTAATAGAAATATATGTGCATGTGTGAAAACCTTTCGCGTTAACAATAATCTACTCACGTTTTGATGAAAAAAGTTGGTATTGTTGTTTTTGTGTTAGGTATATTTTTTCCTTTTGCTTTTCGTTTTTATCACTGTGCGAGTTTTTCCTACCCCGCGTTAGTTGCTGTTCATAAATTTCTATACGGATTTTGTCCAACTCTTTATCCGGACACTTTGTTTTGAATTCATCTTTTATTACAGGATATACTATTTTCGTTAGTCCGTGAATCACCACTAAAAAGTTAGTTTCTTCGTCAGTAAGATCTTCAAAATATCTTCTGAAAAAAAATACTGACAACATTATTGCAGCCTACGGATTGGACTAAAGTAACTGTTGTACAATGTTATCAAATACCAAAGATATCTTTCCTAAAAATGAAGGATGTCATATAACATGTATAACACTATTTATAATATAAACTAAAATTACAGGTAGTTTTGAATGACACATTATCTTACCACTTATACATTTCTAGGAATATAATTGGTTAAAAGCGTCCGAAATTTACTGACCCCGTATATATTGTATTAGGTTACTAACACACTATGTAACTAATAATATCTAGGGAAATATATTGTTATAATAACAAAATTCTACTCACGTTCTATTGAGTGAAGAAAAATCTTTAGGAACCTGTGCACTTTTAACACTCAGACCAACTAAAAATAAAGGCAATGGTAAAAATTAAAAAATCTCAGGGTTAGTTTCCTCATAAAACAGATTATTCAAAACTAGATTAAAAATCAGAAACTACTCAAGTTCAAGACTGTCCCTTTTGAAGTCAATGCGGTTCGCGATATTTTTGTTTTTGTAACTTGATTTGTATTTTACTATATATGATTGATAAACCAATATCATGAATATTGTCTATAATTGCTTGATACTCAGATAAGCTTTATTACATTTTTTTGCAATTATTTTCTGTCTGAAGTGTACTTGAATATGAGTACTATAATATCAGTCTTATATAGAGATCAGTATCATCAATGTTTACATTTCAGGAACAATTATTGATATCAAATTATCAGTGTTTTTTGCCGTTATTTGTCATTTGGACTATCATGATAATGGTCTGTAGTTGTAACATTAACATACTTAGTGTTTTTTTTCTCATTTAAGGAATACCGGAAAGTAAGTAAACGATATCTTTGTAACCGACGTTATAACATCAGATCTTAACCAAATATGCATATCGATATCAGATCTAAAGCGGTACGGTCGGTTTTCAATTGATGGTAAAAAGGTGTATAAACGTCATTGCAATTTTTTTTTATTGAAAGCAAGTTTGATAGATATCATGATGTGTTTTTATTGTTGGCAAACAAAAATAAGTTTCTGAAGGTAAAAATAAGAAGATGAACACAAGACAATGATCACACCAATTGTCATTTAAACAGAAATATAGACTGCAACTGCCCAGTGATAGCAAGAGTGTAAATTTACAATTCACGACTCAATTAAACATTATCAACAAATATAGTATACCTTTATCGAATATATGAATTCGAAGTGGTGTTTCTGGGGATTCCTGAAAAATTCAAGTTAACTTCAGTTAATAATGAAGCTTATCAAATAGGCGAAGCGACTAATAAAGGAAGTGAACGAATTACTACAATAGTCCTAAAATAATATTTGGAAAATATACTGTATTTGTCAATATAATAATATTTATAATTATTTAGACTTAATGAAATACCTTTTGACTTTGTATTCGTCTAGATACCCATTCCGATGTATCAATTGTTTTTGTATTCTCGTTCGGTTGAGAGCCGTTACAGATTGATATTTTTTGTAACATATCATGGCGAAATGTGTCGTCTTCTATTACATTTAAAAGTTCTGTTATTGCCCCTCCTAATGCTGGTTCATCAATAGTCCAATTTAAAAAGTATAAAAACGCATCTTGTCCAATCTGGTTAAGAACACTTATAGGACCTGCGACGTGAAAAAGTTTAGACAACAAAGTTTCCTCAACGTGTGAGTGTTGAATTCCTTTAATGACTGAGAACTGACAGCAACAATCCTCAGTGGAGGTCTTACAAAATGCATTGTCTTCTTTCTTAAAAAGTTTCTTCCATTCTTTTTTACTAATTAATATTTTTTCAATAGGACCCTTCACACATTTACAACACCTCTTTTTTTCCATAGAATGGTAAATGGTATGATTGTTATTGAGCAGAAATTTATCAAACTCATTTTTGTATAATCGACCTACTATACGTGTTAAAATATCAGGAATATTAAGAACAATTGGAACAGTAACGGATAAATCGCAATTGGCAATCTTCTTGGGAACGAAACATTCACAGCATTGTTTTAGATTATTTGGGCATTGATGGACGTCACTATCCTTTTTTATTTCATACAAGGTTTCCCACTGTTTTTCGGGAATTATTTTGATGTATTGAGAGTATTCTGGCTTGCACAGACAGCATGATTCGGTTATAAATCGTTTATGATACAATTCGTGTTTTTCCCTTCTGAGTAAATCTTCCAATTCCATCATTTCCGCATTTAACATGCAATATTCAGAAATAATTTTTTTAAGTATCATAGCAGGGTATGTTTCAGACATAGCAATAAAAATTCGCAATTTGTCGTTGTCGTAATCTATAGGATTCAACTGAAACAGTCTGCCTAAAATAAATAATGAAACAAATATCAGCATCTTTAGAAAACTTACGCAAAAGTGCTAGAAAGCTACCTTGATATAAAACATTTTTAATGTAAATCCATTATGATATAATTGAAAGAGATAACTTTATTTGCAACCTTTCACACTTTTTACTAACTACAAATCCCTCCCTAAGTTGAAGTAACATTACAAGCCCAAATTAAAATGACTACTTAAAACAAAAGACGGACGCACTAACAGTATAACTTGGTACAGGTCTTAACCTTAACCGTTTTAAAAACAAAGTTAGCTAAGTACAACTATATGTAGATTTAGTTTGAAAATGAGATCAACATATTAGTATTCAAATACCAAATCCCCCCCCCCCCCCCCACCCCCAAAATAGATCAATTTTGCCATTATGACAAAAGTGTGTCAGAAATCATATCTGGTATTCTTCCTCAGTCATAATAACCTTCAATCATTACCGAACTGAACAAAGAAATAACACGACGGGTGCCGTATATGGTGCAGGAAATGTTTACCCTTCCGGAGCACCTGATTTCACCCCGGGTTGTTAGTGGAGTTCGTGTTGTTTATTACTATTATTATTATTTATAACTGTTGATGTAAATGTCCTTTGGTTTTGTGAGTCTTTGTTTACTCCTTAGTTTTTATTGTTATTGTATCTTCCGATAATTGTACACCTTTCACAATACGCAAAAACATAAAGATAAAACAAAAAGTAAAACAAGTCCATAGAGACAACCAAACCCCTGATTCAGACTACAAAAATCAAAGCACACTAATGCACTGATGATGGACGTTTCGTCCCCACGGGTTTCACCACCCCAGTAGTCAGCACTTCGGTGTTGACATCAATATCAATAGAGTCATTATAGTAAATTTCCTGTTTACAAAACTTAATTTTTTTTGAAAAACTCAATATTTTCTTATCCAAGGAATAGATTACTTTAGCCGTATTTAGCACAACTTTTTGGAATTTTGGGTCCTCAATGCTCTTCAACTATATATTATTCGTCATGAACGGATACGTGATCGATACTTTTCTTCAACTTAGTGAATATATTAAACGTCGTATGAAACCTCAAATAAAAAAAATATGCATATGTTTTATATAACTAAATGGATAGTTTTCATTAAAAACTTATGAACATATTATATTTTCTGAGGAAAATTCTTTGATTTGTCAACATTTAGAAGAAGTTTCCTTTTTTTAATTTCTTGCTTCCAGAAAGCAATTCGCCGACATATTTTCCGCATTCAAGTTATCTTAGCGTGACCCTCTCCTAAAATCCCGGTGATCACAATACGCAAGGATCTATCAATGAAATAAACTATTATCTAATTGTACATAATATACACGTGCTCAATATCCATGCTTCTTTATTGATTGTTTACTATAAGGTTACAATCGGTAGACTACGGTTTCAAAACACGACAATTATTCAGCTGCCATATTTTTACTTCATAACAGACAGAGAGAAAGCAAAATTGACGATTATACGACATTTTTGCGTAATAAAAGATAACACCGTGCACAGAAGACTAAGTTTATGATATGTACATGCATCGGTTTAAGAATTTGATAAACAATATTTTTACCAGTCACTCGTTTCGTTTGGCTTTGATGTTCACATAACATTAAAATATATAAGTATATTACAATTCGATAACTTAGTAAAAAAAGAACAACAAAACAAGTCCAGTTTAAGTCAGTGAATATTTTCACAAGCTGTGTTTATGAACTATAACATATAACTAAGCAATATCACAATGAAGATTTCTAAACATTTGTTACTCACTTATCAGTTGTGTGTTTTCTTTATCCATCATGCCGTTTGAAGACACCAGTTTAAGTATTGCCTATACAAAACAAGCTTAGTTAAAATATATAAGGACATGATTTATTGTTTTTTATACATTATATGATTATTCATTATCTGCATAAACTGTTTAAAAGTTGAAATGATATCAGTCGTAACGTTTTATGTAGAATTTTTATTTATTTAAAAAAAGCATCCAAAGCAAACAAATATCAAACAACGGGTGCGGTTTTTCATCATTGCATAAAGACCCATCGATTAACTTCGGCTATTATCTTTTCTTTGGTCGGGTTGTTGTCTCTTTTTCATATTCCCTATTTCCGTTCTAAATTTTATTTAGAATTTATATATATAAAATATATATAGACTTGTAGCTGTATAATTTACATAGACATAAAAATAACTGTGTTAATATTTAAAAAAAATAAAAAAGATGCATCAATGTTGGGTGCCTTTTCCCTTCTCGTGAATCCCTCATAGATCAGAGTTACAGGAAAAATAATTCAATTTATGGAAGGCAGGTGCATTGCATTCCGTAAAGTACTCATAAAAATCAACACAACTGTGGGTTTTTTTTTCAAGCAAGAATTCATACTTTCCCGTTTTTTGACATTTATTAAAAAGAAAATTTTAAAGATCAGAACACAAGTTATATATAATTTTAGGTCATTCAATTATTTGATAAAAGTTTAAACTATTTTCTTTTTTATAATTTATTAAATTTAAATCATCCACCGTACATAAAAACAAAAATAGACAACAAAATAGAAACATTGTAGTAGTTATCTAACCTGCCCAATATCATCCCAGTATTTATTAAACTGATCTAGTGAAAGTCTTCCCTCATGGCACTGTGTTACCTCATTTCTAATGTATTTGATTGTAGACAACATGGTACTGATTTTTGTATCAGATTGAACTGGATAGAAATCGCCAACTGCAATATTTGCAAGTGTACTCAAGATATATACCATAAGTCTTATATCAAAATCATCAGATTTCACTGTTGTATCTGGAATAATGAAACCACATTTTAGAATAATTTTCGATGCATGATTATGTTAAAACATAATATGATAAGATAACACTAATTGCACAAAATTTATTTACACCATATAGTTTGAAGAGATTGAAGATTGAAATATTTCATGCTTTCTGTTGAATACTTAAATGTTCCTAATATGTCCCGATCTCATTGAGTTTCAATAAAGCTTACTATTTGTATCGGGTTTTGATATCCTTCACTCTTAAATATTCAATAATACATGTATTGTGCTGATATGTATTCTTCCAACTGATTCCTTAAGGTTTATGAACCCTTCTATCGCAAGTTAAGTACGAACGTTTTAAACTGCAATAGTATCAAAACAACAAATATAATGAATAACAGAGATATACCATTTTGTACATCTACGAAGTGGAAACGTCGCGCAAAGCATAATTAGTTACTGTTTTAATTTGTTGCATTCAATAAAATGACCCTTATATGTCAGTTGTATTTTAAAAGACAAATATGTCTACTACCTAATGAACCTTAAGGTGGTACCCAACACTTTTACTAAAATTAAATTGGCTCGTTTAATTTTCATAAAATTTTGACAAAGTATATACCTTGACCCTTTTACAAAAATATCTAAAATTAAAAAAAATTGAACCAAGCGTTTAATTAGAAAAATTACACTGGTTATATAGCAGTTTGACAAACACTAATTTTGACCATTGAGAAGCTTTATGTTGCCTTCAAAACGCAGCATAATTAATGCATTTAGCTAATATTCCAGAGTTATCTCCCTGTAGTGTTAGGTACCACCTTAATTAATGATCTTGTCTGAATTGATTCAACTTTAAATTATAGTCTGATCGGTTGTCAAATTTCTTCAACATTAAAAAAAAATCTAATTAAATATTTCGTGGAAGGGCAGACTAAAATGTTCAGTGGTTGAAGATTATAAACCCAAGTTATCACACACAAACAGTAATATTTTTTCTAAGATATGCATTTTCACCATCCAATTTAAAAAAAACTGTCGTCAATAACTTTTAGGAAAAAATAACTATTCGAACACACCTACTCTATTTTTGTGATTCATTAGATAGGAATTTTACTTGACCAATATATTTCATCTTTTCGTACTATGATTTTTTTTATGTTATAAAGTCAACCTGTAGCTTTGATATATAAAAATGATAGTATCTGAAGCGAGATGATATATCAAGTACTCTTGCTTTGCACGTTTTAAAGACAACATATACACTTTAAACACACCCTAACATCAAAAGGTGCACTCAGTTTTCTCTTTTCGGTACAATTTTTACCCATTTTTGTAAATTTTTCTTGAGTCACATAATGGAAGGGAAGACACGAAAACAACTGAACTAATACATTAATATGTTCTCCGTCCGTGGTTAAAAATAAAATAAAATCGGAGGTTACGTATTTTCTACATCAAACTCGATAGATACCCATGTCGTCGACTTGATATATAATTGTTGTGCTAAAATATGTAATAGATAAATTGAAAACTTATGCAAATTGTGTTTTTAAAATAAAGTTCTTCGTAATTGAGCATCAACTTATCATTTTAATTGTTTCTATTAACTTTTAGGAATATGATTGGTTAAAAGCGTCCTCGTGGAAGCCGTGTTTATTTAATATTAGGTTAGTCGGGAGGCGGGGCTTATTTCATACACGGTTAGTAGTGGAGTTACGTCCCTTTATATTCCATATAAGGTAATAAGGAGGCGGGGCTTATTTCATACACGGTTAGAATTGGTGTTACGTCTCTTTAGAAAAACAAAACAGTACTGAGAAAAAATCTTAAAGGTTTCAACAGACGAAGAAAGTGATGATAAAGTGAAATAAATTCATAAAACACATTTAAATCTAACAAGTTGTCATTGTTGGCATCTGTTTTTGTAGGATCAAAGGAAGTAGTTTCATAATCATATTAATGCTAACTGTATTGAAGACTTGCTCATTTTGATAGGTCACTAGTCTAAATTTTACACGTTAAGATAGTCGGTAAGATAAACTCGTTACATAGTGTGCTAGTGACGTAATATGGTATATATGGGATCAGTAAATTCCATATGGGGATTCGAGCTTCGCTCCCACCCCATATGGAATTTACTGACCCCATATATACCGTATTAGGTCACTAGCACACTATGTAACTAATAATACCTTCATAGATTTCAATATAATGACACAAGTGTAAGAAGTTTTTCAGTCGTAGGTCATCGTAATGTTTCTATGGGATGAGAACTGACCATATTCCTAGCCTTTACCTATCAATAAAATGTGATGTGACCCTCAGCTTCTTTGATTTTTATCATAATTATATAAATGTCAACTTATTATTTTAGTGAAAGCAAAACACACACATGACATCGAGGGTCAGTGCCTGAATTTCAGATTAATACTTCAATCGGATACTGTATGCAACAATGATCGAATTAAGTAATGTCCCTGTATAATGACGAAGTTCAGACATAATTTTATGAACCGTGTAGATAGCAAATAAAAAAAAATGTGTAATAGTGCACCTGACAGGAAACTGGCGATAGATACTATATATATCGTAATTGAATTCGACCCGGAACTTGTTCATTATTATAAAATGAAAAATGTGATAAACAAAAGTCCTGGAATGGTGTAGTTTTATCAACATAAATCCTTTACTATCATACTTAAAAATGATTTAATTGATTCGTAGTATTTACGTCATGTCGCAGCCGGATCACGATCTACTTATTTTAGTAATACAAATTTGCAAGATGTTAAAACTTAAAAAAAATACTTATCTTCTATTGATAAATACTTTAAATGGTTATATGTGTGACAAATAGCAAAAAATAAATACAAATATATATTTGTTTACCTGGAACGTGTCTAAATAATAAATTCCACTGGTAAGTATTGATGATCTTTTCTTTCTTCCTGTATTCTTTTTCCATCTTTTTCTTATTCTTATCAAGTGTTTTTCTTAATTGGTTAGGTTGGATCTCTTTGTTGAATATCATTCGAACAACTGGACATGCCACTCTGAATAGAACATGGATCATTCGCAAAAAGTTCACGTCATCTACTGATAGTTCAGCTGGAATACATAACAGTCGATTATCATTTAGAAATGGAAAGTCAGAATCTTTATAGAATAGAAATGATATGCTAATAATGCCAATATTGCCAGTAAGACAACTACCCAACAAAGCTCAAATGAAATGTATGTTACTGACAACTATTTCAAAGCTTTTAACAAGTAATAAAGGATCATCTATCCTAGACTAAAATACCAATCAGTAAAAAATCAACATTCATTTGGTTAAATGTAAGGACGTCATTAACAGTCAGAGGAAATAAAATTGAGAAAGGAAATGGGGAATGTGTCAAAGCGACAACATCCCGACAATAGAGCAGACAACAGCCGAAGGCCACCAATGGGTCTTCAATGTAGCGAGAAACTCCCGCACCCGTAGGCGTCCTTCAGCTGGCCCCTTAAAAATATGTATACTAGTACAGTGATAATGGACATATTACTAAACTCCGAATTATACACAAGAAACTAAAATTAAAAATCATACAAGAGTAACAAATGCCAGAGACTCCTGACTTGGGACAGGCGAACATGACCTGGTGAAATAAAAATAAAGGCATCGACAGATTGAAGTACAGTGAACGTAAATATGTGTATTACTATAATCAATATGTAAACCAATAAATACTTATCAAAGGTACCGGGATTATAATTTAGTACGCCAGACGCGCGTTTCGTCTACATAAGACTCATCAGTGACGCTCATATCAAAATATTTATAAAGTCAAACAAGTACAAAGTTGGAGAGCATTGAGGATCCAAAATTCCAAAAAGTAGTGCCAAATACGGGTAAGGTAATCTATGCCTGGGATAAGAAAATCCTTAGTTTTTCGAAAAATTTTGTAAACAGGAAATTTATAAAATGACCACAATATTGATATACAGTATTCACATTTTTGGAAACGTTTGTCCTTAATTCTCTTCAACGCCATACTTTATTTTGACTTTTAAACTTCGAGCGTCACTGGAGAGTCTTTTGAAGACGAAAATGCGAAACTAGTGTCTTGCATAAATACAGGATTTTACTCCTAGTAGCTATGATGAGTGTCATAACAACTATCCTGTTCATGAAAGTAACATACCGCCCAAATATAAATAACTGTGTCCTCGTACACACTGCTTGAAGTTAAGACATGATCAAAACATTACAAACACAGGGCAAAAAAAAACAAAAAATACAAGACTTGTTAGTAAATCCATGGAAGTGGCAAGTACGCTAGCCCTAACTTAAATCTAAAAAAAATTGAAAAAAATAATAATGAAGACAATTTGAAGACAGCTTTCTCACAAGCAAAACAAAAACATAATTGTAAACTATAAAGGCATACACTACAAGCAAGGGGACACATTTGCAAGCCTTCACACAGCATATAGTCCCTGTTTTTTTTTTCTTCAGATTTTGAATATCATACTGAAACTTGAAATAAAACTAGAATGAAATAGTCATGAATCTTGTATACAAAATAAGACCCCTAGGACATTAAGAGCGATTTAAATGAGATAAGTTCACCAATGTGATCGATTTGAATTAATCTTTACCTTAACCTAAATCACCAACGTTCGTTGTTAAATCCATATTTCTCTAAACAGACATTTGTGTACATGGAAGTAAAAACACAAACTGAATATTTGTCTCTGTCGTAATCTGTGTTTTTTTTTTCTTTTTTCTGATGGTTTTTTCTTTTCAGAAACCGCAACATGTCTTCATGTTGTAACTTCCGTGCGATATGTTTTTTTTTTCAAAACAAACTTACTGCAAAAACACCAGCCGAGTATGATTTGAACTTTTTTTTAAAAGTAATCCATTGTTTTCCAGTCTGTGTAACATGCATAATGTATCAACACATACATTTGATTACTTAAGTCAATATATAAACAAAGTTTACAGTTTGACAGGTGATTACGTCAGATCGATTTCATTTTTACATGTAGTGTGAAAGCAGTTGTTCAGATTTGACCGGTAGAAATTATAATGATTAAAAATAATGAGATCGGTGACTAGTTTTATTTAGATCGCGTCAAATTAAGATCGATTAAAAAAATGCTATTTTGAACGATCATTACCGAAATGAACCATTTAAAAAAAAAAATTCGAAGTCTTTATTTATACTTACCAGGTTTTGTTGCGTGGTGTACCTCTACATCTACTAATTCTTTTCCAGCTTTAAAACTACCATTATCTGTTAAAATAATATACATGTAGGCTCAATAACAGTGATCCAATTAGCTTTTACCTTTACCCTTAAAGAGTTGAAAAAATAAACTAGTAACACAGTTATTTTGATGTGCATTTCTTTTCGACAATGACTTCAAATTAAACAAATCTCTACTTCTCTATCTAAAAAAACTTAACTAGCTCTGAACTAAAAACTCTATGTCATGGGAATCTATATTAGAGATTTAGTACTTTAGATCCATTTATAGACAACGAAACTCAATGAGAAGGGTGAAGTTACTCTTTTTTTATGTTTTTGTCCGCTCCAAATATTTGAAAATAATCTATAAATTGTATATACCATGTTTTTTTAAAACTGAAGTATTTCCATAAGATTCCTGACAACTTCCGTCAATGGTACACAACAACTCTGTTCTTACCACAATAGAATCATCTGAATCTGAAACAAAATATGTCATATGAGTTTACAAATACGACATGCTATCAACAGTTCGAATAAAGGAGATTGATTTTTAAAAACACTAACATCAATTCTTTTTGTATTCGATACATTTTATCATTAAAGATCTGATCAAATCATCCCTAGTACGGATAAATCGGCATTTATAATACTGATGATGTCACCCTGTTGGCTTAAAGATACCTAGCCACAGTTAGGTGTGTAGCTTCGCATGTCATGGGAATCATGGCCCCTGTGGACTTTTCAAAAATGAGAGCTAGTGTGTAACAGAATTACGTTTTTTTTTTGAATAGCTGAAGACTAAAATAGCCTTCATAGTGGTTTAAAAAGATCATCAAGATTATGTGATGTATGTAATATGGACAGTGTTCTGTATGACATATAAAAAAGAAGATGTCGTATGATTGTCAATGAGACAACTTTCCAAAAGAGACTAAATGACACAGAAATTAACAACTATACACCATTGTACGGCTTTCAACAATGTGTAATGCCCATACCGCATAGTCAGCAGTAAAAGGCCCCGAAGAGACAATGTATAACAATTCAAACGAGAAAACTAACGGCCTAATGTATTTACAAAAAATGAACGAAAAACAAATAAGTAACACATAAACAAACGACAACCACTGAATTACATGCTCCTGCCTTGAGACAGGCACACACCTACAGAATGTGGCGGGATTAAACATGTTAGCGGGATTCAAAGTTTCCTCCTTACCTGGGACAGTGGTGTAACAGTATAAAATAAGAACGAACTATAAAAATAAGTTGAAAAAGCTGAACTCATCAGATGGATACAAATGCAAATACTACAAGTAACCGAGTACTTGTAAAACACAGATCTAAGAGTACTACTAGTTACTGACAGCTAAGACTGTTTTCATATCCATAACAAACATTGGTACGATAATAGCCAAATGATAGGTGTAAAGTTTTTTCTCTCAACATTTTGTTTCACGAACTTTGTGATTAAACTTTACGAAAAAAAATTAGACAAAAGACACCCATTTTTTTTATTTAATCATTCGTTAAATTAAGATTAACAGTTTCAGAATGCTAGTTTGAACCAAATGTTGGGAGAAAATATGACATTTTCCCCCTTTTGTTCAATTTTGATGGTAATAGAGTCAGAATGTTGCCATGGATACACAAAAAATGAATTATATTTCAACATTTGAACTTATGAAAATCAAATCAATGGAAGTTAATGGTTACATACATATGAACATGTATGACACTAACAGTTAGATTAATGTATCCGAAAGCCAGGACTGCGGAGTGCTACCTTTTAAAACTTCACAATCAGATCCAATGCAGGTAAAAAAAAAGCCTATACTAGCTAGGAAATGAAATAAAACACGTCTTTAAGACTGTGATGTAAAAAACAATGTGTCACCGAATGTGTCGCCAAAGGAACTGAACCATAATCTATTTCCAGCAAGCATAAGCAGACAATTTTAATGTTCTGTCTTCTCAAACACTTCTCCCTAGTTTTCGGTGTTTCAGATTTTGAGGCTTCATATGCAAGTTAAAGGATACAAAACTACTTTTGACGATTGTTTCCTCTGATTGTTCTATTCATATAGAAATGAATTCCTATCACGGAATCGAACCAAATACCAGCTTCTCGCGGAAGTGATGCATTGGTATTAACGAATTATATTCACAGTATATAGAAGTGTTGCATATTAAGAGTGATGCTGTCTGGTATTATTATAAAACCTAATAATCATGATAATAAATTTCTATTGTAGTTACCTTTGTGACCTCTCCAAAAATATCTTTTTAATGACTGTACCTTTTCTTTAAACCATTTTTGAGAAATTGTGAATCCTAAAGTAGTAAGGAATTATTTTAAGTATGTGAATTGTATATAAATCTTAAAGAATAAAAGCTGTGGTTATCTTTAGTTTAATCAGTAAACGAAAATTTCACTGATGAGGTTTATTCAAAGAAATTTTAATGTAACTCTATATCAGTACATTACCCTTTTAAATAAAAAGTTAAAAGAAATCGATTGAAATCGACATTGTTTCTACTGTAAACATGCTGTAATAGGGTATAGGGCACAATTGGTAATAATACAGTTGTACAATTTTCATCGTAAATTTCAAAAACATCTCGCTATTGAGTTGCGACATCGATATATTTTATTTGTCGGCAAATTCTTCATTGTGACCATAAAACTTCAGTCCAACTCTGTTTTTTTAAATGAGCACACTTTGTTTATTAATACATTATTAATAATAAATTGAAAAGGAGGATGTACTAAAAAGACAAAACTCCAACCAGAAAGAAAAATGTCCAATGCCACCATTTGGTTTTCAACAAATCGAAAAAATCCCCTAGACGGAGGATGGCTTCAGTTTTCCCCTAAACAATAATGTGTATACTACAAATGTAGTTCATCAAAGCAATGGACGTCACGCTTAACTCCGAAACATAAAAATGAAACACAGTTACAAAGAAACGCCGGAGGTCCCTGAGTTATGACACACACAAAAATGCAGCGGGGTTAAACAAGTAAGATCTCAACCATCCCTTATACCTCTCGTCAATGTAGGCTAAACAAACACACAGAAATACACACTGTAAAACTCAGTTGAAAATAAATCAATGTCCGATGTAAGAATATAAGTGATAGAAGAAACTAAGCAAATTACAATGATAAAACAAATATTATCAAAGGACTGCAAACACTGACATACCAGCTGCAGACGTCAAGTTAACACATATGAAAATCATTAAGTCTGCATTGTGTGAAGCTGCACGGACGTAACGTATCGCAATACGCTGTAATAGAGAATTAGCATTAATCAAGTATTTGCTGGCGTATCCGAATCGACGTATCGTATAACACATGTAGGAGGAAAGGGTAAATTAAGTCAAGTTGGTCCCGATGAAAATATTATATAATGCATTTTATTTTAATTGAGATCGGGGTAAAATCATTTTTGTAAGCAGATCTGTTCGATACGTATACGTCGATCCGTGCACATATCCTGATATGTGAATAATGCAAATGCTCTAATATAGAGTACTTTACTGCTACGAAATAGGACAGATGGAATAACATTTAATACGGTTAACATGGTTAAGGAGTAAACAAGAGACCAATAAAAAAAATCTAACACAGAATACATGCAGTGAGCAGGAAAAAAGTTGACAATAGTCACAAAATCATAAAAAACAACGGGGACAACTGAGCTCAATCATAAACTTTTTGGTAGTCGAATAAAGAAAAAAAATATAGTATACTCATACACGTTTATATTTTCATGTATATATTTATATATACATATACTTATGCATAATGTGTGTCTACATATATAAAACAAAGATGAGATAAGGATGAATGTTAGTCACTTTCCGTAGATTTCAAATAGGGAATACGGTTTTAAATTTTTGTCTTTTTTTTAAAATGTACCTACCTGTGTGGTTTTTCTCGTGGGACTTTTCATATCCCACCAATAAAACCGCTAAAGCAAATGCTCCTGCAACTAAACGAGAGAAAATCAGTAGCTGTTTGTGCGCAAAAACACTAAGTTACAAAGTTACATTTTTTTTTAAATAGGAAGGTTATAATAGAATGTTACGTTTGTTTATATGCTAACTACATTTAAATGGTGTTTCAATAGTGTGTCTTTGAAGTACTGTGCTTTTCAAGTGGATACGAGTATACTGATATTTTCAAATGTTATTTTGAATATTTCATTTTTTTTTCAATTCTATTTTGTTGATAGTATTTGTATTTACATTATTTAAAGAAACTATAATATGAACCAATTCCAGCCAATATTACATGTATAATGTTATTTTGATAACACTAATCGATCAAAATTCGGTATTAAAATATTTTGTTAATTTGATGAAAAAACGATGCCTGATTTTGATTGATATGTTATGATAAAAAAGGACCAAAAGGTGACTTAGAATATTTATTTGACAATGACTACAATAATACGTTCTAGAGCAAACTTACCAAATATACTTAAAATGCATAGAGCAAACAATATGAGAGGTGTGGCATTCCATCTAGGGTCTGAGTCTTTGAAAAAATGCAAAATATAGAATATAAACTATGATATAATAAAAATCCACTATATACATATATATGTAACAGATAACCAATAATTATCGTTTCCTTATAATGTGTATGGCACTTATACTTTTAATACAGTTCACTGAAAACTCACTTAACGAAAATGAAAAGAAAAGAAAATCCCGTTTAACATCGACGAGAACAGCACAACAAATATAAATTCAAACTAAAAAAACATAGTTTCATTCTTGTTAATCATGAATATTTAATAACATTCATTTTGTTGAGAATTTACAGATCGAGTATTAACTCCTAAACCATCCAAAAGTTAACAAATAAGTAGCTCTATACTTATAATAAAACAACCGATATATTGAATCTTATAATAATGGATATAAAAACGGTATCCTATAACGTATATTCCAATTATAGTAGTTGAAAGTAAAGGGGATACTACAATAGTTGTTCTCTATTTCAAACTGCAACCGTTCATTGATTATGGTTATTTTTATTTCAATAATTAGTAGTTCATATAACAATTACAACTGATAATCAATGCTGTTTGCAATTCTGGTATAATTAAAGTGATGCTTATTGTAGATCTAACATTTATTTTGCAGCATGACTCCTAGTGTTGGAAACGATATTATTTAATAGCTGTTTACATCTCTGAAATGAGTTATAAATCTTGTTGATAGTTTATTATGGATATTCTGTGTGAATAAATGGGATGTAACATCTAAATCCGAAGTTGAAAATATTCCAAACATTCTCATCACGTTTCTAAATAAAAGAAGAATTTACCGTGTTACTTACATTTATCTACTGGTTTTTCTTCATCTGCTTTTGGATACCTACCCAAACAAATTTCAACGTGTATTCATTCAATTATATGGTTCTTTTATCATCAACCAATGTACTTGACCAAATCATTTGTAACAACTGACAAGTACATTTCTATTTATGTATACTTTAACATAACCGACGGACTTAGACGAGTTGAACGCATTGATTACTTTAATTATTGCATATTTATTGATACATACATTTGACGTTCAATCGGCACCTATAAAAAGGGTTATTGATTGTATGTAAGGTGGTACCCAACACCTTCACTAAAATCAATTTGGATCGTTTAATTTTCATAAAAATTTGATAAAGTATTAACTTTGAACCTTTGACAAATATATAAAATTTTCAAAAAAATTGAACCAACCGTTTGATCAGAAAAAGTACACTGGTTATTTAGCAGTTTGACAAACATTGTTTGATCATTGAGAAGCTTAATATTCCATTAACAACACAATGTAATTAAAACGTTTAGCTGACTTTACAGAGTTATCTTCCTGTAGGTACCACCGTAAAAGAACAAGCTAAACTGATATTCATATTTCCAGGGAAAATCTTACCTTATTGTATCTTTGCATCTTAGTTTTTCATGGCTGCTGTCGTTTGAAATGCAGGTATAATCTAAAACAAAACAAAAACCATTAAATTTAAATTTACAAAACCTTGTCTGTTTATCTTGTAATGTTCCACTACAGTTTTAGGTGAGGGTGAAGTTTTGCCAAAGTTCAAACGTTCAAACCTGTTGCATATGTATGATCCAGTAAGGAACCTGTTATTCAGTGGTTGTCGTTTGTTTGAGTGGTTCATAAGTGTTTAAACAAAATGAGATTGCTGGTTTTCCTGTTTAAGTTGTTATGCCCAACCTACTGTAGTAAAGGGGTATTATATTTTCTGGTATGTGCGTCCGTCCGTCTGTTCGTACGTCCTTCCATTCGTCCGTCCGTTCGTCGTACCGTTTGTCCGTCAGTTCGTCCCACTTCAGGTTAAAGTTTTTGGGCTAGGTAGTTTTTGATGAAGTTGAAGTCCAATCAACTTTCAACTTAGTACACATGTTCCTTATGATATGATCTTTCTAATTATAATGCCAAATTAGAGCTTTGACCCCAATTTCATAGTCCACTGAGAATAGAAAAGGATAGTGCAAGTTTGAGGTTAATGTTTTTGGTCAAGGTAGTTTTTATTCCAATTTCATGGTCCACTAAACATAGAAAATGATAGTGCGAGTGTGGCATTCGTGTACTATGGACACATTCTTGTTTTACATTAGTAATGTTGAGCCTTTTATAGCTTGCAGTTTGGTGATAGCAACGGCTCTGTGTTGAAGGTCGTAATTTGACCTATAAATGTTAAATGTATGTACATTGTGACTGTTATGGAGAGTTGTCTCCTTGTCACTCATCTCCTATATTCTACATATGCTTATGCAAACACTTGTTCGGTCATTTAATCAAATCTCTAGAATTTGTTTTTTAAACAAAGCCAATTTTGTAGTCCATTGTGCTTGAAAAGTTCATAGCAATCACCAACCAATCAATAAAGTGTTCACATAGACAGGACTTATGTTGGATATCAAAAATAGATTTTAGAACAATATGAAAATAAGTAGTTATGTATCAAAGAATGCTTAAATATTCAGAACTGGATCTCCCAAAACATATTTTTTGTTTCAAGTATATCACCTTTTAAATGTAATAGTTATGTTCGTATATCAGCAAACACTTTGAAACTTTCAAGTCGTTGCATTTTGTTTAAATTCAAATTTAAAAAGTTGATATGGAATGTTCTACTTAAAATATTACATGTTAAATGTTATATAACTTGAAATATATCTAATCAAGATACCTGTTGACAGCGAGAAGTTTTCTGGGCATGCTTTGATGTAACAGGAACAGTCTTCTTCTGTTGGTATACAATAACACAAATGTCGAGGAGTTTTTACAAATGAATAGTTCCTCTTATAATCACACCGGCACGTTCTATCATACTTTCTCGAATCGTCCATATATACAATCTGCCCATTCTCACTGCAGATTGATTTAGCATATATACAATCACTCATGCTTTCGTTAGTTCGGAACTTAAATGGCTGGAAACGTTCCAGTGTACAATTAGCTCTGGTAAAGTCTCCGGCATAAATTCGTTTACATCCTGTAATACCACAAGTGGAAATAATCAAAGATTTACTTAACTTAAATTACTAAAACAACCGTTGTCAATTTGAACATGTTATACGAACAAGTTCTTACAAAATTCTTAATCCATCACAATGGAATAATTGTCAATTGACTAACTAAAATTTAAAACATGTACGGACTAAAATTACATGTATCCACGCCCCTTATTGAAAGTGACCCTCAGACGAACCTCGTCAAATGTTGCTTAAAGACATGTACATATCTTAATTTGCTTAGGTTTGTAAAGAGTTTAGTGTTGACGAACTACCTGATTGTTTCTTATTAACTGATAAGCAAATTACTATGCAAACTGTACATCTCTATACTTAAGCGGACGTGATTCAGAGGTCAACGCTTTTACATTATTGACTAAAATTGAGAATGGCAATGACAAAGAGACAACAAGCGATCAAGGAGAAAAATAAATAAATAATCGAAGGTCACCAATGGATCCTCAAGACAGCGTGAACATCCAGCACCTGCCGGCGGATTTCAGCTGTCTCTTAAAAAAATGTGTACTAGTTTAGTAAATGGAAGTCATACAAAACATATAAATGAACTATATTTAAAAATAATACAAGACAAACAAAGACCATAAGCTTTAGACTTTGGAAAGGCGCAAAGATACGCTGGGGGTAAAAAATGTTTTGTGTGATCTCAATCTTCCCCTATACCTCTAGCTAATATAGATAAGATAAACACACAGCAGTACCCATAGTCAAACTCTGTTAAAAAAAAGTCTAATTCCTATGTAAGAATAGGTAACAAAAAGTAAAATCACAAAAATACTGAACTCAGAGGAAAATTCAAAACGGAATTTATTCAAAAGGTAAATTCAAAAGCTCAAACACATCAAACGAATGTATAACACCAGTCATATTCCTGTCTTGGTACAGGCATTTTCTCATATGGAAATGGTTGATTAAACCTGTTTTTACTAAGATAAATGATAATGATACATAACTTAACAAAGGACTGCAAGCAGTTACTGACATGCCAGCTCCAGACCTCATTTAAAATGAGTGAAGGAGTATTTCTTTACCATATCAAACTTAAGCACAATCACTCCCGTTTGGGGATTGTTATCAGACCACCATAAAATATATAAGCAGAACATAACCCGTATCATGCCAACATTAAAGCACCTTACTGGTTTGGTAGTTACACATGCATTCTACAAATACAGACGTTGACACCAAACTATAAAGAAATGCATGTCATATGGTTTCATTTGTTTCTTGAAAACTGAATATTTATAAAAAAAGTCTTTCTATTATACCTTATTGAAAAAAATATTGAGACTTTAAGAAATAAAAACAAGATTATCATGTGGAGTTAACCGGTAATCACTAAGAGTAACGAGTTTTTACACAGATAGCCCAAAAGTTGGTAAACAATTGCTGTTGATAATGGACCATAAAAAATGACATTATCATACAGCTTTTTTGTGATGAGTTAAATTTAGTAATAGAAGAGACAACCAAAATAGTATCGGTCGTTTTGTTGATCTCAAAGTCGGGTGCAATAAAAAAAATAGTGTATAAAGGACTGAAATCTTAATAAAAAAAAAATAGTGCACTTACTTTTTCAGGAAAAACATGACAATTTGCAAGCTATCGAGAGCTTGCAATACAGGCATTTTTAAAACATTTAGATAGCAATCAATTGTTTGCCTCGCTTGTTTTCGACAATTGAACCGTTGAAATATTTTAAATATTATAGTTTTGAAACATTTCTTTTGATAGTTTGTGTGATTCAAACTTACTTGTTGACTTCATATATACATTAATGTTTTCCTTCGGTTGCATGTTATACGTGCTTCCTATCAAGAGACAAATAAGAAGTTCATATCAACATTGTATTGATTTTATTTTCGAAAATATGTATAAGCGGAATTCGATAAAGTCTTAAACACGTAGAACATTCATACTTCTCTTTTCCATTGATATTCGAAACACTATATATTATTGAGAAGTACCTGTTCTATCCCAGTCTGGTCCATTACATCCCTCGACATATATTCCGTCCACATTGTTAAACAAACAAAAGTATTTCAATGTGCTGTTACACTTTACTTCAGCCCGCATTTTCCAGTGAGCTTGCACAGGACATTTAAAGTTGAACGGTACAACAGTACATACAAAAATCTGAAAAAAATATGCAAATCTTTGGATGTGAAGCTAAGATGACTGCAAATGTGCTTTAATCTTGCATGTTATATGTTTGTAAATTTATTGTTAATGCTTCTGAATTGAACCTTTTTGCTATAACTTGGTTGTTTCTCTCTGATTTTCTCCTGCAGCTTTACTATTATTTTCCTAAAGTGTGATATAAACCGGTTGTTATACTTATTAAATCATACCTTAATGATAAATTTACAATTACAGATCTGTACTCTAACAAATCAACTGACTTCGATATACATGTGTAGCATTGATCAGGAATTGTGTCTTTTTGTTGGGCATTATTTGATTGTGTGTCATGAATGGATACTCCATATCCTATGTTTTATTACTATATCGAAAAGCTATATTCAAGTATAGTGCTTAGAAATAATAACAGATTTCTTACATAAAAAATGTAAAACGTAAACTTGTTAGCTAAAGCGAGATAAGGCAATGTCTGAATGTGTAAAATACATACAAGAATATGAGTGGAAAGTACAAAATGTATAATTAAATATATATCAATATTAGAAAATAAGTATTTCATTTACTTACTTGGAGTGTCGTGACGAAGATAACAACTGAAATGATGCCCTTCATTTCTGTACTTTATTCACCATTATTCATATAATCTGTTTAAAATTAATAATGTAACATTTAAAAAAGATAAACATTGTGTCATAGATCAAATTTATTCGTTCAGTGCATATTCACTTGTTTGTTTTCATATGTCTTTTGATTGAGTTAAGCTATTTCAATTAATATTTTACCGCGTTCTCTCATTGGGATTCATACCCCATCTTCTTATATCTTATGACAGCGTTTCTGCTGCCAAATATGACATAAAACTCTTCAGTTTGAAAAAAGTGTGGATAATGCAATTTCAGTGTATCCATACTGACTTAACGAACGTTAACAGTCGATCTAAAACCTAAATATAAATCACGAAATCCACCATAACAGTAAAACATAAAGATGAACTAACTTTGATACGTTAAACATTTTATACAACATTTGGGGTTGGAAAACATCAAGCTGATTTTTTTTTTAGTAAACTGTGTAAACAGGAGCTAGATGTGCATTTTTTTTCTTTCCATATTATGTATATAGCTGTACGTTATGCAATAATGATACCATTTAAGAAAGAAATTTCGTTTTAAATATTCGGTTTAGTATATTTTGCTTATATAAAATAGTTATATCTTATCGATGTATCTCTTTGCTTTGTAAATATTTACTGCGGCTCTCATTTATCTAGCCTGAGAAATGTATCATTTATTAATGAAATGCACATTAATACCCCGAGGGTTGAAGGTATATAAACAGTATCATACAAATATATACACTATGCAACAGTTATCATTTAATTTAGTTTAACTAGTTGGCTTATTATATCAAGAGTCCCCGATTCATATATAGACTAGTATGCAAAAGTCCTGTTTTTGGTCCCCCTATTTTTCATCTTCTAAATTTGGTTTTGGAAAGCTACTTATCACGTTAAAATATTCCCTTAGGTTCAAATTTGTATCGATAAACTTCAAAACTACTAGAAAATGGGTGAGGGGAGGGGGTAAAAGGGCATCAAAATGCCAAAAAGAATGAAATATTACGATTTTTGGCCATTGTTTCTTAAAATTTAATAGCGGGCGCCTATGTGACCCTGAGAAAATTATGCCGATTTAGACAGCAAAAACAGTTCTGATGACATTGGAATAAAAATATTCCTGGGTCACGTTGGCGCAGGGACTAAAAAACTAAAAATTCGTTGTACGGAACACCTGCAAAGGGAATAATAATTACAATTGAATAATAACAAAAGGTTTACCCCCCCCCCCCCCACCCACCCCCTCACCTCAACCAGTTGCTAGAACTAGTGGTTTGAAGTTCATCCGAACAAACTTCAAACCTCAGGGAATATTAAACATAATAAGTAGCTTTCCAAAACTGAATTTGAAAATGAGAAAATATAGAGGGGGGGGGGGGGGTATAGGCCATATCGTACCTTGTTCTTTGAAAAGAAACTCATAAACTCTAATGCTATATTTAGTGCCCCAACTAAACTAAACGAAAAACAAAGGGATCGACGACTGAAGTCGGAATTATTGATTAAATAATAATATACTGAGACATCCTTGACCTAGTAGATACATAACTGCCCTCAATAATTTACTCTACTGAAGTAATTATAAAGCTCACATAATATAGTAGTAGCTATATGGGCCATTTTGCCAATACTGACATTTCCTCAGCTTTTCATAAGTAGTAACTATGATATGTAATTGATCTGCTTGCAATTGGTTATTGTATTGGGAATACACTGTAATTGTTGTCTCCCTTTTAGATGTCTTAGTAATTGTTTTAGTTTTTCAGCGTACCAGTAGATAAAAACATCATTTATACACACACATTTATTTCACTACTCCTTTGACATCATGATTGAAAATTACAATTGTTTGTTTGTTCATTTATGTTTTTTGTTGTTGTGTCATTGCAAAACCGAAAGTAGTATGATGAACTGAATGAAAACAACAATTTACATGCAATGTAAGTTGATTGTTGAAAGCTACAATCTTTGATTGATTAAGGTATTTTTTTTTAATCGTTTATTTTCATTTTTATTTATTATTTTCTCCGGTACAATGACACACTTATTGTTGTGTTCCGATTATTGACCCCACAAAACTTCACCAAGGTCATGTCTTTAAAAATAGTGATTTAAATTTACTGTTAACAAACTCATTATGTTCGGAACGATATCTTCGAGTATGATTATACGATGTTTGATAAGAATGTTTATATGATTTAACTGTTTTAGTGTTAGATTGGACAAAAAAAATATATGTATGTATCTGTAAAGGTACAAACATATTAATAAATACTTACTTTAATTCCTTGTTTCGGATTAAGTATTATTTTCCACTTGCAGTTTTTCGTCGTATGTATAAATGTTTTCCTTTGTCATGTTTTAATGAAATCATTAAATTCATTTCTAAACTATTTCAGCTTGTTAGCCTTCTCACTTCTCAAACAATTAAATGTAGCCACCCGTGTCTGTATGAGTAATATAGTTAGTTAGTTTCGGATTTAATACTATATTTCCAGTTTCAGGTTTTCTCCTTCTATTTAAATGTTTTCCCTTTGAAGTACGTACGATGTCTACATTATTTCACTATGTTATCCTTCTCAAACAAATAAATGAAGCCACCCCGGGTGGAAAATTCTGAAGGTAAAACAACAGTAGGTTGATATCCAAGCTAAATATAGATTAATTTCATTCGGAATCAATAACGGTGTCATGGGTAATTTATTACATACAACATTTAATACCCCAAAATACAATGTATATAACTATTATTAAAATGTTTGAAAAGTTAAAAACGCATAATTTAATTGCGACACTTATGAAAACGTCTTTAAGAGAGATGCTTAAATTTCATAAATATTGTGTTTTGTTTACATGCTGATTCATTAATCTATAATACTAAAATTACGAGGTCCAATTTGTCAGCCGTCATCACGTAAAAACGACGAATTACAGAATTCAACTTTATATATAACTAATATAGTACAAAGGTGTAGATTAAAAATTACACCACTCCAGGCCCTTTTGTTTTCCACGTAATTAATATTGCCAATAATTAAGAAGTTCCGGTTCGAGTCCGCTACCGATACCAATAGTATATTCACCTGTTACCTATTACCTTATCTGTACGTTTCGCATCTGACAGGCGCACCACCAAACGGTTGTATTCAGGATTAATATGCTATATACACGGGTCATAACCACAGGGTTGACACTACTAAATTGTCAAATTGTTACCTATTGTAGTATTTTAATCAGTAAGACTTTCTAAGATAACAATACGAATACTAAAAATCTGGACTAAAAATAAGGCGTATAGGTACAGTTTTCAATTTGTTAGTGGGCATTACGTAAAACAGCGAAGCAAAGAACTCAACTTTATTTATAACTTATATAAGACAAATTAATGCTGTTGATTAAAAAATACTCCATTCCAGGACCTTTTGTTTTCCAAATAATTAATATTATTGTTTCAGTTCGACGGGTTCAAACAGAAAGACTTGAAAGCAGAGAAAAACTGTGTATCTTATAATCGGCATGACTTTATCAGATGACAATACTAATAATACTAAATTAAGGCTTGCGCATAGTTATATACTTTAATTCAGTCACGGACCCGTGATATCACGGGTGTGTTCTAGTATGATCTAATTTGTGTTCAGTTGAAAAGCAGTAAAAAAAATAACGAGGAGTAACATATATATGAATTTAGTTTAAACTCTAAAATGATGAAGTCTTATAGATACTGAAAAAAAATATTGTTTTAACGTTAAGCATACCAATATCACCCGTTCAAAAATAAACGCAATATAGATAGGCAAATAAATGCGTTTTTGTAACTAGGGATGCGTGTAAACAAGATAAGTCCAGAATAACGCAGTTGTAGATACTTGATAAAATGCATACTTCTAACTGCTAAATTTTAAGGAATTTAGTATATTTATCTCCTTGCAAAAACACGGGATATTATCATAATCAAGCTTTGAAGGTTTACCAAATGCGAATAAAGGAGATACAATAGCAGTTTTACAACATGTATTTGTATATAACAAAAAGAAATGATGAAAAAATAATTAACAAAGACTTTTACATTGTAAAATACTGTTTTGCATGATGATAGACACCAGCCTACACAATGTATAATATATATCGTGATCATAAAAGAATTGAATGAATAGAACACAGAGTATCAACATGTACTTCTTAAAGATCTACCATTAATATCAAGTTCTCCATATTATCCGTTAGGAGAGAGTAAAATAAAAAAAATACTGGACTTAGAGGAAAATCAACTCGGAAAGTCCATAATCACATGGCAAAATCAAATAACAAAACACATTCAAAACGAATGGACAGGAATTGTCATATTAGGAGATGACATAATCAACCACTGTCGCTGTTCTTCATACGGTGAAAAAATACAATGTTTTTCTTCCTTGTAATCCCGATCATCGAAATTACAAAAAGTAGAAAAAAAGTAAATATAAACACGTTACAAGAAAGGAACCTTACAAAAACGGTACTTCCAAAGTATAAAAGTTTGATAAATCAATTAACATAAAAAAAGTACTTAATATAATAATTTATATTATGTACAATATTAAGAAAAAAAAAATAGAAATATACTAATATACCACCGGCGTCTTTTATACAAGTAATGATATAGAAAAAGTAATGTACTGAAATTTTTTACAATTTCAAATTGCTATTACAATGTAATTTCATAAGTTTTATTATGTTAAGCTTAATATCAAGGAAACATATATGATAGCCGTTGAAACACAAACTGATTTTCATTTAATTATGCCCCATCACATCAAACTCGTTCTCACTGCAGTCCAAAATATTGAAAAAGACCGGTAAACTATGTGAAAATGAAATGAGCGTAGTTTGAACTGTTAATGGTTTGTTACGAACTGCATGTTCGAATTTGATCAGTAATGGTGTTCAAGAAAATTGAACCTGATCAAATAATTCAGGCTACTGCATTATACAGAGTGGCAACGTACTTAAAACTATGAAGACGCGATATGAATGGAATTGCTGTTCATGGGATGTGCGATGGGATGTGCTATGGTGTATTGTGTTCGGGTGACGATTGGATGTCGATTCAGAGGAAATGTGGGTATCTTCAGAATTCAAATTTGGTGACTATGTTGAATGCATCTATCCAATTCTAACGAGAGATAGAGGATACAACAGATACAGTAAAATCTTGACTTGAAAATTGACAATGTGGGTCAGTTGAAAACAAAACTTTACGACAAAAGAGATGATTTCAGCTTCTTAATTGTGAACTTTTCATTTCTATGTAACAGCGCCTGCACACGGAGTATATATTTCCAAATTGATCAATATTCGCGTGCTTGTATTTCCTATCATAATTTCCTTGCTCAAGGGTTGCTGCTCACATAGAAGCTATTAAACCAAGATTTCTAAAAGGGAGGATGAAATCATCTCCATCGTAAATTTTACGGACGCCATCACGAGTTGGTTGACCGTAACGGTTATGGAATAACAGTTTCACAGATGATAACGGATATGTTCCTCATGTCGTTACTCTTACCTACTTCCTTTTTACAAATGTGACCTACCGAATAAGACTATTGACCGGGTTTGTAATAAGATGAGCAACACGGGTGCCATATGTGGAGCAGGATCTGCTCAACCTTCCGGAGCACCTGAAATCACCCCTAGTTTTTTGGTGGGGTTTGTGTTGCTTAGTCTTTAATTTTCTATGTTGTGTCTTGTGTACTGTTGTTTGTTTTTTTTTCATTTTTTGTCGTTTTCTTTGTTAGCCTTGGCGTTTTCAGTTTATATTCGATCTATGAGTTTGACTGTCCCTTTGGTATCTTTCAGTGTTGATGATCATAGTACCAGTGTGTATAGAATTGAAATAAGATATATATCATATTTACATATGTATGTGTATTCTGTTGTTCAGCTTATAGAATTGAAGAAAAATATCACCATAACATTATATGTACCAAACGAACTAATGGACAATCATAAAGCATATAAACACAAGGTAATGAATAGCATGAATAACCAAATAAAAACATACATAAACAACTGCAACAATGACGAGATGGGTTTCTTTGCCCGCGTCAGGTCAAACGGGATAACAATTACGTTCTGAACGCACTAGGGATGAGACTGGGACCTTGCCTGAACAAGTTAAAATGACTGTGAACGAGCGGATCGAGTTAGAAACTAGGTAAAACTGATTTCAACGTAAAAGGAACGAAAAGGAACAAGTAACAAATCAGTTCAAACGAACTACAGACGGAGTTGGACTGTTTAGAAACTGTGTCCCATGATCATGATGTGAACGGTACATGTTAACCGATCGGGATATAAACGGAGTGACGGGATAAATCGAAATATATCGATAAATGTTTGTAAAGCTAACTTTAGACACCGTCTTCCAAAGGCTAGACGTTCTAGCAAGAATGCAACTCATGTTGCTGTTTTTAAAAACATGCTTACAAAATATATCGAT
This sequence comes from Mytilus galloprovincialis, assembly GCA_037788925.1. Lineage (NCBI taxonomy): Eukaryota > Metazoa > Mollusca > Bivalvia > Mytilida > Mytilidae > Mytilus > Mytilus galloprovincialis. Next base: position 22,145,290 of record CM075338.1, on the reverse strand, counting down.
TTCTGATTTCATCTAAAAAGAAAATTTAATAGTCAAGTCTGTAATTGTCTCTTGAGTTTACATTTGAATCGTCTTTTCCCGAAATTATTGTCATTTTGTACCCGTTTTATAACATTCAATTTTTTAACAACTTCGATTCCCATCGTCTTATACTTGATAAACAATGCTGAAAAACTGCACGTTCAACGCTGATTTAAAATGTTTATTGTATAAGGCCGACGTAAAGCATTGTCTTCTAAGTTTGTGATTCTGAAGTATATTCTCAGTATTACTAAGTGAACCTATTTTGAAACCAGGCGAACTACTGTCGATTCGGTTGTGTACTGTTGTTAATGAAACACACTCTCTAATATTCAGTGTGATCTTCTGGTATAGTTCTAGACCCAAAGCTGAGTCTTGAGCACATATGCATACAAAAGACGTAATTGACGTACCAAATCACGGGACATTAGTATAATCAAGCTTTGAAGGCCTAACAAAGGTGAATGAAGGAAAAAAAGTAGTTTTATTTTTAATATGCATATTTCTATAATCATGGTAATGATGGGTTTAAATAACTGATACGGCAGCAAATTATAATAAGTATTATGACCATATCAATGATAATTTATGTCAACACAGAACTGCTGACTACTGGGCTGGTGATTCCCTCGGAGAATACAAACTCCACCAGCGGCGGCATCGACTAGGTGGTTGTAAATAAACTCATCATAGCGCTAGACGCGCTTTTCGTCTACAAAAGACTTATCAAAGACGATCGAATCATGAAAATATTAAAAAGGCCAAATAAAGTACGAAGTTGAAAAGCACTGTGTACCAAAAGTTCCTTAAAGTATTTTCAAATTCTGCTACGGTAATCTATTTCTGGGAAAGAAAAGACTTAAGTTAATATTTCAAAAATTCAACGTATTGTAAAAAGCTAATTTCTAATTACGACCATATCAACAAATGACAATTCATATCAACACAGAAGTGTTGATTACTGAGCAGAGGCTGGTGATACACTCGGCGAATACAAACTCCACTAGTAGTGACATCGACAGTAAATGATTTTATTAACGTTCCTTCAGAATCAAATGATTATTTCTTATAAACATGCTTACAAAATATATCACTTTCAGATTTAGTTTTAAATACATTATAATAGTCCCGCCCATAATGTTCATTCGAGATTACATTTGTATTGTCTTTTCCTGAACGAAGCCATTGTATACCATTCACATTTTCGCACGACTTCGATTCCCGCACTTTAATACTAGATACGCAACGCTGAGGAACTGCATATTCAACACTTATTGAAGAATTCTCGTATTCATAAGGCCGACGTAAACCGATTTCCTCTAGGTCCATGGGATCACGAAGTATACTATCATTTGTACAAAATATGCCAGATTTGTTTTCGACCATACTTCTGTCTGTTCTGCTGTGTACTGTTGCTAATGTAAGATATTCTCTAATATTCGGTGGTGACGTTTTAATCACAGACTGATATGGATTTAAATAATCTTGTTTTGTTTCGGGGCGATCCTCACCGGAAGATGAGGTACTTTCTCTTTTATTCAAAGAATTACAAATTACTTTGTTTACAAGCATTTTTATCTGATCAGTTGACAGTGACTCGAAAATGTTTTCATGGTTTTCTACAGTTTTGCCGTCACCACTACCGGTGCTGTTTGATCCGCTTATAACATCGAGGTAATCAGGTGACATTTGATGTTCCTGTAAATGTTGGTCTGCTGAAGGGTCTGCGTCATCGATGATGTCATACAAACGTTCCTCCATTTCGATAGTATGACTGTTTGGAGTTGGCGAAGGATTTTGTGGTTGTGTGATTGTTGCTTTCTTCTTTTTGTGTACTGTTTTATATTTGTAGAATATAAAGCATAAGCATATCCCAAAAATCAGTACTAAGACTGACAATGTAAGATACACAATAATTTCTCTTGACAACAGTCCTGGAAAAAATAATGTTTAAAACGGTCAAAATATTTAGTTTACTATTGTTCGCAAAACAAATCTATACTTTATAAATAATGCTGCTAAAGAAAGAATATTTCCCTCAAAATAAATCTGTTCTTAGACACGTAAAAATACACTGTTTCTGAAGCTAGATATCAAACCAGGTTAAATCCACCATGTTTTACATGAAAAAATGCTGAACCAAATCAGGAATATGACAACAGTTTTCTATTCGTTTGATGTGTTTGAGCTTTAGATTTTGCCATTTGATAAGGGACTTTCCGATTTGAACTATTCTTTTAGTTCGGTATGTTTGTTATCATACTTTTTTCCTTAAAATTCTGTAAAAACACTTTTTCAATAAAAAAAATATTGCGCAAATGATATTTAAAATTAAACTTCAAAGCAACAACACCTTGCCCGAACACTTGTTAATTGCTAGAAAACATAATAATTTGAAAAGATTGTTGCTAGTTTTCACCAGATTCATAAATAAACCTGTTTTTCCTTTTCCATTTTTCTGCTCTTCAACTTATTTTTCGGAACCTATAGTTATTGATTTAAAGCTTAATTGGTGTTGTCCTTTAAATGACTTTAAAATTTGCCAATGGAGACAAAACAAATGGGCAAACATTAAGCAATTTCATCAATATATACTACACATAATTTTTTTTTATAACGATAAAATCTACACTCGTTTTCGTGTATGCGTTGCATACATACCTTGCACAATATTTCCCGTGGTTTCTCCGTCTGTACTTGCATCGATGACCTGAGGTAAAGTCGTTTTATCTGAAAGAAAGACATTTTTCTTTTCAAGATTAATAACTTCTGTTGCATAACATTGTATTCATTTATTATATTTATTAATATGAAACTTTAGGAAGTAGGTCCGTTTTTAAAACCAGGTTGTGAGGACCAAAGCAACTGTTGAAACAGGACTTTTAAAATATATACCTTTTCTATATTTTACTCAATACAGTGGTTTGGTTCACTGCACCCAATTTTCCCTTTTAAATCTGCCTCTGATTTTTTATGTAAGATATTCAATTTCTAAAATATCTGCAGCGAGCAACAATTTGAGTCTTTAAAGAAACTAAATTATGTCGAGCGGTTGAGATCAGCACAGCTATACCATATATTTCGAACCAAATTTAGATAAAATCAAAAAAATGTCTGTTGTTGGTTCAGTGTTCCTTTTTTTCGTAAATGGGTAATATCAGAATTCTAAACGTTAATAAAACAGATACAGATTAAGATACCGCCTCTCCCAACTTTAATTTTACAATCTTTTTGTCGGATATAGACATTCCAACGTGACAGATTGAAAATTGATCGGTTAGATAGAACAAAACGCACGGATGAGGATGACAAAATAACTATGAAAGCACCGTACCTGAAATGATTACTTTCGTCTGAGAAAAACTGTCATGCTCAGAATGTGTTGGTGTTCTTTGGTTCCATTGGTAAGTTCTGTCGTCTATTAAATTACAAAAAACAGGCCATTAAAATTACAAATTATCTAACGTATATTGTGGTTAGTAGCAAACATTTTCATTGATATGTTTTACTTCGACAAATTAAAAACATGATACGTCTATAATAAATGTATCAAAACTCAGTTAAGTGTTATATGCAATGTGATTTTCTGTGAGACCTATTTGATAAGAATGCATATTCAAAGGAATTAATATAATAGTTTTAGCATATAAATATATTTATACGAATTCGATGCATCTTTTTGCAGTTTTTTAAAATGCGTATAAAAGTGTTTATCGAACTTACATTTTCCGGACTCCTTACAATGCATTTACAATCAAATAAAGTTACAAGAAAAGAGGCATCAGTGGCGACTCGAGAACTGTTTATAAAAGGGGGCGCTGACTGATCTAAAAGCGGGCACTCTAGTCTTGCTACAGTGATTTCCTATTTAATCAACCACATTTTTCCCATGAAAAGGTGGGGGGCATGCACCAAAGCCGCCTATTTAAAATTGAGAATGGAAATGGAGCATGTGCCAAAGAGACAACAACCCGACCATAGAAAAAAAACAACAGCAGAAGGTCACCAACAGGTCTTCAATGTAGCAAAAAATTCCCGCACCCGGAGTCGTCCTTCAGCTGGCCCCTAAACAAATATATACTCGTTCAGTGATAATGAATTTAGTTCATAATAGATAATAAATAGACTGATCAATATTTAAAGTTAACAACGCCTTTTTGTACGTTATTACATATGCTACTTACCAGACGTTGTACGCACTGATGTACCAGATGTTATTGGAATTTCAACACATCCTTTAACGTGGTTACAACTGAAATTAAATTTTACTTAAATGAAATGACCATTTGATATAATCTTCATATCGCACTCAAAGGAACATGGTTTTTACAGGAATTTTTGCGTGTTATAACTGTAGTACAAGTGTAAGAACGGAGAAAAAGAGAGAGAGAATTATTATACTATATGAGTGTAGTTTATACTAAGTGTATTCAGGTAGTTTGTAAATAAAAACAATACAATTACCCTTAGAAAATCCTTTTACGGTTAAGATTGTGATTCCTTTTTTATGAAATTTAGTAAAAATAATAAATCGTGGAAGAAAGTTCATATGCATATGTCTGTGTTTTGCTAAGGTCGAAACATGTGGTTTTACGACGTATTTTAACATGCCTTGAACTGCTAAGTTTTAATAGTTATCAAAGGTACCAGGATTATAATTAAGTACGCCAGACGGGAGTTTCGCCTACATTAGTCTCATCAGTGACGCTCTGATCAAAATAGTTATAAAGCCAAAAAAGTACAAAATTGAAAAGCATAAAAAAAAAATGTCTGCTCTATGGTCGGGTTGTTGTCGCTTTGACACATTCCCCATTTCCTTTCTCAATTTTATTAATCTAATACGTAGGATGTTTATAATTCCACAAATCGATTCTTCATCCGTAGTTACACAATATTGTGAAAGGATATTTACTTGTAATGTAAATAGTATAGATGACAAGCAACCTAAAGAGGATTTTAGGATTAAAGATTCTATAAAGTTGTGCCAAATACGGCCAAGGTAATCTATGCGCATGGGATAAGAAAATCCTTAGCTTTTTGAAAAATTCAACGTTTTGTAAACAGGAAATTTATTGAAATGACCACACTATTGATATTCATGTCAACACCGAAGTGTTGAATTCTGGGCTGGTGATACCCTCGGGGACGAAACGTCCACCAGCAATGGCATCGACCCAGTGGTGTAAATAATTATCAAAGGTACCAGCTTTATAATTTAGTACGCCATAGTTATTTTATATTCTATTTTGATTATGATATATACAGTTTTCTTCATTTAGAAAAATAATCACAATAAAGATATCTTTACTTTCAACGTAAAACGATCTCGGGAGTTTTAATAGGTAACATGTTTCAGTAACTGAAATCGATTTTCAAACCTCTCAAAGATCCATTTGGTGTTTTTTAATACTTTGGAATTTTACTGCAATCAAACAGATTAAAATTGAAACGTTTTGTCAAGGATTTGTTAGTTGTGACGAAGAGAATAATTTGCTATACTGTCTGAAAATATTGAAACTATTTTGAGAAAATTACGCAAACTATAAATCATTTCCCATGTTCCGAAGACGAATTGCTGTAAAAACATGGTACCTTGTTTACATTTCAAAAATATACTGGTTTGGGAACTCCCCAAATGCAACTCACGCATTCTGTGAATAATAAAACAATGAACATTCATTGTTAAAAATATTTGGCATATTCTTCTTATATGAAAACTAATAAAAAAATGTATTTATTTCAATTACCTCAAATCATTAATTTACATATACCGCAGAAAATAATAATGTAGATCCCCAGAAACTCATGTAACAATCTCAAACCCATATCATATAATGGACCGGCTTAGTGCTGGCCCATGATAAATGATTCTAAACATGTATAATACATACATTTGAAACACTGTGCATGAACAGTCAGTTCCACATCGTTCGCCATATGTGTTGTTTGGACATGGTCTGCAGGGTTTTCCTATCGATGATGTGTATCCTTTAGAACAGGCTGTAAAAATAAATAAATATAAGAAGATGTATTATGACTGCCAATGAGACAACTCTCCATCCGAGTCACAATGTATGAAAAGTGAACAAATTACTTAAAGGTAGTAGAACAGCCCTCACAACAGATCCTTGACCCACAACGAACAGCAAGCTTTAAAATACCTCAAAATGACTAGCGCAAAACAATTACACAGTCAGGAAAACCAATGATCTTATTTTCTCTAAGTTCAGTATGTTTGTGATTTTATTTTTTTACATCACTTATTGACTACACCAACAGACGATAATCACTAACATGTCCTCATTCATATAAATATTCATATATATTTTTCTACATTTGAAAATGCCTGTACCAAGTCAGGAATATGACAGTTGTTGTACATTCGTTTTTGATGCGTTTTGTTATTTGATTTTGCCATGTGGTTATGGACTTTCCGAATTGATTTTCCTCTGAGTTCAGTATTTTTGTGATTTTACTTTTTTCATATAAGGCATCCCTTTACTGAGACATACAGCTACTAAAAGTCACGCATTTAATTATAAAAGATACAGAAAGTTAAAAACAAATAAGGTTATAAAAATAAATATAGTAATGACTTACGAATGCAACCTTTAGCATTTGCTTCATGATCGGCACAGCATACATCACTTACACCACTGGAAGATTGTGATAAACGTTCTTGAAAATTAAAGGTCGACAAAGTACCAAGATACAAAATAATAACCATAAATCGATCGACAAAGTGATAGGGGAAAAAAATATATATGGTGCATAATAATTTTCGACATAAACATTGTATAACGATCGAATCAAATCATAATGACGTTTCTGAAATGTTCAAGATAATACATGTAACTTCAATTTTACTACTTGGAACTCGTAATAACACAATAGTGCATGTTGAAAGTGGTGTTAAATTCTTATCAATAAATTAATCAATAAATGTAAAAAATCAACTGAACAAAACTTGTTGCAAATATTTTTAGTGTCAATGCAGTTAAACAATTTAACAATTAAGTTTTCCTGTTATAATAACATTTGATTAATATATGAAATTAAACCCCTCCCTTCCCCCCTCCTAAAAAAATCACATCTTTTATATATACACATACCTATTAGTTCTCAGCTTGCATGTCTGACTCCCAGAGACTGGAATTAAAGTAAGTAATAAATATAAACACATTAATGTTCTCATCTTTATGATACATGTAATATCATTGTAACAAATGAAAAAAAAAAAAAAAAATGCGGAAATAATTATAAATTTTTATCACATATTTTACCGGAAATCATGTATATTAAATTGTTTCAAACATAACCCAGGAAATAGATCAGAATGGAATTTTACAATTTCATTTTGTTCGTATAATATCTCCAAATAAAAAAAGTCAGATTCTGTGAAATGATGCGTCACATGTTTAGACGTTCTTCTTTTGTAAGAAAATTACTGTATGATATTCTATAAACTTTCCTTTGACTGATTTAATATTTATCATTTCGGGGCTTTTATAGCTCAATATGCGGTATAGGCTTTGCTCTTTGTAGGAGTCCGTACTTTGACCTATAGTTGTTCATAACTGTGTCATTAAGTTTCATTAGCAAGCATACCACATCTCATATTTATATGACATTTGAACTTTTGTCATTTCGGGGTCTTTTATAGCTTTCTTTGCGGTATAGGATTTGCTCATTGTTGAAGGGTGTACGGTGGTCTATAAATGTATCTGTTTATCCTCTACATCATTTGGACTCTCTTGAGGAGTTGTTTCATTGGCAACCATTTCACATTTTTTTATCTTTATATTATATAGGGACATTCCTGGGAATTTCAATTATTGAATAGAAAAATGCAGCAAAAATACCGGACTCCATGGTAAGTTTGAAAAAGTAATTCAAAAACGTTGACAATAAGAAAAGCCCGACTATATCAACCAAAGATATTAAGACTAAAACAACTATACTTGTATGTTTGAAACCCGAAAATGGTGGGATAAACAAGTTTTCTCTAATTCGTCGTCAATTTTTCACTCTCTGCACCAATTGTGTAAACAAATTTAATCAACGTGTTGCTCGTTTCATCTCAGTTCTTCATTGGTTAAAATACGATTATGACGTTGAAAGTTCTTGCTTTGCTCTATATTGCCTATTGTGAGAGCATGAAAAAAGGCGACCATGTCTGATGACGTTACAGAAAGAACACATCTTTTTGAATATGATTCGAAAAGAATGAATAACTTTGCCTGCATATTGTTAGAAAACCATTAGAGAAACAGATTCAACCACCAAATCTCGTGTCAAACGATATTTATCCACTCGCGACAGTTCAATTTTAGATATTTAAAACGCTCGGCGAGCATCCTTTCTTAAATTTGAAAATTTAACTGTCGAGAGTGAATAGCTATCGTATAACACTCGATGCAGTGGTAGAATCTATATCCACACACTTCTTTTTTCTTAATACAAATATTCTTCTCATAATCGTACGATTTCAAAAGCAACCAGTAAAAATATTATATATATTTTTTGAACTTCGAGGTTCAACTTAAACTCTCTTTCAAGTCTGTAGGTAGTTTGTTGCCGGACTAAGTTTCTGTCCCTATCCAATACCCGTCATTTCTTCAGTGTTTGTTTTAGCACAGGTAAAAGCAATCACGTATGAATTGATTGAAAAAAAAACACAGTTGTGCATACATTTTGACCGCTTTATACAAAAATACGTAGCTTCTAAAAAGCTTGTCTAACTTTATTATTTATAAATTATTTATAATGAGACGTTTTAGTACTATAAGGTCGTCTAAGTTCTGATATATTCGCAAAACGTCAGCTTAAGATGGACGTACATTGTACTTTAACTAGGGTTGTCTAATGCTACGAAAACCATAATATGGGCTCATGGTAGATATAATTTGTACAGGTTTTTCGGTTTTATTTTATTTATTTGGACTTCAGTAGGCTTACAGTTTTGCATATATCAATGCATTCTTAAATGAAAACACTCCAATTCTTTTCAACAAGGTTCAATTATTGACTACATGAATGCAAAATACATAAACTGATCCCAATAGACATATTTCCAACTTTTGACTCCGGATTTTATAATTTTACGACACGTTACCTTTACTGTGGTAATACATCCTGTTACTCAGTCAATTAGAGTAACCAAAATAAGTAAAATCAAACATATAAACGATTGATCGGAGGGGAAAGTCTAATGTTTTTCAATGATTTTATGGTGTACAGAAAATATTAAATGCCAGTTAATTTTTCCCCAAAAATTGTACTTATTGAAAGCTTGATTTTACTCTTTTACGTTGCTCGTACTTGACTTGGATGTCGAACCACAGTGTAGATAACCAGTCGAAAACATATAAAATTCGGACTCGGTAAGATAAAAATAGTCTACTAGTATTGCATTTCATTGCGAATATATCAGTTGCAGAGTGAATATGTTGAATTTTTACATTTTAATAAATCTTTTGCGTTTTTCTGCACAATCAATTAGCATGTGGAAAGTAACCTCTTTGACTTAAAGTTTGGCAATCGTCAGTGACCGATGTTCAAATTTATTAGCAATGATTTTTTTGGGGCCCTTTATAGCTTGCTGTTTTGTGTGAGGCAAAGCTCCGTGTTAAAGGCATTACACTGACAATGGTTTACTTTTATGAATTGTTACTTGGATGGAGAGTTGTCTCAGTGGCACTCATACCACATCTTCCTACATCTGTTTAGATGTATGTCAAAAATAAACCGGGTAGCGTTTTAATACATTCATATAAATAAGAAGATTAGATATGATCGTCAATGAGACAACTCTCTAGCAGAAGCCAAATGACATGGAAATAAGGAATTTTAGGACACAGCACGGGCTTAAATAATGATCAAAATTTAAACCACAAGGTCAGTTATAAATACCCCTAAACGACAAAATTAATTAAAACAATTCAACAAGAAAACTAAAGGACGTCGGAGGTATGTTCAAAACAATGAACGAAAAACGAATATGATATAAAGCAACAAACAACTGCTATTTTCCAAAAATATATAGCACTCATGTATACACGAGCTCAATTAGTATCGGTGTAATCTAAATAATTCCTTTCTTAAAGTTACATAAGCTAGAAATAAAACTTGAAACAGTTCCAGTAATTAGACACTATTGGTTAGCTCTATCAATTTTAATTTTAAGAATACAATATGATTTGATTGACACAGAAAATAAAAATTATTTGTTTACAAAACTTTTGAATTTACGAAATACTAGGGCTTTTCTACCTCATGAATAGATTACTTTAGCTGTCATTGGCAAATCTTTTAGGAATTTTGGTCCTCAATGCTCTTCAACTTCGAACTTTTTGGCCTTTTTTACTTTTTGGGATTCGAGGTCACTGATGAGTCTTTTGTAGACGAAACGCGCTTCTGGCGTAAATACAAAATTAATCCTGGTATCTATGATAAGTTAATTTGTATAAGTTTGCATGACTCAGTTTTGACTATAATTATTGTTAATTTCTTTGCGTCAAATAAGGCTACACGTACTTTAATGTTTTATTGTTTTTAAGCTTAATATCATAATAAAATTAATATCAAGATAATTTGACTGTGTACGAAAGTTATTATTCCGAACATTGCAGGTGTGTTCTGACTATAATTGTCAGTTTCATACCCAATTTCGGCTTCCTGAAATAACGAAAACTGCATGACCGTCATGAAATACAGCAATAGTGCTGACTGAGACAATTAACAAGAACTCATCAATCAATCATTTAAAAGAAAGACAAGAGTTCAATTAATTTTCATATATTGAATTTACAATCATTATATTTTACATTATTGTTTATAGAATATGATAGCAATAAATATATCACATGCATGAATTATTTTTGTATGGTATCAGCGTTTTAGGATTTTTAGAATATATAGCACCCGTTCAAACCTGAAGGTTTTTATTTCACAATACACGTCAGTTTACTTTTTGTACTTATGGGGGTACCCAACATTTTGCCTAAATAATCATTTGACCCGTTAGATTTTCATAAAATGATGAAAAAATATTAATAGTTATCAAAGGTAACAGGCTTATAATGTGATACGACAGACGCGCTTTTCATCTATAGTCAAAGTCGAACGATCTTGTAGCGTATACAACGTGCCCTAAACGTGTCTCAAACTTATCTGTAGCGTTTTCAACGCGCTTGTAGCGTATGTATTACGTGCGTGTAGCGTACAGGTATACGCTAGACACACGCTTGAGCTGGATGAAGATTTGTAAGCTGCATAAAAAGTTCCTCGAGCTGTAGCGTTCATCAAACGTATACCTTTGTATTTTGACGTACTGCAAACTTATGTAACTCGCGTTTAACGATTGTTTAGCATTCCTCTGGAGTTTAACTGATGTATACCGCTTTGTCTGTACATTTTCTCTGTACATTTGGTGCACGCCGGTCTATACGCCCATGTGTGACGCCGGCATAATTATAGAATAACTAATCGAGGAATTCAAATAGAGAAAAATATTCAACGAGTGCCCGAACAACACATTAATTCACGAATGTGCGTAGCGCATGAGTTAATTATCAGTGTTGTTCGGTCACGAGTTGAATATTTTTCGATATTTGAATTTTTTAATTAGTTATTCTTTTTATTACATTGGCAAATGGCCTTCTTTAAAGAAATTAATGTGAAACATGTAAGGAACTATATCTTTTTTCTACGCATTCACAATTTGTTTTTGATCCATCGTTATCGACGTCTAGATAACGCCTATTGTTGTATGACGTCAAAGAGTGAAATAACCACGTTTATTTCAAATGTGAAATTATCAGTTTTTATTTAACTGGGAAATCAATATAATTCATTGCAACCAATGTAATAAGACTCATTATCTACCTTGACGTGTTGACAAAAGTATAAAATTTTACAGAATTGAACAAAACAATTTACAGGAAAACTAAAGTGACATTGACTCATTATTATTGTTTTCATTTTTTTTTCTAATCGATTGTATATGTTCGTTTTCATCCTTTGAGTACATATTTGTTTAGTTTTTTCCAGAAAGTTTGCTACTAGTATTCAACTTTTCCACTGTCTTCGATTCTCGTCCTCTTATATTGGACGGACACTAGGGTAAGCTACATCCAGCACATTTTCGTATGTCTTGGTCATAGCCTTTTTCTCTACATTTCTAATATGCTGCAGACTATTTTTCTGATGACTTTTTTGGTTAGGCATTTCACTGTCTATACTTCTGTTATCTGGTGCTAATGTAAGATACTCCGTTACTTCCGGTGGTGACATTTCAGATTGGATCATAGATTGATACGGATTTAAGTAATCTTGTGTTGAATCCTGTTGATATTCTTCGCAAGAGGAAGTACTATCACCACTCATTTTGGAACGACAATCTTCTTTCATATTGTTTTCTTGTCTGTGCATCTCTGCAGTCGACATCAACTGACAAGGGTTCTCATTGTTTTTACAACTTTTCATTTCACTGCTTTCCCCTTTACTTGAATCGTCAATTACATCAAGATACGCTGATGACATTTCCATTTGCTGTACTTGTTGATCATCTAGCATGTCTGTCTCATTTATGATGTCATATAAACGGTTCTCCATTTCAATGTTTTGGCTATTTTGAGGTATTTCGGAAGTTTGTGATTGAATGATACTAGAAGTTGCTTTTCTCTGTTTTGTTAATGCAATATATTTGAATGAAACAAAGCAAAACCCTATACCGAAAACCATTACAAAAACTGATAATATAAAACAAAAAATGAGTTCTTTTGACAACTGCCCTGCAATGAAAAAAATGATAATACAGTAATCGACATACATTCTTTCAAAAGGTATAATTATCAAATTGATCAAATTAAAAAGAAACAAAATGCCGAATTGAAGATTCGTGTATTAATAACGACAACTGTTTAATCTCACCAACAAATCAAAAATAACACAATCTTGGTATTAAATTACACAATACATTGAACCAAATCAAAATGATATACAAATCCTCTTTTTCCAATGATTTACAACTAATTGCATTTGGACAATATATTTTGCTGAAACTACATAAATCATTGATGGGTAAAACCTATTGTGTTCAGTACGCATAAAACGATCAGTTATTCAATGTTCATAAACAAGTATAAAAAGTATCAATGGCGGCAACAAGTCCCTTCCTTATATTGTTGTAACAAGTAAAATAACGAAAATACCGAGGACAATTCAAAACGGAAAGTCTTTAATCAAATGAAAAATTACAACCCCAAACACATCAAACGAATATATTACAACTATCATATTCCTGAAATGAAACAAGCATTTCCTTATGTAGAAAATATTGGATCAAAACTGGTTGCATAGCTAACTAAACCTCTAACTTGTTTTACATTGCTTAAAATTGCATGATGACCACCAAACTAATAACATATACCTTGTACACTAGTACCGATGTTTTCTCCGTTTGAAGTTGCTTCAAGGTTGAGAGTGGACATCGTTTTATCTGAAAAATAACAATTAGATTTTAAATAGCTGTTTTATACCATGAACTTTTAGTATAAACTTAATGCAATAAGTTGGGTTTGTGAGTGTGTATGTTGGTATATACTCAGCATAAATTATTTAGATGTATTTTTTAGGAATGTAAAAAATATTAGGTTCCAGCTAGGAATACAATAGGAAACAAGACTTTCATATATGTTATGATGGTATGATACTAAACCCCTAACGGGAAGGATTGTGCCTGACATTCATATGATGAAATCATAATCTTTCAATCAGTTTAATTGAAGTCTGGAGCTGGCATGTCAGTTAACTGCTAGTAGTCTGTTGTTATTTATGTATTATTGTCATTTTGTTTATTTTCTTTAGTTACATCTTCTGACATCAGACTCGGACTTCTCTTGAATTGAATTTTAAATGTGCGTATTATTATGCATTTACTTTTCTACATTGGCTAGAGGTATAGGGGGAGGGTTGAGATCTCATGTACATGTTTAACCCCGCCGCATTTTTGCGCCTGTTGCAAGTCAGGAGCTTCTGGCCTTTGTTAGTCTTGTATTTTTTTAATTTTAGTTTCTTGTGTACAATTCGGAAATTAGTATGGCGTTCATTATCACTGAGCTAGTATATATTTGTTTAGGGGCCAGCTGAAGGACGCCTCCAGGTGCGGGAATGTCTCGCTACATTGACCTGTTGTTGACCTTCTGCTGTTGTATTTTCTATGGTCGGGTTGTTGTCTCTTTGACACATTCCCCATTTCCATTCTCAATTTTATTTCAACTTTGTTTAAACGAATACACACAAGTATATAAATTAACGATATAATATGATTGCCGATAAACAAACTATTTACCAGAGACGAAATGCAGTTGTTAATTAATAAAGGTCATTGTATGGTCGTCAACAATGTGAAAAAAACACATACCGAATAGTAATCATTATTCAATATTTAAGCTGTTTATTCAATATTTTTATCTCGTTTGTTAACAAACACTATAATATTTTTTAAATATCTGTAAACAGCAAAACTAACCAGCAAAAACAGATTTTAAAATAAGTCAACATGACCGAATTCATCGATCAACGTATTGACTAACATAGAAGTGAATAGAGAACTACGAACAAAAGAATTTATTGTCATTACTTGTCGACCAATCGTCTGTATATCTATAGACACATTTTTGACTATGGAAATGTTGATAGTCATGATGTCTATTGTTCTTTCCTACTTACCAGAAGTTTCGTACGTTAAAGTACTAGTTGATGATAAAGGGTCCAAGCAGCCGTGTACGTTGTCACATCTGAAATAAAATTTTATAACATATATATAGCGTATCATCCATTTATTTCATGCATTAAGAACACGTTGTATACCAATAAGAATTTTGTTTTTGATGACTGTTTTCAGAGGGTCATCTTTTTCATTTGTGTATCTTCACTATGACAAATCTTGATTTCCACAATTTATCGAAATGTTAAAAGACAATTTAATTAGTTTAAACATACACATTTATTTATAGGGATTGGGAAACAAGTTTTGCAACTTATATTTATCCCTTTCCACTTTGCAGAAAATTTAATTGAACCCCAATATATGTTTGTTGTAAGTTAAGTTGCTCCTTTTACACCGATAATATTCAAAAAGTTGCATCCATTGAGACAAGAAATACTGGAGAAAAAAAATCATAAGCATAATTACATTTCACCAACTAAGCAAAAACAGTCATGTCCGCATCTTTCACCATATGTGTAATTTTGACATTGTCTACAGCTTTGTCCAATTGTTGATGTGTATCCTATGGAACAAGCTACTCAAAAACAAATGATCAAATTATGATAGATCTGAACTTATACTTATTGAAAATAACATAATAGCAAAGTGTGTGCTAGTGACGCTTTTGTTTTTATTTACCTTCATTGGTAGCGTTTCCATTTTGCTATAACTGTAACCGACATCCGTAGCCTAACTATTCGAACCCATGCTACTGAGATATCGTGACACTAAATCGCTTGCACTGTAACCGTCCCGATAGACCACACGATTGTAGCATGGGGTAGTATCCCGGCGAGGGAAGAACAAAAAAATTGTGAAAGCAAATTTACAGATCTAACATTGTTGGGTTGATGTTTAGACGAGTTGCATATACATAATGTACACAGCCATGTATCAAATCTGTTGTAGAGTTGTCACTGACTCAGACCTATACTCCGGTTAATATGATCCGTTCATCCTATATTGACTCTTAAAATTCAAGAGTCTATCTTAAATTGAGGGTAAATATATGGCTTTCAAAATATCGTTTCGATTCCTAACATCACTGAAGAGACATTTATTGTCGAAATCCGGATCTGGTGTACAAAAAATATATTGACACCTTATGTTTGTGGCAAAACATCTTGGCCACAAGTTAATTGTTTTCTGTTAAGTATTAAATTTATATTAAGATCCATTTTGTTACATCTTGTGATCAATGTTATTTGGCAATCCCCAATGGCAGTCAGCAGGGTTAAAGAACATCAGTTGTTTTACCTGTTAGTCAAATGCGTTTTGTTTCCTTGTTTTGTTTCCTTTGTTTCACCTAGTCACTTTTTGGGTCTTTTGGAAAATGTTGTTTGTGCTGTATTTAGACCCTTCTACAACGAAATTTGTTTTACATGCACATGTATAAAAATTGCGGTTTTTATCCAACGCAATCATAGGTTTCAACGTAGTTTTTAATTTAGACTCGTTTATATATATATATGGTTTTTATCCAACATTTGTCCAACGCAATCATAGGTTTGAACGTAGTTTTCAATTAAGACTCGTTTAAACCTATGAATGCGTTGGAAAAAACCCCAACGTTTATATATATATATAGGCGATTTGGTGTCACGATATCACAGTAGCATGGGTTCGAATCCCGGCGAGGGAAGAACCAAAAATTTGCGAAAGCAAATTTACAGATCTAACATTGTTGGGTTGATGTTTAGACGAGTTGTATATAGTACTGCAACTGACATCGAAAAAGACGCTTAGTTAACGAGTTTAATGGTCCGGAATAACACACGGCTGCAAATTGTTTTAAATGATAGAATAATATCTATACTTTAATTTCCGTCGGGTCGTAAAAAGTTTTTATGGTCACATTTTTGTATTTTATCCCTTTAATGGGGGTACCCCTCAATTTACGGTTTTGGGTAGTTACCTTAAAATCCAAAAATATATTTTTTGGTTAAATTTCCCGCTATTTTCGTAATTATTTTCTATGCACATATCATCAAGGATCATCGGAATGATGAAGACATAAATATAATACCATCTCCAAGTAAAACGTTCAAACTTAAAGTTAGCTGTTTTTTAGATAGAAATTTAACGCGTTTTTCTTTGAAAACAAGAAAACATACGATTCAAAAATAGTACTTGACATTTGAGAGGACAAAACATATTATTGCGATACTGCATGCAAATTTTGTTGGGCAAATTCTAAACAATTTTGTCAAAATCTCAAAAAATAAAAACATCATTTGTACCTTTTTTAATTACGGAAATTTCCTATCCGTCAATCAGCTCCACCATTTATTTTTTCCTTCACCATCAATTTGATAGTTTCGATGTGATTATGTAGATTTTGTAGGAGAAGTTGATTTATTTTTGAGTGATTTGAATATATATAGTAGTTCTTTCGTGTATTTTCTGTAAATAAGTTATATTTTTGTTAATAAAATTTTGACTTTATATAAAAGTTAACCAAATCCTTCGGATAAGAGATTTTTCCGGATAATGACTATAGTTGACATTGTGTGAAAATACATTGTATGTCAATGTTTAACCTTAGAGCAATTAATATGCATGCAAGTGGGGGGGGGGGGGGGGGGGGGGGAGTACTATTGAAGATTCGCAGAGATTTGGTGTGTGACAAGGTGATGATAAAACCAACTTCTCTTTAAATTTTACTTTCCGTGTGCGAATCATCAGTGATGTTATGAGACTTGCACCAGAAGGCAAAACTGGTGCGTCTTTAAATTAGATTAATTGATTGATTGTTGGTTGCTTAACGTCCAGTGACAAATATTTCATGCATGTTCAGAACGAGAACAAGTTAACAATAAAAACAATAGGTAGGTTTTGTCATAATAGAGGCCATTCGGGATGATGATCGGGAAAATTTAGACTGCCACTGGAAAATGATGGTATATTGGATTGGGACAGAAATTTTCCATTGCAACATGCCACCTTCGGACTCCTCACAGCCAAAACGCCCCACTTCGTTTTACTGCCGGTCGGGAGAAGACCAAGTGACTATATTTCGTTTCCCCAGTCACCCTTGGGGAACTTTAAATTAGAAACAACAGAAATCCATACATGTGATCAAACTGATCGACATGTATCCTCACAACCTGACACTTTTATACGATCTCGCGCTCAGTTTCTTCCTTGTAGTTTGGATATGAAAACAGGGTTTTTGTGTAAAAGACAAACCTTTAAAAAAAACCAGAAAACTACGCAAAACTGAGTCCTCTAAACGTGTTGACAGTCTTTTAAGTTGTGCTTATTAATGTGAGTAATCATTTACTGTGAAAGTACTTTTATTCGTGGGGTACCAATTTTCGTGGTTTTCGTGGATGACTTTATCCACGAATTTAAGTGTCCAACGAAATAAAACAACCATTGTCCAAATCAAGACATGGGAAGATCCCCATGTAGGTTCAACTACTGATATGATCTACAGAATATATTGAATAACCCCAAATCTGAGAATACTCTAATAGCAGTCACAGAACTACAACTGCATGCAGGATTATACCCATTTAATCTTTAATAACCTAAACTGCACAACTCTTGATCTTTTAATTCTCATAAAAAATATTTTTTATCGATGAAAGCCAGATTTCCGGTATTAATATGCTAGTATGATAAAGTGTTCATTTTATATCCTCATAGTTCTCGTACATATGGGAAATAATAATTTCATGCTGGGCTTGATTTTGATAAGAATTATTTGACAATTCAAGATACGTTTATAGCATTTGTTTATGTTACTGATTTCTTTAGGTGACATGTTTATGGCCTAATTAACACCTTTGATGGTCTTTAATCTTGAGTTAATTAGTGTTGTCACTACGATTTACACCGGTCAATGTTTACTTTGCAATTTTCTTCAATCCAGACTATTAGTATTTGTAATCTTCGTTTCTAAAGGCTTGAATTTTTCAAGTATTTTTTTTTTTTTTTAGAAAACTAAAATCCACGAATTTAAAAACCCACGAACATGTAAATATTGCTCAAACCACGAAAATTGATACCCACGAATTAAAGTACTTTCACAGTATCCATGCATAACCAAGTATTTATTGAAGTCAACACCTGTGCAATTAAGTAAAACAGTTACTGAAAAATTAGAATTTGAACTTGCTGTCAGTTCATTAATAACGATTGTTAGTGATGTGATTTGTTCTTCCATAAAAAAAAAGCCTTTCTCATGTAGCACATCCTCTATATATACCGATCAATTTTACCCAAGATTGTCTCTGATGCTTAACAAACTGCCAAACTCCAGAACTAACTAGATATTGTGACACCTTACAATTCAGACACAGTGGGGCCAAGGGATATGAAATATAGAGTTTAGCTCTGAACTCAATTTAGGGGATGCCATATCTGCTGCAGGAAAATTTAAGTCTATGATAAGACTTTCAGAATTACACCAAGGTGTGTCTAAAAATATTAAGGATACATTAAAAGAAGAACAATTACTTCACCCTGCCACCAGTGCTCTTATGAGCTATGTCCTCGTTTTGGTATTTCTATGGAGACGCATAGCTTGTTAATAGATATAATGTAGGAAGATGTGGTATGAGTGCCAATGATACAACACACTATCCAAGTCACAATTTATAAAAGTAAACCATTATAGGTCACGGTCTGGTCTTCAACACGGAGCCGAGGCTCAAAAGTTTATTTGTTAGTTAATTGATAAAAATAACACAAAGGCGCTTCTGAACCGTATATTGTCAATAAAGATTACAAAAATTCGTAAATGTATGGCTATTACAAAATCAATCGTTTCCGTAGCAACATTCGCCCCATTACATTTTGGATTGGCAGTGCAGATACTTCATGCATATGCATATGAGAATATGGGAATATGGGTCACGAAATTGATCGAAACTTTGTACTCACATTTCTTTTGTCAGTTTCCTATGCAAAGGTAAGACTATATCTGACGAGTTTGACCGAATCATGACGGTATTTACGCTCCAGATAGCATTTGTACTCAAAAACTGTGTTTGCTTTGAACAAGCTCTGTCCTACGCCGAACTTGTTCTTATAAAAAAGGGAAGTGTCTTGTAATGCTAATACGCTTACTGAATCCGCATATGATGACTAAGAGATTGATTCATGTCACTATTTTATGAATACTTGAGCTATTGTGTGTCGCTTTTAAAAGTTATATAAGGATCATGACTGGTTTTGAATTACAATATTAGAAAATTGGCATTGCATTGTATAATTTTTCATCCTTCCCTTAAAAAATTAATGCTTTAACTTTTTTAACAGGATTATCCCACTAAAAAATGTTCATGCACCAAACTGACTTTGTTTTACACTCAATATTTTTAAACCTCGCATTCGCCTTGGGTGACTATAGTATATTTTGTGTTATAACTGCTGTCTAGACTTTGCAAATACACAATATGTATTTATCTATAACTAGATACTAATTTTCACAAAATACACAACTTTTAAGATGCAAAATTAAAAACACTGTTTCAGCACTTGAATTTTGTTTTTTTCTAAGATAGAAAAAATATTGAAATAATTTGATAAACTGGTGTTTTATACTTTAGAAAATAATTCTGTAATATACTATAGTGAAATACTATACACAATATGAAAGTTTATGGATGTGAAAAGGTCAAGGCCACTTCTTCTTTTGCTATGTCTTAAATGGAAAAAAATCAGAAGGTTCGCAAATCAACGCCATTTTGTAATGGCAGCTTTTCATATAAGTAGTCAAATTTGTCGTTTTAACATCGTTTATACCATATGCTTTTGATTGAATCGTTTTTATAGCATTCTATTGAATAAATATCAGAATATTTCTCCTTTTTGTCCTTGTGGTTGAAATGTTGATATTTTTAAGTCTGACCTTTGACCTCAATTTCACAAAATTGTGACCACTCTGCATTTTTACGACCCAACTTTTCTTATTGTCCACGTTTTCGTCTTTCCATCGATATATAATTTAGGTGTGTGTTCTTCCGGACCACTAAAGTTTTAAAAAATGAACTTTGGTTGCAGTACTAATATACATTATGTACACAGCCATGTATCACCATCATTGATGGCGATCCGATGGATACATCTGTTGTAGGGTTGTCACTGACTCAGACGTACTTATGAATATAATTATTTTCTGTGACTGTATCTTACACTAATTTGTAGGATCCTTTACTATAGATAATTTAGCTGATCTGTAACAATAACATCTTCATGCCTTATATATCATGTACTGTAGTACGCCGCTAGATTAAAACTGACGTGGAAAGGTAACACATGGCCAGCGAAAGCTCTTTTTATGAGAGCCCAGGTGGTCGTGTGGTCTAGCGGGACGGCTGCAGTGCAGGCGATTTGGTGTCACGATATCACAGTAGCATGGTGATACATGGCTGTGTACATAATGTATATACAACTCGTCTAAACATCAACCCAACAATGTTAGATCTGTAAATTTGCTTTCGCAAATTTTTGGTTCTTCCCTCGCCGGGATTCGAAACCCATGCTACTGTGATATCGTGACACCAAATCGCCTGCTCTGCAGCCGTCCCGCTAGACCACACGACCACCTGGGCTCTCTAATCTATATATATATATATATATATATATATATAGATTGCCTAACAATGTAATTTTAACACACTATTTAGTATGTAAATATAAGAATGTTTAAAATGTTTACAAAATGATGAAAATAAACGCAATATTTCGCTAGACCAACTAGCTTTATCAAGCGTGCATCTATCCAGGTGAAATCGGATGTAGATGATAAGAAACTTTTGCAGCTCAACGTCTATGTTGCACTGAACTGCCTTCAAAATAAGAAAATTTTGCAGCTCAATGTATATGACCTCTTGCATTTAGCTGCTTTGAAAATAAGAAAATTTTGCAGCTCAATGTACATGTTGCACTTGGATTTAGCTACCTTAAAAATACATAATTGGTAGTTGAAGTTAGCAACGTCCATTGGCCAATATTACGGGATAAAAAGGACGATGCTTTGTTTTAAATTATTCTTTATCTTTCCTGTATCTTTTTTCGTCTTTTTCGTTAAGACCATCAGGTTCTAAAGTGTGGAGTTGGTGGATCCAAAAGTTTTCTCTTCTCCTTCTCGCCGTGGTGTCCCATTCGGTGTTGACTTCTATAATTTGGAAAGTGACATTATCAAAAGGATGTTTCGTTGAACGAAGATGTCTTGTGAGAGGACAGTTTTTGTTGGTTTTGTACGATGAACGATGGTTATTGAGCCGAATATTAAATTTGTCCATTGTTTCTCCCACATACTGAATGCCACAAGTGTCACATGTTAATATATAAATTGAGTTCTCCGTTTTACAGTTGGAATTAGAGTAGATGGTATAATTTTGTTTAGTAACGGAGCTGATGAAAGAACTGCTTGTATTGGCAGCTTTACAACACAAACAATTCCTTCGACCACATTGTTTGTAGCAACCGGGCGATGGATTAGGCTGCTTGGTTAATACAGATGTCACTAATTTGTCACGGATGTTTTTAGGTCTTCTGAAGGCCATGACTGGTGGTGAAGAAAATACTTTTTTTAGATTTAAATCATTTTCTATAATTTTCCAATGCTTCTGAACAATGGATGACACATTTTTAAAATCAGGATGGTAAGTGAGTACAAGGGTTGTTCTGTTAGCTGCTTTATTCTTATCTTTGTACTCAAGAAGTTCTTGGCGACTAGTTTTGTTTGCTCTTTCGAAAGCGCTATCAATAATGTTGTTATTGTATCCTCGAACAACTAGATGTTTACGAAGTTGTCCAAGTCTAGCATTTTTCGTATTTTCAGTAGAGCATATTCTCTTGATTCGCAATGCCTGGCTGAATGGGATACCACGGGAGCAGTGTTTAGGATGGCAACTTTTAGGAGAAAGGAATTGATGTTTGTCCGTTTGTTTGGTATGAAGGTCCGTTATAATGGTTCCGTTCTTGATGTAACTCGTAGTATCGAGGAAGTTTATTTTCTCCATAGATGATTCATATGTAAATTTTATTGAATGGTGGAAAGAGTTGCAAACAATGGACAAATTTAATATTCGGCTCAATAACCATCGTTCATCGTACAAAACCAACAAAAACTGTCCTCTCACAAGACATCTTCGTTCAACGAAACATCCTTTTGATAATGTCACTTTCCAAATTATAGAAGTCAACACCGAATGGGACACCACGGCGAGAAGGAGAAGAGAAAACTTTTGGATCCACCAACTCCACACTTTAGAACCTGATGGTCTTAACGAAAAAGACGAAAAAAGATACAGGAAAGATAAAGAATAATTTAAAACAAAGCATCGTCCTTTTTATCCCGTAATATTGGCCAATGGACGTTGCTAACTTCAACTACCAATTATGTATTTTTAAGGTAGCTAAATCCAAGTGCAACATGTACATTGAGCTGCAAAATTTTCTTATTTTCAAAGCAGCTAAATGCAAGAGGTCATATACATTGAGCTGCAAAATTTTCTTATTTTGAAGGCAGTTCAGTGCAACATAGACGTTGAGCTGCAAAAGTTTCTTATCATCTACATCCGATTTCACCTGGATAGATGCACGCTTGATAAAGCTAGTTGGTCTAGCGAAATATTGCGTTTATTTTCATCATTTTGTAAATATTTTAAACATTCTTATATTTACATACTAAATAGTGTGTTAAAATAACATTGTTAGGCAATCTATAATTTTATTTGTGTAATTGAATTAATCTCTGTACTGATTAATCCACACTCCCATAGATTTGTATGTCATGTGCTGCTATTTATAGGCACTTATATATATATATATAGATATATATATATATAAACGAGTCTTAAATGAAAAAACCGCAATTTTTATACGTGTGCATGTAAAACAAATTTCGTTGTAGAAGGGTCTAAATACAGCAAAAAACAACATTTTCCAAAAGACCAAAAAAAGTGAAAAAGTATGATTAAACAAAGCGCATTTGACTAACAGGCCGAACAACTGATGTTCTTAAACCCTGCTGACTGCCATATATATAAATGTAAAAGTGTAATAATTTCAGTACGCGAGGCGTTTAATTTGGTATTAAGTATGCTCGAATTTCAGATTTAAATTAAAAAAAAAATAACACGTACCCCAACAAAAACTAGGGGTGATCGCAGGTGCTCCGGAAGGGTAAGCAGATCCTACTCCACATGTGGCACCCGTCGTGTTGCTTATGTGATAACAAAGCCGGTAAATAGTGTAATTCGGTAGGTCCCATTCATGAAAGGGAAGGGGATTGTAGTTACGACGTAAGGAAATATCCGATATCATTTGTGAAACTGTTATTCCATAACGGTCAAGCAACTCGTGATGGCGTCCGTAAAACTTACGAAGGGATGATTTCAACTTCACCGTTTGCAACTCTTGGTTTAATAGCTTTCTTGTGAGCAGCAACCCTCTATCAAGAAAATCATGATCGGAAACGCAAGCACGGGAATATCGTATCAATTAGGAGATATATACCACGTATACAGGTGCTGCTGGAATGTTGCTACTTAGAAATGGAAAGTTCACAAGTGGAAAGTCAAAATCCTCTCTTTTGTCGTAAAGTTTTGTTTTCAACCGACCCTCATTGTCAATTTCTAGATGTAAGTCAAGATATGAGGCCGACTTAACTGTATCTGTAGTATCCTTTATCTCTAGTTCGATGGGATAGATGCGTTCCACATAGTCACCAACCTTTGAATTATTTAGTGAAAGAACATCATCTATATAGCGGAAAGTAGAGTTAAAGGATATTGCTAACTTCTTATCTTTCTTCCTAAGAAGTTTCTGCATGAAGTCAACCTCATGATAATAAAGAAACAAGTCGGCAAGTAGAGGGGCACAGTTTGTTCCCATTTGAATGCCGACAGTCTGTTGAAAAACACGTCCACCGAACGTAACAAATATGTTGTCAATCAAGAAATCAAGCATCTTGATAATATCAGTTTCAGAGATTTTTTTGTTTGAATCAGAGTGATCCTTTACAAAGTAGGATTTATCCCTCTCCCTAAGCCAAGATACTTGTATATACGTTGGCAATTCTTTTTTATGAAGCAAAGCAATACCAACTCTTTCAATTTGCCTTTTAGTTTGGAATGTGGAATACTTGTGTCAAGAGTAGAAAAGTCAAAGGTTTCAATACTGTTACAAGATGAAAGAGATTTAGATTGTATGTACTCTAAAAGATATTTGGAATTTTTAAGTATCCAAATCTGATTCACGCCACCTCTAGAATTGGCAGTTTCACAACAACTTTGAAGCCCGTCTTTGATTGCTGATAAAATAGATTTTAATAATTTAGAAAGAGGTTTCGTGGAGCAATTGGAGTCTTATAACTCAAGCTATTATACTTTATTGTAATTTCAACATGGGTAGGTATTATATTCGTGATTATTTCTACCCGAGCGATAGCGATAGTGAGGGCTATAACACGATAATATATATATATATCTCATCAACTAGTGTATTTCAATTTTTTATTTTCTTTGACCGTTAATATGTGGAGGATGGGATTAAAATAATAAGCAAAATGCTACACAAAAGTGACAAAAAAAAAACCTTTAAAGTATCATTGATTTATTGGCGAAAATTCTATATATATGTAAGTTTACATACTAACCAACGCAACCATTTCCGTTTGCTTCAGTTTCTGCACAACATACGTCTTTCACGTCACCACTGAATTATATAATGATTTAATTTTACTTCAATTTTATAGTCTTCTATATATTTTTTTCTGCCCCTTAAAATTTCAATGTCTTATAACTCATAGACTAAATCGCAATGTCTTAACTTAATGTTTTCAATTCGTGTGATCATTCGTCTAACCTTCGCCCACACAATAATGATTAACCCTTCAGGAACATCTGAACTATATCAAACTCTCAACTCCTCCCCGTTTTTATTTACTGGGGAACCCATTAAGATCAGTGGGTCTCAAATTATATCAAATTCGGTAATATCACAAGCGTAGAGGATACACAGCTTTTGAACTATGCACCCTTTTTTTTTAATAAAAACTGTCAAATACGATTGTCGAAAGTATTTTTTTGTTCTAATGTTGTGCTCTTACACCACTGTCCCAGGTTATGTGACGATTTTTTTGTTCTAATGTTGTGCTCTTACACCACTGTCCCAGGTTATGTGACGATTGAGCGCTCATAAAAATGTTCGAACCAACCACTTTCCGCATGTGCCTGCCCCAAATAAGAGGTCAGTAGTTCAGTTGTTGTCGTTAATTCATGTTTAACTTATTTGTTTTTCGTTATTATGCCGTTAGTTTTCTTATTTGAACTGTGTCAGATTTTTCTTGTAGCGTCCTTTTGTATCCAACTATACAGTTTGTTTTTGTTTCTCATTATTTTTCACTGTTGAAGGCCGTATGGTTGCCTACAGTTGCTAACATCCACTTTATTTGAACTTTGGTTGATACTTGTCTCATTACCAATCATAGCACATCTCCTTAGTTTCATTTTAAATATGCATGAAATATTATTCACTAGACTGGCAATATACAAACAACGATCATACGATTGCAAGTTACTCATTTTGACACGTTTTTCATTATGAAAGTTCGTATCTTAGAATTGATTTACTGTAAGTCGAATATATTTGAGTTCTGCTTGATAAACGTCCCGTTGCGGATATTTCACAGATCGATGGTGCAGAAACTTTTATTGATCCTTGGTTGCTTAACGTCCAGTAGCACATATTTCTAGCATATTCAGAACGAGAACTACTTTACAAATAATGCAATGGGTAGGTTCTGTTTAAAGTGATGTTTGGGATGAAGGTCGAGAAATTTGGACCGGCACTAGAAAATGGTGTTATATTGGCTAAGGATTGGAAATTTGGCTTTGCAACAGGCTACCTACGGACCCCTCAAAGAGTTGTTGCAAGTGTTCTTTATGTGCAGAAAGCGTGGAACTCTCTTCACACGAGACATCGGAGTTAACGTCACCATTCTTATCGGACGTGGCTGTGTATTCCTACATCTCACACAGCCAAACGGACGCCCCACTTTGGCTTGGGTTTTACTGCCAGTCGAAAGAAGGCCAAGATTGATAATATTTATATTCCCTAGTCACCCTTAAAAACAAAATAGGGAGAGACGGGAATTTTGTGGTATAAATTGAAAACCATAAATCCAAAAAAACATGCAACTCAGTGATTA
This sequence comes from Mytilus galloprovincialis, assembly GCA_037788925.1. NCBI lineage: Eukaryota > Metazoa > Mollusca > Bivalvia > Mytilida > Mytilidae > Mytilus > Mytilus galloprovincialis. Next base: position 22,118,324 of record CM075338.1, on the reverse strand, counting down.
AATGAAGAACAGACAACCACAACCCCCTCCTAAATAACGTTAAGATATTTACAAATTGATAAACAATTAGTACTTATTGTGACTGAATGTTGAAGTATGGAATGAAATGGAGAGGACTTATGGATGGAGTTAGACAGGATATTTTTTTTTATGATAACAACACAGAAATTGAATATAAAATAGTTTACACCATATAAAACTTAAAGCAAAGATGACAGCATTATAAGTAATAGAAAAATCATAAAACAAATTATTAAAATTATATTAAATTTGATGTTTCGAGCACAAATGTTGTACTGCGAATACCGAGTGACGTATCATTTGTAAGAAACACCCAACTTGTTTATGGACGTCGACGTTATTTACATATAATCATCGTTATTATGCAAATTCGGATTTTTTATCTTAAAAAACAAAACGTAATTAACTGTAAATCTTGCATGATCCAGTCACGGACACTGAATTTCTTCTGCAAAAGTCTATTGAACAAACATTTTGCAAACTGTTGGTGTTGATGTAACGTTATTTGATGTCAAGTTTGGCTGTTAGAATGCAAAACGATTTTTAACTAGACACCCCCCTTTTTTCACAAAGTAACTCATCTTTTAAAAACATACCTTTCTGTCCTTTGTTTGCACGTTTGACTTCCAGAGTTTGGAATTAACGTAAGTAATAAAATAAAACATGTAAAATTTCTCCTCATTATGATAATTTAAAAATAATAAATACAAAAAATAAGGAAATAATTATGAATTTTATCACACATTTTACCGGAAATCATGTATCCTGAATTGTTTTGAACTAAACTCAGGAAATCGATCAGAATGGAATTTTAGCATTTCATTTAATTCGTATAAATATAAATGTATCTGCAAATAAAAACGTAAACACTAATGCGTCCTAATTTCTGAGATGTGTCATACATGTAAATGTAAGCTTTGGTACAAAATGTAAAACAATGTCATATATATAAATTGAAAGAACACTTTTTACTGATAAATATATACTTTTCTGGATTTGTTTTTAATCTGATAGTGTTCAATCAAAAAACAGGATAATTAATTAAGATATCTATATTTTTTCTTCTTAATTTGGATCTTCTATTGTATATTGGAGTAATAGAGAGAGAATTGTATTTCCTCATAAAAGTTCGTCCTGAAAATACTTGAAATAGTTGACACTGGACGTCATGCACCAAAAATCAATCAACAAATCTTAACAAAACTAATTCTACTGACACCTTATTTTTTTCTTGTGACTGTTCTTGTTACTTTTATTTTATTTTATTTCAAAGGGTCTACATGCATAAGGACAGTTATCACTTCTATGTCATATATCCTTTATTCGCTAAACTTTTGTAGCAGTTCCAATAAGTTTAAACTGTTGTGAGTTTAAGCATGGCTTTTTTTTATAAAAAGAATGGAAAAAAGCATAAAATTCTGGAAAATACTACGAACACATGTACATTAACAAACCAACACCCAACTAACAAACGATCTGACCAATACTTAATCTCTATATTGAAATTCAGCACAAATTAACTTTCACGATGGTACAAAATCGTACTTTCCTGCACAGTATAAAATCAACTTGAAATAATGCTTTGTTGTAATTCGTACATCCATTTCAGGTATGTTTTTCTTTTATCTCCTGTTTTGAAACCGTGTAGTGACTGTTGAATGGCTGTTTATAAATTATATGGAGTAGTGTTATTCAGTAAAGTGCCAGTCACACTGTCCCGTTTCAAGAACTACGTTTTACTACGTTTTGAAAGCGTAGCGACACGAGAATATACTGTACGTAACATAGCGTATCGAAACGTAGTGATCCTTTGTTCAAAACGGGACCTGCCCCGTATGTTTTAAAAATTCAACAGCAAACGTAGCGAAAATTGAAACGAAGTAGAACTCTAGTAGATACGTCACAAAACTTAGCGGAACGTAACCAAACGTGCCTACTACGTATCAAAACGTATCAATGCGTGGTGGAAACGTGAATTTACACGTACTAATACGTAGTAAAACGTGACAAGAACGTAGCACAAACCTAGTAAACCATAGCTTTCAAAATAACGGGACATTTTTATTCAAAACGTAGTTGAAATGCTGCATTTTAAAATGGATTAAAACGTGACAGTGTGACTGGGGCTCTAGATTTTTGTGTCTAATTTAATTTAAACATATTTATTTATAGTGGATTGGGAAACAAGTTATTTAAGGTATGACTGTAATTTTTTTCTGTCTATGAAGAAATAACATAAAAAATTTGGTCCACACTGAATAACGCGCGTAGCGGGTTATTTAACAGTGTGCACCATTATATTAGTATTAGTCATTTCTTATAATTTAATTCTAAATTCCATTTTTAACCGTAGAAAACCATGAAAAAACGTTGATGACGTCACGGTCACATGACTAAATTATGTCTATGGGCTGATAACAAAATAACGTCAGCCAATCAGAAGACGCGTTACATCCAACATTAAATTATTGCAACTTCAGTCTATGGAAGAAGCGTATCGATAAAAACTTTTCTTATATCAATGAGCGATATTGTCTAATATCAATTGTAAATATGCAGACATTCCATGCGGAAAATGTTGTTTTCGGCAACGAAAAATTATGAAAATACTAACTTTAAAACTTATTGTTCAAATATAAACAACAATTGAGTCTAAATATACATTCAGAAGTTAGTTAGAAGCTAAAGTTTATGTCCGTGAAAAATTTGAAGTGCTGTGTTTTTCTTATATACATAAATAAACAATGCGGTACTTTTAAAGTATCAATGCGATACTTTTAAAATATCAATGCGATACTTTTAAAATATCAATGCGGTGTTTTTGTAATATCTATAATAGTAATTATTAGTATTAATATTTGACTGCTTTCTCCAAATTTTGACAATTTTACCTCTTATGTCTGTTTTGTTCATGCATCGTTGTAAATATGACAGAATTTGATGATACTGTCATACACGTGACAGGTTTAGCGCAATATAACCAGGTTCAATCCACCATTTTCAAAATTTGAAAACGCCAATACCGATAGGGTTTAATAAACAATGTCGTAATCAAATAGCTAAGTATCAAAATCATTGTTCACATATATATAACATTTAGCAAATTTATAATGAACGCACCCAAATAATATATATCAGATATGCTCGTAACGCATGCATGGAAGACTTTCTTTCTTGAAAACAATGAAACTAACTTTTGACAAAGATGAATCATACTGTACTCGTTCAGATTGATTCGACAAAATTTGGCCTGTGCTTTTTTGAATCTCCTTTTTGTATACAAATTAGACTGTTGGTTTTCCTGTTTGAGTGGTTTAACACTAGTTATTTTTTGGTTCCTATATAGCGTGGTGTTCGCTGAGAGTCAAGGCTCCGTGTTTAAGGCCCTACTTTGATCTATAATGGTTTACTTAAAACAAACTATTACTTTGATGGAAAATTCTCTCATTCGAACTCATGCACCATCTTCTTAATATATCTATAAATCTTATATCAGATAAACCCCTTATAAATAACTGCTTTCCTGTCCTTCAAAACGTCATTTGGGTGCTGAATCTTTTGTTAAGTGCACACTTCTAAAGCTTTAAAGTCAACACAGGTATGATGGTACAAGAACAATTACGTCAATAAAAATACCAAATAAACAGCACTGAACGATCTAAATGTATAAATATAGAAAAAATATATACACATTTCTTACGTAAACAGACATTTACATCTTATTCATTTGTTTTCTAAACATTTTTTTTAGTATTCATTGAAGAAATGAATTTATAACAAGCGATACGGATTGTTATTTATACGATCGATTACTAGTCAAAAACGCAAGTCAGATCTCTGTGGTAACAAAGCAACGGAATGCCCTCACGGTCATCGCGATGTAAAAGAGCGTTTAGGCGGCGAGCTGATTATGTTCATAGTGCTATCGATTTACCAACGGGGAAAGTCTTTGATATTAAAAAGGAACTGTTTTCCTTCTCAATATTTTTTCTATGTTAATAATAAATACATTCCATTCTCAATTTTATTTTCTGTTTGACAAGATTTTTGATTTTCGTTGTATCTGAAGTTGTTCAATTTATAGTCTGAGGCTACTCAGTTGGTATCTTCAAAGTTCGAAACATCAGCATTTGTACATCTTAATTTGTTTAGAATATTTATTTTACCATTTGAATATTTATTGTTATTTGGAGCTGTATTGGATCGGACTGTTTGAAAGAATGTTTTTTTAAGTAATGATATGTATGGTCCACAACGAAGTTGTCGGTGCCATATAGCTTTATCCTTGTTAGAAATTCCGTAATTTCGAAATTCCGTCATTCTGAAATTCCGTCATTCTGAAATTCCGTAATTTCGAAATTCCGTCATTCCGTAACAAACCATTATACGGAGGTTTTTTTTTAAACGCCTTCATATATTGGGCTGACTTTTGTTATGTGAGTTGACCATGTTGAGTTACAGATCAAGTTTAAGTTTTGTTCTGCTTGGCTAATTTTTGCTGAAATTACGGGCTATGGACTTTGATAAATTGTTGAAAATCTCAGTTATACAGACTTTTTTCCAAATGCTTTCAGATATTGGACTGATTTTTTTTGTATGTGAGCTAACTATGATGATTTGCAGATGAAATTTAAAATTGTTTTTCTCCCCTCTAATTTTGGCCAAAATTAAGGGTTAACAACTTCGAAAATTGTTGAAAATCACAGTTATACTGACTCTTTTTCTATACACCTCTAGATTTTGAGCTGATTTTTGACATGTGAGACTACCGTCATGTTTGTGTCCACATTTGTTATTGAAATTGCAGATTTTTCAACATTTTAAGACGGGACAATTCGTGTCGCTTTGACATATCTAGTTTTTGTCTGTTTCGATATTACCCATGTGGATAGGCTATAGCAGTGTGACCTCAAAGGCAGATCCAGCCGTTTTCAAAAGGGGTTCCAAACCTAGGATAAGGGGGTGGGGTCCAACCATATGTCCCAATTCAAATAGATATAGGAAGATGTGGTGTGAGTGCCAATGAGACAACTCTCCATCCAAGTAACAATTTAAAAAGTAATCCATTATAGGTTAAAGTACGGCCTTCAACACGGAGCCTTGGCTCACACCGAACAACAAGCTATAAAGAGCATTGATCGGCCACTGGACCTATATTAGAATCTAATAGGTTGGTAGTCTATTTACAACCGCATTTAAATTCCACCATTGCATCATCACTTCAATCAAAATTAGTCGGTTAAACCATGTGATTGAAAACAATAGACTGAACAGGTTGTTAACACTTTCAAATATCAATAGGGTCAAGCAACATTTTTAAAATGATAAGATGATAAGATCGTGTAAGCGTTAATTTTGTTACAGATACGAAATTTTAGTGATATTGATCCTCAAACATTAAGCCGGTCATGAACTAAGTTTGTGAATTATGTTTGCGGTTCTTTTGACATGCATTGTGATGTGTCATCGTATTAACTTTATATTAGAAAACTATAGCAGTTATATTAGAAAAGAATCGCATTCATAAATTTTTGATATTAAAAAAATATCGCTATGATATAAATCAAACATCGCATTGATATTTTAAAATATAGCAGTATCTTTGACTTATAGGCGATTTTGGCTTATCCAACAATTGAATTCATCTCAATTGCATTCTACATAATTTGCTACATGACATTCATTGAATTTGTACATCTACAAATGATAAATCGTGCATTTATGTCTCATTTATTCAACAATTCAATTTTCTCGTTTAAATACACCTTGCTTGGTATAACTTAAAATAATTCATAGAAATTATACAGCAGACGTATGTCTTGTTAAATGTCAGCCTGTTTTAAGAAAAGAATCATTACTTTATACCGAGAAATCTTCGTTCCTTCATAAAAATGTAAACATTCGTCTGAGATTTCCCACAATGCAACTCGTTGATATAAGACAATATCGCTCATTGATATAAGAAAAGATTTTATCGTATCGCACCTTCCATAGACTGAACTTATATTTATCCCTTTCCACTTTGCGGGAACGAGTGCTGCCTTGTAGCGGCATTAGCCTGCTCTTTTTCGAAATATACAAGGATGTTTTTTACGTGAAAGAGCAAGACCATACTCGCAAATGGTGTCAAAGGAGAGCCGAATATTTAGTCCCTGAAATTTTCATCTCGGAACGGGAATCGAACTAAGAACCTTTGTGTTAGTAGTACGATGCACTAACCACTACACTACAGCTAAGGTGTTTAAGTCACTCCTGATATCCAGCACCATCAATTATAATTCATGAGATGTTTTATTGTTGGTCTTTTTTTATTTTTATTTTCATGAATATTTCTAGTACAATTACCGTTCTTAAATTTGAAAAACAACCAATCAAAATATTTCATTTTCAACTATCTTTGGTCTGTAGGTTGTCTGCTGCTATATTGAATTTCTCTCCCTATCCAATATTCCCTAATTTGTCAGTTTTCAAAAGTACAATTAGCACAGGTTAAAGCAAACAAATTGAGTTAATTGAAAAGGGAAGCCTCATTTGTGTTAAAGTTAGAAATTATAAACACATAATACTAAAAAGACCCAACAAGTTTAAGCTTTTAAAAAGCTTGTCTAACTAAAGTATTTATACATTATTCATTATGAGACGTGCGTTACTAGAAGTTCTGTAAATAAGACGATGTGGTATGAATTACAATGAGGCAACTCTCCTTCAAGTGACAATGTATAAAGAATACGTTAAGAACTTCAGTTTAAAAGTGGATGACGTTGTACATAACTGGAATTGTCTATTGCTACGAGAACCAGCATAGAATATAGTCTTATGGTAACTTTGATTAATTTGTACAACAGGTTTTTCTTTACTAATTATTGATTTAAGAATCCCTGGACATAAATGCATTTCTTCTCTATCATGATAAATCTCTCCCCCCCCCCCCCCCCCCCCCCCAAGGTTCAACTATTGACTTTATGAATGCAGAATACTGAAACTGTTCTATGGAAAGTGTTCATAAAATCTCAACGTTTTTGTGCAAAAAAACTAGACGCAGAGATCTATTACCTCTTAATCATATGGAAAATAGCCTCTTCGACCTAGATTTTAGCAAAAGTCCTTTGCCGATGTTCAAATTTCTATGCAATACATTAAGGTGTTTTTCAGATACTAACTTGATACTGTTTAAAAATATTTATCAAAATAAAAAGGTGTGATATCATTGCCAATGAGACAACTCTCCACTAAAGAAAAAAATACATAGAAGTAAACAACCATAGGTCACCGCACTGGCTGAAATAAGGACCAAATACGGAGCAAAATCCAAACTGCATATTCAGTTATAAAAGGCCCCTAATTGAAATATGTAAAACAATTCAACGAAAAACTAAAGCCCTGATTTATGTACAAATTAATGAACGAAAAACACATATGATATACAGCAACAAACAACAATTATCAACTTTATCTTCCAAAAATATATAGTATCTATGGTTACAAGAGCTTAATTATAATCGGTTTTATTTCAAATCATTTTCTTAAAGGATACTTTAGCTTGAAATAAAATGGAAATAGTTCTATTACTAGTATTAGAAACTATTGATTTTCTCAATCAATTTGAAAATTTGCGATACAATATGAAGGGATTGACATACATCATAAATATAGTTTGCATATAACTTTACTATACTGTTTTCACTAAAATGTTTATTTTTTTTGTGTGAAATAAATCTACATGTACAAAAATGTACGCTCATTGTTTTTATTGTCTTTAGCTCAATACCAGAGTAAATTTATAATTAATCATTTGATTTTTTGACTCACCGAACCTTTTTCAATACTAACTGATGGTTGTAATCACCTAGTTGGAAATAAAATAAAATCCACCTTTTTTTTATTTAGAGGAGGGGCCTCGTTGTGCTAGTGGTCTAAGTAGTCGCACTACTCTACCAATAGGCCTTATCAAAATTGTGATTGTTAAAAAAAAAGTAAAATCACAAGCTGTAAGTTGGATTCCCGCAAGTTGCTTGTGTGTTCGACTATAATTTTGATTCACCATAATTGATTGTCAGTTCAGTTTTCCTTAAGGTTTCGAAGGTCGGTGGCTCTCTCTGGGCACATTCGTCTCAACTCGGCTGATTCCGTAGCGTACTCTACCGAGGATTGCCGAATGTCTCTGGGCACTCCGGCATCTTCTGCCATTGAAAACTGTACGCCATGAAATGCCGCAAGACTGCTGAAAATGGCGTCAAACAACAATTAATCAATAGACCATTAAAAAAAGACAAGAGTTAAAAAATAATTTTTATTGATTTAATTTACAATCATTATATTTTACATTATTGTTTATGCATCATGTAAATAATATATGATAGCAATATATATATCAAATGTAGAATTACTTTTGTATGGTATCATCATTTTAGGATTTTTAGAATATATGGCACCCGTTTAAATCTGTTTTTATTTCACAACACACGTCAGGTTACTTTTGATAATTACAGGGATACCAAACATTTTGCCTAAAAAAAATTTGAATAGTTTGATTTTCATAAAACTGTGACAAAATATTAATAGTTATCAAAGGTACCGTACCAGGCTTATAATTTGATACACCAGACGCGCATTTCGTCTATAAGACTCATTAAAACCTTGACCCGCTGACACAAGTATACAAATTTTAAAGAATTGAATTAAACAATTTAAAACAGGAATAATGTAAAGCGAAATTGAATAATTTTATACACTAAGTTCTTATCTTATGTTAGTCTATATTATCCTTTATTAGGTACATATTTGTTTTTTCTTGTCCAGAAGGTTTGCTACTAGTAACTTTTCCACTGGCTTTAATGCTCGTCCTCTTACATAGGATGGTCAATAGGGTAAGCTACTTCCAACACATTTTCATATGTCTTTGTCATAGCGTTTTTCTCTACATTTCGAAGATGCTGCAGACTATTTTTCTTTTGATTATTTTTGGTGATTAGGCATACCATTGTCTATTCTGCAGTTAGCTGATGCTAGTGTAAGATACTCCGTAACTTCTGGTGTCGAAATATCAGATTGGATCATAGACTGATACGGATTTACGTAATCTTGTGTTGAATCCTGGATAAATTCATAGGAGGAGGAAGTACTATCACCTCTCATCAAGGAACCACAATCAACGTTGTGTTCTTGTGTGTGTGTCTGCACAGTTGACATTAAATTACAAATTTAAGTACTATCACCACTGTTATCTTGTGCTAGTGTAAGATACTCCGATACTTCCGGTGGCGACATTTCAGATTGGATCATAGACTGACACGGATTTAAGTAATCTTGTGTTGAATCCTTGATAAATTCATAGGAGGAGGAAGTACTATCACCTCTCATCAAGGAACCACAATCAACGTTGTGTTCTTGTGTGTGTGTCTGCACAGTTGACATTAAATTACAAGGGTTCTCATATTTCTCAAATCGTTTCATGTCATCACTTTCTCTTATATTTGAATCATCAATTACATCAAGATAAGAAGGTGACATTTCCATTTGCTGTACTTGTTGGTCATCTAGCATGCCTGTTTCATTAATTATTTCATATAAACGGTTCTCCATTTCAATATTTTGGCCATTTTGGGGTATTACAGGATTTTGTGATGGGATCATAATTGCTTTTTCCTGTTTTGTTAATGCCTTGTTTTTGAAATTGCCTGTACCAAGTCAGGAATATGACAGGTGTTTATGATTGATTCTAATAGACTATAATTTTAGAATCAATCAAAATAAATACAACAGGGAAAAATAAATCTGTATATTCAAACATATATTTGTTTTGGCAACAGTCTCCAAGATATATTTTAAAACAGATAATTACGAAATATATTCTTTTAAAAGTGTAAACATCACATTGATCATATTAAAAGGAACCAATGCAAAAATTTGCGTAATCATGTTCATGTATTAAATAACGACAACTGTCCGATATGCACCTATAAAAGAGAACAATTATCAACGGTCATACATGTGTAACGATGTTGTGAGACAAGGCTCCGTGTTGAAGGCCGTACCTTGACCTATGATGGTTTACTTTTATAAATTGTTGTCTCATTGGTACTCATACAACATCTTCCTATATCTATTTTCTTGAATTCGCATGAACCAATGGTTGTTGATTACAACATAAACAAACTTAAAAGATATCAATTTCGCTAGATTTTCCCTTCCTTATTTAAATATACAATATGTTACACCAATAATAGTTATCAAAGGTACCATGATTATAATTGAATACGCCAGACTACAAAAGTCTCATCAGTGACGCTCATATAAAAAAAGTTATAAAACCAAACAAGTACAAAGTTCAAGAGCATTTAGGACCCAAAATTCCTGAAGGTGTGCCAAATGACGCTAAAGTAATCTATTCCTTGGATAAGAAAATCCAAAGTTATTCGAAAATTCAAAGTTTTGTTACAGAAAATTTATAAAAATTACCATATAATTGACATTAATGTCAACACCGAATTGCTGACTACTGGGCTGGTGATACACTCGGGGACGAAACGTTCACCAGCAGTGGCATCGCCCCAGTGGTGTCAAAGGTACCAGGATTATAATTGAATACGCCAGACAATAACATATACCATTTACACTTTCAGCGATGTTTTCTCCGTTTGAAGTTGCATCGAGGTTTCCAGGTAATGTCGTTGTATCTACAAAATTACAATTCTAATTCATAGGACCTTTTATAAACCATGATGTTTCCAATATAAAAATCAGTGCAATAAGATGTGAGTAAATAAGCATCAATTACTTACTAGTATATTTTTGTTTTTAGCAAGGATTACCATATAATAAGGATCAAAACTACTACATACTGATAGTTCATGGGTTTCTAGCAGAGTTTAAATGACATTACAAAACTGAGTTTCTGTGCAAATGTTTTACATCAGACCGGAGTGAACATTATTAACATAAGAATAAGATAGGATTGCCGAAGAGCCAACTATCAATGAAAGAAAAATGATAACATTAAATACGGTTAAATATATTTAATATCGTTTTACAATAAATCAAAAGTGGCATTAATATACAATGTAGAGTAATCATGTGTGTCAATTTATATGTTACTTACCAGACATTTCATACTCTAAAGTATTCGTTGGTGATGAAGGTTCAACACAGCCTTCCACGTGATTACATCTGAAATAAAATATAACTGCATAAATTTAGATAGAGTATCTTACTTAATGAGTACTTTTACAAGTAAGCTTTAAGCTTGTTATGTTTTTTTGTTCAAATGCTCATTGTCTCCATATAGGTATCTTTTCTATATGGATTTTTTAAAAGGTAAAATTAAGAAGATATGGTATAATTGCAAATAAGACAACTCTTCACCAGAGAAGCAATTCAACTGAGCATGTGTTGAATGTGAAGTATTCCCTTTATATTGATTTGGAAATTGCGAAAATTGAGACTAGAAAGTAATATTTTTTAAAAGCATTACATACATGTCATCACCTGAGCAAAACATTGACGTAAACATTTTTCACCATAATTGTTTCCCAGACATGGCCTGCACTTTTGTCCTGTATGTGATATGTATCCCTTGGAACAAGCTGTAAAATAATCTCAAAAAATAGTTCTGGTAGGTCTTCACAAGTTTAATGAATGATAATAACACACAGACAGTATGAATTATTTGCTTTGAATGCTTTTATAGGGTTTCCTCCATCGGTAAAGTTTAATGTAATGACAATAACTACAATCTAATAGCAAAATCACGATTCCTTTCAGAACCCAAAACAAGATTATATTAAATACTTGTTACTTTTTTTAAACAATTTTATTGCAAAATCACGATCCCAAAAGTAGAGAATAATCAATAGTTCCTGGTTTTTATTAAGATGTTCATTGTCACGGTTTAACTATTTAACAGTTGAAAGGTATACCGCAATGTTGTAAAATATCAGTTAACAATATGACCAAGTCTTCAAATATTGAGACAGATTGGTAATTAATTAATGGGTTGGTTTGTTTATTGCAATTTTCAGAGTTATCAAATACCAAATATTAGTGTTTGTAATAATCAAAATTGTCAACTTGTCCTTTTAAGGGGAAAAAACTTAAATACCACCTGTTTTTCATATCAAGGAATGAAACAAAGAATTTTAATGTTTATTTGGAACAACAAACAAGGTCGGTAACACCAAATTTTTCATTTTATTTTTTAAGCATATTTCATGTATTTTAAATACTACTTTGTCATATTGGCGATATCATTTCATTATTGTGTCAATTTTAAATCAAAATATTTGAAACTTGTAATGTTAACCCCGTATAGCTCTGTTTTATACGCAACACATAAAACAATCTGATTATCATTAGTTCATAATGTTCTGTGTTTCAGCCATTTATGAACCTGACATTGTTCTTCAAATCCACTTTCTTTGTTCTTTGTTGGATAGTTGTCTCATTTGTAATCATACCACAGCTCCTATTTTTTTAATTGAACATTCGACGAATGCAAGCTATAACTTTGTATAGCCTACTTGACGGCGTAGTCTAGTTCAATGCACCTGTATACATGTATAAGTTGGCATCATGTCATAGAAGTATTATTCAATTTATGTTTTGGGAAGGACACAATTGGCGACAGCAAATTAACAGACATAAAAGTGTTGTGAACAAGTACATGTAAGCATGTAGTGAATGTAAGCAATATGTGCAACATTACGGCTTTAACTTATTTCAAGCATCAGATTATAGCACCAGTCTTGCTCCTCTCTGTTATGTTTTATTCCGCATGATTTAGCAACATCTATTTATTTTCCTTTTAACAAATGACAAGATCCCTGTTCTAATCTACAAAGTCGTCAATGACTGCAACAGCATATGCAATACTGTATTGATATAAACTAAATGTTCAAATCAAGTATCCGTACCACTACAACATACTTTAGGTGTGATTTAATTCAATCTGTCAAATAAGAAATCGCTCATTTGCCTTTCTTGAGACATCATGGCCGACACTCGGCTAATCGAGAGATTGGTCGGTTAATCTATATTGAGTATGCGGCTCTATGGGCGATTGGTCTGTTAATCGGGTTGGTTATACGTCTGTTAAGAGTAAAACGCTTAAACTAATGTTAAACTCTATTAAATATACAGATTTTTGGCATGTTATAAGAACCAAATCAAAAAAAAAGAAAAATGTCTGACAAAATGATATCTATCATAGAACATTTTGCACTTGTAAAAACATTTCATAGTCTCGGCAGTTTTCAGTAAAACTAAAAGGCGTCGCGCAAGCATGTAGTATTAATGCTTATACGCATAGCAATTTTTTTTAATAAAAGGCGAAACAAACAAATTTAGATATCATTTAAAGGACAAAAAATAGTACTGTGGTTCTAAAAAATAAATTGACATTAATGAATATTTTATAATTGTAAAATAACGTGAATAATACCACGTTTTAGTGAAAATTATTGGAATAAAGTCTGTTAATGGGTTGGACAATTGAAATTGTGTCAGTTAAGAGTAATTTAGCCACGACAATAATTTTGCTACCTTTATATTTTCCCCTTGAAAAATTTTAAGAATGAGATGTTACTGAGTAAACAAAAATGACAATACGGTGCCACAGTATCCTAGAAAGAGCATTTTTATTTTGACTTTCTTTGCATTTTATTGAAGGGTGTGTCACTTCAATATAGCGTGATATGGATTGGCCTCTAGAATATGCATGAATTTTTTATTGACGTTTTCAATCAGCCTTAATTTTTGTGTCTGTTCGAAGTAGCACGTTCTCAATTCCGACTGAAAGTGTCTTTCTAATACAACACAGGGTACATATAACGTGTTCTCGTTCACATATGAACATGATATTTGTCACTGGACGTTAAACCCTGATTCGTCAGCATCATCCAATTTGTTCTTTTCTTCTATTACTTAATCATATGTTGTTTACAAATCACTCTAAAGAAGTAAACGGAAAGGAGCGAATGCAGCTTCATTTGGTTATTTTAAGTTTCAATTTATCTTATTCCGTTTAGTTCCTTTCTACATCAGTGCAGAGGAGAACTACAATTGTCTATGGTGTCCGGTGAAGTCCATTTCGTCTTTTCGCGATTTCGGCTTTCATATTCTATAGGGAGAAAACGCGAAATCGCGAAGTCGAAAACGCGAAGTCGAAAACGAGAAATCTGTTTCGCGTTTTTGTGTTTTTGACTTCGCAATTTCGCGTTTTCGCCATATAGAATATGTAAGGCGAAAACGCTAAAGCGCTTAAACGCAAAATGGCACTAACCTGCCACCATAGTTGTCCGCATGTAAACTTCTAGATTTTGTCACCAATATAAGTACATCGCAATCCGTTACTGTTTCAACAGCCATCGGTGTTTCATATGTGTGTTCTTAAACAAGTATTATTTTTCTCTCGTTTTAGCAATGTATATGTATCACTCTCTACTGTCCTTAAATATATTATTCTATATTCTGCGTTTCCATCCAGATTCTCGTGTATACTAGAGGGTCCGGATTGGGGGTATTGTTTATTTCTGTATTCTTTAAATTGTTATGTCAATTTTTTTTTACATTTTATTTATCTTACTCATTATTCTTTCTTTATTTTTCATATGTTGTCATCCCAATATATTTTACTTACTGATGTTTAGTTACATTACGACGTTTATCTGTGATTTATATACTGGTTACCAACTTGAAGGTAGATGACAAATGTGTGTCATTCATGACAATTAAACAGAATCAACATGATATATGCGATCATTCTTGGATGAAATTAATATTACTTTAATATTACACTTTTTGAAACCATTTTTATCAATTTTCAATTTCATGTGTTGTTTCCGTATATGTTATGTTTCATTGCTCATGTGTTGTTTTCGTATATTGTAGCCGCTCGTCTTGAGCCTACTCATTTGATCCGATAACACCCCGTATATCAATAAAATTATACTTTTATTGTCATTCATAACTCTTAACAGACCAATTAACAGACCGGGTTTTATACATCCGACCCATTAACAGACCAGGTTTTAAATAAAGATTGATTTATGTCAACAAAATACAGATTTTCGTGTAGATTTTTCACACAATGATATCAATATGGTTAACAAACATAATGCCTTTCTTTTTTCGATGTTCAAAATATTGAATACAAGTAAATTTAACCAATGTGTCATTTTGTGTACATTTTATGTGTGTGAAATGTGTATAAATTTATTGATGAGTAACCCGCCTTTTCATTTTAAAGGTCGTACATCGAAGCTAGAAAAATAATAATTACACCACTGAATTCAGTACATTGAACTGTTTTGTTAGACATGAATACTTTTTATGATGGAAATATATTTAGAAAGTTATACAATGAAACATGCTGAACTTTCAATGATTTTCTCGATAACACCTGATTAACAGACTTTAGCTAACCCGATTAACAGACCAACCGCCGATATAGCCGCATACTCAATATAGATTAACCGACCAATCTCTCGGTTAGCCGAGTGTCGGCCGTGGACATATATTACTTCATATTTGTCGACGAATTCAACTAACAGTTTAATGGATTCAAGAAGAACTATGTGAAGGACCAAAATGATTAGTTACAACTTACGAATGCATATCTTTCTATATTCTTCATAACCAGCGCAACATGTTTTCTTTCCTCCGCCACTTACATAATAAAAATATAGTACTTCAATTACGCAAACAAGGCTTTTTAAAAGTATATATTAGTTTATTGACATAATTGCAGTGCCAAATTCCCTATGTAGAATAAAAATTTAGGTACCGTAGGATATGGAACGCCACAGCTGTCTGATGTGGAATTCTTTATGTTGTTTTATTAATACTTAATGATAGTTTGTCTTTACTTAATATGGTTTTGACATTTTGTAATGATGTTTTGATATAACTCAATATTGAATAGTCATTACTTAATGATATTTCGATATTGCACGGTATGGTTTCGTATTGACTTGATTTCGTTTTGTCATAAATCGATGTGGTTTCACCATTTTTTTAATATGGTTGTGTCATTAGTCAATGTAGTTTTTACATTACTTGATGTGTATGCAACTTAACGTAATGTAGTTGTTTCATTACATGATGTGGTGTTGTTATTTCGTAATGATGATTTGTCTGTTCCAGTGGCGGATCCAGAACTTTTCCTAAGGGGGAGCCCGTTGACTGACCTAAAGGGGGGGGGGGCGCTCCAGTCATGCTTCAATGATTCCCCTTATAATCAACCAAATTTTTCCCAGGAAAGGGGGGGCCGGGCCCCCCAGCCCCCCTGGATACACCTATGTATTCTTTATATGGTTTTAATATTACGTAATGATGTTTCAAAATTTGACGATTTTACACTACTTGATGTGTTTGTTTCATTATTTGATATTGTCTTGTCATTCTTTGATGTGGTACTGTGATAGTCACGCTGAAATGTAACAATTGGAAAGTTGTAGTGTTTTGATCACGATGATTTGCGATAAAACGTTTGAATACACAATATTTGTGACGTTTTTTTCATATTCTCATGTCGATGAACAAGTTAATTTGTGTTGTTTTCAAGGCAGCTTTTCAGATTACAATATACTTAAATAAACATACCTTTCAGTTCGAACAAAGCATACTTTACTTCTAGAGAGTTGAACAAATGTTACTGATATAACAAAACACATGTATTTTCTCATCATTGCGATAATTTGGTAATTTATAAAGAAATAAAAATAAGGAAATAATTGTAATTTTTATTGCATTTTTTGCCGGAAATTACGCTTACATGTACATTGTAATCGGGAAATAGGTCAGATTGATTATAAGCCTTTAATTTCATCCGTATTATAAATGCAAATTAAATGTGCAAAACTATGACTTACTTTTATTACCGTTCATATACTAGTGTTTAAAGAATAATGAAAATATAATCAGATTCATTAAAATGGTCTGTTGTTGATTCAGATTTTCGTTTGATCTTGTAGTGTAAATATTGTTCATAAAAGTCTGATATCAGAAGGCCAATTTCTATACAAGGTAATAGGACGTGCCGCTGAAATATGTCAACTTTTCAAACTTATAGGAATAAGTCGGGAAAGGTATCAGAAACATACGATGAGGTAAATAAACTACTTCGTCTGTCATCTTTCTAGGTGATCCCGGTTGCGACAAATTCTATCTTTTAACACTTTAGTATTATCTTCCGATACATACCGAATGAAACCCGAACAACATAAGTAAAAAACCCAGCGGCACCCTTACTGAATAGTTATTTTTTTTGTACAACTGGTTGATCTCTACCACATTGTGAATCTGCACCAAGTTAGCATATCTGCATAATGTGTTTTTTGTTGTTGTTTGTAATTTTCGTTGTAATCGGATGGTGGTGGTTAGTGTGGTCTGTTAGTTTGCTTACACAACTTGGATAACGGTTGAAGGAATGAGAGAATTGCAAACAAAAAAAGATGAGGACTTGTAAAAAAGATAACAAAGTTTATTTTACCTGTACAATTTAATTTATTATGTACAAAACATCTTTTTCTACAAAGTATAAATCACATATAAACCCACAAGTGCACTTAAAATATATTAACAAAAGATCCCTCCATCCTCCTGTCTGGGTTTGGTACAATAATATTTTGTAACAACAGTAAAATTTATCTAGGTCAATTATGGTTTGTTCCATTTATTCAACGGAGATGCGTTCAATAGTAAAGGGTCGTGTATTTTACGGGTTCCATCATCTGTGACATAATTGGTAATCACCTATGTATCAAGCTTGAACGCCCAGGTAGCAGGTCACACAACAGTCATATAGTCACTGACGTCAATATAGTTGATGCTGCAAATGGCAGCGAGTGTTAATGTTGACATTTTGTCAAGTAGGAAAATGGACAAACGGGGCTCAACTTAGCTTACTAACTCTTAGCATGTATGGTCTTCGATTACAATAGTCACACAATTGTTACATATATACAATAGATTGGTTATAAATCTGGAACTTGTGGAATAAGGGTACATAAAAAATGGAAAAATTCGTTCAGTCACATGATCAGCCATTATCTAAATATCTTAAGAGAACTTTCGAACAATATTTACACACAGTAACAATAACAGTATATATAATGGTCATTTGAGCTTTCATTTTTATACACATTGGCTAACGGTTATCAAAAAAAGATAAAACAGAAACCTTCAAACTACTCCATACTAGTATATCATTTACAATATTACCACCACAGATGAAAGACCACAAACGACTTTTATAGTGTTTCAGGGTTAAACCTCACTGTTGATAGTAACGATCAAATATTATTATGGTTCTCAAAACATTTGCCGATCTACACCTTTATATTTCTATTGATAAGCCTTTGGGATGATTGTACAACTTAGAATGTTGTAGGCATTCACTTAAATTAATCAACATCTAAGAACATTAGCAAAACGGTTTTAATAAAAAAATATTATCAAATATACAAAATCCCTATCTAAATGTATCGTAATCAACTTTTACGATTATTTGTAATATCCAAAAACACCTCCACAGTTTAAAAATTATTTGATATGTTCAATTGATTACCAGAACATCTGTGATAGTAAAAAAAATACGTAAATAGAAAATTTAATCCTGGTATCTATGATGAGTTTATTTACAACCACTGGTTCGATGCCACTGCTGGTGAAGCTTTATTTCCCCGAGGGTATCACCAGCCCAGTTGTCACCACTTCTGTGCTGACATGAATTATCATTGATATGGTCATATTTATAAACTAAGTGTTTACAAAACTATTGAATATTTGAAATACTAAGTCTTTTCTACATCAGGAATAGAATACCTTAGCTGTATTTGGCAAAATATTTAAGAATTTTGCTCCTCAATGCTCTTCAACTTTGTACTTGTTTGGCTTTGTAAATATTTTGATATGAGCGTCACTGATGAGTCTAATGTAGACGAAACGCGCGTCTGGCGTACTAAATTATAATCCTGGTACCTTTGATAACTATCAACATCGAAACGTACATGGACAAAATTGACCTTTTAATAAAAATATAAAAAAAAACTCTATTGAATTGAACACTTTACAGGAAAATCTAAAATGACATTTAATCATTATGTATTGTGAGTTCTCATCTTATTTTTCAAAAGTTCATCCTTTGAGTACATATTTGTTTTCAGAACTAGAATTCAACCTTCCACTGACTTCGATTCTCTCCTTCTCATATTGGACGGACACAAGGGTTCGCTACATCCAACACATTTTCGTATGTCTTGGCGATAGCGTTCTTCTCTACATTTCGAAGATGCTGCAGACTATTTTTTTTTTTGGATTTTTTTGGTGATTAGACATACCACTGTCTATTCTACTGTTATCTGGTGCTAGTGTAAGATACTGTGTTTCTTCCGGTGGCGACATTTCAGATTGGATCATAGACTGATACGGATTTATGTAATCTTGTGTTGAATCCTGGATAAATTGGTCGGCGGAGGAAGTGATATCATCATTGTTATCTGGTGCTAATGTAAGATACTCTGACACTTCCGGTGGCAACATTTCAGATTCTATCATAGTCTGATACGGATTTAAGTAATCTTGTGTTGAATCCTGTTGAAATTCATCGGAGGAGGAAGTACTATCACCTCTCATCAAGGAACGGCACTCAACTTTGTTTTCTTGTATGCGCGTCTGCGCAGTTGACATTAAATTACAAGGGTTCTCGTGGTTTTCTAACCGTTCAATTTCACCACTTTCTCTCATGTTTGAATCGTCAATTACAGTAAGATAATCAGATGAAATTTCCATTTGCTGTACTTGTTGGTCATCTAACATGTCTATTTCATCAATTATTTCATATAAACGGTGATCCATTTCAATTGTTTGGCTATTTTGAGGTATTGCGGAATTTTGTAATGGAATGATTCTAGAAGTTGGTTTTCTCTGTTTTTTTAAAGCCCTATATTTATATGAAACAAAGAAAAACCCTATACCGAAAACCATTACAAAAAGTAACGATACAGTATACACAATAACTTCTCTTGTCAACAGCCCTGAAATTATAATTTATATTACAGTCAAATCTAAACGAATATTGTTTAGGAATACCTTATAATAGGTATAAAAGAGGAAAATAAATCTGTATATTTAGATTTTTAAAATTTATAGATTGGCAACGATAAAAAAAAACTAGAGGCTCTCAAGAGCCTGTGTCGCTCACCTTGGTCTATGTGCATATTAAACAATGGACACAGATAAATTCATGACAAAATTGTGTTTTGGTGATCATTATGTGTTTGTAGATCTTACTTTACTGGACATTCTTTTTGCTACAATTATCTCTATCTATAATGAACTTGGCCCTGTAATTACAGTAGAAAATATATCATAAAAATTTACCAAAATTTATGAAAATTGTTAAAACATGCCTATAAAGGGCAGTAACTCCTTAAGGGGTAAACTGAAAAATTTGGCTATGTTGACTTATTTGTAGATCTTACTTTGCTGAACATTATTGCTGTTTACAGTTTATCTCTATATATTATAATATTCAAGATAATAACCAAAAACTGCAAAATTTCCTTAAAATTACTAATTCTGGGGCAGCAACCCAACAACAGGTTGTCTGTTTTGTCTGAAAATTTCAGGGCAGATAGATCTTGACCTGATAAACAATTATACCCATGTCAGATATGCTCTAAATGCTTTGGTTTCAGAGATATAAGCCAAAATCTACATCCCCCCTATGTACTATTTTTAGCCATGGCGGCTATCTTGGTTGAAAGGCAGGGTCACGCCACAAATTTTTTAAACTAGATACCCAGTGATGATTGTGGCCAAGTTTGGAATAATTTGGCCAGGTAGTTTCAGAGGAGAAGACTTTTGTAAAAGATTACTAAGATTTACGAAAAATGGTTAAAAATTGACTATAAAGGGCAATAACTCCTAAAGGGGTCTTATTTGTAAATCTTACTTTGCTGAACATTATTGCTGTTTACTGTTTATCTCTATCTATAATAATATACAAGATAATATCCAAAAACAGTAAATTTTCCTTAAAATTACCAATTTAGGGGCAGCAGTCCAACAAATGGTTGTCCGATTCAGGGCAGATAGATGTTGACCTGATAAAAAAAATTACCCTGTCAGATTTGCCCTTAGTGCTTTGGTTTTTGAGTTATAAGCCAAAAACTTCATTTTGCCCTATGTTCTATTTTTAGCCATGGCGGCCATCTTGGTTGGTTGGCCGGGTCACCGGACACATTTTTTAAACTACAGTAGATACCCCAATGATGATTGTGGCTAAGTTTCGTTTAATTTTGCCCAGTAGTTTCAGAGGAGAAGATTTTTGTAAAAGTTAACGACGACGGACGACGAACGAAGACGGACGCCGGACGAAAAGTGATGGTGAAAAGCTGTTTAATATACTCGCCTAGTTTTGTTAATATAACGAAACTATTGTCATTCCAGTAGGAAGTTTAACTAGCTACAAATATTAAATTTAACCCATCAATCTTTCCGGAAAATGTCTGCACCAAGTTAGGAATTTTACAGCAGTTTTTCATTGTTCCGTGGTTGATAACGATTGACTTTGTGATTTTTAATGGATTTTACCTTTTTAAATTTACCTTGTAATTCAGTAATTATGTGATATCTTTCTTTTTGTTTAGCTCCAAAGCTACCTAAATCGAAAACTATCAAACATTGGCAAATGCATGATGCATTGAGCCTCTTTTTCACAAGTGTTATAAAACTTCGTCACTATTGGTCCTAGCCTTTTTGGAAAATCTCTCTTAAGATGTTTTTAGTCTGGTTCAGTAGAGGAATTATAGTAACTCAATGATTTGATGATTACTACCTAAACAAGTTTGAAATCTCAAAAGCGGCAAAAAGTCTTTTTTTTTTAATTGTAAAAGGTGAAATTATCAATCACATATACCTTTGGCACTGCCACTGTTAAAGGTGTTCTCAACGTTTAAAGTTGCGTCAAGGTTTCCAGATGACGTTGTTTTATCTGCAGAATAACAAAATGCCATAAGGTTTCAGTATAAATACAAGTGCAATAAGGTGTGAGCTTAAAGCAGCATACATGATTTACGTATATATTTTTAGGAATATGTAATTTCTAAATTCAAGCGATGACTACTAATTCCGTTTAAACAAAAGTATTAAGCTGGTGTTATATTTAAATGATTTTCATCAGACCACAGTGAATATTGTAAATTCAAATAAGAAGATGCAGTATGATTATCAATGAAACGTTCAGGCAGATACCAGGTTGAAATTAACCAGAAAATATAACTCTTAGCTAGTGAAGATAAAAAGGCGAAGTTGTTTTATTTAAGTTGTTTACATCGGTTTCTTTCGGCTTGTTATAAAGGTGCATAATTTGGTATTTTATGTATCGTATAAACGTCTGTTTACTTAAATTATCGTATTAAGCTTCGAGATATTCGTAAACTTTTAAATTGAACATAAATTTTCATAAAGCAGTCGATTGTAGTAGATGCAAAAACTATTCTACTAAAGGAAAAACATTTTTTTTAAATCATTAACTTGTATCTCTGCCTCTCGTGACACATTTTGTTGGGAAAAATAGACAAACCTGTCATCGAAAATATAAATTCCAGCACACCTTTTATGTTCGGGGTTGTTTGAGTTGAATATTATGTTTTGAAAACATAAAAACCAAAACTATTTGATAAATCATTTGTCTTCAGATTCTATTTTTGTAAAGACTACAAGCTGTATTTGTTTTACGATAATAAGATATATAAATGTCCAATGGAACACTTTTTCTATATCCAAATCTAACTATTCCGTAACAGTCTTCCTCTCGTTGCGATTTCCGAAATCAAAATGTAATTTTTTTTTCTTCGAACGCACGTAAAAACTAGCAAGCATCTAAAAACGAAAATATTATCGATCTAAGTAATACCACAATAAATAATGATCGCTTTAAATAAATATACGAAAACATCACTCTTTCCATTATCTGGTCAGCTTTTTCTGACCTTATCCCCGGTTGACCTTTTTACAACTTAATTGGTGTGTTGTTTATAGTATTTATTATTCTCTAAGAAAATGCATAAATTGTGTGCAGCTGACAAAAACAACCCAAAATATATATTTATGAATGTTTATGAATGATATCTAAGTCAGCAAGGAAAGAAATAGAAAAACTCCCACTAGTTTGTATGCATACTGATTGATAACTGTAATGACAATCGTTTTTTAACCACTATAAGAAAGCAATCCTTATATACCTTGAACACTATTGTCTGTGCTTTCTCCGTTTGTACTTGCATCGAGGACCTGATGAATTGTTGTTTTATCTGAAAGTATCAAATTGAATTGCAGTGTTATAAATAAGGCAATAGTAGTATATCGCTGTTCGAAAGTCATAAATCAATTAAGAGAAAACAAATCCGAGTTTCAAACAAAAACCGACGGTATATACTGACATGCTGTACTTCCCATTCCCTTTCCTCCACCTCTCATAAGAAACAAGGAATTGCAGCAGATTAGACATATGACGGATAAATTACCAATGTCGCACAGAGATTAGAGAATAACTAAATTCATTTATACAAAGAAATGTTCAACAATGATTTATGTTTGTACATGTAAAAAAAAAGTTTCATCATAAATCCAAAAATTTATGTTGAATTTTGAATATTTTTAACTTTTAACAATCAAAACAACACGTTTTTCTTTGCCTAGTAACGCAAAAACAAAACCAACAAAATGGTCGGTACTTAACAGTAATATCGAATGAATTAAATAGGAGTGGACGCTCGCCCCTAAAAGATATTTTAAGATATTGGCAAAAATGTAATTTTGTGTCACCTTGCAAAAGCACTTTTTGGGGCGAGCATCCGCTCATGTTGAATTTTATCAAAAAAACTGTCGGAATTTGACCGAAAAACTTACTTTTTACCGGTTGACGGAATGAACTCGTTTTATTTCCCGAATTTACGTACATATTTCCAAGCTCATTTTCATACACATGATACACGTAGATTAAGTTAAAAGACTTATGTGGACTTTTCCAGTAATATAAATAAATGGAAATAAACTACGAATTTTATTTAATTAACAATTAATAGTTCATTATGAAATGCCGGATTGTAAGACTTATTTTGTGACTCTGTTTCTATCGGAAGGAACTGACACGATAGATTACATTAGCAACCCAGAGAGCCGTTAAACAAAGGTATGTACTTATATTTTTATATAAATTGAAAAATGATTTTATTAGACTTCTGCTATAAAACATTTTGTAAACAGAGCAACATATCGCCGATAAACTTGAGATAATGTGATGACAGGGAAGCGGCAGACGATCATGAGCAATGGCAAAAATATTTCTGCAGAAAATACTTTACGGTAAAATACACGTATTTTTGTTTCAACTTCGATATTTGTAAAAACTAACCAACCCTGCAAGATTTATTTAGTTTATCAACTGAATTAGGGGGGGGGGGACATACCCATCACTTGATTTTGACAAAACATTTAAGTACATTAAAATTACATTATACAATTGATCAGCCGCCATGGCTAAATGATACACATCGCTGCTCTGCAACCTAGACGGTCACAGATCGAATCTCCGACACAATTTTTAAAATTTTTTTTTTAAATATATATTAAAATACGTAAATAATATTACCTGAATGTTATTATTAATCGGTTCTTCAAGGAAATAACAAACATAACAAACACGTATAAGTCACAAAGATATTCACTAGACCTATATGGAATTGTAGATAATGAATATTACTGTTATTTCCTTTCATGTTTTTATTGAAAGCGACTTCTCAGTGAGCTTAAATGATTAAAATATCAACAAGCAAACAATTAAAAGCTATGCTTCCCTGTCACGCCAACTCTGTATATTTAAAAGAAAAAACTTTCTGCTTTGTATCCATCCATCTGCTGAGTTACGCCATTTTCGAATGATTTTTTGTCAATTCTTATGTGTCATTGTCAGTGTTGTTGCAAGGGGGTTACTTCCTATATTTTTAGTGGGATGAGTGTGCCGCAAAACAGGGTAACTTTTTCATGCCCTGCTTGTTATACACAGTTATATACGCGATCCAGTTCTAGACAAATACTTGGTTTAAAAAAGACCTTGTTCTCACCAGCAAGGCATGAAAAAACGACCCTGTTCTAACCAGCAGGACATGAAAAAAAGGACCCTGTTCTAACAATTCAATTCAATTCAATTCAAAGTTTTATTTAGAGTCGATAGTTTATTGAATATCGACTCTAAATAAAACTTTGAATTGAATTGAATTGAATTGTTAGAACAGGGTCCTTTTTTCATGCCTTGCTGGTGAGAACAAGGTCTTTTTTAAACCAAGTATTTGTCTAGAACTGGATCGCCTATATAACTGTTTAAGATACAGTATAGAGCCCAGGTCTAAAACTGCATCTATTTTATACGGTCTAGAACAGGGTATACATTTTCTGAGCGTGTATAGAACAGGGTATGTTTTTTCAATATTTTTGTTTAGAACAGGGTATATGTTTTTCAATATTTTCTGGATAGAATAGGGTATGATTCGGCAAGTGCTGTCGGCACAGTTATGCCAAAAAGGATAGTCAGTAACCAAACCCCATCCCCCAACCACAGCGAAAATATATGATACATTTTTAATCAACATAACTTTTTTTTCTTTTTTTTGCATCTGTATTTAGATTTTAACTTACCATAGACAGAAAACATAAATCAGGTTAACCGTAAGAAGATAAACTCGAAAAATACCGCGTACTGATATAGTCTATATCAATGCGCGGTACCAATCGAGTTTATCATTTTAAGGATTATTAGTTTCTTTGTGAAATTACATTTTAATTAGTTGAAATAAACTCTAGCATAGCTATTTTAACAGTTTTTATATTTATATAGTAATAATGCACGCGTTTTGGATTGCTAGTCAGTCGTAGTTATTTTGAACTTTGAAACCTCAGAGCCCATGTTTTAACAATAATATATTTTATGACACAAAGTAACCAGAAAGTCTCAACATTGTGACAGAAAGCCTCAACCAATACCTTTATATCTCAACCTTTTAGAATTTTGCCTTTTTCTGCTAAGAGTATGCTTGACAAACAAATATTTTTTTGCAATTTACAGACGTGGTTATCGTAAAGCATAGAAAAATACAAATAATTGACATATTTTCATGCTAAGTCATTGATATCATAGCAGTTCTATCGGATTCAAAGAAATTGAACATGATAATCCGTAGGAGAAAAGTGATTGTTACATCAGTTTCAGATATTTTGAACCAAGAAGAGACATATTAGTTACAATTATTATTTATCTATGGCATGACATTCTCCTATTTTACAAAAAAATCATTGATTTTCAGTAAATTGACGAAAAGTCGACCTACTCTGTGTTTATTTTCAATATTTTGAACCAGAAAAGCTCAATAGGACGTGCCAGATAATATTCAAGATATAACCAAAAACGTCAAAATTTTCTTAAAATTGGCAATGCAGGGGCAGCAAACCAACAACCGGTTTTCCGATTCATCTGGAAATTTTAGGGCAGATATATCTTGACTTGATAAACAATTTAAATCCATGTACTATTTGCTCTAGTTGATTTGGTTTCAGAGTTATTAGCCAAAATCTACAAGATCTAATAACCACACTAAATAATGATCGCTTTAAATAAATATAAATAAGATATACGAAAACATCCCTCTTTCCATTATCTGGTCAGCTTTTCTGCCCTTATCCTCGGTTGACCTTTTTTCAACTTAATTGATGTATTGTTAAATATCATTATTCTCTGAGAAAATGCATAAATTAAGTGCCACTGAAAAAAAAACCAATGAAATATATATTTATGAATGGTTATGAATGATAACTAAGTCAGCAAGGAAAGACATAGAAAAAACACTTGTATGTATTCATACCGATTGGTAACTAGAATGAAAAACGTGTTTTTACCACGATAAGAAATCAATCCTTAGATACCTTGATCAATGTTGTCTGTGCTTTCTCCGTGTGTACTTGTATCGAGGACCTGATGAATTGTTGTTTTATCTGAAAGAAACAAATTTTATTGCAGAGTTATAAATAAAGCAAAAGTAGTATATCGCTGTTCGAAAGTCATAATTCAATTAAGAGAAAACAAATCCGAGTTACAAATAAAACCGAGGGTATATACTGACATGCTGTATTCCCCATTCCCTTTCCTCCACCTCATCATAAGAAACAAAGAATTGCAGCAGATAAGACCTATGACGGATAGATTACCAATGTCGCACTGAGATTAGAGAAGAAACTATTTCATTTATACAAAATAAATGTTCAACAATGATTTATGTTTGTACATGTAAAAACAAAGGTTTAATCATGAATCCAAACTTTTATGTTGAATTAACACATGATATATTGTGAATGTAGTTTTATTTTATTTCGCATCTAAATAAAGTCATCAAAGATAAAACACGTAATGGGCTGATTTGGAACAAAAAACTAGTTTAATATCATACAGCTTTTCCATTAAAGATCAACTTATTTCATTTGGCTACTCTCTTTAACAGTAGGCTTAATCCATAGTTGAGTGCTTTTAAAAGAATGTAAGGGTTAACTTCGCATTGCAGATAATATTTATCTTGTGTTTGATGAATATGTCCTGTATTTGTCCTGTCTTTGTGTCTTTGCTTATCTCCGTTCGGTTCTTTTTCCTAAATGGTGTTATACCGTAATGATTTTAATATGACTATGAATACTATGTTCTATACTACATTGTGTGTCATTTCATTCTCACTTCAGTTAAGAATTTGCATAACATATAAGTAGTTATAAAAGGTACCGGGATTATCATTTCATACGCGCGTTTCGTCTACTTAGCACTCCACAGTGTCGTTTATATTAGAATAGGTATAAAGCAAACCAGTATAAATTTGAAGAGTAAACGAACTGATATAAACTGACATTGTCCATGTTTTCGACATCATTTTTGTCATTGTAAACTTACTTTAAACATATTTTTTTAACATCATGTACAGGTCATATACACAAGTACATTAATATATTAATACACAGGGATTCGGAAACAAGATTTCCCTTATATTAATCCGTCATGGTGAACTTGAAGGAATCTTATATTTACAGTTCAAACAACATAGGATTTCGGAATATTGTTTTTAAACTGGACATTCAGAATTAAAATATGCCTCTAGTATATATATTTGTCCCAAAAATGTGTATTCATTGAACTTCATATTGTTATATATAGTTGATGTTCCTTTATAAATTCTTAATGAATATTTTTGTTTATCGTCGGTTTTTTTTCAGAGAAAGAGAACAGACATTAAACTGTTTAACATGCCAACACATTCGCGTTGCTTTTAAGAGGTTATCGATATGTGGTAGGTGTCTCATTGACCATGTATTCCTTTCTAGATCATATATATATAATATGATATGTCTAATCTGTGTGACCTTTGAGAACATCTTAAGAGTCAAGTTTATTTTTACTGTTTGAATGCCTGTTCTTCTGTTGTTTATTTATTTTAAAAGAATGTTGAACACATGCCAGCAGGTTTAACTCACCACCATTAGGAAGTGCCTGTCCCAAATCAGGAGCCAGTAAGTCACCGATTGTCCAATTATTTGTTGGCCTTCAAATTCGGCTTGTGAAATTAATCCAGAAAGCGCTTCGGATGCATACAATGCTAACATGTTGTTTTTACTTTTTATAGCGCTAGCTCGATACCTCTGTTGGTCGAATGTCAGTACCTGCGCCGGGTATGATCAGCTCAGTAGTAAGTACTTCGTTATGATTGTTTACAACTTTTCTTAAATTGTCCATTGATAAATGTTGAAACCAAAGGAAGCTGAGGTTACAACTGTCTCAACCAAAGTTGACTTTTTATTAAACTACTCGGTAATTTTTTCGGTTCGTTTACACTCTTTGCTTTTGCATATTCGGCTGTGACTGTTCCTAATGAAGGTATATTCATTTAAGCTCTTCTGACGCATGAAAAGTTCAACGTGTTGTTTTCATTTTATTTGTTTATTCCCCCCTCCCCTATTAATTATTATAGTTGATGAAAATAATACATTTCTTACTTATGTTGTCAAGTATTGCTTCAATTATTGTATACCATAATTTTATTTTATTCATGCGACATTACATTTGTATTCATATTGTTAAGAACCATAACTTTCGAGTGTGTTTACTAACAGGTGAACACATCTTCTCTCAATAGAAACATTTTATCCCAAACATTTCATCATATGAATATGAGTATGAAATATTTAGATGTTTTTTTTTAGTTTTTTAGCATTCCTTGTGTATTTTTTTCCAAAAAAAACCCTATTATTATTATTATTATTGTTATTATTATTATTATTATTATTATTATTATTATTATTATTATTATTATTATTATTAAAGTAAATATAAAATTAGGAACATAATTAATTTCTTTTTTGTCTGTTTATGTTTTTTTTAATATAATATTTGTATACCATGATTTTTTATCACCGTACATTTGTTTTCATATTCCTCACAACCATAACTATTGAATGCTTGCACTTACACCTGAAAACGTCCGCTTCCAGTAGAACTTTCGTTGGTCCGATAGATGGACCATAGACACAGGAATACGAAATGTCAAGGTCATCTTTTGTCAGATTTTTAATCACTAAGGTGTATCCATCCTTTAAAACCTTTCCGTCGTATTTTTTATTGGGTCTACTTGTTTTGACATCTGTAAATATTGTGCGATGTTGTGAAGTCCACATCCTCATTCCCCATCCAGCAAATTTATGACAACAGTTTGGAACATAGCAAAATAATGTCACGTTTTGTCCATATTCTGTTACCTTTCCAGTAACATTCCATTCCACAACACCTGCAACTTTTTTAATTGATTTCCTGTTTAAACTATATGACTTAACTTATGTTACATATAACAAGGAATAAAACATTAATAAATTCATAATATATTATGAGGAAATACAATTTACTTTTATTATCAAACATTTATAATACATGAACTGTGAAGTTTCCTCTCATATGTCATGCATGTGTATTTAGGCTTAAGTTCTTTTGTATCTTACATGTTAATCTATGTGATTTTGGGCGTTTGTGTATCTTTATACATATCACTTTCGTCTACCGCAAACAATTTACAATTAAATGATTTTTGTTTATGAAAACCTACAAATGAGTTCGATTAAGGTTGAACACATTAATTTGTGATTTGCATACACAAGTGATGTCCTTCCTTGATTTGGCAGTGCTTTGTTATGTATCTATGTGCCACTAGTTCCTTCACGTATTATTTGTATACCACATTTAACAAGAATATCCTATGTATGAATCATTGAAATCATCAGAATATTAAGATTCAGGAACACATACCTTTACATTTCAGAAAAGAATACCCTTTTAAACTGTCCAATCCGAATCAAAAGTTTGCCTCTAGTGGCTATATATTTGTCCAATAAATGAGCATTTATGGCACTACATATTGTTGTATAAAAGTGATGGTCCTGTACGTGTATACATTCTTAATGGATGTTTTTGTGTGTCATGTTATTCTTTTGATATAAATAGAACAAACTATAAACTGCTTACATGGCCCACACATTCATGTTGCTTTTATGACTTGAGATGTACTGGTTTTATGTCCTTTTTGTTAAACGACTCGGTATTTTTTTCGGTTCGTATACACTCTTTGCTTTTGAATATTCGGCTATGACTGTTCCTAATGAAGGTATATTCATTCAAGCTCTTCTGACGCATGAATAGTGTTGTTTTCATTTTATTTGTATATCCCCCCCTCCCCAACTTATTATTATAGTTGAGGAAAATAATACATTTCTTACGTTTGTTGTCAAGTATTGTTTCAATTATATGTATCCCATAATTTTATTTTATCTATATGACATTACTTTCCCCAAAAAACTATTATATATTAAAGTAAATATAAAATTAGAAATATAATATATTTCTTTTTTTGTCCGTTAATGTGTTTTTTTTTTTTTATTTAACCCATTTCTCTGACGTCAGTCTATTGTTCTAACAGTGGATTATTTTTCGAGAATCCATTGACCATCATGTAAACTTAAGATAACTTATATCATAACTTTAAACTTTTAACTTCCGATACGTTATCCTCTAAAAAACGAGTGAGTAACGAAAGGTTAAAAAAATGTGTATTATCGGTATACTACTGTTGCCTTTATTGAACTCGCGAGTATTTTCGAAAGTAAAGTCTGTAGTCTATGCATGATACAACTAGACTACGAGTGCTGATATAGATTAATATTTGAATATCACTCTTATAGCGTATCGCTGTCAATGCATGTCAATAAACTGTATTTCTGTCTTTTTGTTATCGAATAAAATATATAAACACTATGAAATCAAAGAATTGTAAATATTACTTATTATTACAATTCCTTGATAAAATAAAAATCCATGTACACATTACACTTATCACTTTTAACGCACAAAGCCTTTCCCATTTCATCACTTTTGGTTTTAGGATTATAAAGATATCATACTGTGATCACTTAAGATTTTCTTCGTTTGATTATAAATGGTCCAAATATACATCAACATTTAACTGACTGTTATGTGAATAAAGTGTGATAAGCTACGACTGTAAAACTACTTCTTTGATGGTAAAACCAGAAACAAAATCGTCAACTTTATAGTAAAAACGAAATATAGATACCTCTAAGATTAAAAACTATATTTTGGCAGAGAAAAACATAACAAAAAATAATCATTCCGGTTACTAGGCTTGAACTTGGCACTGTTAATATCACAGTAATTTCTTTCGGTACGAACAACTAGACGATCACGGCTATGAACAGGTTACATGATACATTGCAAATTTGACATTATTATATATTGTACATTTGTAGCAAAAGCAATCATTCTGTTTGGGTTTCATAATGCGTACCACACATAATACTAGTTCATTAACTGATTGACGATGGATGCCAATTGAAATAACGTTAAAATATTTAAAATATCATGGAAGGGAACCAGTTTACACAATATATATATATATAATATTTCAATTCAGATCAATCATTGTATCTATTTTACCATCAACTAGTGTCTAGTGAAGTGGTATTATTGTGAAATTTACACTTTATTCATATTAGATGTTTTAGTCATTTTGAATGTGTGCTGTAAATTCAATCACATGCGAGATTTAATCGACACTGACTTGCTTATTAGTTTGCTGAATAGTATATATTTAAATATTAAAGGTTTCTAAATGTTAGTAATTCATTATTTTTTTACTTTTCAAAAAAGATTAAATAAATTCCATATATTAATTATATGTCTTTTTGAATGGATTATAAATACTAAAATCCAATCAGTATTAATTATTTGTAATGATTAAAAATTAAATGAAATAATTATTTACAAATATAAAATATGATAATAAAAAGGGGAGATTACAACACATTTAAGTTAAATTGAACGTATATTAAGTTAAATATAAAAGCGAATCGTGTGGATCTAATATTTCCAGCTATTAGAGAAGACAAAATACGAAATTATTTTCATGAAATTCCGTTGATTCATTGTCAGATCATGAAACAAATAGCCGTTTTACTAAAAATGGGTTAGGCTAGAGAATTGATAAGAAGTAGTGAATTCGAAAACGATAATCAACTCGCGACTAAAGTCGCTCGTTGATTATTGTTTACGAATCCACTACTTCTTATCAATTCTCTACTACATAATATGTGTACACCATCAGTTTTTATCACCGTATTTTTGTTTTCATATTCCTAACAACCATAACTATTGATTGTTTGCACTTACACTTGAAAACGTCTCTTTCCAGTAGAAATTTCCTATTCCCAAACGTGGAACCATAGAAACAGGAATACGAAATGTCAAGGTCATCTTTTGTCAAATTTTGAATCACTAAGGTGTATCCATCCTTTAAAACCTTTCCGTCGTATTTTCTATTGGGTCTACCTGTTTTGAGATCTAGTGTAAATAGTGTAAATAGTGTGCGTTGTTGTGGATTCCACATATCCCATCCAGCATAATTTGGACAACAGTTTGAAACATGGCAAAATAATGTTACATTTTGTCCATATTCTGTAACCTTTCCAATAACATTCCATTCCAAAACACCTGAAACTTTTTAAATTGATTTCCTGTTTAAATAATATAATTTAGCTTACGTTACATATTACAAGGAAAAAAACATCAATTTATTTATAATATATTATGAGGGAATACAATTTTAATCTTTTATTATTAAACATTTATAATACATGAACTGTTAAGTTTTCTCTGATATGTCATGCATATGTATTTAGGCTTGAGTTCTTTTAAACCTCACATTTTAATCTATGTGAATTTAGGCTTTTGTGTATCTTTATATATATCACTTAAGTCTGCCGCAAACAATTTACAATTATATGATGTTTTTATGAAAATCTACAAATGAGTTCGATTAAGGTTGAACATATTAATTTGTGATTTGCATACACAAGTGATGCCCATCCTTGATTGGACTGTGCTTTGTTATGTAACATAAATTGATCTTTTCCTTCACGGACACAATAAATAAATTTGCATCATCATTTAACTCAATCATAACCTGTGTATGCATGTAGTAAAAATAGTTTTTGTGTTCTTGTACGTCAATATTCGCCTTCACCTTCGACTCTTTGATCAAAATAATTGCAGTATTGTCATATAATAATAGAAATAAGTCTAACATAGTATTGACTTGCATTTATTTTGAGTTTACAACATTGGTCTTTTTGTGATATCTTACCCCTATCTACCTCTTGTGATTCAATATTACACATAAAGGGTCAACCCTTGATAAATCTGTTTTATTGTATATAATTACACAAAAGTTAAGATAAAAGCACTGTGAATTATTTCAAGAAAAAACAAAGAACTTTTAATTACCTTGTATTATAAGACAGTTAATCAGAATCAGCCATGGTAGCACACAATCCATATCTCACTAGTTACTGAAAAACACAAATAAAACATATTATTCCATATTGATAAAACTTTAGTAGGCTTTTCTATATGAATGGGATTTTGAATAAATAAGCATATTCACCTGCGGAAAAAGGATATTCACCGCGCATAACGTCGCGTGCTTTTACCTGCATTATTTTGGTAAAAAAAATGATTGATGTACAATTGGTTTTGGTTAATAATTGCCATTACATACATTTCTCTCGGAATATGGAATAAAACAATTACTGTCTTTTGTTTCGGTAAATATGTGGTTTATTTGACTTTTGAAAAACTGATATTCACTTCGGCCGTTGGCCTCAGTGAATATCAGTTTTTCAAAAGTCAATAAAACTACACATTTACCTCATCAAAAGACAGTAATTGTATAGTATTAATTGGGGACACAGCATAGTGCTCTATCACGGTGGGTATGGTTGTCCTGCGAGAGAACGTACTGTGCTGGTGATTTGGTCCTGACGGGTGCTGGTGGGTCCTGATTCTGTGCTGGTGGGTTTGTTTACATTGTATCAGAACGGCAATAAAACGATTGTTTTGTTGCTTAATTTTTCTCTGATGCGTCATAAGTACCATGCAAAGTATATTTCAACAATATAAAATTGCAAAAGTCGAGCAAGTTCGTTAAACGGAATTGTCCTGACGATGTGCTGGTGATAAGAAAAACGGTCCTGGTTCTGTGCTCCTATGTCCTGGTTCTGTGCCTTTATATTTTAGTTAAAAGTGGCAAATATTCAAGATCATTGATGCTGTACTGTTATTGACTACTAGTAATTAACTGTTGTCTGCTTTCTTGAAATTGACATTGTTATGAATCTGTTTACTGTTATTATGAGAGAAAAAAAAACCTATTTTTTATTCTTTTTAAAAGTAACTGTGATTTTATTTATTGGCCTGTTAATGGAACCCTTCTTGCCCCCTTTTAAGATAAGAAAATATGTTTACGATTTTCGGGATTACGATCATTTTGCAAGATCGCCAAAATACGTTGTAATTTATACAATACTTATATAAAGTAGATGATGTTGTATGTTTGTTGTCAATGGACAAATGTCCATAAGAAACTAAAGAAAGTATGTGTTAACAACCATACGTCATTGTACGACCTTCAACAATAACCCATAAAATAAAAATGTAAAAGGTTTTGTATAAAAATGGAGAGCAAAAATATAGAAGAAAGGACTTTCTGAGCGTTTGAATCATATGTCTTTAGCAGCTTAAAACACATTTGTTTGTGAAAAATTGAGTGCTGACTATAAGAATGACAATAGTATTTCGGGTTTGTTTGTTTGGTTTTTTTTGGGGGGGGGATGGGGGATAAGTTAGAGCGAGGTTACAGTGAAAGTGTTAAGCTTGGAATAGTTTCCCGTAAGATTTAAAAGTTGTATTTTAAAAGAAAAATGTATCTTACAGCTATTAAGAATCACTTGCTGTATCTGTAAGATTTTTTCAACATATTTTTTTTGTCTGAACGGTTATCAGGTATTTTTTTTCGAAAGTTCTATAGAACACTAAAAAAATCACTATTTTATGAAAGGGCAGACTAGAATATGTCAGAGAATGAAGACGAGATAACCTAGAGAACACTAACAAAACTAAGATTTCTTAGCTTTTTCATTTCAAAATTCCAAAATAAATAAATATTTTTGATAAAGAATTACAGGGGAGGAAGTGAACAATGTGTCCTACTTTTCTATATTTAAATATTTTTATGAATAAAAATCAAATGTGCCTTAATTATGATTGAAAATGAGTAAATGGAAAAACAACCAAACTAAAATACACTTTTATTTTAATATTGGTAATATCACTAAGCTTTTAAGTTTTGTGTGTCAAACACACCATCTCTGTAGTAATGACTCCTTATTAAGATATTTCACATCTCCATTTTTTTTCTGCATTTTTTTATATTGTGAATTCTTAGTATTATTATATTAAAATGTAGACTTAATTTATATTTAAAAAAACTTAATCTAAAGCCAGATAAATCAAACATTTTTGTTTCTATCTATCCGTTTTCAGGACTTTAACAATCAACGTAAACACGCCTGGAAAGTAAAATGCGTACTCGGCTGTCTGTAATCGACCATTTTTAGACACCCTCCTAAAAAACAAGCCGGGGGTGGGGTTCAGAGATGCAAATTAAGTGTTTAGATCAATATTTTATATTTTCGTGTATGGGTTATCACCCCCTCCTGTGGCCTGTCAATTACGAAAATGTGCAAACTGCAATAGTATCAAAACAGCACAGACAATGAATAATAGAGATATAATTTTGTACATATACATGTATCAAGGGATAATAGAGATATAATTTTGTACATATACATGAATCAAGGGGAAACTTCTTGCAAAGCATTATTATCTATAGTTCATTATTGTATTAAGTAGAAAAAGAGAATTTGGTGAAAATAAAATCACTATTTTTGTAGAAAATTCACAGACCTTTGTACAGAGATTTTTGTTATGTTTAGCATGAGATCAACACAAGGGTACATTATCCTTAAAAATCTATTTAA
Organism: Mytilus galloprovincialis; assembly: GCA_037788925.1. Taxonomy (NCBI): domain Eukaryota; kingdom Metazoa; phylum Mollusca; class Bivalvia; order Mytilida; family Mytilidae; genus Mytilus; species Mytilus galloprovincialis. Next base: position 22,081,781 of record CM075338.1, on the reverse strand, counting down.
AAGTATTTGAAACTAACGTTTGCTTTGTTAATTGTGCCTTCAATTTCAAAAATTAAAATATCTCGTAACTTCATACTACCAATTGAGTATAAAACAAGTATATAAGTTTAAAAAAGAAATTCTTAAATTAAACACCTACATTTAACTTTAAAAAGTCATAACAGTTTAAAACAATGCAAATCTACACACACAAACAACTGGCTTAATTTCAACTGATTTTCAACCCGAATCGCTATAAGATTATATATAAGCTCAACTGTGTCGAGGGATCGTATGAGGTTCATTTATTGTCTTGGCGTCCGTATTACAATGAACAAATGTTACCAAATGATTTTTCAAGAGTGAATCTAGGAAAAACAATATTCATCAACAAACCAGACCACTGTCTGTTAAAATGTATTCGAGTTTTTAGTTACAGCCGATTCCATTGAGTATGTAGGCAAAGGTTATATCTTTGGTTAGCTTGCTTGTTAGCTAAACCGTGAAGTCATTGTTAGATAAGGTCTATACCCTCCTTTCGAATTAGCCTGGTCCTACAGACAGAAAGATGTGTCATTTGTCGGACTAGTCTACTCTTAAAGTAGGGTAGTTTACATAACCTAACAATGACTTTTCTGTTCAGCAAGCAAGATAACCAAGGATATTCCCTTTGTCTACACGCTCATTGAAATCGGCTTCAATATTGCAAATGTTCAAGCAATTAGGGCAAAACTTACCGAGTAAAAAAAATCAAAATGTCTATCTTCCTTGCACTTTCAGAAAATTCAGATCAGATAACGAAACTGGGTCCAGCAACATTTATAAGCAATTTAAGATTTTGACCCTCACAGTTTCCATTCACCACAAATATTCTCGTTACAACGAATCAAATACCAGTTGCAGCCTTTTGTTTATCTATTAATATATGTATACGGATAAAGTTATGAAAGGTAGCAGGTCACCAGGGTGAGGAGTCCATGTCATCTGAAATAAATGCTAAGCATAGATCTAGAAAGCGGCAGATAATCATGACATTAAAAAAAACTCTCTTCTTTTCGACTTTTTTCGAACAAATTGACACATAAAATTAATTATATAGTATTTTGGAATTTTTAATTTGTGTTCAATTCATTGGTTACACCTTTTACTAGGATAACAGTCCTGTCAAGTATGAGCTGGGTAAAATATTTCAGAAAAGAAGATGGAAATGTCAAAGTTTCCGTGCGTCAGGTGCAACAGCATACGAACAGCTAACATGTCTCGTCAGGGTGGAAGCTAAAAGGTCCACGAAAATTTGATTTAAAACCTTTATTCGTTCCAACAAAGATATTGAGATTTTGTTGAGGAATTAACCATCTACGACAACAAAATTTCTTTTTTTTTTTTTTAGAATTTACAGCTCTTCTATAAATATATGCAAAGCAAACCATTGATTAAATTGCTTGCTATGATTGTTTGGATGTTTGTAAACGACAGGTAAGTAGTCTGTTTACTATATACTACAATTTGTTTGGAAAATAAACATTAACTTCAATTCCTGTCAGTTTGTATTTGTTCAATCAAATCCCAGTATGTATTGAAACTCCGCCTACCTATTGTTTGAAAACATCCAAGCGAACATAGCAAGCAAGTCAATCAAAGTTTTTTTTTGCATGCTTTTATAGAAGAGCTGTACTATATAATGCAAGGAAGCGTTTAAGTCTTTCGCCAAAAAATACAATCAATTTCTTTTTGTCCTATTTAAACTTCCGTACCATTTCCTTCCATTCATGATCATTAAATTGAACTGTAAAATATTTCTTGGTACCATCTTAATTCCTTTATGAGTCTTATGTAAACATAATTATGACAATAACTGTTGTGAGAACAAGATTCACTGCACACTTTTAAAGTTCTGCTTCATCAAACATTAAAATGTGAACTTAAGTTTTGAACCTTTTTTAATCGACACGATTGGAATTTTTGTATATGAGAACATGGTTTATCTATTAGTTGAAAATGCGGCTTTGAACTAACTTTCAGTACCTGTAAGCATTCGTTATTCAATAATGTGTGTCTTTGTGTTATTATTTTATGTAATAAATTGTTGTGTTGATACACCACTGTAACAATGAAGGAGGAAATGAGGAGGGTTGGTTGGGTGGAAGTGGGGAGGGGTATGCGGAGCGCTAACAAACATGTCTATGCGGCATTGGCTTTGATCATTGTTGAAGCATCAATGTAAGGGGCATTTAAAATATCTTAATAAAACTATTCTTATTTTAGATACTATTTATTGTTATCTGATATTGGACGAAAGATGTTGCCCTTTTATGTAATTATTTAATACAAGTTACGATCATTTCAAAACACATATCAAACAGCCAAATGGATGCACAAGAGCTAAAATAGGAGTCATAGATCCTATTGACAACAATTATCTGCCCAATTTTATTGATTTTGTAACATTTGTTTCAAATATGACCAACTTCTTATCCAAAATCACCAGCACCGTATCAGGACCCACCAGCACAATGACAGGACCCACCAGCACAGTATCAGGACATGAATAAATTGAGAAAATGCTAAATTTTAATAAATTGCAATGTTTTTTCACAAAATAGTTTTGTCGCGTGGATTGCGGTATAGAAAGCGGACTCTATGAGCATTTTTGTTTAATTTTTTCAGTTCGAGATTTTCTGAAAATGAGCATTTCTGTGTTACGCTTACTGAAAACGTTTAGAGGGTCAACTTTTTAATGGTTTACATATGAACCCATAAGAAACAAAATTGAAAAATCTCAACCGTTTTCTTCCATTTTTTATGAGTGAAAACGTCAAAAATCATTATTTTCGTCTTTGTTTACATTTTTTCATTGATCACCAGCACCCGTCAGGACCAAATCACCAGCACAGTACGTTCTCTCGCAGGACAACCATACCCACCGTGTCTATACTCTTCAGTATAACGAACAAGTTCGAATTTTATCAACAACATCTTTTACAGGGTAGTATAAATAGACATGATCAAGATGTTCTGAATCTGTTGAATATTATACCATTTCGAAACTTCATAAAATTAGATGAACGGGTGGCTGTTTGATATGGACAGCTAACAGGGTCAACATTCTTAAATTGTAAATTGTCAATTCGTAACTTGTAATTGTGAAATTCAAATTCTTAATGCGTAAATTGTCAGTTTATAACTTGTTACTGTGTGATTTCAAAATTCTTTATCGGTAAATTGTTAATTTGTATATTGATGTTTTGTAACTTGTAAGTTGTCGATTCGTAAAATGTCGATGTGTGAAACGTCAAAGTGTTAAATGATGTCGTTGTCTTATGCAAACGATCATTATGACGACAGATGGCGATTAGTTTCTTCTTCTGTAAGTAGGAGCACCTCCATATGGAATACTTGATCCACTACTAAGTATGTCTCGCTCTAAATTTTAAGAAGACTTTTACATTCAAAATGAATTGAACAAACTAATCAAAAATCGTATGTCAATGACATTTTTGAAATAATACTAAATTTGTTGGATGTTAGATGTGTAATGATCGATATTTAAGTCTTTGAAATTATATATTGGTATTAGCTGTTGATGTCAAATCTTAATGACAGATTCTAAACTTTAACTTCTTATTTAAACGACAACACCGCCTTCAATTGTGCAGACGCCTTATCCCCTTACCATACTATAGCTACATGTATATAGAAGGGGATAAGGCGCGTCTGTGCAATGCTACTTAGTATTGTCATAGATAGAAGTATAAAATGAAACGTTCAGGTTCCAGACTGGACCGGAGGGAAAGAATCAAATCTATTAATTCATTGTTTGGTTGATTTCTATTCATTTTAAATATATATACATGTACATAAAAGAGGGACGAAAGATACCAAAGGGACAGTCAAACTCATAAATCTAAAACAAACTGACAACGCCATGGCTAAAAATGAAAAAGACAAACAGAAAAACAATAGTACACATGACACAACATAAAAAAACTAAAGAATAAACAACACAAACCCCACCAAAAATACATACCTGTTAGTCCTCTGTTTGTATGTGTGGCTTCAAGACAGTGGAATAAGAGTAAGCAATAAAACAAAGCAAATGAATGAATGTACACGTTTTTGTTATAATACGTTATCAATCATGTCAATATAATAATAAATGAATACAAATGATAAGGAAATACATTTAGATTTGATCACAAAACTTAGCGGAAATAAAGAATGTATTGTTTTAGGAAAATCAGGAAATGAGTCAAAGTAGAATATAAGCATTTCGTTTGTTTGAATTATTAATTCTATAGATAAAATATGTACAAAATAAAGTTCTGATTCTTTAAAATGATGTGTCACATGTGTAGATGTTGTTTTGGTTAGCAAAATTTAGAAAGTCCATACGTGTTAAAGTTTATATTTAGTTGCAACATATGAATAAAAAAAGTATCGCAGTATGTGGGCTAGACAAATATGCAATATATTTTTGAGATTATTGTTGGACAAGTTGAGGAGTTGTTATTTTATTGTCAGTGTATATAATCCATAGACCAAGGAACAAACATGTAAACGAATTTAAGATGAGGATCGAGGATTTTAAGAGCGGGTTGCAGAGGGACACAAACTAGACAACATTTGAAGTGGAACAGATAGAAATTCTAATCAAACATCAATGTAGCATTTATAAGGGGTGCCTTCCTCTCCCCTGAAATCCGCCTATGAAACTAAAGGTAACCACAGAGCCTTTAGAGAAAAAATGACATGACTTAAAAAACAAAAATAAAAGCGAAAGCAAATAGATCGAACATGAGTGCCATCTTTAATAATCTGTGAAATAATTATGCGATCGACAAGAATTGATCTTTCAGAAAATTTACAGTCAGCCTGAAAATATAGGTCCGCTTACAAAGTACTTTCCTAAAAGTAAATGTGATCGTTTTCATTATGAATGATAAGCGTATAACGACAAAATAAATGTGTAGTTTTAACCAATTACCCATCCAATTATAGGTAAAAAAAATACATGAACTTCTAAAACAACGAAAAATCTGCTGATTCATATCGTATTATACTATCACCATATGCTATGCTATGTAAAATATGAAGACATTAATTTTGATTTAAAGGAAAACTCAGAGTAACTTAATTAAATAACAACCATTCTATACGTACTTCCTTATAAAACAAGTGATATCGTCCTGTGGCTTAATCAATTGGATTGTTGTGACAATAACCAGCTTCTTAATCGTATTGACCACCAGGGGCGACTTGGGTTCAGAAATATTGCCATCCTTTGGTCTTCTTTCAAACTGCATTATAACATTATATAAAGTTGGCCGTCCATTTAGCTTTGCGGGATAATAAATTTGCAGCCAATTCTTGCCAGAATGGAAATGTTAAATCCGAGGCATCGTGTAAAGAAAGTGCCAGGCTTGATTTTATATGCAGGTTTGTAGGTGGACTACTGTTGGATCAAATTTTCATCTGTATCGAATACACCCTCATTTTCTTGTGGCATTTTGAATGTCCCTTTCATCATTCAGGCCGACCCCTATTACAGGATTTACCTATTGAATTTAATGGTAATTTGATCTTGTCCTGAACAGACATTTCGTCCTCATTACATTGACAGGTGAACAAGGTAAAGTTTTCTAGGTGTATTCCATACATCAGATACTATAAACAATTAAAGGTCTACTATATGTGGTGTATGGAATGAGTGTAAGGTGTCCATGTCCGATTGGCAGTATCATCGCATCTTAACCTCATTGTCATGGCTCAGTGAGTAAAGTTAAAAGTTTTTGTGTTCTATTTTATAAAACTATTTGCAATAGGTAAACTGCAATGGGTGCAAGGAGATTTTTTTACGATGAACAGGTCAATCTCGAAGGTTTCATTTGGTCTTGATCTGATATGCATAGATCATAACTCAATGTTAAGTTTTAGTGTTTGTGTCTGTTTAGAACATATTTGGTGTATAAAATGATTGTAAAAGAGGGACGAAAGATACCAAAGGGACAGTCAAACTCATAAATCTAAAACAAACTGACAACGCCATGGCTAAAAATGAAAAAGACAAACAGAAAAACAATAGTACACATGACACAACATAGAAAACTAGAGAATAAACAACACGAACCCCACCAAAAACTAGGGGTGATCTCAGGTGCTCCGGAAGGGTAAGCAGATCCTGCTCCACATGTGGCACCCGTCGTGTTGCTTATGTATTTACAAATCCGGTAAATAGTCTTATTCGGTAGGTCACATTCATGAAAGGGAAGGGGATTGTAGTTACGACGTAAGGAACATATCCGATATCATTTGTGAAACGGTTATTCCATAACGGTCAACCAACTCGTGATGGCGTCCGTAAAATTTACGAAGGGATGATTTCAACTTCACCATTTATATGTCTGTGTGGCAGGTTTCATTGGACATTGTTTTCTTGGTTCAAAGTTCATAGGTAAATATAAGATTTTCATCGATAAGTTTGTTCCTAAGATATTATAAGCAATACATCAACTATGTTTAATGACTTGTGATTTATTGTAAGGTGAACATGTATGGCTGGCAAACATGTTCAAAATCAGTATTTCCTTCCATTGTCCACTTGAATCTTTGACCAAAAAATCAAACCATCGGTTATTTGTCACTAAGAGTCCCGTAACTATTATCCGTCGTGATTCGTCAGTTAATTCCATATGCATTTTTTTCGATGTTTTTTTCTTTCACTTAAGACAATAAAAAATTGGTTAAAAAAAACTTTACAGCAAAAGAGATGTTTTAGCTTCCCAACTATGAACTTGTAGTAACAATATTTCAGCAGCGCCTAAATACGCTGTGAATATTTCAGTTATGCAAAAAAAGGGGTGCCCAATTGTTGGACAAAAATAGCTTTGACTTGTCTTTATTTTCATAAAATTTTGACATAATATTTTTTTTGAACAGTTAACAAAAGTAAACAAACTTTATGTAATTGACAATTTACAGGAAAACATTTAGTAAAACTAAGTCATTATGTACACACAGTTCTCATCATTTTTTTAATAAATTATATTATCTGTTATTATCTTTCGAGTATATAATATATACATTTGCTTTGGCTTTTCCTCAAGGTTTGATACAGGTTTTCAAGTGTTCCACTGACCTAGATTAACGTCCTGATATATTGAACGGTCACTAGGGTAGGCTATTTCCAACACATTTTGGTATATCTTGGTCATAGCGTTCTTCTCTACATTTTGAAGATGCTGCAAACTATTTTTCGTTTGACTTTTTTTTTATGATAAGGCATATCACTGTCTATTCTGCTGTAATCTGGTGCTAGTGTAGGATACTCTGATGCTTCCAGTGGCAACATTTCAGACTGGATCATAGACTGATACGGATTTAGGTTATCCTGTGTTGAATTCTGCTGATATTCGTCGTAAGAGGAAGTACTATCACCACTCATTATGGAACGACTATCTACTTTCAAATTGTTTTCGTTGATGTGTGCATTCGCAGTTGTCATTAACCTTCAAGGGTTCTCATGGTTCTCACAACGTTTCATTTCACCAATTTCTTTTATATTTTAATCTTCAATTACTTCTAATTAAGCAGGCGATATTTCCATTTGCTGTACTTGTTGATCATCTAGCATGTCTGTCTTATTTATGATGTCATATAAACGGTTCCCCATTTCAATAGTGGTATGGTAGGATTTTGTGATTAGATAATAGTTGCTTTTCTCTGTTTTGTTAATGACATATATTTGAATGAAACAAAACAAAACCCTATCCCCAAAAATATAACAAGAACTGATACTAATAATAGTATGTAAATAATTATTTCTCTTGACACCATCCCTGAAATTATAATATTAAATTGTTTTAGAATAAATTAAAAGAGGTATAACCATGATAACCGGAGGAATTAAATCTGTATATACAAGCAGTTATTATGTTTTTGGCAAAAGTTCTTAAGATATACATTTGAAACAGACAATGACGAAATATATTCTTTCAAAAGTACAAAAATCTAAATCATCAAATTTAAAGACAGAAAATAAGCAAAAACTGCAAACTCATGTTCTAATATGCGCCAGATTTCGCCAATAATACGAGCTATAAATAACTGTCATGCATGTGCGCAGTTTAGCTAGCTATAAAGCCAGTTTTAAAACCCACTCTTTTCAGAAACCGCCTGTACAAAACTAGCAAGATGACTGTTGTTGTTATTACTTGACATGTTTAGTTCATAGCTAGACATCTATTACGTCTGATTGTTTCAGTTTGCATAGATTTCCCATTTTTAATTTAACTAGGAGTTCGATTTTTTTTTAACTGTTTTTTTCCTAATCGCAATCAAATTAAACCTCTCAAAACGAAAACAATTCAAATCTTGTGAATGCCCGGTAATTGTACCGATATTCAACCAACATGTTAGGCAATCACAGACAAAACGCCTTGTTCTAGTGTCAATTCCAACTAATCACATTTAGCCCGCCATTTTGCAGCATATGCATTATTGATTTATGGTATAAAAAAAAAAGTATTGTCACACCACCTACACATACCTTGAATTCTCCTGTCGATGTTTTCACATTTCGAAAGTGCAGCAAGGTTTTGAGGTGATGTCGTTTTATCAACAAAATTGCCAATCTAATTTTAAGAAGCTAGGCCGATATGCATTAAACCACTGAAGTTAAGATATATCTAATCGTAGTACTGATGTATTGCAGGACCTGTAGAAAAGTTCGTCCTTTTAAAACAACGATTGTGTATAAAGCCATTCCTTTCGAATAAAAATTAATAGACAACTTTCGAGTTCGTTGCAAATACGTTAAAAACTTTGGGTTTAGTGAAAATCATTCGTGCGTTTAGCGCCGTCGTCACTTCCGTTCATTTTTTGAGCAATTGGTGAAAAAAAATTATAATGATATATTGTACGAACTATTCGGCAAATTAAATTCTTATAATGTATATTCAGCACATTTATCATACAGGAATTGTGATTAGGTACCTACGAAACAAGTATTATTTCTAGTTTAACCTGCACACTGACGATCACTTACACGTTTGATGAACGTTAATGTTTATTTGTTATCATCTCCCTCAAAACTTATGTAACTAGGTATCCTCGTTTTGGTCGTATCATATAAAAAAACAAGGCCACCACCGGTAGAAATGGAATATAGTTGTAAAACCTGCAGTAATTCGTTTTATTAGATTATCCAAAAAACTTTAGCAGTTAGAGCTGACGACATTTAAATATTTAGCAACCAAATATCTAGCTATATTGAAACTTTCAGAGAAATCGGACAATTGAATTTGAAGTTACTGTTCCTGCCCTGAAATTCTATTTGATGTTTCTAGACATTTTTGAAACAAATTGAAAGATATATTACTCTGAATTATGTTTTACTCGTTTCTTCGCTTGTTGACGAATCAATAAACAGCAAACCTGGTTAGAAAAACATACTGCAAATAAGTCAACTTGGTCACATTCATCAATCAACTCTCTGCAGGAGATAATTTTTATCCGATGCATTTTCACAATGTTTTACTGCCATAAAAGTGGAACTTAACCGATAAAGTGCTAAACTTTTCATCAAGGCAATATAAAAAAAGCAAGGGTAGTCTCCAAATTTACAGTTTAGTGCTGGAAGCTTTTCTTGCACAAGTAAAGATCTACACCACAGAGAGATCACACGCACGCTATATATGTGTAATGTGTGTAAGAATAGGTGTGAGTTTTCTCTCTTATAATTATTCTAACAAAATAATTAACTTATTAAAATGATCAAATATTTAAACTACAATGGTACATAATTGTGTATTTACATGTTACTTACCCGATGGTTCATATACTAATTTAGTACTGGTTGATGTTGATAAACTCCCTCACAGCCGTCAACGTGGTCACAAATGAAAACAAGACTATGGATAAGTAAAATAACTTTTCAAACATGTGATCGCCATATCCAATGAAAATAGTACTATGCTACACACCATATGCAATAATAATATAATGGTTTATCAGTTAACGAATGAAGTGGACAAAGATGCAGAAAATAGAATAGGAAGATATTAAGTTAGGACTTACGGATGCAATCATTTCCTTTTGCTTCATCATCTGGACAACATTCAGCTTTGTATTCACCACTAACAAAACAGAAATATAACTCCAATTACATATGCATGTAAGTCTCCTGATTTATATATATTATATATGTTTTGTGTACAAGTTATCATTCTGTACAAATTATAAATTGTACAATAAAATTGTTCAAATTATGATTTGAATTTTGACTTTAAACAAATATTTTTTTTCAAATAACAATTTGTATAAAATTTGACTAGAATTCACTTATAGCTTGTATAATACTTTATAGTATGGGTTTTGTGAGAAAAAAAAATAAAGAAGCATGGATACACACAATAGAAATTTTATTCAATGACTACACAATCAACTTTATTTACAATATACCCGGATGGAGACAGAAAATGTAATTGAGACATGCATTTTATTATTTTACTGTGCCTTTTGCTGTGTGTATGTTTATCCTACATTGGCTAGAGGTATATAGGGATGGATGACATCTCAGAAATAGATTACCTTAGCTGTATTTGGCAAAACTTTTAGGAATGTTTGGTCCTCAATGCGCTTAAACTATGTACTCTATTTGGCCTTTTAAACATTTTATTATTAGAGCGTCACTAATAAGTCTTTTTTTAGAACGAAAATCGCGTCTGGCGTAAATATAACATTTTAATCCTGGTATCTATGACGAGTTTATATGTATAACATCAACGCATTTTTGCGACTGTCTTAGTTTTGTCATTTTGTTTTCTTCATTTTTTTCGTTTACATGTTTCGGAGTAAAGTGTGAAGTCCGCTTTCGCTGAACTAGTACATATTTTTGTTTAGGGACCAGCTGAAGCTCGATACATGGCTTAGGAATTTGTCAGACGAACCATTGGTGGCCTTAAACTATTTTCTACTCTTTTGTCGGGTTGTTGTCTTTTTGACACTTTCCCAGGTTCTTTTAGATATAATGGTCAACAAATCCAAATCAGTCAGATTTGTGGTATCTAATTGACAAGTTTTACTGTAACAATATCATTTGTTAAAAAATATAACCGAAAGAAAATTAGCCATCTTTATATATAGACAATAATAGTGCATTGACTTGACATATCAACGATATAAGAATAAGGTTTAGAAACGGGGAAATGCGCTATTATTGTCTTTATACTGCAATCTAAAAAAAACTTTCCCCTTTTATGAAAAGGACTCATATCATGCAGGCGGAGAAATGTACAACACAATGAAATGTACATTACAGGTCTGTTGAAATTGGCCATCTATGGTGAACGAATTTGTTTGATAATGAACTAAAATATCAAGAATAAGTATAAAACATAATAATTCATAGTTTGCAAACCAAAAATATTAACAAGTGAAATATGTTTTTTTTCTAAAAATTTCAAAAGTAAAACGTTTGAGTCGTTGTATACATTGGAAACAAGAACAGGTTGAATAGGTCGTATGAATAACTAATGATAATTTCGGAAATTTCCATTTAAATATTCATGAGGAAAAGAGATACCAGGTCAGTGACTGTATATGACATAGAAACGGTCAACACATTTTGACTGCTCAAGTAGAACGAGTGCAGAATAAATATATATACATACCTTTGAGTAAAAATATAGCATGCGGGTTTTCCGGAGAGTCTTACAGCTATTACTAATAAGATAAAACATATGTACGTTCTCGTCATTGATATAATTTGGTCATTAATAAAAAATAAGGAAGTTATTGTTATTTTAATCATTTTGTTTGCCGGAAATTATAATTAAGTTCCATATGTTCCATTGTAATTGAAAAATGTGTCATAATTGAATTCAAGCATTAAATTTTATCTGTATTATTATTTAAATCAAACGTGTATGAAGTTTGCTTTATTTTAATTACCGTTTATCATTATACGAGTACTTACTGAATATCAAAAATAGTTCTGAAGTGAACATTTCATCAGAGTATTTTAAATGATCAAATGTTTATTCTGTTCATTTGATTAGAAACTTTCCGTTTTGAATTTTCCCCGAAGTTCAGTATTTTTGTGATTTTACTTTTTTTTACACTTTGGTATTCTCTTACATTACGCACCACATGAAACCCAAAATAAATGGGAAAAGGTACAAATCTTAAACTACGAAAAATATGAATTAATTGAAAATGTTGGGATTTTCCCCACCAGAACCCCTATCAATAAAGTACTTAAGTGGACCCCTTTAGAGTCTGATAGACTTATTTTTTATCTGGACTGCAATCTGTGATGTTAGTTCGACATGTCCATCAATTCATACATGGTATATATTGTACTAACTTACCTCATACCGATTTATTGGGATACATTGTTGTATTATTTTTTAAAGAACTACGTGTGGTGACTAGATATCAAATATATTAGATATAGGGAGTCTTAAAAGATATAGGAATAGTTACCAGACTTGTATATAGGGTGATTAAACATATAGAGTTAAAAGGAGTTACTATTCTTTTAAAGCGAAAAATATATTTTTGTCAGATAACCCTTCAACTGTTTCGGTACTTATGGATTTCAAATGGTTGGCTTTGAGCGTTCATAATGAAGGTTAATCCAGGGGAGCATTTCGGACGCATAAAATTATTAAACGTGTTGTTATCATTTTTTTGTATTATAAGGACACCATTTTTCTACAAAGATCATGGTGAATTGCTGAGTCATTAACATATACTCAAAATTTTCTTTGTTTAGATGCCTCTGAGGTGGGGTGGTCTAGGTAAAATTGAAAATGGAAATGGGGAATGTGTCAAAGCGACAACAACCCGACCATAAGGCAGACAGTAGCCAAAGGCCACCAAATGGGTGGTCGAACTTTTTTCCTCGGATGTGGTAAATTTTTGACTGATTCCGAACCAAGTATGCCAAAACTTTTAAAAGTGGTATCTCCTTCTATTTTGCAGAATACGCTTGAATCCAGATTTATATTCATATAGGTCAGGTTGTAGTAAGATACATTTATCCGTAAAGAGAGATATACAGACTGCAAAGGCTTTAACTTTGTACCTCAACCGATTATAAAAATTCTCTTCAGTGAGGCCATCAAGAGCAAACTAGGGAATATTCGTAACTTAACAACATATACATCTCCCTTATGTGCATACAATATTTGACATTAGACGTAAGGTATGTCATTAACCAATCAAACAATTACCTGATAAATAGAACAAACCTTTTTTTTTTTATTTAAGTTTTTTTGTTGTGCGCTTTAGTTTTACTACAACCGATCTATATACATAATGGTGCTGTGTGTGCAAGTAAAATGGTTGAACTGTACCACATTGTGACCCTGCATTAAGTTAGCATATCTGAACAGTACGTTGTTTATTGTCTTTGTTTGAAGTAGGATGTTGGCGGATGATCTGGTCTGTTTTATTGGTAACAAAGCTGGTATTACGGTTAAAGGAATGATAGCGTTGCAAGCAAAACAGTCGAGGCACTCGTTTAATTTTCTACCTCAGGAAAATATTACCTAACCCATATATAGCAAATCTTTTATGAATTTTTGGTCCTCAATGCTTCTTAACTTGATACTTTTTTTGGCCTGTTAAACTTTTTTTTATTCAAGCGTAGACGAAACACGCGCGTCTGTGCAAATACCAAATTTTAAGCCTGGTATATATGACGAGTTAATTTAATATGGTAGCTAATAAACTCATTGACGTACTTGTAAAATAGTAAAAACAATTTATGTTACCTGTACAATTTATTATATAGAAAACATTTTTTTTATACAAAACATAAATTACATGTAAGTAACATATAAACCCACAAGAGTACTTTATATATAATTTCAAAAGATCCACCCCCTTCCTGTCTCAATTTAATACCATTATGTTTTGCAATGTCAACAGTAAAACATATCTAGTTTAATTATGATTTGTTCCCTTTATTCATTTGTTATTCGACAGAGATGCATTTAATAGCAAAGGTTTGAGTATTTTACGTTTTACCTTGTCTGTGACGTATTTAAGTTACTTTGGTTATATCCTAGGTGTCAAGACTGAACGCCTATGTAGCAGTTCACATATAGCTCATGTGGTCCCTGACGTTAATAAGTTGATGAAGTAAATGGCGTCGAGTGTGAAGGTTGACATTCTGTCAAGTTGGAAAATAGACAAACGGGACTCAACTTAGCTTATTTACTCTTTGCATTACAATAGTCACAAAATAGTTACATACATGTACATACAATAGATAGGTTATAAAGCGAGAACGTGTGAAATAAGGGTTCTCTTAAAAATGTAACATTCGTTCAGTCATATCATCATCTCTGGTCAAACAGTGAAGACGAACCATTATCTATATATTTCCAGAGAACTTTCTAACAATATTTACACACTGTAACAATAAAATTAAATGTAATGGTCATCGAATGGCTTTATGTACACATTGGCTAACGGTAAACCATAAAACTTAAAACAAAAATAAATGATCAGTAGCCCCAAAATTGTATTTTCAAACCTTCAAATTACCCAATATATCGTAACAATATTACCACCGCAGATGAAAGACTTTCAGAATACTTTAAGAGTGTTTCAGGGTTTTACGTCTCAGTTGATAGTATTGACAAAATATTATTATGGCTCTCAAAACATTTGCCTTCTTCACTCTACTATTTCAATCTTTTGTTAAATCGATAAGCTTTGGGGATGATTGTATATACATGTACAATTATAATGTTGTAGGCATTCCACTTAGATTTTAACAAGTTCAAACAGGATTAGCAAAACAGCTTTAATAAAAAAAATTATCAGAAACACAAAATGACTTATTTAACTGTATCAATATCAACTTTTATGGATATTTTGAGTTCCATATGTGTTGTATGTGTTCTACTGGTTAATGTACCAATAAGCAATACATCTGTAGTAGTAAGAATCATACAACTTTTATCTAATGAGATCAGTGTTATTGCGTTTTGTTAAAAAGAACATTAATTCTTACAATTCAAATAATCATTAATGAAAAGTACTGAACTCCGAGGACAATTCAAAACGGAGAGTCCCTAATCAAAATGCGAAATCAAACGTATGGATATCAATTTTCATATTCCTGAATTGGTACAGCCATTTTCTTATGTTAAAAATGGTGGACTGAACCTGGTTTTAAAACTAAGTAAACCTCTCACTTGTATGACAGTCGTTTTTAAATTCTATTTCATTGACAACGATTCGTGAACAAAACAAACAGACATACTTGGTAGAAATATCAAAAAGACCTATTGGTGACCTTCCGTTGTCTGTTCTGTGGTCGGGTTGTTGTCTCTTTGACACATTCCTTATTTCCATTCTCAATTTTATGTGTCATAATCATAATCACTAAAATAAAATCAAACAAATATGTAACAAAGAAACATCAAATGGCATAAAACCCAGTATATAACATGTATAAGCAAAGATCACACAATAAAAAATTCTTTCGTCATCTCCTCTCGTATCAACCTTCTAAAACATTGCTGGTATATGATACATTAGGTTTCTTCTTTCGAGCAACATGTAAATCGTATAACAAAACACTATCACATTTTGTGAAAAAAATACATACAACACCAGTAGAATAACAAAAATACCAGACTTCAAGGAAATTCTAAACAGAAGGTCCCTTATTGTCTATTAGAATACTTATATCTATGTGTTTGTAATCTATGTTACGTAAGGAGATGCTGTTTGGTCGTCTATTAGAATATTATATCCCGCGGAGTCCAAATAACGTGGCATACCTGTCTCGTCGATAATGTCATATAAACTGTTTTCTATATTTGGACCGTTTTCGGGTAGTGGTTGGATAGATCCGTTCTTCTCGATGGATAATGTCCTGTATTTGACGAAAATTAGGCAGAAACCTATTCCGAAAACCATTACTAACACTGATAATGTCACTATTATGTCTCTGGATAACAGTCCTGAAAAGACAAAACTCAAGGATTGAAACGTTTCATGACTATAGTTTTAAAATTAAACTAAACTGGTATGAATGGGTGAGATACATCTTCATATTAAAACGATATTCAAGATTTTTACAACACTTATAAGAATATGTAGAAGACACAAGCATTATGAAACTTTTAACTGTATACATATCAAATTGATCATATATTAATTTAAAGAAACATGACCCAGATAGCAACAATTTTAATCGAAAACAAAATAAACCTCTAAAAAATTCAAAGTTCCAATCTGTGCAAAGACACTCGTCAAATACAGAAGAAACCCTATTTTTATAAAGATTGATCACGTTTATCCGATCTATTCTGTAGAACCTACATATTTCATTTATGATAACTTTTTGTTCTCTGATGAATGTTATCATTGAAGACCTGTTGGTGACCTTCTGTTGTCTGTTCTATGGTCGGGTTGTTATTTCTTTGACACATTCACCATTTTCATTCTCAATTTTATAAAACCATTGTAAAGATTATCATAAGCAGCAAAAAAGAATTTTCCTATTTTGATGTATAGTATGAAATGACCAATAACACATTACCACTACAATCAGTGTTTTCTACGTTTGAAGTTGCATCTAGGTATTGAGATAAAGTAGTTGTATCTGCAAAAAACACATTTTTATTTTATGAAGCAGTTTAAAAATTTAATTCACTTACTTTATTATAGGAAGGATTCAATTACTAGTTTTTAGCAAGGAACTCAACATGGAAAAATATTTTGCCCAACAAAGAGTTCATGAATGCGCTCAGCACCGTTTAAACGGATGAAAAACGGTCATCTCAGATACTTTAATAATTGTTTCTGAGATGAATTTGAAGCATAATACAATCGTTATCAGGATAGTTTGCCTTTTAGAAATAGCTATAGCTATACAAGTTGGTAAAATCACACAAGTATTCCGTTCGAAGTTTCAAACTAAGTAGTTGACTTGTTTAACATTTTATTGCATTGACTTCTAATCAAGGTAAGAAAAATTCCCAAAAAAACATTACTACACTGATGTTAGAGGGGCACTAGCTGTCAAATTTATGTTTACCGATTCGACTCAAATTCGTCTATTTGATTTATAACAATGTCAAACATTTAATCAAATTATAAAAAGTCTAAAATAAACATTATACCGGACATGAGATCGATAATAGGTTGTGTAGTTTCGTGTGTATTTTATTCTAGATATAATTAACAGTCGAGGTGTCCTACGAAGAATTCCAGTTGCCGCTTTAAACATAAATATTGATATAAATATATATCAGACTCGTGCATTTGAATTTTTTAGGTATGTTTAGTTTCATATTATAGATCAAAACATATGTTTATCATCGTTTTGACCTGTATATGAATGATTTTTTGGGGGATTGAGTTTTTCTAAGGTTGACATTATTTTCCTTTAAATAATTGAATAGCTAGCACAATAAATGCGGTAACCATCTCTTGCTAAGAGGTTAAATTTAAGTTCACAAGTTTTTTTTTTAACTCTAAGATTTAAGTAATGATTATAAAACGTGTGTCAACTAGTAATAAGCTTTCATACACAACATAAAAGAAGACTTAAAAAACAAAATTGATTTTAAAAAATCTGATATGAAAAAGACATCACGCAAACCGTTAAATGGTCTGTCTTTTATTGTCATTTAAAACAAAAATAGATAATTGAATAAAGGTGTAATACCACCAAATCATAGTACTGTCGAATTTGACAGTTGAAGGTATTTTATCCTACATTTCATTGTCGTAAAACGTTTCTGGGTCATAAACATATATTGTGGCTATTTCATAGCACCATTATGTTTGAATTCAGTGTTTCTCTAGAATATTTTGGAAACTTAAGGTAACATGGCTACTAAAGTACACTTACACACAGGTAAAAAAAGAGGTGAAAATTTGATTGGTTAACTTCCAGTGATGGTTATTTTCTTAAATTCAATGAAATGTTATGTGACATTTTGATAATAGTACTGGAAAGGATGAAACTTTAATCATGTTAAGTATTATTTTATTTGAAACAAAGATCAATTCTGCTTATTTCTTGGAAAAGTGCAAATTTAAAAAAGGCGTATAGGGAAAAATCAATGGCGGTATTATACCTAAACACAATTACAATTTTGAAATACATTTTACTTACCAGAAATTTCATCCAATGTACTAGTAGTTGTTGAAGGTTGAGCACAGTTGTCAATAGGATCACAACTAAAATAAGATTGTACAGTGAAACCTGATTAAACCGAACCCTGAATAAACCGGAAACCTGTCTAATCCAAACTTGTTCTGAAGACCAATCATATCACATTTTATGCATTGTGAACCTGATGAAACCGAATACCTGCCAAAACCGAACGAAATCTCAAGTCCCGAAAGGGTTCGGTTTAGTCAGGTTTCACTGTACTGCATAAACTTAAATAACGTATATTCTATCTTCCAATTTATCTAAGAACACGTTAAAAATACTGATAATCTTTACACGTAATATCTAAGATTTTAGTGATTGCCTTTTTTTTTATCTCATGCAAGAGGAACATGTTGTATAATAGTCTAGTAAGCTTTAGTTTTATTTTTTTAATTACTTTCATGGTAACTAATTAATATATGATTTATCTTTACTAAAATATTTTTATAATTATAATGACATGCATGGAAGACGTATCTCTTGACATTGTTTTTAGTTGTGTGGCCCTTTTATATGTATTTTCAAAATCGCGCTCAATGAGATACGAAATGCATTGTATCTAAAATGCATAAATAAAGACAAAGCATAACATACCTTTCCAAGAAGATGCATGAACAATTATGGTGACATCTTTCCTCATATGTATTTGTCTCACAGGGCCTGCAGTATGATCCTGTAGCTGGTGTGTATCTCATTAAACAAGCTGTAAAATGAAACGTGTTATAATTTTTTCTGTAGATCGTTAGATATGCTTTAATGAAAACAGCACAATATAAAGTAGTTGCTTTTAACTTTTTTGGGGGTTATCTTCATTGGTAACACTTAGTTTGTGCTTTGACTAGATTTAATTGCAAAATCAGAGTTTCTTCAGAACTTCAATATCGATAGTAGATTCAACATGTTCTCCTTTTTACGGTCTCATGTCGTTCCTTTTGTAGATTTCCCTCTTTTGAATTACAATAGTAATCTCTGAACAAGTACTTGACGTATGCTAAACTTCGTATTTACAATTTATCAGCTTTCCGTATATATCTCTAGGAAGAATACAAGTTGTTTACCTCAAATTTGCAGATATCATTATCATAACTGTGCTTTTGTCTAGAAGTATCTGTAACTTGTAATGTTAACCCCGTATACATTGTAGCTCCGGTTTATCCGAATAATACATACAACAATCTATCAATATTACTACCATATTAATTCAACTTGACTGTGTTCTGTTAACCAAATAATTATGAACCTAAAATAGTTTTTTAAATCCTCTCCATTTGTTCCCTGTTGAAAAGTTGTCTCATATGTTATCATACCACATCTCATTATTTTCACTAGCTTTTTTTGTATAGCCTACTTAACGTTCAAATAATACTGTGTAAACAGAGCTGACTCTAGAATAGATTTGATATCGACAGGGTTAAATCGAATCATATAAAGTGTGTGTCATACTACAATGTATTGGCATTCGGGAGTATGTCGGCTCGGTTGAAAATAATTCGTCTGCGTAATGGTTTGTTTCTTACGGAGCTTATATCGTATAAAATCGGACTGAACGTTTCGTTCAAATGATTTGTAATATTCATATATACCTCATTTATATTATATGTTTGTCCTAAATCTGCATTTAATTTGTAGCGCTAACTGTGAAGCAGCAGCCAAAATCAACCTTTCAAAATCTTAACTGCTGTTGGTCGGTGTCTCTTTGACACATCCCCCATTTTTATTCTCAATTTTGTTCGCGCGGTCTTTTTCTAATTATTTGGGGCATTATGATGACCTATAGTTGTTCATTTCTGTGTCATTTAGTCTCTTGGCAATCATAATACATATTCTTTTTTATATATAGCAATGTCGTAGCTACATGTATGTCGTTATTACGACATGTTATGTCGAAATTACGACAAAGCGATGTCGTTATAACGACATAATTTTTTTTTTAATGGCCCTTATCGGCTTCCGTAAGAAACAAAAGTGTATTCCTTTAAAAAATATAGAAATTAGGAGATGAGGTATAATTGCCAATTAGACAACTATCAAATAAAGTTCAAATAAAGTTGATGTTACACAATATAGCATTTATAGAGGTAACCGTATGGCCTAAACTTATTTCAAGCATCATATTATTACAAGTCGTGTTCCATTCTATCCTATTTTTATCCCTATGGTTTTCCCTTTTTTTAAATTTCCCGTTTGCAAAACCTTAGTATTTCCCTCTTAACAACCGACAAGCTCTCTGATTGTATATTATAAAAAATCGACATTGACAACAACAGCATATGCAATAAGGCATTGATGCGAATAAATGTTTTTAGTACTTTGATTGTTTTCCAAACATTGCAGTTGCATAATCAAGTATCAGAACCACTTCAACTCGTATCAATACTTTTTTTTCAATCAGTAAAATATGACATCGCTCATTTGCCTTTTTTGAGACATATATTTCTCTATATATGTTGACAAATTTGAGGTGGACTAACAGTTTGTAGAATTCAGAAAGAAAAGTTCAGAATTTATATAACTCATAAGTTACAACTTACCATTCAAAGTGAAACAATGCAGTCCTATTCCATCTTCCTTAATAGTGCAACATGCTGTATATACATGATATAGTTCACCCCTTATATAACAAAAATATTACTTCAATTACATATACACAGTCTTAAAGTATATATTAATATATTTATTTATATTTACACACTTTTTTTTAAATTTAAATGTACGGAAACTGTAGTGTGTTTTGATCACACTGAATTTCAATGCAGTTCCAGGGTACGGATATTAGTTGAATCTGCCTTGTGACTTCCACCACCACGTGATCAACATGTATGCATCGTCAATTCCAACACATGTTGAGCACACGGATGAAAAAGTTTAATTTTATACTGTACAAAACATTTAAGAAATTAAAATCTAATAACATGACCATCTCCCTCATACCTATCGGAATCTTACGGAACATAAATTATGTAAACACTACCCTACAGAATTGCGATTATGAAAGTGCTGGAAACTTGTAATAGAGCAGGGATACAGGTGCGCCTTCTATCGGGTAAATAACATCATAAAGGCGTGCAAAATTGACGATCTTTCCCGGTGAAAGAAACAAAGTATAGTTCATATCTCCGCCGAAGTGCGTTGGTTGTAACGCTGAATGGTTTACATGAACTATATTTTCAAAGCTTTTTTATATATTTTCATGTTATGAAGAAGTCGATTTGTTTTTTTAAGTCAGCTTTTCCGAGCTTTTAAGTTAATCACCGAGAGTAAAGCCCGTTATTACATTTCAAGTCATAACTTGGGGACAAAAATAATTCAAGTTGAACGTGTATACAAGCGTTTAGAAATTGAACAGTATACCACTTCATACCAGGCATGGGGTAATGCAAATTTGTAATTGTAATGCATGGTAATACATGGTAATGCATTACATTTCCCAAGTAATTGCATGTTGTGTGTAATGCAGAAATGTTTGCACTACATGTGATTGTAATTTAATGCATAACTTAAGAAACAAGTTGTGAACTTCATGCATTACATTGCATTACATGGCAATTTTTTTTTCACATACTATGTATCTTTCACAGATTGTTGGAAATTCAGCTTTTTAGGTAGCAGTTTATATTAGTTAAAATGAATATTAAACTTCATCTCTGTTATTTTTGTTAGGAGAAAACAGAGCTGTATACCTTGAAACCCTTATGATGTTAACATGTAAAAGGTGTATTGACTTTTCACTTGATACTTAAATTTAATAGGTACAATGCATATGGAAAAGTTATTGCAAATGCTAGAATCTTTTGTGACTTCATTTTTTTTTTCAGAATTTTTGATTTTTTTCACTTAAATAATAACACTTCAAAATGTAATGTGTAATTCAATGCATTACTTTGCAAAAGTAAATGTAATAAAATTGAGAATGAAAATGAGAATATAATGCATTACTTTGATAAATGCATGTGATTGTAATTGTAATTTAATGCATGCTTTTGTCAAAGTAATTGTAAAAAAATGCATTACATTGTAATGTAATCCGTCCCATGTCTGCTTCATACATTAAGAAAAAATAACAAAAGCCCCGAGGAAAATTCAAAACGGAAAGTCTCTAATCAAATGTCATAATAAAAGGTCAAACTATGCAAACGAATGGATAACAGCATATTTCTGACATGGTACAGGCATTTTCTTATGTAGAAAATGATGGATTAACCTGTTTTTAGCTATCTAAACCTCTAACTTGTGTGACAGTCGCTTCAAATTCCATTATATTGCCAACAATGTGTGAACAAAACAAACAGACATAATAGGTAAAATGTACTAAAAAGGGATACAGCAGTCCTCAATCTTTATCACAAAAATATGACAACAAAGAAACACAAAAAGGCACATTAGCAAAAAAGGAGAGAAAAGAATACGCAAATTTACCATCGCACAATAACACAATGGGTTGCAAAGATTATTGACGTAAAACCCTGTATCATTTTCAATGTCTGAAAAAGGAAGAAGCTATTAGAAATTCAAATACAACTAACTATGTCACAACGATACAAAATAAAACATCAAATGAGAGCCAGAAACAAAACGCATCACCATATTTTGATTACTACAACTGGAGGTAAAATGCAATACGTTGTTTAGACACCCATCTATCTTTTTATAGATGCTTAATCATTGTCGTATCTAAAATACTAAGCCTGTTTTATAAAACAAAATGGCAGACCATCAGACTTAAGCATTTCCAAAGTTAGTTTTGAATACTTAAGTAAATACTTCTCATTGGTATGCAGACTTTATTTTCAAATTATCCAAAGAGCAGAAATGGACATCATAGTAATATTTTCATATTTGTCAGCTGTGAAACAAACATGTATTCATACACAATGAATTTATTTTTTTCTAGAGATATTTAATATTATCCAGCTAGTTCTTCCAACATTCGAATTTAGTTGTACATCATATAATAATAGTTATCAAAGGTACCAGGATACGTTCACCTGTTGAATATAAAGGTCAACACATCCAAATCTGCTAGATTCGCGGTATCAATACGATTATGACTTTATTAATAACAAGTTTTTCTTTAATGATTCCATGTATTTACAAAAGATTCAACTGAAAAATTACCCTTGTTTATAAATAAACATACCTTTTAGTCGAGAGAATGCATTTCCTGTAAATTCCAGCGATTCGAACAAATGTTTCTGTAACTAATAAAAAGTCAAACAAAATGTTTGCTTTCATTTCTATGATAAAAAAAAAAATGAAAATAAGGAAATAATTGTGAACCTTATCACCGCCGGAAATAACGCTTAAATTGTATTTTTGGCCATATTTGGTAACTATGTCAGAATTGAATTTAAGCATTTGATTCCATCGTATATATATATAACAATTCAATTTCCCCCAAAAGTGTCCATATATGATGTCGCTTAACTGCCCAACATGTCTAGTCCATGCATGACGGACGTCAAATCGTGTCAGTTTTATGAACGCCCAATCGCGTAACTGATCAATGTAAATTAGCCATTTAGTTGAGAGTTACCCATGATCGAGCAACAGCGTTCAAATAAATTGTTGCCGAAGCGCTTGTGTACGATCAATGGATCACCAACACCAGAATAACATTACAAAAATAAGCATTCATTTCCTATGAATACATTTTTATGCTAATAAGACCATGAAATAAAAGTTTAATAAAGTTTTAATTTTATTTACCTAGGCACTTTTATAGAGGCAAGTGTCATCGCGAATGTAAAATTTCATTCTGATATGAAGGTTATGTGATGAATGACGCGTCTATTTTTTTTTTTAAACAACACAATGTTGACTGCTGTGCCCCTATTTTCACATTTTTATCTATGATGTCTGTTTGTTTTGTTCACACATCGTTGTCAATATAATGGAATTTTTGCTACTGTCGTACAAATGAGAAGTTTGTAGCTGGCTATAAAACCAGGGTTTATCAACCATTTTGTACATAAGAAAATGTCGGTAACAAGTCAGGAATATGACAGTTGTTATCCATTCGTTTGATGTGTTTGAAATTTTGATTTTGCCATTTGTTAAGGGAGTTTCCGTTTTAAATTTTCCTCGGAGTTCAGTATTTTTGTGATTTTACTTTTTTTGTTATATAGAGACAATTGTTGTCTCTAGATCATATTGGGTTGCTGTGTCATTGACATATACTTTATTTGCCTAATGTCAAACGTTGTATAGAAATTTATCTTACCTCCTATACATTTCTAGGAATATGATTGGTTGGGCTTATTTCATACACGGTTAGTAGTGGAGTTACGTCCCTTTATATTCCATATAAGGTAATAAGGAGGCGGGGCTTATTTCATATACGGTTACATTTTTGTAGTAGTGGACTGGTGTCATGTCCCTTTAGAAAAACAAAACAGTACTGAGAACAAATCTTAAAGGTTTCAACAGACGAAGAAAGTGATAATAAAGTGAAATAAATTCATAAAACACATTTAAATCTAACAAGTTGTCATTGTTGGCATCTGTTTGTGTAGATTATATAAAATAAATTATAGATTAGTACCATGATTATA
Organism: Mytilus galloprovincialis; assembly: GCA_037788925.1. Lineage (NCBI taxonomy): Eukaryota > Metazoa > Mollusca > Bivalvia > Mytilida > Mytilidae > Mytilus > Mytilus galloprovincialis. The sequence goes on along the minus strand of CM075338.1, from coordinate 22,057,058 downwards.
ATACTAAGAAACAGGTCGAGGTAACCAGCACATTCTCTGTGGACATACTATTGTAAGTAATCAATTGTATACACGTATTTTTAAATAGCATAGTGTGCAATAATAAAATATTCGGGAAAAAATAGTTGACCACCTTGGATGTCTCCTTTTGTCTTTGGGCTGTGGTCGTTTTGAGCTCGTGTGTGGCAGTCATTGACCGAGTCTGACCAAAGTATGCCAAACACTTTAACGCATCGTTGACAATATAATGGAATTTGATGCGACTGTCATACAAGTGAGATGTTTAGCTAGCTATAAAACCAGGTTGATCCACCATTTTCTACATAAGAAAATGTCTGTACCAAGTTAGGAATATGACAGTTGTTATCCATTCGTTTGATGTGTTTGAGCTTTTGATTTTGCCATTTGATTGGGTACTTTCCTTTTTGAATTTTCCTCGGTGTTCAGTATTTTTGTGATTTTACTTTTTACAATAGGTATATCCTGTTTCTTCTAAAAAACCCGTAGTGTTAAAGATTAAACGTCATATTGTTACATGAAGGAGTAGGATACATTTATCTCAAAAGGGAGGTTCACAATTACAGACTGCAAAAACTATTAAAAAAATTGAAAACAAAACGTTTAATAATTTTTTGCGTCCGAAGTGTTTTTCTGGATTTACCTTCATCAGGAACGCTCAAAGCTAAACATTTGAAATCCGAAGATGTATAAGTACCGAAACCGTTGAAGAGCTATATGTCAAACATACCTAAATAAATAGGCAAATTCATCTAAAGCCAACTTTGCCTGAGGGAGTTGAAACCTTAGTGTCTTATTAAATTGCTTCTCAGTTCGAATGTATGCAGTGTTTTGTTTGAGTGCAGCCAATTTCTGTGTCGTTTGGTCTCTTGTGGAGAGTTGTTTTATTGGCAATCATACCACCTCTTATTTTTTATATTCAGTGTATACTTTTAACTTATGAAATCATATTTCTCCAACATTTGCTTGTAACATTAAACACTATGCATACATGTAAAGCGTGCCATTAATCACCACCATCATCGATTTATCACTTCGGACAAACATGAAAATATGACTGGGTTGATAGCTATATAAAATTCCAAAATATATTGGTATACAACAGTAAATTAGTAACTTTTTTTAAAGAAAGAAGCGAGAATGATGTATTCGTATATTCAATTAAATACGTCTTAACATTAGAAAACTTACGCGCGTCTGACGTAAGTGTTAAATTTAAGTCCTGATATCTATGATGAGTTTGTTTACAACAGACGTACAATGTACTATATCGGATTGCCCATTTACATACAAGGTTAATATATAATGTCCATATGAATGTATGTTTATTTCAACCCAACAATGTTAGTTCAGCAAAATATTATTCATCCCTCCGCGTGATTCGAAACCCTATCTCTGTGACATCGTAGCTTACACTGTGTCCAGGGCCCTGGCTACTCGACCAACAAGAAACCATTGAAATGTATCTTTAGTCAGTCGAGTAATGGCTAAATGATTTAACAGGCACATGCAATTTTGTAAACTTTGTTATAAGATAATACGATAATTTAATTTAATTATCCGTTGTTTTGCTGGTGCTTAACGACAGTATAATCGACACCAGTTTTAACGGCGCACTACTTTTCAATTAAGATATCAGTCGAAAAAAAAACCTATGCAAAATTCGAACTTGGAACTTTAGAGTTGACAGGCTATTGTTCACTGTAGATGAACTGCTTAGACCATGCATCAGATTAGGCCCTTGTATCAGGGTCACTATCAGATATAGTTCTCAACATTTTTTAGCAAATCGTCTCAAAAACGTCAATCACTTTAAAATTCAAATGTCTCATTGCAATCGCAGAAATTCTTCTCTTGTTCTGGTAGCTGAGGTGTTTTGAAGTTGTTCTTTCAAGAAGATACGTCGTAGTTCCAATCGGAAAGATCGACCTGATATAATATAAATGAAAAAGTTAACACCATAGTTACAATAGGAAATAACGGACACGCACTGTTGAACAGGATAAAGGGAAATAACCATTGATACGTCTTCGTTCTCCATGGCAACCATCCAAATAAATGATATTACCACCAATGGTAGCATGGTTATTAGGTATGTGAAGGCGATGGCTAATAACATTAGCGTGGATTTGTGAGATCTCATTATAACACGTGACCTTGATTTGACGGCTGCTTTTCGCACGCGGTATATCTGGTACATGACTGAAGTATTACATACGAGAACTAGTAAAAACGGAAGGCAGAGTACCAGTGTTAGTTGGTAAAAATAAATATGAAGTTTGATGTACTCTACATGTTCATATGTATCGCCTTGGCACACTCCCCCGATATTTTTCATCATGATAAAACGGAATATTTGGGTAAAGCACATGACCACGAATGTTGATATTATTGTCACTATAGCCCCTGTTTGAGTTCTGATCAATGTCTTCTTAAATGGGAAACACATGGCTACAACTCGCTCAGCCGCCATTCCAACAATTAGCCAAGAGGACATTAGGTAACACACGTGTTCATAAAAGCTAAACATTTGACACGAGAGGTCGCTGTAATACGTAAAGACGCCATCTTTTTCATTGTCAACCATCATCTCGTGAATCAATGTTATTTGCCGATTTATTAAACAGAGGCTGTCGAATACTGCCAGCGCACACAGGAAGTGACTGTAAGATTTCTTTCGGAATGACTTTGTCTTCATCAGTAAAAACGAAGCAAGATTCCCCGCAATCCCAACAACGACTATAATTGGCGTAACAATCTGATGTGTCCAAAATCCCCATCGTCCTGGATATTGCCCTGTAATATAAAAAAAAAACTTCCAATCAAACAACAACAGTTTGTGAATGGATATAATTCTGGACATTGCATGGAATGTGTTATTTCTCAAAACATAATCTGTACTAACAATTAAAAATAGGATATAAGATCTATTTCTAATTAACTCTTACGGAGATATAGCTTGTGTGTGCTTCCGCGACTTTAAACGCAACCAGCCAATAAATATACCTCAACCAATTAAGAAAATGTAAGAACATAACTACAGTGAAACCTGTTTAAACCGAAGCTCTTCGGGACTTTAAATTTGGTTCGGTTTTGACCGATGTTTGGTTTTTATCAGGTTCATAACGCACACAGTGCTTAACAAAAGGTATAGTTGTCGGTTTATGCAGGATTCGGTTAAGCCAGGTTTCACTGTATTTGATAAAGATTTATCTGGAAATCAATGAAACATAGTTGATCATTTTATATTGACAGTAGGTCGATATTGTTTCTGATGGATACGGATTCATAAGCATTGTACATGTGTATAGTGAATACATTAGGTGATATAGACGAAGCAAGGCTCCAACTTTATTTCATCAAATTTGTAATTGATATATTTTGTCAAATTCTAAAATGTTATTTCATGCAAAATTATGACGATTTTCTGTTTTTAAAATTAGTCATTTAAATGTTCGCTACTCTGTTTCAAAATGAATGCTTTTTGAAAGACTGTTTTATATTGATAGTATATGCATGTAAAGAACCTAAAAAAGGCAAAAAATGAAGGGTTCGTGTGCTCGTTTTCGAGATAAAAGCCATTGAAAATTTGGCGGGGAATAATTTTCTCTAGAATTTTCATTTATTTTTCATTGGCACCTTTTTTTCTTTCAAAAAACGATGAAAAATAAGAAGGATTTTATACGATTTTCAAAGATGATATTTCAAACTATATGTAATTAAATTATGGAAACAAAAGTATGAGTTAGCGGTAAAATATTTTAATAGCACTACATGGATAAAACCAGAGGATTCCGAATAGTAGGCAACAATTCAAAACCAAGAGGAGAGAACATCCTTAATTTGAAAAGTTAGGTCTTTGATAGCTGGTAATAAAATATTATTATAAACGGCTACTAGAAAAAAGGCAGTACCACATAACTTATAATCTCTGTTGCATTTGTGTCTTCTGTAATTGTATTTGTCTGTTTGTCTTTTTATTTTTAGCCATGCCGTTGTCAGTTTATTTTCGATCTATAAGTTTGACTGTCCCTCTGGTATCTTTCGTTTTCTTAGTTTTCTCGTTTGAATTGACAATTGTTTAACATTGTTATGTAGGGGCCTTTTATAGCTGACGATGCAGTATGGGCTTTGCTTATTGTTGAAGACCGTATGGTGACCTATAGTTGTTAATTTTTGTGTCATTTTGGTCTCTTGTTGAGAATTGTCTCATTGGCAATCATACCACATCTTTTTTTCTATATATTGAACATGGTTCAGATTAAATTATCTCTCTTTGATAGAAAAAAATCTCAAAAAAAAAAAATAATATAAATCCTTGTTTTCTTGCAAATCACAAATGCTATATAGGGTCGATCCTTAAGGGTTTTGATGGGGTCATAACAGATAATAATATAGGAAAATTCTACAGAACAAAGAGCCCCAAAAAAAAGAATATAGAAAATACGCCAAAATGATAAAAAAAAAAATGGGGAATAACGGGGCGGTAAAATATAAAGGATACAAAATAGTTAACAAAAAACAAGGAATAGTTAAACTATCGAAATGAATGACACTCTACCCTTTTCCCCAAAATTCAGACCCTCATCAAGAAGAAACGTATTACCAGCCGTTTCAACCAAGTATCTTATTCACAATACAATCACTGGTGTTAAACTGATAATCGTAACTGGAATTAGACGATCCTAAAATGGCGACGGCAGAAATAGGTTAAATATTTTTAGTTATTTTTCTCAAATGTAGCTCGTTGTTGTCACGAATTACTCAGTTGCAAGGTCTTTTTTATACCAGTAAATCATATTTTTACCTATTTCTGCCGTAGCCATATTGGGATCATCTTAATTCCAGTTATGATTATCAGTTTTACACCAGTGAAAATATAACCACCTCGGTGTTCTCATCGTGGTGGTTGTGAACTTCTTCTAGCATGCTCTTAAAGACGCTGTGACTTACCGACAGCAAATAATGTTTGGTTAGTACCATTCGACTCCATAGACACGTCTGTTAACTGATGGTATTAATCTGAAAATGAAGAACGATTGTTAGACTTTTAAAAATCAAATTTACACAGTAAAAATTGGTTTATCCGGTTTGACATATCTCGGGGAACCGTCCACTGTGTTTGACCCTATCGGCAATCCTCGGGTGAATCCGCTACTCTCCTTCTGAAGGTACGGAATCGGCCGAGTTGTGACGAATGTGAAACTTATCAATCGGCAATCCTCGGGTGAATCCACTACTCTCCTTCTGAAGGTACGGAATCGGCCGAGTTGTGACGAATGTGAAACTTCTCAATCGGCAATCCTCGGGTGAATCCGATACCCTCTTTCTGAAGGTATGGAATCGGCCGAGTTGTAACGAATGTGTTTGACCAACACAAATGATTCTCCCGGAACTAATTCTGATTCGGTTACTTAACTGATTCCGTTCTAACATTTTGTATTTAAAGTTTATGTTTCAATTGTACATATATCATTGAGCTATATTTCTAAATACACTTTCAATTTTTATGGAGTATATAAAGGTTGTCTATTATAATGTCAAAGATGTACTTAGATGTATGTTTGCTATATCGTCCTGGACATTCATGTAATACTTGCCACTGGACGTAATTCAATCAACAATCAATCAATATGTTTGTGATGTTACGATTTAATATGATTTAGTATATTTATTACACCAATTTGAGTATCTACAAATAAATAAAAGTTCTATGTTCTATGTTTTACCGCAATTATATGGTTTTGTTCTGAAAACCCGGTTTCTTAACTATATTTTGTACAGTAAAAAAAACATGTTTTTACTCAATCTAAGAAAACTCAAAGTCGTAAAATATAAAAACAAAGTTTAGTAAACCAGACTTTGACATATATTCTAAAGAAAGTAATTCACAACAGAGACAATTCGACTGTTCCTGATAAAAACAATCTGTATGTCATTGTCCGCCTGTTTATTTTGTTTTGGTTCTGTATTGTTTTGATTTTATTAATACAGGTCACGTAAAGAAGGTCGTTTTAATGTCGTAAAGTATAAAAAGTTTAGTAAACCAGACAACTCGACTGTGCCTGGTCGTAGCAATCTATGTGCTATTGTCCGTATGACTGTTATGTGATCTAAGATATAATTATAAGAAAACAGTGATTACAGAAAAAATAAAGGCGTGTTGATTTATAGCTGTAGACAGATTTTCATTAAAGAAACTGTGATGATATCAAATAATACAAAACATCTATACGACGTCTCTTAAATTATAAATTTAAATACGAAAAAAAAAACAAATTGTAATGTTTTCGTGGATTGTTTCGTATAAAGCAACACAGATAAAGGAGAAATTAATGCAACCTGATACATTTTTAATTCATCAAAAAATGAAAGATGAAAATGAGCGTTTTATTCAATAAAACTGCATAATTAATAACATATAAAGTACAAATAGTAATGCATAATGAAGTATTTTGCAAGCCCGAGTGATACATTTTTAATTCATCAAAAATGAAAGATTAAAAGTGTGTTTGATTAAACTGCAAATAGAATAATATATAAAAGTACACATATTTTTGCAATGCAGATGAGTCTTGTCCTTGAATATTATTTACTGTCCTACTTACATGATTTCATTTGAAATATTTCTTTCAATAACAAAAATATAGAGAAATATCGTGTTTCTATGATTCGACCGTGCAGAATGAATAAAAGTGCATTATGGTATTTCAAACTCTTTTAAAGAGTCATTGTTTCTATGGCAGTAGTCCTTTTGCGCCAATTACTGATTTTCAGGGGTATCATTTGCGCCAAATTTTGTTTTCCAAATGTATCAATTGCGCCAATATTCGAAACTCATTTGCGCCAATTTACCTGTTCTTATTTTGGCTTAAAAAGGATCAGTATGTTGGAGATATTTCACCATGAAAATGAGCATCTTGAGAGAAATGACTTGTAATGCATTAGACAGTCCATGTACAGAGAAAGAAGAAAATTTATTGCTTTGCTGAATATTTATTACAGGATATGCCAAAAGAGAAGAAAATAGAAACTTTGGTGATAATGTTTTAGCCACATATGTTGATGACACAGTGCTTTGTTCCCACCATCCGGTTGAAACTATCTACCGCTCTGTTTGGGATCCATACTTACAACAAGACATAGATAGCATTGAAAAAGTTACGGAGGGCTGCGAGGTGTGTTACCAACAAATACCAAAACACCTCAAGTGTTGGTAACATGTTACAACATCTTGAATGGCGCAGTCTCTCTGACAGAAGAAAAGACTCTAGATTGGTAATGCTTTACAAAATTGAACACGAAAAGGTTGCAATACCTAAAAATAATAAATTAATTCCACAAAAAAAAGACAAACAAGACATTCTAATTCAAACAGCTTCCAAATTCCATCCTGCAAAACACAGTACAGAAAAGAATCCTATTTTCCAGGAACTATTACCGACTAGAACAAACTATCGAATAACATTGTAAATTGCACTTCAGTAGACTTTTTCAAATCTTCAATTTCAAAGCATCAATATTAACTCAATTATAACATCTTATTATACAAAACATTTTATTTTTTAATTTTTCGTATTTTTTTTGAAAAAATGTACATTTTTCAATCTATGTCTTGTTGTAATTTTCCTCCTGTGACATAATCTTTAATTTGTTGAAGGCGGTCACTATATGGTAGAATAGAGTAGAACACGTACCAGTAATGGAGCAGAAGCATTCCACAGGAATCATTATGAACTGGGGGAGGAAAGAATTTTTCTTCTAATTGGCGCAGTCGTATGTTTCATTTTTGGCGCAAATGATACCATGTAATTTTAAAACAGATGGCGCAAACGTAGCATTGGAGAAAAAAAGTTGTGGCATAAAAGGACGCATTTTTGAAGCAAACGGATCTCTCCCTTCTCTATAGATCTGAAAAAGGCTCTCAGTGGTATCACCAATATATTTATTAAAGATTAAACTAGACTAAGACCGTTGTTCTCCAACATATGCGTATTGTAGCTTTTTGTATTTTTTTAGTTGGACACTTTTTCGCTTATTCACAGTTGGAAGCCATCTTAAGAATTATCTCCCCTGATGGCCAAGCTGAAAAACTGATTCTAAAAAAACACATATAGTGGTATTTGTTTACCCATTTAAGATGATGCAATAAATCACATATTTTTCTTCATACATAAAAACACTCGAACACATGAATTTTAAATCTGTCTTAAAATTACAGATTTGTGCAAAGAAATAGACCGATTGTGTACTTCTTTTTGGTTAATCCAAGATTATACCGTATACCGTAATAAGACTACTTTGGAGTGCATTCACATGTATTTCTTATCTTTTGTAAAAATGGAAAACAACACGTTTAATACTTTAATACTTTATTGCGTCCGAAGCACTTTTCTGGATTAACCTTCATCAGGAACGCGCAAAGCCAAACATTTGAAATCCGCGATACATGGTAAGTACCGAAGATCGTTGAAGAGCTATATGTCAAAAATACCGAAAATAAAGAGCCAAATTCATCTAAAGCCAACTTTGCCTGAGGAAGTTGAGACCTTAGTTTGATAACAATTTCAAAATTTATAAACGGACATTTTAGTATAGTTTGTTAAATCATGTTAGTACCGAGACACTGACTACCGAGATGATGATACCCTCGGGGACTGATAGCCCACCAGCAGAGGTATCGGGCCAGTGATGTAAAAAATGGAAAACAACGAGTTTAATAATTTATTGCTATGATAGTATGGAAAAATACTTCCTCTAGTAAACAAAACAGAGACATAGATACCAGCCTTTGTTTTGAATAAAATTGTTCCGTTAAAAATGTAGTTCATCAATAAAATGATGAACGACTCGTTAATTGGAAAAATAAGAAACTTTATAAATCATAAAATTCAATATAACTGACAAACTACTTGTCGGCAGTAAATCGGTCTTAATCACCAGACTCACTTCTGCGTTTAATTTCATCGATTTTAAAGGTTTAGATAAAATAATGACAGCATCTTCCTGCCGCTCCCTTTAGAATAAAAATTCACGGTAATGGATTTTAATCATTTCTTTTTGATACATTGAATACTAATACTTCTTATTGACACTGAATTATTTCAGAATATGTAACGATTTGCATAATTATACGCAGCAATTAGAAAATTAGACACACGCATATCAATTTTTAAAAATACGTCTACCAAAGCATTTTTTCCTTAATACGTTTGATGAGATAAAAAAAAAAGTAACGATTTTCTCCTTGCTTTTCAATCACTTCACCTCTCAAGCAAATAAATTTCGGATTATTTTGGTATTATACCACACGAAAAGTATGATCATATACAAAATATGTCTTGTTTTTATTTTTTTTTTTTTTTTTTTTTTTTTTTTAGCTACTTTTACAAATGTACTATTCGTTTCAAAAACTAGATTGTCGGTAAGCCACCTTGATGGCGATTCATAGCCATGTTCCCTACAAATCACACTGTATGTTTGTATTGGCAGATCACCATGGAAATTCTGTACACATTCAAGCAAAAATATGGTCCCGAGTACACAGTTATCGTCCTTTGGCGAATATAGTCCTTAGTGTAGACAGTGTGTTACTTGCCCTTTTTTTGTACACCCCTTCCAAATTTGTTTCTCTATGTTGGATGCCTCTTAAAAGAAAGCAGAGGGGAGAGGGTGAAATTACACTGTAAACAAATTGGGTCAAGAGTTTTAAAGTAGAGTAGTGATTTGGTCTAGCTGTAAAACGTTAAAAATTAGCACTTTGGAAGCTGTCAAAAGATTTCAAGACCCCCTTAACACAAAATTGTCCATATTTTAAGTTAGACCCGATGAAGTTTTCTATAATTTTAATATAAGTTGTCCCAAAAAAAGTACAATACACTGTAAAAATATTAAGTTGAGAAAGCGGAGGTGGATTTTTCAATTTTCATTTATTGTCTAAAAGTAATGTACTTCGAAATAACTGTGTACTCGGATCAGAGAATATGCCTTATTTATAGTTACCGTGTACTATTAGAGAAAATATATTCATTTGAAGTTTTAAACAACATCATATAGCAAAAACCACTAAAGAACCTTTTTGAGCCATATCTTTGACTTTTGAGAAATGTATGTTTCGACTCTCATTAATGTTGCGCAATCTGAAGAAAAAAGTCAATTATAACACATTGATGTCGCCATAAGACAATAGATTTATTACACCAACTGCGTCATCTGTTCGTAACGGTATGGATGAGGGTTCCTAAAATGTATATTCTTTCATCTCGATCTTTACTAATGCTATTTTTCTGTATTCTTTATATTAAAGAAAATGGTAACTTACTGTTCATTTTTGTTTTGGGTTCAATTTTAGTAAAATAATATCTTTTATAACTTTCCCATAATATTCTATTCTGACAACCCCATTCTGACCCTCGTACATGTAAACGTCCCTTAAATTATCTGTAGATTTTTTAATAATTATTCAAGTAACTAAACGATTGTGTCATTTTTTAAGGATAGTTTTGCGTAAACAGTTCTTCTTAATTTACAATATTACATCATTTAGTGCGTAGTAGGCGCTGCAGTAAATTTTGTGTCAGAATCTAATTGGTCAATAATCAATAATAATTTGTTTGTTCTGATAAAATAATATCTAAAATATTGCACAATGCTTACTTTTTTGCATCATTCATTACGTAAATGCTGCAGTAAATTTTGTGTCAGAATCTGATTGGTCAATAATCAATAATTATAATTTGTTTGTACTGATAAAACGTTATTTATGGACTATTTATGTACTGTGTTGTCAAACAAGATAATTCTATAAAGATGTTATTTAGATGACGTTGTTAATGATAAAGACATGTCATTATTTGAGTGCTGCGATAAAATTGTTTTCAGTTCATATTGACTGTATTCAATAGTTTATTCTCTTCACATTGACTGCTCCCAGTAACAGGAAAAAAGATATCGACAGAAATTAACGAATTTGTATGACACAATTGGCTTATTTCAATAAGACAAACGATCCATAATTGACGAATTATTTATTGCTATGCATCGACCTATAGTTCGAGTATAGCCTGTATAGGTTCCGTTTTTTATTTCGCTTTGAGTTGAAGTTCGATTTTACTCATTGTATCAGACCTTACAGTGGCCTATTTTTCTTAACATACTCGTCCCATGGTCATTGGTTAACCAGTTGCTCTCTTGACAATTATACCACATCTACTTGTACATTCTACACATTGATATCGTAAAATATCAGCCGCTAGCCACAATGTGAACCTTTTTGGCGAGTGAGCGCAGCGAACAAGCTAAAAAGTTTCACATTGTGTCGAGCGGTTGATATTTTACGATATCTATACGAAGAAAACCCGATTATCTTTTTATCGTTCTATTACTGGTCGTTTCTTACTCCCTAAGACAGTTTTACGCTTGACAAAAGCAAGCTTGATAACGTCTCCTCTCGCATTGTGACGTCGCTGATAACTTCTCCTCTCACATTGTGACGTCGCTGATAATGCCTGGTCTCGTTTTGAAGTCTTGATACGAGAATTACGGAGCAACAGAGCAGGGTGATATAGGCGGAGGGAAGGACGATAAATTTGTATATCTGCGCATACACAGAAGCGCTAACACCAGATCCGATGTTTCTGTCGTGTTATGGGGAATTGTATTTAAGTATACGGCTTAACTAGTAGCTCGAAGTCTACTATCAAAGAATAATTCGAAAGTTTACTCGAACTCAAACTTGAAATATAATTTTTATTCCAACTATGAATCGGAACATTTTTAACTTGACATTTTAATTCAAACTTTTATTCAACTGTATATAATTCGATGGTAAGCCACTCTCAATAACTTAGTGACCATGTTATTTTAAATCACGATAACAGGGCATATGTATCTCAATACCAATGGGTTAGAATGTCACGGAATAGAAGTTCCTTCATAATATAAGTTCCAAAAGGAAGAAAAATTCTGGAATATTAATTCCACAGGAATAAATATTACGTTCTTAACGAAATAAATAGTATAGAATATGTGTTTCATTAGGTACAGGTATTATGACATTGTTTATAACAAAGTTTCCAGTGGAACTTCTGTTAGGCGGAACAAATATACGTTGACAAGAATATTGAAAGACTTTCATACATGTAATTCTCCTTAACCTTTATCTTTTCTACTGCAATAGCGAAGCAAACTCAGAGTTACAGTTCGTATTCTAACTGCATTAACGAGGGCCCTCATGGGGTTTTTGATTATGTGATTACTTGGCCGTTTTTTTAATGATTATTTGATTATTAAGCCAAATATTTCATGATTATTTGATTACCTAGGACTGTATTTTTAGTTTATGATTATTTGATTACTAAAGATAAGCAAATATTTAATGATTATGTGATTATATTGGCAAAAAAATGGTGATTATGTGATTACTAGGACCCCCCCATGAGGGCCCTCATTAGTAAAGTGTCAAAACCACCTACTATATACTAAGAACATTAAAGACCTGAAGATAAATTGAAAACATAGCAAATACGAGTACTTTCAATGTTCGATATTCTTCTAAGAGGGTCAGGATGGGGTTAAGGAATAGAGAATAAGGGTCAAAAAGTGATGAGTAAAGGGCTTCAAACATAAATAATTAAAAAAAAAAAACAGGCAAAAAATAATGATTAGAGAAAAATGAGGTGCTGAAATATGATGAATAAAGAAGAACGTGCAAAAATAGAGAAAAATGGCTTTAAATTTAAGGTACAAAGAATTAAAGGACCCCAATCAGATCCTCTCAAAACTATCAAAGCGAGGCTATTTATCTGACCGGCTTTTAGCGTAAAGGACCCATCAATCATAAATGCTAGACTACGCGTGTCGCTAATATTACTTGGTCGATAGCTTCAATAAAATCATAAGATAACATATTAAATTGTTAATAAGGAAAATGCATTTTCTTACGATCTATAATATTAAAAGGGATAAATATTGTGAAGACAAAGATCGCACTTTCCGATGACGTCATAAAAATCGTTGTCTTTCAATTCAATTTATTTTAAACAAAAAAAAATTACATAGAGTGTTGCATATACGATCTATAATGTTTAAAAGGATAAATATTGTGAAGATAAAGAACTAGCATTTTCGTGACGTCATAAAAATCGTTGTCTTTCAATTCAATTTATTTTAACAATAAAACTTTACAGAGTGTTGCATATTAATTGACCTTTCAATAAATTTTCTTATGTGGAATTAAAACTTGTCATTTTTACGATGGAAAAATTCAAATATATAAAATTATTATTAGTTTTAATAAATACCGGCTTTTGTTTCGTTGATTTACGTGGTAAGTGAAATGATTTTCAGTTAAATAAAAGTATGGTAAATCCTTTTGTGATTGAAATGCATCCGAATTTGTTAAATTAGAGATTTGTTCAGAATGAAAGATTCAAAAATGTTTTGATTTTAAAAATCTAATATAAACTTAGAAGAGCTGATATCGCCGAAAAAGGAATAAACAAAAACTGAAGGTTACAATACATTAGATTTTATGGGCGCAGCCATTTTATGAGCATAACATGGTATTCAGAATTAAGAGTATGGCTAATCTTGATTGGTCGATATGTTCGCCCGTTATTTTTTATTTTTGGAGACTTCGTGCACTCTGCTTTATACAAAAGGCAAAATAAAAATTATTCCGTAGCCCTAAAGGCACTGAGATGACTTTTCAACGCTAAGACAAGACACGTATTTTTATGGGCAAAATTGATAGGCATGGGAGATAAGTACAAAATACGCTAAGAAAAGCAACGCGAACCTATATTTTTGGGACCAAAAAATACTGTCCTAATAACTTTTCGTTGATTCTAGCAAGGTTTCGTTAAAAAAATCAACTTTCTAAAGTCTGTATCTCGAAAAAGGCTACCATTGTCGCCAATGGGGAAATTAATTGTTTATTTCAATCTATAATGTACATGAAATAAGATATTCGTATTACGGAGATACATTGAAGTTGTTGGGTTGCTACATGTACATGGTATGCGCGTCCTCTGATCAGTCAAAACAACAAGTAAAAACCGGAGTTGAATTGAACTTAATCATTTATGTAGTACTACATAATTTGTAAATTTTATTTCAGTTTTACATAAAGTCTTTTTTAGCGGTTCAGGGTGAAATTTACAGAAAAGAGATAAAAAAAAAATGAGAAATTTAGGAATACAAATTAATGACCAAGGGTTCAGGAGGGGGGGGAGGGGGGGGGGGAGGAGGCTACCAAAAAAGTAAACGTTAGAGAATAATAAGCAAAAAGTATAACAAAAAGAGAAAACGACCTAAAAATAAAGAACAGAGGTAAAAAAAAAAAAAAAAAAAAAACTCACCAAGACCCTCAGATCAAAAACATGATATCCGAGCTCCACCGTGCTGTGAAGTCATTTCTATACAACAGCTTACAGTCAACATATGCAATTCAATAGAAGAAACATATATCGTAGTAAACATGAGAATAATTAACTGAAATAAAAAGATGACACTGTTTTTTAAAAAGTTGAATTTTTAATCACAATAAAATGTAGGGTGCTCAGTCAACACGTTTGGTCGATTTCGGTTAAGTGCATAACACATGGCTTTATTTTTTTATCAATGTAAAAAGGAAAAGAAGCTTCATTGAAATATGGTCACGATTTTTCTTAAATTTAAGTCAAACTTGAAAATTAACATTTCAGCGAAAAACATGTACAGAATCACGTTTAGACAGCTGGCCGCGCCTATCTATAATATGCGTAGTAAGCAATTAAAAGCTTCCGTACGACCGTCAACAATGAGTGAAATCAATTCCGTATAGTCGGCTATACAATTAAAAACGTCATAATTTAATTTCAACCAATGATTTGCTGAGAACAGAAAGTTCACTAGTGATGAGAAATATTTCTCTCACACCTGTCAGAAAATGTGAAAAAAATAAGAGATATTAATTCAAAAAAGTCCAGCACTTTAGATTTTTAAAAGTCTAGCACGGTACTGAGATATAAAGTCAATCTCTACTCAATTATAAGGAATGGAACCCTGCGAGATGTAAAGTCTAGTGCTGGAGATATACAGTCCAGCGCTATAGATCCTAAGTCCAGCGCTGCAGATCAAAAGTTCAGTGCTGTCGATCGAACGTCCAGCAGTTTACAGGGTTTCGTAGTTCTCTTTTAAAGCTGGCTATTCGGAATACTATTTTTTCATTGTTGAAGGCCGGGCAGTGACCTTGAATAATTTCTACGTCACAACACCGGTCATTTTGAACGGTCATGGGTAGTTATTTGAGTGACAACCAAACATCAATTCCTTATTTTATAGAATAATTTTGTGTGAGATTTGCTCATTGTTGAAGACCGGGTGTTATCATTTCTACGTCATTTGGAAGGTTCTAGCTAGTTACATCATTCACAACAATACATCATTTTGTTATTTTATACATAAATGATAGATTAACAATACATCATCAAAATAGTTTTTATTTTCTGTAAAATCTATCACAGTACCAGCTGCCTGACAGACTTGCAGGTGTTTTTATGCATTTGTCACGATTAAAAAACCCTTACATCATTGAAAATAAGTTTCTGTAATTATTGTGTTTAACAATATGCCGGTATTGGTCATATTATATGATGGGGGTCAGGATGGAGGTTCGTCAATCAGAGGCGGATTTAGGGGGAATGGGGCCCGGGCCCCCCTTTTTGGGAAAAAATTTGGTTGCTTATATAGGGAATCATTGAAGCGTGACTGGAGCGGGCCCCCTCTTAGGTCAGTCAGTGGGCCCCACTTATGTAAATTTATGGATCCGCCACTGTCGTCAATCCTATATACGATACAATTCATTTAAGCCGGTTTGGTTTTGGTTTTCTTTATATTTTTAATATTAATTTAATGTTCTATTGTTCTCTTTATCTTGTATGCTTTTTCTTCTGCCCATTATGTTCTATTCTGATAAAATAGAATCAAAGTCAAAATAACGACCAATCAATCCGAAAACTTTTTGGAAAATGTACCTACTCGTATTGACTTCAATCTGAACCGACTTAGTGGTCTCGTGGTAGAATGCTCGCCCCCGAGAGTGGAATGGGGTTGCTTTAGATAAATCCCGATTAGATCGAATTAAAAAAAACTTTCGAATTGGTATTTGCTGCATATTCGCTATACAGTATTTTTGAGTATGATCAAAGACCGGTTGGCTCGGAGTCAGAATAGTGTGTCCTGGTAGAGTAGCATTTTGTTTAAAATGTTTCGTTTGATTGTTGTTGGATTTTTTGGGGTTTTTTTTTTTTTGCAGTTTGTCGTGTTGTTTTTATTCACAGAGAACATGGTCGAGCACAAACCGAGATCAGCTGGTTGTCAAAGAAACTAGGTATCCAATTTGTCAAAGTACTCTTTTTTGGAAATAAAAATGCATTCAGTTTATCAGTCGAAACACAACAAGAACTTATAAATTATAAGTTATAATACATGCATTTGGTTTACCTCGCCACATTCTGTTCAGTGCCTGTAATTCAGTGTTTGTCGTTTGTTTATGTGTTACATATTTGTTTTTCGATCACTTTTTGTACATTAATAAGGCCGTTAGTTTCTCGGGGCCTTTTATAGCCGACTATGCGATATGGGTTTTGCTCAATGTTGAAGGCCGTACAATGATCTATTATAGTTGTTAATTTCTGTTTCATTTTGTCTCTTGTTGAGAGTTGCCTCATTGGCAATCAAACCACATCTTCTGTTTTTATGTATAATACATATAAAGTGACAGAATAGTCCAGTCATCTCTAAACTTATTGTTGCTTTCGAATGTACTTTTTCCTTAATTTAACAAATCGATAACTTGAAAAGGAATATATGTTATATTCAAATGTTTCAGTATTTGATGAATTGAGGATGGTTTAAATGGATCAAATATATCTTGATTAATTTAATAATGAAATACACTATGGCCTTTCACAATCGAATTTATAAAATTTATCTACTATATGATTTATCACTAGATGTTCCAATGTCACTTTGGAGTGTTTCAATTTAAATATTACACGAGTTTTAAAATGTGAGAAAAGATTCTGAGCGAGTGGTTGTAAAAGACTGGAAAGTCTCAGACGTGACGAATTTGACGGCTCTTACCGATACCTTTAAGGGAAATAATTCCACATCTTGGTTAACTTTCTGGATAGATGGACACATATCACTAGTACTAGTATATCAATTGGCAATTTGACATTTTCAACCGGTACGCTCGGCCGATATTTCAATGCCGGGTAATACTAGTAGTTGAAAAGAAAGTACACGTTATTCTAATCTTAGGCTTGGTTATCTCTCCTAAATGCCGATAAATTATGACCTGCAATGCCAGTTTTCAAGTACTTGGTATGAACTTGTGGCAACCATAGACAATCAATCTAATTAAAAACCGATCTCTCATCGCTCCCGTTTTCTGATATGTCGCGTGGGAGATCTAACGAAACCGGCTTTGAGGTCACATGTGAGTGAACTAAAAGTTATGAATTCATAATGATATGCAAATGAGTTGACGACTTATTAATAAGCCAATCAAAAAAGTTTATGAATTATTTTGACTGACGATTTCGTCGTAAGTAAAATGAGTTACATCCCTTTACCTTATGTTAAACTTTCAAGATCGCGGAAGACTCAATTTCATTGGTCGAAAAAGACACACTTTCGAGGTCACGCACATGTGACCCCAAAGTGGGTTTCGTTAGATCTCCCACGCGACATATCATAAACAGGAGCGATGAGAGATCGGTTTTTAATTAGATTGATAAACAATTGACCATCAATAGATAAAATTTAACATAGCTTACGTTTGTAAGATACGCTTGACATTTATAAGAACCATTAATCAAAGTACTGAAGTACTGAACATCGGATGACCACAAGTTCTTGTGGATGGTCTTGAGCACTTGTCTCAGACAAAAATCACATATCTCTTTATGTGAAACTGAGGTTAATGTACAGAGATATTTTTTTTTCTGAGACAAGTTCGTGTGTGGATGATGAATAAATTACAGGAAATTCAACTTCGCCGTAATAACTAATATATTGTAGTGATACAAATCAGTATACACTGATTTCTTGTTTTATATCATATTAAAATAACAGTTAGATGTATATATGATTCCCATCCATTTGTATATATCATTCTATTCTTCTATATTCTAATGCAAGTGAATGGTGGACACTTTTATGTAAACGTTCGATTTTTCTAAAAGATTGGATCATGTGGATACGAGTAGTCATTCATATTTTCCCGCAAAAACAATTACAGAATTACCATTCAGTCCTTGCCGGTATTGTCGCAAAACGTTCTTTGAGATATTCTTCCGCATGCTTTAATACAATTTTTCGGTACCGGTGCATTGGTGTTATCAATGATTTTTCACTTATATATATATATCTAACTACAAAACATTTTCATATTATTGTAAACAAACATATTTTTACCAGTATATTCATTAAAGAGATGTATTTATATCAAACGATAAGGAATGTTATTTTGCACTCGTTTATGTACGCGTATTTACCATGTCTATAGATCGGTTACAAACCCAAACCTAATTTACATAATGGAAATCTAGACGATAGCAATACATCAAAATGACCTCAAGGTCATCGCGATGTAAAAATGACCTCAAGGTCATCGCGATGTAAAATAGTGCGTAGAAATGACACAAATGAATGACAAGCAAACGGGTTTATCTCGTTCAAATGAAGTGACCAGAAACCTTATGAAAACTAAATTTTGTCCATTCTACAAGCTGTTGTTTCCGTTTTCATTCGAAGTCCCATTTGTTTAAAACTCAGTAAAAGGATAGTATGTAAACGAACACAAAAGTTGAAGGAATACTAATTAAAATCATGAATATTTTAAAAATGACAAATACAACACGTTTTCAATTTCCACCGACCTATTTTCTACAACTGTAAATGGAATAATGTCATGTTTATGTCTACAAACGATGGAAATAGTTTTCCAATTATCAGCACTAGTGCTATCTTTTCTTGAACAGTGTGATTTCAAGTTTAATTCTAATGCACAGCCGTGTTCTCAATTTCCTTTTGAAGGTAGCAAACTGCTAAGATTGTAATTCTAGTCTGAAAACACAGTCATTATTTAATTTCAATTTCCACTACTTAAAACTCCTGGAGGGAAACAAATCAGACAAACTATATACTATTTAAAAGACTTCTGTCTCAACATTTTTTAAATTAACATACATTTCCTACTGTAAAATTGAAATTGCATTTTTAAGTCAGCAATATGCTGTGCAGCGTGTAAGATAGAAATAAACATGTCTGTGAGTTCCGCGGTATAAAATTATGTAAAATAATTCTAAAAGAATTTGAGCATGCATCTATCTATCTGACTGTTTACTTTTTATTTTTTTCCGTATTATAATCGGAAGGTTTTCTATAACGTGTTTGCTTCTTCAAGTCAAAATGACCTTGATACATATACGAATCACGATGTTTTTAATGTCTGCTTTGAGGTACAGAAGTTTTTGAGTTTCCCTCAAGTATCGAACTTAATATGTTTAATGTCACGGTCACATATGCATTACATTTCTTTTTACATTTTACACCTGGGTTGAAAACGCTTGGTATAAAGATATAGACAAATTTTATGTCCCAGGGGCGGATCAAGCCATTTTTAAAAATGGGGTTCCCAACCCAGGACTAAAAGGGGGGTTCAAACTATATGTCCCCATTCAAATGCATTGAGCGGCAAAAAAAAGGGGTTACAACCCCTTGACCCCCCACCCCCTGGATCCGTCAATGTATTCAATGTTATTCATGTTACTAGTAATTTGTTGGGACCCTTTATAGCTTACTGTTCGGTGTGAGTCAAGGCTCCGTGTTGAAAACCGTACACTGACCTATAATAGTGTTTACTTTTATTAATTGTGACTTTGATGGATAATTGGATAATTGGCACACATTACCACATCTTCCTTTACGTGTAATACCACCATTGATTTCCTCCTATTAGTCTTTGTTAAATTTGCACTTTTCAAACAATTGTGCAGAAATTAACTTTGTTTCAAATAAAGAAATACTTGGCATGAGTAAAGTTTTATCCTGTACAGTATTTTAGAAAAAAAAATCACATACAAAAAAAAGTCATGTAACAATTAATTGCATACAATGTATAAGAAAATAACCATCACTGGAAGTTAACCAATCAAATTTCCCCCTTTATCATTAAGTGAACCTGTGTACAAGCTTTAGTAACCACGTAACCCCAAGTTTCCAAAATATTCTATATAAACCCGAAATAAAAAAGTAATGGTGCTTTGAAATACCTAACACCTATGTTTATGACCCAGAAGCGTTTTACTGCAATAAAATGTAGGACTATTTACCTTCAACTGTCAAATTCAAGGAATATTTTCTTTTCGACCTATTTTCGTATACCGATACAACCGGATGTGACCTACCATGATTTGGTGGTATTACGCCTATCTATCTATATATCTATTAAATGCACATACTAGACTATTTCTTTAACTTATATGTTCTTTAATTGTTTAGAGGCATAGGCGGACCCAGGGTGGCGTCCCCAAACCTTTCGTTGAAAAATTTTGTTTGTTCATATAAGGAATCACTGAAGCATAACTGGAGCCCCCCTTTTTATGTCATCCAGCTCCACAGTTAGGTGCTTTCCGTAACATTCGGTTAAACTCAGCTGATTTTGTCTAGTCGGATTACAAGCGTGACCATGTCGTGACAGATTCTGATGTATTGGATCAAAATCCTAACCGTGTTCAATGTTTTCTGGACGGTGTCCGGTGGAGACGGGAAAGATCTGGAAAAAAATTTTATTGCTGTTTTTTTTTGCCGATTGAGTCAAGATTGCATCCAGATCTTGTCGATTGCGAACCGTCTTTGTCGAAACCGTTCCGGAACAGTCCCCTTATTAATACGAAATTTGTCAATGATACCCATGTCAGAGTGCCGACAATTACAGAATACAATACGACTGAGACCAGATAAAGCCGTTTGCAATACGATAGAGCGGACCGTGATAGGATTATGTTCCATCATCCCGAGTATGCCGACAGTTTTCGAACAGATAACTTCCGTCAGTGTCGGTTCACCGTCTGGTCACTGTCTGATCTCTGTCGGATTAAATTCGATAGAATCGGGACGCAGTCGTTGCAGACACGGTTGAATTTTACCATGCGAAATATACAAATCAGATTAGAGGCGGATTGAGAATGGGATTATGGTACAAATTCGCTTGTAAACAGTTGAATATCGACGCTTCCTGAACAATATCTGATTGAATTTCCATCAAGGATTCACAGGCTCTTGTTCAGACTTTTGACAAATTTTAATCGTGAATGGTCCTATCAAGGACGGCAATAAAAATGTGTGACCCCAGCTTTAAGAGTGTTTCAATTACATGTTTCTATATACTTGTCTTTAATTGATACTATAAACCAGTAGCATACTAACAGGCTTCAATTTACACCAATGTATTGTCGCGAACACATAATTTCGCGTTTTACCGTTTCAAGTGAACTTCGCGGCTGTTTAATTTCTCGATTTTCTAATTTACTTGATGATGTTTAACAAGGAAGGATCCACGTTTTACATATTCGCGACGAATTATATTCGCGTTATTTTTCTAATCGCGAAAGTTTCGGATATAAATTGAAATATTTATATAATAGTTCTTGAATAACTGAACATTATGGTTATATATGGACTGCCCACAGGACAGTGGTATTGACTAAAATAGTGAAAAATGTTTTATTGAAAGGACGTCTCTCTAAACAGAGAATCAACGCCCCACCGGTCTTTTACAGAGAAACCACACCCCAGCGGTCATTAACAGATGGAAACCACGCCCCAACGGTTATTAACAGACGGAAACCACGCCCCATCGGTCATTATCATGTGAAAATCCGTTAACAACCGGTTTTCTGGTCCGTTTCGTTCTGTTAAAGACCGATGGAATTTATTACTGAAGAATAATGAATGTCATGTGGTCCCTTTTTATCCAATAAGAGAAGCTTATTCTCAAGCGATATGAAATATATTGGTTTACAGTACCTACAGAAGTAAGTAATGCAAACTGTTATTACAGCAGGGTTTACGATATCACAAACTATATAGTCAAAACATTTACTAAATTTTATCATCGGTATAAGGAAACCATTCGTAAATATATCTCAACTTGCAGACATCTTATACGTTCAGGAATTTCACATTAAATCTTTTATGGCAATATCCTTTAAAAAGCACAAAAATGTCAGTATTCTCCTCAAAAGCTAACAGAACCTTTCAACAGACTTAGTAAGAAGGGATATAGCTACGATACTGTTGTCAGGTGATTAACGATTGCATATTTTGGCTTTAATATAGATCTACTTATAAGGTCTTTGCATCGGAATTAAACACATTTATTCTAAAACCAGTTGTTGGCATGACACGGGTTATGATCTTCTCATATATTTCATGATGGCATATACTAAACCCCTTCCAGAGGGATTGTGCCTGATATTCATATGAAGAAGACATAATCTTTCAATCAATTAAATCGAGGTCTGCTAGCAATCTGTTATCATATACTGTATTATTGTCATTTTGTTTATTTTCTTTTGTTTCATATTCTGACATCAGACTCGGACTTCTCCTAAACTGAGTGTTACTGTGCGTATTGTTGTGCGTTTGTTTTTTTCTACATTGGCTAGAGGAATACGGAGAGGGTTGAGATCTCATAAAACATGTTTAACCCCGCTGCAATTTTCCGCCTGTCCCAAGTCAGGAGCCCATGGTCTTTGTTAGTCTTGTATGATATTCAATTTTTAGTTTTTGTGTATAACTCGGAGTTTATATCGTCCATTATCACTGAACTAGTATACTATTGGTTTGGGGGCCAGCTGCAGGACGCCTCCGGGTACGGGAGTTTCTCGCTGCATTGAAGACACATTGGTGGCCTTCGGCTGTCGTCTGCTCTATGGTCGGGTTGTTGTCTCTTTGACACATTCCCCAATTCCATTCTCAATTTTATGTATTTGGAGTTAACAAAGATACTCGTTGTACAAGTTTTATTCTTTGTGACATTACGTTAAATCAGAAGATGGATTACGCCTAGTATTTATTATAATTGAATGCCATAGAACATGGATAAAATCTCACCGAAGATGACCTACAAGGTAGACATATAAAATCCGCTCTGTACAAGAAAAGAACTATTGCAATACCTCTTTGATAGGGTTCATAGATGTCCTATAACAAGACAAAATGTATATCTCCATCGTATATATTTAAGAAGTGCAAAAGCTATCAGAGGTACATTCAAACTCATTAATCAAAAACAAACTGAAAACGCAATGGCTAAAAAGGAAAAAAAAAAAAAAAAACAAACCGACAAACAATAGTACACAAAACACTATATAGAAAATAAAAGACTCAGCAACACGAACCCCACCAAAATCGGGGATGGTCTCAGGTGTTCTAGAAGGGTAAGCAGATCCAGTTCCACATATGACAGCCGTCATGCCGCTCGTGTTAGTACAAACCTGGTAATACGTCTAACTCGGTAGTCTAATGCGTGAAAATGAAATGGAATTGTAGCTACGACATAAGGATTGTTCAACCTAATTTCTCTGTGGCAGTAAAAATTCACAGGAAATCGTTTGTTACAAAAACTACCTATAATTGTATTTTTTACTTTTGATTTGTTCTCGACCTGAAAATGCATGCAATATTTACCACTGGACGTTAAGCTTTTCACAATCTTTCGATGAGTCTTACGATTGTAAAATTCTCTGTAGGACAATAGACGAAAGAATCGTTAGTTCCTGCACGTTTATATGCAACTGGTGTTAAATAAGCAGTATAATATTTTCTTCAAGAGATTAGTTTCCTTGAATTTTGGTGAAAAATTTGTGAAAATATCCCATCGCGTAATTACGGAAGCGTATTAGGGACATAGTAAAAATAAAATTAGCAGTGAACTTTTTTGTCAAAGTCGATATTTTGACATTTCAAATCTCGAAATTTTAACTATAAATTGAATTTTTGACTTTTCAATTCTCGAAATTTTGACTTTCTAAAATCTTAAAAGTTCGACTTTTTAAAAAGTAAAAAAACTCAAAATTTCGACTTTTTTTTAAATCAAACATATTAAAGAACAGCATCAAAAGCAGGAAAAACACAAAGTAGAACCTTTCAAAAACTGACTTCAATGTCATTTGGATTCTGACCAACAGTTGTCTCATTGACAATGACCGACAATCAAACCACATCTCTTTATCCTTATATTAGCTATAAAAATCGCGATGCTTTTTTTACATTAAAGAACAATAAAGCCTCGGTAAACATTTAGAAAGAATGCCTCACAAGTCGATGACATAGCAGACGTCCTATTCTGCTACAAGGTATTTGTATTATAAGTGTATCATTAAATGAGGCTCCCACAGGGTACCCCCTCAGGTCGCAAGGTCGCCTTTAAATGCCGAGAGGTCGTTTTTAAGGGAAATGTACAAGTCTCAGGTCGTTTTTCCCAACACAGAGGACGGAAGTCGATCGGAGGTCGTTTTTTTTCCAAATTTTACGGGTCGCAGGTCGTTTTTAGAAGGCCCTCAGGTCGGAAGTCGCCTCTAAAAAGCCCAGAGGTCGCAGGTCGTTTTTCAGAGGCGGATTAAGGGGGGGCAGGGGGGCCCGGACCCCCCTTTTGGGAAAAAAATTGGTTGCTTATATAGGGAATCATTGAAGCGTGACTGGAGCGGGCCCCCTCTTAGGTCAGTCAGTGGGCCCCCACTTATGAACATTTCTGGATCCGCCACTGTTTTTTAGCCTGCGGGAGCCTCATTAAATATCTGGTAGACAATCTTTGACGAACAACAGCTATAAAAGAAATTTTCCTTGCTTCTTTTGTAAGTTTTATATTGTGGAGTGTTTTCTTTTACACCCAAACAAAAAACCAAAAAATATCTTTCAATATAAAAAAGAAGATGTGGTATGATTGCAAATGAGACAACTCACTACAAGATACAAAAATGACACAGAAATTAACAACTATAGGTCACCGTACGGCCTTCAACAATGAGAAAAGGCCATACCGCATAGTCAGCTATAACAGGCCCCGAAATGACCATGCAAAACAATTCAAACGAGAAAACTAACGCTATTTTTACAAAGATTGTTTTCTAAATCTACTTTTTACAAGAATTGCCTTCAATGGTAATGCAATGACATCGAATAAGAAAAATTACAATTTTCGACATACCGTTATGCAGAATTGTAGTCCGAGATTACTCTGACGTTCAACGGCTGTTTTGCCAGACAAGCTCACTTTTTGATATGGGACGAGCTCTGACGTCCCACGGCCCCTGCTTGTCTGGCAAAACAGCCGTTGGACGTCAGAGTAATCTCGGACTAGCAGAATTGTAAAAATAAATTATTAATTGATTTTGTTTTACTCTCAATTTTACTCTATCATGATATAAGGTTGAAGGAAATATCAGCTTATTCTATCAACTTTATGATGTTTAAAAATTAAAAACATTTAAACCAATGACGAAAAAGAAAAACAAATCTTGAAAACATAGTTAACAAAAATGATAAAAATTAAAGAAACATACATTTAGTTAACTTCACAGAAAAGGCAGAAAAGTAAATACTGAAAAAAAAAGTTTTTAGAACGTAAACAAAGTTCTTGTATAAAAAAAAGAAATAAACTTTTCGTCAACTAAATAATTGAAATTCTTCAAGGATCCTTTCCTCTTACAGTAATTTACTAAACAAAAGACTAATTCCGAAGAAAAAACGAATTATGCTTAAAAATAGAGAATTTCTAAAAAAAAAAAAATATAAAATTAAAACAACATATCTTTCGTCAATTTTTCGAAATAAATAATTGAAATTCTTTAAGTATTTTATATCCTTTCCCCCTATTTCCTCCTATTAAAAAACTAATTCCGAAGAAGAAAACAAAATAAAATCTAAAATTCTTTAAAAAATAATAAAAAAAACATACCTTTAGTAAACTTTTCCCAAACAGTTAATTAAAATTCTTCAAGTATCCTTCCTCTTACTTTTATTGAGATCATTGATAGTATTGTAAAAATACTTCATCGATTACTTATCACAGAACCTTAAAAGTAGTCCGATAACACATTCTCAGGGTATTGCCTTCATTTGATAAGATTTCAGTATTAACAAATTTAATTAAACTTCAAAGACTCTTACATACTTACAAATTTTGGATAACCTTTCTTATATTTATCATTTTGGATAACCCTCTTGTATTCACGGATCAAAGGTATAAGGTCGTATAAATTTATTGTGTGAAGAATACGATTCAGGGTGTGAAATGTACATAACAATATATGTCGGAATAACCCATGTATGTTTCTGAAACTTATTTCTAAATTCATTTTAATTGTTAATCGGGACGTTTCGAAACAATCAATCAATCAATCAATCAACATTAAAAACTGTACAGAATGTGTAGGATTGATACAACTATCGCAAAAAAAGATTTAAAACCCAACAAAAAATTTAAATCGGATGCTTAGAAATTTTCTGTCAAAAAAAAAAAAAAGCAACGATTTTTATTGAAAATTTATAGCCTGTTACTGTTTGAATGTTCTAGTCAATTTCGTCGTCAAATATGATTTTAATAGAATTAGTTTTAAACTTAGCAAAGTCATGTTTCTTGTTCTTGTAACTATATTTTAATAAGGTAAGACTCTATGACTGTATCATAAATGGAACCCATTGGAATTTCTTTGAGACTTTCATGGGTTATCCAGATTAACCTAAACAATTATTTTGAGATTTTATGATTTTAACTAGTATGTTTACATTTAATTTGCGCGTTGTTGTGTCTGCCTCTCGTCTTTGTTAGTCTTACTAGAACACACCCGTGATATCGCGGGTCCGTGACTGAATTAAAGTACATTTTATATAACTATTCGCAAGCCTTATTTTAGTATAAGTACTGTCATCTGATAAAGTCATGCCGATTATAAGATACACAATTTTCTCTGCTTTCAAATCTTTCTGTTTGAACCCGTCGAACTGGAACTTATGAATTATTGGTAATATTAATTATTTGGAAAACAAAAGGTCCTGGAATGGAGTATTTTTTAATCAACAGCATTGTCCTATATTAGTTATAAATAAAGTTGAATTCTTTGATTCGCTGTTTTACGTCATGCCCGCTATAAACAAATTGAAACTTATTTTTTGTCCAGATTTTTAGTATTCGTATTGTTATCTTAGAAAGTCTTACGGATTAAAATACTACAATAGGTAACAATTTGACAATTTAGTAGTGTCAACCCTGTGATTATGACCCGTGTATATAGTATATTAATCCTGAATACACCGTTTGGTGGTGCGCCTGTCAGATGCGGAACGTACAGATAAGGTAATAGGTAACAGGTGATTATACTATTGGTATCGGTATCGGACTCGACCCGAAACTTCCTAATTATTGGCAATATTAATTACGTGGAAAACAAAAGGGCCTGGAGTGGTGTAATTTTTAATCTACACCTTTGTACTATATTAGTTGTATATAAAGTTGAATTCTTTGATTCGTCGTTTTTACGTGATGACGGCTGACAAATTGGACCTCGTAATTTTAGTATTATAGATATGCTATTTAAATGTTGGTTCGTGTGTGTTTCAGAGTTAAGTGAGACGTACAATTTTTCGCTAATCTAGTATACATTTTTAAGGGGTTAGCTGAAGCCCACCTCCGGGTGCGCAATTTTTTCGCTGTGTTGAAGACACATTAGTGGCCTTCGGCTGTTTTCTGGACTTTTGTTGGGTCGTTCACTCTTTGACACATTCCCTGTTTCCATTCTCAATTTCATTTGATGTCCGCGATTACTACAGTGAAACCTGACTATACCGAACACTTTCGGGACTTGAGATTTTGTTCGGTTTTGGGAGGTATTCGGTTTCATCAGGTTCACAATGCATAAAATGTGATATGATTGGTCTTCAGAACAAGTTTGGATTAGACAGGTTTCCGGTTTATTCGGGGTTCGGTTTAGTCAGGTTTCACTGTATACTACTTTTGTAATGTTTTATGTTGATATTTGATCGCATAAATCTGCAATAAAACTGTTTATCTCGAATACAGAAAGTTGCACAATTAACTTGACTCTATATTTACCATGTTTACGATAAGCGGTATAATATTGGCGCATAAAATTTACTATTTTAACATTTTCAAATTATTGTAGCCTATTAGTTCAGAATTTATTGTCAAATAATGCTCAAACTATCAATGTGTTTTCTCAGTTGAAGATAACCCGAATTATATTAATTTCCTACATGTTGATTATTATGTAATATAATATTACAAAATAACAAAACTTAATTTGCCGCACCGCAAGGGGCATGTCGAAAAATGAATTTGCCGCAACACAAGGGGAATATCGAAACATTATTTCTCGCAGCTGGTGTCCAAGAACAATAATTGGAAACCATGATGTAAATTGTTTAAGAGTTGACAATGAAATTATGAAAATCACCTTTTTTTTGCAGAAGTATGAATAATAAATGAATGTACGTCACCAAATAAACAGTCAGTGCATGGATGTCAGTGCTATTCTTTTCAAAGTACTAATACAAATACACCATCGTAGGGAGCATTCGTATCAACTCGGCCGATTCCGTACCCTCATCTTAGAAAGAGATTAGCGGATTCTACCGAGGATTGCCGAATGCGGAGGAAAATTAAATATTGCATAAGTATGAATAATAAATGAATGTACGACACCAAATAAACAGTCTGTGCATGGATGTCAGTGTTATTATTTTCAATGTATTAATACAAATACAACATCGGAGGGAGCAGTCGTCTCAACTCGGCCGATTCCGTACCCTCATCTAAACTCGTCCCTAATACGTAGGTTTCCATTACTGATCTCCTGTAAAGAAGGGGAATAAAGTATTAAAAATATTAATCACTAGCAGTAAACCGTTCATCTTCTGGCGAAGAAACGTAAGGCGTAGACACATATATATCACATACCGTATTACAGCCGAGGGATAGAAGGCCGGAGAGTAGCGGATTCTACCGAGGATTGCCAAATGCGGAGGGAGATGTGCCGATGACATTGCTGTCCTGGCAAATAGTACTGCAGATGCACAAGGAATATTAGACATCGTACAACACCATACGAGCAGAGATCTAGTCAAAATCAATCCAACTAAATCTGAAGCGGTTCTATACAATGCAAAAGGCTCAAACATATCAACGTTGAAATTTGAAGACAATGACATCAATATAACCAATGAAACCAAACATCTAGGTATCAAAAGAAACGAGCAAAACCGTGCAAATATCTCAGAAAGAATAAGAACCGGAAGGGCAACAATATACAGCCTTCTTGGAGCTGGGTTACATGTCAGAAGGGGATTCTCACCCATGGTTGCATACAAGCTATGGAGAACATATGCAGTACCAAGAAGCATATACGGACTTGAGGTGATGAACTTACTTGCAAAAGAAAAGGATATGCTAGAACTGGCAGAGAGAAAAATCCTCCGACAAATTCAAGGACTTCCAAATAATACAGCAAATATGGCTGTATATACCCTGGTAGGAGCAGAACCTATTGCCATCACATTAGACAAAAATGTACTTACCTTCTTCATGAATATTGTTCGAAATCCAGGAACCATAGAATGTGAAATTCTGCGCCGACAAATAGTATTCTCAGACCAAAGAGGAAAAGACTTTATCAACAGAGTAGAAAAACTCTATCAAAATACAATTTGAAATCCAGTAGCTACTACATAGAAAATCCACTGAATAAAATGGAATGGAAAAGACTAGTAGGAATAAAGATCAAGGAATACTGGAAAAATGAATGTCATAATGAAAAAATGGAAAAAACATCACTTAAATACATAGAGATACAGAACAATCCATTAAATGAAGCTCACAATATATGGAAAAGTGTAAAAAACAATAGTAAAGATGTAAAGGCAGGAGAAATAAAAGCAAGAATAAGTACTCAAACGTACATATTCCAAGCCAAAAGAGCTAAGTTCGATCCAAAAGTTAACCCTTTGTGTACAATTTGCGAACAGGAAAATGAAGATCTAGAACACTTTATTCTACACTGCAAAGAACTAGAGCAAATAAGATCTAAATACTGCTCAAAAATCGAACAGACAATGGATGAAATTGATACGTCAACATACAAGAAGATCAAACAACAAGGGAATTTACTGCAGCTCATAATAGACTGTACTAGCAAGGACATAAACTGTTACCCAACTGTGTATGAAAACATTGAAACTCTGGCTAGAAATATGTGTTATGAGATGCACTTGCTGCGCACAAAAAGGATAAAAAAAACCTGATCACAAGTACAGTATAAGTAAACTTCTTAAAATTGTTACTTACAAATAGTATACCATCCAACTATTTTACGGCTTATAAGTTTTTAAAAATAAATCTTCCCTTTAAAATTGTAAGATATCAGTTACAATTTAAAAAGAGTAATGACAAGATCTCCATATAGAAATGAAACTGTAAAGAAAATTTTTGTATATATTATACCTTAAATTTATATCCAAACCCCAACAACTTTACATAAGTCTTACAGGAAATTTTTCATTATTATTCCTGATATATGTATAGCACCCTCAGCTATGATTATAAGTAATTTTAAACTTTTGACCATTTTAATTCTTGTAAATACATGACTCTATATGCAGTTGTTTTTTTAACATTTTCCTACACCCTAGCACATATAAATCATTATATATTTTTTAAAAACTTTATGATGACAATCCTATGAATTAATTATGATATCTATTATTTAGTGATCATTATAACCAAATTCAGTCATCTGTATATAATATAATAAATTGTTTCCCTATGTTTTAAGGTGTAAATAGTTGCTCAAACTATACCCTTTGGGTAGTGCTCCACATTTAATGGAGGAATATACAAGAAACTGAACTGAACTGCAAATATAGATAGTGTCATAATTTTGTGAAAGTTCAATTTGAATTCCTAAGATATTTTAAGTGGTAAATTCTGTAAATTTTCCCCCAATATTAACAAAACATTGTCTAAATGTTTCCAAAGTCTTCCTGTCATATGTAAAAAGGAGGAAAATTGCTGATGTCTTACTTATACATGTTATAACTGTTGACGAATTGCTCCAGGTAATAGACGTTAACAATAATCTGACACGAAACCGAGGCTCTCATTTTTACAACCTAAGTTTACATTACAGTTTACATTAAGACATTTTTTACATTTTGTACATGATAAAGTTTTGTTATTGATTTATTGATTGAAAAACGTCTATTGACAAATATTTCATTTATATTCAGATCTAAAATAACTACAATATATCGAATAAGAAGTTAAGGCAAATGATTCACAAGGGGGTGGGGGAGGGAATGCAAAATTTTTGAAATACCATTATAAATGAGTTCAGACATGTTGCTTTGCAATAGACACCTATATACGGGCCTAATAAAGATGTTGCAATGATTATTTTCCGTGCACGTAGTGCGCCATGGTCCGTATAAACATGTATGATGGCAGTTGTATATAACGCCCCATTCTGACAGAAAGTGGCTGCGTATCTGTACATCCCGCACAGTCAAAACTAATGGTCACCTCATTTAAGCACATGATTGTTTTCTGCTGGATCATAGAACACAAAACATATACAGCTCTTAGAAATTACAACAAATAACTTTTAAAAACAGCAATTATACGAATGTTTCACACAAACTGAGTACGTGTTCAGTATATTCGAACGTTAATTAAATAAATAAGATTTCTCCGTAGATATTTTATCTCCGGAAAGTCAGTTCCCGTGTTTCGTCTTATCTTAGACACTTTCTATGTCCTTATATTATGCAAACCACGTGATTCAATGCAATTACAGAGTTGTAAGATGACAATAACGGTAATTTTGTCAGCTTTACTGCTTTTATTTACAATAATTCTTATGCATTTCTTGAAAATTTCGATTAAGATGAAAGTGAGATAAAACATTAAAATATCAACAAGGCGTCTTGTCTTGGTAGCCTACTTCGGAACGATGTGTTTTATGGTATAATTGGCATATCTAGGTCATTTTATTTGGTTTTCAAGTACGGAGTTTATGGCAAAATAAGAAGAAACCCAGTTTATTGAATACAGTGAAACCTGATTAAACCGAACCCTGAATAAACCGGAAACCTGTCTAATCCAAACTTGTTCTGAAGACCAATCATATCACATGTTATGCATTGTGAACCTGATGAAACCGAATACCTGCCAAAACCGAACGAAATCTCAAGTCCCGAAAGGGTTCGGTTTAGTCAGGTTTCATTGTATAGCTACTACAAACGTATAATATATAGTATTTATAATAAGAGATATTTTATTTTAAGAAACCAGTACACATTATATTTTACCATTAACATCTGTTATTTATAGGTGTTTTTTTTTTTTTGGTGATCTCTACTAATAAATAAGAACTAGAACACACCCGTGATATCGCGGGTCCGTGACTGAAGCCTTATTTTAGTATTGGTATTGTCATTTGATAAAGTCTTGTCGGTTATAAGATGCACAGGTTTCTCTGCTTTCAAAATCTTTCTGTTTGAACCCGTCGACCTGGAACTTATTAATTATTGGTAATATTAATTATTTGGAAAACAAAAGGTCCTGGAATGAAGTATTTTTTAATCAACAGCACTGTCTTTCTATATTAGTTATAAATAAAGTTGAATTCTTTTATTGGCTTTTTTACGTCATGCCCGCTAACAAATTGAAAACTGTACCTATACGCCTTATTTTAAGTCCAGATTTTCAATATTCGTATTGTTATCGTAGAAAGTCTTAATGATTAAAATACTACAATAAGGAACAATTTGAGAATGATTGAATTTAGTAGTGTAAACCCTGTGATTATGACCCGTGTATATAGCAAAATCCTAAAGTACACCGTTTGGTGGTGCGCCTGTCAGATGCGAAACGTACAGATAAGGTAATAGGTAACAGGTGAATATACTATTGGTATCGGATTCGATCCGGAACTTGTTAATTATTGACAATATTAATTACGTGGAAAACAAAAGGGTCTTGAGTGGTGTAATTTTCAATCTACACCATTGTCCTATATTAGCTATATATAAAGTTGAATTCTTTGATTCGTCGTTTTTACGTGATGACGGCTGACAAATTGGACCTCGTAATTTTAGTATTATAGATATCCCTTTTGTAATCAATTTAGAACGTTCAAAAGTCCATACCATATAGTCATCTATAAAAAAAAATCTATCTGAGGTCAATTTTGCCTAAAGGTATGAGTATTTAAATTTCTTCGTATACGTATTTCAAAAACGGAAATTTTAGAAACGTACATAATAAATCTTATCCATATCGATCAAACGACTTCTGTCAAATGCTTTCCTCGGGGGTAGCAGTCCGTAAGCAGCGATATCTTGCGAGTGAAGAAATTTTGATTTTATGAACGACTGCATCGTATATATATTTATATGCGATGAATCCATCGATTGGTGTTTGTTTAATGTCCAGTGGCAAATATTTGATGTAAACATGCCATTGTATTAAGAATGAGAGCAATTAAAAAAAAAAAAAGTTGCTCGGCAGGACTTACATTGTAATGGCGAGAAATGAGAAATGAGACAGCCGATTAAAAATGTTATTTTTTGACAGGGAAAATCTGAACTGTCACAATAAAAGAGCTTTTTTCATATTTTCTACAACTCAATACAAAATATAAAAAAGAAGATGTGGTATGATTGCCAATGAGACAACTGTCCACAAGAGACCAAAATGACACAGACATTAACAATTATATGTCACCGTACGGCCTTCAACAAAGCCCATACCGCATAGTCAGCTATAAAAGGCCCCGATATGACAATGTAAAACAATTCAATTCAAAGCATTTTTTCTTAATTTTATCAAAACAACTTAATATTAAATGCAATTTTCCTAACATCTACAAAATAGAAGCAATTGTATCTATTATCTTCAACTTAATGTTTAAAGCAATCAGCAAAAAACTCGAATATAACCTTACCGAAAGTAAACAGATTTCAAAACCAAAAGTACGGAAAGGTGTCATGTGTTAATTATTGTTTTATCTTCTTATTGAAGAACGAGAGTTGAGATACCTTTTTTATCTTCTAATTGGAGAAAAAACACTTACCATTTATGGAATATATTGTAGACTTTTTCCCCAGCTGCTTTGGCGGAAATGGATTTTGCTTGTAGTGGCTGTCAATCAATAGAGGAACCTACGCTCCATCACTTATACAATATTTATATTTTATCGCATATTTTTTTTTTATTTAACGTCAATAATGATTTGAAATTGATACAAATTACTCTATATGTTTACATGTACATGTTATTCATAGTTTCGAAGAAAAAAAAAGAGAGAGAAAAAAAAACATTAGTCAGTTAAAATTCCTTTGACAGCTTGTGTTTTGAGCAGGTGTATAAACAGATCGATATCGGAAGATATGTAAATAAATTAATTAAATGCTGTGGATTCATAATTATTTGTTTGATACCAATTTTCGTTGATTTCGTGGGTACAAGGAAACCACGAATTTCAATATTCAACGAATTGAAAATTTTCTGTATCATGATTAAATGCAGACTTTGAGAAAACCACATAATCAATATCAACGAAAATGGAAGTTTTCCTCAATCCAAGAAAATTGGCGCCCACGAAAATAAATGATTCCACTACAGTGTGCTATTGTATGTACATGTATCATATTCGTATAACGACACCCTGTGAGTGTCATAAAGATGCCGAATTTGGTGTTTTCATGCAACGCACTGAGAAGTTTATCTGAGGGACAAAGATGTAAAATCTATCGCTGGAGAAGAGTATATAGCGAATTCAAAGTATAGCGCTGAAGATGTAAACTCTACGACGAAGATGTAAATATTTCGCTCAAGAAATAATGTTTTTGAGATGAAGATTTAACGTCTAGCGTTGGAGAGGAAAAGCCAAGCGTTTGAATTGGAGAGCCGCACGCAAATGTATTGGATTGCGCTTGAAATGTAAAGCCTTGCGTTAAAATTTTAACGTTCATCGCTGAAGATGAACTATTATATATGAGGACGACCGCTGTAGATGAAGTTATGACGCTGCATATATGAAGTTCTGTTTTGAAATGTTAGTTCCATCGCTTTTGATATAATTCCAGGCGCGGGAGATATAAAGTCGTGCGATGCATGTAGATATGATGTCCATCACTGCAGAAGTACATCTGTTACAGAGGATCTAATAAACGTGCTTAACATGAAATTGTAAAGTCCAATGCCGGGTACAAAAGATCAAGATAATTATGTGATGAAAAGTCAAGCGCTGCGGGTAAGAATTTTAGCGCTGGAGATTTACAATCAATCGCTGGAGACGTAAATAGTTATCATAGGTACTAGGCTTATAATTTAATACGCTGGACGCGCGTTTCGTCTACATAAGACTTATCAGTGACGCTCAGATAAAAAAGAAGTTTTAAAGCCAAACAAGTACAAAGTTGAAGAGCATTGATGACCCAATATTCCAAAATAGTTGTGCCAAATACGGCTAAGGTAATCTATTCCTGGAATAAGAAAATCCTTATTTTTTCGAAAAATTTAAAGTTTTGTAAACAGGAAATGTATGAAAATGACCATATAATTGATATTCATGTCAACACCGAAGTGCTGACTACTGGACTGGTAAAGTTCGACGTTTTAGGTGCTAACATCGATCCAGTAAAACGCCAGATGAGCAACGAGCAACGTATGAAAAGAGAGATAGATTTGTTCGTTCGTTAAGATGTAGACATATTTTACATTTTTTTAAATATTATTGTAATTGTTTGTTGTATTAATTACTCGGTCGTTAAATATGTATAAACCTGTTGTTACAAAATTATATTGATTTTAACAGTCTTATGAACATATGTGCGTATAAGTTGTTTTAATCATTTTACCAATAGGTTACTTTGATAGTTATTAAAGAGCCACATTTGACGTTTTCATTCGAAAGTATTAATTTAGCATAACCCATTACGCGTATTACTTTCAATGGATGCAGCTTATTTGTAAACGGAAAAGTTATTTGCACTATAAAAAAAAGACGATCCCGGTGAAGTAATAGGCTTGATTGGCAGCTGTGCAATGAACATTGTATTGTTTACCTATTGATTGGGTATAATATGTGTTTTGTTATTCAGTTAGCAGTCAGAAAAGTTTAGTCTTACGGGATAATTCAACATTAAAAAGTCAGAGCTCACTTTCTATTAAATACAAGGTAAGCTAAAGATCACATTTTATATTTGATTAGAGCAAATGCTCTTTCTTTCAATTCTTTATTTGTGTTAGGGACTTTTAATTGTACAAAATCTGTATTTATTATGTAAGGAACCTTTAATTGTACAAAATATTTATTAATTTATGTAAGGGACCTTTAACTGTACAAAATATTTATTAATTATGTAAGGGACCTTTAGCATGTTTAGTTGTACAAAATCTTTATTAATTGTGTAAGGGACCTTAACTTGTACAAAATATTTATTAATTTATGTAAGGGACCTTTTATTGTACAAAATATTTATTAATTATGTAAGGGACCTTTAGTTGTACAAAATCTTTATTAATTATGTAAGGGACCTTAAAGTTTACTTGTACACAATCCTTATTAATTATGTAAGGAACCTTTTATTGTACAAAATGTGACAGGTCCGTATACCTTTATTCCCTTTAAGTCCAATCACGGAAAAAAACATTCACTTAGACAAGTCTTCCTTTTTTAAGTCGACGTAAATCCTGCATTTGTAGTTAGAAGTTGACGCGTGCATATTTGCAAGCGGGGGCTTCTGTGCCGTATAGACCCATGTTCCCATTTATTTTGTTTTTTATATTACATATATATACAGAAACTTTGTATGTTATAGAGGTCCCTGGAATATGCATAAAATTGAGAATGGAATAAACTTAAAATTGAGAATGGAATGAAATTAAAATTGAGAATGGAATAAAATAGAATTGAGAATGGAATAAAATTAAAACTGAGATTCAGAATGAAATTAAATTAATATTGAGAATGGAAATGGGGAATGCGTTAACCCGAGCAGTTAACAGCCGAAGGCAACCAATGGTTCTTCAATGCATATAGAAAACCCGCACCAGAGGCGTGTTTCAGCTGGCCCCTAAACATGTATGTCTATTTTATTGGTGACCACACATTAAAGGGGGTATGTAACTTCCTTTTTTTAAGGTTCATACAGATGTGTTGCTTGAAGGTTCCCTTTTTCAACTTGGCAATTATATGAATATCGCTTGGTCGGAAATTTCAGACTAAATATACCAACACCTTAAAAGTTTCTTTATACATGAAATACATTGAAATATAAGACCTAACTAGAAAATTTCGACCAATATTGATCTGGGCCGAACATTTTGGACGATGATGGGTGAAATGATTTGACACTCGTCATAATTCCTTAATACATGTATTATAATTTCAATGTTAAAATTATGGAATAGATTTAAAGAGTCTTATGAATTTTTAATTCAAAAAGCGAGTGAATGAAACATATTTATTTTTTTGGCTTTTGAGTAATAAAGATACAAATCTTTTATTTTATGTTTTGCCTTTTTGTGCTTCTTCGTTACATTTCTTGTTTTTATAGTGATTAAGATGATAACACAATGTTGACTGCTGTACCCCTATTTTTTGACATTTTTACCTATTGTGTCTGTTTGTTTTGTTCACGCATCGGTGACAATATAATGGAATTTGATGCGACTGTCATACAAGTGAGAGTTTTAGCTAGCTATAAAATCAGGTTCAATCCACCATTTTCTACATTTGAAAATGCCTGTACCAAGTCAGGAATATGACAGTTCTTGTCCATTCGTTTTTTATGCGTTTTGTTATTTGATTTTGCCATGTGATTATGGACTTTCCGAATTGATTTTCCTCTGAGTTCAGTATTTTTGTGATTTTACTTTTTATACATGTATAATGTATGTACTTTGCAAAACAAATTATATGAGCAATTGGTTAATGTATAATATACTACATGTATATACCAAAACTGCTTTGGATATACAATTAATATTTTGTTATGTACATTGTATACGTAGAACTCTAAAGTACGATTGGCATTGCTGACGAAAAAGTGTTGAACGGTTGTTTTTTTTTTACCGAGCACAGGAATTTATTTACGATCCGGATTTAATCTTATCATTTTTTTTTAAATAAACATATCATAAATGGGTACCAATTCAGCACTGTAATTAGATCTTTGATTTTTTTTTATTGGTATAAATTATGATTGTTTTCAGTTGCTTGTAATCAGAAAATTTAAACCACACTAAATGGTAGTGGTATACGCATTCAGTCGATACCCTTATTTTGGTACAAGGTCATGTTTTATCTGACTGTTAATGACGTCTTTACATGCAGTAAATCCCTTGACTGTTGAATGTGTGCGGTGCTGGTTGATATTTTAGTCTCAGACACATACACTCTCATTAGTTGTTACTGGCTTTGAACTAGCTGTTAAAACAGCGAGCATGTTATTGAATGGCGAACTATTGGTTTGTTTTAAATTAGGCCATTAGTTTTTTTCTAATTGTATTGTTTCATATTTGTCAGGTCAGGCATTTTAAAACCGACTATATGGTACGGGTTTTCCTCATTTTTGAAGGCCGAATGTTTGCTTAAATATCCACTTTATTTGATATTTGCTGGATTGTTGTCTACCACATCTCCATATTTTTATATTAAAAGTATCTTTTGACAAATGACAAATGACAATAGAAAAATGAATTAATAAGGCATAATTTGCACGTTTTTTTAGATAAAAGGTACCAGTTCTTGTAGAAACAAACGTCTGGGAACTACAAGTCTTGTGATGCAATTCAATTTTTTATGCTTCAAGTTGAAATGCGATATTTAGAATTTGATTGGCTTATACGAGTGTGTTAATTTTTTATGAATGTCACCCTCTCGTCCAGACCAATTAAATTTCGATAATTTTAAGGACAATGAATTGAATTTATATTAAAAACAATAATGATACATGTAGGACATTCAGTATAATAGATTAACACATGACAAGGGTAAAATCTTTTTGTTCTTACTGTGCTATAATCTGGATAATGCACAGCTAAGGTGTGCATTAACTACCTCAGATATACTGCACAGTTCAAATCTATTTTTACCTTTAGGGGCGGTTCCTGAATTTTATAAGGGGCGTTAGTCTATAAAATTGAGAAAAAAAATATGAACGTGTGTAGCGAGACTTAAAATTACAACAAAGTTGAAGTTTGTACAAACATCGTAGTTTCAAAATAGGAAAAAAGAAATATTTCTTATTCCTTATTTATTATATCTATTGAGTAAGCTGGGACAAAAACTATTTCATCATATTTTGTGTATAACGTAAATCTTAAATCAGTGTTTTAAAGTCAGATAGAATGTTAAAACAATTTTGGGAAATTTCTGCCAAAAAAGAAATGTATCTAAGAAAATCCGAATAACAGAAATCTGATTTGGATTAGTTTTAGACTGAATGGAATTTATAACGACTTTTTGAATATCTATTCCTATAAACTGACTATTTTTGGATCGAGTTTTTTTGAATGAGGATCATATTTAATGTTGTTTCAAAACAGGGGGGATTAGCTGGGGATCAATCAGACTTCATTTAGCTGGACGTGTCTTAAGAATTAATACAGTAGTCTAGATGAAATGAAATGTGTGGGGTAGGGGAGTAAAAGATTGGAAAGAGAAACGTATTTTCTGTTTATTTAACTTTTTAAATTTAGGTAATATTACATCTTTCTCTACGCATATCATTGAGGGAAAAAAAGTCAAACGCTATTAATCAAAACTGAATACCGTTTCAGTTATTATTTTTGTCATAGACCTATTTGAGAGTACATAATTTGAAGTGGAGGATTCAGGGGGATGAGGGGTGGACGATCAATGCATTTGGATGGGAACATACAGTTACTCTGGGTTGTGACTCCCTTTTAAAATGGCTGGATCCGCCACTGTAATAAATTTTGTCAAAGTCTTAATCGTCACTAATTAAATGAAAATTGTGAATTACAGAAACGATAAAAAAAATCTACCATAAAATCGTAATTTTAGAATAAGTCTAAAAATTAAAAACAAAGTTCTTAATTTAAAACTAAAAAAAGTCGTATTTCTGCCTTTCTTTACCCTACAAGAAACTTTCCTTGGATCCGTGGATTGCATAATATCGTCCACATTTCTAACGTTCACGTAAATTGATTGCGTCATGTGTTAAAACAGTTATTGGCCAATCAAATCGGTATATTGGATTTAATTTGCACGGCTCGTGTGACCCTAATTAACTCGAACGACGTAGGAGTTAAATGGATTAAATCCCATATACCGACTTGCTTGGTCAGTAACTATAATTTAAATAACACATAGCTGAGAGGGCGATAGAGCAGATTGGTACAACTAGAAAAAGCATTGTTAATCTTGGCTTCGCCGTGGATGAAAATGTTTTCTCGGGATGACAATCTGCTCTATCACCCTCTCAGCTAATGTTATTTATATGATAATCCTAATGTTTCAGAGCAACGGCATTTTTCATGAGATTTCAAATATGGACAAAAGACCTATGAATGCTTGAATTCAACAAACAAATTAAGCAATGGGATTAAGAATTAGAGGTTTCATTCCCATTATTCAGTTCAGTTCAGTTTCTTGTATATTCCTCCATTAATTGTGGAGCACTACTCAAAGGGTGAAGTTTATAATTAGCAATTTGCTTAATCACACGAATCCATCTATTGTTTATGGGTTATTCTAAATTGATTTTAATGACACCACACGTGCCAACTACTTCAATCGTCAGTGACGCGTCGTTACACCACGTGACGTCGTTAGATGTAAAGAACGGTAGTACTACTTAATTTGCGACAAACAGTCGTCTCTTTATAACTGAATTTACGCACCAAGTGTACACTCTATAAATATCAAAATAACATGACAATAAAATATATAGGCTTTCGAATCGTCATTGTTTAACTGGTCACAAAGATAGGAAAATAATAGTTATTGCATGCCATTTGATTGAACCGTCTTTCGGATTTTTTTACAGATACCTATTGCTTGATCAAAAGCGGCATTGCATTACGGGTATGATTCATAAGTATCCGTAATTTTGATTGGCTGAAAGCAATCACGTGGTATCCCAAATCTTATTCCTTAATCAAATTCAACATTCAGGACTGTACGTTCTTCTAACGACAGCGTAACTGCAATGCATTTGAGACGAACGAATCTCGCGATATTACTCGCAATTTTATTGACGAGGCATATATTATATATTATGTTATTTTAAGAATTGAAAGCTTCTTTTTGTAATTTATAGGGTAATTTTAAAAAAAAATGATCGCGTTCATTATTGGTTAGAAGCGTTTCCATGCTTGACATAAAGTATGTTTCGGTAATCACTTATACGCTACATGTATGATAAATCTTGAGATCTTAAAGAAAAGAGGACGGAAAGGAGGTACTTCACAAAAAGATTAACGCAAATCGTTTTTGGCACGCTCGTATTACTTAATCTGTTTCTGTCTAAGCGATTTGCAACAGCTGTTTTTCATTTTTATTGTCAAGGCTTTGTCCCCTTCGTATTTGGATTTTGGATTTTTTTTCGATTTTTCTGACGTGGAACAGATAATTATATAATTGTGTAATATTGGTTACTAACGTTCGTTTGTCATGGCTTTGTTATTGTTCTCCTTGCTTTTGATTTTTTGTTGTCTTTTTGATTTTATAGACGTGGTACAGATATATTTAGGCCAAAAATAAAATATTGTTTGTTTCCCCTCCCCCGACCGACCCGGTAAATTCGCCGAGACTCGAAAAATTTTATTGGCCATTCTTGTCCAAAATTTTTTTTTTTGCTATGTTGGTTACTAATTTTCGTTTGTACTCCAGTCTAATCTCTATTCTAATCGGACCAACGGAAACCCAACAAGTTAGATTAAACTGCAATCCATTAAAACGTACACTTTATGTCGGATTTACGGAAAGCGAAAATACAACAGGTTCACTGAGACTATACTAAGAATTTTTCAGCAACCCGGAACTATAAGTTACTGTATTTTGTTTGATTTAATAAAATGTTTATGACTTTATTTCATTTATCTTAATCCTGGTATCTGTGATGAGTTTATTTACAAAACCATTCGGAATTTCTGAGTTTACAATGCTCTTCAACTTTGTACTTTGGTATTCTTTTTTTATAATTTCTTTATTTGAGCATTGTGTAATTAAGCGGAGGTGATTTTGTGGACTTTCAGTGGCGGATCCAGGGGGGGGGGGGGTTCCGGGGGTGCGCACCCCCCCTTTATTTTTGCCGATCAATGCATTTGTATCGGGACATATGTTTTGCACCCCCCCTTTGCCCTGGGTTAGCATGGGTTAGCACCCCCCCTTTCGAAAATTCCTGCATCCGCCCCTGACTTTAGCGGTAAGTTTGTGGACTTTAACGGCGTTGTGGACTTTAACGGAAAATTGTTGTGGACTTTAGCGGTGTTGTGGACTTTAGAGGAATTGTGGACTTTAACGGTGCCACAGAGCATCACCGATGAAGGCAAAACCGGGTCTGGCGTACACAATTTTTAATTCTGTTATCCATGATGAGTTTATTGAACTGTTTTGTATTTGAAAAAAAAAAATCAACTTCTTCAGCCAATTTGTAAGAAATAAGATATTGGAAATAATAATGCCTTCGTTACATAATTTTACGAAGAAAAGAAGACAAAATCTATTAACGTTTTTGTAGTGAATAGATGATTCGACAAACCAAACTTATCAAACAACAGCGCACCACAAAAGCGTTTAACAACGTTCTTACATAACTATCTATATATCTTTATTTACCAAAGTCATTGTAACAACTATAGGAATACAACATATAAACTACACAAAGTATACATAGATAGATATTTCAAATGCTTTATTTTCACTGCTTATCTGTTACGTACGCGGTATTTATGAGTAAGATCAAAAGACTAGTCGGCTCGAGGTAAGAAAGATTTGTTCAGATAAAGTGGCATATCTACCTATAGACTTCATCTCGAGTACATGTATCCTAAAGTACAGTATAGTACAAAACATTCAATTTGTTTATATTCATATTAGGTGAACGTGTTGTAACATGAATAGTGTTTTTTTCCTTTGATCCTCGTTTGAGTTAGCTTTTGTTATGTTTATGTACCCTTCTGTAGCCATTTTTGTACGAACTTTTCAAACTTCAATTGTATCAAAACTACAGATATTATGAATAATAGAGATAGGCCATTTTGTACATATTCCAAGGGGAAACTTGATGCAAAGCATTATGTTTTACTGTTCCATTGCATTTAATAGAAAAAGAGGACTTTGTGGCAAATAAATCAAGATTTTTATAGAAAATCCACAGCCTTTATCCTGGTACTCTCATATTTGGCAATTTGATGACTGATAGATATAGGATTATTGCATGCAGTGCTAGCATTGATTTCCTTAAAACAAGTTTATAAAATGTAGTTATTGGTTAAGACAAGTATAAATATGGCCAAAATCAAGTACACCTTTTGGGGTCGCCCCGATATTCCGACACCCCATTGGTCCGACACCCCACTAGTCCGACACCCCGTTAGTCCGACACTTTAACGTAGATTATGACATTATATATAACTATATGCGAATGCTAGAAATACTGAACGGACGAAAACATAATTGCTAACTGCATTCGTACATCAAAAGATATAAAAAATTTAAACACTCAAAAACATGCTTACAGATCTGTTCCTAGTGTCTATTTATTGTTCGTGGCGAAATCCGTCCGGTCACTTTTTTTTGTTGAAAAACATTATTTTCTATAAAGTTTTAGTTTCATTAAAAAATATTGTAAACCAATAGCTGTATTAACACTTTTTGTCGTTCATTTCAACTATGTTTGCTTAAAAATAATCTATCAAATAACTAAAAAGTTCTGACTTTTTATATCTCATCCGGTCAATATATCCTGTCCCAATCCGGGCAATCGTCCTGTGGTTAGTGCAACCCGGATATATCGCCGAAAACAATGCAGGCCGGGTCAACAGGTGGACGAATTCCGATATATTGATAACTTCACTTATCAATTGTTTTATTTCAAATATAATAGTCCTTATAAACTTGATTTTCTTGATATTAAGATTTTTCCATATTTTATTAGCAATTGACCCGTCCCTGTTTTCAAATCATGTGACACGCCACAGTTCCGGTTAGTCACGGGAACCTCATCAACATAATAGAAAAGCACCTTCGTATAATAGAAAAGCACCTTCGTATAATAGAAAAGCACCATCGTATAATAGAAAACCACCATCGTATAATAGAAAACCACCATCGTATAATAGAAAACCACCTTCGTATAATAGAAAAGCACCATCGTATAATAGAAAAGCACCTTCGTATAATAGAAAAGCACCATCGTATAATAGAAAAGCACCTTCGTATAATAGAAAAGCAATAAAAAAGACACATAAGACAGCTATGGCGTTCCATATTTTCAAAAGGAAGATACCTGTATAAGTACGTCTGTAATATGTAAACATTTGTTATTAAGGAACATGAATACAATTCTTGTAATGAATTCGCGTGTATTGTGGCCAATAACACAACCCATGTAATAAGGTACATGCGAACGTTATGCGTTGTATTATTATGACTTTGATATGTATGATTTTTACTGA
Source organism: Mytilus galloprovincialis (assembly GCA_037788925.1). Classification (NCBI taxonomy): domain Eukaryota; kingdom Metazoa; phylum Mollusca; class Bivalvia; order Mytilida; family Mytilidae; genus Mytilus; species Mytilus galloprovincialis. Next base: position 22,012,255 of record CM075338.1, on the reverse strand, counting down.
TATATATTTCTTAAGACGTTTGAACATTTTGACTAAAGAAATTTTGTATGCTCTTTGGTTGTGTGGTTGTCTCTTTGACTGAGTCCCCATTTCCATTTACAATTTTACTCAAACAAATATGCTCTTGAAATTTCATCGGTTATATCAGAGACATATATAAAACCTGAACATTGTACTCATATAATACATTGTATAACAATTATATGTCTCTGGTTATACTAACATACCGTATAGCGGGTGATTTTCACTAAATAAGGTATACATGCGAAATATTTTGGTGTTTATTATTTTGGCGGATTCATACATTCATTTATCATACCTTTGCATGTACACTTGCGGAATGTAATTTGGAACATTTTTTTTATCTATCAGTGAAAATTTACACCCCGTAAAACAACCCGGTATACGGTTTATGAAGCGATAAAGAAAATCATTTTGAACTGCGCCATGAGCGCATGATACTCCCGTCGTCTTGTGGGTGAATTTTTATGCAATAATTATAAATTATGGTTTCTGACATATGGCGCGACATGCGAGAACCTCCCTTTTTTTTACAAAACAAAATCAATAACTCTAAAATAAAATTTTGAATTATCCCCAAAAAGTGTACAGATCGTTACATTAATATAACTAAGAAGTATATTTGTTATAAGCAATAATCATGAATTGTTTTTGAGATACGGCGCGACATTGTGACCCCCCCCCCCCCTATTTTGTATATAACAAAAAGATCAATATCTCTAAATCAAATTTTGAATCAAAAACAAATATTATACCGATCTTTAGATTAATATAACTTAGATAAGTGTTTTAAATGTTTAAAGCAATAATTATACCTCTTTTTAGAGATACGGCGCGACATGTGAGAACCCCCTCCCCCCTTTGTTTTACAAAATACTCAATCACTCTAAAATAAAATGTCGAATCATCACCTAAAATTATACAGATCTTTAGATTAATATAACTAAGAATTGTGTAAAATTTAAAGCCATTATCATCGTTTTTGAGATACGGCGCGACATGTGAGCACCCTCCCCCTTTTTCTACTACAAAATACTCAAAACTAAAATTTTGAATCTGACATCACCAAACAGTATTTATATTTTTAGATTAATAAAACTAAGAAGTGTGTTTAAATCAATAATCATAAATGGCTTTTGAGATCCGGCGCGACATGTGAAAAAATTACAACCCTGTTTTAGTTACAAAAGTCACGTAAGTTTTAATCTTATTTTCATCACAAATTATACAGATACATGTAGTTTGACCATCATAAGAAACAACTATGTTACGTTTCATGAAATTTGAATGAGTCGTTCTCAGGTTACGGTGCGACATGTTTACGCCTGACAGACAGATGGGCAGACGGACATTTGTATACCATAATACAATGAACGTCCAGTCAAAACTTTGACGGGCGTATAAAAACAAACACAACTGCCATAACATTACTTCCAATATTTGAACCCGCATTTATTTTGTTGATATTTTGATACCTTGCCTAGCTAGATGTTTTTGTAATACTATACATGTACGTGGTTTTTTTTTTCTTGGTTCCGTGAAACTACTATTGCACATTCGAATACCGGTAACAAGTAAAAATATACCGATCTTCTAATGAGACTTAAGTTTGTAGTGTTCTTCATATCCTTCCAGATCTTCTAGTTACATTTCAGGTTGTGTGTGCGAGATTTTTGTCGAAAACAACTTTTATTTTTCTTATTAGTCAAATTGAGAATGGAAATGGGAAATGTGTCAAAGAGAAAACAATACCACCGAAGAACAGACAACAGCCGAATGCCACTTATGGGTCTTCAATGCAGCGAAAAACTCCCGCACCCGGAAGCGTGATTCAGCTGGTCCCTAAACAAAAATGAAAAGGGATTGTTTAACTTGGAACATTTGTATTGTCCTTTTTTCTTGTAAACTTACAGGTCGATTTTTTTATTGTCTCTGATATATATATACTCTAGGGGTGTCCCTTTATCTAAGTCGCATAATTCCTGAATTTGTGTTCACTTTTAATTAAAATACAATAGGTCAAAATAGGACAAACAATAAACAATCAAATAAATACAGACAGACAGAACTCACAGTTTTCGATTTCGGTTAAACAAACCAATGAATGTATATCTCTAATCAACAATATTGAATCAATTCATTTACCAATAAATGAATTGAAGTTGAAGATTGTTGTTTGCATCTTCCGCAATTGAGGGGTGAGGGCCTGGGGTTAGAAATTCCTTTCGGATAGCGGGTAAATTGACAGGTTAATTGATGTGGAAAGTATGTGATCACAGTTTCGGTGTGCAAGCTGTCTTATGTTGTTCCTCGTAAAGATAAACATTTACGATGTGTCACATTGCTCTCTAAAAACTGGTCTAACATTAGGTTCACAAATTAGTAAGTTTCTGTGTATCAGCTTACTACTATTGGTCGGGATGAATTGTATTGTCGGACTATTGGTCGGGATGAATTGTATTGTCGGACTATTGGTCGGGGTGAATTGTATTGTCGGACTATTGGTGTGTCGGACCACTGAGGCGTCGGACTAGTGGGGTGTCGGACTAATGGGTTGTCGGACTAGTGGGGTGTCGGACCAACGGAGTGTCGGAACATCGGGGCTGCCCCCACCTTTTAGGGTGCGGACTTTAGTGACTCAGCACGAGGTGTTTTGGAATTTACAGGTTACTTAGAACTTTTTGTAAAAAATAAACACTAGCACATCATAGAAAATCAAGTGAGTAATTTATGTTTCAAATTTTATAACAAAAATCTCTGTATTAAAGGCTGTGGATTTTCTATAAAAATCTTGATTTATTTGCCACAAAGTCCTCTTTTTCTATCAAATGCAATGAAACAGTAAAAAATAATGCTTTGCATCAAGTTTCCCCTTGGAATATGTACTAAATGACCTATCTCTATTATTTATTATATCTTTAGTTTTGATACAATTGAGGTTTGAAAAATTCGTACAAAAATGGATACAGAAGGGTACATAAACCTTAAGTTTAGAAGAGAACATTAACTGATTTTCTTTCCAATCCCGCCTTTGACCGCCTATCTACTCGTAGGACACACAAATAATGGGGAGCTACATTTGTATGATCATTGCTCTAACTTTTATTTTATTTGTCTCTACTTCCTTGGACTAGTAAGTTATAGAGTTACAATATTACAATATGCAATAGAAATGTTAAATTTCTGTTCCTTCATATTTTTGTTACATATAGTTTTAAAAGCCATATTTGAAAATCCTATATATTACTTGTTATTTTTGAATATCTTATAAGCCAGTGTTTTGCATAAACAATTTTGTTAGTATAACGTATTCATGATGCATTTAAATACAAGGCGAGACTCCATATACATGCATATACAACATCCATACGACAGAAAATTAACAATACATGTACAAGTGATGATTTCTAAAATAGAATTATTTTTGTGATATAATCATGTATTTTTAATCAGCAAGCAAAATAAAAAATTAAGTTCGTTAATCTCTAACTTTATGACATATATTTAAAAAAAAAATGTTCATGTCATTATTTATAAAATTTGCGCATTCGGGAAAGGCAAACATATTCCTTAGAAAAAAAATCAATCAATTAAAACAAACCATAAGGTCCGAGACCACGACAAATATAGTACCTAGTGTTGACAGTGGGTTACTTGCCGATATTTTTTTCATACCCCTTCCAAATTTATTTCTCCATGTTTTATTGCCTCAAATTGTAAGTAAAAAAGGGGGGGGGGGGTGAAATTACACTGTAAAAAAGTTGGGTTTAGAATTTTAAAGGAAAGTAGTGATTTGGTCCAGCTGAAAAAGGTTACAAATTAGCACTTTGGAAGCTGTCAAAAGATTTCAAGACGCCCTTAACATAAAATTGTCCATATTTTGAGTTAGAGCCGATGAAGTTTTCTATAATTTTGATATGATTTGTCCCAAAAGTAGTACAACACACTGTAAAAATTTCATTGAGAAAGCGCAGGTGGGATTTTTTAATTTTCATTTATGTTCTAAAAGAAATGCACTACGAATTGATTGTGGTCTCGGACCATAAATAATAAAATAAAATAAATACTAATCTAAAAATTCTTGTGGACTTTCTGATAAGTTTTGTGAAAAAAATTAATGTTAAAAAATACCTGTAAGTCAGTTTAAGTGACACATTGAAGTGTGCACAGCTGTATTAAACAACGACATTAAATACATTTAAGGCTCAAAACAAAGTGGATGTTTGACTGACTGAAAATATGTGTGTATTTCTAAGCTAAGATCAAAGTGTTATACACATGATATTTTTACGTCAATTTTACAACTAAACATGCGCAAAGATTCAGTTGTATTTCGTTAATCTGCTACATGTAAATCATTCATGTGTCAAACGGTTTATGTCGAAGGGCATGTTTATCGTGAAAACGAAAAAATACTGTTAATAAAGGTGAAAAATTGCTGAATAACCTTTAGGAAACGAAATAATAATCTTTTATATTCAACTTTTGCATGCCAATTAAGTGCAAGTATTCCTGTGTGTTTTACATTCGCGTTAACATATGAATTAGGTATTATTGGTCATACAAGCAGTAACGAGTGTAAGCAGATGTTGTTAAGAAAACAGAAAAGCAGTATATAACATATATTTGGTGCTTTACGGTTAAGCCATAAGGGTCATACATTCAATGTTAAACATAGAGTAGGGGCACAACTCAGTTGTATACGTTTGTGACCAAATCCATCAATAAATTCTAAACAGAGATGACGATCAAAAGTTCGAAAAAGGGTGATTTGGGACAAAAGTCTTGCTTAATTTGTGCCTTTTTAACAAAGTCCTAACTTGAATAGACCTTGAATGAATCTGAGTTTACAAGACTACAAGTTGTAACACTTTTATCTTCGATTCCTATAAACCATTATGGTGCAGAGTAGCCTTTTACATTAAACTACAGTGACCTACATCGTTAAACATATGCTAGAGCCTTCTGTATTTTTAATATTCTCTGTTTCAAAATAACAAACTTTTAAGAAGACTGTTATTAAATTATTGATAGTGTATTTAAAAAAAGAACTAATAAAACAGAAAAATATGAAGGGTCAGTGTACTTGATTTCGAGATATACACAATGTATGCCATGAAATTTGGCGGGAAATAATTCTCTCTTCACTTTTCCTGCTGCAACATTTAAAATTGTCAACATTTGTTCATCAAATATTATGAAAGAATGACAAGAATTTATAAGTTATTTCAAAAATGGCTTTTAAAACTGTATAAAAAAACTGTAATAAAAAGTATGAAAAGAAGAGTACGGGTAAGACGGAATATTTTAAGGCATTACATGGACAAAACCAGATGTTCCGAATATCTGGCAAAAATTCGAAAAACAAAAGGAGCCAACAACCTTAAGACGCATGTCTTCTTGTGATGGCTGCTATACGTGTTGACCTCTCAATACGTAACAAATCTCATGAAACCAAGGTGCAACCTTAATATATTCTTTGTCATTTCTGCATTGCTTTGTAGACGCTGCTTTATTTATATAAATTTATTGTTACGACCTAAGTGCGCACAGCTGCAATTAGCTAACATTCCATTTGACATACAGATGTCAAAGTGGTATTACAAGTAAGAACACATTTTTACATATGCAATTTTGAAATAGCCAAAATAAAGTACTAATGTTCTTGTTAGAATATAAGTTAAATTCATGTGATATATGATATGTGATATATGATTGTCAAACTGCTATAATTTATAAACAATGAATTTTTTTTGAAGAATCGGTTGGTTTAATTCTTTTTTTTTTAATTTTATATTTTTGTTAAAAGGTGAAAGTTAATATTTTGTAGTTTTTTTTAGTCAATCCACTCAAGGTGTAAGTTAACTGCTTCATGTATATACACAGTGAAATTGTTTCTGTTATTTGAATGATTCAAATTTCTTGAAATGTTTTTACATTTTTGTCTGACTCAACTGTTACAGGTCAAAGTAAATATTTTGTCATAACTTTATGGAAATCAAATGTCTTGAGGCAAATCTATTAAAATCGAGGTGTTTGGGAACTACTCTTAACCTTTTCTTCTATTTTCTGCCCGGTTTATTAGATTTTTATATACCCGTGTATTGAATTTGGCGGGAAATTATTCCCGCCATATCTCTTCAGAACATCGATCGATTTGGGATGTTCCTCTAATGCATTAGAGAAATATATTTATTGTATATAACTCTTTACTTAATTGCCCACATTATTTTTACCAAAGTATTATTGCTCTTAGCCTAATAATAATCTTTTGTATTTACCTCAAGTGTCTGATAATATTCTCATTATCAAATTATTATTTGTCGCGATACCTCATTCGGAACATTGACTTGGCATTTTCCCATAAAGCATAAGATAAATATATTCTATAACATTTTCCTTAATTGATAACTGTATACTTTAGTATTACGGCTCTTAGCCCAATAATCGTTAACTTTTTATATTTACCTCAAGCGTCTAATAATTCTCATAATCAAATTATGCAACTACATAAAAACTGCATGGAATATAATATCTCATATAGTTTTCATATCTTTACATTTGCCATAATATATAACTATGCTAATTGTATTCTGTCTTGTTAATTTTGTTATGATAGCAAGCATAGCATGTTTATGCTTTTGCACTTAAAGATTAATTCACCATTGATAATTAGATTTTAAAATGATCGCACAATATGCAAACACTTTTTAAAAAAAAAGTGAATGTATTTGTGTGGTAGAATCAAATTCAAGTTGTGCACTGCGGTCGGTTTGTAGTGAGATAAAATTAATTGGAAATTAATTGTGTTGAATTTGAAAAAAAGAATAAGTATCTATCAGGCGACTGACTGACGTATAGTCAACGCAGAACCTATAATCACTGCAATATCACTTACAATGTATCATCTATTTTCCCGCCGTTAAAACAGTTGTTGTAACAATCGTGTTTAGCAGTTTGTTGTTCCAATTGCCATTGTAATATAATAGTTCTACCATCAATACAAGCAAGCTAACCGATTTATTCAGCTTTTGAATATAAAGAAACGATTGCTTATTATGGGTTTTTAGAATATCACCTTATGGCCTCTAGAATTTGTTGCTAGCTTGATCGGTCGCTGGATGGACGTATTTATCGTTACCTTGATTGGTCGCTTTTTTTGGTCGATGGATTGACGTATTTGTCGCTGGTTTGATTGGTCGCCGGATTGGCGTATTTGTCGCTGGCTTGACGTATTTGTCACTGGCTTGATTAGTCGCTGGGTGGACGTATTTATCGCTAGCAATTTGGTCGCTGGATTGACGTATTTGTCGCTGGCTTGATTGGTCGCTGGATTGAAGTATTTGTCGCTGGCTTGATTGGTCGCTGGATTGACGTATTTGTCGCTGGCTTGATTTGTCGCTGGGTTGACGTATTTATCGCTAGCTTGATTGGTCGCTGGATTGACTTATTTGTCGCTAGCTTGATTGGTCGCTGGATTGACGTATTTGTCGCTGGCTTGATTGGTCGCTGGATTGACGTTTTTATCACTAGCTTGATTGGTCGCTGGATGGACGTATTTATCGCTAGCAATTTGGTCGCTGGATTGACGTATTTGTTGCTGGCTTGATTGGTCGCTGGATTGACGTATTTGTCGCTGGCTTGATTGGTTGCTGGATTGACGTATTTATCGCTAGCTTGATTGGTCGCTGGATTGCCGTATTTGTCGCCAGCTTGATTGGTCGCTGGATTGACGTATTTGTCGAAGGCTTGATTGGTCGCTGGATGGACGTATTTATCGCTAGCTTGATTGGTCGCTGGATTGACGTATTTGTCACTGGCTTGACTGCAGCTGGTTGCTGGATGGACGTATTTATCGCTCGCTTGATTGGTCGCTGGATTGACGTATTTGTCGCTAGCTTGATTGGTCGCTGGATGGACGTATTTATCGCTGCCTAGCTTGATTGGTCGATGGATTGACGTATTTGTCGCTAGCTTGATTGGTCGCTGGATTGACGTATTTGCCGCTAGCTTGATTGGTCGCTGGATGGACGTATTTATCGCTAGCTTGAGTCTAGAACGTGTTATTGCAGAGTTTTATCTTCAGTTAATCACTTATAGCATCTGCGACCATTAAGATAAGAAGTTAGCAATATCCTTTAACTCTACTTTCCGCTATATAGATGATGTTCTTTCAGTAAATAATTCAAAATTTGGTGATTATGTTGAACGCATCTATCCCATCGAACTAGAGATAAAGGATACAACAGATACAGTTTAAGTCGGCTTCATATCTTAACGACAAAAGAGATGATTTTAGCTATCCAGGATTTGTTATCACATAAGCAACACGACGGGTGCCACATGTGGAGCGGGATCTGCTTACCCTTCCGGAGCACCTGAGATCACCCCTAGTTTTTTGGTGGGGTTCGTGTTGTTTATTCTTTAGTTATCTATGTTGTGTTATGTGTGCTGTTGTTTGTTTGTCTTTTTCATTTTTAGCCATGGCGTTGTTAGTTTGCTTTAGATTTATGAGTTTGACTGCCCCTTTGGTATCTTTCGTCCCTCTTTTAAGCCGGTCAGTTTATCACGTTTGCTACAATAGTTCATACTATTTGTGTAAGGTTTGATGATATGTGCATGTGTCATGAGAACAGTTTTGGCAGTTTGTATGTGTGTTGTTTTATGATGATATCCATATATAAAGTTTAGGATTTGAATGTATTAGTTCAAGATGCTCACAGTTGCCACGAAGTTTGTCTGTTTTGTTTAAATCTTCTTCTATATTCAGTCTCTATGTCATTATGATCTACAGTTGCGGATTGGGGGCCTCGGTGGCCGAGCGGTCTAAGTGGTAACTACTGTAATCATTCCGACTTCCTCCACCATTAAAGACTGGCCCGCACGAAATAGCCCAAAAGAAGTTACTACGAGCAACCATTTAATCATTGAAATCGTTTTAAGTGGGTTGTGCTTTATGCTCATCGCACTAAGGGACGGATACCGTATTGCCTTAATTTTACTCGTCCAGCCGTCACACTGATTCTAACTTAATTATCAGATGCCAGGAAAAATATATTTATTACGAAACATATAAATATTGATATCTACCTTCGAAAGAAAAACTGACAATCATAGTCACATTCGGCAATCTTCGGGTGTTTCCGCTACTCTCCGTCTGTCATTATAAATTTGAATTGGCTTAATTACATATATGCTTTATATTTCATTACAATTCTTAAGGTAGTTCGCTTCTCAGTTTCAAAGTAATTAACTTTTCAAAACACTGGTTTATGTAGATAGGAGGTTATTAAAGGAATCCAAAGAGCAAAAAAAAAAAAAATATATAGGTCGCCGTGCTTGTTTTCGAGATATATGCCATTGAAATTTTGGCGGGAAAATATCCTCTCTTGACTTTTCATAGTTTTATCATTGACAAGTTGAAGTTTCCAAAAACTGTTAAAAAGTAATTAAAATTTTATAAGACTTTTACAGATTGCTAATCATTATACATGTAAAAGATTTATCAAAAGAAAAATGGGGGTCACCGGGCAAATTTTTTCCAGGCATTCAAATGGATAAAACCAGAGGATTCCAAAAATCTGTCAAAAAATCCAAAAAAATGATAAGCCAGCTTCCTTAAGCACAAATTGCACGAGGCCATTGTATTTATTAGTGTTTTTAGTGCAGTCAAAAATTCAAATAACTGAGGATGTGGGTGGGTTATCAAAATAGAGAAAAATGGACATAATGTGCAGAAAAGAATAAAAGGAAAACACAAATGGAGACTAGAAAAATCCAATTACAGAGAAAAAAAAGTGCGTTTAAAGATTAAAGAATAACAGTTAAAAAAAAAAAGAAAAAAAGAGGGAAAATGGCGGTTAAAATTAAAGAATACAGAAATAAAGAACCCTCTATCTAGACCCTCAAAACTAACAACCAGTTTATATTGTACAAAATTAATGAACTGCGTAATAGTATGAATTTGTTTGAAATTGCAATATAATGACTGAATAGTTATGTAACCACTAACAAATCATAATATTATGCTGCTTTGATTTTGTATAAGATTATTGGATTTTAGGTGATTTATGCGTGATTTTACGGGATTTAACGTGAATTATAACATAACATTAAAGACGTAATCTGTTTTTCTAGTAAAACGATTATTTAACCATTATTTTTATTCACAAATTTGTAAATGCAAATAGCGTATGCACTTATCCGGCATACATTCGTATTTCAGCAATTCTTGTTGCTAAGTCTTTGGTTTTCTATTTTGTGTTTTGTGTATCATTCATTGTTTGTTTGTCTTTTTTTTTTCTATTTTTAGCATGGCGCATCAGTTTTCAGTTTAATTTGCACTGATGATTTGAATGTCTCTTTGAAATCCTTCGCCTCTCTTGATAGATTTTATTATATAATTGCTTGATTGATGGATTTTTTAAGTGTTTAACGGCACTTTCAGCACTTCCAGTGCGCTGTTTCCTTTCGATAAATTTTTAGTTGAGGTATAGCCGGACCTCGAAAAGAGAATATCTACCTTCGGAAGGAAAACTGACTATCATAGTCACAATCGGCAATCCTCGGGTGTTTCCGCTACTCTCCGTCTATCATAGACGAGGAACGGAATCGGCCGAGTTGTGACGAATGTCAAAGAAAATTCAGAACGGACCTGTCACTTGCCGTATTCGAACCTACATCATAAGTGTTGACATGCAAGTGATACAGAAGTTCGACTACTTAAACCTCTCGGCCATCCAGATCCCTCGATATCAAGGCATTGGAAGCTTGAAATAAATTTCAAAACGTATCAACAATTCATGTAATCCGAATAATTCAGTCCCTCTCTGCTTTTGATTCTCCTACTCTGAGTACTCGTGCCATGAACGTAGAACATCGTAATATAACGAATGAGTTATTTTGGTTACTATTAATTTAAAACATTAGGGTTCTTATTAAAAGAAAACTTATATTTCATTTCATTTCAACCTTTAAGGAATGACTGTAATATTTTTTTCTGTCTATGAAGCCTTAGAAATTACATAAATATGTGGTGCATACTGAATAATCCGCGTCATGGTCACATGACAAAATAATGTCTCTGAACTTATAAACAAAACAAAGTCAGCTAATCAGACGACGCGCTACATCCAAACTTAAATTATTAATCGATATAGCAATGTATCAGACATCCGATAAAAAATATTCACCTTTGAAATGTGTTGATTAAAAAAAGCATAAAGCATAACTATTATTTCAATAACAGAGTTTAGTATGACGTCACTGACCTAGTACATATTTTGTTTAGGGGCTTATTGAACATATTGAAGCACGTCTCGCTGTGTTGAAGACTCATTGTTGGCATGTTCTGCTCTTTGGTCGGGTTATTGTTTCTTTGACACAAAAACCATAATGATTTCCATTCTCAATCTTATTATAAGAAATAGTATTAAAACGATCTTACTTTCTTTGTTCTTTCTGGTTTCTTCTCTTTTGGATTTATAAGTACATTGTATGATTATTTCTGTTCTGTCTAGCAGAGCAAAAATTAGACTTATAAAAGTTCGATTGCCGACGAATGATTTAAACTTGCATTTGTCTTTGAATTCGTTATTAATTTCTTTTCGCGGTGTTCCATAACGGAAGAAAAAGTTGCGAAGTATACGCATTCAGATTATGTAAGGGAGCTACCATTTGATTTTTAGGGGGGGGGGGGGGGGGGGGGGGGGGGGGGGGGTGCTAGGATGAAATTTGAAAAAAATAGGCAAGACAGGAGTTTTTGAGTAAAAAAAAAAGGCAGGATGAGACACTTGCAAAAAAAAAAAGTCAGGACGACAATTTAGGTAAAAAAAAGTCCGGATAAACTAAAGAAAAAAAGGCAGGACCGAACAGAGTGAAAAATAAAAAGGTAGGACAGAGATTACAGGTGAAAAAAATTGCAGGACAAAATTTTTCATCCAAGCCCCCCCCCCCCCCCCCCCTCCTAAAAATCAAATGGTAGCTCCCTAAAGGTCAAATGTTATCGTGAGTTATCGGAAAAGTTGTTCTCAGATTTGTATGTTGTGTTGTTTTTTTTGTTGTTTTTTTTTTACTTAATTGCTACCATTTTATGTTCTTATATATTGTACTGTTACACCACTGTCCAAAGTAAGGAGAGGGTTTAGCGTTTACAACCATGTTTAAACCCCACCACATGTTTTATTTGCATGTCCATAGACAGTGTTAGCCTGTACGTAGTTTAGTTTTGTCGTTGGTTCATATCTGTGACGTCATATTTGTCTTTTGTAAAAAAAATATGTGATAAATGTTTTCTCAATTGAAATAATTTAATTTTGGATGTAACGCGTCGTCTGATTGGCTGACGTTATTTTGTTATTAGCCGATAGACATAATTTAGTCATGTGACCGTGACGTCATCAACGTTTTTTCATGGTTTTCTACGGGTTAAAATGGAATTTAGAATTAAATTATAAGAAATGACTGTAATATTGCACATGTTAAACAACCCGCTACACGCGTTATTCAGTATGCACCAAATTTTTTATGTTATTTTGTTATTTCTTCATAGACAGAAAAAATATTACAGTCATTCCTTAATTTTTTAATATATTTCATGTCTTGGTTTTATTTTATAGCTGACCATTAGGTAAAGTTTTTTCCTCATTGTTGAAGGCAGCCTATTTTCATTGCTTACATTCACTTCATCTGAACTTTTGGGGTAGTTGTCTCAGTGTCAATTACTTCCAATCTTAAAAAATCTGTACCTACCGTTAATTAAATGAAGTATAGTTAAGTTATACTTTTGCACCAGTCCTAAGTCAGGAACCGTGTGTTCAGTTGTTGTCGTTTGTTGATGTGGCTCATAAGTGTTTCTCGTTTTTCGTTTTTTTAATATAGATTCCTGTTTCAATGGTTGTGTTGTGCACTTCCATTGTTGAGGCTCCTTATATCCTACGCTGTTTGTTGCACGTTGAAGACCGTACTTTGAACTAAAATGTTTTTTTTTTACAAGTTGCGACTTTGATGGAGAGTTTTCTCATTGGCACTCTTACCACATCTTCTTATCTATGTAATATATAGTTGACCCTTTTCTATCTATTTTCAGGAAATATCTATATGGATTTGAATGGGCACTCATACCACATCTTCTTATCTATGTAATATATAGTTGACCCTTTTCTATCTATTTTCAGGAAATATCTATATGGATTTGAATGGTACAAACGAAACACTATTAGCTATCGGTAAGTCAACACTAATGAGGGTTTGGATGGGGTTAAATGATTAAAGAAAAAATGCCCTTAAAAATGAAGATTAGAGAAAAAAGGTGTTAAAATTAAGTGTCTACAGAATAACACCCCCCCCCCCCCCCCAATCCAGACCCTCACAAATAAGAGGGTCTGAATTTGATTAACATACTGTAAATTCAGAAATTAATGCGAGGTTTTTATTTTTTGCGAAAAATTGCGACAGAATTGTAAATGCAATCATTTAAACTCGCATTTTGAAAAAAAATTATATGAATAAAACAGGATTTTCCTCAAAAAATTAAAAATTAAAATCGCATTTAAGTCTAAAAAGCCAAATCGCAATAATAAATGCACGCAATAATTTCTGGATTTACAGTAATTTACACGGAATAATGGGCCATATCGACAAAAAAAATGTAAAAGATGTACAGAGAAAAAGGGGCAAACAAACAAACAAAAAGTTAAAAATGTGGTTCTCAAATATAAAGCATACTAGTATTGGACAAAAAACTGAGACCAAATAAGGTAGACGTTAGTTGTATAGGCGTCAACAATTAGAAAATATAAAAAAAACTAGAGGCTCTAAAAGCCTGTGTCGCTCACCTTGGTCTATGTGCATATTAAACAAAGGACACAGATGGATACATGACAAAATTGTGTTTTGGTGATAGTGATGTGTTTGTAGATCTTACTTTACTGAACATTCTTGCTACTTACAATTTTCTCTATCTATAATAACTTTGGCCCTTTAGATACAGAGGAAAATGTTTTGTAAAAATTAAAAAAAAAATACTAATTAAAAAAATTACTTTAAAGGGCAATAACTCTTTAAGGGGTCAACTGACCATTTTGGTCATCTGACTTATTTTTAGATCTTACTTTGCTGAACATTATTGCTGTTTACAGTTTACTCTATCTATAATAGTATTCAATATAATAACCAAAAAACGGAAAAATGTCTTTTAAAAATTACGAATTTGGGCAACCAAACAACTAGTTGTCCATGCAATTCATCTGAAAATTCCAGAGCAGGTAGATATTGATTTGATAAACAATTTAACCCCTGTCAGATTTGCTTTAAATGCTTTGGTTTCAGAGTTATTAGCCAAAATCTACATTTTACCCCTATGTTCTATTTTTAGTTATGGCGGCCAGCTTGATTGGTTGGCTGGGTCACCGGACACATTTTTAAACTAAATGCCCTAATAATGATTGTGGCTAAGTTTGGTTAAATTTGACTCGGTAGTTTCAGAGGAGAAGATTTTTGTAAAAGGATACAAAAATTTAGGAAAAATTGTAAAAAATGACTAATAAGGGCAAAAACTCCTTCAGGGGTCAACTGACCATTTGAGTCATGTTGACCTATTTGTAGATCTCACTTTGCTGAACATTATTGCTGTTTACAGTTTATATCTATCTATAATAATATTCAAGATAATAATCCAAAACGGCAAAATTTTCTTAAAATTACCAATTTAGGGGCAGCAACCCAACAGCCAGTTGTCCGGTTCACCTGAAAATTTTAAGGCAGATAGATCTTGACTTAATATGAACAATATTACCACCTGTCAGATTTGCTCTAAATGCTTTGGTTTCAGAGTTATAAGCCAAAATCTTCATTTTACCCCTATGTTCTATTTTTAGCCATGGCGGCCATCTTGGTTGGTTGGCCGAGTCACCGGACACATTTTTAAAACTAAACACCCCAATGATGTTTGTGGCCAAGTTTGGTTAAATTTGATCCAGTAGTTTCAGAGGAGAAGATTTTTGTAAAAGTTAACGACGACGGACGACGGACGCCAAGTGATGAGAAAAGCTCACTTGGCCCTTTGTGCCAGGTGAGCTAAAAAGAAGATGTGGTATGATTGCCAAAATGTGACAACTCTCCACAAGAGACTCCCTTCCACATAGGTAGCGATAAGGGTATCTATACTATTAAACGAGAAGACCTCATTTTGGGTGTCGCTTCTCTTCTTTCCACAATAAATTAATCAACACGCCTCTGTGTCCTATAGGTACAGTGCATAGTCGCATTTGTCATCCATTCATATGATTATTCAGATTGAGTTATTTTGGGAGAAAAACGAGAAAAAAGGCATCCGGATATTGTCCCGTCATTGGACTAAATTTTAAGTCAGATTAGACTTCCGGTTTGCGTTTTTCTGTATACTTTGACCATACATATACTACAAATTTAACTTTATAAAGTGTATTTTAATTCTATCTGCTATCATTTTCAAGTTTACTATACACGGCGGTCACAGAGTTTATCAAATAGAGGGTCTGTATACTATATCAATGACCATTAGTAAACTTAGAATTGAAAGTAAATACACTTTATTTATATAGTAATGAATGTTCATAATATACAAATAAGCGCTAAAATTATTCATGTGAACTTTTGATACCTTTTCTGAAATTCTCCGTCATTAAATCTTTTACAAAATTCATTGATTACAAAAAAAAAAGAAGATGTGGTATGATTGCCATGTTGAGACAACTCTCCACAAGAGACCAAAATGACACAGAAATTAACAACTATAGGTCATCATACGGCCTTCAACAACGAGCAAAGCCCATACCTATCCACGGCGGTCACAGAGTTTATTAAATAGAGGGTCTGTATACTATATCAATGACCACCATGAATCGATTAGTAAACTTAGAATTCAAAGTAAATACACTTTATTTATATATAGTAATGAATGTTCATAATATACAGATAAGCGCTAAAATTATTCATGTTAACTTTTGATACCTTTTCTGAAATTCTCTGTCATTAAATCTTTTACAAAATTCATTGATTACAAAAAAAAAGAAGATGTGGTATGATCGCCATGTCGAGACAACTCTCCACAAGAGACCAAAATGACACAGAAATTAACAACTATAGGTCACCATACGGCCTTCAACAACGAGCAAAGCCCATACCGCATACTCAGCTTTAAAAGGCCCCGAAATGACGATGTAAAACAATTCAAACGAGAAAACTAGCGGCCTTATTTGTGTACAAAAAATGAGCGAAAAACAAATATGTAACACATCAACAAAAGACAACCACTGAATTACAGGCTCCTTACTTAAATGTTCACAACATACTAAAGGTATGTTCATATTAAAATTGATAGAAAACCAAAAATTAGGAATTTAGGAAATATAGGAGGAGGGATAAAAAAAACATTTTCCTATCCCCAATAACCTATGACTCATGATACGTTTGCTGAAATTCTCCAGTCATTCAATATTTTACAAAATTCTTCAAACAACACTTTACATACTTTAAACTACGATCTGAATGCCCGCGATTTCGCGGGTGTGTTCTAGTATCAATTAAAAGCAGAAATGCACAACATGTAAAACAAAACAGTAAACGAATTACGAATATTGTAAACAAAACATGTATATGCTTTAAGGATGTTCGCTTGTGATGTTTTGGAAATGTCAGATTTTCGAAATCCTCTGGTTGTGTCTAGCTATTTGAATGCCGTTAAAAATTTGCCCATTGACCCCTGTTGTATAATGATAAGCCGCCTATGA
Source organism: Mytilus galloprovincialis (assembly GCA_037788925.1). NCBI lineage: Eukaryota > Metazoa > Mollusca > Bivalvia > Mytilida > Mytilidae > Mytilus > Mytilus galloprovincialis. The sequence goes on along the minus strand of CM075338.1, from coordinate 21,995,465 downwards.
AAGTCTTATAAAAGTTTAATTATTTTTTAATAGTTTTTAAGAACTGAAACTTGTCAATGATAAAGTTATGAAAAGTCAAGAAAGAACATTTTCTCGCCAAACTTTCAATGGCTTATATCTCTAAAACAAGCACGTTGATCTACATATTTTGTTTGCTCTTATGATTCCTTTATTAATCCTCAATCAATATATATACTAGTTTTAATAATCTTATTATTTTGAAACTGAGAAGGGAACTTCCTTAAATGCAATACTTGATGTATTTCACAGGTCAAGAACCAGCGAGATGGGGATTTTGGATACAACAGATAATTACTCCAATCATCGTAGTTGTCGGAATCTGTGGAAATGTTATGTCATTTTTATTGATGAAAACCAAGTCTCTCCGAAGGAAGTCTTACAGTCACTTCCTGTGTGCGCTGGCAGTATTCGACAGCCTCTGTTTGATAAACCGGCAAATAACATTGATTCACGAAATGATGGTTGACAATCGAAAAGATGGCGTATTTACGTATTACAGCGACTTCTCGTGTCAATTATTTAGCTTTTACGAACATGTGTGTTACCTTATGTCATCCTGGCTAATTGTTGGAATGGCGGCTGAGCGAGTTATAGCCATGTGTTTGCCATTCAAGAAAACCTTAATCAGAACTCAAACAGGGGCATGTGTGACAATTTTTTCAATATTGTTGGTTATGAGTTTCACTCAAATATTTCGTTTCATTATGATGAAAAATATCGGTGGACTTTGTCAAGGTGATACGTATACGCATCCGGAGTATATCGAACTACATATCTATTTTTATCAACTGACACTGGTACTCACCCTTCCGTTTTTACTGGTTTTGGTATGTAACACACTAGTTATTTATCAGATATATTGCGTGCGAAAAGCTGCTGTTAGTTTGACTTTAAGATCACGTGTGGTAACGAGATCTCACAGGACAACAGTAATGTTATTAGCCATTGCCTTCACATACCTTATTACAATGTTGCCATTGGTGATAATTTCATTTATTTGGATGGTTGCCATGGAAAACTCGAATGTTCGGATGTTTTTCTTTCTCTATCCTATTCAACAGTTTGTCTCGGTTATATCTCATTGCAACTATGGAGTTAACTTTTTTATTTATATTTTATCAGGTCGGTCTTTCCGGTTTGAACTAAGACGTGTATTTTGGATAGAAAGACGTTCAACCATATCGACCACAAAAACAAGGGAGGAAATTATGCGTCTTCAGTGAGATTGTAAATGAGAGAGGAAATTATGCGTCTACAGTGAGATTGTAAACAAAGGGGTAAATTATGCGTCTACATTGAGATTAAGAACGAGGGGGAAAATTATGCGTTTACAGTGAGATTGTGTTAAACCAGAGAGGAAATTATGCGTTTACAGTAAGATTGTGTTAATTTATTAAAATATGCAAACATGTATGTTTGATATGAACTCATTAAAAATGGAAATAACCCGCGTATTAAGCGCTTTTTCTGGATTTACCTTCAACTTAAACGTCCAAAGCCGAATATTTGAAAGGTTAATTACTACATATGTATAAGAACCGAAATATGGTTGAGCTATATGCCCAAGAAGTACCTAAATTACTAGCCAAATCTATCTAACTGGATGTCAAATTTGCTTGAAAGATGTGAAACCTTAATTTCTTAAAACTAACGGACATTTTGTGAGCTTAAATAAATTGACGGGACATAAATACGGGAAATACATATTTGTTTTTTTTTTACATAAATAAGGCCGTTAGTTTTCTCGTTTGAATTGTTTTACATTGTCTTATCGGGGCCTTTTATAGCTGACTATGCGGTATGGGCTTTGCTCATTGTTGAAGGCCGTACGGTGAGCTATAGTTGTTAATGTCTGTGTCATTTTGGTCTTTTGTGGATAGTAGTCTCATTTGCAATCATACCACATCTTCTTTTTTATATAACATTTGAAAGTCTCTGGTAAGTTTTTGTCAACCATTAATTTTGACTTTAATATCGAGATCTTTTAAGCAACACATATTTATTGAATTCGATAAAAAGGCATGACTTTTTATCGAATTGTTACCAATAATTATTCGTCGTTTCAGAATCTAATGCATTCTGGGTAAGATTTTCAATATCGTACACCAAAACGTTATGATTAGTTTAAAACGTTGTAAACAATGGAAATTCAACAATGACGTAACATAATTTTCATTTTGGTGTACGAACAATGAGATTACCCATAGTCCTTTAGATTCTGAAAAGGCGAATACATTACTAGCACCCCTCCCCCCCTTTTACTCATATCAACTTCCTACGGTTACGTTTAATCCCATCTAAATGAAAATAGCAATGTTTTGCCAGTTGATAACGGGACGGCCATTTGATGCGGAAAGGAGGGGGGGGGGGGGGGGGGCAGTGATTCGGGGATTTGATTTGGATTGGATATTAATAATGTATTACTGATGCTGTTCTTTTACCGCGATTATCAGCTGTACCCTGTAGGTATCAAGTCGTTAAATTGTCAAACACCTATTAGACAGACATTCATGGACAGTAGACTTTTAATTTAACAAATATTTTAAATGCTGTTATATGTTTTGAATACAGTCATTCTTAAACATTTAACCTTACATGAGCCCTGTTTTGTACACGAATGCTTTTAACTGTTATGGTGGGGTATATGTATGTTAAAGGCCTCAGACCGATAGACATGTCATTATTAAATAAGTTGCATTCGTTATATAAAGAATTAAAAAAAAAAATGTTTATTTAGAATGAAATTCAAAACAGTGTGGCTGTGGCCATTGATTGACACATTAAATTCATCCATTGACTGGGACAATTTACATGAACGTTTGTCTGTAACGACCACTGTTCACGACGTACCTACGATAGACATTTAAACTGTGAGGTCACCAAAGGTTTCTTAACGCCTTTAATTATAAAATAATTCAAAAAATTAATCAGGAATAACCTTTATGTTTTCATTTATATAATTGATATAAATCAAAACATCGTGTTATTTCTGATTAGATTTTCGAATTACTTTATTAAGGTGTTGAGAACCTTTGGTGACCCCATAGTTTAAGTGTCTTTAAAAAGTACATAGTGAGCAGTGGTCGTTACATACAAACGTTCACCTAAATTGTCCCAGTGAATGGATGAATTTAATGTGTCAATCAATGGCCACAGCCACACTGTTTTGAATTTCATTCTATATCAATTTACAGTGAAATATGAATCGTCAAAGTAAACATACTACATGACCATTTTGTAAAGAGTAATTTTAGTGATAATTTTATATAAACAGAAATAAATCAGGATTATATTTAGTGAAAGTTTACAGAAACTTTTTATTTGTTTCGTTCTGTAGTTGTTAAATATTAGAAGATGTGGTATGAGTGCCAATGAGACAACTCTCCTTCCGAGTCATGATTTGTAAAACTACGAACCATTTTAAGTCAAAGTACGGTTTTCGACACGAAACATTGGCTCACACCGAACAGCAAACTATAAATGACCCCATAAAATGACTGGTGTAAATTAATTCAAACAGGAAAATCAACGATAGAATCTCTATAAAAAAAACGAGAAACAAGAAACATTTATCATGAACCACATCAACATACGACAACCACTGGACATCAGGTTCCAGACCTAGGACAGGTGCAAATAAATGCAGCGGGTTTAAACGTTTCAATCGGTACCAATCTTCACCCTTACCCAGAACAGTAGTGTAACATCACAACACAGGAAGACGCATTATAAAATATCATTTGAAATGGCTAACTCAACCAAAACCCATTCGAAAACAAACAAGTAAATACACTGAACTTGTTTTCGTTTTTTTTTTTTTATCATGGGGTTGTTGTCGTTTTGGGGCTTTTTTGTCATGGAGTTGTTGTCGTTTTGTTTTTTTCGTCTTGGAGTTGTTGTCGTTTTGTTTTTGTTCTCGTCATGGAGTTGTTGACGTTTTGTCTTTTTCGTCATGGAGTTATTGTAATTCTGTTTTTTTCGTCATGGAGTTATTGTCGTTTTGTTTTTTTTCGTCATGAAGTTGTTGTCGTTTTTTTTTTTTTTTTTATCATGTACTTGTTGTCGTTTTGTTTTTTCGTCATGGAGTTGTCATTTTTTTTTCGTCATGGAGTTGTCTTCCTTTGCTTGACTTGTGATTTTTTTTTATTGTGGGCTCATAAAACTCGTCTTAGTTTAAACTTATTTTATTTGCAAAAGTAGCAACATATATTGAACACAAGTTATACAAACAATAGTAACGTCTTCTTCCTAATAAAATATGAACATAGAATATACAGTGAAACCTGACTAAACCGAACCCTTTCGGGACTTGAGATTTTGTTCGGTTTTGGCAGGTATTCGGTTTCATCAGGTTCACAAGGCATAAAATGTGATATGATTGGTCTTCAGAACAAGTTTGGGTTAGACAGGTTTCCGGTTTATTCAGGGTTCGGTTTAATCAGGTTTCACTGTATTTGATAATTACAAAAACACAATAGTAAAAACATGTAATATAAAATATACAAAACAACTAAAAAAAGAATACAATATAATCATATAAAAAACAAGAATTTGTCCATAGTACAAGGATGCCACACTCGCACTATCAATTTCTATGTTCATTGGACCGTGAAATTGGGGTCAAAACTCTTTATTAAATCTAGAAAGATCAAATCACAGAGAACATGTGTACTAAGTTTCAAGTTGACACATGTAGGACTTCATATTCATCAAAAACTACAGTGAAACCTGATTAAACCGAACCCTGAATAAACCGGAAACCTGTCTAATCCAAACTTGTTCTGAAGACCAATCATATCACATTTTATGCATTGGGAACCTGATGAAACCGAATACCTGCCAAAACCGAACAAAATCTCAAGTCCCGAAAGGGTTCGGTTTAGTCAGGTTTCACTGTACTTTGAAAAAACCATAACCTAATGCAGAACAGACGGACAGACCAACAAACGAACGGACGCACAGAACGAAAAACGTAATTTGATAATCTTGAATCTTGAATCTAGGACTGTAATTTTGATAATTAAATTTTTTGATTATCGTTTAAAAGAAAAATGAATGATTATGTGATTATATTGGTATAAAATTTTTGATTCTGTGATTATGTGATAACTTGGACACACCCATAATGGGCCTCACTTTTCTCTCTTTTGCTGCCATGCAAAGTCACCGTCACCTAGAAATCATTTTTCCAATTTAAAAAACAACATTGCTTTTGCCTCATTCAGAACTAATAAACTAATCGATTGTTGGAGCTAACACTACCAGTAAGTTAGGCTAACCCTAGAGTTTGAAAAATTTCAACATGTAAGTGCAAGTCAATCTTAAATTACCAAATAACATACGTTAATAAATCAATATTTGCAGTTGAATATTAAGTGTCAATGCTGAAGATAAAGAAGTATCTTTTGTCTTCTTTTCACTAGTTATATTCACCTCTTTCAATCACAGTTTTCTTGACAAAACGTATTTTCATGCGTAAATCATACTAGTCTTTGAAGACCTCATACAACGCAACGTGTCTGCGTTCTTGAATTGGAAAGATTATCAAAAAATGTTTCAGATTCTAAAAGACGAATCGTCTCATATCTCTCATGCCTTATCTGCCGGATGTATATTTGGAATTTTCTGCTCTAGCAAAGATTCTTTTACGGAATTTACATTTTCCGGTTTGACTTGACTTTTTCGTATTTTATCTGCCCGTCTGATCCGTATTTCTAAAATTAGAACAAGAAATACCGATATCACTAATGTTATAGACACGATATATATCTTTAGGTATTCACAAATATAGATGTTGTATATGTATGCCACGGCCGATCCTAGAGCCTGGAACGCTATGCACAATGCAAACGTTGGTTCTGGGTTTTTATGGAAAGCTGATCCCACCAATGCTGTAAATAAAAAAAAAAAAAAAATGTATTTTATAATAAAAGGTTAACATCATAACTTTTTTCACACGTGACTTTAAATATCATAAAATTAAAAAAGATATATATATATGTTGTCTGCTCTATGGTCGGGTTATTGTTTCTTTGACACATTTCCCATGTCCATTCTCAATTTATCAGTAAATATATTTGTATTTTCAAATTTTTTAAACGTAAATTTTAAATTGCATTTCTAATGTTGTTAATAATCTATTGGGTACGGGAAGCGGTTTGTTGTTGTGTTGTAAACACCTTTCTGATTTGTTGTGATTTTTTTTTTTGTGTCGATAAAAGTATTTAAAACTCAAGACTTTTAGTCCCCAATGCTCTTGAACTTCATCCTTTTTTGGCCTATCAAGCTGTCCTGATTCGAGCATCACTGGCTAGTCTTTTGTAGCAGAAACGCGCATCTGCGCCTGCGTAGCATCATATATATCTTTAAACCCTGGTCTCTATGATAAACGACTTACCCATGCTTTGTGTCATCCATATTGAGTCACACAAACCCCATGCGAGAGGTATAAGAAAGAAGAATATAACTGATGTATCGTTGGTAATGTCCCATAACATCATAAACACCAGTAGGCCCAATTCTAACACTGTAGCAAGCAAGAATAGAGGAATTCGTCCTGTGTATTTGCCAATATATCCAAATACCAACGACCCCACCGTATCAGCGGCGCCAAAACAGAGCATTGTGTAACCAATCCAACCAACTCCGAGTCTGCATGCTGTGAATGACTAAATATAGAAAAATAAAGAAAACAGTTATTACCACAGTCGGAAAATAAATGGATCCACTCAAAGTATTATTTTGGTACAATGTATTTTCATAGTATCACCAAAAGCCAACTATTATGTTTCTATACTTACATAAAGGCAACAGAAATATACTGCTGTTCGAAATTCAAAAATCGATTGAAAAAAAAAATAAAATAAAACTGAGGGAAACGCATCAACCATAAGTCAGAGGAAGACTACGACACCACAGAACCACAACATTTAAATGTAACACACACAGAAACGAACTGTTCATATGATGAAATCATAATCTTTCAGTCAGTTTAATTGAAGTCTGGAGCTGGCATGTCAGTTAACTGCTAGTAGTCTTTTGTTATTTATGTATTATTGTCATTTTGTTTATTTTCTTTGGTTACATCTTCTGACATCAGACTCGGACATCTCTTGGACTGAATTTTAATGTGCGTATTGTTATGCGTTTACTTTTCTACATTGGCTAGAGGTATAGGGGGAGGGTTGAGATCTCACAAACATGTTTAACCCCGCCGCATTTTTGCGCCTGTCCCAAGTCAGGAGCCTCTGGCCTTTGTTAGTCTTGTATTATTTAATTTTAGTTTCTTGTGTACAATTTGGAAATTAGTATGGCGTTCATTATCACTGAACTAGTATATATTTGTTTAGAATCCAGCTGAAGGACGCCTCCGGGTGCGGGAATTTCTCGCTACATTGAAGACCTGTTGGTGACCTTCTGCTGTTGTTTTTTTTTCTATGGTCGGGTTGTTGTCTCTTTGGCACATTCCCCATTTCCATTCTCAATTTTATATGTTATTGCTATAGTAGTATTTACGTCAGTATGATTATTACGAATGGCAGTTTACCATCCAGCGGCGAATTGTAGTACTTTGTCACAAATTGTTTTGATTTACTTAGTATTAGCGCCACTAGATATCCTCTCAAACTATTGCAGTTTATTCAGAACTCTGACTAATTTTCAAAGTGTTCCATCTACCAAACTGTTCAGAATCTTTCATCATGAGATATATGAACAACCATTTAAAATTGCCCGACATTATACAGAAGCTCCCTCAGACAAAATTGGTCTTAGATTGATATAGCTACAGTGAAACCTGACTAAACCGAACCCTTTCGGGACTTGAGATTTTGTTCGGTTTTGGCAGGTATTCGGTTTCATCAGGTTCACAATGCATAAAATGTGATATGATTGGTCTTCAGAACAAGTTTGGATTAGACAGGTTTCCGGTTTATTCAGGGTTCGGTTTAATCAGGTTTCACTGTATAATGTTTAGGTAATAGTTGGTTTATAGCGCTTCAACATGTCCAACGTTTACGTTCCCTATACATCTGGCTTGGCTTTCAAATATTCGGCTTTTAACGTTCTTGATGACGGTTAATCTAGAAAAGCGCTTAGGACGAATGGAAGTATAACGTGTTAATTCATTTTTTTAGTCATTTACTGCTGAAAAACCACAGTCAAGTCCTCAACGTGTGTAAATAAAAAAAAAATTTTAAAGAGAAAATTTTAAAACTTAAACTAGACAATTTTGTAGCAGTTAAAAATGTATTCCTAACCATTTAATTGACCAATTACAATAAATATAGCCATTAAATATGTTTTCATCACTTTCATTGAAGTAATAAAGGGGAACTAAAGTCTTATTGGATTATAAGTACATGTATATCACTTTGCACTTTGATGACTTGACAGGTTTTCTTCCAGGGGCGGATGCAGGAATTTTCGAAAAGGGGGGTGCTAACCCAGGGCACCCAGGGCAAAGGGGGGGGGTGCAAAACATATGTCCCGATACAAATGCATTGATCGGCAAAAATAAAGGGGGGGGGTGCGCACCCCCGGAACCCCCCCTCTGGATCCGCCACTGTCTTCTATTATATAAGTTGTCTGACCAGTTGATGAAACCAATTGCAGTTTTTGTCAGAATTTAGAATGATTTGCAATAGATGGGAAGCAATTATACAGTGTATAAAGCTGAGGTCTGTTCTATGGTAAAACAGTTCTCATGTTTCGATTAAGACAAGGCAAAGTTAGGTACTATATTAGTTAAAAGTGTGATAGCCATATAGCCGGTATGAGTTATCATTCAAATGGTCATAATAATAAATGAAAAATTGATATATACAAATCTATGCATTTTCCATCACCACATACTAATGATTTTTTTGTTTTACACCAGACAAATTTGGCCTAATCTTTTGAAAATTTGGAACCACAATGATCTGCAACTTCCTGCTTTATATGAAAATGGCCTTTTTATTTTTTATTTTTTTTTTATTTCGATAGTCACTGATACAGGGGCGGAACCAGTCATTTCAAAAGGGTGTTCCCAACCCAAGATAAACTAGGGATGGGATTTCCAACTATATTTCCCCATTCAAGTACATTGATCGACTAAAAAAAGGGGGGAGTTCACACCCCATTCACCGCCTTTAATCCGCCAATGTGATACGTCTTTTGTTGACAAAACGCGTATATTGCGTACATAATATTAAACCCCTTATCATAACGAGTTACCTACCCTTGTAAACTGTACAAACATGACTATGAGTTGCATTCCTATATAAAAATACAGCGGAACTACTAACAAGACTTTCAGATCTTTGAATAATAATCCCCAACTAGAGGCAAACCTCTCTTTGAAGGTTTCATACTTCTCTGACATACTCGATTCAATGGGACGTAATCCAAAAACACAAATCAAAAGTGCAACGACTGTGCATGCTAGATATATACTGATCAAAACATTAACACTGCCATGGTTCGATGCATCCATGTGCGTTGTTTCTATGGTTGTATTTTGACTGCGGTTCATTGGTACATGAATATTCATGTCAGATGGGCAGAAGTTAGCACCACAAAAACTATTGTTTGAGAATTTAAGAGTTGTTTCACCAAACTGAAACACGACCGAGGATATCAAATTTCCAAATATTTGTGTACTTTGAAATGCCATGTAAAATATTCCACTTAGTTTACTCAAAATGGAACCCAAAGATGTATGGCTGAGATCAAAACGCAGATAGTCCACAGCTATCGAAGTAATGTAGCACCCCTGCACTGTCCACATCAGTCCAGAAGCGAGGCCGGAAATGGCTCCACCGGATATCAGTATGTAGGCCTTCGGGTAATAGTTAGCGATGACATAGACAGTTTGGAACAAACAGGCAAGTATAAGACTGCCCTTTGGTCCTAATCGTGCAATTACTGTTGGTGCGAATGTGCACGCAATCACTCCGCCAAATGTTATAGCAAATAGAGAGTAAAGTCCCGTGTCGGCATGGAGTGAAGCTTCTAAATTTATCAATCCGCTGTACGCTGTAAAACTAAACAGCCATATCAAACAAAGGGCCGAGAAATTTAACAACAGATGTCTTTTCTTGTTTTGTCGCGCTTTGTGTTCTTCTTTGCTCATGTTTGCTGCCTTGATGTCTATCATACTATCATCTCCGTCTAAAACAAATTAAGGATAAAAAGATAAAACAGTAAACAAAATATTTTGACTACTTATGGCATATTTATAATTTCTTTCAAAAATATGAAATGACAAAAACATTTGTTATGCTAATAAAGTGAATTGATGTAACGCTCTTTATGATTGGCTGACGTTTGTGTGCACGTTTATCAGCTCATAGACATAATTTCGTCATGTGACCCTGACGTCATCAACGTTTTTTCATGGTTTACTTTTGTTAAAAATAGAATTTAGAATTAAATTATAAGAAATAACAGTAATAGTGTGTCAGTCTATTCGCAATAAAAACATGTTGTGTACACTGTTAAATAACCCGTTACACGCGTTATTCAGTGTGCACCACACAAATAATTGATCAATAGGGCATGGAAAACGGGTTAAAAATGTTCTCTAAACTATCGAAATTTATGATCGACTCTTCAACTCAAAAATCAAAAATAATATATAAAAAAAAAAAAAGAAATCTTGAAGTGAAAAAAAAGGTAAAAACTTTTTAACCTCAGTAATTAATCATTTATATTAAAAATAAAAAAAGTCAGTTTTGCTTTGCTCATGTTGACTGTTTTGAAATCAACAAAAATATCCTTTCTGTTTAAATTGTTTTTAATAATACAACATGTATAATATTGACTACATGTGAGGTGCCACCTACGTATGTAAGTGATAATACAGTTGTCTTTCTTCTATCAAAAAAATAACTTATAGATCGTAAAACAGTCGTCAACTTGTATTTTTGTCAATCTGATGAGTTAAGCCTTTTACAACTGATTTTTATAGTTCGTTCTTATGGTGTACTGTTATACCGCTATCCTAGGTTAGGGGGAGGGTTGGGATCCCGTTAACATGTTTAACCCCGCCATATTATTTATGTGTGTGCCTGTCCCAAGTCAGGAGCCTGTAAATTAATACGATGGTTGTCGTTTGTTTATGTGTCACATATTTGTTTTTCGTTCATTTTTTTTATATACATAAATAAGGCCGTTAGTTTTCTCGTTTGAATTTTTTTACATTGTCTTATCGGGGCCTTCTATAGCTGACTATGCGGTATGGGCTTTGCTCATGGTTGAAGGCTGTTCTGTGACCTATAGTTGTAAATGTCTGTCTCTTTTTGTTCTCTTGTGGACAGCTGTCTCATTGGCAATCATACCACATCTTCTTATTTATATTGAATCTCCGGACCTCGTTTAGTAGATTCAGATGAGGTTTTACTTGCCAAGTTGCTCATCCTGCTTAATTTTTTTTTTTATTGAAAACTCCCATTATATAAACATCATTAATTGTATTTTTTTCCTGCATGCATATTAAATCTTTTTGCTTGAAATATCATATTATGAACATTGAGTCTTCTTAATTTGAAAATAAACTGCACGTAAATAACATGCTTGTCGCATTTTATGTTTAAATTAAATTTCCATGTTAACATGATATTTGAAATAGTAATGTTATAGTTTTATATACAAAACTTCAATATACTGTTTTTATCCAGAGGAACCGCCAGTGAATATTACAGCTAATTTCCTACTGCATGTAAAGCAAGACTTTGGTTAGCTTGCTTGCTTTGCTTGAATGTTGTACAATTGTAACTGGTATAACGTCCAATCAAACTTACATATACATGTATGTATACAGGTTAAAATATGCCTATAATATATTGTTTAAAGATCATGTCAATGTTAATTAGAAACCTTGAATTAACGTTTATACAAACAGACCGAGCAAGCCTACCAAAGTTTTACTCTACAAGTATTAGGAAATTAGCTGTAATGGTACGAAATAGATGTTTGTTTTCTTTTGCATAACATGCTTACAGGTAAAATTGCTAAAGGAGAAACTATTGTAAATGTTGAAATCTTGAGAAAGATAACTCTTACACAACCAATTTGTCTTTTGGTTATGTTTCGGACCATATGAGTATTTTGACCATACTCGTATGGTCATGACCATATGCGTATACTCATATGGTCCGACCATAAGCGTATAATCCGACCGTACGTGTATGGTCGGACCATATTAGAATAATACTCGTTTGGTTATTAACGGGCCGGACCATATGAGTATTTAATTGGACCATATAGGTATTTTTTTTTTTTTAATTACATTATGCAAATAAACTCATCATAGATACCAGGACTAAATTTAGTATACAAGTTTCAATAATACAAAAACTTTATCTAAAAAACCAATGATGGTAACAATGTATTTTTTTTTATAATTTTTAAGTACTACGTAAAAAATAATTATTGTTGCCATTAGTTAGTTTTGATCGCTAATTACATTCTTGCATGCATGTAGGCTTGGGTGACATTTACTTCCACACGGTATCATAGTTTTTTTTTGCATTTGCATGTCTTGGTTGTGCACGATCCTTTTCATTTGCACCTTTTGTTAGCGAGTGAAAAGCTAGCACTTTTGTAGCTGCGTGTGAAGGGCCGTAAATTAAGGCAGCAACCATTTGATTTTCTGGGGGGGGGCTATGGTTTTTTTTTTCTGTGCAAACTTTTTTTTTCGCCTTCGGCGAAGAACAATCTATTTTTTTAGCGACAAACCGAAGACAATCTTTTTCTTTCAATTTTAGCATTACATATAGTGGCAGCTGAGGGTGAAACAAACAATTTTTTTTACTCAGGGTCCAAAACAAATTATTTTTTTCACCAAAACCTGGAAACAAACTTTTTTTTCCAAAAAAAACCATAGCCCCCCCCCCCCCCCCAGAAAATCAAATGGTTGCTGCCTAAGGGGAGACAGTTTATCATCGCCGAGCGAGGCGAAAAAGTTTTGGACCCATTTTATGCATGCAGAAAAGGATATTTTTTCGGGCCTTTTCCTTGTATGCAATGTACCTCCCAAGAATACACGACTTGTTAATTTTTTGTTACATTGCAATAAATATGCGCTTGGAATATATAACAAATAGTTATAAACCAGAGTTAGATTACGTGTCCCGGTAGAGTAAGATTTGATTTCGCTTTATCCTGCTTTGTGACTCTTTACAAGCTATTTTACTTAAGTTTAGGGGAAATTTTGCAAAGACTTAAAATAAAAGCCCCCTGAAGTTTATGTGTGCAAAGGAGTTGAGTTGGGTACCGACCGTTCAGATCTAAATATTGAACACACCTGCATGCCATTATGATTAACCACCTTCTTTAAAATAATGCTTGATTTTAACCATTTTTTTCTTTTCATTGCCTTTTTTCTCCATTTATTATTATTTTTTTTTGTCAGCCCGCAATAGGAGGCAACTGCCTACATGCCTCTATGTAATTTACGGCCCTGGTGTGATATCGAAGTCTTGGTCGAAGTCACAATACAAATTAAATAAACTATGTTACTTTCCGGTGACTTCTTGTGTAACATTAAGAAATTTTTGGAATTTATATTTTTAAGTCGACATATTGCTATTCACACGTAATAACAAGTCGGTAATGACCATCGGTATAAAATGTGTTTATCATAGTTTTGACAAGTAAGTAAAATCAACTAATATGTGAAACTTATAACTTTTATTTAGCTATTTTTTTTATTATAATATAATAATAAAATTACCTTTATATGAAAGCGTCTTTTTAATGAACGGTCAAACAATATGAATAGTTTAGAAGTATCAAAAGTATTTTGTAACATAGTGTTAATTACCCCGACCATACGCGTATGGTCCAAATACTTGTATGGTCCGGAACAGTTACACCATTGACTTGAAAAACGAGACTTTTCCTTTTGTTGATATTTTTTTATAATAAAACCACCCTACACCTCTTAAATCATTGCAAATATTTGCATGCATTAAAATGCAATAAATAGTGATAAATCCTATTAACGAATGATATAATGAATGGTCTGTATTAAGTCCTACAGGATTTATATCTAGCTATATATAAGGGTTTAAGGAAAAATTTAGGATGTTCTTATAAAATTTCAATCCTGGTATTTATGATGAGTCTACTTATAACAGTGGATTTTCATACTGTAAACTGGATATAGTTTATCACAAAACATTTATATCTAACATATGCAGGTGTTGTTTTTTTATATATATTGTCATGTGACTTAAAAAGACCAAATAACATAGTTTTGTACGAAAGCCGAGAAGGATCATTCAAAATTCAAAATTCAAAATTCATAATTCATAATTCATAATTCAAAACATCAAGAATTCCGATTCCGATTCCCGCCGTTTCTTTGTCACGTGGTCTCTGTGCCTCGACTTACCTCGGTGAAGGATGGCTGCTGGTTAAGATGTTATAGTGTTTATTATAATGTTTAGAAATGTATACTAATTTATTAATTGAAGTAATGAATAATAATTAGAAAAAGGCTAAAGAAAATTAGCTAACGAATTTGTTGCAATTACACAAAAAAAAAAATTGGATGAATAGGACTCTTTGAAAAACGGTATTGAAATATTTATGTTTTGTAAATATTTACCTCTTACTCATTTGCTTTATAACTGTTTATTTGTGTACATAGAACGCAAGGCTTATTTGACAAATGGCTAGTTTTATTATCTGCAGTTAAAGTTGAACTGTCAGATTAATTAAGACAAGTAACAAAATTTTAGGGTGTAGGGTAATAAAATTAGTTATGCCTATTTGTTTTGTCTAAAGAGAAAGTAATTAAACTCTATGATAAAGGTCAGTTGGTCAAGATACTAGAAGCTGTAGTACTGTCACGACTGTAAGAATTTTCCTTGATTGTTTTAATCAGTGTAGATACTGAAGGACTTGGTTTTTAAAGTTTATATGTTTAAACTTTGTAGCTAAGGCCGTGTTCACATTGACCTAAACTCGGTGTTGTGTTAGTGTAACTCACACATAAACTAAACATAATTACGTTCCCATTGATAAAACTCAATGTTTACATGTAGTTTAAATCATGTTTTGTCTACATGCAGTCGATAGTCGATGTAGGCCTTGTGTAGGTTAAGTGTACACTACTAAACTTTACATTCAGATCTTTAATTTTTCCATGTATATTTAAAAAAGAAACGATGTTTATATAAGATTGATACTTATAACACTTATTAATAAAGTTCTTTACAGAAATATTTGTCTAAACTTGATATTTTTTTTTGTTATAAAACACTTTACGCAGTCTAATAAACCCTTATCAAGACTCACCCATCATCATTGCCGAACACATTGCCCCCCCCCCCCCCCCCCCCCCCCCCACACACACACACTTTGCCAAATACTCCTTGGAGAAAAATACCATTTGAAACAAACAGAAAAAATAGAAATGTAGTGATCCTTAACATCGCAATTCTTTTTCTTTGTCTGTAAGCACGCTGATGCAGCCTACGTTTTTATGCCTAATCACTCATTCCAAATAAAATCAGTTAAAATACAACATCCAAAAATTTATTTCACCTCTCTTCTTTCATTTCCACCAAAAAAGATCTAAGAAATGAGTGAGGAAGGGAAAGAAAAAAAATTAAGGAAAAATACGCTCTAATTAAAAGGAACTATATTCGTGCATTTTTTCTCGCGCGATAGTCAGTTATATTTAGTTTTTTTTATCGATGATACCAATTCAATATTTAACACTATAATGTATGGGAAAACTTTGGATTCAGAATATGAGTTCATTCTAATCATCTGTATGACCCGATTTGTTTTAATTAAATTGTGGAAAAATCCATCCCCCCCTTTTTTTTAAAGTCAAATGGTCGTTCCATAACTGCTACAAAAGTTGTTCGAAAATTTGAATTCGGTTCTATGTAATGAACATTTAAATGGCATATAGTTTACAAGTATGAACAAATCTTATGTACAGGTAACTAAACACGGTGTAAAGATGTGAACAAATTTAATGTGAAACTAGTGTACATTACATTAAACCAAATGTAAACATGTTTACTGTACACGGCGTTTGGTGTGAACACGGCCTTTAAGTTTGTCAATGCATCTAAAGTAATGTAAATTTGTGAATGAACAGATAACGTATTATTTAGTTCATGGGAATTACCATAGGATACATTGTCGTATTGTTGTGCCATAGTATGATTATGTCTGTCCGTCTGTGTCGGTGTCGTTCCCCCCTCGGTCTCGTTACAATATTGAATGTATTTCTTTCAATAAGTTATTTCAAGGTCATTTCTCATGACATCTCCTTTTTGTTACAGCATTTCTTTCCTATAAATTTGTGCTTGCAGTGGCGGATCCAGAGGGGGCGTAGAGGGCGTAGCCCCCTTTTTATTGCACTTTTGTTTGTTGTACAATGATTAATCAGACTAGACTTCGTGAACTTTGCGATTTCCAGTGCGTGTATCTAATTTTCATGCGACAATTCTTTACTATATAAAGATATGTTTCGCTCGTATTTACTGTAATATATTATGGATTATGTCAAAGTCATGTGATTCGCTACGGTGGAGTTGACCCGTGCGTCGAAAAAAGTGTTACTCAAGTCATTTTGAAATTCAAATAACAGTAACACATTGCTTAGGCTGAGAATAAAAAGCATGACAGCTTCAAACCGACAAAGGATTTAGCAAGAACATATAGACTTCTATTTCACAATTTCACTAAACTGAAAGTAATACTCTATTACAATCTCGTGAAAAAAGTTTCACGTCAATATTATTTACCTACGAAAGCAATGTTTAACCCCACACGCCACAGACAGTCTATTAATAACACAGCTGAATAATGATACTCAGTCAGTAAGCTCCAGATAGATTTTGATTCTAAGGTAAGAACCATTTGATTTACGGAGGCAGTCTGAGTTTTGCCTTGAACAAAGATTTTGGCTGTATATATCTGCATGCATTAAAAACAATAATCGTGTCCGTTTTTTTTTTTTTTTTTTTTTTGGCTATTAGAAAAAAACATTTTTAGCAATAAATGAACACGATGAATAAACAACAGCGTATTTTGTTGACGGCCATTCATAAATTCGTTGTCATTTCAGACTCATTCGTAGCCTTGCTTGATTTGGAACCCCTCATTTCCCTTGTTGGGTGTCAAACATTTTTGGATAAATATTGCTTGTTTGTCTTTCTTTAATAACTCGTGTCGGATAAACATTGCTTGTTTGTCTATCTTGTCTCATGTGCGGGAGTTTCTCACTACATTGAAGAACCTTTGGTGGCCTACAGCTGTTGTCTCCTCTATGGTCGGATTGTTGTCTCTTTGACACATTCCCCATTTCCATTCTCAATTTTATTATAGTAATTTCATTGAATAGCCCGGCTTATATCTCGTTTACAACAAGAAGTCTGTGAGGCTATGCTACCTAAACATACAACAAATGAAAATCTTCCATGTAAATTTTTACTGACAAATTTTATGTTTTTTTAGCCAAAAAAAAAAGGTTTCAATAATTTTATTATAGACAAGTAATGTGGAGAATACGGCATCAAACATGTCCAACCCTTACACTCTAACTATAAGTTATACATGTCCCGTGTCAGGAACTGTTGCAAAAGTGCATTTTACACTTATTTTATGTTGTTTTAGCCAAAAAAAAAGTTTAAAAAAGATCTTATTATACCTCGCCCCCTTTCTAAAATCCTAGATCCCCCTAGCTTGTCATGCCGCAACTATTTCTTATTAGATCGTATTTCAAATTGATTCACCTTTCAAGCAAATTTGTTGCCGACGCAATAAAATATGTGCGTCTGCATTCTCAGGTAAATTGAGATCAACAGTCGACCTGGCGTAGAGTTCAATATTGATTGCATTTAGTTTAAGAACAATATAATTAAGATATTCAATTTTAGCTCACTTGACCTAAAAGGTCAAGCTCAAGTGAGCTTTTCTCATCATTTAGATCTGTCGTCGTCGTCTGGGCCAATTTAAAACAAACTTGGCCACAATCATTATTGGGGTATCTAGTTTAAAAAATGTGTCCGACGACCCCGCCTGCCAGTCAACATGGCCGCCATTGCTAACAATACAACGTTGAGGTAAATGCAGCTTTTTGGCTTACCGTAGATTCCTTATTATTCGTTGGTTACATATTAGTGGATTTCGTTGGTACAAGTAAACAATGAAATTAAATGATCAACGAATGTCAATTTTTATATAGGCGTGTATGCAGACTTCCACAAAACCACGAAAGTAAATATCCACGAATATGCAAGTTTTCCTTAATTCACGAAAATTGATACCATCGAAAATAAATGAAATTTCAGTATATCTTTGAAACTAAAGCATTTAGAGTAAATTTGACAAAGTAAAAATGTTCATCAGGTGTAGATATATCTGCCCTGAAATTTTCAGACGAATCAGAGAACCCGTTGCTGGGTAGCTGCCCCTGAATTGGCAATTTTAAGGAAATTATGATGTTTTTGGTTATCATGTTGAATATTATTATAGATAAAGATAAACTGAAAGCAGCAATAATGTTAAGAAAACTACGATCTACAAATAAGTCAAATGACCATTGTCAATAAACCCCTAATGCCCCAGTCATACTACTAGACCACGATCGCACTACGCTCACCACGATCTAAAATACATTCAGATCGTGGTGAGGTCGCGGTATGAGCGGCATGAAAATGTGAATTTTTGTTGTTTCCACGATGCTACTATGTTCTCATTACGCTTCTACAACGATCCCGCTACGATTATACCACGTTCTCACCACTCTTATTCTGCGACCTCAATACGATTATCGCGATCTTACTACGCTCATCAAGTTCTCACTTCGACATACCACGCTTTATCCGATTGAAACACGAACTTAACCACGCATCTTCTGCAATTATAGCACGCTCTTATCAAGATCATTATACGATCTTAGCAAGTGCATACCGCGATCTAATTACGCTCTCATCAATAATGTCAACATCATGTTCCATATCAATACTGTTCCATTCCTTCCAACTGTCATTAATGCGTAGAATTCCAGAAAACAACACTGACATGCCACCAACATCCACCAGAACTTGTGTACGTGGTGTTAGGGTAGTAGTTGAGTCAGATGGGCCTCTGATACGAATCCTTATCCAGTAGAGATGTCGAATCAACAATCCAACCTGAATCAACGTATTGCTAATCCATCTAGATCAAATGACGATATGTCATAAAGTAATAGTGGTACTGATACAAAAACAAAACCTGAGGAGCTTTTATATATTTTATAGACAATGACAATGAGCATGACTAGAACTCGAAATGGTTGTAGTATGAACGTAATCAGGTCGTAGGATGAGGACTGCATGAGCGTGCTAGAATCGTACTAAGATCTTGAAAAGCGTAGTATAATCGTGGTATAGTCGTAGTAGAAGCGTTGTTGGGTCGCAGAGAGAACGAGATGGTCGTTGTGAGGTCGTAGTAACGTCGTTTTAAGATCGTAGCGCAATCTCTCCGACTAGAATCGCGCATTTTTAAGCTAGGTTTACACTGCCGATCAGACCAACTCGATCAATCTCGATCAAGACAAATTAAGCGATCGGGAGACTGGTCCGTCTCAATCAACAAGAATGTTCGGGTCGTCATCGATCTGACTTTCTACCCGAGAGTTTTTACATGTCAAAAACATTCGAGTAAGGATCGAGAAGCCAGCCACTCGAGAAGAGATCAATAATTCGTCGAGTAGCGATCGAATTGATCGGGAAAGGATCGTGTAGAGATACAAATAATACCAATCAGTACTCGATCATTTCGATCTTTGCTCGACTAACATCCGATCATTTCTCGATCAACGTCAATCTGTAAGATATGTGGTCAAGATTAACTCGACCAATGCCCGATCGCTTCATGATCACTGCGACTTCTATATTTTTTTCATCCCAGACCAACTCGACCAAAACCCGATCTCTACGCGACCACATTCGATCACTCTTCGTTCTCTACTCGGCCATACACGAGTTTACATGACTGCTACACGATCCTCTTAAAATGTGTGCAGCTCTGATTAACTCTCATAACTTTGCTTCTGCAAAAATATATTCAATTAGTGGTCGGGTTTGAGTCGTGATGGAGTCGTTAAGGAGTCGTGAATGGTCGGGTTATGGCCGTGTATATTCGGATAGCAGTCGAATAGAAGTCATAAACAGGCCCGATCAAGAATTTGGTCACGCTTGGTCGTGGAAATTTGGACAATCGGGATCATCGAGTTGATCTGATAGGCAGTGTGAACCTAGCTTTACGCTTCTATTGCGACCTGATTTCGTCACGACCGAAGCACGGTTGTTTTGAACATGTTCAAAGTTGGTCGTGACCATCACGATCCCGAAGACTTCATGACTACCGTACCACGACCTTACTACGATCTACACGATCGCATTACAATTGTCAAAATTTGCATTTTTGTTCAGAGATCGTAGTGCGATCGTGGCCTAGTGTGACTGCGGTATAAAGCTGGGGTCAAACATTCACGATTTTTACTGCCGTCCTTGACAGGACCATTCCCGATTAAAATTTGTCAAAAGTCTGATCAAGATACTGTGAATCGTGGATGGAAACTCAAACTTTAATTAAAATTTGTAAAACAAATAATTTAATCACGACAACAATCAGATATTGTCAAGGAAGCGTCGATATTCAACCGTTTCCAAGCGAATTGATCCCGATAATCCCTTTCTCAATCCGCTTCTTATCCAATTTGTATCTTTCGCTTGGTAAAATTCCACCGAGTCTGTCACGACTGCGTCCCGATTCTACCGAATGTAATTTGACACAGAACAGACAGTGACCAGACAGTGAACCGACGCTGACGGAAGTAATCCGTTCGAAAACTGTCGGCATACTCGGGATGATCAGGTACTGTCGGAACGTAATCCTATCACGATCCGCTCTATCGCATTGCAAACGGCTTTGTCTGGTCTCAGTCGTATTGTATTCTGTAATTGTCGGGACTCTGACGTGGTTATCATCTACGAATTTCGTATTAATAACGGGACTATTCCGGAACGGTTTCGGCAAAAACGGTTCGCAATCGACAAGATCTGGATGCAATCTGGACTCAATCGGTAGAAAAACAGCAATGACAAATTTCTCCAGATCATTCCCGTTCCACAGGACACCGTCCAGAATACACAGAACATTGTTAGGATTTTGATCCGATACAGCAGAATCTGTCACGACATAAGCACGATTGTAATCCGACTAGACAAAATCGGCTGAGTTTCCCCGAATGTTACTGGACGCACCTAACTGTCGGGGGGGGCTGCGCCGAACTATTCGGACCCTTCCCGACCCGTAGGAATCTGTTACGAACCTAAACGACTGCGTTCAGATAATGATAGGACATTCCAGATAATTGAGGATAGTAATCCGACATTTTCACTTTTCGTGTCGTATCGCTGTCTGATCTCAAACGGGAGCAATAATCGGCAATGTGTGAACCCCGCATTAAGCAGTAATTGTCCTTTATAGTCAATTTTTAACAATTTTTGGTAAATTTTTGTATTTTTTTACCAAACATTCTCCTGTGAAACGACTGAGACGAATTAAACCAATTTTGACCACAATCATCATAAGGGTATCTAGTTTTAAAAATGTATCTGATCACCACACCTTCCAAACAACATGGCTGACATGGCTAAAATAGAACATAAAATGCAGATGTTGGCTTACATCTTTGAAACTAAAGCATTTAGAGCAAGTCTGAAATGTGGTAAAAGATTTCATGTGGTTATGATATATCTGCCCTGAAATTTCCAGACAAATCAGACAACCCGTAGTTGGGTTGCTGTCCCTGAATTGGTAATTGTAAAGACAATTTGCAGTTATTGGTTTATCTTGAATATTATTATAGATAGAGATAAACTGTAAACAGCAATTAAGATCAACAAATAGGCAAACATAGACAAAATGGTCAATTGACCCCTAAGGAGTTATTGCCCTTAATACTTAATTGTTAATAATTTTTTGTAAATTTTGTAAACTTTTACAAAAAATCTTCTTCACTCAATCAACTGGGCCACATAGAATTAAACTTAGCGACCATTTTCAGTAGGGTATCTTGATTAAAAAATGTATCCGATGATCCTGCCATCCAACCAACATTGCCCCCATGGCTAAAAATCGATTGATTATTTGATTATTAACGTCCAGTGGCAAATATTTCATGCATGTTCAGGACGAAAATAAACATAGGGTTTTTCTGTATAGAAGTCCATGGGAAAATGTTAAAAAAAAAACAATTTCAAATGGTCACATCTTGAACACTTATTTAAATTATGATAAGTGGTCTTCAGTAACTAATGTAAGACTACACTGCAGGAATGACCTACTATTAATTTAACTATTAGGCCAAATTAAACCAAACTTGGTATTAATCGTTATATGGGTATCTTGTACTATTTGTTATGATTTTCACCTTATTTTACATGATTTCCAAAACCAAAAAACAAGGTGAGCGACACAAGCTCTTCAGAGTCTCTTGTTTCATTCATATTGTGCTTTGTGAAAAATTTATTTTGCTGCATTACAATTTTCAGTTCTCTTAGACCCTTTTGCCAAATTAAGGCCTTTTTTTTCTACAAGAAACAAAAAAAAAAAAAAAAACCATCCCGCAACTGTCTCTCAGGCTTCTCATACAAGAATCGACGTGTCAGCTAACTGAAGCCTCACACATATTTCTCGGCGTCGTTGCTTCATGTTCATTTTCTTCGCCACAATTCAAGTTTAGTCCACGGGACACATAAATGTATGATGACCCGCTATTCCAACTTGATCTGAGTTTTGGGGTTATAAGTATTTTGTAATTTTCATAACATTTTGTTGAGGCAAACATAACTTAGAAAATGGAAACAAAAAATTCGGCTATTTTTTCATTTCTAAAGGGGCATAACGATAGAACGGAAAAATTGACACAACCCAGATTATTTTTTTCTGTGTTTTGTGGTGCAAAGCATTGCATATAAGTTTTATATACTTTTGGTTGGGAAAAACTAGAGTTATACAGCGTTCGGACTGTCGGGCGATGAGACGGACAAGGGTAACACTTAATTTTTTCCTGTATTGTGGCGGGGGCTCGAAAATAAGACATTTTATTCATTGTACGTTTTATACTGAATATGTTCTCAACCGACCAATACCGATTATTTCTGCGACCAATACTATTATACGATCATGTCGATCTGGTCTGATCAGGATCGGGTTGAGATCGAGTATTGTTGATTTATAAAAAAAGACGATGTGGCATGATTGCCAATGAGACAACTGTCCACAAGAGACCAAAATAACACAGAAATTAAGAACTATAGGTCACCGGACGGCCTTCAACAATGAGCAAAGCCCATACCGCATAGTCAGCTATAAAAGGCTCCGATATGACAATGTAAAACAATTCAAACGAGAAAACTAACGGCCTTATTTATATAAAAAAAAATGAACGAAAAACAAATATGTAACACATAAACAAACGACAACCACTGAATTACAGGCTCCTGACTTGGGACAGGCACATACATAAATAATGTGGCGGGGTTAAATATGTTAGCGGTATCCCAACCCTCCACCTAACTTGGGACAGTGGTATAACAGTACAACATAAGAACGAACTATAACAATCCGTTGAAAAAGGTTTAACTCATCAGATGGACAAAAATACAAGTGGACGTGGCCAGGTACTTAGTCGAGAAAGTCGAGTAAAGATCATGTAAGGATCGTAAATTGGTCGGGATCATCAAAAAGATATTGAATTAGTGGCTGGATTCCATGATCAGTCGTGAAGAAGTCGTGAAGGAGTCGTTAAAGGTCGAGTTTGAGTCTTTTACGGTCTGGTAGCAGTCGGGTAGAAATTCCAAATGCAAACAGGCCCGATCAAAAAATTGATTACCCTTGATCTTGGAAATTTGAGTGATCGGGTATAGAATTGATCTGATCAGCAGTGTGAATCTAGCTTTAATCTAATTTATCTTGCGATCGTGTCAGTCTATTTTGTGTAAATATTTGGTCATCAGCGTTTGCTCTGAAGCTTTCAAGATGTTAATAAAAAGTGTTAAAGAACAAATTAAAAGTGTTTTTGTTTATTAAAGTTATTGCCCTTGTACAGTGGAGATCACTTCTAACCTCTCATTAGAACTCTCAGAATAATCTGTCATAGAACTGTTCTAGACTGTCCTAAAACATATCTACCTAGAACAGTTCTACCCTAGAACTGTTCTAAGCAGAAGTGCCAGGATCAGTTCTAGGGTAGAACTATCTAAAACTGTTCTAGATAGAACTGCATGTCCAAAATCAGTTCTAGTCGTAGAACTGTCCAAATCAGTTCTAGTCGTAGAACTGTCAGCAGAAATTACCAAATCAGTTCTAACCGTAGAACTGTCAGTAGAACTGTCAAAAACTGTTCTAGCCATAGAACTGACCAAATCTGTCAGGATTGTAGAACAGTTCTAAATGACGTCACTGCAGTTAGGGCATCTCACTGGTCACCATTCAGTGTTATAACTACATGTATCGTTGATAAAGCCATACGCAAAATATATTATCTTCTTTTGACTTATCTATATTTAAGACAAAGAGTTCTTAAAACTTTTCTATGAATAGAACTGACTAAATCAATTCTAGCAGTAGCACTGACCAAATCAGTTCTAATCGTAGAACTGTTTTATTCGTAGAACTGTTCTAGCCGTAGAACTGTTCTAGTCGTAGAACTGTCTAAAACGTTGGTCAGTTCTAGGTAGAACTGCCTAAAACTGTTCTAGGGTAGAACTGTCTATAAGGTGTCAGGATGACAGTTCTTCATACCGGAAACACGTGTTATGATTTCGCAATATTTATTTTTGAGTTTTGAATTTTGAATTTTGAATTTTGAATTTTGAAATTTGAATTTGAATTCTGAATTTTGAATTTTGAATGATCCTTCTC
The DNA here is from genome assembly GCA_037788925.1 of Mytilus galloprovincialis. Taxonomy (NCBI): domain Eukaryota; kingdom Metazoa; phylum Mollusca; class Bivalvia; order Mytilida; family Mytilidae; genus Mytilus; species Mytilus galloprovincialis. The sequence goes on along the minus strand of CM075338.1, from coordinate 21,970,508 downwards.
GGCTTTCGTAGTTTTGCATATATATTTTTGCATATTTTTTTTATAATGACCCATACACTTTTTATTTGATATCAACCAAAAAAAGTATCCACACATATTATTCGTAATTACAAAGTTACAGCTATGTGTAGAAACTGATTTGTTTAACATGTATAAGTACGTCTTTCCTTATGTTCTTTCTAACAGGGCATACATTGTTGTACATATATATATGATATATCTGAAGGCTTTCAAGGAATTCATGAAAACACTGGCCGGCACGAAATAGCCAAAAGACAGACCTTAAAAGTTACGTTAAAACATAAAATATCAAATTAAATCGAGGAATTAATGATTATAATAAAAGCCGTGGTGTAGTGGTCATTGCATCGGACTACTAACACAACGGTTCCTGGTTCGATTCCCGTACCGGGATTTTCGGCTCTCCTTTGACATCATTTGCGAGTATGGTCTTGAGGAAACGATGATAGTCCGTCGGAAGGGGACGATAAATGACTGACCTCTGTGAAGAGAGAGCCATATCTCTTGCACGTTAAAGACACCCTTGTAGATTTCGAAAAAGAGTAGGCCAATACCGCTACAAGGCACTACTCGCACCCGCAAAGTGGAAAGGGATTAGTATAAGTTGCAAAACTTGTTTCCCAATCCATAAATACATATGTTTAAACAAAATTAATTTTATTTTTGTATACCAATGGTCTGTTGTCTTATTTTTGACAGTGAAGGGAGGATCTCGTAAAAGCTCTTGGACAGACCAAATTATTTTTTTTTTTTATGTATTTATAAAGTTTCATCAAAGAATATTTATGCAGCGTACTCAAAGTGCTAGCAAATTTTCTGATTCCTAACTTTAGTGAAATACATGTTTTGATCATATAGAAGGGGGAAAAAATCTGTTTTAACAATATTTTAATTTTAAGTTCTCAAAACATTTTTTTGCGCCATGCACAGCGTAAAAACAATAACATTCAGAATGAAACAGATATTACTTCACCCCACTTTTCAAACTTAAATGATCGTATCCTTTGTTGGAAGTTCTACTAAATAATTCTCAAAACAGTAGTTTCTTTTTAAAATTCATGAGACATTTAGGTGATTCATGCACAGTAGCACACCATTTTGTCATGAATTAAAAAAAAAAAAAACATTGTTTTGAGAATTATTTAGTAGCACTTTCTACAGATTTAAGGAAATCTTTATGTAATTTCAGATGTGTTAATAATAAACTGCCAGTTAAACAGGGCAGGTTTTGGGGAATAGCAAGATATGATAGAATTTGTGATATTTGTGACCCTGACTCATTAGGTGACGAATTTCATCATTTATTCCAATGTTCTTATTTCAAAAACGAAAGGAAAATATTATTGCCAAGAGAATTCACAACAAATCCAAATGTTGATAAATTTCACGCTTTATTTAACTCAGAAAATTACAATGTTATTTTCAAAGCTGCAAAATTTTGTAAATTCATACTTTCTTTAGTAAAATGATTGAAGTTACTGTTTATGTTTATATAATATGTCCGTCTTCCATATATTTGGAAATGTATATCATGTATATATGTTAACTTGTTCATTGAATCAACCTATTTTGTTATATTGTGTTAATTTGTATTTAATTGTATTCACAAATCCTGGTTTCGGGTCTTGAGAAATAAAAACTTGACTTTAAATATATTTAGCTTCTTAAAACTTGATGTTTCGATATCAAAATTCTACTTTCAACAAAACTAGATATTTCATTGTCGTTACAGTTTATACATGTAGACTTGAAACCTGAGGCAAAATTTGTTTGGTTAATTACTAAATGAAAATTTGCAATTGTCTGTCCTAAAATATTTATTTAGTGTCTAGATATTAGACGTAATGTAAATAAATATTATGTATTAACAATGATTATTGAAATTTTAATATTATTTTTTTATTGATTGATTGATTGATTGATTGTTGCTTAACTTCCAGTGGCAAATATTTCATACATGTTCAGGACGAATACCAGTTAACAATAAATACAATAGGTCTTGTAAAAGAGGCCATTCAGGATGGTGGTCGGGGAAATTTGGACTGCCAATGAAAAATGAGGGTTTATTGGAAAGGGACATACATTTGCCTTGCAACAGACCACCTACGGAGCCCTGAAAGAGTTGTTGTAAGGGTTCTTAACGTCGAAAGAACGTGACTCTCTCATAACACGAGGCATCAGATTTGACGACCCCATTCTGACCGGACGTGGGCTGCAAACTTGTACCTCCCTCACCACCAAACAGACGCATAACTTTATCAACTTTTATACTGTCGGTCGGGAGAGTACCTAGTAAACATATTTCTATTCCCCAGTCATCATTGTGGGAAGGGGGGGGGGGGGTGTAATGAATTAATTGTTTTGATTCTGCCTGGAATTAAATGTACATGACTTATATTAAATAAAGAAATATATGTAGCTCTATCATGATAACAAATATCTGAACTTTTAACATTTCATTGCAATGTAAAAAATGTTTGTTTCTGTTACAAATAACAATATGTTATTTTGTGTGTATACATGTCAAGGGAGGGGCACTAAAAAAAGAAATCGCGGATCCCGAAAGGGTCAATCCCAAAATCTTGAGCTAAACAACACCCGATCTCGACGTCCCGAAAAATGTCCTGCCCCCCGCCCCCCAAATCAAGGGCCCTTGATTGAATTAATAAATATTCTTTTTCTTACGCTTAAAACACTGCTTACCGTTTTCTCTGAACATTACTTGTCTATGTCATTAAAAGTACTTCCAGAATATCCACAAAAATAGATTTATTAATCTTAATACACGCTAGTCTGAAAATGTCCACATAAACCTCGGACCGAGTTTCAATAATGCTATGATACATATGTACAATGTATACATGTATTTGTACCCAAACATGTAAATTGACACTTCTTTCTGTCTCTTGTCCGTTGAACAATAACATTTAGAGGATGACACAGGGGTTATTTAAATGGTCCATTGTAACTTAGGATAATCCCTACATTTCAATACATATATTTGTTTACAGTTTTATTGTGTAATACATCATAAACGCGTTAAACCCTGAAGCACATGTATGTCAATCTCTGTTAACCCCAGATGCGGATTCCGCCCCCACTGGATTAGAAAAAATATTTAAATTTTTAGCATGAAAACGTTCAAAATAAACTTTTTCGTCTCGCTCTGCTTGACGGCTTATATATATTCAACCATTTTCTGGTATAACATCCCTCTTTCAAAAATCCTTGACCAGCCCTGATGTTTTTTAATTAAAAGTACTATTACTTATCAAAATTTAACTACTATATTATTGAAAAATTTATATAATACTTGTAATTTTTTGGAAAGAGAAAAAGTGCTTATATATATATAAAAAAAATAAGATGTGGAATGATTGCCAATGAAACAACTCTCCACAAGTGACCAACATGACACAGACATTAACAACTATCGGTAACCGTAAGGCCTTCAACAATGAGCAAAGCCATACCGCATAGTCAGCTATAAAAGGCCCCGAAATGACAATGTAAAACAATTCAAACGAGAAAACTGATGGCCTTATTTATATAAAAAAATGAACGAAAACAAATATGTAACACATAAACAAACAACAACCGCTGAATTACAGGCTCCTGACTTGAGACAGGCACATGCATACATAATGTGGCGGGGTTAAACATGTTAGAGGGATCGAAACCCTCCCCTAATCTGGAGCAGTAGTTTAACAGTACACCATAGGAACGAACTATAAAAATCAGTTGAAAAAGGCTTAACTCATCAGATGGACAAAAATACAAATGGACGTGGCCGGGTACTTGTACATCCCAATAACAAAAAGACACTAGGAACAGATCTGAAAGTACTCACCGTTAACGGACAGCTAGTTCAAACTAATAAAAAAAATCATGCATCTAAGACTGAATTATCAATCCGTACACATCCAACATCCAATGGATTTAGTGTAAAATCGTAATAAACAGTCAGAGAAAAACATGACCTTGTGCAATGCCAAGATACAGGTATCGATAGATTGTAAATCCATGAATGTGTATATGCATAGAACATACATTGTACTTGTAAAAAAAAAATAATGTTTGCTTTCAATTTACTGATAAAAAAATCAATATTTATACCAATAAAAACAATATTCAATGATCTTATTATAGTGTTGAATTGGTAATCTTTTAAAATAAGTTTATTTAAAGGAGCGATAAGTTTACCAGGATCATTTCTAAATTTCCGGGCATGGTTAACAACATTCCCGCAAAATTGAAGATGTTCTATCACATTTGGAATAAGTTTTCTACAGGTACAACCAAACTTCAAAACCAAATTTTTATATCTATGTAAAAATTTAGTAAAGGTTTTAAGTAATTTATGGTAACGATATCCCTGGTTTAATAATTTACCAGTAATACATAGATTACGTTAAAACGTCACAACAGACACGGGCATAGCGAACGAGCTGTGAAATATCAACACCGTAAGATGGCGCCAAAGGGACATCAGCATCTAAAAATGGAAAATTAACAATAGGGAACGAAAATCGTCCCTTTTGTCGTAAATTTTAGTGTAGAGTTTCCCGTTTAAAACCGAAATATCTAAATCTAGAAAAGAACATTTATTACCGTTTAAATTTGATTTAAAGTAAGTTCCTTGGGGTAATTTTCAGCAGTATATTGAGAAATTCTTGATTATTTAACGAACAAAAATCATCAAGATAACGGTAAGTATTGTTGAATTTATCAATTAAATGCAATTTCCTTTTTTTTTCCTATTTGTAATTGACTGGACAATTAGTTGGATTAGTATCATAATTTATAAATGTATTTTTTACAGACAAATTAAACTTGCAAGTACTAACAAAATGTATTATATACTACTAACGGTTAACGAGGCCGGGATAAGGTACCGGTTTTTGATGTATCCACTAACAAATGTGAAAAACTATTAATAAAACATGATTTACCTTTAAAAAAAAAATGTAATTTCAACGGGTCTTTACTTAAGAGTTTAGTCATAAACTGTGATTCGTAACAGTACAAAAATAAGTCTGCTATTAAAGGGGCGCAATTAGCGCCCATAGGGATACCTACAACATGTCGATAAACTTCATTGCCGAAACGTACATACATAGTACATGTATCAAGGAAAAAAATAAAAGCTTCAACCATCTCATCACACCTCCAGTAAGTAAATCTAGCATATTTACCTTTCGCAGTATGTTAAATTTATGAAAAGTCTAGAGAAAAACAGTTTCAGCCAAATTTTCCATGGCTTATATCTCGAACGCATGCACCAGCACCCTCATTGCGTTTGTGGTCTTTAAGTTCTTTTACTTAATATATATATATAACATTTATTTAAAAAGCTTGTTATTGTGGGGAACATCCTTGAACGCATGTATATTTAAAAGAAATAATCTCCCGGAAAGTACTGTTACATGTAATAGACAAACAACTAACGTCACGGTACCCTAACTGCACTGAGAACCCAAATTGCACCTATTTAGCAAAAATATCAGAGGAAATCTTGTAGATTTCCTAGAGACTAAACAATTTGAATTTTAATGATTTGATACTATGCCCATCCGTCAACATAGATAAACATGATTAGATATACACAAAACGATCACAATATTTATCAACAGATGAGGTGTTTACTGATTTGAAAAAGTAAAATGTACGGAAATGTCGCCATGCGACGTCATCTTTTTAAAATTAATAAATACAATATGTTAAAAGTATCCATTTCTTAAAAAATGAAGAGAGAGCATGGACTAATATCCAATTATTCAAAATATTTAAAGAAATTAAACAAAAGCTCTGTTATTCGACTCTTGACGATGCGAATTTAAGGCATGAATACAATTTGGGCACTCCTCATTACAGAATCATTGATTCCATATGGATTCAAAATTAAATTAATAAAAAATAATTATTCATCTACAAAATAAACACATAACGGGAACTTTTGTCTGGAGCATAAATAAACGTAGGTTAAAAAACTGACAAAATAGATGCAATTTGTGTACCCTCACGTACATGTACCATACATTGTTATACAATGAAACCTGTTTAAACCGAACCTCTTCTGGACTTAAGAATGTTTTCGGTTTTAGCCTATGTTCGGTTTTATCAGGTTCACAACGCATACAATTTGATACGACGGTGCTTAAGAACACGTTTGGTTTATACAGATTTTTGGTTTATGCAGGATTCGGTTTAGATAGGTTTCACTGTACATCATACATTGTACCATTGAAATATGATGTCAATACATTACGTCCTGACCTGGACCACACTGACACGATTTAACCGCATACCAGTATATAACATATAAAATACCCCATTAATAGATTAAGAAATTACAAAGAAACTAAAGTTCGCAACACTCTTAGTTAAATTTAACCTTTTACGAGTTTTGGTATTCTTTTATGGCCACTAAAGTTTTTGTTATGCAGCTCCAAGCGTTTGTACGTAGTTCTACATTAATAAGAATAATAATATTTACTAAGGTTAAGGCAAAATACACCATCACATAATGCAACCTTAAAGTATATCAATGGGTGTTACATAGGTACCACAAATGCCTTAACCCAAGGATGACCCAAGAAAGCGAACAAGCTTTTTTCCAATGGGGTCCTTTTAGTCTTGATATTAAAACGAATCATTTTTCAATCAATAATTATTTTACAGCAATAATAGTATCCGTGATACATGTACACAGCATAACTTTTTCATATAAAAATAATCTAATAAAATATAAAATCTGAAAAAGGTGAATGGACGAAAACAGCAATATCTTGATTTACCTACAATTGGAAAGCGCCTACGTCATACCAGTATATCATAATTTGTCAAACTCGTTTAAAGACATTAACTCTAATTGATACGAATTTTATTTGGATTATGTGAAAGATGTAACAACAAAAACACAATTGACTGTTCCCGCCAGCTATGTGAATACACTTAATAAAATATTTTCCTAATTGATTATGAAAATTGAAAGATAACTTAAACCCTAAACGGATTAAACTTGATAAACGTGATTTAAGATCTAGCTGACAAAACAACGTTTCTTTATATTCAATATGACGAGATAATTCGAGATTTCACTGAATTTGAAATAACATGTCCATATATTTATACTTATTCAGGTGTGCAATGCTCGGGGCTTTCTCACTTTAAGAATTTATTATTGTTCCGATAGATGTTGTTATTGTCACACTGAAATGTATCCTAATTTCATAATATGAAAACAATAGTACGAGCAGATAGTTTAGACTGTCAAAACAAGATAACTTATTCTAACCTGTAAGACATTGTTGATATTTTTACGTAAACAACATATCTGTGAGAACGATAAACCAAAATATTATTTTAAATTAATTAATAACAAACAATAAAATTGAGAATGGAAATGGGGAATATGTCGAAGAGACAACAACCCGATCAAAGAGCAGATAACAGCTAAGGGCCACCGATGAGTCATCAACACAGCTAGAAATTCCCGTACCCGGAGGTGATCGTCGGTTGGCCCCTAAATACAATTGTGTACTAGTTCAGTGAAAATGGACGTCACACTTTTTAAACTCCAAAACATATAAATGAACTTATAAAAAATAAAAAAAAAAAACATAAAAGACTAACAAAGGCCAGAGGCTCCTGACTTTGGACAGGCGCAAAAAAATGAGGAGGGGTTATCATGTTTTGTGAGATCTCAACCCTCCCCTTTACTAAGTACATCTAGCCAATGTAGAATAATGAAACGCAGAGTTAAACTCAGTTTTAAAGAAGTCCGTGTCCGATGTCAGAATACTTGAAGGTAACAACAGAAACAAAAAAAACAAAAAAAAACGTTTATCTCGCCTCATACAACGTGTGACAACAGTGATACCTAATTCAGAAACAGAGTCCTTTAACATAATTACATGTACAGTGAAACCTGATTAAACCGAACCCTGAATAAACCGGAAATCTGTCTAATCCAAACTTGTTCTGAAGACCAATCATATCACATGTTATGCATTATGAACCTGATGAAACCGAATACCTGCCAAGACCGAACGAAATCTCAAGTCCCGAAAGGGTTCGGTTTAGTCAGGTTTCACTGTACATATATGAGGGTTTTAAGAAGATCGAGGGTCCTTTATTTCTGTATTCTTAATATTTTAGGTCACTTTTCTCTAATTTTTGTAATGTGTTGCCCATTGTTCTTTATTCTTTATATTCAATATAAGCACCAAATTATTCTATCATCTTTTCTTTTTCTATGCCATTCTCTAATCTTCTGTAAGGTTTCCGCTTTATTCTCTATTATATAGGTGTCAGACCACCAATTACTCCCTCCAAAAGTAGCCCTTCTCTGACACAAAATAGTACTTTTGATGTCCTTGTTTACTTAAACTAACCAACAAATTTGTAAAATGAAACTTATGATGAAAGAGAAATATATTCAGACCACTTTGAGTCAAAGTTTACTTGTCTATGAGTTTGCATTAAAATATTCAGGATTAATGCGCTCCATAGTATACTAATTCAAGATTTCAAGAAAACCGCGGGTTATTTTTGGAGTACCTCTGTTCGAAGGTCAGTTTTTTTTTCTTAGAAGGCTTTAAGGGAGTCGGCTTCTCAGTTTCAAAATAATTAACTTTTCAAAACACTAGCATATATTGATAGGGGATTAATAAAGACTTAGTAATCAAAAGAGCAAAAAAAAAAAAAAAATATATATATAATCTATTAGAAAATAATCAAAATTTTATAAGACTTTAACAGACCGCTTATCATTATGCATCAAAACGAATTATAAAAAGAAAAATAGGGGTCACCTGGCAAAATTTGTTAAGGCATTTAAATGAATAAAACCAGAAGATTACGAAAATCTGACCATAAATCACATGACAAGCGATCTTCCTGAAAGGTATGTTGAAAATTGGCATGCACAAAGCTGATACATGTACATGTACCTGGTTTATATGAAGTTAAACTTAAGGAAAAATATTTAGAAAGTTGTGAAAATTGCAAAACTAGCTTGGTTGAACAGATAGGGATTTTTAATTGGTGGTCTGACACCTATTAACGCAACCAAGAATCATATATGACTTCGAATTTTCTTTTTCTTTATCGAATCCTACATTCTTTTGCTGATAATATCACTTTTTCCCCTTTTATTAAAACGCTCGCAGAATACAAAATTTAATGAAAACATAAAGAAAGGTGTGGATGGGTACTTACATACATGTAATAAAGAAAAATGGGTAAAAAATATAAAGCATTGAGAAATATGGACATAAAAAGGAATATAGAATAATGAGCTGCTAAAATATAAAGAACAGAGAAAAATGGGCACAAAATATAAAGAATAGCGAAAAATAACAAAACAAAATAAAGAACACAGCAATGAAGGACCCCATCCCCCCCCCCCCCCCCCCCATCTAGACCTTTATAAACATATAGCAGAATCTGTATCCTCCATGCTGGAGGTTTATTCCTCTTATATTTTACCCGTGTTTTGCTTGTATGAGAGATTGTTATTCGATATGGGATTTGCTCCATATTGAAGGCCGTACACTGATATATATTTCCTTTGAATGTTTTATGCTCAATAAAACATTGCTAAATTATAAGTTATTCGTCGGTTTTTTTTTTCGTGAAAAATGTCAACTTACATTATTTATTTTCGGAATGGATCCGGAATTAAAACAAACTTTATGGAATCAAATTTAAATCTGAGATATTTTACACAGGCGCAAGTTGGATTAAGACTTGTAACGTCATAAATTTGTGAAAAAGAAGAACTCTTATTTTTAATTGTTGAACGCATATCTTGAAAAGAAACTGCAAAACTATTGTAGTATAGTAACACTAGAAAGGAATAATATCCATTTGAAGGAAATTATTTGACAAGCAATGCAATTTCTGTACAAATACGTCTAGCATTTATCTAGATAACCCAAGCGCGCGCCTTGCGCTTGAGTTGTGATGTATGAAACCATCGCAGTTTTAGTACAAGCTATGATACAGATGTAGACCCACTCTCGTTAAAAGCTTAAAACAATTTTTTAAATATTTTTTAATGTAAAAAATATATTAAACTTTAAAAAGAATACTTATAAGTACATACTTGATGTCACGCTGACGTTCGCAACGTCAAATCTCTTCATTTCCGTCGTGATCTTAGTCATTTTGACGTTTGTCAGATACAGCAAGAGTACTTTTTCATGAAACGCACAACCAGGATACCTTTTTCTTATATAACACAACACGGCTACTCTTTCTTATATGACACAACAGGGCTACCTTTTCATACGAAAGATAAACATTGATTTAAAACTGTTTGATGTCTTATATACGTTTTAAAAAGATATCTTCTGTACCTATAATTTGAATACTGGGTGACCTTAACATGTCCGATATGTTTATACATATAAATTGTTTGTTTAAGTATACATGATGCAAGGTGAATGTCCTTTTAATATGTTTAAACGTTCGATTATTATAATTCATTACGTGGGGAGATAGTATAATATGATACATGTATATATTATCATGCTTTGACCGTTTATACAAATATACTTGTATTGTCGTTTTTTTCCCTGGCCGTATTTGACCGGAAAATGTGTGACACATAAGGTCATTTATTATGAAAATGACGTAGAGGATTGTGGGTTATCGACATGCAATTCAGTATCAGTCAAATAATTTTTATTTACAGCTTCCCCATGCAACAAGCAGGTGCGGAACTAGACGAGGGCATGGCGGGCGTGTGCCCCCTTCAAATTGGAAAAGCATGGGTTGTCCTCAGCTTAATAAAGACTATTTCGAGAATCTTGACTTAAAAAAAATGAAGGCCGTACGGTGACCTATAATTGTTAATTTCTGTGTTACATGTATTTGGTCTCTTCGTGAACTTTATCATTTTACGTTAACGTTCTGTTTAACTCTGAGCAGCAAGAGAGCAGACTTAAAATAATTAGAGAGAGAAGTATTTAAGGATGTACTTAGGTGAGGTAAGGTAAAAATTATAAAATCAAGAATTTAAGATTGATAGTATAAGCTGGTAAAGCATTCGAATGATAAATAAGCTAAAAATATTGATACATGTAGGTCATGGACCTCTTTTTCGAGATATTTCAGATTTAAAATATGGCGGGAAAAGGCTGACTCCGACTTTTACCTTATGTTTGCATTTGTATTATTTGGGTCTCAAAACAAAAGAAAGAAAATCAAGAATCTTCTAAAATTTTGGTAAATCACGTTTCATGAGCTATTTAGTCTTATATGAAAAAATAAATGGGTCAAAATATCTTACATTGTGTTGTATGGAAAAACACCAAGGAGTCCGAACATTTGACACAAATTCCAAAACCTCACCTAAGTAAAAAATAACCAACCTCTCTCCACTATGTATGATAGTTTGATAATCCATGTATTTGGTTTTTGGTACTGCTCGTTTGATCTTTTAATTTCAAGTACATGTATTTACTAGTAAAAGAGAGTTCCAGTTTGCAAAAAAAAGTGTTTCTGGTTTCTCGTTTGCTTTTCCCGTTTGAAAGATTTTACACTATTTCATTTTAGATTCTTTTATAGCTTGCTGTTTTGTGTGAGATCATGCTCCGTATAGAAGACCGTTCTTTGACCTATAAGGGTTTACTTTTACAAATTGTGACTTGGATGGAGAGTAATCTTATTAAAATCGACCGTTAATACAATACAATGTCGTTTTTTCTTGACCGTTTGTGACCGGAGAAAATGCATCAATTTCATGTTCAAAGAGTTTATTAGGTATACATAAAGGCAACAGTAGTATACCCTGTTCAAATGTGATAAATTGTTAAGAGCAAACAAACCCGGGTTACAAACTAAACCAGAGGAAAACTTATCAACTATAAGAGGAAAACAGCGAAACAACAGAAACATTGAAGTTCAACAAAAAAAAACAAAAAAAAAAAAACAAAAACAAACGAAAATGCAACGCACACATAAACAAACTATAAGATAACAACTGCAATTTTTCTTGGCACAGGACATTTAAAAACAAATGGTGGGTTGAACAGGTTTTGTGGCTAGCCAAACCTCGCGCCTTTAATGTTTACGTTTGCAGCTTCATTACTACATCAGTTGTTTTCTTAAGACAAATTTCCATCTTACATTTAGCAGTGAGCCCATTTGTACCCTGCTTTCCGAATTATCTGTAAGCATGGAGCAACCAAAAGAGTAAAATCAAATATACGATTGGTGCAATTTGGGGAGAAATTTAATATTTTCATTGATTTAGTCATGTATATGAAGCATTTAAACAATTAATTTCCCTCAAAACTGTACACATTGAAATCTTGAGTTTACTTACTTTCGTTGCTCTTGCTGTATAAGGTGGCACACCATCAATTACTCCCTCTAATTTAGAACGTATATAAAAGAAGGCCTACTATGACACAAAAAAAGTGCTTTTGATGTCCTCATTTACTTAAACTAACTAACAAGTTTGCAGAAATGCAAATGTTGGTGAAAGAAAACTATATTGAGACCATTTTGAGCCAAAATTCACCTGTCTTTGAGTTAGCATTTAACACTGAGGATCTAGCGCTCCATAGTATACTAATTTAAGATCTCCAGAAAACCAGGGGTTATTTTTGGAGTACCTCTATTCGAAGTTAAGGTTTTTTGTTAGAAGGCTTTAAAGGTATGTTGAAAATTGGCATGTAGAAAGCCGATACATGTACAATTCAGGATATTACTGGTTTCTATGAAGTTAAACTCAAGGTTGAAATATTTAAAAAGCTTTGAAAATTGCAAAATTTGGTCAAAAATATAGGTCTGACACCTATTATGATGATAGAATAGAATTGACTAGATGCTAGTGTGTAGTATTTCATTTTTTATTGGTCAACCGAGTTACATAACGATAATGCAAAATACGTGAGGAAATAAGCGAATTAAACAGAATTGAGAATACTGGACACATGTAAGTGCAGTATAAAGGGCAAAAAATAAAGAGAAGAGGAAAAACGGCTAACAAATAAAGAATAAAGAATTGTTAGGTGTTTAAAAATAAAAAAAAAATAGGGAATTGTTACGTGTTCAAAGAAAAAGAATAGAGAACAATTGGCAAAATAAACAAAGAATAGTGAAAAATTCTCTAAAAGATGAAAGAGTAAAAGCAAATCAAGAACTAGGCACTTCTTCCAATCCATTCGTCACAACTCGGCCGATTCCGTACCTTCACAAGAAGGAGAGTAGCGGAGTCATCCGAGGATTGCCGATTGCTTCCGATCGTCATAAACTTGAATGAAAAAAATGGAAAAAAAAACACGTTTAATAATTTAATGCGTCCGAAGCGCTTTACTGGATTTACCTCAATTCAGGAACACTCAAAGCCAAACATTTGTAATCCGAAGATGGATAAGTACCGAAAATCGTTGAAGAGCTATATGTCAAAATACCTAAAATAAATAGCCAAATTCATCGAAAGCCAAATTTGCCTGAGAGAGTTGAAACCTTAGTTTTATAATAATTTCAAAATTTATAAACGGACAATTTTAATGAACAGGGGAATGACCCCTTCTATCATCAGTGCTGCGTCATTTGTGTTCTTTATGTCCAATTTTAAGTAGAAGATTGAAAACTTTAAAGAAATGTTTTAACCCCAATGATCAATACGTTCTGTATGTGCCTGACCCAAGTCAGAAGCCTGTAATACAGTGGTTGTCGATTGTTGCTTTCTCTCAAAATTGTTTTTGAATAATATATTTATATTATTATGTGAATTTTATTTATACTGTTTTAGCACTTATTTTGTATTGGTCACAAACTTAATATTGATAAATTTTTTATGGCAATGCATATTTGGATTGAATTGATAATCATGTTACTTTTGCCAAAGTTAATTAAGGTTCACCTTTCCGTACGCCAATTTGAAGACACATTTTATAAAATATTTTTTTACAAGGGTAACACCCTACTCAAAATATTATAATCTTAAAGATAACAAAAATTCGTGACAAAAATAATAAACATTTTAGGGTAGAAATTGTTATTTTTATGTTCGGTCCAATGCATGTCCAGTGGTCAAGCGGTTAGTTGCTCACTTTTAAGATATTTAAGTACACCAATTGATTACATAATTTATAAAAGATGTATTGATGGGTAATCAAGTAGGATAATAGTTGCGTAATTTAAATCGTATAATCCCCAAAATAACAAAATTTCGTGAGAATCATGACAAGATTTTAGGGCATGCGCAATGTCATAGGGGTGTATTTATATCAAACTATGACAAGCAGTACTGTACTCAATGTATTTGTTTGAGTGTTATGACAGTAATTTTTAATATTATAATGCAACTGCACTTGTTATCTAGTAAAAAGTAAAAACACAAAAATACTGAACTCCGAGGAAAATTCAAAAAGGAAAGTCCCAAATCAAATGGCAAAATCAAAAGTTCAAACACATCAAACGAATGGATAACAACTGTCGTATTCCTGACTTGGTACAGGCATTTTCTTACGTAGAAAATGGTGGATTGAACCTGGTTTTATAGCTAGCCAAACCTCTCACTTAAAGCCAGTAAGACTATATATGATAAGGTCAAAATGTTTATCTTTGTACCCTTCAAATATATATAAACACAAAACAGATAAGATACACGTTTGTCAATAAAAGTTCATTGGTGGCCTTCGGATGTTTTGTGCTTTTTGACAAATTCCCCATTTCCATTTCTCAATTTTATAATTAGTAAGATAAAAAGAACAAGATTAGTGTTAAACCAATAATTCACATACTACAAATTAGAACGTACATAAAAGTAGCAAACAGCTTTTTGTAGAAAGACAATAACAATCAAAATCAAGGAGTAAACAAAGGGACATTTACATTAACAGTTATAAATAAATAATAAATAAGAAACAACACCAACTCCAGGACCACTAAAACCGGGAGTGAAATCAGGTGCTCCGGAATGGTAAGAAACTACACGGTTACAAGAACTTATATTAAGAGTGAGGCGAAAGACACCTAAGGGGCTTTTATCCTCACAAGTCGAAAATAAACTGACAAGGCCATATCAAAAGAAATAAAAAAAAAATCGACCAAGAGACAAACAACAGTTTTCAAAACATAACACATAAAACTAAACAGAGCAACACGAACCGCACCAAAAATAGGGGGTGATCTCAGGTGCCCTGGACAGGTAGGCAAACCAAGATCTGCTCCACATGTTTTGTACCCGTTATGTTACTCCAGGGGTTAAAAAATTTTGTTACAGCTAACTAACCCAGGACTAATGGCAGCAGGATTTTACTAGCCCTGTTGGAAGAACTGCTAGTCCATCAAAACTGACCTGCTAGCCCTAGTATGCCTTAAAAATCAAGAGTTTGCTGCATAATACAAAGTGGATGTCCTTTGTTTTGTAGGAGACATTATACACTGTATTTAATAATTTTGGTTGAATTACTATTTATTGTTGGTGCTTAACCTAACTTAGTTGTTCCCACATTCAAAGCAGACTTTTCATTGGCGTGCTTGGTGCAACTAACGGTAATATTCACCGAGCATCGTCTGTTTTCTCATCAGCAACAGCCAACATTGCCAGGGGAATCATTGTGTCCCTATTGTGCCAAATTTTCAAGAAGTAAATGCGTGATTTTTTGGCCAAATTGTAAAGATCAAAGAGAAAAAACAATAGATGCCGCCAAATAAGCATGAAAATGCGTGAGTCTCGCCCCAAAGACTTGACAGGCTTGCTGTCTTGGACACTATAATTTTTTTCCCACTTTTCCCGGTCGTATTTTGCATTTTTGGGGGATGAATTGTCAGTCTCGTTACCCCCTCCATCTACCATTTTTTGTTTTGAAACTGATGAAGTTCCTAAGGTGTGTGCTACTTGGCAGCCCTGCTGTCCAGGGCACTCTAAGTTTTTTTCAGCGGCTTTTCCCTGTCGTATTAAGCATTTTTTGGGGATGAATTTTCAGCCTCGTTACTCCCTTCATCTACCGTTTTTCGTTTTGAAACTCACAAAGTTCCTGGGGTTCCCGATCTAAAATATTAAGAAATATTTTGTTGCATGGTTTCGTGCTCAAGAGTTTTGCGACAAGACAGGTCAATACCAATCAATACATCATATCCCCAAATACCGTTAATTGAAAATCTCGGCATAAGCAATGCACAATACCCCAGGCCATGGTATGAGAAATTGATATTAAAAGTACGAGAATTGCAATCAACACATGATACTGGGCCTTCCAGAGTTATTTGTTCTGTTTTTAAAATATGTACAACAGGACCTGTACAAACCAGTTCAAATTCTTGGAATCCCGGATGACTCAATTGAATCGGATTGGCTAACATAGAATAATAATGAAGGGATTTTCCACTTTCTATTTTGGAAACTTCAAGATTTTTTTGTTACTAGTCCGTCGGGCATATCGGGTTACACATTTTAATTGCCCAAGGCGTGAATAATCTAGTCCCGAGCGTCGGGCTAGTGGATTTTTTAACCCCTGAAGTAACTCCCATAAAAAAAAAGCCGACATGTTTTATAATCGGTATATAATACATTAAGAATAATCCATTAACAAATATGAGATTAGTTGTTCATGAAGCAGAGAAAGCACACTAACAATATTCGAATATATATAAATTCTAAATAGAGTAACCCATTTACACATATGGGATTGGTTTTTCATGATGCGAAAGAAAGCACACTAACAGTATTTTAATTTATAGATTCTAAATATAGATATAAATCTTATAGTTATTAAAAGAAATCAAACTGAAAAATCGGTTTTAATTTCTCTTAAATCAAACTATACAATCGTTATGAGTGACAGTAATATGATAAAATGTACATGATTAATAACATCCTAATGGAAAAAGTTCAATAAAAAATTAAGGTTGGGATAGCTATGTTTTGTTAATAAAAAGGAATACTCCAGCATGTCCAGGATGATTATACCCTCAAATAATTATTTTAAGTAAGACTAGCAATGACGCAAACTATTTTGAATATAAAAAACCAATAAAAATGTCACCATCAAACGATTGATTTATTGCTGTTTGCGACCAGTGGCAAATATTTGATGAAGGTTTATGTCGATCTCAAACGATAATTGCGATAACACCACCAATCAAATTGAGAATGGAAATCGGGAATGTGACAAAGAGACTAAAACCCGACCAAAGAGCAGATAACAGCCGAAAGCCATCCATAGGTCTTCAATACAGCGAGAAAGCCATCCATAGGTCTTCAATACAGCATGAAAGCCATCCATAGGTCTTAAATACAGCGAGAAAGCCATCCATAGGTCTTCAATACAGCGAGAAAGCCATCCATAGGTCTTCAATACAGCGTAAAAACCATCCATAGGTCTTCAATACAGCGAGAAAGCCATCCATATGTCGCCAATACAGCATGAAAGCCATCCATAGGTCTTCAATACAGCATGAAAGCCATCCATAGGTCTTCAATACAGCATGAAAGCCATCCATAGGTCTTCAATACAGCGTAAAAACCATCCATAGGTCTTCAATACAGCGAGCAAGCCATCCATAGGTCTTCAATACAGCGAAAAAGCCATCCATAGGTCTTCAATACAGCGAGAAAGCCATCCATAGGTCTTCAATACAGCGAGAAAGCCATCCAAATGTCTTCAATACAGCATGAAAGCCATCCATAGGTCTTCAATACAGCGTAAAAACCATCCATAGGTCTTCAATACAGCGAGAAAGCCATCCATAGGTCTTCAATACAGCGAGAAAGCCATCCATAGGTCTTCAATACAGCGAGAAAGCCATCCATAGGTCTTCAATACAGCGAGAAAGCCATCCAAATGTCTTCAATACAGCATGAAAGCCATTCATAGGTCTTCAATACAGAGAGAAAGCCATCCATAGGTCTTCAATACAGCGAAAAACCATCCATAGGTCTTCAATACAGCGAGAAAGCCATCCATATGTCTTTAATACAGCGAGAAAGCCATCCATAGGTCTTCAATACAGCGAGAAAGCCATCCATAGGTCTTCAATACAGCTTGAAAGCCATCCATAGGTCTTCAATACAGCGAGAAAGCCATCCATAGGTCTTCAATACAGCGAGAAAGCCATCCATAGGTCTTCAATACAGCGAGAAAGCTATCCATAGGTCTTCAATACAGCGAGAAAGCCATCCATAGGTCTTCAATACAGCGAGAAAGCCATCCATAGATCTTCAATACAGCGAGAAAGCCATCCATAGGTCTTCAATACAGCATGAAAACCATCCATAGGTTTTCAATACAGCGAGAAAGCCATCCATAGGTCTTCAATACATCGAGAAAGCCATCCATAGGTCTTCAATACAGCATGAAAGCCATCCATAGGTCTTCAATACAGCGAGAAAGCCATCCATAGGTCTTCAATACAGCATGAAAGCCATCCATAGGTTTTCAATACAGCGAGAAAGCCATCCATAGGTCTTCAATACATCGAGAAAGCCATCCATAGGTCTTCAATACAGCATGAAAGCCATCCATAGGACTTCAGTACAGCGAGAAAGCCATCCATAGGACTTCAATACAGCGACTAAGCCATCCATAGGACTTCAATACAGCGAGAAAGCCATCCATGATAGGTCTTCAATACAGCATGAAAGCCATCCATAGGACTTCAATACAGCGAGAAATCCATCCATAGGACTTCAATACAGCGAGAAAGCCATCCATAGGTCTTCAATACAGCTTGAAAGCCATCCATAGGTCTTCAATACAGCGAGAAAGCCATACATAGGACTTCAATACAGCGAGAAAGCCATCCATAGGACTTCAATACAGCATGAAAGCCATCCATAGGTCTTCAATACAGCGAGAAAGCCATCCATAGAACTTCAATACAGCATGAAAGCCATCCATAGGACTTTGATACAGCGAGAAAGCCATCCATTTGTCTTCAATACAGCGAGAAAGCCATCCATAGGTCTTCAATACAGCACGAAAGCCATCCATAGGTCTTCAATACAGCGAGAAAGCCATTCATAGGTCTTCAATACAGCATGAAAGCCATCCATAGGTCTTAAATACAGCGAGAAAGCCACCCATAGGTCTTCAATACAGCGAGAAAGCCATCCATAGGTCTTCAATGCAGCGTAAAAGCCATCCATAGGTCTTCAATACAGCGTAAAAGCCATCCATAGGTCTTCAATACAGCGAGAAAGCCATCCATAGGTCTTCAATACAGCATGAAAGCCATCCATAGGTCTTCAATACAGCATGAAAGCCATCCATAGGTCTTCAATACAGCGAGAAAGCCATCCATAGGTCTTCAATACAGCATGAAAGCCATCCATAGGTCTTCAATACAGCATGAAAACCATCCATAGGTCTTCAATACAGCATGAAAGCCATCCATAGGTCTTCAATACAGCATAAAAGCCATCCATAGGACTTCAATACAGCGAGAAAGCCATCCATAGGACTTCAATACAGCGAGAAAGCCATCCATAGGACTTCAATACAGCGAGAAAGCCATCCATGATAGGTCTTCAATACAGCATGAAAGCCATCCATAGGTCTTCAATACAGCGAGAAATCCATCCAAAGGACTTCAATACAGCGATAAAGCCATCCATAGGTCTTCAATACAGAGAGAAAGCCATCCATAGGTCTTCAATACAGCGAGAAAGCCATCCATAGGTCTTCAATACAGCGAGAAAGCCATCCATAGGACTTCAATACAGGGAGAAAGCCATCCATAGGACTTCAATACAGCATGAAAGCCATCCATAGGTCTTCAATACAGCGAGAAAGCCATCCATAGGACTTCAATACAGCATGAAAGCCATCCATAGGACTTCAATACAGCGAGAAAGCCATCTATAGGACTTCAATACAGCGAAAAAGCCATCCATAGGTCTTCAATACAGCGAGAAAGCCATCCATAGGTCTTCAATACAGCGAGAAAGCCATCCATTGGTCTTCAATACAGCGAGAAAGCCATCCATAGGTCTTCAATACAGCGAGAAAGCCATCCATAGGACTTCAATACAGCGAGAAAGCCATCCATAGGACTCAATACAGCGAGAAAGCCATCCATAGGACTTCAATACAGCGAGAAAGCCATCCATAGGACTTCAATACAGCGAGAAAGCCATCCATAGGACTTCAATACAGCAAAAAGGATCTAGATTGGGTTAACAGATAGTGAATAATAAGCAAAAGGAGCAAAATGAAGGATGGGAATATAAGGTATATTTCAAAACAAGAATGTGTCCATAGTACACGGACGCCCCACTCGCACTATCATTTTCCATGTTCAATCGCTCGTGAAATCGGGTAAAAATCTAATTTGGCATTAAAATTAGAAAGATTATACTATAGGAAACAAGATTAATAAGTTTCAAGTTGATTGGACTCCAGCTTCATCAAAAACTACCTTGATGAAAAACTTTAACCTTAAGCGGGACGAATGGACGCACGGACGAACGAACGAACAGAGCCACAGACCAGAAAACATAATGCCCCTCTACTATCGTAGGTGGGGCATAATTATGTTCACCCATTATGTTGCTCCTCTCGCCTTCTATTGAAATTGACAAACATAGAATGATGAATAACACTTCTGATAGTGTGAATAGTTAGAATATAAAG
Source organism: Mytilus galloprovincialis (assembly GCA_037788925.1). Lineage (NCBI taxonomy): Eukaryota > Metazoa > Mollusca > Bivalvia > Mytilida > Mytilidae > Mytilus > Mytilus galloprovincialis. The sequence continues at coordinate 21,949,884 of CM075338.1, read as the reverse complement.
CTTGAAAGAAATGGAACTATTTTTTGTTTGCGCATTATCTTAAAAATTTTAACTTTTTATATTGACGTATAATGACGTAAAATGACGGTGGATTAGGATTCAATAAACAAGCTTAATAATAAGATAGCATGTCACTATATTACTTCAATTTGAAAAAAAAACTACAAAAGAAAAAATAAGTTTTATTTCACAATTTATTTTTTCATCAAAGATACAAGTTCAGAAAACGTTGTGTACGTTGAATGATAACAGAATACCATTTTCCTTTCATTACGCTGCCAGATAAGAGATCACATTTTGTTACGCTATTGAATGCTGATAAGTTCATTATTATTCAGTCACTCAAACATGATGTTTAATTACTTCACACTGTGCGGCGAAGAATTGACTTTTGTAGTCGTCCAATCAAACGCGGTGTTACTTCACACTGTTGGGCGAATAATTGACATTTTGTTTTACATTTGATGTTTTTAAGATATCACTTGAAATATCATTTAAAATTGATTGACAAGAAAATTGTTGATCATAACAATATACTTGTTTAACACAAACAATAACAAAAGTTAGTACTTAACATAACAATGTACTTTTGTTTCTTAATTGATTATTCTAAAACAAAAAAAAACAGTACTATTAAAAATTATATTACAAAACATGACGAAATAGGCTGTTATCCAATCGTATTTAATTTGCCAATCATGACTCAAACTTTGAATTTGTATTGACTTTCTTTCACGAAATTGATAATAAGGACGTTACACGTTAAGATATTTTTATTTGAAATTATTAATAAGTTTTTTGTTTGTATTATTTGAAATTCAGGATGTAAGTCAATGCAAATTTTCCAAAATGACGTGTTTTTTAAAGAATTTTTCAACCTTACATCTTTTCAAAACCAATCGGTCGGGCAAGATATCAGGAATTTTGATTGGTTCGTCAGACGCGCGTTTTGTTTTCAAAAGACTCACCAGTGTCAGTTGCATTGCGACAGTGGGAAGGCCCACTTAAATACGTAGTTGAAATTGACCATTAAAAACCAAACCGTTCAAAATGATACGGCACTATGTACACCTGGTGAAAAAGCACCTTAAATTATTTTTTCAAATAATTAAACGCCTTGGAGCAAAACAATTAGAACCAAGAAAGTATTTTCAACAGGAGCGGATTAATAACAACCCTAAAAAAATACCATGATTTAAGGGGAGTAAAAAACCTGATGATTTGTGTATACTCTTGTCACCATCTAGGAAATAACTCCAAACGATCCCTCGTGGACATAAATTGCGAATTATAGAATAACAAAACATATAAATCATTCATTTAGCATGATTATTCGGAAAGATGATAAGATGCAAAAGTACATTAATGTTAATGATAATATTTTATGATCCTCAGTGCTCTTCAACTTTGTACTTGTTTGGCTTTACAAATATTTTGATATGAGCGTCACTGATGAGTCTTATGTAGACGAAACGCGCGTCTGGCGTACTAAATTATCATCCTGGTACCTTTGATAACTATTATGCATAACGATATTATTTATACATAGAAAAAAACATCTTGTGATACACACCAAGTGAATTGAAATAACATCAGAGTCTGTTATAAATGGTATTTCTGAATAATATCTAAAGATGATGCCTTTTGTTATAAATCAGAATCGACTAACGCTATTTGCTTGTCTCTCCCTTGTGACAAAAAATGATGACTATCACTCTTACAATATGCCATTCTGGAAATGTCTTTCACTTGAGTTTATTTCATGTATAATCGGTACGGTAGCAACAATCGATCCAAAAATGTATATATTGATATACAAATAAAAAAAAATAAAAATATATAAGAAATATTGAGTCTGTTTATGGTAACTATGATTGATATCCATAGATGTTGGAAATCAGAATCGACTTAAGCTAGTGGGTTGTCTTTCTCTCGAGACAAAAATATAATGACTATCACCTCATACAATATGACATTCTGGAAATGTCTGTTACGTGAGCTTTGTTTCATGTATAATCCGTACGGTAGCAACAATCGACCCAAAAATGTATATATTGATATACAAATAAAAAAAATATAATATATAAAAAATATTGAGTCTGTTTATGGTAACAATGATTGATATCCATAGATGTTGGAAATCAGAATCGACTTAAGCTAGTGGGTTGTCTTTCTCTTGAGACAAAAATATAATGACTATCACCTCATATAATATGACATTCTGGAAATGTCTGTCACGTGAGCTTTGTTTCATGTATAATCCGTACGCTAGCAAGAATCGGTCCCAAAATGTATATATTGAGTCTGTTAATGGTAACTCTGATTGATATCCTTAGATGTTGGAAATCAGAATCGACTCAAGCTATTGGTTTGCTTCTCTCTTGTGACAAAAAAATAATTACTGTCACCAAATACGCAGTGACATTTTGAAAAAGTCTGTCACGTGATTTTTTATCAAGAGAGTCACGTGATATTTATCAAGAGAAATGGTTACAGAGTACCAGACAAATATGATTGAAATACAATTATTGTAAATAATCTACATACCAATGGGAATTATAAATAAATATTAGCATTACAAGCTTACATAGATCTCCCTTGACTTCGTATTGTCACTTATAAAGAAACATAAGTATAAATACGAGAGAAAATGACGTTTGATGTCAATGTATATAAAATATGATAGAGATAGACAAATAATGATTAGAATCATGTTGCTCAGTCTTCTGATGTCAATGTATATAAAGTATGATAGAGATAGACAATAATGATTGGAATCATGTTGCTCAGTCATCCGGTATTTCTAAAAAATATTCTGATCACCAATTTGATGAAAAATAAATATCAAGCAGATGACAAAAATAAATAGTTTCCCCATACCTTATAACGTTAAAATTCCGACTCGGATTAAAAACAATATCATCTTTTTGAAGTCAAATGGTTGCTCCCTTAGTGTTTTGGGGACTAATTTTCGTCGTCGTCGTTCGTTTTTGTTTGCAATGGTTTTGTTGTTTTCTCATCAAATAAGGCGATTTAAATCTCCGCTTGTACTGTATCTGTTGCCCTTTTTGTCTGTCAGTATATCTGGTCAGTGTATTTCCAGTGTTAGATTGATTGCCTTAGTTTACTCTGTTTTAGATAACATAGTCCAAGCTCGATTTTGATTGGTGGAGTTTTTGAATCAACATAAATAAATCTAAATCGAAAAATATAGTTTCAATACACATATTCAATCTGATTTAAGAATTGTTTGTACTTAAAATGCTTACATCTATAAAAAAGAAGATGTGGTATGATTGCCAATGAGACAACTATCCACAAAAGACCAAAATGACACAGACATTAACAACTATAGGTCACCGTACGGCCTTCAACAACGAGCAAAGCCCATACCGCATAATCAGCTATAAAAGGCCCGGATAAGACAATGTAAAACAATTCAAACGAGAAAACTAACGGCCTTATTTATGTAAAAAAAAATAAAAAATAATTGAACGAAAAACAAATATGTTACACATACACACACGAAAACCACTGAATTACAGGCTTCTGACTTGGAACAGGCACATCCATAAATAATGTGGCGGGGTTAAACATATCAAAATTGCAGGCGCTAGTTGTAAAAAGTAAAATCTCAAAAATACTGAACTCCGAGGAAAGTTCAAAACGGAAAGTCCAAATCAAATTTTTAAACAAATCAAACGAATGGACAACTGTCATATTCCTTAGGCTGACCTGGTACAGAAATTTCCAAACGTAGAAAATTGTAGATTGAACCTGGTTTTATAGCACTAAACCTCTCACTTGTATGGCAGTAATTGGTTTTAAGTTTAAAAAGGTCATTTTAATGCTAACATCATCTGCAAAGATATAAATTTGTAAATATATATTCAGTCTTTCATTCAATTTGAAATGCAGTGGCTGCAGTCAATTCAGGAGTACCCTTCTGGAGCACCTGATATCACCCCAGTTTTTGATGGGGTTCGTGTTGCTAATTCTTTAATTTTCTATGTTGTGTCATGTGTACTATTTTTTGTCTGTTTGTCTTTTTCATTTTAAGCCATGGCGTTGTCAGTTTATTTTAGATTTATAAGTTTGACTGTCCCTCTGTTATCTTTCGTTCCCCTTTTAAGTTGCTTTTCAAACAATTCAGTATGTTATTAATCTATACACGTAATTTTCATAACAATATCTGAACAGTCTGAATATAGAATGAACAAAGTATAATGGACTGCAAAGGAATGAACTGAACAGTACAAAATTTACTGCAGTGAATATATATCTAAAAAATTAAGTAAAAAACAGAAGATAACATCATTTATTGTTCAATCTTCCATTTGCTGTTCAGATGACAGATTTGTTTTACCAAATAAGGATTCAGCAAGCAAGTAAAACTATGGGAAAAGGAATGAAACGATAAATCAATTTATATTGAAAACAGATGAAATCTATACTAAAGGAATATTCAAACTCATAAGACGAAAACGAACTGACACGAAAAACACGTTAAGACAGTATAAGATACAACACAGAAAACCAGACTGAGCGATACGAACACTGTCAAAGCCTAGAGTGATGTCAGATTGTATTTGGCAACACTTTCAGGAATTTTGAATCTCAATGCTCTTCAACTTTCTACTTTATTTGGCATTTTTGACTTTTTTGGATTCGAGCGTCACTGATGAGTCTTTTATAGACGAAACGCGCGTCTGGCGTATATATAAAATTTAGCCCTAGTATCTTTGATGAGTTTATTGGTTAGATAATAACGTAGTTCCTACTTGCATAGGTTGCACCTGTCGAATTGTTCATGCAATTACAAACCCCATATATATAATAAGTCACAGCTCATAAGAGAGTGCATTTTTCGATATATAAGAGCTTATGTTTGCTTTCAACGACCAATACTTTGAGATGATCTGAAAAAAATATGATAAAGATGTGACTTCTTGTTAAATATGAATAAGCTGGCAAGTACACTAAAGCGTTGTAGTTCGTTTGAAATGTACTAAACAATTCAACCAGTGACGTACCGTTATTTTCATTTTGGTGTTAAAAAAAGTACCCATAGTTCTCTTGATTGTGTAAAGAGTGATTTCAAGAAGTCTTTTTATAGAACACCTTGAAAAATTAATAAAGTGCACTCTCTAACACTCAATAAAAGGCTATTAACTTTGGTGCACTTAAGCTTTTATTTTCATCTGATAAATCTTTACTAGGAAGTTAGAATTATGTTTAATTAATGCGAAAACCCCTTTCGGCTACCCCCGTTTCTTCTTACCATCTATCTTATAAAAAAAATAAAAATTTCAACACGATATTGGAAATAAATTCACACAAGTATTCATGTAAATGTCTTTGGGCAAAACTTCATTAAATTATGCAATCGTTGAGAATACTTGATCGATAGAAATCATCAGACTCAAATATGTTTCTTTAAATATCATATTATGAATGATCGTATAATAGGGATAGATTTATTAACTTTAATAGCTGTTATTTGATCTATGTAGGGGGACATGTGTTGAGTAAATAGGACTACAAAGAATAGATATACACATATGGACATAATCTTGCATTGGTACATGTACTTCAAACACCATATGCATTTTGTAAGAAAAACAGACAATTGAAAAAAAAAAAATACGTTGTTCCTGAAATGTAGATAACTGAAGATCACAAACCAAACCCCGCTGATGGTATACGCAGGTCACCGTTTTAGAAATCACTCCAAACGACCCCACGTGGACACAGTTATTTAGAAAACAAAAAATATTGCATGTGTATAAAACATTCACTTATCACGACTGTTCAAAAGGAGGGTAAGATACTAACGTATGAATAAATGTTAATGTTAACATATTTATATGTATAACGATTGTATTTAAACATAGAAAAATCTTCTTGTTTAACACATCAAGTGAATTGAAATAACGTAAGAAACTGTTATAAATGGTATCTCTGATTAATATGTAAAGATGTCGGAAATCAGAATCGGTTGTCTCTTTCTTGTGACAAAAAATAATAACTCCCACCTAACCAGACAAATATGTTTGAAATATTATTATTGTACAAAATCTAAATATAAATGGGAATTAGAAATAAATATTATCATTACAAGTTTACAGAGATCTCCTTTGAACTTCGTATTGTCACTAATAAGAAACATAAGGATGAATACGAGAGAAAATGACGTCTGATGTCAATGTATATAAAGTATGATAGATATGGATAAATAATGATTAAAATCGTGTTGCTCAGTCATCCGGTTTCTGTTTAGTATTTTGTAGTCTTGTATGTCTTTGTCGTCGTTAGTGTTTGATGCCATGGAGTTGTCAGTGTTACATTTAAAGTTTGCTTTCAAAAATCACGATGATCGTACAAAACAGATTTGACTTGTGATCCGATATTAATTCGCCGTTGAAATGTTCAAACACGCACACAACAACTTTGTGGTTGGTTTGAAATTAACTTAACAATGGGAATTCAACCAATGATGAAGCGTAATGTTATTTTGGTGTACTAACAAAGAGGCTATCCATAGTCCTTTTAATTTTGAAAGACGAATATACGAATTATTTTCGAGAACACCTTGCAATAATAATAGAGCAATCTCTGTAATATTTAGATATACACCCCATCTATAATTCCTGTTGAAATGACACTCATTTAAATGTGGTTTACTTTGATGCACCAAAAAATAAATTTTCATATTATCAAATGTATTAGTAGGAAGTATAACAGGTTTAATTCATACAAAAAAAAAGAATTCGACTACTAGTATGGCAGTTTCCTTTTATCATTCATATTTATGAATTTTTTAAACCGAAAGTACGATTTAGAAAATAAACTCAAACAATCCTTCTAATAATTGACTGAGAGGAAAACAACATGAAATTTTTCATCCTTAGTTTTAGAATAGTTCGATAGAAATCATCAGATTTAAATATATATATTTCTTTCAATTATGAAAGATCGTCTAAGGGAATGGGTCTGCTAACTTCAACAGCTGTATGTACTAATCCACCTACAAAAGGGGATATGTGTTGAGAGTAAATAAGTCTACAAATAAAATATATTTACGTATTAGGACATAATCTCTCATTGGCACATCAAATATCATCTGCTTTTAGTAAGGAAAATGACAAATGAAAAAAAAAAATGCCAATGTTACATAATACGTTTTTGTAGTTTTACATAAATATGTAGAAAATCAGCGAGTGTACATTGTAGTTACAAATAAAATAATTAAACATCAGAAACTATATCCTGATGATAGAAGTATCAACTGGTTACCGTATGGCCTTTAACAATGAATAAAATACATACAATATACCATACTCTAAAAAGCATGAACAGGTTTTACTGTGATTTTCTACAAGGGAAGTTCAATTTCCTTTCCTTTAAGAAAAAATACTGACTCCTGGCCTTGCAATAATACACATTTTGCGCATGATTAATGTACTCAAGCTCAGAATTTAGCAAATAAAAAAACGAGGAGTCCTGGCATCTCTCATTAATTCAGTCCTATGAATAACATTGTTTAAAATGGAAGAATTACGAAAATGTTACGCCGTGGACACATGATTTCTGTTCAGGTGATTCTTACAAGTGAGAGGTTTAGCTAACTATAAAACCAGGTTTAATCCAATATTTTCTACATAGGGAAATGCCACCACCAAGTCATTAATATGACAGTTGTTATCCATTCGTTTGATGTGTTTGAACTTTTGATTTTGCCATTCGATTTGGGACTTTCCGTTTTGAATTTTTTTTTTTACTTTTTACATTATTAAAGGTACCTGGTAAACTGGTAAAAATGTGTATTTCGACAATTGATGTCAATTTAGTGATGATCGAGGTAAAAAAAAAATATACAGACGATTTAATGGTTTAAAAAAATGAACACGAAGAAGAGACAAATCCGGTTTAGAAATCAGAGCTTTGCTTGAGGGAGATATTTATCAAAGGTACCAGGATTATAATTTAGTACGTCAGACGCGCGTTTCGTCTACATAATACTCTTCAGTGACGCTCATATCAAAATATTTACAAAGCCAAAGAAACATTCCTTTATTGGAAGTAATTTCTGAAATGTCATATCAGTAAATATCAAACAAATGATATTCGTATTTTCACGCCAGTGCTGATGTACTAGGCACTTGGTTAGTGAAAAGTAAGATCACAAAAATACTGAACATAGAGGAAAATTAATTCGGAAAGTCCATAATCACATGGCAAAATCATATAACAAAACGCCTCAAAAACGAATCGACAAGAACTGTCATATTCCTGACTTGGTACAGGCATTTTCAAATGTAGAAAATGGTGGATTAAACTTGGTTTTATAGCGCTAACCCTCTCACTTTGATGACAGTCTCGTCAAATTCCGTTATATTTACATTGATGCGTAAACTAAACAGACACAATAAATAAAATAGTCAAAATATGGGTACATCAGTCATCATTGTATAACAATTTTAAAAGGGACAATTTAACAGAACACAAAAACATCTATCTACAAACACATTCATTGATTTGTGTGTCTGATGTCAGAATTTGTTTTATATGTCACATAAATTTGTCGTTCAATTTGCATGCAAACAATTTTAAAATTTACATAGGCAATGTTAGCATGTAGGGTTAAAAAAATCAAAAGTATGTAAGAATAAATATCAGAAATAGACCGAGATTGAAAATAGTCCAAAAGTTGTATATATAGTGAAACGCGGGGTTGACATTCTACAAACAGTGGTAGCTTTTATAACATTTCTGTTGTAGTTTAAAGATTGAAAGTATATCAATGGCTATGACTTTTTTGAAAGTGGTATAAGTACTGAAAAATGTTTTGCCATATAACAATATAATTTTGAATTGTTTACAAACTCTTCAAGGTTGTATGGATATATTTCATCGGAACGAAGATTATCTTCATAATAATATTAATTTTTGAGTTAACCTGAAGACGCGACCAGTCTGATTACATTAACAAACTATTCATGTATCATGTCTCTGATGGGACAATATTTGTGTCAACGTCATTACTGTTTTATAAGATAATCATGTAATATCCTCACTGGAAAACAATGGTTAAGATTTAAAAAGTGTTCAGCTGCCAAAACCGTGTCACATTTTCAAATTAAAAAGTAAGTAAAGCGTATGTCTGCCAAGTGATGTCAATCAAATACCGTTAAGGTCAAGAAGAATTAGAAACATTTTTAAAAAGTGTTGCAAATGTTTTTTAATCTGAAAAACGAAAAGAGAAGAATCAATTATAATTTTCATTTCGCTGACTTTTAACAGTTATAAAAAAAATACTGAACTCCGAGGAATATTCAAAACGGAAACTACACAATCAAATAGTGAGGGCCCTCATGGGGTTTTTGATTATGTGATTATTTGGCCGTTTTTTTAATGATTATTTGATTATTAAGCCAAATGTTTCATGATTATTTGATTACCTAGGACTGTATTTTTAGTTTATGATTATTTGATTACTAAAGATAAGCAAATATTTAATGATTATGTGATTATATTGGCAAAAAAATGGTGATTATGTGATTACTAGGACCCCCCCCCCCCCCCCATGAGGGGCCTCAAAGCTTAAACACATAAAACGAATGGGCAACACCTGACATATACCTGATTTGACACAGGCATTTTCTTTTGTAGAAATCATGAAATAAAAAAAAATGTCATCACAGAAAAAAATCGTTTTCAAGAATTATATATTTCGTTAAAAAAGGATTAAAATCACGATAAAGATTCTGCTGAGTGATATAAAATATGTTTTTTTTTGCAATTCGCACTAATGAATTGAAATAGTTATTTTTTCTTCAGAAATATCTATCTAAATGGTTTTCGTGAATTGAAAATATCTTTATTTCAAATTTGACTTCTTTACCAAGGTTGTGATCCGGAAATTGGTGATAACGAATTTAATTCCAGATAATGAACTACAAAATATGAAAAAAAATAACTGTTTATTGTCGACAAAATTTCAGAGCATTCGTACCTCATTAAACTATTAGTATTTTCGTGTTTTGAAGAAATTTGTTTTGTTCGTGTGTGAATGCATTAAGAAACTAGCATTATAAACAAAGTATTTGTTAACGATGCCTAAACACAACAAATAATAAAAAAGTCCGATAAAGACACATACATGCAATCTTTCCGGTATTTATGATGTAACTTAAATCCTACAGGACTTCGTGTGAAAATATGACGGTAGTAATGTTATTGTTGAACTGTGCTGTTTTGGATTCGAGTGTCACTGATAATTCTTTTGTAGACGAAACGCGCGCCTGGCGTAAATACAAAATTTGATCCTGGTATCTATGATGAGTTTATTTGTCTGTTTTATAGTCTATTTTTTGAGATTATGAATCTATGTTTTTTCTTCATAATCAATTTAAATTCCGACTATGATTCTGATGAAAATTTTGATGGAAAAAAGTCTTTTTGTCTCATTGGCACTCATAACACATTTTCTTATATCTATTTTAGAATTTCTCGGGATACAAGTCATGCAATATGGTTCGCCAGACGCGAATCTTTTCTTGTATTGACACTCGAATTACAATCATTGACAAGCCGAATCAAAAACGAAGTTGAAGAGAATATTAGACCACGAATTTGAAAAATTGGTATGGATATTGTGAAGTTTGGAAACTTGGAATACATTGTTAACAATGTTCAAACAATCTTTACATTGTTCAATACATATTATTAAGTGCTAGGCTTTATATCCATCAGGCAATATCGAAAAAAAAATAAAAACATGGCCGAAACAAAACCACCACACTAACCATCCTTTTAAAGTAACTCTAATCCGAAGTTAGAAATGATAGGTCTTTCGTTTCCGCGTGTCTAGTATTTCGAAAAATCTCTAGATTAATTTTGGTTAGAATGATAGCAAATTACGAAGTTAGCTTCTCTTAATTGTTAATTTCTAGTGCATCACAACAAAATTATATATTGAAAAGTAAGATCACAAAAATACTGAACTTAGAGGAAAATCAATTTGGAAAGTCCATAATCACATGGCAAAATCAAATAACAAAACGCATCAAACAAGATTGGACAAGAACTGTCATATTCCTGACTTGGTACAAGCATTTTCAATGTAGAAAATGGTGGATTAAACCTGTTTTTCACGGTACTTTTCTATCCATAATTCATGTATTTGGTTTTGATGTTATATTGGTTATTCCCATCGGATTTTGTCTAATGCTTAGTACGTTGCTGTGTGTGTTACATTTTAATGTTGTGTCGTTGTTCTCCTCTAATATTTAATGCGTTTCACTCAGTTTTAGTTTGTTACCCCTATTTTGTTTTTTGTCCATAGATTTATGAGTTTTGAACAGCGGTATACTACTGTTGCCTTTATTTATAGCGCTAACCCTCTCACTTTGATGACAGTCTCATCAAATTCCGTAATATTTACCAGATCCATTCAATACGTGATTTAAATAACAAACGGTGTTTTATTCCTTTTTTTTTCGGCATTTTATGTGATACATTTACGCCTCCAGTAAATGGTTTTTTTTTTTTTTGTTTTTGACTTATGAATTTGAATGTTTCTCTAGTATCAATTGCCTCTCTTTACCAAAATTGAGATTTATTTTTTTTTTAAATTTTACATTTGCATGTTTTGTGATTGCAAAATCATGATTCTATATATGTTTAAAAATGTGACGACTTTTAAATAATGGATTGTCATTTGTTCTTCTTTCATTTTTTGTACATAAATTAGGCCGTTAGTTTTCTCGTTTGAATTGTTTACATTTTTATTTCAGGGACTTTTATAGCTCAGTATGCGGTGTAGGCTTTGCTCATTGTTGAAGGACGTACGGTGACCGTTGTTAATTTGTGTGTCATTTCGGCTATTGGGAATAGTTTCGGCTCACAAGGAAGCTAATAAATCAAGAGTTCCAAATGGTGAAGTTAAAATCATCCCTTCGTAAATTTTACGGACGCCATCACGAGTTGGTTGATCGTTATGGAATAACCGTTTCACAAATGATATCGGATATGTTCCTTACGTCGTAACTACAATCCCCTACCCTTTCATGAATGTGACCTACCGAATTAGACTACTTACCGGATTTGTTATCACATAAACAACACGACGGGGGCCACATGTGGAGCAGGATCTGCTTACCCTTTCGGAGCACCTGAGATTACCCCTAGTTTTTGGTGGGGTTCGTGTTGTTTATTCTTTAGTTTTCGATATTGTGTCATGTGTACTATTGTTTGTCTGTTTGTCTTTTTCATTTTTAGCCTTGGCGTTGTAAGTTTATTTTAGATTTATGAGTTTGACTGTACCTTTGGTATCTTTCGTCCCTCTTTTGTCTCAGAGGTAATCATACATGTACCACATCTTCTCTTTTTTATATTTACGCGATGAAACAGTAAAGTCAATGTTACCTGGTTGACTCCTCATAAGCTGGTTGGTGCTGCAAAAAGACCTGATAAAAATCAAAAGCGTATTTATTTAACACAAAGTACAATGTATACGTAATACACGTAGATGTAAATCATGATTTTACTCTGTATGATATGTTGTTGCAGAGGTAAATGTGAAAACAGCCTTTTTATTTAAAACCATTATAATGCTGAAAGTAGTTCCCAAAAATACCTCACTCCGAGGAAAATAAAAAACAGAAGGTCTTTTATCAAATGACAAAATCCAAAGCTCAAACACATCAAACGAATGAATACTGTAAACCAACTTATTTTCGCAAATAATAAATTTTGCGTTAAGCCCTTTCTAGTTCACTTCGCAGCGATTTAATTTTGCGATTATCTAATTCATTTGAGGTTGTCACATAAGGAAAGATCCAAGTTTTACATGTTCGCGACGATTTATATTCGCGTAATTTTTCTGCTCGCGAAAGACGCGAAAATAAATCGCTCGCGAAAATTAGTTGGTTTACAGTAACTACTCTCATGTTCCTGACTTGGTACAGGCATTTGACAATAGCTGCAAAGAAAAATATTAAACAGCTAATTGCCTTTATATTTTAATCCCGTATAATGCTGGAAGAAAACTGACAAACAACTCTGCTGACCCGTGTCAAATTAACATGGTTTTTTTTGGTCAAATCGATTTTATTTTAATCTGTCGACAATTAGATGTGTGGACACGGTAATTATATTTGCTTATACAGTGAAACCTGGCGAAACAGAATCATGCCTATCCCAAAAACATGTATAAACCTAACATGTTGTTCAGCACCGTCATCTCAAATTGTTTGAATCTTGAACCTAATAAAACCAAACATCGGCCAAAACCAAAAAAAATCTTAAGTCCCAAAGGGGTTCGTTTTAAACAGGTTTCACAGTATATGTTAAATGATACTAAATTGTACAACTAATCGATCGGAAATCACGATTGCACTTTTAGAATGTCCGAACATTTTGTACATCTTATGATGCTATAAAACTCTATCATCAACGTACTATATGTATCGGAATCAATAATCTTACAATGACAAATAAGAACTTATTATTCATAACATATCGGATATTTTGACAAAAAAATCACGAATACACTCTTAGAATTTCCGTACATTGTCACATATTATGCTGGTATAACGGTCTATAGTTAATGTATATTATTCGATAATGATCAATAATCAGTTATTATTCATTCGAAATATCGAATATCTTGACAAAAGAAAAAGCCAAAAAAAATTTTACATTTTTATTGCGGTTTAACATTTTAAGATGCTATAGTAAAACTCCTTAGCATCGTATATTGAGAAACAGTGTCTGATAATCAGTTTTATATGTTAAAATATCGAATATTTTGACAAACAAGAAAAAAAAAAACACGATTGCACTCTTAAGAAATTCCGCACATTGTAAGATGTTATGATACTATAAAGGTCTATCACCACCTAATATGAATCTGAAAAAATAATTTTGCAATGATCAATTATTAGTATTCATAAAAAATCGAATATTTTGATAAAAAGTCTACAATTTTCTGGTTTGATATCATGTCACGTAACTTTTGGTATTAAGTCAATCCACTATCAATCATTTTAACTGCCACAGTTAAGCTGCTAATTGACAGTTAATGTACTATTTCTATATCGTTACATCGATTAATGAATCTAATATTTTAGCTGTAAGAGGCCACCTATCATTTTAGCTTTATCTAGTAATTTGTAATAGAGCTTGTTAATGTCAAGACGGACATTTTTTTAAGATAATAACAATGAAAATGTGTATGTGAAATCTGTACTTTTCTCCCTCACGCAAAGCTATGATTCATTGTTTGAATTCGATTAATTCTTTTTTGACAATTTTGCTTTATAATCCTTTCATATTGTTATTCACAAAATATCGAACATGTATTAAGAAGATAATAACGATGAAAAGTTGTATATGAATCTGTAAATTTCAGAAGAAATATGACATTAGTTTAAACATATTTATTTAAAGTGGATGGGGAACAAGTTTTTCAACTTATATTAATCCCTTTCCACTTTGCGGGTGCGAGTGCTGCCTTGTAGCGGCATTAGCCCCCTCTTTTTCGAAATCTACAAGGGTGTCTGTAACGTGCAAGAGATATGGCTCTCTCGTAACACGGGTCAGCCATTTATCGTCCCCTTCCGACGGACTATCATCGTTTATACTTGACCATACTCGCAAATGGTGTCAAGAGAGAGCCGAAAATTAAGTCCCTGACATTTTCATCCCAGACGTGAATCGAATCAGGAACCTTTGTGTTAGTAGTCTGATGCACTAACCACTACACCACGGCTCTCATGACGTTGCGTGTTACAGGTCTTAATGTATCTTCAGTAGGTATTCGAAATAAATAACTAATTCACAATGAAAATATTGAAAAAGTAAATAAAAAAATAAGGCTACACCTCAATACAATAGTTGCACCTGGGGACAATAAGCTTACTATTCAACTCATACCCAGTCAATAAGTATACAAAATTCATCTGTTACGATTTAAACTTTTTTTTATTGATATACAATTTAAAGAATAATGTTGTTCCGTCTACTATGGAATATTAGATGGATAGCGGTTTAACTATCTCTTCCATGTTATATAACTTGCCACTGTAACAAATATCAGCTTTTACGAAGACTCCGATTTGGATTAAATAGGATTGCCAACTTTGTTACAAACAATCGGGGGTCCTAAAATGTGTTAAACAACAATTGCATAAACAATGATTGAATGATTATAACGTCCATGGTCTTATATGTATAATGACTTTTTTTTAGCTATGACCTCATGTATTAAAACATTACACACAAGGCAACATGCTAGTTAGTTTTTTCGATTAACCTTTTTAAATGCCACATTTACTGTAATTCCTGTCAATGACTGACCGGCATTTATCACATGAAACCTATTGTCACGTTTGTTGTTGTCAATTGATTTTATTTTTTGTTTAGTAACTTTAAAAGTGAATGACAAGAACCTGCTTTCATACTTTTCATTCTTTTATAGTAATTGCCACCTGTGATTTAGATCCTGAATAACTGACAGTCATGTATTCGTATGGCAGTCATTATCAAGTTTGCTATGTTAAATATTACCTTTAGGATGTTTGCTGCTAAGTTTCAAAATAAATAACTTTCCATAAAACTAGTATATATTGATAGGGGCTTAATTGAGGAACCAAAAATGGAAAAAAAATATAGCGGTTAATGTCCTTGTTTTCGAGATATTAGCCATTGGAATTTTGGCGGGAAAATGACCTCTCTTGATTTTTCAAAGCTTTATCATTGACCAGTTAAAGTTCTCAAACACTATTAAATAAGATTTTATAAGACTTTTACAAATGGTTTATAATTATACATGTAAAAGATAAATAAAAAGAAAAATGGGGATTCATATGCAACTTTTTTTAAGGCATTCAAATGGATAACACCAGAGGATTTCGAAAATCTGACAAAAATTCCAAAACATGACAAACAAACATCCTTAAAAAATGTTTTGTACCTTTTAACATTTAATATTCCATTTATTTACATATTTAAATTGATTGGCAATTATACCGATTATCGAGGAAAAACATTTGTTTTATGTAATACTATAACGGAATTGCATATTTATGAATAATTAAAGGAAATGAAGATCTGCCTGTTTTTAAATGATATAATGCGGAAAACATGACAAAATACATACAAATTATTTTTCGAAGAAACTTTGATATTTTCAACATGCCGCCAAAGTAACGTGTTTTTTGTCGTAATTGGCAAATGTTATACATTATGGTTCCAGGGAACTTGCTATTTAGAATTTCCATATTTTCCTCATTAAACTTTCACCGTCGACAGATAATTATCATTAGAAAATCTTGGATATAATAGTTAAATGTAGATTTGAATAAAAAAGAGTACTACATCATTTGTATAATACAAAGTATTTTAATAGTTGATGACAAATGAATGTTAAACGCTGGCATACATAGTTTGATGTAGATTTAAACCTAAATAAATGTACTATAATATGTATACGATACAAAAATAAGTTCCTGGGGATAAGGAAATGTTATACAATCGCATATATCAAAGCAGTATAACGTGTAGGTAAAACTAATAAATAAAAGAAAATTATAAATGAACAGTTTCTGAGAAAATGGTTAAGTCAAAAACTCAACCACATCAAACGACTAGAAAGCAACTGTAATGTTCCGGAATTGGTACAGGCATTTTCTTATAGCTAGTTAAACCGCTCATTTAAATAAAAGTTGCATTTTTTCAGGAGTGCCACTTCTTTAAAATATAAAACTTTATGACAATTATAGATGCGTAAAACATGATAACTTATTGAATATCCCTTGATATGTCAAGACCTCATTTTTTTACATAAAGAAACCCCTCTGATTTAAAGTACCCATCTGTTACTTTTTTAGGAGTAATTAGCTGTGTTTGACAAAACCTTTCGATCGGTCATGAGAGCTTTTCGACTTGATAGTAGGTGTTTTTATTGTTTCAGCTCTTCGCGTATTCAAGAAGTTAAACATCACTGATTTACAAATGTTTCGGCTTGTGTGTTTCTGTACGAATCTGATACATGAAAATAAAAACATTCACAAATGACAACACGACAGAGCGAAACAATTCTATAAAGAATACTAATATATCAAGGATTCACTAATTTTAATACCAATAAAATACAACAATGTTCACATAAGATAGTTACATGCGCATGAACACGTGACAATACGACTAATTTCCGGTTATCTTATTTGTTGACGTCAAAAAACTTTAAGACATACACATAATTGTACATCTTCACGTAAACGGCTATTACAATCAGAAACACACATCCTACTATCGGAATTCCGTCAGGATATATTTCCTTTGTTTTCAAAATATAATGATAGAAAAACTTATCATGGTAGAATTACAAACTCATTTCACATTTTGAAACACTGCTGCTGAAATCAACTACTACAATTCGAAGTCAAAATTTTTATATAGAGAATATTGCGTTATTTTACTGGGATTATTTTTGTTTCAATTCAAAATTAAAATATTTAAAGAGGGAGGGTTTTGGGGTTTGCAGTGTTTTATCGTTTCTTAAAAACTTTCAATGGTTTTAGACTTATTCAATGTATTAAGATATGTGGTGACAATCTTTTTTTATTTAATTTTCTATTGATGTTTTTACATGTTTTATTATTCTATTTACTTAGATTTTAATTGGTTATAAAATATACCAGGCTTATAATTTTATTCCTCAGAAGATTGGTCAGTAAAGCTCAGATCCGGCAAATAAATATCCGTCTATTTCGCTTTTATTTTTTTTTAAAAGTATGTAGAACTTGTTTCTCTGTTGGACATACTCTATATATATCTACTATTAATTGACGATCTTGCACTTATTTATTCGTAATTTGTTTGTTTTTCCACAATAGAAAATGTTCGGTACTCAGTGACATTTAGACGAAACTCTCTCCTGCCGTATAAAATGTTAAGCCCATGAATATGATGAGTTTATGTACTTCATTATATGCTTTGTAAACGAAACGCTCATCTGGTGTATGAAATTATAAGCCTGTGTCTTGGATGAAAACTCTATAAATTAGAATCAATAATAGTATTCTAATTAAAATGTCAATTGTTCTTAAACAATTGAGAGGTCTTTCCTTTTGTAATGTAAAGTACATGTTCCAATAGACGTAGAATGTATTGAAAAGTTCTTACACAGGTTACGCCCCTTACAGAAAGGTCAAATATCTTCGGTCAAATGTAAAAAAGTTGCGCCTCATCCACCTCAACGTTTTTCACTATTTACTATTTCTGTAAGTACAATCGTTTTTGAGATATCGACTAAAAAGTTGTAAGGTCAAAGGTCAAGGTCAACCTTAAAAAGCTTTAAAACACACTGAAAATCCTTTAAATAAGGTCAAACACATAATTTGCTAAATGGGACATGACCTTGACCTTTGACCTTTTGAACTTTGTCAAGGTCATTAGACCCCAATGTCATTGCTGAAGACCCCATGGGTCTAGGACCTTTGTTTATATAGTAAAAGCTGATTTTCTCTTTTCAGAAACCTAAAACAGGGATTATGCCCCTTACAGAAAGGTCAAATCTCTTCGGTCAAAATGTAACAAATGACATTAATGACCCAAACATTTTCCACTATACAACACTTCTGAAAGTATTAAGGTTGCTGAGATTATCCCATAACAAGGTGTTAGGTCAAAGGTCAAGGTCAACATACACATTTGACCTTGAGGTATTTTTCAAAGTCACATGAATTGATGATGAATGGTGAAGATCCTAGGTGTCTACGACTTACGGTTTCTGAGTTTTGGTGGCCAACCGACACCGGTTAATTTTAATAGGGGGATAACCCTACCAATGAGTCGTTGAATCTTTTCGATCCAAATGTAACGAAGAACCAGGGTCTGGTCCTGAACAAATTCCTCCCTTCGTTTTTTTTACCTATTACGGTTACGGTGTTGGAACGATATATTACGGTTACGGTGTTGAAACGATAACAAGGTTTTTGGGTTTCGGAGGGATTACTCCGAACCGACAAAATATTTCGACTCACAGGGTGAGTTCCGGATAAGTATTCATGACACCGATACAAAGTGTGAACATGAAAGCGACCCGTCTTACGGTTAAGGCTGCTAACTTCGTGAAAGTTTGGCGGAATAATAATAATAATAATAATAATAATAATAATATTAAACAGAAGAAATACAGTAAGGTCTTTCCCTTTTTGAAAAAGAGAAGACCTTAATTAGAATGGCTCATAGACAAATTAATTTGGTTTCAACTAATACTATGTACAAACTAAGTTGATTTAAATAATTACAATAAAGATCACAAATTGCATTCCGAATTCCTTTTTTAGAATCGGCAATATTACAATTTATATAAATCTTTAGAAATAGGACGAACCAAACACATATATATTCGGTAATTCAAGAGGGCCTTGGAAAATGGTGATCACTTCTATAGTCGCCGTCACGTAAAATTGGCACCATGTTTTTTGTCCAAAAAAAAAAAAAAAAATTTCAGCCGAGTTTACTCAAGATGATGTTTTTCAATTAGCGGAAGTAAAATCCTGTCCAAATATCCACTACAGTCCTACCTTTTATTATTTAGACACATGTTAATTATAATTTATTTACCGATAAGTTAACTGTATGCTAACATTGCCTAGTTAATTTTAAAATTGTTTGTATGCTCATTGAACGACAAATCTATGTGACGTATAAAATTTTTTGACGTCAGACACACTAATCAATGAATGTGTTTGTAGATAGATGTTTTTGTGTTCTGTTAAATTGTTCCTTTTAAAATTGTTGATCAATATGCGCATGGTACATCAGTCATCATCGTATAACAATTTTAAAAGGAACAATTTAACAGAACACAAAAACGTCTATCTACAAACACATTCATTGATTTGTGTGTCTGACGTCAGAAAATTTTATATGTCACATAGATTGGTCGTTCAATGTGCATACAAACAATTTTAAAATTTACCTAGGCAATGTTAGCATACAGATAACTTTTCGGTAAATAAAATATAATTAACATGTGTCTAAATAGTGATGATGTGTTGACACTGTTAGAATGAAAAAGGGTCTTGATGGGGGTTCCTCAATTCTGCATTTTATAGTAATACAAGCCTTTTTCTTTTAATTATAAGTTGTGCTCTCTTTTTTGCATTTTTAGTAACTTATAATTCTGTTTTGTTTATTGTTTGGCCTTCATTACCATATTTTTTTGAAGTCATTCATTATACACCTTTTTCTATTATTCTCCATAGCGTGAACACCTTCCAGATCCTCATTTGGGACATGAAAATAACGTTGGAAAGGAGCAGATGGTATGCCAATAAAACATAACATTTGTGCACCTTACCAGAGAGAGGAATATTGATAGAACAAACCTTGACAGACCATAAACCTATTCAGCGTGTATCAATTCCTTTCAAGAGGCAATTATAACGTCAATGGTTTATATCTTACTTAAGGCGCTATGTTCTATGCTACAGTACAGAAATGCTGAACAAATTAATATTCTATCATTGATATTCCACAGTTTTATCTGATCATTAACAAGAGATGAAGCTTGATATATATGCATGGTATTAATCGGTCAAGCTTGAAATGATATATTGATTAACTATTATTTTCTAAGAAATGTACTACTCATAATTATTTTGTATGAGAGTTTATATGTTTGTCAAGACATCTACTCATGCATACAGAATTTGGATCAATATGCGCATGTGTTGCACCATATGTAGCAACGGTAACGTTTTCTTATGTCCGTATCGTAAACTTGGATATGTATGATGGGTCGTTTTAAAGCTGAGACATTTTCACATATGCGGTTAAATTTATGGAGTACGAAGTGTGATTTATTTTCCCGTAAATTAGCATACCCCAAAATTCTTGTAGAGATGCGACTCTTTATGGTAAAAAATCCCATTTTTTTACATTATAAGTTTTCTGAACATTTAATACTTTGAAAACATTTAATAACTTCATGGTTTTTAAACATTTATTTTATGGTTCTCTACTTTCCAAATCAACACAAATGGTTTAGCTTAGTCACTTGTGAAAAAAAAACATGTCCAATATCACTACACAGAGATTTTTTGTTTACACACGCCTTATGTGTTCCTCAATTAGAGGCACATTAGGGATATTGATCCGACTAATTGTGCTTTTTCAAACTTATGTTTTACAACATCTTTTCATAAGACACCAGCCATTAATACAAGTCCCCGAAATGTCAAATATGTAACAATTCAAACGAGAAAACTAACGGTCTAGTTTATGTACAAAACATGAAAAAAACTGAAATGTTTAACACGTCAACAATCTACAACCACCGAATAACAGACTCAGGTTCTTTAAAATTTAGTTCTTTAAATATATTTAATAACTCCAGAGTTTATACACCTACATGCTATGGACCTCTGTTCTCAACATTAGCAAAAATAGTTAGGCTCAGTCATTCACTTGTTTAAAATTAAAACATGTCCAGAAATTTGTTTGTTTACGCACTCCTTTTGAGTTAAGGATACCGATTTTATCAGGTGTCCACAGGCCCCGATTTTGTTTTTTTGTCAATGGATTTGCGATTTTTGAACAGCGATATACTACTGTTGCCTTTATTATATTCGATCCACATGTTTTTGAGTTTTTGCAAGTAATTTGGAATCCTCTGGTTTTATCCATGTATTGCCGTTACAAAAACAATCCCGCTAAACCCTAATTTTCTTTGCATAATTCAAATACATATTGCCTAGAAAGCAATATTAGAAAATCCTTTATAATCCTTAATATTTTTCAACAACTTTTGAAAAGAAAATGGTGACAATGTTAATAGGATAAAAAGTCTACAGATAATTATTTCCCGCTAAACTGTTAATGGCTTATATCTTGAAAACAACCACAAGGACCATAATGTTTTTTCTACTTTTTTAGTTCCTTAATTTATAAACGATCAATTTTTTAAAAGCTTGATGTTTTGAAACTTTATCCAAACATCCTTAAGCAATTTGAGGCTTATTATGGAAATTGACCGAGATGTTGTAGAATTTCTTACAAACAAGAGCTATTCAATACGTCTACTAATATTTGCAACGATTTCAAATTAAAGTTCACTGCATTCCTATGGGGATATAAAGTCTTGTATAAACTGTCGTTTCGCTGCGTTGCGTCGGGATATATAATTGTAACATTTTTTGAACATTCTAAGAAATCTAGCTCATTAATTGAAAAAAAACAGTCATGTTGAACGAATAAGTTCATCATAAATTTATCAATGGACATTTATCAACGGGAATTTATTACTCAAATGACGACAGTAATTATTAAGCGTAGTGTTTTTCCAATATTTCGCAAACCTATATTGTCAAAATCGGACAATACGGTTAACTTCCTGTTTACGTTTAAAGCAATTTCTAGTGTGTGATAGTTAATGTGACTTCTAACACTAGTGCAACAAAGATGTAGTGATACTGGAAAAGTGAGGCAACATATACCGGAGGGACATTCAAATTCATAAAGCAAAAACAAACTGACAATGACATAGCAAAACACGACACACAATAACACACTTTATAGACTAAGTTACATAAACCAAACTATAAACCGGAAGTAATCTCAGTAGCTCTGAAATGGTATACAGACCCTGCTCCACATGTCACACTGGTCGCGGTACTCTTCTTAAACGACTATGAATAGTCTTCAAGAACAACAGATGTAATACTGGAAATATATATATATAAAAAAAAGGAATATATAATAACCCCTTCCTTTAAAGCTCTGATTACTTGTCCAAAAGAGGAACGAAAGATACCAGAGCGAACGTCAAACTCATAGGTTGCAAATATACTGACAACACCATGGCTAAAAACAAAAAAGACAAACAGACAAATAATAGTATAGAAGACAACAAACACATAGAAAACCAAAGACAGAGCAACACGAACCCCAACATAAACTGAGGTTGGTCTCAGGTGCTTCGGAAGGGTATGCAGATCCTGATCCACATGTACCACCCGTCGTGTTGCTTATGTTATTACATTAGACTCCGGTAGAAAGACTAATTAGGTAGGTTACAATCGTTTAAAGGGAAGGGTATTGTAGTGTTGACATAAGGAACATATCCGATAATATCTGTGTACGGTTATTCGATAACGGTCAACCAAATCGTGATGGCGTCCGAAAAATTACGAAGGAATGATTTCAACTTCACCACTCGGAACTCTTGATTTACAAGCTTCCTTGGGTGCTGCAATCCTCTATCAGGGAAATCATGATAGGAAATAAAAGCCCGGGAATACCGTATCATTTGGGAGATATATACTCCGTATGCAGGAATGTTGCTACAACTTTGCTGTATGTTTAAATACAGGAAAACAAAGTTGTTTACAGTGGAACTAAGCCGGAAATAGATGATACAAATAAAGGTCAATCAAATACATAGAGCACTGAGGATCCGAAATTCCGAAATCTATTGTCAAAACAGCTCAAGTGATCTATACCTGGCCTCACGGTCATAAAACTTTCGAGCATGATTTTTGTACTCAGGCTCGAAAATCATCCAATCAAGTTGCTGGATTTCATGTTTCGAGCATGATTTTTGTGCTCCGAGCACTGAGCAAAGTTTTATGTCTTCAATGCCTGACCTCACGGTCATAAAACATTCGAGCATGATTTTTGTACTCAGACTCGGAAATCAACCAATCAAATTGCTGGATTTCATGTTTCGAGCATGATTTTTGTGCTACAAAATCCTCAGTATTATACCAAACAACTAAAAGTTTTGTAAACATTTTATTCATTGATTTTGACATTGCAAATGATATGTCATAACAATACACAGCTTCTGACTACTTGGTGTTGACACATGAGTTTGATAATTCCTGATAGAAATTAATTTAAATAAGCACGTCGAAGCATCTAATACATGTATATATAAACTGCTATTTTGATATTTATGTTGTTTGCATTCATCGTGCAGTATAAGATACGCGTCTTGTTGTCACATGATTAAGGAGGTTAAGAACGCCAAAGGGAGTTAACTAAATCAAAATTGGCGAATCGTTTAAGGGAGTTCGCTTCTCAGTTTCAAAGTAATTAACTTTTTAAAACACTAGTTTATATTGATAGGGGATTAATAAAGGAATCCAAAGAGCAAAAAAAAAAACGAAAACATATAGGTCACCATGCTTGTTTATGAGATATTAGCAATTGAAATTTTGGCGGGAAAATATTCTCTCTTGACTTTTCATAGCTTTAGTATTGACAAGGTGAAGTTCACAAAAACTGTTAAAAAGTAACTAAAATTTTGTAAGACTTTTACAGATGGCTTATTATTATACATGTAAAAGATTTACAAAAAGAAAAATGGGGGGTCACCGGGCAAATTTTTGCAAGGCATTCAAATGGATAAAACCAGAGGGATCCGAAAATCTGACAAAATATCCAAAACATGACAAGCCAGCTTCCTTAAATCACTAGTAAAGAAAAATCCAGCTACTCTAAGATCAAAAGAAGTGTTGGCACTAATTATTCGATAAAATCATTTCTGTAAATGGTTTGGCTGACACTCAAAGGAAATACTTTGTCAAAATGTTATGAAGATTAAACAAGCCAAATCTATTTTAGTTAATTGTAAGCTACCGCCTTAAAAATATTTGTGTTCGTTTAATGCAGTATAAAAAAGATGCAAAGTATTGATAGACATGTTTTCAACACTTTATGATTGATATAATTTCATTCACATAAAGATATTATAAATCGAATCCAGTTATATGGAAATAATTGTCTAAACGGAAATTTTTCAGAGATTGCGTCCGATTGAGCTGCGATAAATCATTAATAATTATGTACGATAAAAATTTATAAATTAGCGTGAAAGAAAATGTATTACTTAGTTTACAAAAGTGAATAAACAGATTAAAAAGCAAAGAAAATCATTTAACTTTCAGCTTCAAAGATAGAAAGGAGAGAATAATAAACCAAAAATAGTACAGTATTTATGTGTGATAGAGATTTATGCATTTTCTCGTATTTATGCGTGATAACAAATTATTTATACATTTACTTTTTAGCATGTCGTGAATGATACTTAAATAACTGATTTAACAAACACGATGCGCCAGAATAAAATGGAAATCATGTTACGATATACATCAAGGGAAAGCAAATTAAACATTTAAGACAAAATAAAACTAATACTAACTTCAAATATTTCGGAACCTGTGTCCAACTTAAAGTACATATTTTACTATGTTTGATAAAGATTCTTAGTGTTACGTAAGAAAATATATGAAGATCACTGATCGGACAAAAATGAAGGGCCAAAATAAAAAGCAAAGGAAAGGATAGTACTTTTAGGTTCAAAGAAAAGAAATTAACCAGCAGACCAAATAAAAGCAGATCATCAGTACTCATTTGCAATTACCGTTTATACATGTTATATGTATATAGTAAAATCATAATGAAGGTAAAACAAAAAAGAACAGAACAAAAAGCAAAGGAAACCTTCTCACTTTCAGCTTCATAAAAAAATCAACTGACTAGAGAAAGAAAACAATATGCAAAAGATAGTAAATTTTTTAGTATATCATCAGTAATTCTATGTATTAAAGATTTATACAGTAAGTAATAAAAAAATGTAGTAAATCTCGTATTAAACAGAAAATTAAGTAGCAGAATGAAAATCAAAGAAAATCATATCATTTTCAGGTGAAAGGTAAAAGTAAATAAATGTACATATAATAGAAAGATAAATAAACATTGTAGATCATACGTAATGATGAGCGAAGAAAATAAAGTTATATCACTAATTTACAAAGAATTAATGAAGAAATCAAAAACCAAGGGAATCATCTATCAGCTTTAAAGGAAGACAATAAAAAATAATTAAAAATGGAAATAAAACAGGTAAAGCTTCCGACCGTGAGTAATTATATGCAATAAAGTACGAAATAATATATACTTCTTGTGTCAAAGGATGGCAAATATGCAAAGAGAAGTAAAACAATAAACAAAAGCAGTTACTTATTACGTCTGAAAAAATTTAAACATTTACAATGTACTTTTAGAAATATAATAAAATTAAGGATTAACAAAAAAATAAAGAAAGGCATAAAAACAAAAGCAAATAATATAATAGAATTACTTCAGTTTCAAAGGAAAAAGAAAATCACGAAAAAACAAAAAATAAACTCCGAGGTAAATTCAAAACGGAAAGTCCCTAATCAAAAGACAAAATCAATTGATAAAACACATCAAACGAATGGACAACAACTGTCATATTCCTAACTTGGTACAGGTATTTTCAAATGTAGAAAATGGCGGATTGAACCTAATTTTATAGAGCTAGACCTCTTACTTGTATAACAGTTTTATGGGGATTTGAGGGATATTGAAGATCATGAATATAGAACGAAGAGAAAAAAAATATGTATGTATTCGATAAAGAATTTCGCTTGTCATCAGTTGATAACGATAAGTGAGGTAATGATATAAACAGTCATGCTACAATAAAGATGGAGAAACAGAACGAAAGTAAAGAACATCAAATAACTTTGTGTTGTAATAAGTATTAGCAAAATGCAGGAATGAGTTGATCAATGTGAAATTTCATTTAGATGCATTTATAAGATTTTAAATTATGATTACTACTTTTTTTTACAAAGGTAGATTAGTGTTCCTTAATCATGTTAATCTTCAATGTTCTTTTAAAAGGGTAACTCTGAAATAATACATTTTCTGACGGAATCTACGTATAAATCTTTTGCTGTATTTTATGTATTAGCAGGAAAATTATCTATCTTTTCTTTTGATATTCTAAAAACATTTTTTAAAGCTGTATTTTAGTTTTTTTGTTCATAACTCTATCATAAAGGTTAACTTCTGTTAACATAATGATGAATTGTCCTGTTTAATCGATACAAAACTTGTCATTTTGTAACAAACTTTCGCTTGAAAAAAGCGAGGTGACCTATCATTTTTTACTATACTTTTGAATATAGCACAAAGTATATGACGTTTTGGCAAAGTATGAAAAAATGCTCTTATTTCTAATTTATACTCCCATAATACCTTACCATTCAATAGTTTTGCAGTATGAACAAAGATGTACATAATGGATTTTTCGCAACATCGTAGATAGATTAGTGCTATTTTCATTGACATTAAGATAGTTTCAACTGAAATGCATCTATAAAGGAATAATTGTCTAAACGGAAATATTGTAGAGATAGCGTCTGATCGAGCAAAGAGGAAATCATCAAGTATTATATGCGATTTTTACAGAAACGTGTAAGAAAATACAGTAAATTATTTTTGATGCGACTGTAATACAAGTGAGTGGTTTAGCTAACTATAAAACCAGGTTAAATCCACCATTTTCTACATAAGAAAATGCCTCTACCAAGTCAGGAATATGACAGTTGTTATCAATTCGTTTGATGTGTTTGAACTTTTGATTTTGCCATTTGATTGTGGACTTTCCTTTTTGAATTTTCCTTGGAGTTAATTTTTTTGTGATTTTACTTCTTACTGACTTGACAAAAGCTAAGGAACTGAATTTGAGACAAAGGCAATTATATCACTTTCAGCTTAAGAAAAAAGCATAAATACAAAAAAATTAAAAATTAAAAATTAAACTACATAGAATACAATATGTTGTTATGTGCGAGGTCAGTTTATGCAGATTATACCGAACGCAAATAATTTGTCCCTGATTAAAAATAAAGAGTTAATGAAATTGCATCAAAGGAAAGCAAAACAGAAACAAAGAAAAGAATAAACAAAGGAATAAGAAATTCATAACTAATAGTGTGGATAATAACTATCTATACAGTTTCGTATATGAAACTATACTAAATCCCTGATATAACAAAATGAGGATACAGGGATAAAAGGAAAATAAATAATTATACATTCTGTAGAGAAGGAAATATATTTAAAAGGGAAGGAAAAGAGAAAACAAAAATTAATACATCATAACTAATTGTGTGCTTCGAAAGTGTATACGTTGTGTAAAAATTGCAATCACTGACCTTCGATAGGAAAACTGTTGTACGCAACTCGCCGCATTAAACTCATCATAGATACCGGTATTAAATTATTGTGCTCCAGACGCTCGTTTTTTCTAAAGAACCTCACTTTATAAGAACAGATGGATATTTTAGTGTCCTTTCATACTTAAAAATGAGTATACTTAGTTACATGTATATATCTTATGTTGATTTATGTATGCTTTCAACCAATATGGGTAAAAATGTGCATTTATTCAATAAACCTATATATCCAATTAAAAAAAAATGTTTACATTTTCTTTTAGATAAATTTACTTTTGGTGTAAAAATTATTTGTCGAAATCAAATTAAATTGTCTGTGGCATAACCAGCATTAGCCGAAGATTAAATGATATATGACAAACCTCACAAAAGATACTAGATTTATAATTTATTCAACCGGACGCGCATTTCGGTAATAAAGACTCGTCAGTGATACTTGAATTTAAAACAATTTGAAATGCCAAATAAAGTTCGACGTTGCCGGCCTATTACTTTGAAAGGGTTTTACAACAGAGGAATTCAATCTCACTACCTCGATGTTTAATAGGTAGTGGTCATTATCAATATAATACTAAGATCACTCGCAGAGGAAAAACTTGTTTGGACGTTAAACTGGTATAACCCGAAAAATAGTTATCAAATGTACCAGGATTATAATTTAATACGACAGACACGTGTTTCGTCTACATAAGACTCATCACTGACGCTCATATCAAAACAGTTAAAAAGCCAAACAAGTACAAAGAGCATTGAAGACCCAAAAATTCCGAAGAGTTGTGCCAAATGAGGCTAAGGTAATCCACTCCTGGAATACGAAAATCCTTAGTTTTTCGAAAAATTCAAAGTTGGGTAAACAAAAAAATTATAAAAATGACGATATAATTGATATTCATGTCAACACCGAAGTGCTGAATACTGGGCTGGTAATACCCTCAGGGACGAAACGTCCACCAGCAGACTCAATGGTGTAAACTAGTTATCAAAGGTACCAGGAATATAATTTAATATTCCAGACGCGCGTTTAGTCTACATAAGACTTACAAGTACAAAGTTGAAGATCGAAAACAGTTTGTGCTTAAATAAAGGCAACAGTAGTATACATGTACCACTGTTAAGAACTCAAAAATCGATAGAAAAAACAAATCCGGGTTACAAACTAAAACTGAAGGAAACGCATTAAATATAAGAGGAGAACAACACAACATTGAAATGTAACTTACACAGAAACGAATTAAGCATTAAACAAAATCCGATGAGAATAACAAATATAACATAAAATCTAAATATATGAATTTGGGATAGAAAAATACCGTGACACGTCTTATAATAATGTATATTCACACTCAAATATAAGAGGAAATAAACGACACAAAAGAAACACAACGTTAAAATGTAACACACGCAGAAACGAAATATAATTTAAAAATGGCCATATTCCTGACTTGGTACAGAGCATTTTTTAAAGAAAAAATGGTGGGTTGAACCTGGTTGTTTTGCAAGCCAATCCTGCTATAATTGCAATGTTAAATATAACATTAAAATGACAACACAACATTACAGGACTATAATAAAAATAAATAGGAGAACATTTGGACAAAAAAAAAAAAAACACGAATAATAGCTTACTTTTGTAAGCTATTATTCGTGGTTTTTTTTTGTCCAAATGTTCTCCTATTTATTTGTATTATAGTCATGTAGATCACCAGGTTTAAAATTTGATACGCCAGAAGCGCGTTTCGTCCACACAATACTGACTAGTGACGCCCCGATACAAAAGTTTGAGAGCCAACACAAGTACAAAGTTGAACAAACACTGAGGAAAATTTTTAAAAAATTGTGCCATATACGGCTAGGTTTTACTGCCTGGGACAAGAACATCCTTATTATTTAGAATAGTTTATACTTGGGAAACAGTAAATTTTATAAAATGACTATATAAAAGATATACATGACAAAACTGAAGTATTACCTAATTACAGAAGAAAAAAAAACAAAAAAACACCGGATACATTATATAAACCAACATAATCCAATACAAAAAATAGACACACTTAAGTTAGGCAAGGTCTTAAACCTACTCAAACTATCTGGAGCTTGTTGCTTTCGTTGTTTTTGTACGATTGTGGTCGTTGATGTGTGTGTGTTCTATCGTAATGTCCAAAATTAGTGGTAAGTCTTGCAATTTTCCTGTGTATAAAAAAATACTTTTATGACTTTCATTTCTAATTGAGTTCAAGGCTCTTTTTCTGTTTGAATGGTTTTAAACTAGTCATGTTGGGACCCTTTATAGTTTGTTGTTCCGTGTGAGCCAAGGCTCCGTGTTGAAGACCGTTCTTTGACCTATAGTAGTTTACGTTTACAAATGCCGAATTGAATGGAAAGTTGTCTAATTGGCTCTCATGCTACAATTTCTTATATCTATCTTACGGAAAAATTGCTTCTGTTGATGAAACAAATGTTTCCAATGATTTTCACAGGCTTTCGTCAATTTCAAACTAATCATGGCGCTTGACGAGCACTAAACAAACAACGTTCTATCAAATAGCTGATTGGCACAAGATATATATTGCATAACTTTTATGCACTGTACAAATTTGCGACGTAAAAATAATATTTAAATAAATAGAGGTCCTGATGGGGGTTTGCAGAATACTTATAAGAAAAATTAAGGTAAACAAAATAGTAAACAGAGGAGAATGTGTGCAAAAATATAAAGCATACAGAATAATGATTTCATCCAAAAATAAAAAAGTGAAAAATGGTAGAAACAAAGATTACAGAAGAAAAAAAACCAACCAAACAAGACCCTCATCAATAAAAGAAATAGGTGATAACTTTTCAACTGTATGTTCTGTTTAATTTATTAAATCAATTTGGAATGGTTATTAATGAGTATCGGGAAAATTTGTAACAACTAAACGAGAGAAATAATCTCATCATAGATACAAGAATTAAAATTGTATATTAACGCCAGACGCGCGTTTTTTATGTACGTTTGCTATTTAAGTTACTTTTTTTAATCAAGTCGTCTTGTTGATTTCAATTATATCAACATCTTAAAAAGTTTTTAAAAAAACTCAATTTAAACTTTACTGTTGGGGAATTGTTGATGATCGGTAACTTACTGAAAATGCACACATTTCACTCGAGACAGTTTAAAGTGGTACCTAACACTACAGGGAGATAACTCTGTAAAATCAGCTAAACGCTTTAATTACGTTGTGTTGTTAAGGGAATATTAAGCTTCTCAATGATCAAAATAAGTGTTTGACAAACTGCTATATAACCAGTGTAATTTTTCTGATAAAACGGATGGTTCAAATTTTTTGAATTTTTTATATTTTTGTAAAAGGGTCAAAGTAAATACTTTGTCAAAATTTTAAGAAAATTAAACGAGCCAAATTAATTTTAGTTAAAGTGTTGGGTACCACCTTAATTTTGAAATTTAAAGCGCGAGGCTTGCCGAGTTTTTTTAAGATTAAAATTTAACTGTCGAGAGTCGAGAAATATCGTAATACACGAGTTATCTGATCAAATCTGTTTATCTAATGTCTTTTATCATCCCTTGTTAAAGCTTTGCGGAAAAATGTGGTCTAAATATGTGATGTCATAAGCCATGATCGCCTTTTCCATGATGTCGACGTCACAATAGGAAAAATAGAAGAAAAAATATAATGTGACGTCATTATTAAATATCGACCAATCATTTGCTGAGAACAAAGATTAAACTAGTGAAGAGAAACATTATTCTCATACCGATAAGAGAAAACTCTCTACCAAATGACGTAGAAGTTAGAAACTATATGTCACCGTAAAAGTAAAACCTGCAACAATGAACAGAGCCGATACATCATTGTATATTATAAAAGGTTCTGAGATGACAAATGTAAAAAAAAAAAACTTATATTTATTTCACACCAGTTGCAACATTCAAAATCAGTAGCTGTTGTATTTTATCTGATTAGTGACCCGCAAGGTGCATGCTTTTCTCGCTGATGACCCCCCCCCCCAAACTAAAGAATAGAAATAATAAGGTGATTAAATGTGAAGAGAGAATAACAGGCAAAATAAAGAATAGAGCAAAATGCCATACAAATTTAAAATGCAGAATTAAAGAACCCATCGTGATCCTCATAATTCTTCCCTCCGGACAGCTGTAACAAATGTACTAAAGTCCTATTAATACATATAAGTACCAAGCTTTGTTGTTTATGATCAAAACTTTACAAACGTTTTGTTTTCTTTTTATTTCAATTCTATTTTGGTAAATTAAATTGGCCCACAAATCATGTCTTCTATTTTAATTGTTAAGATATACAATAACATATAATTTGTTTCTCACAAACCAATAAATTAGAAGAAAGAAAAGGCATGGAAAATGTCTTTTATGTGACACTATATTTCTCTATTCAGGAAATAGATTTTCACCCTGTATGAACTCATTACCATAGTAATTAAATATTAGTATTAATGATAACCCATATGACCACCAATAGACCAACACGGACTGGAAAGGAAACTTTTATTAAGCACTGAATAAAAGTGAGACACTGATTCAATGGAGACGTGTGTTTAATAGGAATAACACTCTATTAATGCTATGATAAAAGTTATATTCTTAGACTCTTTTTACTACAGGCGATTTCTTAACGTCGGTGTAAGGGAATGACTACTAAACTTCCAGAAAGGTGGAGAGGGGACTGTGGTGTGGTTTTATTTTCACAAAAACGAAATCTGTTATCCAATTTAATGAAAAAAAATATTCTGGTAGAAGAGATGACAAGCAAAACAGGCTGATTATCTATTAAAACAGTATCAAACTCCCCCTTAAAGTTAAATGGTTGCTCCCTTACTATAAAGGCCAAAAACGAATAAAAAGTAAATATATCGGAAGCCAGGAAACCCATTTTACTTTTGTTCTGAACATACATAAAACATTTGCCACTGGACGTTTTAGCAAATATTGCACTTTGTTCGGGTTGGTGTCTTTTCAACACATTTCTTGTTTCCATTCTGTATTCTTATAAATAAAGTAAAATATAAACGAATGACACACATAGAATGCTAAAAATGTAACAAATACAAAGAAACAAAATGTCGAACTCGAATACCTATTATTCTTTCGTAAGTAATTAGTTACGGCATCGATTTGCCTTAATTTTATCACCTTAATACGTAAGCAGAGACAACATATCTTTTCAGCAAGGACGGAATTTGATTATTTCTTACCAGATTCTTAATGACGAAAGGCAATATAATCAAGTAAAGCTTCGTTTTGTTCACGGACTCTAATATAAGTAAAAATTGTTTTCAGATTTACAGAGAAAAAAACACTGAAAAATCTTATTCTTTAGGATTGAAGCATCAAACGTGTACATTGTATGTGTGAGAGTCTGAATAGGGTTAAAAGAATAGAGAAAAATTGACTAATACTACAAACAAAAAATGGAAAAAATAAATACATAATGAAAAACGGCAAATAAAAACACAAAGAATAGATAATAATGCGGAAATTATAAAGAATAGAGAAATAATTCTTAGACAATAAAATTATACAAATTGAAAGGACCCCCTTCTAAGACTATGCAAAGTTAGAAAAGACAAAAGAACGGACAGCATATAATTATATATCTATCCAGAAGCTTAATGACCAAAGGAAGCTGAATCAATATAAGTCTTCTTGCTTCATTTTATCCAGAGCTTAATTTGTGTTTTTTTTCATGACCGATGTAATTTGAATAAAAGAGTGGCTCGATGGGGGCTGTAACGACCTGTGTAATTTGAATAAAAGAGGGTCTTTTCATTTCTGCTATAGTTTAGGGTCTTTATCACCATTTTTATATATTTTAGCATTCGTCTTTGAGCAATCGGTACACTAATGTTCACAAGACGTTTGTTAAGTTCGAACATTCGAATCACTCGACAAGCCTCGTAAATGTAGAATGTATGCATATCAAAATTATAACATTTTTTTTCATTTCAGAATGGAGTCAAACTTTTCAAATGGAACATTACATGCCGTAGGTAGGTGAAACTTATGTAAAATGTAAAATATCAATCGGCAATCCTCGGGTGAATCCGCTACTCGTCTTCTCAGATGACGGTACGGAATCGGCCGAGTTGTGACGAAAGTGAAACGTATATTTGACATTTAAACTGGAACTTGGCAACAGGTGCCTAGAACATGAATCTATTTTTTATGTTTTAAAGAATTTTCATTTCAATTTCTTAATTACTTCATCTATTTGTTTTCTGTTCTTAAAATATCGGAATTTTTTATTACATTTGGAAAATACTACAGTATATGTAACACAGAAAAGATGGTCCTTGTACTAATAGCCAGTTAACTAAGCATATTGGCTCCAGAGTACCGCAGCATTTCATTAAACTACAAGTTAATACAGGTAGAACCAATAAAGGGAAAACTGTTTCATTTCATTCTGATTATTTGCCTTATTTACACTTGTGCACGTTCATCAAAAATTAATTTGTAACAAAGATACGAATTGCGCACTCCGTTCCTTCATCAACCCACCAAACATCCTAATATAATGGTTACTAGTTAGAATAGTGAATAAAGGACCAAGAGTACAGATAAATAGGGAAGGAAATAGAAAAATAGGCTAAAAATATTAAGAATAGAGGATAAAGGGCGAACATGTAAAGAATAGAGATTCATGGGCATATTTTGTGAAAACAAAATGCGAAAATGTGGTTGAAAAATAAAAGTATACTGACTTGAAGGACTCTAATTTACTATATAAGATATCCATCATACATTTGAATTTTTCCTTTTTCGATTTTGTAGGTCGCCAACCAGAACGATGGGGATGATGGACCCAACAAATAGTGACACTGATTATTGTTCTTATTGGAATTGGCGGGAATATAATGTCGTTTTTACTCATGAAGACCAAAGCACTCTTATAGTCATTTTCTTTGTGCTTTAGCAGTTTTTGACAGCCTCTGTTTGATAAATCGACAGGTAGCATTGATTCATTAACTAATGCACGATAAAAAGAAATGTGGCGTCTTCACAAATTACAGAAACGTCTCGTGTCAGATTTATCCCTTTTATGAGCACGTGTGCTATTTAATGTCATCATGGCTTATTGTAAGAATGGCGGCCGAGCGAGTTGTAGCGATGTGCTTGCCGTTTAGAAAAACAGTATTGAGAACCCAGACCGGAGCAATTGTGATGATCATTTCAACTTTTGTTCTCATGTGCATATCTCAAATATTCCGTTTCATAATGATAAAAAATGTCGGCGGTAATTGTGAAGGCGATATGGACACACATTCAGAGTATTTGAATCTTCACATATATTTTTACCAGTTTACACTTTATCTAACTTTACCGTTTATATTGGTACTTGTTTGTAATAGTATGGTTATCTATCAGATACATCGAGTGAGAAAGACTGCCGGTAATACAAGATCTCGCGTTGTTGAACGATCTCACAAAACCACGTTGATGTTATTTGCCATTTTGTTTACATATCCGGATTCACTCGAGAGTTACCGATTGACATTAATATGTCATTTATTGTGCATACATTTACGCATATCAAATTATATATTGTGAGATAAAGACAATGTGTGTCATGCATTTTCAATGTATAGCGAGTTCAATAGTATTATTGAAAAGCCCGACTGTTTCCCATTGTTGTTGAAATTTATCTATTCTTTTTTGTGTGACGAAATAAAAGTCGGGGAAAAAACCAGACAGCATGGCTTTCACGGCCGCGAAGGAAAATAAAAGCCCTTGGTAAGATGATATAACTACACAAACTGCAACAAAATTCCAATGCAATCTATAAACATGAGTAATTGTGTTCTTGCATGCATTCCGGTGATATGTAATTATACAATACATTTTTTTGTATATAGCAATAAAACAAAAACGGAAGTTAAAATTTCAAAAAAATCAAAATTATACAAATAAGGAAATGCGTTATGAATTCCAATGAGACAACTGTCCACCTAAAGTCAAATGAAGTGGATATGAGCAATTACAGGCAACTGTATGGCCTTCAACAATGAGAAAATCCAATGCATGGTTTGGATCGAGGATACAAACTAAATATGTCAAAGAGACACCAACCCGACCAAAGAGCAGGGAAAAGACGAAATCCTCCTTTTGGTCTTCAACGCAGCGAACAAATTTCGGGATTCAGTTTGCCCCTGGACAATAATTTCTACAATATATTTCTATGATGTTTTTTTTTTCAAAGAATTTGTTTTCATGCTATAATGTGACTAAAAAGTAATGTTTACTTTCTTTTGTACACAAACCAATGATGATTCCTGGACACAGATTTGATTTGAAACATGTGAAGAAATATGTGAAGAAAAAAAAATATAATGATCAGGATATTCATTGTATCATGCTTCAATTTTATAAGACTAAGATTCAAAGATTTATGTTTTAAATACTGAAGTATGAATTAGTATAAATAAATCACAACACATAGAATGTTGGGTAAACATTATTTGAAAGCAACCACAAAGCGAAAAAAAGATATACAGAAGTGTATTAAGTAAATTAAACAAAACTGTTACAGAAATCAAGAAACACATTGTTTTCAGACATGTCTGTTTTAACAAGTCAAAATTAAATAATGAATTGAACAGTTAGTTTTCAAGTTTGAATTGTATCTCATTTATCAGTTCGGGCCCTTTTATATATTATAATGCAGTGTTTAGCCAGTAGAGCTAATACAAATAGCTAATGATGAGGTTAAACTAAAATTGAAATAGATCAACTCTTGCTCTTTTATCGTTTCCAATATATATATATCAACACAGAACAGATACATATTTGTCAAAAAAAATCTGCTGTAAGTATTAAAACTGTTCATTAAGAGACAAAAAAAAACCAACAAAAAAACAGACCAATAATTCACCCATTACAATTTAGTAGCATTACGCTTTTTTTTTAGGAAGTAACAACACCGTTTCACGAACTAAATGAAAGTGAGGTGAAAGAGACCGTAGTTGAAAAGACTTACAATTCCAAAAAAAAAAGGGAAATAGATATAAAGAAAGACAACAGTTTACAAAGCACAATATATAAAATTAAACACAGCAACACGAACTCCACCAAAAAAGGGTGATCACAGGTGCTCCGTAAGGATAAGCTGGCCGAGGCCTACTCTATATGCTTTTTACATGTCATGTTACTTCTATAAAATACTGCTGACAAGTTGTCTTATTCATATATTTTAGAGTTATCCTTTAACATATATGGTCTTGGTTGTTCTTTGATCGGAAGAAAGCACACGAACAAGAATCGATTATATAAATTCTAAATAGAGTAACCCATCAACACATATGGGATTGGTCGTTCATGATGCAAAAGAAAGCACACTAACAAAATTCGAATATATAAATTCTAAATATAGATTTTATTAACATTTAAAAGAAATCACATGTAAAAATCGTTTTTTATTTCTCTTTAATCAAACTTTGCACATCGTTATGATTGATGAGACTATGACAAAATTTACATGAGTAATATCATCCTAATTGAAAAAGTTCAATAAATAATTAAGGTTCGGATTGGTAATGTTTTGTTGATAAATAGGGATGTAGAAAAATATTTTAATTCTGCTTCTGGATTAACATACATTAAAAAAAATGTCTTTGTTAAGATCAGCAATGGCGTAAATGATAATTATAAAAAGAGAAAGAGAAATAAAATTTCACCACCAAACGATTGATTAATTACTGTTGCGTCCAATTCTTTCAATTTAAAATGGTGAGATTTACATAAGATTTTTTCCAAATCTTTACTTAGGCAATCGGTCTGAAAAGATCCCAAGCATTTTGATTGGTTCGCCAGAAGCGTGTCTCACCCTCATGAGAATCACCAGTGTCAGTTGCAGTAAAACAGTAAAAAGGCAACATTAAAAACATAAATACAAAGCATGAAAACCAAACCGTTCAAATGATACTGCAATATTGTACCCCTGGTGAAAAATGTTTGAATAGCTAAACGCCTATTGCTAAAAAAAAAGAATTCAACCATGATAGTGTTTGCAACTGAAGCGAAAATAGCAACTCAAAAGATTCCCATGATTTAAGGGGAGTTAACAAAAATGATAATTTGTGTATACGCTTGTCACCATCTGGGAAATCACTCCAAACGATCCCTCGTAGACATTAATTGCGAATTATAGAAGACAAAAACATATAATAGTTATCAAAGGTACCAGGATTATAATTTAAAACGCCAGACGCGCGTTTCGTCTACATAAAACTCGTCAGTGACGCTCAGATCAAAATAGTTAAAAAGCAAAACAAATACAAAGTTGAAGAGCATTGAGGACCCCAAATTCCAAAAAGTTGTGCCAAATACGGCTAAGGTAATCTACTCCTAGGGGTAAGAAAATACTTAGTTTTTCAAAAAATTCAAAGTTTGGTAAACATGAAATTTATAAAAATGACCATATAATTGATATTCATGTCAACACCAAAGTGCTGACTACTGGGCTTTTGATACCTTCGGGGACGAAACATCCTCATATAAAACATTCATTTAGCATGATTATTCGAAAAAGATGATGCCTTTTGTTGGAAATCAGGATCGAATTTAGCTATTTTGGTTGTCTCTCTCTCTTGTGACAAAATATAATGACTTTCACCTCATACAATATGACAATCTGGAAACGTCTGTTATGTCCAATGCAGACTCGATTTTGATTGGTGGAGTTTTTAAATCAACATAAATAAATCTATACCGAAAAATATAGTATCAATACAGATATTCAATCTGATTTGAGAATTGTTTGTCATTAAAATTCTTACATATGTTTATCAAAAATGCAATCGCTATTTGTAAATTCACAAAAATGCAAAAAAAAAAACCTTTCGGCTATCCCCGTTTCTTCTTACAATTTATCATTAAAAAATAATAAAACTTTAAATACGATATCAGATATAAAGTCACACAAGTATTCATGTAAATGTCTTTGGGGAAAACTTCACAAAATTATGCAAACTTTTAGAATACTTGATTGACAGAAATCATTAGACTTAAATATATTTCTTTGAATTTCAAATTATAAATTTCAAATTATGAATGATCGTATAATGAGGGTAGATCTGTTAACGTGAACAACTGTCTGCACTATTTGATCTACGTAGGGAGACATGTGTTGAGTAAATGAGACTATACATATAATAGATAAACATATATGGACATAATCTCTGATTGGTTCTTCAAACACCATATGCGTTTTGAAAGAAAAAAAGACAATTAAAAAAAAAAACTTTCTAACTGCAATTTTAATAATTGAACATCATTAACCTAACCCCGCTGATGGTATACACTGGTCACCGTTTTGTAAATCACTCCAAAACGAACCCCTCGTGGACATAGTTATTTAGAAAACGAAACATTTTGCAGGTGTATAAAACCTTCGGTAAGTATGGCAAAGGGATTAAATACACTTAAGTATTCATAAATATATATTTATATGCATAACGATATAACTCATACATAGAAAAACATCTTGTGTTACACGTCAAGTGAATTAAATTAATCTTATAAAGTCTGGCAATGGTAATTTTGATTGATTTTCAAAGATGTTGGGAATCAGAATCGACTTAAGATTTTGGCTTGCCTCCCTCTTGTGACAAAAAAAAACTATTACTTTCACCTCATACAATATGACATTCTGGAAACGAGAGGTTTTTTTTATGTTTGTTCGGTACGCTAGCGAGAATCGGTCCCAAAATGTTTATATTGAGTCTGTTAATATTGACTCTGATTGATATCCATAGATGTTGGAATTCAGAATCGACCTGGGCTATTTGTTTGTCTGTCTCTTGTGACACAAATTATTACTATCACCTCATACGAAGTGACATTCTGAAATCGTCTGTCGCGTGATGTTTTATCCAGAGAGTCACGTGATATTTATCAAGAGAAATGGATATAGAGTTCCAGACAAATATGATTGAAATACAATTATTATAAATAATCTACATAACAATGAGAATTAGAAACAACAAGTTTACAGAGGTTTCCTTTAGTTTCGTATTTTCACTAATAAGAAACATAAGGATGAATACGAGAAAAAATGACTTCTTATGTCAATTGATATAAAGTATGATAGTGATAGACAAATTATGTTAAGAATCATGTTTTTCAGTCTTCCGTTTTCTACATAGTGTTTTGTAGACTTGTATGACTTCGTCGTCGTTCGTTTTTGTTTGCAATGGCACTGGCAGTATATCTTCGACTAATGAGGGTTCCAGAGAACATTGTGTAACAACCATATTTTCCCTTTAAAGGTTATATAGTTTTTTTTCAATGGGATTAACCAAGGGTTGGAAACATTGTGACCAAAAATTCAAACGTCGAGGTAACCCTATACTACAGCTTACTGTTTGTCTATTAGTGTCTATAAAAAGTGCAGGCGCATCTTTTAAACGACTTTTTATTTGAATCGGTCATTTTGCTATTTACATCAACAGAAAATTCGCAATAAATTGCTAGGACATATTCAGTCTTCTAATATATTTTGAGAGAACAATGCAGGTTATAGTTCGAGAAGTGTTCAGTATTTTCCGGTAGCCATGGTATTTGAGACAAATGCATCGGTAGTGATAAAAAAAACAGGTTAATTCGTATAAAACGAGGAATAAATATAAGAATATGCCAAAAATTCATTGGTTATCAACCAATCAAAATCTGGCTTTATTATATAAGGTGAAATTATCAACAAAATCTTGTAAGATGTTTAATTTGTGACA
Source organism: Mytilus galloprovincialis (assembly GCA_037788925.1). Lineage (NCBI taxonomy): Eukaryota > Metazoa > Mollusca > Bivalvia > Mytilida > Mytilidae > Mytilus > Mytilus galloprovincialis. The sequence continues at coordinate 21,909,049 of CM075338.1, read as the reverse complement.
ACAACCATAACTGAAATTGAGCATATTACCGATTCTAAGTTCTTTGACTACAGTTGTTCTGTGTCCGAAATCTATTATGTGTCAAATATTTAATTACAATCCAAAATTCAAACCTGTATCAAGCGTAAAAATTGTGTCCATGTTTTCCCCACAGGGTCACAGTTGGACCTCTGCAGTTGTAACCAGCTGCGCTTGGTAGCTTACAAGGGAATTCAGTAGGTAGTGTATCTGAACGTGTTAATAACAACAACTCAACAGTTAGAAATAGGACTATGGTCGTGATGATTTATTTTTTGTACATTATGACTTGGACAAAGAGTTGTTTCAACGGCATTCATACCACATCTTCTTATCTATGTTTAATATCTCTTTGGTAATTTGATATATATATATATATATCGACATGTATAAACTTTAAGTAATAAACTATCAAAATAGCATACTAACTATTGTACAGTCTTCTAGGAGCTTTCAGATCAAAATGACTGTTTCAGACTCAAATTGATATACTTGAATATCACAAAATGTAAAGATATGAGAAAAGAGGTGAAATGCTATATTAATTTACCAAAGAGATATTAAACTCATAGCTCGAAAACGAACTACTAACTAACAGTTTAAGTAACAACAAAGAAAACTACACTGATCACACCCCCCCCCCCCCAACATCTTAAAAAAAGGGAAAAAAACCAGGAAGTGATCTCAGATGCTTCAAAAGTTTACAAATCCTTGCTGCATATTTTACACCTATCCTGTTGCTGAAACATCGTAATAAGACACCACTTCCATATAGAATGAATTTCATGAATAGATGCATAAAAGTTAACGTTTGCTTTTAAGAACCAAAACTCGAGATGATCTGAAAATACAATACAGATATTGTTTCTGGTTAGAGACTAATTTGCCGTTCCAGAATGTGATGCATTATTGATAACATTTTAAAATGCGTGTTTGTGATTGGTTTTACTAAACAATGTATATTCAACTGATGAGGTAGTGTCATTATATTTAAGTTGTATAACAATGAGGCTAACCCTAGTCCTTTAAAATTTAAAAGCACAAATTACAAGAACTGTTTTCCAGAACACCTTGAATTATTAATAATGTATAATCTCTGCAATATCTAAATATATATCCCATATGGTAGAACTGATGGAATATCACTCATTAAAATGTCGTTAACTGTGATGCACCAAAAGCATTTATTTTCGAATTATCAAATATTTTAGTGGGAATTATAATTAAGTTTAATTAATACAAAAAAAAAAAATTCGACTATCCCAGCATGCCAAGTGTCCTGTTATCATCCATTTTGAATTTTTAAAACTGAAAATAAAATTAATCCAAAAAAACTTCTAATAAATGACTCGGGGGAAAACAACATGAAATTATACAGCCTTTGAGAATACTTCGATAGAAATTATGAAATTTAAATTGTTTCTTTAAATTCCAAATTATGAGTGATCATGTAAAAGCGTGGGTCTACTAACTCCAACAGCTGTCTACACTAATCGATCTACGAACAGGGACATGTGTTGAGAGTTAATATGTCTACAAAAAGAATACATACACGTATTAGGACATTATATCTCATTGGCACATCACATACCATCTGTGTTTTGTAAGGAAAATAAATGACAATTTAAAAATAGAAGCCAACATTACGTAATTCACATTTTGCAGTCTTACATAAACATGTAGAAGATGATCTAATATAATTGCACATGAAATAACTAAACAACAGAAACTAGATCCCAATGATAGAAATATCAGCCGGCTACCGTATGGCCTTCAACAATGAACAAAATACATACTATAAAACATAATCTAAACTTGTTTTATTGTGATTTTCTACAAGGGAGGTTTAATATACTTTCCTTTAAAGAAAATAATATTGTTGACTCCTGGACTTGCGGTAATACAAATTTCTGTTTTATGTGATTCTTTCGTTATAAACAATACCAAATCTACTTAACAAGATGTAAATTTCGACAATCCATGTCACATTTAATTTAGTGATTCACGAGGTCAAAATGTTGGAATTTTAATTATTACAAAAACGATAAAGAGCTGTTGACAAAAGACACAACGGAGCACCGAATCCGTAAAACAATTCAGAGCTTCGCATAAGGGAGATACATTCCTTTATTTAAAATTATTTCTGCAATGTTATTTAAGCATGTTTCAATCAAACAAAAATTCGTATTTTCACGATAGTGCTGATTTACTGGGTACTGGGATTGTGATAGATGGGGGATTAACATACAGCAGTGGTATCGACACAGTAGTTATAAAAACATCTACTTCTGTAAGTTCAACACTGAAAGTATACTGTGAACCAACTTATTTTCGCGGATATTTCGTGTTTAATCATTTCTAGTTTACTTAGCGGATATTTAATTTCGCAACTTTCTAATTTACTTGATGTAGTTTAATTAGGAAAGATAAAAAATATGTATTCGCGACGATTTATTTTCGCGTTATTGGTCTACAAGCGAAAATAAATTGCTTGCGAAAATAAGTTGGTTTATAGTATCATGTTAATGGCTATGACGTTTTTGGAAAGTGGTATTACTCCTGGAGAATATTTTCTTTCATTACAATATAATTTTGAATTTATTACAAAACTCTGCAATGCTGTATGCATAAATTTAAATAATTTGTGATAACTACGAAATTCTATAAAACAAACTGTTTATGACGACAATAAGTCAGAGAACACGTACCTCGTTAATCAATTTGTATTTTCCTGTTGTTAAGTAATTTGTTTTGTTCGTGTGTGAATGCATTATTAAACGATAAAGCACGATGCCTAAACACAAGAAATAAAAAAAGACCGATAAAGACACAGACATGCAATCTTTCCGGAATTTATGATGAGTTTATTATGTAACTTGAATTCTACAGGACTTCATAGGAAAACTAATCGTAGTAATGTTTTTGTTGAACTGTACTGTGTCTGTTGTCTAATGTATTACTTTTCAGAACTTTTGTCTATTTCTTTATAATCGATTCAGATCCATGCTAGGATTCTCATGGAATATCAGATAAAACAACTCACCCAAGATCTTTTATGAAATATAGTTCGCCAGACGCGTATTTCTTCTTCGTTAAATCCAGTAAATCCATCATTGGAACTCGAATAACAACAATTGAGGGGCCATTAATAACTTGCTGTTCGGTGCATGCAAAGACACCGTGTTGAAGGACATACTTTGATCATTATAGTCTTACCTTTTTATACATTGTGACTTGGATTGAGAACTGCCTAATTGACACTCGTACCACAATATCTTATTTATATCGAAGATTATATCAGACAACGAATTCGAAACTTTATAAAATGGATATTGTGAAAACTTGAAACTTTGGATAAATTGTTTCTCAATGTGACACATTGAAACTGAATTCAGACTTCGTTTGATAAAGATTATCTAATTAAACGTATCAATCATTAGTAAAAATGTAGCGGCAAATTTAAGTGTTTCCTTAACGTTATTTACCGTTAATGCTCTAAAAACAATGATTTAAACAGATGATAACCCTCTAGAAAGTAAAATCATAAAAATATTGACCCCACCCCCAATAAAAAAATCAAAATACATAGTCCCTAATCAACTGACAAAATCAAAAGCTCAACCACACTAAACGAATGAATTCCCGACTTTATACAGCATTTTCTTATGTAGACTAATACCGCACAAATAACGAAAATTACATGTATTGCATTGTTTTCTAGTGAACCAAGCGAATAAGAATGGAAACGATTATTTCTGTGTGCTTTGCATGAACATATATCGTTTTAGCTTTTTCTCGCATTTATTTTGACTTATCTTGTACGTCCCAATGTTATTTATTTCATCTTGAAAGAAAATCAAATCACAAAAGTTTTCGCTATAACTGTTTACTCAAGATAAATCAGTGTACATTTTCGAAACCAATGAAATATGTGAAATAATGTGATATCAGTAAGAAATTTAATTACAAGTTTCTAGCTTATCTATTTGAAAAAATATATATCATTTAGTTCAAGTAACGACCCGCTCTGTACGTGATTTGAATATAAAACGTTATTTGATTGCTATTTTTATTGGTGTTTTATTTGTTACATGTACGCTTTCAAAGTTTACCGGTAGATGCCCCTTTTATATTGACTCTCTTTTACAAAAATTGAGAATTTGTTTTTGTTTTATTTATATTTGCATGTGATGTGATTGCATAATCTTGCTTCTTTCTGTGGTAAAATACATTTCTGTTGACTTTGAAGCTCTGTATATTGATAAAGGGTTACCACTATGTAACAGTAAAATCAATGTTATCTGATTGACTCCTGGTTTTGTCTGCAAAAAATATGGTATTTTGAAAATGCAATGTATATAACAAAGAAGCGTATTTCTTTAATCTTTTTTATTATAATTTATTTAACAAATAATATACGTAGTACAGTGAAACCTTGCTGAACAAAATTCTCCATAAAGCGACAAAGCATGATTTCACTCTGTAATGTAAGATTTTTGCAAAGGTACATGTGAAAACAGACTTTGCGGCCAAAATAGAACAAAGTCTTAAGTCCCGAAGAGGTTCGTTTTAAACAGGTTTCACTGTATCTGTTTAATTATACTACAACTAATCGATCGGAAATTACGATTGCACTCTAAGAATTTCCGAACATTGTTACATCTGAAGATGGTATAAAGCTGTATACTAATTGGAAACAATTATTTTACAATGATTAATAATCACTTATTATTCATAAAGTTTCGAACATATTGACAAAAAACAAAACCCGAACGATTGCACTCTTAGAATGTCCGTACATTTAAAGATCTTATGATGCTATATAGGTCTATAATCAATGTATATTGATCAGAAACAATGAACAATAAATAATCAGTTATTATTCATAAAATAATGAATATTTTGACAAAAAAAAAAAGATCCTACAATTTTAATGTGTTACAACATCTGATGACGCTATAATAAAACTCTATCAGCAATGTATATAAATCGGAATCAATTATTTTATAATGATCAATAATCAAATATTGAAAATAAGACATCGAATATTTGGACAAAAAAAAAAGATTCTACAATTTTATGGTGTTACAACATCTTATTATGTTGAAATACATCTCTATCATCCACGTATATATTAATCTGAATCAATTATTTAACAATGATCAATAAACGCTTAATATTCAAAAAATATCGAATATGTTGACAAAAAAACACGATTGCACTCTGAGAATTTCCGTACATTGTAACATTTTATGATGGTATTTAGGTATATAATCAATGTATATTAATCGAGAACAATTATCAATAATCAGTTATTATTAATAAAATATCGAATATTTTGACAAATAAGAAATAAACACAATTGCACTCTTAGAATCAACGACCTAGTATATAAATCGGAAATATGATAAAAAAAACCAGTTATTATTCATAGAATATCAAATATTTAACCAGCAAACAAAAAATATTCTATAATTTTCTGGTGTTAAAAAAATGTACACCATGTCACGTAATTTAACGGTATTAAGTCAATGCACTATCAATCATTTTTAACTGACACAATTAAGCTGCTAATTGACAGATGATGTACTTTTTCTATAGTGTTGCGTCGCTTAATGAATCTAATATTTTAGCTGTAAGAGGCCGCCTATCATTTTAGCTTAATCTAGTAATTTGTTATACAGCTTGTTTATGTCGTCATCTACATTTTTTAAGATAATAACTGTGAAAAGTTGCATTTAAATCTGTACTTTTAAGAAGAAATATTTCATACGTGTTACAGTTCTTTAAGTATCTTCAAAGGTATCAAAAATACTCTTTAAAATATTGAAAGGTAAAAAAACAAAAATTCCTAACGCAAAGGGAATTTAAATCTGATTTTAGTTATCAAAGGTACCAGGATTATAATTTAGTACGCCAGACGCGCGGTTCGTCTACATAAGACTCATCAGTGACGTTCATATCAAAATATTTATAAACCCAAAAACAGTAAGTGCCTTATTAAATGAAAAACACTTCAAACGCATGAATAATGTCATATTCCTGACTTGGTATAGGTAACTCCTTTGATATATACACTCGTCTATTTTATATCGTATAAATGTTATAAAATTGAGAATGGAAATGGGGAATGTGCCAAAGAGACAACATTCCGACCATTGAAAAAACACAACAGCAGAAGGTCACCAACAGGTCTTCGTACATTTTTTTTAGGTTTATATCTATATCAAACTATGTATGGAAGCGTTTATCATTCCTTTGTCATCAACTATTTAAATATCATGTATAATACAAATGATGTAGTACTCTTCTTTTGTTCAAATCTATATTTAAGTATTTTATCCGAGATTTTTATAATGAGAGTTATCTGTCGACGCTGAAAGTTTAATGAGGAAAACATGGAAATTCTAAATAGCAACTTCCCTGGAACCATAACGTAAATCATTTGTCAATTACGACACTAAACACTCGTTACTTTGGCGACATGTTGAAAATATCAAAGTTTCTTTAGCGAATTATTTGTATGTATTTTTTTCTCATTTTCACCATTACATCATTGTGATAAAAAAGACAGATCTCTATTTACTTCAATTATTTATAAAGAAGCAATTTTCTTACTAGTATTACACAAAACAATTGTTTTTCCTCGATTGTCGGTTCAATTTGCCAATCAATTTTATGAGAACATGGAGTATTAAAAGATAAAAGGTACAACACGTTATTAAATGTAAACATTATACATGTTAAACATACCAAACTTAATAATGATTTCCAATCGAAAACATAACTGTCAATTTTTAAGGAAGTAAAATTCTGGTGACAGGTATTATTGAAGAAGCGAACAAATGAAAGCCGATGTTTATCAGTCACTTTTTTAAAAGGTACATGGACTGTTTTAAAGTTACTAAATGCCATCAAAAGATAGTAAAGATTTGCGACAATAAAAGTGTTCATAGAAAGAAAAAAATATATATAAGAAAATAAACTATCAGAAGAAAGACATAAGAAAGAGGAACACATGTATTCAGCACGCTAGTTTTATTAATAGGGGATTAATTTGGCATAAGAAGCCGGACTTCCTGGAGATTAATACCGATCTTTGGCAACAAAGCCGGTAATCCTAGTCAATGCAGATAGTAGTCAAAAGCACCTTCGCTTGAGCAAGTTCTGAATCAGATTTTATTTTCGTATAAGAAAACCCCCATGATTTAAGAAACCCATGAGTGACTTTTTGCTGTATTTGGTAAAACCTTTCGGTTGGCATTTTCGGTCCTATGAGCTATCCGGCTTGGTAATATTTGGTTTTGTAATATAGCTCTTTACATATTCAAAAACTCACACATCACTGATTTACAAACGTTTCATCTTTTGTATTTCATTATGAATCTAATAAATGAATACAATAACGCTTCCAGTACACACAAAAAAAAAAAATTCATCAAAAAGTGTTATTTTCGATATTTAAGGAATGACTAATATTTATTCTGTCTATGAAGAAATAACATAAACAATTCGGTGCACACTGGATAACGCGCGTAGCGGGTTATTTAACAGTGTGCACCACATTTTTTATGTTATTTCGAATAGACAGAAAAAATATTACAGTCATTTCTTATAATTTAATTCTAAATTCCATATTAAACCGTAGAAAACAATGAAAAAACGTTGATGACGTCAGGGTCACATGACTAAATTTTGTCTATGGGCTCATAACAAAATAACGTCAGCCAATCAGAAGACGCGTTGCATCCAAAATTAAATTATATCATCAATGACCAACAAACAAGGAAGTGAAACTAAAGATATTCAAGAAAATACGCCGAAGATTGCCAAAAGGGAGAAAAACATTCACAAATGACGAGACAACAGACCGACACAATTTAGAAAAATTCAAATATATCAATCATTCCCTAATTGCAATACCAATAAAAGATAATATTGTGCACATAAAATAGTTACATGCGCATGAAAACAAATTCGGATCGTTTCCCGGTAATCATATTTGTTGACGTCAAAACATTGTTTAAGACATAAAAATAATGATGCATCTTACTATCGGAATTCCGTTAAGATGTATTTCTTTTATTTTCAAATATAATGACAGAAAAAATTATCATGCATGGTTAATAACAAAATAATTTCACATTTGAAAAACCTTGCTGCTAATATCAAACACAATTCGAATTTTCAATGAGAGAATAATGTTATGTTTCACCGTGATAATTTCTTTCAAAGTTTTTTTTTTTATCGAATCTTTGATTTTTATTTAAAGAGGGAGGGGTAGGAAAAGTTTGTAGTGTTTAATCGTTTTTTGAAAACTTTCAATAGTTTTAGACTCTTTCAATGTATTAATTATTGTGATAACAATCTTTTGTGATTTAATTTTCTATTTTATTTTATATTATTATATTAATATTTAGCTTAGTATTTAGTATTTAAACCAAGCAAATGAGGATTCTTCAATTTAATTTTTTTTCAATAAGTATGTATAACTTGTTTCTTTGTTTAACGTTCTCTATTTTTAATTGACGACCTTGCACTTGTTAATTTGGAATTTGTTTGTTTGGGTTTTTCGGTACTAAGCAACATTTAGACAAAACGCACTACTGCCAGACAAAAGGTTAAGCCTATGAATGTGATCAGTTTTTGTATTGTCATTTATTTGTCATATTTATAAATCAACTGTTTACAAAACCTTGAATCGATCTAAAAAATAAAAAAAAAATTAACACAGAAATAGACTAAACCTTTCAGATTTAGTGGTTCGTTATTTTTGTTCAATTTTGTACTCTATTCTTTTCTCATAATATGCTTTGTAAACTAAACGCGCATCTGGTGTATGAAATTATAAGCCTATTTCTTTTACCAGAACTCTATAAATTAGAACCAGTAATAGTATTCTAATGAGAATGGCTCATAGACAAATTAATTTGGTTTCGACTAATACTATATACAACCCAAGCTAGTTTAAGTGATCACAGGAAAGATCACAAATTGCATCGTAATTCCTTCTTTAGAATTGGAAATCCTTCTAATTATATAAATCTTAAAGTATGAGACGAAAAATACACATTTCTTCGGTTGCTCAAGAGGACCTTCAAGAATGGTCATTATCTACTAGTACTTATTTAATGTTTATGCCAAGTGTCTTAGATTTTTTTGTCCGTTATCGTTGATTTTTTTTATATTTTACACCTTAGTAATATTTATATGTGATGTTTTCTAATTAATTCAGATAACTCAATTTACACCCCATTTATATAGATTATGTTTTCTTATATACATGATATATGCATGAGTACAGTTTAGGTACTGATAACTTATCTGTCAATATAACATAATTAACATGTGTCTAAATAGTGATGCTGTGTTGACACTGTTTGAATGATAATGGTCTTGATGGCGGTTACTCAATTTCATACAAGTGGGAGGTTTAGCAAGCTATAAAACCAGGTTCAATCCACCATTTTCTACATCAGAAAATGCCTGTTTCAAGTTAGGAATATGACAGTTGTTATCCATTCTTTTGCTTTAAGCTTTTGATTTTTTCATTTGATTAGGGACTTTCCGTTTGAATTTTCTTCGGAGTTTTTGTGATATTTTATTTGTATTCTTGAATTATTCAAGCTATTTGGTAACATACAGTACACTTTGTTGTAAGTGTTTTATATCCTTTGTATTGACATCCTATTATTGTCTATTTAAGAATTGAATGCTTCTTTTTGTTACTTTATTGGGGTGTAAAAGCGTTGACCGAAGTACATTTTGTATGAAGCGCAGAAGCGCTTCATTCTAAAAATGTGCGAACGGTCAACGCTTTTACAACCCTATGATGTTACAAAAAGAAGCATTCAGTACTTATAATTACATTTTTTTTAGCTAGGATCATGAAAATACGAATTTCATCTTTTTTTATATATATAATTCATCTGTGCACTTTATTGTGGGACCTCGTGTTATCATGAATGATAAGTTTTATTGTGTGATGCAATTGCTTATGGAATAACACGTGATGTACAGTTAGTCAATCAGAATAACGTATTATAATGAAACATACATCTTATGTAATTATTCTTTATTGTTTTTTCCTACTTATCGCTATCTGTTATTTTAAAAAATATAAACTCTGCACATTTGTCTGTTATTATCCATTCGGTAAAACCCATCCAGAACATCGTTTGTGACGTGAAAATAACCTGGAAAAGAGCAGATGGTATGCCAATAAAACATAACAATTTTGCACCTTACCAGAGAGAAGAATATTGATAGAACAAACATTGACACACCATAAGCCATACAACTCTGTATCAATTCCTTTCAAAAGGCAATTATAACGTTAATGGTTTATATCTTACTTAAGGCGCTATGTTCTGTGTTCCGTAGTTTATGCTACAATAAAGACATACTGAACAAATTAATATTTTATCATTGAAATTCCACAGTTTTATCTGATCTTTTGCAAGAGATGAAACACACTATATATGCATGGTATTTATCGCTACGTTCTATGTTCCATAGTTTATGGTACAATATAGAAAAACTGAAAAAAAAAATAATATTTTATCCTTGATATCCCACAGTTTTATCTGATCTTTTGCCAGAGATGAAGCATGATATATATGCATAGTACAGTGAAACCTGATTAAACCGAACCCTGAATAAACCGGAAACCTGTCTAATCCAAACTTGTTCTGAAGACCAATCATATCACATTTTATGCATTGTGAACCTGATGAAACCGAATACCTGCCAAAACCGAACAAAATCTCAAGTCCCGAAAGGGTTCGGTTTAGTCAGGTTTCACTGTATTTATCGGTCAAGCTTTGAATTGAAATATTGATTAATTATCATTTTCTAAGATATGTACTACTCATAATTATTTTTATAACATGTAATGTTATGTCAAGACATCTACCGATGCTTCCTTATCTAGGTCAATTAATTGTCGTGTTTATTCAAATCAATAGTAAGACAACGTAATAAACAAGAAACACGGCTGCCTATTGTTAGGAAATGTTTTGTCACTTTTATAAATTTACTGTTTTTAAAAGTATGAATAATTCGAAAAACTCAGGATTTCCTTGTCGCAGGCATAGACTACCTTAGTCGTATTTGGCACAACTTTCTGGAATTTTGGGTCCTCAATGCTCTGCAACTTTCTACTTGTTTGGTTTTCTATTTTTTTTATCTGAAATTCACTGAATAGTAATGTGCAGACAATTAAAACGCGAGTCTGGAGTATCAAATTATAAGCCTGGTAACTTTGATAGCTATTTGATCAATTTTTTTTATTATGAAATTAAACTGAAAGCATGATTTGCAAATAATACACATGTATGTTTCTTTATTGGTACCATGCATTAGGTATCTGTATATTTTCTTTTATTTAAACAAAATTCTCTCAATTCTTAATTGTGTAAGTAATGCTTTTTTGACATAATATACTCTTGTTTGTAAACAATTTTAGCGGAAACAAAATTGCTGATTTTGTATTGCTGTATGACAGTATTCATATTTCTTATTATACACCAAACATTCGTATTTATAGCAGATGATAGCTTTTTAACATTTATTTGTTTGAATATTATTTACATTACAATATTCTTTCAGAAGGGTAAAGAAAAATATAATTTACTACAAATTGTGAGAAAAACATTTCCGGCAGCACACACATTCCAAGCCAAAGGAATAATAAGTGAGGGATTGCGAATAATCCCTTTTAAAACAAGGATACATGCCACCATACCGCATCAACACTTCCAGCTCTTTGTATATGAAACAAGTTTGTTTTTTTTTTTAAGTTAAATTAATGTTTTCACCCGAATACAAACACAAATTGTCAGTGTTTTGGTTACCATGTACTAAGGTTTTACATGTGGGTGGGTCTCAGTCAGATGGCCCAAGAAGCGCATTTGATTCTGATAGGCGGTATGTTTAGCCTTTTTCTACCATTCTTCTGCTCACCTCGTTAATTTGGATATGTATGATAACTAAGTCTATTTTTTCACACAATAGGTTCTTTGAAAATGTAGTTTTATTTTCAGTTGATACTTCATTTGTGATATCCTGGTGTGCAGTCGTATATGCATTCGGAGGTGTCCGTTGTTACTATATGATTTACAAAATGTAGTGTACTGTAAGTATTAATGTATGTAGTTTTTTTATGCTGAGTCTTCGAGTGTTTGTTTGTATTCCTGTTAAGTAATTTGTCATTTTAGTTGTATTTCTTACATAATATCGGAAGGTTTGGCTAGCCATTAAGCACGATTAAAGCAACCTTTTTTCTGAAATTGTCTTTTACCAAATTTCAAATATGGCAGTTTTTATCACACATCCCGTTTCTATGTATGTTATTGTTTTAGTTTGTCATCCGATTTTTTTATTCGCTTAATCGATTTATGAATATTTAAAGCGGTATACTACTGCTGCCTTTATTTTCATACATTAAATTACTTCGTAGTTTTTATCACTCCTTTTAGTGGTCTGCTCTCTACATCTGCAACAATTGATAAGCTCATTCACTTTTTAAAATTAAAACATTCCAGAGATTTGTTTTGTAATGCACTCCTTTTGAGTTAATTAATTTGAAGCTTATTAAGTATATTAACCGAGATGGTTTAAATTTTTTTTACATACAAGCGGTGTTCAACTCGACAACAAACATGTGCAAAGATTCCAAGTAAAAGTACACGGAGTCCCTATGTATATATTCAGTCTAGTATAAATTGTTGTTGCGTCTGGATATAGAATTGTTTTTGGTAACATTATATGAACATTTGAAAAAATGTAGCTCATTAATTGAAAATAACAGTCATTTTGAACAAATAAGTTCATCATAAATTTATCAATGGACATTTATCAACCGGAATTTATTAGTTAAATGACGTCAGTAATAATTTATCGTAGTGTTATCCGATATTTTGCAAACATATATTGTCAAAATCGGACAATACGGTTAACTTCTTCTTTACGTTTAAAGAAATTTATAGCGTTTGGTAGTATATGTGACTTCTAACACTAGTGAAAATTAACTCATCATAGATACCAGGACTAAATTTAGTATATACGCCAGACGCGCGTTTCGTCTACAAAAGACTCATCAGTGACACTCGAATCCAAAAAAAAAGTTAAAAAAGGCCAAATAAAGTAAGAAGTTGAAGAGCATTGAGGACCAAAATTCCTAAAAGTTTTGCCAAATACAGCTAAGGTAATATATGCTTGAGGTAGAAAACACTTAGTATTTCAAAAAATTCAAAAATTTGTAAACAGTAAATTTATGAATGTAACCATATCAATGACAATTCATGTCAGCACAAAAAGTGCTGACTACTGGGCTTGTGATACCCTCGGGGAAATAAATCTCCACCAGCAGGGCAAAGTTTCAACAAGGATGTGATGGTAATGGAAAATAGAGTCAACATATACCGCAGGGACTTTCAAATTCATAAATCAAAGACAAACTGACAATGCCATCGCAAATAACGACACAAAACACACACAATATAAACAACTGTATACTGAGCAACATAAACCAATTTGCCGACTTGTTTCTTTATTATTATGAGGCTGACTTCATGCAGGAACTTCTTAGGAAGAAAGATAAGAAGTTAGCAATATCCTTTAACTCTACTTTTCGCTATATAGATGATGTTCTTTCACTAAATAATTCAAAATTTGGTGACTATGTGGAACGCATCTATCCAATCGAGCTAGAGATAAAAGATACTACAGATACAGTTAAGTCGGCCTCATATCTTGACTTACATCTAGAAATTGACAATGAGGGTCGGTTGAAAACAAAACTTTACGACAAAAGAGATGATTTCAGCTTTCCAATTGTGAACTTTCTATTTCTAAGCAGCAACATTCCAGCAGCACCTGCATACGGGGTATATATCTCCCAATTGATACGATATTCCCGTGCTTGCATTTCCTATCATGATTTTCTTGATAGAGGGTTGCTGCTCACAAGGAAGCTATTAAAGCAAGAGTTCCAAATGGTGAAGTTGAAATCATCCCTTCGTAAATTTTACGGACGCCATCACGAGTTGGTTGACCGTTATGGAATAACCGTATCACAAATGATATCGGATATGTTCCTTACGTCGTAACTTTAATCCCCTTCACTTTCCTGAATGTGACCTACCGAATTAGACTATTTACCGGATTTGTTATCACATAAGCAACACGACGGGTGCCGCATGTGGAGCAGGATCTGCTTACCCTTCCGGAGCACCTGAGATCACCCCTAGTTTTTTGGTGGGGTTCGTGTTGTTTATTCTTTAGTTTTCTATGTTGTGTCGTGTGTGCTGTTGTTTGTTTGTCTTTTTCATTTTTAGCCATGGCGTTGTCAGTTTGTTTTAGATTTATGAGTTTGACTGTCCCTTTGGTATCTTTCGTCCCTCTTTTATAAACCAAACTACAAACCGGAAGTAGTCTCAGTTTCTCTGAAATTTCAAGCAGACCCTGCTCCAGATGTGACATCGTTCGTGATACCCCTATGAAAAAGTATAAAAGACTAGAAAAAGATGTAAAAATAGAAAGTCTTGTAAACTAAGGACTTAAAAACATTCATTTTAAAACTGTTATTTCTTCCCAGACTTTTAACTGTTATTCTATTCTCCAATAAGCTTTTCATTCTTTTTTAAATACGTTTTTGATTTTCAAATATCTTAGCCCTAAGCATATTGTCGAAATGCGCATTTGGTGCAGGAAATAATGACACCTATAATGTTATTAAGGTTTTAATTGACTTCTGCTGAAATGCACAAAGATCGATTCAACTTCCTCCGTCGGGAAACAAAAGTGTTGACAGTGACATTAAGCTTAAGCAGAAGTCCCAATAATAGGATTATAACAACATGTCCAGAAATTTGTTTGTTTACGCGCTCCTTTTGAATTAAACATTTTGAGGCTTATTAGAGATATTGACCGAGATGGTTTAGATATCTTTTACATACAAGCGCTGTTCAACTCGACAACAAAAATGAGCAACGACTTCAAGTAAAAGTACACGAAATCTCTATAGAGATATATAGTCTAGTTTAAACTGTTGTTTCGCTGTGTTGCGTCTGTATATATAGAATTGTTTTTGTAACATTATATAAACATTTCAAGGAATCTAGCTCATTAATTATAAATAACAGTCATTTTGAACAAATAAGTTCATCATAAATTTATCAATGGACATTTATCAACCGGAATTTTTTAGTTAAATGACGTCAGTAATAATTTATCGTAGTGTTAACCGATATTTTGCAAACATTTATTGTCAAAATCAGACAATACGGTTAACTTCCTCTTTACGTTTAAAGAAATTTATAGCGTTTGATAGTATATGTGACTTCTAACACTAGTGCAAAAGATTCAATAAACATGTATATACCGGAGAGACATTCAAATTCATAAATCAAAGACAAACTAACAATGCCATTGCAAATAACGACACAAAAACACACACATTATAAACAACTGTATACTGAGCAACATAAACCAAACTATAAACCGGAAGTAATTTCAGTTGCTCTGAATTGTATGCAGACCCTGTTCCAGATGTGACACCGTTCGTGATACTCCTATGAAAAAGTATAAAAGACTTAAAAAAGATGTAAAAATAGAAAGTCGTTTAAACTAAGGACTTCAAAACATTCATTTTAAAACTGTTACTTCTTCCCTGTTATTTTGTTCTCCAATAAGCCTTTCATTCATACACATCCGTTTTGGATTTTCAAATATATTAGCCCTAAGCATATTGTCGAAATGCGCATTTAGTGCAGGAAATAATGACACCTATAATGTTATTAAGGTTTGAATTGACTTCTGCTGAAGTGCACAAAGATCGAATTAACTTCCTCCGTCGGGAAACAAAAGTGTTGACAGTGACATTAAGCTTAAGCAGAAGTCCCAAAATAGGAATACAGTGAAACCTGTTTAAACCGAACCTCTTCGGGACTTGAGATTTTGTTCGGTTTTGGCCGATGTTCGGTTTTATCAGGTTTACAACGCATACAATTTGATATGACGGTGCTTAATAACGTGTTTGGTTTATACAGGTTTTCGGTTTATGGAGGATTCGGTTTAGCCAGGTTTCACTGTATAACAATATGTCCAGAAATTTGTTTGTTTACTCGCTCCTTCTGAGTTAAATATGTTGAGGCTTATTAGAGATATTGACCGAGATGGTTTAGAATTTCTTATATACAAAAGCTGTTCAACTCGTCTACTAAAATGTGCAACGATTTCAAATTAAATACACGGATATAAAGTCTTGTATAAACTGTCGTTTCACTGTGTTGCGTCTGGATATATAATTGTTTTTGTAACATTATATGAACATTCTAAGAAATCTAGCTCATTAATTGAAAATAAGAATAATTTTAAACTAATAAGTTCATCATAAATTTATCAATGGACATTTATCAACCGGAATTTATTACTCAAATGACGTCAGTAATAATTTAGCGTTGTGTCTTTTCCCGATATTTGTCAAATATATATTGTCGAAATCGGACAATACGGTGAACGTTCTGTTTACGTTTTAAGAAATACATAGTGTTTGACAGATCATGTGTCTACTAACACTAGTGCAAAAGATTAAACAAGGATGTAGTGATACTGGAAAGAGAGGCAACATATACCGGAGGGACTTTCAAATTCAGAAATCAAAGACAAACTAACAATGCCATTGCAAATAACGACACAAAAACACACACAATATAAACTGTATACTGAGCAACATAAACCAAACTACAAACCGGAAATAATCACAGCTGCTCTGAAATGGTCAGCAGACCCTGCTCCACATGTAACACTGGTAACGATACTCAAATAAAAACAATGAGAAATATTCTTCATTTGCTCATTGTTGAAGGCCGTACGGTGACATATAGGTGCTAATTTTTGTGTCATGTTGGTCTCTTGTTACGAGTTGTATCATTGGCAATAATATCGCATCTTCTTTTTTATATTCAATGACAATAGATGTAATACAGGAAAGTATTTTTTAATTAAGATATTTAAAATTACCTCCCTCATTTAACACTCTGATTCCTTGCCCTTCTTTGCTGTATGTTTAAACAAAGGAAAACAATGGACTTTTACAGTGAAACTAAGCTGGAAACAGATGATACAAATAAAGGTCAATCAAATACAAATTTAAAGAGCACTGACGACACAAAATTCAGAATCTTTTGTCAAAACAGCTCACGTGATCTTTACCTGGTCTACAAAATCCTCAGTATTATACCAAACAACTAAAAGTTTTGTAAACATTTTATTCATTAATATGACCTTTGTCAATGGTAATTCATGTCAATACACAGTTGCTGACTACTTTGATGTTGACACACGAGTTTGAGAATTCCTAATAGAAGTTAATTAAACTGAGCACATGGAATATATGTGAATTGTTATTTTTTTATGTTGTGTACATGCTTCGTGCAGTATAAGGTACACGTATTGTGGTCACATGATAAGGGAGGTACAGAACAGCTAAGGGAGTAACTCATTTTAAATAAGCTGAACGTTTCAATAACTAGTTTAAAAGAAAAATATAGCTACTCCAAGATCAAAATAAGTGTTGGCAAACTACCAATTATCCAATAAAATCAAACCTGTAAATTGTTTGGAACATACTTTAAGAAAATATTTTGTCAAAATTTAATGACGATTAAATGAGCCAAATCCGTTTTAGTCATGTTGTGTTGGCTACCGTCTTAAAATGTTTGTTTTTTTCACATGCATAGTTACGCAGTATAAAATTAATATGTACAGTCTTGATAAACATCTTTATTTTTTCAACACTTTGTATTTTTTTTATTTACATAAAGATAATTTAAATCGGAATGCAGTTATATAGAAATAATTGCCTAAACGGAAATTTTTCAGATATTGCGTCCGATTGAGCTGAAAAAATCATCAATAATTATGTACGATAAAGATTTATAAATCAGCGTGAAGGAAAATATATTACTTAGTTTACACAAGTGAATGAACAGATATCAAGCAAAGGAAATCATATAAATTTCAGCTTCAAAGATATAAAGGAGAGAATAATGAACTAAAAATAGTCCAGTATTTATGTGCGATAAAGATTTATGCATTTTCTTGTGTTTATTTGTTATAAAGATTTATACATTTACTTTTAAGCATTGATATAAACTACTGATTTAACAAAAACGAAGCAAGAGAATAAGAAGGAAATCATATTACAGTATGCATCAAAGGAAGCACATTAAAAATTAAAGACAAAATACAATTAAAACTTCAAATATTTCAGATCTTATGTCCAATCAGTCTTCAACTTAAAGTACATCTGTTTTTATGTTTGATGAAAATGTAAATAGAGAAGTAGAATCGCATTATATTCTAGTTATTTTCATTCCAACAGATTTAAGCTGAAATGCAGTTCGGAAGAAATATTTGTCCGAACAAAAGTATTTTAAAGATAGCGTCTGATTGCGCTAAGAAGAAATCATCAATTGTTATGAGCGATCAAGATTTTTACAAAATCGTGAAAAAAATATAGTAACTTTACTGACTTGACAAAAACTAAGGAACTGAATTAGAAATATAGTATATATAACTTTCATGTTCAAAGAATAGAAAATGAAAATAGATAGAAAGAATACACCTAATAATAATATATCGTAATGAATTATGTGCGACACGGGTGTAAAAAAATATAGTAAGATCACTTATGAAATAAATATGGAAAAAGGATAATGAAATCACATTACATTATGTATCAAAGAAAGAAATAAATATAGAAAGAAAACATAAACTAAAACAAGGATATCATTACTAATTAGGTGCGATAATTATTTCTACAGTTTCATTTAATAAATATAGTAAAATCACCGATATAACATCTTTATTAACCAAATATTTTAAGTAAGTATATGCAATAATTATTTTACATTAAAAAAATAAATAATATCATTGCATTATTGAAATGAATGCATGAAATAGCAGGCAAAGTGAAATCTTATTACTTAAATTATCAAAGGCAAGCTATTGAATATAGAAAGAAAAGTAAAAACCAAAAACTGTAAAACAATTATCATGTGCGCTAAATATCTGTACAGTAATTACGTATAGGAAAACGGTAGTGAAATCCCTTATTAGAAAAATAAAGGACAAGGATTTAAAAAAGGGAAAAGATATTACAGACTTTATCAAAGAAAACCAATCAAATATATAAAGAACAATTAATCAAAAACAGTTGATAATATTAATTATGTACAATAAAGGTTTATATAGTCACGAGTAAGAAGATATAGAAAAAACACTTATTCAATAAAAAAAAACGAAGGAAAATAATAAGAAATAAGGAAAATCGTATCACTGTCTGCATTTATCAAAATACATCAATCAAAATTAATATAGAAAGACAGTAATGACGCAAAACTTGTAGATCATTAGTAAGTATGTGCAATAAAGATTTATACAGTAACGTGAAAGAAAATTTAGTAATTTGTTTTGAAAAACTAAGGCTTTTCTACCTCAGGCATAGATTACCTTAGCTGTTTTTGGCAAAACTTTTAGGAATTTTGGTCCTCAATGCTCTTCAACTTCCTACTTTATTTGTTAAAAAATATATATAAAATATTACTTTATGTATCAAAGAAAAGAAAAAAAATAATGAATAAAGAAATTTAAAACATTAAAGAAAATAAATATATTAAAGACATCGATGCGAGATAAAATAAATGAATAAAAATCGTGATTTTGATAACTAAAAACATAAAACTGTCTTTGAAGTGCAATTAGAAGAACATCAATACATAAATACTTCAAATTTTCGGCGGTGTTCGTGTTGCTCAGTACTTAGTGTTCTGTGTTGTTTTGTAGCCATGGCGTTGTCAGTTTATATTTGAGATATGAGTTGAATATCCCTCTGGTATCTTTTGTCCTCCTACAAGGTGTCAGTAACATGCTCGCAGTTACAATGGGGAAGTTTACAAATAATGATGGGAAATGAGAAGAGAAGGTAATCATTTTACTTTCCACTTCAAATGCATTAAATCAAATATAGGAAGAAACCAATATATCAAATAGTAAAATCATAAGTAATTATGTGCAATATTACTGTCTGTCTCAAACACTAAACGGATGGCATGTATAAAGTATTGAGGAACCTAAATTCCGAAAGGTTTTACCACAATTGGTATTCGAAATCACAACCTCAGTATTGGCAAGCTAGTGATTAATATCGATGGTACACTTAGGGACTCGCAGAGGGACGAATTATGAGAACGTAAAACTGGTTTAAAATAAATTTCAGGGTCTTTTATATCTGAATATGAGGTATGGGCTTTGATCATTTTTGAAGGCTGTACGGTGAATTGTAGTTGTTAATGTCTGTGTCATTTGGTTTCTTGAGGAGAGTTGTCTCATTGGCAATCATAACACATCTTCTTTTTATTTTTGCTACCGCGTAATCATCCTATTTGGAGCGTGTTGCGTTCGTTGTTTTGTAAGATTTTGGTGATTGATGTGTTCTGTCGTATTGGTCAAAATTTGTTGTGAATCATGCTATATTTCTGTGTATAAGAGAAATTCCTTTTGGACTTTCATTTCGTATTTGATTCAATACATTTTTCCTGTTTGAATAGTTTTAAACTAGTCATGTTAGGTCATTGACTAGCTTGCTGTTCGGTGTGATTGGGCAAAGGCTCCGTGTTGAAGACAGTACATTGACCTACATGTATAATGGTTTTCTTTTCACAAATTTTGACTTGGATGGAGAGTTGTCTAATTGGCATAACTACTGCATCTTCTTCTAGCTATGTTTCGTAAATCTTGCTTTTGTCGGTGAACTAAATTTAATGTTTCCAATGATTTTCACAAGCTTTCATAAATATGCAAGATGTATATTGCATAAGCTCTATGCACTTAGCAAATTGTCGACGTATAATAAATATTTAGGTACATAAGGCTCTTGAAGGGGGTTTGCAGAATAATAATTACAAAATAAAAGTTAAAAAAAAAACGGATAGCAGATTAAATTGGGTACAAAAATATAATATTATATATATAATTTAATGATAAGATAGCAGTGTATCTTCAAACAGAACGACAGTATGACAATTTAACAGTAAAATATCAGTTTTGTCTTTCACTAACACTATCAATATATCAATATACAGTAACACCTGACTAAACCGAACCCTTTCGGGACATGAGATTTTGTTCGGTTTTGGCAGGTATTCGGTTTCATCAGGTTCACAATGCATAAAATGTGATATGATTGGTCTTCAGAACAAGTTTGGATTAGACAAGTTTCCGGTTTATTCAGGGTTCGGTTTTATCAGGTTTCACTGTATCTCGAATTATAATTTCATCCAAAGAAAAAATTGAGAAAAATGGCAGGAAAAAAGATTAAAGTAAAAACATACCAATTAAGACCCTCATCAATAAAATGAATATGTAATATCTATTTTACTGAATGTTCTGTTTAATTTATTAAATCAATTAGGAATGGTTATTAATGAGTATTGGAAAAATTTGTAACAACTTGACGAAAGAAATGTATGTCTTCTGATTAAATTACATGTCTTTTTCGTAGATTTATTTAATCAAGTCGTCTTTCTTGATTTAAATGAACAAAGTTATCGAAGACAAATGGTAAAAAAGCAACCCAAATTTTGTCAAATAGGAAGATGACCAATATTTTACACGATTGGCATATACATGGTACAGAATAGTGTTAGTGAAAGACAAAACTGCTATTTTACTGTTAAATTGTCATACTGTCGTACTGTTGGAAGATACACTGCTATCTTATAAATTAAATTGCCATAGTACTATTGTAAATAAAATTACTATTCAACCATTCAAATGTAATACTACTAGTAGTAGATAAGACTGTTAAATGGTCACAGTACTATATTCAGATAAGATTGCTATTTTACCGTTACATTGTCACAGTAGAATTACTATTGAAAGATGAAAATGCTATTTTACCTTTAAATAAGACTTACACTGTGTAAATGAGATTTTAAACGTACTTCTTTGTATGCATTATCACTAATTTAACGATCCAGGAAATATAACAGATCTTGACCTACCTCATCATATAGCTCGTTACCTCTAAGTATTGATCAGATAAGACAAACTACTATGACTATATTCTCATAGATATATGAACAGTCTAAGTTGTCATATGTGATAATAGATGCATGTTATTAATTTTGTATGACTCAAGGATTACATTCTCAAAAGGTAAATTTATAAACTTTTCAATTTTAATTGGGTAATTATATTGTTGATATATTTTACGTAAATATGATTTTAAACATATACTCCTTGTATGTACTATCAGTAATTTACCCATCCATCAATGCCAATTTGTTATTGTTTTTAAGCTATGTTTTAAAATTTTCAATTTTTAATGGAATATTTATATCGTTGCTATGATTCACGTTAATTTGATTTTAACCAGATACTCCTTGTATGCATCATCAGTAATTTACCGATCAATGCCAATTTGTTATTGGTTTTAAGGTATGTTATGACATTTTCATTTTTTAATAAAATATTTATATCGTTGATATAATTCACATAAGTACATAAATATAAGCTCCTTGTATGCATTATCAGTAAGTTATCGAAAATCGCCGATTCTCAAAAGGTAAACTTAAAATTTAGTATTTTTTTTTCAAAAAACATTTCAATAAATTGATATAATTGAAATAATGTCACTGCATATATATCGCCAATTAGAGAGAAAGGTTGTTATGCTACGATATCGAATATACCTTGTAGCTCAGTATTCGGGTTTCTATGTTGATTGTTGCATTGTGTTGGTTGTCTTTTTTGCCATGACACTGCTTTGGCCATGCTGTGTATTTGCTTCTTATTTATCAAGACTCACAAACGAACTAGCTGTATATTATTACATGTATTCTTATTTTACAAAAAAAAAAAATTATTGAATAAAAATATCATAAATATTTTGTCAGAACGATTATCCTTATTGATAATGTATACGTTAGAAAAAAGTCATAATGTCAAAAGTTTCTCCAATTTTTAATAGAAAGATTAACCGCATTGATAACGTATATACATCAGAAATATATTACATAATTTGCCCTGCACCTTTCAGTGATTGTTTCCGTACCGGAAATATTTTCCTTTACTCCATCAATCACTTTTAGTGTAGAGTAATATGCGGATCGGTGCTCGAAATGTCGAGGAGTGGGATAATTACCCAACCAGTAATAAGTTCCAATAGAGTGTCGTTGCCCTCATGTACGCAATATTACCGAATATTAGACAACCTACATAATTCTCAACTTAACCTTATTTTTAAATTGTTTGATTCTAGCCTGTCTTTACTTCCATTAAGTTGTCGTTGTACCTTTGTATTTAATTTTACCTTATTTTAAACAACTTACGCAATTCTCAAATTTTAAACTGTCTGATAACATTCTTGTCTTAACTTAATATATAATAATGGACGCTTTTTCGGTCATTGGAGTGATATTTGATGACCGATTTTTATAATATCTGCTTTTGAACGCCATTTGAAAAAGCAACCGCGCTGATGCATTATTTAACTTCACCTTCCAATTACAAAAGCTTGTAGAGTGTATTGTTGTAATGATTCACGACATTGGTGGTCTCTTTGTGTTTATGTGCGATAAAGTGTCTTTCTGGTTTGTTTGGTTTCCCTTTCGAATTAAAAAAAATACTTGTTTCTATTTGCTGTAATAATTGTAAAAACAAATAAATTTTGTTTGATTAAAGTCGGCAAAGTTGTTTGTTTTAAACGATGATCACTTAAAAATTATTCATAAGTGAAGTACGCTTTCAACAAAATGTGCAAATTTCATGTTTTCTTTCGTCAAATATATCTAAATTTATAGCTTTGGTTATTTGAATTATTATAATCAAAAGTAGTAAACACATATATTTCTGTCTTTTTCATCAATTTAAGTGTTATTTCAAAACAATTTACAGAAAGATTTTTTTGATCTTATCTCCATACTTTTAACAGTTTGATATCGTTTTGCTATCTGAAACATGTGTAAATTGTCGAAGAATCTTATCTAAGTAATACATTTCTTTTGTCGCGGAAATTAATTCTATCAATTAAAAAAACTAATATTAACCCACAACAAAGGAATGCAATTGGACACCTATGAAATTGTTTACACCAGTTTTTGTTAAGGTATTTTATTAAGTTCCATTATTATAAAACGTTTAGGGAACGACTTTTTAACTTAAAAATGCTGGTAGGTTGTGGTTATTTTCCTAACAAAAATGATCAAAATCTAATAAAAAAAATATATTGTGGTCAAGCACATATCTCCTTAGATATGCATGAAATGCAAGATCCTCTTAATAATTAAATTCGATATCAAATTTTTACTTAAACCTCTCTGTTTCTACATTAGGTTGGGGTTCGTGTTGTTTATTCTTTAGTTTTCTATGTTGTGTCATGTGTGCTGTTGTTTGTTTGTCTTTTTCATTTTTAGCCATGGTGTTGTCAGTTTGTTTTAGATTTATGAGTTTGACTGTCCCTTTGGTATCTTTCGTCCCTCTTTTAGGTAGACAATCTTACATATAGCAGAGTGTCGAATTACGAACCTTTTCTGAGTTGTGTATATGTAATATTGGTAAGCTGATACTTCATTGAGTTTAATTCAATCATTGAATTTGTATGGTTGCATTGTCGTTATGTGTTGCAATTCACTATTTCCTCTTATAAATGAAGTATTTCAGTCGGTTATAGTTTGCAACCCGGATTAGTTTTCTCTCAATCGATTGATGACTTTGGAAAAGCTGTATACTACTGTTGCCAGTATTGTTGAAATTCAATCATTAAATTAACCGTATTTAATAATTGCGGATACGTACTTTTCACCTTTTCGCCTTTTCTCCTTTAAAATTCAGTAGACCATCAACAGAAAAACATGAAATAACCTTATAAGTATCCATAAAAGAGGGACGAAAGATACCAAAGGGACAGTCAAACTCATAAATCTAAAACAAACTGACAACGCCATGGCTAAAAATGAAAAAGACAAACAAACAACAGCACACACGACACAACATAGAAAACTAAAGAATAAACAACACGAACCCCACTAAAAAACTAGGGGTGATCTCAGGTGCTCCGGAAGGCCTTCTTTTACTTTAGGATACGTTGGTTGATTACTCATTGTCCTTTTTGAGGAATTGTTTTATTGTGATAAATCGTTGTTTGTGTTTCAGTTGTTATGGCAGTGTATTACACTCAATTGACCTTCGTTATCAATTGATAATTATTCTATATGCAACAAATTTAATTTTCTATATTCATCAATATTGCATTTCTAATTTCATTAAAAGCTTTGGGTTTCTTTTAAGTTCATGCAATATGTGGAATTCACTATCTCAGGTGGTATACGGTGCAGTTTTGTCTATAAATTGTATTCTAGTCTCGGTTATTGAATATAAAATGTATTCCGCTTTTAGTTCACTAAAACTCAGATTGAAAATCGAACAGTTTAAATGAGTGAAGAAACCATCATTGTCCAAGACACGTTTTCTAAAATGTTACTTAAAGAATGATGTTTTTTTTTTGGTCTCTCTATGTAGAAATGACATTGATAATGTTGAACACAAAAAGATTGGAGACATTGGTCTAATGACAAAATCATGTCTATGATCAGATATATAAAACACTTTTAGCCTATCAGAAGACGTGTTACATCCAAAATTTAATTATGTTGTTTTGATGAAAATGTACTGTTCAAAACACTTTTTTTTAAACATCTATATATCGCAAATATATACCCAGCAATGATATTTTACAGTATAAGATAAAAAAAAAAGTTGTATTCCCTTATTTGTGCTAGGATGCTCCTGACATAGAGGTTTTAAAGTCTTAAACATTTAAATACATACTGAGTATATTTCTATTTGCCTTTTGTATTTTATATTTTTTTTTTTTTTTGGTTTTTTGGTGATGACAATTTCTATAAGTGTACAACGCTCCTTTTGAGTCAATTTAATTGAAAAATACCTATCATCAACTTCATATGTTAACACTCAAATCGAAAAGTTTGAAAGAGTAAAATACCGATCCCTGCTCATACCACATTTTGTATCAGGCTTTTGTTTAGATGTATAAGAAGATGTGGTATATGTGCCAGTGAAACAACTCTCTTTGTTTTGAGAGAGATAATGTACTAATAGAATGACTTTTGTATATTGCATCGATCCTCTTTTCTATATATTTACACTCACAACGAAAATTTAACAGTTTGAAGGAGTAAAATACCAATCCCTGCGCATACCACATTTTCTATCAGGCTTTTGTTTTGATTATAATGTACTGATAACATTACTTTTGTATAATACAGTGAAACCTGTTAGAACCGAACCTCTTCTGGACTTAAGATTTTTTTCGGTTTTGGCCAATGTTCGGTTTAATCAGGTTCACAACGCACTTTATTTGATATGACGGTACTTACGAACATGTTTGGTTTATACCGTTTTTCGGTTTATACAGTATTCGGTTTAGTCAGGTTTCACTGTATAAGTATTTACACGGCAATGAAATGTCGCATTGAGAGATCAAAAAATACGAACTCACTTGTAAACATGATAAACATTCTTTTCAGATCTCGCCTTTGTTTTGAGCTGTAATCATTTTAATTATTAAACAATATACCTTTACTTTACATTTTCAAAGAAAACGAGTCTAACCAAGATGATTGTTTCTATGTTTCTTCTGATATTCATGGCCTTAAAAGGGGCAGTGTATGGGAGTTTTGTTTGATGGTCACACTTACAAAGTAATACGAAATAATTATTATTCAGTTTCGAAATAGATTTCAAATTAGCCGTTTGAAAATCGTAACTTCTTTATTATTATGAGGCTGACTTCATGCAGGAACTTCTTAGGAAGAAAGATAAGAAGTTAGCAATATCCTTTAACTCTACTTTCCGCTATATAGATGACGTTCTTTCACTAAACAATTCAAAATTTGGTGACTATCTGGAACGCATCTATCCCATCGAATTGGAGATAAAGGATACTACAGATACAGTTAAGTCGGCTTCATATCTTGACTTACATCTAGAAATTGACAATGAGGGTCGGTTGAAAACAAAACTTTACGACAAAAGAGATGATTTCAGCTTTCCAATTGTGAACTTTCCATTTCTAAGTAGCAACATTCCAGCAGCACCTGCATACGGGGTATATATCTCCCAATTGATACGATATTCCCGTACTTGCATTTCCTATCATGATTTTCTTAATAGAGGGTTACTGCTCACAAGAAAGCTATTAAACCAAGAGTTCCAAATGGTGAATTTTAAATCATTCCTTCGTAAATTTTACGGACGCCATCACGAGTTGGTTGACCGTTATGGAATAACCGTTTCACAAATGATATCGGATATGTTCCTTACGTCGTAACTACAATCCATTTCCCTTTCATGAATGTGACCTACCGAATTAGACTATTTACCGGATTTTTAATCACATAAGCAACACGACGGGTGCCACATGTGGAGCAGGATCTGCTTCACGACGGGTGCCACATGTGTAGCAGGATCTGCTTACCCTTCCGGAGCACCTGAGATCACCCCTAGTTTTTGGTGGGGTTCGTGTTGTTTATTCTTTAGTTTTCTATGTTGTGTCATGTGTACTATTGTTTTTCTGTTTGTCTTTTTCATTTTTAGCCATGACGTTGTCAGTTTGTTTTAGATTTATGAGTTTGACTGTCCCTTTGGTATCTTTCGTCCCTCTTTTAGAGATTTGAAGGTACTTTCAAATCCAAAAATAAAAACAACGTCACATGATCGGTAAATATAAGAAATCTGATATCACATTTAAGATATTACATATATTGCATTCAATTATTAAACATCGAATTGTTCACCTGATATTGTCTATTCGATCTTTAATATCGAATAGACAATGTTCAAAAGTTTAAACTGAAATCAGATAATAATCCTTACTCCTTAAGAGGTGTCACTCAAGGTAATCTGATAGTTCCTAAGCCAAAAACTGAACTATTTAAGAAATCCTTTGCTTATTCTGGATCAGTATTATGGAATGGACTACCACACACAATGCGTAAAGCTCAAAACACTTCTACTTTTAAGCAAAGTATCAAGAAGTACCTAACACAACCCTGATAAGAAATGTTTGCTACAATGTATTTGTATATTTTCTATTTTTTATTTTCATTTGATTTTTTGACTACATGTATACATCTTAAACAGCATTATATCTTATGTTAATAACAATACATTGAACTACATGAGTGTAAATTAAATATGTGTAAATATCTGTTTTGATTGTATTGTAATTTGTATGTGAGGGCCTCAGGGAAGATTAGTTTATTGTAACTAACTGAGTTTACCCTCTTTAAATAAAGAATTTATTATTATTATTATTATTAATATTTTGTCTGTTTTTTATGTTTTGTAAGGTTTAGACTCGATCATTTTGGATTTCCCACATATTATTATTGAATTTATTGAATCACACGTATAACCCCTTCAAACTTACAAAACAACACTAGACAAGCATTTTTTGTTTAAGCAGCTCGGTCTAATGTCAGATTTCATTTCCACAAAACATCGTTCTCCGTTCCAATTCCCCATCCATGAATTACACGACTCCTTCTGATATATTTGTACTTTCTCACTGTTTACATTGTTTCGACGTTGATATCACATTAAAGTATAAAAGTCTGTAAATTGACCTAATGACTGATTTATGATGTGGTTTTAGGCTCAATTCAATCGTAATAAAATTTTCTCCGTAGTAGCAGTGTTTATTGATAACTTAAATTCTCACCGTGAAACCGTTAAAACCGATCCTGGATGTATTAAATGATTATCAAAATCTCATTGCCAAATTACTTTTCAATGTTTTAATCTATTTGCTTAAACATTTATAATTGGTCTTATAGACAAACAAGTTTCAGAAAGTGCACAGATAAAAAAACTTGCACGAAGGGCTACTAAATTTTTACTAAGTGTTTGGCTTTATGTTATTTTAATATATAAAGCTTAACCCTGGTTAAGAAATAATTAAAATAGAATTTAGTTTTTCTCTGTATCTCATTTATCATTCGAGTCTTTTTAAGTGATACAAAGGAGTAGGTCCGGTAAGGGCCAATTTCGGCCTCAATTTTCAAGTTCATCTAACGAAAGATTGTAGACACTTTCTAAACACTTAAGTGTCTATTTCAATTGATTCAATTAGTTAATGGGGAAGATTTTAACTTAATAAGTCATTTAAAACGCCCCGATTCAAGCTTGAATATGAAAAATCTATCAAATGTGCCAAAAATCGTCACTTTTCAGATGGTTTTTGTCACAAATGAAAGTGGCCGCATCCGTGTTCATCCTCAACCTTTATATATATTATGTAGTATCATCAAATACAACTTACATTTCAATATTATGAATGAACACGAATGCGGCCACTTTCATTTCAGACGTAAACCGTCTAAAATTTAACTAAATTGTGAAGATTTCAGTAATTTAGCATGACTTAATGATGCTAGTACCAGATATATGTGCATTGTTTTGTCAAAAAGAGCCCATATTTATGTAGCAGAAGCATTCTACTTTGCAATAAATATCTAAACGATTACATTTTCACAATTTTCTAAAACTGCTATATTTTGAGGCCAAAAAGGGGTCTTACTGAACCTACTCCTTTCCTCCGTAATTAGAGGTGTAAAATACGTATTTTTGATAAAAGGTATATTTTGCTTGCAATAGTACTACTCGACTTCATTCTGGAGAAATAATGGTATTGAACGTCATTCCAGTTAATAGTGAGTTATTCTATTAGAGCTACAGAGTTTTGTTTTTGTGTAAGTGTAAAATTACGCATTTTCTTCATCTTTTTATAATGGAAAAGAACAGTATTAGGAAAAAACATCTTTCCAGAAAACTAAATTATCTTTGATTTATTTTATTTCTTAGAGAAAGGGAGTTTTTTTTTGTTGTTTAACTGTAAAATACTTATTTTCGTTTTTACTTCCTTCCACTCGCATAAACAGTTATCGTTCATCTAATACCAATAATAAATAAGATGATACTTTCAAAATATTGTATAATGACTAGCTCTGATCTTTGCTATGGAACGCCGTGACTGCAATCATCAATTAATCAAACATATCTACTACAGCTTCAAAAGAAAGTCAGTGTGATTGCATATAAATATCGAAGGTTCATAAAGAAATAAAAATTCAGTAGGCAATAAATTATGATCATAAATAGTTTGAAATCTAGTTTATGATTTTTTTACCGACAAAAAGCATACATATTTTGCCTTTGTAATACAAACATGCATTTCGATTTTAATTTCTAGGATTGCAACAAAATCTGCAGACGTGTATTTTCTTTTGTCAAATATATATAAATTTACAGCTCTGTTTGTTTGAATTTTTATATTCTGAAGTTATAAAAACATATAATTCCATCTTTTAATCAAATAATGTGCTATTTCATCACAATCTGCAGAAAGATTCTGTATCTTATCTTTATACTTTTAACAGTTTGATATCGTTTTGCTATAAGAGAAATGTGTAAACTGACAAATAATCATATCTTAATATTATATTTCTTTTATCGTGGAAAATAATTCAATCGATCTGAAAAAAAACAACAATTTAAACCCACAATGGGACAACGATGAAGTTGCTTCTGGTATTGAAGACAGCAAGATCGGCTGAGGTATTTTTATGTAGCTCCATTACTATAATACTTCAAGATATTGTTTGTTAAATCCTCCTAAATGATTAAATTCGATATAAAATTAAAACTTAATCTATATTATTTCTACATCTGGCCTTTCAGTCAAAAACCTTTTAGCACGCTTATCGTACTCAGATGTGTTTTGAGCACAAATTTTGTTACGATTAAAGTTTAATGTCTAAGGCCCAGGTAGACAACCTTACTTTCATAGTGTTTAATGCTAACATTGGGAGCTTATCTTACCATAACTGAATGTCGTGTTGCTAAACTATTACTACATTGAGTTACTAGTAAATATTATTATTTAAATGTTTTTAGATGAGTGAAGGTCAAAATAACCAATTGATATTGGTTTTGCTAACTGCAGAATTCTGATCATTCACACGTTTAGTTTGAACATATTGTTTATAGTGGATTGGGAAACAAGTTATTTCAAGTCATATTAATCCCTCTTCACTTTGCGGGTGCGAGTGCTGCCTAGCCTTATGGTGGAATTAGCATACTCTTTTACAAAATATAAAAGGGTGTCTTTTGCGTGCAAAAGATATGTCTCTCTTCTAACATATAGGTCAGCCATGTATCGTAGAATTCTCAAGACCATACTCGCAAATGGTGTCAAGGGTCAGCTGAAAATTCAGTCCCTGAAATTTTCTCCCTGGCTTGGGGATCAAACCACGAACCTTTGTGTTAGTAGTTCGATGCACTTCCCACTTCACCTTGACTATCTTTTCAATGTGATACGTAAATTGAGAGCCGTGGTGTAGTGGTTAGTGCATCGGACTACTAACACAAAGGTTCCTGGTTCGATTCCCGTTTTGGATGAAAATTTTCAGGAACTCAATTTTCGGCTCTCCCTTGACACCATCTGCGAATATGGTCTTGAGGAAACGATGATAGTCCGTCGGAAGGGGACGATAAATGGCTGACCCGTGTTAAGAGAGAGCCATATCTCTTGTACGTTAAAGACACCCTTGTAGATTTCGAAAAAGAGTAGGCTAATGCCGCTACAAGGCAGCACTCGCACCCGCAAAGTGGAAAGGGATTGATATAAGTTGCAAAACTTGTTTCCCAATTAACTATAAATAAATATGTTTAAACTAACTGTTCGTTTGGTGTCATTCTAAACATCGTATGGTAGGAATTTGGCTAACCGTTCAGTTTCAATCAGTGGATTATCCTTTTATAGAAACAACAGGGCTTTCATTAACTCTGGGTTAAATAGAATGGGTATTCAGTTGTCTCTGTTGGGAAATATTTCCATCTGCTATGACGTTCAGTGTGGTGCTTTGTTGTTCTGTTGGTATGTTCAAATAAATTAGTAAAATAGTACTAACTTAACCCTCGTTGTTAATTTAGAATAATTCTATATCAAACAAATTTTATTGTAAATATTCATTAATATTGCATTATAATTTCATTAAAAGTATTCCAGTCGGTTATTGAATCTAAACTGTATTCCGCTTTTAGTTCACTAACACTCAGATTGAAAATCGAAGTTTAAAGACGTGAATAACCCATTCCTGGGCAAGACACGTGTTTCTTAAATGCTATTTTAGGAGGGATGCCTGTAATTTGTATTGTCTAACTTTGAAGAAGTAACATTTAAAATGTGGTTCACACGGAATTTACCGCGTAGGTTATTCAAAATTAGTCTAAAAATATTATTCTAAAAAAATATTACATTCATTCATTATAGTTTATTTCCAAATTCCCTTTATAAGGAGTACACTTTGTAAGAAAATGGTAGAGAAGTAACAGTCAGATGACAAAATTATGTATTTACGCTGACAGACAAAATACTTCCAACAAGAAGACGCGTTACATCCAAAATCAAATTATTTTCTTTTGATGAAAATGTACTGTTGGACAAACATTTTTATACATCTATATCTCGCAAGTATTGGCCCTGCAATGATATTTTACAATATAAGATAATAAATTATCGAAATGTTAATTACACAAATATTACTTGCATTCCCTTGTTTTGCTGGGATGCGCCTGTGATGGAGGTTTTATACATTAAACATTAATAATACATGCTGAGTTTATTTCTGTTTGCACTTTGTATTCTATAATTGTTTTGTTTTTTTGTTGCTGTTTACAAATAATGCCTTAATGTGTACCATGCTCCTGTTAAGTCAATTTAATTGAAAAATAAACTCCTTTTTTATATTCTAACACTTATATTGAAAATCGAACAGTTTGATGGATTTAAATGCCCACCCCTGCGTATACCCTATTTTGTATCATGCTTTTGTTTAGATGTACGAAGATGTGGTATAAGTGCCAATGAAACAACTCTCTTTGTTTTGATTATAATGTACTGATAGAATGACGTTTGTATATTGCAATTGATGACACGGCAATCAAATTTTGCATTAAGAGATCAAAAAGTACGAACTTAATGTTAACATGGTGAACATTCTTTTCAGATCTTGTCTTTGTTTTGATCTGTATTAATTTTATTTATTAAACAATATACTTTGCTATATATTTTCAAAGAAAACGAGTCTAAACACAGATGATTGTTTCTATGTTTCTCCTGTTGTTTATGGCCTTAAAAATGTCATAAAGATGGTTAGGAATTTGTTATTGGGTGTTGTGTAAAACTTTGTAGTCTTAACTAGGCATGGAATCGGTATCAAGTTTCCAGGAAAAATGTTTAAAAGGAAGGACAGTGCATGTTTCCTTGTTATTTCTTGTTCTTTATGGTCAAAACAAGGACAGTGCATGCATATTTTGTCTGATTGTCAAATTACGAAATAATCACAACTCGCCACTAGTCAGTTGCAAAAAACATATCTTAATTCACCGTTTCAAATTTTAAAGATTCGAGAAAATTTTATTGTTTCGTACCCCGAAATAAAAACAACGTCCGTATTTGGTTGACTCTTTATTGTTTTTGACGCTGTAAGCTAATCCTAATGGCGTGGTATACGTTTATGAAGATATTATTTAGATTGTATTAAGTAATACATAGAATAGACTACGAAAGTTCGTATGCATTGTGCTCAGTTCTAAGTTTAAAAGCCGAACATGTTGGATTGCTTCATACATATAATCGTTGTAAAATCATATTTATTACTAGACTATATTATATAGAAACCCCGTTCAAAAGAACAAACAATATATACATTATAAAAAAAATATAATTAGTAGTACTCTTCTACAAATAATCGCCCTCCGTTCCATTTACCCCATCCATGAATCATACGACTCCTTCTGATTACATATTTGTACTTTCGGACTGTTTAGATTGTTTCCGCGTTGGTAGCTGGTTGAAGGTATAAAAGTCAGTGAATTGACCTAATAACAGATTTCCATTCCATGAAAAATATTTCTCCGTTTCATTCCCACATCCATGAATTACACGACTCCTTCTAATTAAATATTTGTTCTTTCGTACTGTTTACATTGGTTCGACGTTGGTATCATGTTATATTATAAAAGTCTGCAGATTGACCTAATGACAGATTTATGATATGGTTTTTAACCCTATTTAATCGTTATAAATTTCTCCCCGCTGCAGCAGTGTTTATAGATAATTAAATTCTCACCGTGAAACCGTTAAATGCGATGTGTCGGTATTATATGATTATCAAAATCTCATTTCCAAATTACTTTTCAATGTTTTAATCCATTAGCTTAACATTTTTAATTGTTCTTAATAGAAAAACAGATTTCAAAAAGCAAACAGATAGATAAACATGCAAGAAGAACTACGTAACTTTTATTAAGTATTCGATTTTATGTTATTTTAATGTTTATAGAAAGGATTTGAACAACATTGATTTTTTTCTCTATATATCGTTTATCTGTTCGAGTTAATTTTAGTGACACAATTTCCATCCTTAAATAGAGTTCTAAATGACATATTTTGTACAAAAGGTATAATTTGCTAGCAATGTTACAAAACCGCTTCATACTGAAAAAAATAGCATTATTAGTTATAGAACGTCATTCCAGTAAATAGTGAGTAGTTTATATTTATTTTATTAGAATTACAGAGTTTGTTTTTATTTTTGCAATTGTTAAATACATATTTTCTTCAAAACAATATTTATTTATTTTAAGGAAAAATAACAGTATTTGAAAAATACATCTTTCTAGAAAACTAATGTATCGTTATTTTTTTTTTTCTGCGGTAGAAAGTTTTTTATTTTCTTTAAACTATTTATCTTCTTACCAAAAACTCGCATAAAAGTTGTCGTTCATTTATAAACAATAATAAATAAGATGATATTTTGAAAACATTTGATAATAATTAGCTCTGGTCGCGATATAACCCTATACTATGCAACGCCGTAACTGCAATCATCAATTAATTAGACAATATACGTATAGTGTCTTGAAATATGAAGTTTATTTGTATAAGGCTTAGAAACGGTGTAAATGCGAGGTTCTATCGAGCATTTTCCCGTTTCGTGCCGAATACAAATACATTTCATATTTCAAGACACTATACGTATATTGTTTTTATACTGAAATCGATAAAAAAAAATTAAAAAAATATGTAACAAATTGTATTAAAAAAAGTGCTTTGGAATTTCCCTCTTGAGGTACCATTTTGGGATATTTCCCTATGAGCGTAGTTCAGACGGTAAGACATTGAAATTTTAAGGAATTAGAAAGAGAAAATGTACTTAATTAATAACATTTGATACACATGGTATATAAATGACCAATTTGAAGACATAACACGTTTAAATACATAAATGTTTGACCATTGTTATTCCACGTTGTCATGGTTGTGACGTGACGTTGTTAATGAAATACAGTAGTTCTGGTAAGTAGGCGGGGCTTATAGGTTAGTTGAGGTCATTGACGTATAAAGCTAACGTTTATACGTATATCTTTATCTGTATAGTAAAATAGCTGAGTGCAGTATAATCAGAAATATCTACTTAAGCTTCAAAAGAAAGTCAGTGTGATTGAATATTAATATCAAAGGTTCATAAAGTAATAAAAATTTAGCATTCAATAAATAAATCATGAACATAAATAGTTTGAAATCTATTATATGTTTTTTCTAAACTGAGAAAAGACCAATTATTGTTGTTTATCGTCAGTCATATTTTTTCTCGATTTATGATATAAGTTTAAATCACGCTTTTAGTTTTCTTTTTATGCCACACCTAGGGGCATTGTGTTTGTCGGCATGTGCGTCTGTTTGTAAGTCCGTCCGTCTGTCCCGCTTCACCTTTAAGTTTTTGGTCAAGGTAGTTTTTGATGAAATTGAAATCCAATAAATTTGAAATCCAACTAAGTTGAAACTTAGTACACATGTTTTCTTTAAAATGATTTTTATGATTTGAATGCCAAATTATAGTTTTAATCCTAATTTCACGGGCCACTGAACATAGAAAATAATAGTGCGAGTGGGGCACCCGCGTACTATGTACACTTCCTTGTTTGAATTTCTTCTGTATTTTTTTCCTACACCTTTTACATTTACTTTATTATATGAGTTTTGCTCATTGCTGAAGGTCGTTCGTTGACCTTCGGTTTTAATGCTCGTAATTTGGTATTGGGTTGATGATTGTTGCATTAGAAATATATATCATCTCTTTATTTGTTATTTTTTTTTAAATTTGATTAATTGATTTATTTATCGCTTAAGGTGGTACTTAACACTACAGGGAGATAACTCTGCAAAATCAGCTAAACGTTTTGATTACGTTGTGATGTTAAAGGAATATTAAGCTTCTCAATGATCAAAATAAGTGTTCGTCAAACTGCTATATAACCAGTGTAATTTTTCTGATAAAACGGTTGGTTAAAATGTTTAGAAATTTTTGATACTTTTTTCAAAATTTTGAGAAAATGAAACGAGCCAATTTAATTTTAGTTAAAGTGTTGGGCATCACCTTAACCGTCCATTAAAAATATTTCATACATTTTAAAGTTTGGAAGTGACATCAAAGTCGTATAAACCATTTATGTGTCATATACGTCTCTGACGGATTAAATTATAATCCTGATACCTTTGATAACTACTATCATAGATATTAAAATTAGCAAATACTGAATCGTTTAGATTATTTAGTAATTATTAGTGAAATGTGTCTTTCTGTGGATTGTTTCGTGTACCTTGTAAACTAGCATTATGCGTGTTGGTCTTGTGTTGTTGGAGCAACGATTTAACTTCAAGGGGTGAAAGAAATTATCATTTAAGTTTTTCGACGTTTCAGGGGAAATATGGATTAAGAATATTATTTTTGTCGTCGGAATGACTATGATAAAAAAAAAAAACAATTTTGGTTTTTTATTTGGGATCAACCTTTTCGTATTTACTATTTAAAAAATGAAGTAGCTAGATATATTAAAAAGCATTATAATCGTAGGCCGATCTTAATAATCGTAGTGCTACATCTTAATTAGCATACATGAACAATACATTGTCGCACACATAGCCTACAAATCATGTATACTGTCTTTTTATCGTAAATGATTAACTAATAATCTGCTATTTAGTTTGCCTCTGGTGCCCCTTTTACATATTGTCTATTTCCATTGCTAATTTTATGTAGAAGGTCTTTTAGTTGTAAGTAATTTCATTAACTAATAATCTGCTCAACTAAACGTTTTCAAAGATATAATATGATAATCGAACAAATTGCAATATTTAACAAGTCTCTGCTATAAAATGCGATCGTTGGTTATCGATCTAGCCAAACAGATGTTTGTCTAAGTAGAAGTTGTAAATGGTATCGCCATATGTATACCCCAATGCTAAAGTCAATTCGGATTGTTTTTAATGGACTGATTAGCACTTAGAAGCAGTTTTCTCTCTGTGATTTAACGAACTGTTTTATGATTATTGTCAATAGTTGAAACTTTACCTCGAGTTTTAATGGAGATATTTATCTCTTGAAAGCAGGTTTATCTTTACAAAGTACTGTAAACATTTATTTACTTATCTATTTTCTTTGATTGAAATTATGTTTATTGCTATTAAAGTGAACTGTTGGATCATCGTCTTTGACAGAGTACCAGGCTATCTAAACATAGATCAGGTAACCTGCCGAAAAAATATATAGTTGGTAATATGAAAAGGTCTTTTGTCTTTAATTACTTATCATTTTTGATACTTATGGCACCAGTTTATCAATTTGTGATTCTGATTAAAAAAAGAACTGTTTACTCGCAGTCTTACTGGCTTATCAATTTTCCTTGATCGAAATTATTTTCGATGCTAGACAAACCGTTAGAAAATTAGTTTTTTTTTCTTTTCCTCCATTTTGAATGGAGAAATGAATTCTTAAAAAAAGTTTTATATCTGTGAATTCAAAACTCTTATTATAAAAGGTACGTTTTTTTTTAATAATTGTCTTTTTTGACTATCATCATTTGTGATACTGTCTCGTTATGTATTATCTGATGTTTGTAATTATATTGTCCTCTTGTACACCTGTATGTGTCTGAGGTAGGGAATAACATCTTGAGATATTAATACTAAAGGCACCTGTTTAGCAATTTGTTATAATAATTCCTATTACAAAAAGTACCAAAAGGTACAGTTTACATTCCGTCTTAATGGCTTATCAAATTTCTTTGATTGAAATTAGTTTTAATTCAATCCAAACTGTTTGCACATAACCTATTAATTTTCGTTCATTTTGAATGGACTGATTAGCTCGAGAAGGCAGTTTCGTTTCTGTGAACTTAGATTCCTATCATAAAAGGTACTGTTTTAACACGTCTTGCTAATGTCCTAAAGTGATAACTCTCATCATTCTTAATACTGTCTCACTATGTGTAATTAAATTGTCCTCCTGTATACCTGTATGTTTCTGGGGTTATGAACAAAATCTTGAAATATATACTAAAGACACCTGTGTATCAATTTGTAATTCTTATTGTAAAAAGTACAAAAAAGTACAATTTCAATTCCGTCTTTATGACAATTTTCTGTAATTCTAATCAAACCGTTAGAACATTGCATTGTTGATTGTACTTTGATTTGAAATACTAATTCGTTATACTGGCGAAATGCTGTTTCAAAAAGTTTTCTTTAGACTAAAGTCACCTGTTTATCAATTTGTGATTATTCAACTTATTATAAAAAGTACAGTTTAAATTTTCCTCGTAATGACTTATCAATTTTCTTTGATTGATTTTTTTTTCAAATTAGGGGAACTGTTAGAATGTTGCTTTTTGACATTAATTTGAAATACTACTTCGTAGTCCTAAAATAAACTAATCTTTAATAATTTAGCTATTTCTTTTATTGTCGCTATAGGTATAAAGCAGGTGTTGTATACGTCTTTATTAAACTTTTATTAGTGTTATCTTTTTTTAAAAGATCATGTTTTTATTTGTTTTCGTTCAACTTAAACTTGTGTGGTTTTTTTTACATATTTAAATTTCTAAAAAAATGTTTAAACATTATACATGTATTAAGAGATATGACGTAAACACGTCTTTCAGGGCTCAAAGAGGACAGCTTTTTATTTAGCTCGGCAAAAATTCATCTCCTTTAAAAAATCTCTTTCTCGTTTTTAAGGCCTTTTATAGCTATGAGCATTTGTTAGTACCCTAGGCTCCGTATTAAAGACTGCACTTATGGACCCTTTCAACAATCTATTTTTAGAACGAAAGGACATTTCCGATTTTTAATATTACAAAAAAAAGATTTACGCAACGACTATGTAATAGATAAGGGCAAATAACCCACACGATAGTGACTAAAAGCGTTAACAACTCATGGTTATGAGAAATAGTGCAATTTGACATATAACAATTTCCTTGTACAAATTGTGACTAGGCATTTTGCGGATTCGGTTTCCTGATTGTACATTATATATGTATATATTCACATCAATCATGTTATATCAGATGCATGTTCCTAATATAGACCGTTTGCACCTGTGCTATGTCAGTTACCTGATGTTCAGTAGTTGTCGTTTTTTTATGTGGTTTTTCCTGTTTCTCGTTTTTTATATACTAGTAGATTATACCGTTGAGTTTCCCGTTTGCATTGATTTACTGTAGTCATTTTTAGAGGCCTTTAATACCTTGCTGTTCGATGTGAGGAAAGGCTCCGTGTTGAAGACCGTGTTTTGACCTACAACGATTTACTTTTACCAATTATGACTTGGATGGAGAGTCTTAATGGCACTCATGTTACATCTTCTGATATCTATTTATCACCCCAATAAAATAATTTCCGTTCTACTCACTATACAGAGACTATTAGTTAGATCTTTTTAATAAGTTTGTGTCCTGTATGAAATAGTTAGCACTGAACATTGCTGAACGTTATGCAGAAATTATTCATTCGTCAATCAAGGATATTAGGACTTAAAAAATATCGTCTTTGCGTTCAGGGTCATTTCAATGATTTTTTAAAAAAGGGAGCGTAATTCTTAAAACATTTGGACGAATAGATAAAAAAAAATACTGCAACAACTGTTACTGTAGTAATGCATTAACAGTCAATTGAAAATTTGACACATAACTTTTGTTTCACTTGTCCTATTGTGACGTCTGTCTGTTAAAAAAATATAATAGCGTTTAATAAATACATTTTTTTAAATGACTATAAAATGTAGTAATTTCATTAGATATTTTGATCGAAATCATTAATAAGTTACTTGTAATATGTAAGACTAAATATAAAGTGCATTCACTGTTCAAAAAGTTACACGTACAAACTATACAACTTTTAACACGAACTGACGAACTAAATACAAACGCGTATAGCATTACATTTTAATAAGTAATAAGAAAATTATGAATTGTTGAAACAATTGACCACCAACTTCCACATGTGGAGCAGTGTCTGCTGACCTTTTCGGAGCACCTGAGTTCAACCCTAGGTTTTGGTTGGGTTTTGGTTGGGTTTGTG
The DNA here is from genome assembly GCA_037788925.1 of Mytilus galloprovincialis. Taxonomy (NCBI): domain Eukaryota; kingdom Metazoa; phylum Mollusca; class Bivalvia; order Mytilida; family Mytilidae; genus Mytilus; species Mytilus galloprovincialis. The sequence continues at coordinate 21,868,455 of CM075338.1, read as the reverse complement.
TTGTGCAGTCTTTTAAGTTGTGTTTTGTGTACTTAAGTATTGTCTTACTGCTTGTCGGTTATTTTTTTCAACTACGAATTTGTCAGTTTATTTTCTACTTGTGAGTTTGAATGTTATTCTGGTATCTTTCTCTGCTTAACATATCGCTTATAGTGTGTATACTAGTACAGACAAGTAAAGATTTATCAATTCTTAACATAAAATAAAACAGATCGCCATCCAATCATATCATTTCCGATGGCATCATGCATTTCATTTAGGAAGTTCTCTTGTCATGTTTTGTGATTTTTGACAGATTTTCAGAATCCTCTGGTTTTATCCATTTGAATGCCTTAAAAAATGCCCATTGACCCCCATTTTTCATTTTATATATCTTTTGCATGTATAATGATAAGCCATCTGTAAAAGACTTATAAAGTTTTAATAATTTTTAATAGTTCTTGAGAACGTTAACTTGTCAATGATAAATCTAAGAAAAGTCAAGAGAGAGAATTTTTCCCGCGAAATTTCAATGGCTTATATCTCGAAAACAAGGACATTGACCTTTACATTTCTTTTGCTCTTTTGATTCCTTTATTAATCCCCTATCAATGTAAACTAGTGTTTTGAAAAGTTCATTATATTGAAACTGAGAAATGACATCTCTAATTGAGGATAATTAAAATTGACACCAGAATAGTCTGGCTTAATAATGAAATGCATGCAATCGTAATTTACGAGTAAGTTTCCTTTGATTTATTCTATCGTATAAAAAAAGTCAGGCCAATTCACACGAATGTGACCTACCCAATAAGACTTGGGTGTGTTTCCGGTCTTTTACTTTCATGAGAAATCATAACGTGTATATCAATACAAAGAAGTCAATCAATTCTTAACATGAAATAAAGGAGATCGCCGATACATTTCATTAAACTGACACTAAACTGGCTTAATGAATTGCATTCAACCGTAATTTTCGAATATTTTTTCTTTTATCTATTTCCTGGTGTAAAGATAGTTTTCTTTTGTCATGCGAAATCAACATAGATTAAGAAAACTCGCACAAGTTTTTGAGAGAAAAGATTCCAACATTTGACCTTCCCCTTTCGCATATTTACAATTTCATGATGTTTTATATCAAGTGACTTAAAATCGTATTACTCAGAAAAGTTTGAATCTATTTAATCTTCATTAACTTGTATTAGGATTTGCTAATAAAGGAATCCATGAATCAATGAATTTACAGTAATATCATAGTATTGAAATTACACGTATCTGAAACTCATTCTTTATCATTCATTTCTGAAGTGAAAAATAGATCAATTGTGTGCTTTAAAGTTAATTCAACCAAGCTTGCATTAGAACAAACGTTGACATGATCATATATCCATGCTTCGCTTACAAGAATCTGACTGCTGTCTTCTTGTATAGACTGTGGAATAAATATTGGCCGCCAAATAAAGGCAACAGTAGCATACCGCTGTTTGAAATTTTTAAATCGATTGAGAAAAGAACACATCCGTCTTACAAACATAACATATAAGAGATCTACGACACAACAGAAACACAACACTAAAATGTAACACACACTTGGTCCGGGACATTTTAAGAAAAAAAATGTGGGTTAAACCTGGTTTTTTGGCTTACCACACCTCCGGTCCTCAATCTACTTCTATCATCTGGAAACCGTACATTTGTAGCAGTAAAACCCTACATGAAGTGTAAATACGCAACTTCATTCGTATAGATTTGGAGTTTTAATCCCAAGCCTCATGAAGGGAGATTTATCGGCTTGTTAACAAGAACATTTGAAAAGATTTTCTGAAAGGTCCGTATGTGGTCTGTTACAAGGTATCTGCCTCTTTTAAACATACATTACATGAACCCTATTTTCAAGTTTTAGTCTAAATTTAGTCTTTTGGACCTTACAGCTCCTACCTATTGTATTTATTGTCAATTTGTTCTTGTCCGTATGAAATAGTTGACACTGGACATGAAGCAACGAATTAACGATCAATCTGTATAGATAGAATACACCGTATTGTTATTTAATATTCTTGTTTGGGTCAGTTGTTCAAATCCTAGGTCATAAGTAATGATCTCTGGGATGAACACGTGTAGAGAATGAATTTTGAAATTTGTATGATTTATGGCCCAATTTTTCAAAAATAATAAAAGTAAGAAAAGGCATTACTTTCAGTGTTTACAATGGTTCCGACGAATGTAAGTCTGAATTTTTGTATGCACGTTTCAATGTTTGAAGCCCGAAATAGCTTCAACTGGTTTGAAAGAGTTGAGTTATACCAGAAATTATCCGGAAGAGCTTAATTATCGATATGGTTTGCAGAGCACATTATCATCTGTTTTTAGTAATATGAAAATGAAACAAATATTCACCAGAAAGCAAGCGACGAACATGTAGTTGTTGGCAGCTATAGGTCACCGTACAGCATTAAACAGTGATCTAAACCAACACCATAAAGCAATTAAAAAGAATGAGAACAGCAACAAAATGAACTTTTGTATAAAACATAACCGAAAAACAAATAAAATATGATATACAGCAACTATAATATTTTATTCAATATAATAATCGTTTTAATAACATTTGGGACATAATTTATCTTCACTAGACATAATAAATTCGAATCAATAAATCTATTATCTTTATAGAATTAATGTAATAAATTGTGATTTACTGCAATCATTTTTCGCTTGGAACGGTTATATTTGTAAAAACAGTGGTGGTTCCTTACGGGGAAATACATGTACATACGATTTTTATTTTTGTAATCCAATTTTGCTTAAGGTAGTAAGCAATTATAATTTATGCTACAATCGCTTACTATTTTATGAATAACAGGTACACAAATAATTGTTTGCTTCATATCTGCTAGTACAAACAAAGTCTCCTGTTACCCCGCTGCCATGTTGAGCAAACGGTAATCTAGATATTTTGTTTTACATAACAGTTCATTTTGGAGTCCTCTTCTTGGTCCACTTCTTAACTACAAATGTATATGATTTAGATGTCTTTGAAAAATTTGAGACAATGTTTGGATTGTAATAACTAAAGTTTCAACTGTTGCGCGTAAATTACAGGATAAAAGCAATATATGCACAATGTCGGAAAATAAATAATGTATTTCTACTCGCTTTACGAAACAAGTTAAAATCTCGGCGGGCCTCGCTTTTCGTTCTGTTTTTAAAGCACATACTAATAAATTATATATTTTGCCGACAACACAAATTCCATATGCTAACCAAAGAGAATGTACAAGGCTTCAATTAAGATCAGACGATCTCATTTGGTTCTGCTTTCAAATATAAGCAGAGTAAGCTAGATGGAGTCCACCTCCGTGTCTGGGATTTTGAAAACACATTGTTGACATTGGGATGTTTTTGCTCTTTGATCGGGTTATTGTCTTTTCGTGCATTCTTTTGTTCCGTCTGTTTATGATTTTATTAAAAGAGGGACGAAAGATACCAAAGGGACAGTCAAACTCATAAATCTAAAACAAACTGACAACGACATGGCTAAAAATGAAAAAGACAAACAGAAAAACAATAGTAAACATGACACAACATAGAAAACTAAAGAATAAACAACACGAACCCCACCAAATACTAGGGGTGATCTCAGGTGCTCCGGAAGGGTAAGCAGATCCTGCTCCACATGTGGCACCCGCCGTGCCAGATGTACTGTTTAACAGATTTTGGGAGATCTTATGCAAACTATTTTATCAAAATTGTGCTAATCCAGTTTGAATATTATAAATCTCATTCCTTTTGTTCATATCTATCAATGAAAAAATAGGATTCAATCTTTTTTTTCAAGACAAAGCTCTTAAGTTTGTCAATATTTCGCTTCTCTAAAGTCGATGGAAATATTTAAAGCCTTAAACTTTTAACAAAACTTTTAAACCAGATCTTTGATCAGCGTTTGTATTTAGACTGCTTATAAGAAACTCAATTTAAATCCGAAGAATTATAATGTTAACTATTTGCATGGAGCCCCGGCGAGCTATCAGTGACCATTCATACGCATGATTGGAAAATTCTTTTTCAGATCTAGATCGAAAGGCAGTATAAAAGAAAAATATAATAATGTTTTTAAGTTCAGACACAGAAATCGAAGACATACTATAAGATCGGTCATTGTTATATAAGATCGGTCATTGTTATGACTGGAAGTTAAAGTGTAAAAAGACGAATGTTTTTATCTTCAGATGTATTTTCGAGATTGCTCTTTATTCTAACGGGAACCAGAACTTAAATGGATAAAAACAAGAAAGTTTAATCCTTGGACACATTACCAAAGATATATATTTCTTATATTGCTCTATATTGAGATAAGGAATCAGGATTTAAATGGATACAAAATAGTAATGTTTTACTCTCCGGACACATGATCAAAGCTATATTTCTGAGATCCCTCTATATTGTAACGCGGAAGCAGAATTTCAATGTATAAAAAACAAGAATGTTTAATCCTCGAAGATATACTTCCGAGATCGCTCTATATTGTGACGCGGAATCAGAATTTTAATAGATAATGTTTTGCTTCCGTCTGACACATTATCCATGATATATTTCCGAGATCGCTTGATAATGTCACAATTAAACACGAATCGTGCGCCAGACAATTTGCTTAAGGCTTATCATCTCAAATTTCAACAAAGCATGTTGCGTAATATAGCTTGAAACCCGTTAACTGCGACAAATACATTAGTTTTAAAACAATTTCCTGTAGTGATTTCTCATCAATTCGGAAGCTGTTATTCCATCTATTCGGAAGCCTTCAAGATGTCTAGGATATGACTACGTATTAACATCCGCGAGAACGTGTCTGCGAGGACAGATTTATACTTTATGAGGTTCATGGTGTGAGATTTAGGGGAGGGGTACTTCAATTATGTATTATTTATGTTTTTTGACCATTTTTCCCTATTCTTTATAACTATTACCTGATATATTTTGGTAATTCATTTTTTTCTAATATGTTACCTATTTTTCTCTAAGGTTATAGTCCTGTATAGAATGGCTCTCGTGTTGCATAGCATTTGCCTTACAATTTATCAATGTCGATTGTTCTTGTTCAGAGAAGAAACTTTAATAGAAACATCGACATTCTTTTATTAAATTGTAATGTGTCGTATTTAGTTAAATTGAAAACATTAAATGATTAATGACGTTATTCAATTTTATAAATTTTGTTTTTAGAAAAAATAGAAATATGAATAAGATTCTTATTTTCATACTTGCTCAGGGGAAGTCGATCCTATATGAATTAATCATACGTTGATCATTTCGCCCCAACGTATCTGCGTATTTATACATCCCCGGCTTTTAAATGTTTAGGTTCGTGGATCTTGACGAAAGTGTTGCGGTCGAACATAAGGATGAGGCTATTTAAGAGCAGATAGTTCATTTAGTCTCGATATATAAATGTCACAGTCAGTATCACAACTGCATTTTCGACATAAAAACGTTTACACAGAGCAGGATTATATTTACACACATTAACATCTGTGTAAAGTACAACTTGTATCAAAATTGTAACAGTTGCTCATAATTAAGATTAATTAAGTATCAATGCCACGATATCAAAATGGTGCTATTTTGGCAGTTGACGCAGTTTTGCCCTGTATTCAAGAATTTATAAGCCATCATGCAAATATGTATACTAGTAATATGTAAGTTAAAATACAAAAATATCTGTACTTATTTTTGACAAGGCTGCATACTGTATTATAAGTATATGAGTGTTAATTGATATTTGGTAGATTAATGATAGTACTTTTTTTATTTTCCAATTCAAAAGAGAAAAGGGGGTCACGAAATAGAAGTTCCTTCATAATATTAGTTCCAAATGGAATAAATATTCTGGAATATTATTTCCATTGGATATTATTGCGACTGGATGTGACAGTATATTTGTTCCTAATGGAATAAATGGTATTATTAGTAATGAACTTCTAATGGTATAGACTATTTGTTTCATATAATGTTGTGTTTTAGTAGATTAATAGTACTTTTTTTAATTTTAAAATTCAAAGGAAAGGGGGAAAAGGAACTTTTATTTCGTGACAGGGCAATCTATAGCTGTTAATTTCTGTGTCAGTTAGTTCTCTTATGGACAGTTGTCTCATTGGCAATCATACGACATCTTCTTTTTTATATTCTCATAACTTCTAAAAATTTATATAATTAAATGTTATTTTCAATTACTCAATCACTTATCATACGATGTTCTTTGACGCTGTGTTAAACAATCTTTTGATCCGTCTAATTTTCCATTGATTGCTTTTTAAAAACTGTACTGAAAAGTCAATGTTCGTTCGAATCCTATTTTCTGTCAAACTATGAGAAATAGATAGGTTTTAATATCTATTTTAAAGTATATTATCATTTTCAACCTTGGTTATATCTTTTGAATTATGTAAAATTTCAAAAGTAAGCTCTATTTTTAATAATAATCTTAAGCAATTAAAGGTGGATGTGTTTTTAAAACTTATTAAGACGAGACATTAAAATTTGATCGAGAACACCTGAAAATCTTATTATTTTTACACAAGTGTGTTAACTTTGATTGCAATATGCATCTATAGCCATAAATTGTGGAGTAGTTTTTAAGTCACCCTACGTTTATTTATTTATTTACAAATCCTTGTTAATTATATAGTTGGAAATTAAACATGCACCTCCCTGCAACCCCCCAAAAAGATTAGTGTTGAGTGTTTAATAAAAATGCAAAAGATTTTTTTTATATGCTACATGTAGCTTGGCTGTTAGTTTCGTCATTTGAATTGTTGTACATTTTTTTATTTCAAAGTCCTTTTATAGTTGACTATGCGGTAAGGTATTTGCTTATTGTTGAAGGCCGTATGGTGATCTTTTATTGTTAATGTTTGTGTCATATCATCTCTTGTGCAATGTTGTTTCATTTACAATCACACCTCATCTTCTTATTCTTATAGCTTCAAGTGCATAGTCATACGCTTAACGTTGCAAAGGGGGTGTTCGCAAATTTGTTTTAAATTTCCATTTTCTGAAGCAACAGTGCTCAATAAAATTTAGAAGCTTAAGAAATTTTAATTCTTTCTTTTAAAACATTTTCATACATTGTTTGCAGTTTGCAATCCAAGAATTCGTAAGACATTTGATAATAACGATATATGCAATCTAAGTACCAAAACAGGATTAGCACGAGACCGAGACTAGTAAAAATAATACCCCTAAAGAATAATAAGACATATATTGTTCTGTTTGCGAGTTTATCTGAAAAGAATTTAATGACTTCAATTCAACTTCATATCTAATAAATTAATGTTTAAAACAGTCGAAACAGTCAAAAGTTTAAAACGGCAAGTATATCTGATTATTGCGTAAAGGTTAACAATGAATGTATTTAACTACACTGAACTTATTATTTTGATTTTTTTGTAACATATTATATCATTCACCCTTTCAGTACAAAAAAAATGTATAGTATGATTGCCAATGAGACAACTCAGATCCAGGGGGTTTCCAGGGTACACCCCCTTGTTTTTGGACTATAAATAGATTTTAATGGGAACATCAAGAACATCTGCTATCATTTGTAACGGGTGCCGCATGTGGAGCAGGATCTGCTTACCCTTCCGGAGCACCTGAGATCACCCCTAGTTTTTGGTGGGGTTCGTGTTGTTTATTCTTTAGTTTTCTATGTTGTGTCATGTGTACTATTGTTTTTCTGTTTGTCTTTTTCATTTTTAGCCATGGCGTTGTCAGTTTGTTTTAGATTTATGAGTTTGACTGTCCCTTTGGTATCTTTCGTCCCTCTTTTTGTACACATATTTGTTGTTGATAATCAAAGTTTTACAAATGTTTTGTTTTCTTTACATTTCGATTTTAGTTTGGTAATTTTAGTTTTTCCACCAAGCATTTCTTCCTTTCAAATTGTTAAAATATACATTTACAAATAAAATAGTTTCTTACAATCCAATAATTAGAAGAAAGAATGGGCATGGAGAGTGTCTTTTATGTGACACTATATTTCTCTATTCAGGAAATAGATTGTCACCCTGTTTGAACTCATTACCATAGTAATTAGATATTAGTATTAATGGTAACCCTAATGACCGTCAATATACCGAAACGTACTGAAAAGGAAACTTTTATCAAGCACTGAATAAAAGAGACCTTGATTCAATGGAGACGTTAGTGTAACAGCAATAATACTTCATTAATGTTAAAATAAAAGTTATATTCTTAGACTCTTTTACCATTAGCGATGTTGTGTTGTTTCGTTCAGCACAAGTCATGTTAAAAGGTCAAAACGAATAAAAAGTAAACTTATCCGAAACCAGGTACCTCAGTTTACACTATCCAATCTTGTTCCTTGTATTATTTAAAACAATGGGTTGTTTTGTTTTATTAGAAAAATGAAGGAAAACCCTTTATCGGTTTTCATCATTATTACTATCTTTTATTAGAATTATTGACTTCTTTATCAAACGGTGATTATAACTGAGGACAGAGGTGTTATTGTAACATGGATTTTGAACATTGTAATATTATGAATCTATCACATAATAAGTCTATGTTTTTGTGTCTATTTGATTAACTTTCGTATATTTAATATTTTGTTGTTTTTTTTTATTTTCTTGTTTCTTGTTTATTCAAACTTGAATTATCACAAACATTGTAAATATTTAATGACAATTCATAAAATTATCATTTCTAAATTCATGGACAACAATCTACACAAAAATATTGTTATAAAAGCACCGATTTAATAAATCATTAAATTCGTTCTACTAGTAATCAGAAGAATTTGAATATCTCAACTCTTGGCTTTTGGTCTGAACATGTTTGAAATAGCCGTTGGACGTTAAGTAAACACTGCGCTTTGATTGGGTAACTGTCTCGTTTCCATTGTATACTTATAGATAAAGTAGAACATGTTCTGAGGACACTAATATAATGCTAAAAATGTAACAAGTACAAAGAAACAAAATGGCAAACTCGAATACATATTTTTCTTTCGTAAGTAATTAGATCCGGCATCGATTCGCATTCATTTTATCAACTCGCGTAAGCAAAGACAATAGAACTTTCCAGCAAGGACATCATTCAATTATTTCTAACCAGAATCTTAATGACCATGGCAATGTAATCAATATTAGCCTCATTTTGTCCACAGACTCCAAACTCAAATATTAGTAAAAGATTTACAGAAAAACAACCACTGAAAAATTAAATCCTTAGCACCAAATCTTTATGTGTGAAGGTCTGAATTGGGTTTAAAGAATAGAGAAAAAAATGACCAATACTACAAATTAAAACAATTGGAAAAATAGCATAAAGATTTAAAAAAAAAATGAAATCTTTTTATCGGCAAAAAAAATGAAAAAATTAAAGAATAGTGGGTATTTTTTAAAGAATAGAGGATACTGGGATTTTTTTAAAGAATAAAGAATACTTGGATCTTATTTTTAAGAAGAGAGAAATAATTATTCATAGATACCTTTTTAAGACTATTTAAAGTTAGCAGAGACAATAGAACTTTTCAGCAAGGACAGTATTTAATTATTTCGTACCAGATTCTTAATGACCAAAGGAATCTAAATCAATAGAGACCTTTTTGTTTCATTTTGTCCCAAGCCTAATTTGTACATTGTCACGACCGATGTAATTTGAATAAAAGAGGGTCAGGATGGGGCTGTCATGACCGATGTAATATGAATAAAAGAGGGTATAGATGGGGTTCTTCATTTCTTTTAGGGTCTTTATAACCATTTTTACATATTTAAGCATTCGTCTTTGAGCAAGCAGGACATGTACGTAAAAGAATATTCACAAGCTAAGACGTATGACAAGTTCACTAAACAATTCAAAATTTGGTGACTATGTGGAACGCATCTATCCCATCGAATTGGAGATAAAGGATACTACAGATACAGTTAAGTCGGCTTCATATCTTGACTTACATCTAGAAATTGACAATGAGGGTCGGTTGAAAACAAAACTTTACGACAAAAGAGATGATTTCAGCTTTCCAATTGTGAACTTTCCATTTCTAAGTAGCAACATTCCAGCAGCACCTGCATACGGGGTATATATCTCCCAATTGATACGATATTCCCGTGCTTGCATTTCCTATCATGATTTTCTTGATAGAGGGTTACTGCTCACAAGGAAGCTATTAAACCAAGAGTTCCAAATGGTGAGGTTGAAATCATCCCTTCGTTAATTTTACGGACGCCATCACGAGTTGGTTGACCGTTATGGAATAACCGTTTCACAAATGATATCGGATATGTTCCTTACGTCGTAACTACAATCCCCTTCCCTTTCATGAATGTGACCTACCGAATTAGACTATTTACCGGATTTGTAATCACATAAGCAACACGACGGGTGCCACATGTGGAGCAGGATCTGCTTACCCTTCCGGAGAACCTGAGATCACCCCTAGTTTTTGGTGGGGTTCGTGTTGTTTATTCTTTAGTTTTCTATGTTGTGTCATGTGTACTATTGTTTTTCTGTTTGTCTTTTTCATTTTTAGCCATGGCGTTGTCAGTTTGTTTTAGATTTATGAGTTTGACTGTCCCTTTGGTATCTTTCGTCCCTCTTTCAGACATTTTATTTCCTCGATAAGCTTCGTATATTTAATGTTTGTGTGCATATTAAGATATTTATTTTTTCATTTCAGAATGGAGTCAAACTTCACAAATGAAACATTACATGCCATAGGTAAGTGAAACTTATCAATCGGCAATCCTCGGGTAAATCGGCTACTCTTCTTCTTAGATGAACTTACGGAATCGGCTGAGTTGTGACGAATGTGAAAGTTATCAATCGGTAATCCTCGAAAGAATCCTCTACTCATCATCTTAGATGAAGGTACGGAATCGACCGAGTTGTGACGAATATGAAAGTTATCAATCGGTAATCCTCGAAAGAATCCGCTACTCATCATCTTAGATGAAGGTACGGAATCGACCGAGTTGTGAGAAATGTGAATAAAGGACCAATAGAACAGATAAATGTGGAACGAAATAGAAAAAAAAAATAGGCTCATATATATAAAATAGACAACAAAGGATTAACATTAAAAGAATGGGGAATAAAGGGCAAACATATAAAGAATAGAGAATAATGGCCTTTTGGGCATATTTTATAAAAAAAAAAAAAAATGAGAAAAATTGGTTGAAAATATTAAGAATACTGAATTGAAGGACTCTTGTTCACCTTATATGAATCGGTGTCATACATTTGTATTTTTCAATTTTGGATTTTTTAGGTCGCCAACCAGAAAGATGGGGATGGTGGACCCAGCAAATAGTGACACCGATTATCGTTCTTATTGGAATTGGCGGGAATATAATGTCGTTTTTACTCATGAAGACCAAATCTCTCCGCAAGAAATCCTACAGTCATTTTCTCTGTGCTTTGGCAGTATTTGACAGCCTCTGTTTGATAAATCGACAGATAGCATTGATACATCAACTAATGCACGATAAAAAGAAAGATAGTGTCTTTACAAATTACAGCGACATCTCGTGTCAAATTTATAGCTTTTATGAGCACGTGTGCTATTTAATGTCATCATGGCTAATTGTAGGAATGGCTGCCGAGAGAGTTGTAGCGATGTGCTTGCCATTTAGGAAGACAATATTGAGAACACAGACAGGAGCAATTGTGATGATCATTTCAACTTTTGTTCTCATGTGCATATCTCAAATATTCCGTTTCATAATGATAAAAAATGTCGGCGGTAACTGTGAAGGCGATATGGACACACACTCAGAATATTTGAATTTACACATTTACTTTTACCAGTTTACACTGGTACTAACTCTACCGTTCATACTGGTTCTTGTGTGTAATAGTATGGTGATTTATCAGATACATCGAGTGAGAAAGGCTGTTTCCAGTAACACGAGATCTCGTGTGGTCGAGCGATCTCACAAAACCACGTTGATGTTACTTGCCATCTCATTTACATATCTAGTAACAATGCTCCCTCTAGTGGTAGTATCATTTGTATGGCAGGTAACTTTAGAGAACCATGACATAGAGATGGTTTTTTTTCTGATGCCTTTTCAATCGTTTGTCTCCGTTATATCATATTGTAATTATGGTGTAAATTTCTTTATATACATTATATCTGGTCGATCTTTCCGACTTGAACTCAAGAGGATATTCCGAAGAGAACGACATCTCAGCATGTCTTCCACAAGAACAAAAGAGGAGGTAATAAAACTTCAATAAAGAATTTATAACATACACTATGATATATCTGTGACATATCGTTTTACGTGTCATATGATACATATATCATGTTTGGAAACGTCTAACAAAGAACACCACTCGTCGCTACTTCGGACGATTCCGTACCTCTATTTAACGATAGAAGAGCACCGTATTCACCCGAAATATACCGAGTGACATTAATATGTCATTTATTGTGCATGCGCATATCAAATTAAATATTGTAATATAATTACAATGTATGTCGTGTATTTTCAAAGTATAGCGTCTGGATCATAAATGATATGAAAATTGTAAATAATGGCAATCGGAATAGCATCGGCTTTTTTAGTTTGTGCTGATAAATAAAGACCAAGGCGAACAACCAAGGAGTAGGTTATTGACTTCAAAAGACATACCATTATGCTAATCTTATCGAAAAGCCCGAGTGTTTCGATGCTTGTTTTAAGCTATTTACATTGTTTTGTGTGACGAAACTAAATCCAGGGATACTACAGATAGCATGGCTTCAACGGCCGCGAATGAAAATAACAGCACATCCGACCTTGGTAAGATAATATAACAACACAAACTGCAACATACATTTCAATGCATCGAGTAGTTTTTTTTTTCTTTCATGCATGTTCGTGCTATGCAAACGAGTAAATAATTATACAATATATGGCAATTTTTGTATTAATCTGTATTGACTGGAACCACTAGATCTGGGTCTGATATGTAATATACACTTATAGCCTTTATATGAGGTCGATACAATAATATATTGACCTGAAAGAAGTATATTGACTGAGGACGACGTACGAGGTCGACATACTTCTTTGGGTCGATATATCCTGTATTGACCTCATACATACATGTAGGCTATAATTATTATATTTTTTAATTTCCGACCATACTTGTATCAAAATCGTTATTTGATTTTGGTGGAATTTTATAGATATCATATTGTCTCCTAAACATTAACAACATATTTGTTGTTATTTCATCTACTTTTTTATACATATAAAATATACGAATTTATAAATGCTTGATCGATAAATGCCGAAAGACGACCTCCATCCAATTTATTGTATTTATCTGTATAAGGGTTTTGGCTTCTTGATATAGTAAACAAAACAAACAAACAGGGGGGGGGAGTACACAATGATGTACACACTGTTCAAAGGAGGTAACGCAAACCAAAACCAAAAGTAGAAGAAGAGGAGACAAAGTGTATGTAAAAATGAGAATTCGATTTTCTGCAAACAATAGACAGTAAAACAATAGATTCAGCATCAACAAAAGGAGGTGTCAATAAAGCAGCAACTGGTGAACCAATTTACATGAATAACAAATGATACAAATAAAGAAATGCTGTATGAGTTCCAATGAGACAACTGTCCATCCAAGTTCAAATGAAGTGGATTTGGGCAATTACAGGCCACTGTATGGCCTTCAACAATGAGAAAATCCAATGCATGGTTTAGATCGAGAATAGAAACGAAATATGGCAAAGAGACACCAACCCAAAAAAAGAGCAGGAAAGAGACCAATGCCACCGTTTGGTCTTCAACGCAGCAAAAAAATTTCATACCTAGAGGTGGGATTTTATTTGCCCTTTGACAATAATTGATACAAATAATTTTATGATGTTTTTTTTCAACGAATTTGTTTTCATGCTATGCTGGTGACTAAAAAATAAATATGATTTTAATATTTACTTTCTTTTGTAGACAAACTAATGATGATTCCTGGACATAGTTTTAATTTTTAACATGTTAAGAAACATGTAAAGAAATATGTAAAGAAACATGTGAAGGAATATAAGAAGAAATATGTGAAGAAACATGTGACGAAACATGACTGTGAAGAAATATAGAAAGGAATATGTGAAAAAATAAATGCTTAACATAGCTAAAATTTTATAAGACTAAGATTCAAAGTTTTTTTTTTTCAATACTGAAACATCAATCAGTATAAAAAAATCACAACATCTAAATGCTGGGTAAATAAAGGTAATAGTGGTATACCGCTATTCGAAATTTATAAATTAATTGAGTAAAAAACAAATCTGAGATGAAAACTAAAACTGAGGGAAACATAATATAAGAGAACTACGACACAACAGAAACACAACATTAAAATGTAACACATAAAAAAACGAACTATTGAAATTTTGATAACTGTGTAAAACTATCCTGGATTACTATCAAACTTGGACAGAAGCTTTCTAATGATTATAAGATATCATCAAGAAATAAATTTTGTAAGAAATATACTCTTGTTTTTCCGAATTTTATTTATAAATGGAATTATTTTTTCTGCCAGGAACATTACATCAACTCTGTGGTAAAAGGTTTTAAAATTTGAATTCCTTTCTTAAACTATCCTAGATTTGTACCAAACATGGATACAAGCTTGGTTATGATCAAAAGCTAGTATCTACAAGAACATTTTGTTAAAATTTCGTTCTTATTTTTCCATATTAAACTTATAAATGGTCTTAGTTTCTCTTCAAGTTAACATAACATACAATCTGCAGTTAAAGTTTTTAAAACCTTTATAAGATTCATAAGGTATCCTTGATTTTTACCAAACTTGGACAGCCGCTTTTTCAATACAAAGATATTATCTAGAGAAACATTTTTATAGATTTCCTCATATTTGTCGAGTCTGCGACTTACAGCAAAAGTAGGCAAGACACTTGGTTCTGCGGAACCCTTACACATTTGTTGGTGGTTCTGCGGAACCCTTACAAATGTGTTGGTAAGGTGAGTGTATCAGATATCTGAAAGAATATATATCATATAAAAGTTTAAAACTATTGATCACCGTACGGAATTTAACACACACTCTGCATAACCAGACGTACACGTCCTAAAATGACAAAACATGAATGTGAAATATATCAAACGAGATATCGGCTAACAGCCTGATTTATATATTTTTGAAAAACCTAATAACCAGTTTATGATTTGAAGAGCTTTTAAAATATCAGAACTGTTGAAAGAAAGGAAGTTTTAAATTCTACTGAAAAAAGTGCAATATTTTGATTAATATTAAAGGCATCAACGGAGTTTGCTTGTACAAAATGATTTACATGTGAAACGATTTATTCAACAGTACAAGAGTTATATGTATGTTCGCTCTAAATGAGAATGAAATACTTGCAACTGGACAATAATCAATTTTAGTCAAAAAGTCAATTCATATGTTACAGATTAAATTTGCATTTTTTTTATGCTAATCATTAACAACTGGCATTGAACAAACTAATGCTAATAAATGACCACTTTATCAACTGTGTCGCCCATCACAGAATTGCCGCCGTAAACGTTATTGATTTAGGACATGCATGTCATGATTAGCGGTAAAAGACACGAGACGTTCTGGCGTGTAATAATTAATGGACACGTTTTGGCGAATAACAATTATCAGACACGTTTGGGGGTTATAAAATCAGACACGTTTGGGGAATATTGGATATTACGGACGCGTTTCGGGAGAATAGACACGTTTGGGAGAATCGGACACGTTTGGGGGACAGGACACGTTTGGGAGTGTTACATATATAAAAACAACAAAAAAATGATATACAACCACTGAATTACAAAATCCTGACATTTGGACAGGTACAAACAGATGTTTCGGATTTGTCACAGCACAATGTGTGTTCTATCTATACCAAATGATGATAATGCAAAATATGGAAAGAGATGGACACGGTTCACTAGAAAATACAAACAGTAAAGAATAGAGGAAAATAGTTAGAACAAAAAAGGAAATAGAAATAAGTGTGTGTAAAAGGATTGTTAAAAAATCGCCAAAATAAATAAAAAAATAGTGAAAAACGCCCAAAAAAGAACGGTAACATCAAGGACAATAGGACCTCTTCGTTTAACTAAACTAGATGACCACTTCTGTCATAAGTAAAATTGAGAATAGAAATTATTATAGGGATTATGTCAAAGAGACAATGTTTACTAACCCGACTCCAGAAGAGACAACAGTGTTCTTTCAGGTAGCACAAGATTGAGGAGATGTTTGATCAGTTAAAACAAAGTGAAACACCATTACGTTCTCTATGTCCATGTGAGGACCCTTTAATTCAGTGGTTGTCATGGTTACAACCTGTCATGTTTCGTTTAATCGTTTTGTATTAATAAATCCGATCGTAGTTTTTTTCTCTTTATAACTGTTTTACATTTTGTCATGTTGTGGCCGTATAGGTTCTATATTTTACTATGTAGTGCTTCTTTCGCTTTGTGAACAAACCCATGCTCTAAATCCAATAAAGTTTGTTTGCACATGCGTATATTGACTTCTTCGGAATAATGACTTTATCAAATTATCATGCACTTAATATATTTTCTTAACTTTAAAACACTTTCAAGCTCTTGAATGATGCACATGATGTCACTAATTCATTTATTATAACTGTAATGTGTTGCATTCCGAAATTGAGATATTTGACTTATAAAAACTGTCCTATTAGTGACTTGGTACAGACATTTTCAAATGTGGAAAATGATGGAATCAGAGGTGCTTTAATCAACTTTATTTGAACTTTGTGGGGTAGTTCCTCTTTGGCAATCGTACTCTTCTTATTTGATATTGGTATTATAGCTATCTATGGTATGACTCTTGATTAGTAAAAATATAAAAATTGCCTACCTCCTTGCCATTTTGTCTTCAATGGAAGATCGTTGCATTAGTTTTCAAGCCACATCTTTTTTATAATAGAACCGTCTCATTGGCTAACATGCTACATCTTCTTTATAATAGAATCGTCCCATTGGCTACCATGCCATATCTTCTTTATACTAGAACCATCTCATTGGCTACCATGCCACGCCTCCTTTGTAATAGATTAGTTGATTGGCTACCATGCAACACCACTTAGTTTCAACTTGTATGCGTATTGTACTGCATGTACCGTGACATTATTAGTTACACAGTGTGCAATTGTCCTAATACGAAAATTTATCGGGTCAATAAAATTCATATCGGGTGAGGCGACGCCAAACCCGATATGAATTTTATTGACCCGATACATTCCGTATTAGGACAATTCAATACTGTGGAACGAATTTATCCTGATTTTGTTATATTACATATTATTATATTTAAATTCAATGATAGGACAATATCAACCAAATATATTTTAGATATCTCATCTAAAACTGTGAAAAAATAAAAATATTAGGACTATTTAAAGCAATTCAAATTATATATTTTTTATTAGTTCAGTGGTATAAGGGAGACAACTTCAATTGACGTAGTAAATCAGGGAGATAATTCCAATTGACGTGATAAAAAATTGTACTGAAATTTATTAGGACAATATCAGCCAATCAAATTGCGAGAAATTACTCTAAATCAGGATAATTAACAATGCATGACAATTTTGAAACAACTGTTCAATTATAATTATGAATGTTTGAATGAATGAATATTTATTTACAAAAGTATATATAACATTTTATTTACTGTCGAGTTGCAGATATTTCTCGAGTAATAATTTAACTGCTCTCAGCAAATATTGAATAAAGGCAACAGTAGTATACCGCTGTTCGAATATTAAATATTATTTTAAATAATAAAATTGCGAAATTAAATCACTGCGAATTAATATAGCCAGTGCTAAACGCGAAAGAATGTATCCGCGAAAATAATTGATTTACAGTATAAGTAGTTATTTTAAATAACGTTCATGGCTTTTACATAAGATTGGATTCTTGTTACTAGATAAGTTACAGTACTAGACTATTGTTTGTTTGGTAAAAATACTCAACTTTTATGAAAATAATTGCAGTTATTACTAATTTTTCAAGTTTACAAAATGTTTAAAAAGCCACCGTCTGTTTATAATGTTTATGTTCCGTCTTCATAAGACTCATCAGTGACGCTCCTATCAAAAATTTATAAAGTGAAACAAGTACAAAGTTGAAAAGCATTGAGGATCCAAAATTCCCAAAAAGTAGTGCCAAATACACAGACAATGAAACTGAGCACAAGTGACTCTTGATTTACCGATGGGTATAGAAAGATGTGGTATGAGTGTCAATGAGACATCTCTCCATCCAAGTCACAATTTATAAAATAAACCATTGTAGGTCAAGGTGCGGATTTCAACACGGAGTATTGGCTCTCGCCGATATAAAGGGCTAAAGCTAAAAAATAACTAGTGGAAACCCATTCAAACAGGAAGACCAACGGTCTATTCTATATAACAAATCAGAAACGAGAAACACTTATGAACAACATATTAAACAAACGACACTGAACTTCAGATTCCTCACTTCGGACAGGTGCAAATAATTGCAGCGGGATTTAACGTTTTAATGGTAACAAACCTTTTCCTTTTCTGAAACAGTAGTATAGCATCACAACATAGAAAGACGCACTATAAAATATCAATTGGAATGACTTAACTTATTTATGTGACGATAAAGATTATTTTTTCTAAAAATTTGTTTTTTAAAAAGAACAAAGCTGCATAAAACCATGCCATAAATGTAACTTTTCCGAAAGTGTAAAAGGTCCATTTTTCCGTTCAACGATTTGAGTACACATTTTATAAAATATTAATTTACAAGAGTCAAACCCTAATCAGAATATTATAATCTTTAAGATAACAAAAGTTCGTCACAAAAATAAGAAACATTTTACGGTAGAAATTGGTAGGTTTATATCCGGTCTAATACATGTTAAGATGACCAGTGGTCAGTTACTTAAAACAGATAAGATACAAGTTTGTCAATAAAAGTTCATTGGTGGCCTTCGGCTGTTTTCTGTTTTTTGATCGGGTTGTTGGCTTTTTGACAAATTTCCCATCTTCCATCCTAATTTTATTATTAGAAAGAACAAGATTAGTGGAAAACCAATATTTCACATACTACAAATTAGAACGTACATAAAAGTAGCATACAGCTTTTTATAGATAGAAAGTTTATTCTCATAAAACCATGATAGTACAAAGGTTACAGAGAAGTTTAAACAATAATATACATAATAACAAAAATAAAAATGCTTTACAATGCATAAAATTTAGGATAGATAACATATAAAAGACTATATATATATATATATATATGTATATACACTTAAACTAATGTGAAACTTAAAAGTGTATAAAGAAATACCTTTTATGTATAAATATGATAAATAAATTATGTCGCCATAATGTAATACTTTAAAAAAAAATGACCGTATATACATAATATTTATGTTATATGAATTTTATGTGCAATTACTACATAAGTAAATCGTCTACCAAAACCAATAACAACAACAGCAGACCCCTACACTCAATCGGCAATCCTCGGGTGAATCCGCCACTCTCTTTCTGAAGGTACAGAATCGGCCGAGTTGTGACTCTAATTAGTGCCCATTATTCCCTAGTACGTAAACCCTAATTCGAAAATTCAATCACCCCAGTATTTAAAAGTCTGTGAACTGTGAACTTGTTTATGATATTGCTACTGTATTTAGGATCAAAATGCACTTCTATGTTTCCAAACATGTAGTCAGGGGGTTCGGATAGCCCCTCTCCTGCTGAAAAATATTAACGAATAATAATTACGGGATTGAGATTCAATTATGACTATGAAGTCAAATAGTGAAGACCCAATTTCTCCCTTCAGACATCCAGAACAATCGGCAATCCTCGGGTGAATCCGATACTCTTCTTGTATGTACAAAATCGGCCGAGTTCTTACGAGTGACATTGAGACATCCCGTCAACACATACATCTAACATGTTCACTTTGCATACACTTGAACTTTGTGCTTATTCATTGTTATTTGCTAAGTAAAAGTATATCAATACAAAATCATTCCAACGGACCTTTCCTGACAAAAATAGATAAATAAGAAACGAACGACAAACAAAATTAATAAAAAAAATTATTACATTGGTTGCAATGAATTACATTAATTTCCCAGTTAAATAAAAACCGATAATTTCACATGTGAAATAAACGTGGTTATTTCACTCTCTGACGTCATACAACAATATGCGTTGTCAAGACGTCGATAACGGTGGATCAAAACAAATTGTGAATGCGTAAAAAAAAGATATAGTTCCTTACATGTTTTATATTAATTTCGTTAAAAAAGCCATTTGCCAATGTAATAAAAAGAATAACTAATTAAAGAATTCAAATATCAAAAAATATTCAACTCGTAACCGAACAACACTGATAATTAACTCATGCGCTACGCGCATTCGTGAATTAATGTGTTGTTCGGTCACTCGTTGAATATTTTTCCCTATTTGAATTCTTCTATTAGTTATTCTATAAATATTGCATTTACATTTGTGATTATAATCAAGAAAAAGTCTTTTTTCTTAATACTATTTTCATCTATGAAATATTGCATTGTAGAACTGTTCGCTATTAATAGTATGACGTAATTATATAAATGTCGTTCATTATTCAAGAAATGACTGTAATATTTTTTCGGTCTATGAAGAAATAACATTAAAAAAATGTACTGCACACTGAATAACCCGGGTAGCGGATTATTTTACAGTGTTCACCACATTTTTATGTTATTTCGAATAGACAGAAAAAATATTACAGTATTTTTTTTATAATTTGATTCGAAATTCCATTTTAAACCGTGGTAAATCATGGAAAAACGTTGATGACGTCACGGTCACATAACAAAATTATGTCTATGGGCTGATAAACAAATCGACGTCAGCCAATCAGAAGATGCGTTACATCCAAAATTAAGTTATATAGTATTATCAATATTGACTATGAAGCATAAATTCTACTGATTTCATTATAAAGATATTAAAATAAATTTGATTGCATTCACTGTCTATTTAAAAAAGAAAATCTTATTGAAATGATCAAAGTACAGGGAAAATTTAAATATTTTTCACAATCATAAAACGTGCATTTCTATAGATTTGTTTTGGAAGCGAGGCGACGATGCGAAAAGATTAATATGCGAGAGCTATCTGTTGTCAATAAGTTATTGAAGTTACCTTATATACTATGAAAAATTATACAATCATGTACTTTTAAACATTACAATGAATAAATTAATGTAGCAAAGAAAACAAGCTACAGTATGCTAATTCCTATAATTGACTTATACAAATATTAAATATTCAAAAACTAAAAAATAGGTAAATTCAATTTCAGAGTTTTTAGATAAAATAAAAATTACTGAACTATTTTTTACTCGTTTTGTTCTTGAATACGAGCAATTCACACTATGACTATTATCAAAAAGAAATTACAATGTACTATATTTGATCGTTTAACCGGAAAACGAAAGTATTGAGAAATAGATCGTATAATAAATATGTTCAGACGTCGTAAAATAATTTGAAACCAATAACCTATTCGTTCGGAAACTATAACTATTCGTTCGGAAGCTATAAAGATCTGATTTTACACTTTATAATTGATCTGTCAACACTCAATAAATTGCCGATAATATAATTTAGCACCAGTATATTTCCTTTCGATTGCTATTTGCTGATGTTGAAGTACGTATCATATTGTTCCTGTTAGTTTTCAGAACGAGGCAACTATACTGAGAAAAAAAACAGATGGTCTTGATGGGGGTTCTAGAAAAGAGAATAATTGCATCTTGAAAGGTACAAAATAAAGGTCAAACATAAATTCAAATTGAATAATGTAAACAGGGTGATAACGTATAGTCAATAATGGACCAAAATAAGACAAAAATGGCATAATCAACGGATTACAGAAACGCAAACCCTACAGCAGGCCCCTCAGACCAAGACGTATGTTAAATATATAGGGGCCGACAGTCAGATGCGAAAACAATACAATTAACATAGTGTTACTTAAAAACAACACTGGTTTTGAAATCGATCAGAAATATAACTATTGATAATTTACATGGAAATTTTCCATTTACATCAGCGACGATATGGTTTATGGGTGTTGTTTTGATCTTGAGAACATTGTATCACCATAATTATAATAAATAACTTTGTTTTTGTTGATTTTAGAGGATCTGTAGGATAGGTGTTCGATTCTGTATTTTAAAAATTCAATAGGTTAAATTTTTCTATTCATTATATTTTTGCCAATTACATGATACAATTAATTACCCCTCCCCCCCCCCCCCACACACACACATACCTTTTGTCTATTTTTCTGCAGTAATTGCCCATTAATCGTTATTCAAAAACCCGCCTCAAATTACCACGCGGAAGCTTTTTTTCAATGCGTAGATGGAATATTTTGATTATCCATTAGACATAGATACATAGATATTGTATTGTATAGATTCAGATTCAATATTTAACTAGAGTCTCACCACTTGTAATACATAAAATACAATCATCAAAATATATACATTGAATCAAACAGTAATGCTATAAATTGAAATACAAATGTCATTCTATAAAGAGAGACTATAGAAATTAATATAAATTATAACTGTATATGTATCATGTTTATAAAAACATTTCCGACATAACATTGGTTTCAATAACAAAATTTGAGTTAGAGTTATTTCCCCTTCAATAACAAAATTTGAGTTAGAGTTATTTCCCCTTCAATAACAAAATTTGAGTTAGAGTTATTTCTCCTGGTTGCTATTTTGGAGGGGTAATATTTATCTGATTGACTATCCATCTTGAAACATCAGAGGCGGATTTAGAGGGGGCAACGGGACCGGGCCCCCCTCTTTTGGGAAAAAATTGATTGCTTATATAGGAAATCACTGAAGCTTGACCGTAGCGGCCCCCTTTTAGGCAGTCAATGGGTCCCAACATATGAAAATTTCTAGATGCGCCACTGAAGACATGCTGTACAAACAAATCTTAATATACAAGATCCTTATTAGATTTAAGAAGGCAAGGCTTAATAAAACTTATAAAGCTTATTGATATGTATAAGAAGTTCAGTTTGCCAGATTTTTGAAGGAATTTGTAAACGTAGATATTCAAGGGAAGTAACTCCCAATGATTACCATCTATTTTTGTTTATTTTGTAAAATAAAATTTATAATTAAAATTTACAATGGGTGTAGTATTTGGTTATATGTGTTTTACAATTTTGTAAATCCACTAATAATTTCAATTTATACATGTTTTTATTCCATTCACAATAAAAACGCTTCCTGCAGCCACAGTGACTAAAAATTTAATTTATAATAAATGTTCATAGATATTTTATTAAAAAATGATTTCGCTTCAAACAGCTTCTGATACATGCATGTGAAAACCTTATAGAGATTCTATTGGCAAAATTTTGTTAAGAATCAACATTTCAGCCGATAGTCAGAAATAATCATTTATCATTTAATTTTGTCTAAAGTTAGATAAAAGTTTAAACTCTGCTTTGACATGTATAGGTATGCATATATGTTTTTTTTCAAATACAATATAAATACAACAAAGCATGTTATTTTGACTTTTCAGCTGTTTTGTGCAAGCTTATTCTTTTAATTACAGACCACAGTTACTTTTTCGATTCCATACCAGAACACCTTTAATATACACAATTTCGATATGATTTACCGCTGCACACACTATTTGTTATATTCCCTACCAGACCACTTTAATATACACAATTTAGATATTATTCACCTTTGTTTATTTTTGCATTAGCTGAAGATTGCTAGCTAGTTTTCCTTCTTTATTTATCAAAGAAGTGTCAATTACACTGAGACATTGATTCTTATTATTTTATTTAGCACTAAATGTTTTGTAAAGAATCTTTCAATACCATTTATGATAAAGACAAGATAATATCGTCTCTCGCCCGTCATTGGTGTGAGCATTATGATTAGTTTCATTATAATGTCAGGGATTTCTTTATTGTTATAGAGTTACTGGTTGTTATTTGTAGAATACCAGATACCTATATTGCTTACAATTTGAAATAGATCCCCTCCTCAAAGATATACATACCATATATTTGGATCATTTCATTTATACATTTGTTTAGTTATCATTTTGACAATCAGAAATATCATACCTTCGTCACAACTCGGCCGATTTCGTACCTTAAAAAGGCTGCACGGAGAAAAGCGGAGTCACCCGAGTTTACCCGATTGAAATATAATCATTATTGGATTTGATTGATATTTTACAAATTGGATATTTATTTATACTAAAGAATTAACCACATTTTTAGAGGTAATTGGTGTATACACTAGTCCGATGTTTTAACTAACAAGATAATAATTCGATCACCTCTAGTTGTCAGACCACCAATTAAAAGTCCCTATCTGTTCAACCAAATTTTGCAATTGCTTTCTAGATATTTTACCTTAAGTTTAACTTAATAGAAACCAGGTATATCCGGAATTGTACATGTATCAGCTTTCTACATGTTAATTTTCAACATACCTTTAAAATCATATAAGAAAGAAGAGGTGTCCCGAATAGAGGTACACTAAAAATAACCCCTGGTTTTTCTGGACATCTTAAATTAGTATACTATGGAGTGCATGTATCCCCAATGTTGAACGAAACTCAGAGACAAGTACATTTTGGCTCAAAATGGTCTGAATATATTTCTCTTTCACCAAAAGTTTCATTTCTGCCAATTTGTTGGTAAGTTTAAATAAACAATGACATCAAATGCACTATTTTTTGTACGAGTAGGCCTACTTTCACTTTTTATGAGAACTGCACGACTTATACTTTTAATTCTATCAAAACATAATTAAAAATTATCACCACAACGATTTCTTATCAAGTTAAAATTGATCCCTTTAGTTCAAAATGTTGTTAAAATGATTTAAAGTCCACTTTTAATTCAGTGCTAGTTTTATATTCAAACTCTCAAGATTTCCTTTTTTACTTGATACATTCTTTAAATTCAAACAGTTTGAAACTTCCAACATCGCTCTCTTACATTTTTTCGTTTAACATAGGAGACAACTTCGTGATAAATTTACTGTTTCTTTATTTAATTTTCCCGATTTAAATTAAACTGTTAGTTGTCTGTGGGATTTTCTTTGTCATATAGCTCTTCAACGGTTTCGGTACTTATCCATCCTCTGATTTGAATGCTTGCCTTTGAGCGTTCCTAATGAAGGTAAATCCAGAAAAGAGCTTCGGGCGCATTGAAATTATTAAACGTGTTGTTTTCAATTTTTTAGTAATGACTAAAAAAGGATTTATAAATGAGGAACTGGAGAAGGGGAGACCACTTATCTTTATTCTTTATCTATTTTGCCAACATTTTTAACACCCCATAATTCTATGTTTTACATGAAATTTATAAAAAATAAAAAGATTTGGTATGGCTGCAGAAAAGACAACTATCTACCAAAGTATAAATAAATTGGCCTATTTCAGTTTATTCTTTAATTTTTCGACCTATATAACATTTTCCTGTTCTTCTGCATTACGATAAATATTTGTGTCTGATGGGAGTTGGAAATAGATATATGAAGATGTGGCATGAGTGCCAATGAGAATTTCCCTCATCCAAGCAATAATTTGTAAAAGTAAACCATTATATGTCAAAGTACGGTCTTCAACACGCAACCTTGGCTCACACTGAACAACAAGCTATAAAGTGACAAGTTTTAAACCATTCAAACATGAAAACCAACGGTCTTGTCTGCTAAAGTATATAAAAAACGAGAATCGAGAAATATTTATAAACCACATCAACAAACGACAACTGCAGAACATCAGATTCCTGACTTAGAACAGGTGCAAACGAATGCAGTGGGTTTAAACGTTCTAAAAGGTACTAGCCTTCACCCTTTTATGAAACAATAGTGTAACAGCACAACATAGAAAAACACACTATAAAATATAAATTGAAATGGCTATAAGTAATTCATAAAGATTCATATACAATGATCCCTATTCTACCAACTCTGAAGGTTTGAATAGCAATTGTTGCAAGGTGTGTTTGACTCTGATCTTTATTGACAAGGATTGACAGCTTTTTTGTCGAAAGTTCATGATTCTCTCTTACTCTTTAATACTGCTGCTTCCTCCTAAAATGATAATAAAAAACTGACCACTGTGATATAACAAATGGTGCTAAAAATGACGCTTAATACCAACAAACAAACAAACATGATTCATTTAGATACTCACGTATTTTAAATGAGTGTCTCATAGTTTAAACGATCAGAATTGGTTTAACTTTAACATTTTGTTATTAAATTACATTATAAATAATTTTTAAAAAACAATGACATCAAATGCACTATTTTGACAGCTTTCTTGTCGAAAGTTCAAGATTCTCTCTTACTCTTTAATACTCCTGCTTCTTTGTCGAAAGTTCAAGATTCTCTCTTACTCTTTAATACTCCTGCTTCCTCCTAAAATGATAACTAAAAAACTGACCACTATGATATAACAAATGGTGCTAAAAATGACGCTTAATACAAACAAACAAACAAACATGATTCATTTAGATACTCACTTATTTTAAATAAGTGTCTCATAGTTTTGAACGATCAGAATTGGTATAACTTTAACATTTTCTTATTAATTTACATTATAAATTATCCTCAAATTGACACACAAAAAAAATCTTTCTCATATGTTTGCATTCTGTACTTTTAATATCTTATCAGCTTGATCATTATAATTTTCTTCAGATGCGTTTCACTAATGGATAGATTTATCAAAGAGAGAATCGTTATGTTTTATCATACTCTATTAACACAAAAATTAATTAAATTTTTTCTCTGTTCTCGCGACTGTTCTAGTCATATTTGCTTTTGTGATCGACTCAACAAGAATTGCTAATTGGTTCTTCTTGTGTAAAAAAAAATCCTTATATTATCTAATTTTTCATCTTTATGACGTACTGTTAATGCAGTCTAAATTTGAACAATCTCCATGTGCACTTTTATCAAAGTTTAAATTTGGTACAGAATTCACTACTTAGTTCTTATTAAGTAGACATAATAAACGTATAAAATGTTCATATTATTGATATATAGTGTCTAGTCTATGATAATCGGAAACCATCCCCGTGTACATTTGTCAAAAGTTAAGTTTTTTGCTACAGCACAGCATGGCTGACTTTTTTCTGGAATGCAATAGTTTTACTGTTTGACTTTTGAAATAATTTTCAAATTTAGAATTTGATAAATGTATTGATTTGAGATGTAAATAATATGTAAAACAAGATTTCAATATAGAAAACGATTGAAATATACAGCGCTGGACTTTACATCTACCGCGTTTGATATTTTTTATAATTTTGTACAGCGTTTTACTTTTGATTAATCTATATCTACGATAAATGGCTGACCCGTGTTAAGAGAGAGCCATATCTCTTGCACGTTAAAGACACTCTTGTAGATTTCGAAAAAGAGCAGGCTAATGCCGCTACAAGGCAGCATTCGCACCCGCAAAGTGGAAAGGGATTAATATAAGTTGCAAAACTTGTTTCCCAATCCACTATAATTAAATATGTTTAAACTATATTTACAGCGCTCGACTTGACATATCAATCGATAGACCTCTCTTTACAGGATTAGACTTTATATGTGCAGCGCTTTAGTTTACATGTTCAGCGCTAGAACTCGAAGCAACAACCCTTGGCTTTACATCTTAACGCTAGGCTTAAATATATAGCGCAACTCTTAGATCTACAGCGTTTGCATTAAATGGACAGCGCTGGACTTTACATTACCCGCGCTACACTTTGAAAAACCTCAACTGTTGATCTATATGAGACCAACAAGTCTCCGTAGAAAATATACTAAAAAAAAGGTAACACGCCCTCCTCTGAGTGCGGGATTTTCTCACTGTGTTGAAAACCCATTGGCGACCTAGGGCTATTTTTGTTCTTAGGTCGGGTTGTTGTCTCTGTGACACATTTTTTGTCCTCATTTTCCATTTTATTTTAATTTCTGCTCAGTATGATCGGTTGCATTCTTCAGGTGTGTTTTCCTAATGGAGGACCATGTCAAAGAGGTGACAATCCAGCTATAATCTTTGTTCTTTGAAAAAAATAATAATTAGTTTGTGTCTTGGCTTAGCTACTCCTTTTTCTTTTTTTTTTTCTTTTCAACATGATTTACTAATTGTGTCATCTTAAGAACGTCGTCTAACTGAATACAAACCTCGTTTTTTGTTTTACTAATGGAGGACTGTATCAAAGAGACAACAATCAAGCTCCAATCTCTCTTCTTTGAGCAAAAAATTAATCCATAAATTTTCCTATGGTGTCTTGTCTGATCTAATTATTTTTTTCTCTTATCGCCTCAACATGATTCACTAACTAGTTCATCTTTGATATATGAGTCTAACTTAAGACAATCCTCGTTAACTCCTTCTTTTTTCTCTTTTTTTTCAATTTATACGACAACATTTTTCCTTTAATAGGTCTACATGGCTGACTTTGTTCTCTCTGAAAAATCAATCTTGTTATATATTATTTGAGATAATTTGAATTTATCTTAACATTTTACAATGTGAATATTCTATGATGAGTTTATTTACTACCACTGGGTCGATGCCACTGCTGGTGGAAATTTATTTCCCCGAGGGTATCACCAGCCCAGTAGTCAGCACTTTTATGCTGACATGAATTATCATTGATATGGTTATATTTATAAATTAACTGTTTACAAAATTTTGAATTTTTGAAATACTAAGGCTTTTCTACCTCAGGCATAGATTACCTTAGCTGTATTTGAAAAAAACTTTTAGGAATTTTGGTCCTCAATGCTCTTCAACTTCGTACTTTATTTTGGCCTATTAAACGTTATATTTTGGATTCGAGCGTCACTGATGAGTCTTATGTAAACGAAACGCGCGTCTGGCGTATATACTAAATTTAGTCCTGGTATCTATGATGAGTTTATTCAATACAATTATCTAATAATAAGTGCTATGCTAACAATGGAGAGCCGTGGTGTAGTGGTTAGTGCATCGGACTACTAACACAAAGGTTCCTGGTTCGATTCCCGTTTGGGATGAAAATTTCAGGAACTCAATTTTCGGCTCTCCCTTAACACCATCTGCGAGTATGGTCTTGAGGAAACGATGATAGTCCGTCGGAAGGGGATGATAAATGGCTGACCCGTGTTAAGAGAGAGCCATATCTCTTGCACGTTAAAGACACCCTTGTAGATTCCGAAAAAGAGTAGGCTAATGCCGCTACAAGGCAGCACTCGCACCCGAAAAGTGAAAAAGGGATTAATATAAGTTGCAAAACTTGTTTTTCAATCCACTATAGATAAATATGTTTAAATTAATTAAGTTTTTACGTTCTAATGACTCCGGAAAAATTGTATTGGAAATTTATTAAAAAACTATAAAATTCAACGCATCAGAACTGTATGATTTACATTATTGATGCGTCCAGAACAGAAGGCATCGAATCTATATCTGTATCTGTATGTCACTAACTTCTGTCAATAAAGGCACACCTCCACTTATTTGGAGTAATAGTTATCCTCCATCAAGATTGTATATACACGGATATCTAACATATTAAAAAAATAAAAAGATATCACTGTTCTAAAGTCCTCCACCAATAAAAAGGACAAAAATATATACAACACACTGTATCCATTAGATTAATGTCTCTTTAGTAGGATATAATTATTTCACTTTAACTTTAAGCAGGGGTAGAACATATGAAATTACTAGGTATATTATGAGATCTAAAAGTATAAAAACATGGGGTTGTTGGCGGTACCAAGATGCGAAGCTTTCTAACAGTTCTAGGTTTAGTTTGAATGTCTAAAAGCTGAATTCTTTTATCATGAAATTTGCAGCATAAGCATCTTCAGAGAGATTCCAGCAATTGATTAATCGAATTTATACATTTGAAATAGGTTTTGGATGAGGTATTTTATTGCTTCTTTAATTTTCTTTTGACAATTTTTCTGTATCCTTTTTTTTCTTTTGTTGAATATATACATTTGAAATAGGTTCTGGATGCGGTCTTTTATTTCTTCTTTATTTTTCTTTTGACAATTTTTCTGTATTTTTTTTTCCTTTTGCTGATTACTATTTTTTTGAGCGTCACTGATGAGTCTTCTTTGACAAAACACCCGTCTGGCATACAAACTTGTAATCCTTATATCGATGATGTGTTTGTTTTTGCGGCTGTCCCAAGTCAGGAGCTTCTGGCCTTTGTTAGTCTTGTATTATTTTAACTTTTAGTTTCGTGTGTACAATTTGGAGTTTAGTATGGTGTTCATTATCACTGAACTAGTATATATTTGTTTAGGGGCCAGCTGAAGGACGCCTCCGGGTGTGAGAATTTCTCGTTGCATTGAAGACCTGTTAATGACCTTCTGCTGTTGTCTGCTCTATGGTCGGGTTGTTGTCTCTTTGACACATTACCATTTCCATTCTCAATTTTATTGCTCATGTCAACACCAGCAATCAGATACATCTTTGTCTTGGTCGTTATGTTCCCAATTCCAGTATAAGAGTGCCGTGGTGTAGTGCATCGGACTACTATCACAAAGTTTCCTGGTTCGAATTCCGTTCCGGGATGAAAATTTCAGGAACTGAATTTTCGGCTCTCCCTTGACACCATTTGCGAGTATGGTCTTGAGGAAACGATGATAGTCCGTCGGAAGGGGACGATAAATGGCTGTCCCGTGTTAAGAGAGAGCCATATCGCGTGCACGTAAAAGATACCCGTGTAGATTTCGAAAAAGAGCAGGCTAATAAGGCAGCACTCGCACCCCCAAAGTGGAAAGGGATTAATATAAGTTGCAAAACTTGTTTCCCAATCCACTATAAATAAATATGTTTAAACTAAGTCCAGTATAGGCAACCATTATGTTCAATTTTCACATCCCTGTTTACATTAAGTTTTATTTCAAGAGAACAATATGTGCTAACAATTGTACATTAAAGATTTTTAATGTAATCTGTACAAGCACTCGGACGCGTTCTAATTTTACAACACAATATGTTCAGTTTAAAACACCAATTGTACACTGTCCGAGCGTTCCAGATG
Organism: Mytilus galloprovincialis; assembly: GCA_037788925.1. NCBI lineage: Eukaryota > Metazoa > Mollusca > Bivalvia > Mytilida > Mytilidae > Mytilus > Mytilus galloprovincialis. Next base: position 21,837,310 of record CM075338.1, on the reverse strand, counting down.
TGTAAAACAACGCTTTAATCGTCAAAATTATACACTAGGCGTCAAACAAGAACACATATATAATGATTTAAAGATGGCAACATGATGTTAAAAACTGGAACACCAATATTGATATTTAGATCACTGTCACGTATGCGGTATCTAGAAGTATACAAAAACATAATAATTTCTTCTGATTTTTAGATTTGATTATTTATTATATAATGTCTTTTATGCTTTTCAATCGAAAATGTATGGTTATTTTTTTTATTTTTTTTATTTTTTTTTTACTTTTTGTTTTATTTTTCTATTCAATCATTATTGACTATTCCAAAGAGGCACCGTTTTAAGTTCCTTAAATTCTTTTTTTTCCTATAATTACATTAGATGTATGTTTCATTATTATACGTTATTCTGATTGGCTACACTGAAATCTTGCGTTATTCCTTAGTCAATCAATTGCATTAAAAACAATAAAATTTTATCATTCATGAAGACACGAGGTCCCACAATTAAGTGAACAGGTAAATTAAATAAAAACTTGATAAAAATTGTTTTTTGTCTATTATCCTAGTTGGAAAATTTAATTATAAGTATTAAATGCTTCTTTTTGTAACTGCATATGGTTGTAAAAGTGTTGACCGTGTCCACATTTTTAGAATGAAGCGAGACAAAATGTACTTCGGTCAACGCTTTTACACCTCAATAAAGATACAAAAAGAAGCATTCAATTATTAAATGAAAAGCGGTCAACGGCGGGATTGTACAGTGAAACCTGTTTTAACTGAACCTCTTCGGGACTTAAGATTTTGTTCGGTTTTGGCCGATGTTCAGTTTTATCAGGTTCACAATGCACACAATTTAATATTACGGTGCTTAAGAACATGTTTGGTATATATAGGTTTTCGGTTTATGCAGGTTTGGTTTAGCAAGGTTTCATTGTATAATGCTCTGACTATAAAAATATATTCAGTTCATGCAATCGTCTAGCTAATAACAGTAGTGAACTCTCTCGAAGAACAAAGTAAAAATTGTCATTTATGTTACAAATTCTTATTTATATTGTAATATATAACATTTGAATAGCAAAATATGACAGTAGATTGCATTTATATTGTAATATATGACAGTAGGTTTCTTTACAAGATGTAGTTTATGATTTGTTTGAATTAACCAGCAGCTGTGTTCTTCATATCTTCAACACACAGCTGCATCATAAAAAACAGGTAGCAAAGAAAGTACAGTGAAACCTGACTTTACCGAATCCTGCCTAAACCGAAAACCTGTCTAAACCAAACATATTCTTAAACACGGTCATATCAAATTGCATGCATTGTGAACCTGATAAAACCGAACATTGGCCAAAACCAAACACAATCTTAAGTCCCGAAGAGGTTCGGTTTAAACAGGTTTCACTGTATAACAAAAAGGCCGAACTCCAAGGCACATTTTAAAAGGGGAAGAAGTCCATAAAAAGCTAACAAAATCAAATGCTATCACTCAACGAAACAATTGAAAAACAGGCGCCATATTCCTGACTTGGAACAGGCATATTGCAAATAAAAAGTAAGTTAAGCAACGTTTAGATATTGATATAGTTTATTTTGTTACTTGCACTGAATAACTTTACTTTATTGAAAGGATTTCAACCTCCGAATCCCCATTTAGTCTTCAAAATACTAACAGATCTGTATGTAACTCCTTTTTCATAAGGAAATGCTAGGTAAAATGTTCCACATTAAACATCCTGAACATGTTAACCATGGAATTGTGGGTAGACTTCACTCAATTAAAAGTTGTGTTACAAGTACTATCATTTAATTTCAAATTAGAATGAACCTATCACAAGTCATTAACTTCATCAGTCAGTGCGAGGTTGTTGTGAATAAAGGATATGCATTTTGATTAGATTGGAAATTAAAAATGTATGCAATTTCCATTTATTGCATGCTTATTTCCTCACTTTGCATATGTGTTAATGAGAGTGGTAATTAAGTCTGTTACCTAATCTGTAGATTCCGCCACTGTCAGGCGCACCACCATACGGTGTAACTTGGGTGTTGCTATATAAAGGGGCTCAATCACACCTTAACTACATGATTTATTATTGGTTTCATCGTGAACTTTGTTATCGAATCGGACATGACCGCTTTTAAAACAAAAAGAAATTCTACTTTGAGATGAAAGTCCGGGGCAACAGAAACAAATAGGAAAATCACTTGACAGTAAAACTAGACTTTCTTAAAGAAACATGTATTGTCCTGTCTGTTCTACATCTCTATAAACAGTAATTATTCATTCCACATACATGTATATTAAGATATATATCTGCCATGTACAACAAACAGAATTATTTTGATCTCCGCTCGTGCTCAGCAATGGTATTGGTTTAGCGCGAATGTTTTAAGTCGACATGAATTTACTTTGCTTTTTTTAGGTTTAATTCTTATAAACAACGTTGGAGTAAAGACTTGTCTTACTTATTGCCGACTTACAAATGGTTAACCGAGTGAAAACCGAGTAAAACCGAGAGAACCGAGTAAAATGTGTAAGACCAAAAGGAGATACAAACAACAAAGCACAACAACCAACTAACAAAAAATTACCTAACTACCACTAGAAGGCAAAACAAGATATTGTCACAATGCCGCGGCTATAATAGTCGTGACTAAATTTTTCATAGAAAGGATCTCATTAGCAATCATACCACATCTCCTTAATTTATAAAGACCTGTCATTAACAGTACATTCTACAAATAACATTGTCAACCGAACAAAGGTGTTTGAATAAACGCAGAAATTAGACGATTGCCCGGTGGCAAACATAACCGAAAAGACACACAGAAAAAAATATTTGTCACAGAAACGTGTCTAGAAAAATAGTGTAAAAATACATAGAAACGATAAAAGATTTGTCATATACACTAAGTCCTACAAATAACATAGTAAACTGAGATAACAGAGGGACGAAACTTACCAGAGGGACAGTCAAACTCATAAATTGAATATAAACTGACAAAGCTAGGGCTAAAAATGAAAAAAAAACAAACAGACAAACAATAGTACACATGGCACAACCTAGAAAACTGAAGAATAAGCAACACGAACCCCCATGCACCAAAAATTAGGGGTGAACTCAGGTGCTCCGAAAGGGTAAGCAGATTATGCTCCCATTGGCACCCGTCGTGTTGCTCATGTTATAACAAATTGAAATCCAGTAAATTGCTTAATTCGGTAGGTCACATCCATGAAATGGAAGGGGATTGTAGATACGAAGTCAGAACATATCCGATATCATCTGTGAAACGGTTATTCCATAACGGTCAACCAACTCGTAAGATAATGTGCACGAATACAACAAGATATGGGAAATACATAACCAAAAGTGTTTTGACATCAATAAGGCTACGTAGAGTATTGTCGCGGAGACGTTTCTAGAAAAGAAGTAAACAATTACACAGAAACAATAACAAAAATATGTCTCTAACATTTAACTCTATAAATAACGTTGTCATTCGAGGAAATATGCAAGAATAAAAGAAGATATTCATGCGTCAATGACACGATAATACTCTGGCAAACAAACCAAATTATTTTCGCGAGCGATTTATTTTCGCGACTTTCGCGAGTAGAAAAATATAGCGAATGTAAATCGTCGCGAATATGTAAAATTTTGATCTTCCTCTATTAGACTACATCAAGTAAATCAGAAAATCGCGAAATTAAATAGCCGCGAAATGGTCTAGAAAGGGTAAAATGCGAAAAAAATATCCGCGAAAATAAATTGGTTTACAGTAACCGAAAGACATCAAGAAGGCAGTATGGAGTATTGTCACAATGGCATGTATAGACAAGCGATTAGTTTTCCACACAAAACGATGAATGTTTCAATGGAAGTTATGCCACATTCTATAAAATTAAACTCATTAACATTATATTTGACAAGAAAAATTTTCAACCGAGAAAATGGTTATGAATAAAGGGAGAATGAAAATGAGACAAAAATTGCGACTTCCCGCCAAAAAAAAAATATGAAAGGCAGCATAGAGAATTGTCGAACAGCCGTGTCTAGAAAAGTAGTGAAAAATTACACAGAAACGATCAATGTCTCAATGTTAATGAAACAAAATCCTCTCAATTTCATAAAAATCTGTCATTAGCACTTTTAGTCTAGATTCTACAAATACCACTGTCAATCGATATAATGTGCACGGATAAAAGAAGATATGGGACATACGTACGTCAATGAGACGATAGGCCGCTGTCAAACATAAACAACAAACATCAAGAAGGCTATATCAAGTTTTGTCGCGCACACGTATTAAGAACAATACTGAAAAATTACACAAAAGGTATAAAAGATTTGTCACTAACACCAGATTCTGCCAAAAAAAAACACCCAACATTGTCAACTGCGAAAATGTGTACAATTAAAAAAAGATATGAGACATACATATTACCAAACGAGTTTTGGCACCAAGAAAGCAACAAAGAGTATCGTCCCGGAGTCTTTTCTAGAACAGTAGAGAAAATTAGACAGAAACTGTAAATATCTGTCATTAACAGTACATTCTACAAATAACATTGTCAACCAAGAAAATGTGATTGGATAAAAGGAGATATTGGACGGTTATACATGCGTTAATGAGACAATAGACAAAAGACATCCAGCAGTCTACATAGAGTATTGTCGTGGAGGCGTTTCTAGAAAAGAAGTGAATAGTTTCACAAAACAAATCTGTCATTAACACTCGATTTTACAAATAAAATTTTCTCCCCAGCAAATATGTACGAAAAAAAGAGATATTGAATATGCATCCGCCAATGACAACGTCAATTATTCCACTGACAAGCATTACCGAAAGTAAGACATCAAGAAGGTAGCATGGAGTATTTTCATAATGAAGTAAGACATTAAGAAGGTAGCATGGAGTATTGTCATGATGAAGTAAGACATCAAGAGGGTAGCATGGAATATTGTCATGATAAATAAAAACATCAAGAGGGTAGCATGAAGTATTGTCATGATGAAGTAAGACATCAAGAAGGTAGCATGGAGTATTGTCATGATGAAGTAAGACATCAAGAAGGTAGCATGGAGTATTGTCATGATGAAGTAAGACATCAAGAAGGTAGCATGGAGTATTGTCATGATGAAGTAAGACATCAAGAAGGTAGCATGGAGTATTGTCATGATGAAGTAAGACATCAAGAAGGTAGCATGAAGTATTGTCATGATGAAGTAAGACATCAAGAAGGTAGCATGGAGTATTGTCATGATGAAGTAAGACATCAAGAGGGTAGCATGGAGTATTGTCATGATGAAGTAAGACATCAAGAAGGTAGCATGGAGTAATGTTATGATCAAGTCAGGCATCAAGAATGTAGCATGGAGTATTTTCATGATGAAGTAAGACATCTAGAAGGTAGCATGGAGTATTGTCATGATGAAGTAAGACATCAAGAAGGTAGTATGGAGTATTGTCATGATGAAGTAAGACATCAAGAAGGTAGCATGGAGTATTGTCATGATGAAGTAAAACATTAAGAAGGTAGCATGGAGTATTGTCATGATGAAGTAAGACATCAAGAGGGTAGCATGAAGTATTGTCATGATGAAGTAAGACATCAAGAAGATAGCATGGAGTATTGTCTTCATGAAGTAAGACATCAAAAAGGTAGCATGGAGTATTGTCATGATCAAGTAAGGCATCAAGAATGTAGCATGGAGTATTTTCATGAAGAAGTAACACATCTAGAAGGTAGTATGGAGTATTGTCATGATGAAGTAAGACATCAAGAAGGTAGCATGGAGTATTGTCATGATGAAGTAAGACATCAAGAAGGTAGCATGGAGTATTGTCATGATGAAGTAAGACATCAAGAGGGTAGCATGGAGTATTGTCATGATGAAGTAAGGCATCAAGAAGGTAGCATGGAGTAGTCATGATGAAGTAAGGCATCAAGAAGGTAGCATGAAGTATTGTCATGATGAAGTAAGACATCAAGGAAGTAGCATGAAGTATTGTCATGATGAATAAAGACATCTAGAAGGTCGCATGGAGTATTGTCATGATGAAGTAAGACATCGAGAGGGTAGCATGGAGTATTGTCATGATGAAGTAAGACATCAAGAAGGTAGCATGGAGTATTGTCATGATGAAGTAAGACATCTAGAAGGTAGCATGGAGTATTGTCATGATGAAGTAAGACATCTAGAAGGTAGCATGGAGTATTGTCATAATGAAGTAAGACATCTAGAAGGTCGCATGGAGTATTGTCATGATGAAGTAAGACATCAAGAGGGTAGCATGGAGTATTGTCATGATCAAGTAAGGCATCAAGAATGTAGCATGAAGTATTGTCATGATGAAGTAAGACATCAAGAAGGTAGCATGGAGTAATGTCATGATGAAGTAAAACATCAAGAGGGTAACACGGAGTATTGTCATGATGAAGTAAGACATCAAGAAGGTAGCATGGCGTATTGTCATGATGAAGGAAGACATCAAGAGGGTAACATGGAGTATTTTCATGATGAAGTAAGACATCAAGAAGGTAGCATGGAGTATTGTCATGATGAAGTAAGACATCAAGAAGGTAGCATGAAGTATTGTCATGATGAAGTAAGACATCAAGAAGGTAGCCTGGAGTATTGTCATGATGAAGTAAGACATCTACAAGGTAGCATGGAGTATTGTCATGATGAAGTAAGACATCTAGAAGGTCGCATGGAGTATTGTCATGATGAAGTAAGACATCAAGAGGGTAGCATGGAGTAATGTTATGATCAAGTAAGGCATCAAGAATGTAGCATGGAGTATTTTCATGATGAAGTAAGACATCTAGAAGGTAGCATGGAGTATTGTCATGATGAAGTAAGACATCAAGAAGGTAGTATGGAGTATTGTCATGATGAAGTAAGGCATCAAGAAGGTAGTATGGAGTATTGTCATGATGAAGTAAGACATCAAGAAGGTAGCATGGAGTATTGTCATGATGAAGTAAAAAATCAAGAAGGTAGCATGGAGTATTGTCATGATGAAGTAAGGCATCAAGAAGGTAGCATGGAGTATTGTCATGATGAAGTAAGGCATCAAGAAGGTAGCATGGAGTAATGTTATGATCAAGTAAGGCATCAAGAATGTAGCATGGAGTATTTTCATGATGAAGTAAAACATCAAGAAGGTAGCATGGAGTATTGTCATGATGAAGTAAGGCATCAAGAAGGTAGCATGGAGTATTGTCATGATGAAGTAAGGCATCAAGAAGGTAGCATGGAGTAATGTCTTGATGAAGTAAGACATCAAAAAGGTAGCATGGAGTATTGTCATGATCAAGTAAGGCATCAAGAATGTAGCATGGAGTATTGTCATGATGAAGTAACACATCTAGAAGGTAGTATGGAGTATTGTCATGATGAAGTAAGACATCATAAAGGTAACATGGAGTATTGTCATGATGAAGTAAAACATCAAGAAGGTAGCATGGAGTATTGTCATGATGAAGTAAGACATCAAGAGGGTAGCATGGAGTATTGTCATGATGAAGTAAGACATCAAAAAGGTAGCATGGAGTATTGTTATGATCAAGTAAGGCATCAAGAATGTAGCATGGAGTATTTTCATGATGAAGTAAGACATCTAGAAGGTAGCATGGAGTATTGTCATGATGAAGTAAGACATCAAGAAGGTAGTATGGAGTATTGTCATGATGAAGTAAGACATCAAGAAGGTAGCATGGAGTATTGTCATGATGAAGTAAAACATCAAGAAGGTAGCATGGAGTATTGTCATGATAAAGTAAGACATCAAGAGGGTAGCATGAAGTATTGTCATGATGAAGTAAGACATCAAGAAGATAGCATGGAGTATTGTCTTCATGAAGTAAGACATCAAAAAGGTAGCATGGAGTATTGTCATGATCAAGTAAGGCATCAAGAATGTAGCATGGAGTATTTTCATGATGAAGTAACACATCTAGAAGGTAGTATGGAGTATTGTCATGATGAAGTAAGACATCAAGAAGGTAGCATGGAGTATTGTCATGATGAAGTAAGACATCAAGAGGGTAGCATGGAGTATTGTCATGATGAAGTAAGGCATCAAGAAGGTAGCATGAAGTATTGTCATGACGAAGTAAGACATCAAGAAAGTAGCATGAAGTATTGTCATGATGAATAAAGACATCTAGAAGGTCGCATGGAGTATTGTCATGATGAAGTAAGACATCGAGAGGGTAGCATGGAGTATTGTCATGATCAAGTAAGGCATCAAGAATGTAGCATGGAGTATTGTCATGATGAAGTAAGACATCAGGAAGGTAGCATGGAGTATTGTCATGATGAAGTAAGACATCTAGAAGGTAGCATGGAGTATTGTCATGATCAAGTAAGGCATCAAGAATGTAGCATGGAGTATTGTCATGATGAAGTAAGACATCAGGAAGGTAGCATGGAGTATTGTCATGATGAAGTAAGACATCTAGAAGGTAGCATGGAGTATTGTCATGATGAAGTAAGACATCTAGAAGGTCGCATGGAGTATTGTCATGATGAAGTAAGACATCTAGAAGGTCGCATGGAGTATTGTCATGATGAAGTAAGACATCAAGAGGGTAGCATGGAGTAATGTTATGATCAAGTAAGGCATCAAGAATGTAGCATGGAGTATTTTCATGATGAAGTAAGACATCTAGAAGGTAGCATGGAGTATTGTCATGATGAAGTAAGACATCAAGAAGGTAGTATGGAGTATTGTCATGATGAAGTAAGACATCAAGAAGGTAGCATGGAGTATTGTCATGATGAAGTAAAACATCAAGAAGGTAGCATGGAGTATTGTCATGATGAAGTAAGGCATCAAGAAGGTAGCATGGAGTATTGTCATGATGAAGTAAGGCATCAAGAAGGTAGCATGGAGTAATGTTATGATCAAGTAAGGCATCAAGAATGTAGCATGGAGTATTTTCATGATGAAGTAAGACATCTAGAAGGTAGCATGGAGTATTGTCATGATGAAGTAAGACATCAAGAAGGTAGTATGGAGTATTGTCATGATGAAGTAAGACATCAAGAAGGTAGTATGGAGTATTGACATGATGAAGTAAGACATCAAGAAGGTAGCATGGAGTATTGTCATGATGAAGTAAAACATCAAGAAGGTAGCATGGAGTATTGTCATGATGAAGTAAGGCATCAAGAAGGTAGCATGGAGTATTGTCATGATGAAGTAAGGCATCAAGAAGGTAGCATGGAGTAATGTTATGATCAAGTAAGGCATCAAGAATGTAGCATGGAGTATTTTCATGATGAAGTAAGACATCTAGAAGGTAGCATGGAGTATTGTCACGATGAAGTAAGACATCAAGAAGGTAGTATGGAGTATTGTCATGATGAAGTTAGACATCAAGAAGGTAGCATGGAGTATTGTCATGATGAAGTAAAACATCAAGAAGGTAGCATGGAGTATTGTTATGATGAAGTAAGACATCAAGAGGGTAGCATGAAGTATTGTCATGATGAAGTAAGACATCAAGAAGATAGCATGGAGTATTGTCTTGATGAAGTAAGACATCAAAAAGGTAGCATGGAGTATTGTCATGATCAAGTAAGGCATCAAGAATGTAGCATGGAGTATTTTCATGATGAAGTAAGACATCTAGAAGGTAGCATGGAGTATTGTCATGATGAAGTAAGACATCAAGAAGGTAGTATGGAGTATTGTCATGATGAAGTAAGACATCAAGAAGGTAGCATGGAGTATTGTCATGATGAAGTAAAACATCAAGAAGGTAGCATGGAGTATTGTCATGATGAAGTAAGGCATCAAGAAGGTAGCATGGAGTATTGTCATGATGAAGTAAGGCATCAAAAAGGTAGCATGGAGTAATGTTATGATCAAGTAAGGCATCAAGAATGTAGCATGGAGTATTTTCATGATGAAGTAAGACATCTAGAAGGTAGCATGGAGTATTGTCACGATGAAGTAAGACATCAAGCAGGTAGTATGGAGTATTGTCATGATGAAGTTAGACATCAAGAAGGTAGCATGGAGTATTGTCATGATGAAGTAAAACATCAAGAAGGTAGCATGGAGTATTGTCATGATGAAGTAAGACATCAAGAGGGTAGCATGAAGTATTGTCATGATGAAGTAAGACATCAAGAAGATAGCATGGAGTATTGTCTTGATGAAGTAAGACATCAAAAAGGTAGCATGGAGTATTGTCATGATCAAGTAAGGCATCAAGAATGTAGCATGGAGTATTGTCATGATGAAGTAACACATCTAGAAGGTAGTATGGAGTATTGTCATGATGAAGTAAGACATCAAGAAGGTAGCATGGAGTATTGTCATGATGAAGTAAAACATCAAGAAGGTAGCATGGAGTATTGTCATGATGAAGTAAGACATCAAGAGGGTAGCATGGAGTATTGTCATGATGAAGTAAGACATCAAAAAGGTAGCATGGAGTATTGTTATGATCAAGTAAGGCATCAAGAATGTAGCATGGAGTATTTTCATGATGAAGTAAGACATCTAGAAGGTAGCATGGAGTATTGTCATGATGAAGTAAGACATCAAGAAGGTAGTATGGAGTATTGTCATGATGAAGTAAGACATCAAGAAGGTAGCATGGAGTATTGTCATGATGAAGTAAAACATCAAGAAGGTAGCATGGAGTATTGTCATGATAAAGTAAGACATCAAGAGGGTAGCATGAAGTATTGTCATGATGAAGTAAGACATCAAGAAGATAGCATGGAGTATTGTCTTCATGAAGTAAGACATCAAAAAGGTAGCATGGAGTATTGTCATGATCAAGTAAGGCATCAAGAATGTAGCATGGAGTATTTTCATGATGAAGTAACACATCTAGAAGGTAGTATGGAGTATTGTCATGATGAAGTAAGACATCAAGAAGGTAGCATGGAGTATTGTCATGATGAAGTAAGACATCAAGAGGGTAGCATGGAGTATTGTCATGATGAAGTAAGACATCAAGAAGGTAGCATGGAGTATTGTCATGATGAAGTAAAACATCAAGAAGGTAGCATGGAGTATTGTCATGATGAAGTAAGACATCAAGAGGGTAGCATGGAGTATTGTCATGATGAAGTAAGACATCAAGAGGGTAGCATGGAGTATTGTCATGATGAAGTAAGATATCAAGAAGGTAGCATGGAGTATTGTTATGATCAAGTAAGGCATCAAGAATGTAGCATGGAGTATTGTCATGATGAAGTAAGACATCAAGAGGGTAGCATGGAGTATTGTCATGATGAAGTAAGACATCAAAAAGGTAGCATGGAGTATTGTTATGATCAAGTAAGGCATCAAGAATGTAGCATGGAGTATTTTCATGATGAAGTAAGACATCTAGAAGGTAGCATGGAGTATTGTCATGATGAAGTAAGACATCAAGAAGGTAGTATGGAGTATTGTCATGATGAAGTAAGACATCAAGAAGGTAGCATGGAGTATTGTCATGATGAAGTAAAACATCAAGAAGGTAGCATGGAGTATTGTCATGATAAAGTAAGACATCAAGAGGGTAGCATGAAGTATTGTCATGATGAAGTAAGACATCAAGAAGATAGCATGGAGTATTGTCTTCATGAAGTAAGACATCAAAAAGGTAGCATGGAGTATTGTCATGATCAAGTAAGGCATCAAGAATGTAGCATGGAGTATTTTCATGATGAAGTAACACATCTAGAAGGTAGTATGGAGTATTGTCATGATGAAGTAAGACATCAAGAAGGTAGCATGGAGTATTGTCATGATGAAGTAAGACATCAAGAGGGTAGCATGGAGTATTGTCATGATGAAGTAAGACATCAAGAAGGTAGCATGGAGTATTGTCATGATGAAGTAAAACATCAAGAAGGTAGCATGGAGTATTGTCATGATGAAGTAAGACATCAAGAGGGTAGCATGGAGTATTGTCATGATGAAGTAAGACATCAAGAGGGTAGCATGGAGTATTGTCATGATGAAGTAAGACATCAAAAAGGTAGCATGGAGTATTGTTATGATCAAGTAAGGCATCAAGAATGTAGCATGGAGTATTTTCATGATGAAGTAAGACATCTAGAAGGTAGCATGGAGTATTGTCATGATGAAGTAAGACATCAAGAAGGTAGTATGGAGTATTGTCATGATGAAGTAAGACATCAAGAAGGTAGCATGGAGTATTGTCATGATGAAGTAAAACATCAAGAAGGTAGCATGGAGTATTGTCATGATAAAGTAAGACATCAAGAGGGTAGCATGAAGTATTGTCATGATGAAGTAAGACATCAAGAAGATAGCATGGAGTATTGTCTTCATGAAGTAAGACATCAAAAAGGTAGCATGGAGTATTGTCATGATCAAGTAAGGCATCAAGAATGTAGCATGGAGTATTTTCATGATGAAGTAACACATCTAGAAGGTAGTATGGAGTATTGTCATGATGAAGTAAGACATCAAGAAGGTAGCATGGAGTATTGTCATGATGAAGTAAGACATCAAGAGGGTAGCATGGAGTATTGTCATGATGAAGTAAGGCATCAAGAAGGTAGCATGAAGTATTGTCATGACGAAGTAAGACATCAAGAAAGTAGCATGAAGTATTGTCATGATGAATAAAGACATCTAGAAGGTCGCATGGAGTATTGTCATGATGAAGTAAGACATCGAGAGGGTAGCATGGAGTATTGTCATGATGAAGTAAGACATCAGGAAGGTAGCATGGAGTATTGTCATGATGAAGTAAGACATCTAGAAGGTAGCATGGAGTATTGTCATGATGAAGTAAGACATCTAGAAGGTAGCATGGAGTATTGTCATGATGAAGTAAGACATCTAGAAGGTCGCATGGAGTATTATCATGATGAAGTAAGACATCAAGAGGGTAGCATGGAGTAATGTTATGATCAAGTAAGGCATCAAGAATGTAGCATGGAGTATTTTCATGATGAAGTAAGACATCTAGAAGGTAGCATGGAGTATTGTCATGATGAAGTAAGACATCAAGAAGGTAGTATGGAGTATTGTCATGATGAAGTAAGACATCAAGAAGGTAGCATGGAGTATTGTCATGATGAAGTAAAACATCAAGAAGGTAGCATGGAGTATTGTCATGATGAAGTAAGGCATCAAGAAGGTAGCATGGAGTATTGTCATGATGAAGTAAGGCATCAAGAAGGTAGCATGGAGTAATGTTATGATCAAGTAAGGCATCAAGAATGTAGCATGGAGTATTTTCATGATGAAGTAAGACATCTAGAAGGTAGCATGGAGTATTGTCACGATGAAGTAAGACATCAAGAAGGTAGTATGGAGTATTGTCATGATGAAGTTAGACATCAAGAAGGTAGCATGGAGTATTGTCATGATGAAGTAAGGCATCAAGAAGGTAGCATGGAGTAATGTTATGATCAAGTAAGGCATCAAGAATGTAGTATGGAGTATTGTCATGATCAAGTAAGGCATCAAGAATGTAGCATGGAGTATTGTCATGATGAAGTAAGACATCAAGAAGGTAGCATGGAGTATTGTCATGATGAAGTAAAACATCAAGAAGGTAGCATGAAGTATTGTCATGATGAAGTAAGACATCAAGAAGATAGCATGGAGTATTGTCTTGATGAAGTAAGACATCAAAAAGGTAGCATGGAGTATTGTCATGATCAAGTAAGGCATCAAGAATGTAGCATGGAGTATTTTCATGATGAAGTAACACATCTAGAAGGTAGTATGGAGTATTGTCATGATGAAGTAAGACATCAAGAAGGTAGCATGGAGTATTGTCATGATGAAGTAAAACATCAAGAAGGTAACATGGAGTATTTTCATGATGAAGTAAGACATCAAGAGGGTAGTATCGTGTATCGTGTTTCTTGTGGTTAGTACTTCGCTTTAGGGTTAGTAATGAAAGGCGTTGTGTTCATATCAAATTGTATTCAAGTTATGTACAAGGCAACGTTACGTAAACAATAGGCAACGTAAAACAATAGGTAACGTTAGTGACGTTAGTTACTAAGCAATTGTACAGCGGCAAATACTTGACACTGGGGGCGCCGAGAAGTGAAAATTATTATCAAGATGAAATTAAGTTACAAAAAGTGAAAATGATAATTATTCATTTAAAGTCCATGTAATAAAATAGAAATCATTGAACTGTCTATTCACTATATATCAAAATTACGGCGCACTATTTACAGTCTCTTGTATTATAACAAAATTAATTAAGAAGTCCATTTTTTAATCTTAAGTTTGGCTTCTGTTTTCGATTTACGCTCTCTGGTCTCTGTGGCTGGCATTGTTGATGGCACTGTCGAGTCGGAAACCTCTAACGGATAAAGTTTTGAAATAGGACGACTAGTCAATCCGTGCTTGGTTCTAATTTTCACTGATCTAGTATATCCATCTTTTCCTTGGCAAAGTTCATCTACGACTCCTAGCTTCCATGTTATCCTAGGAGAATCATCGTGAATCTGGACTACATCGCCCATCTTGATAATATGACTGTTTGTACCGATGGTCTTGTGAAATTCTCTTAATGCAGTCAGATATTCATTTTTCCATCTGATTTGGAATTGTCTAATAAGTTCATGTTTAATATCTGCTTGACGGATAAAAGTAGTAGAAGTAGGTACGGTAAGCTTGTCGATATTTTCGGTAATGTCTGACGGATATGGTAGACGGGTTATTCTCCGGCCGTATAGAAGGTGAGATGGTGTCAACGGTTCTGGATCACACGATTCGGACGATACATACGTTAATGGTCTATCGTTCAATATTGCTTCAATCTCCGAAATGACTGTTTGGAGTATTTCAAGATTAACACAGTTAGTTCCTAATATTTTCCGCAAAATGTTTTTTGTAAGTCCAATCATTCTTTCCCAAAATCCGCCATACCATGGCGCTCTACTCGGAATAAATTTCCATTCTGCTCCATAATCATTGAGTTTGTCCTTTAAAGATAACGAATTGGTTAATAGTTTGAACTCTTTACTAGCTGTAATAAAAGTTAACGCATTATCTGAAATCATCGTTTTCGGAACGGATTTACGGCTACAAAATCTTCTGAATGCTAACATAAAGAATTTTTCTGTCAAGTTAGTGACAATCTCCAGATGAACGGCTCTTGTTGAAGCACACGTGAACAGACAAATGTATACCTTAATCTTGGTATTTTCACAATTCTTTACATATAACGGTCCTGCGAAATCGACTCCGGTCACAGTAAACGGTACGGGTTCATCAACTCGGTCTTTCGGTAACGGCGGAGGGTCTGGTTTCAGATAAGGTTTTCCCGTAACTTTGCGACAAGTCACACATTTCCGTAAAACTGTTTTTACGCATTGTCTCATTCTTGGTATCCAATAACTTTGGCGTAAATGTGTAACTGTACTATTCAGTCCTGAATGTAAATGGTTACAATGCGAATCCCTAATCACTAGATTTGTGAAATTGTGTTTGGAAGGTAACAGGTACGGAAATTTCGTATTTTCACTCAACGAAGCATTGTGTATCCTTCCTCCACATCTGAATATTTCATTGTCGTCTTTGAAAAGTTTTAACTGTCTAACAATAGATGATCGTTTATTTGGTTTATCGCCGAAATTATACGTAGTGTTCTGTGTGTTCCGAATCCAAACTAACACTGAATGGCGAATCTCATTGGTAGATAAACAAGAAAATGTCTTTCTGTTTGTCTCGCTCCTACAGTTATGAATAAACCTAAATATATATGCTGTTACTCTCAACAGTCTTTTTAAATTACTGAACCTTTCCAAATTTATAATTATGTGTATACCTGTATTCTCTGTCTGTGCCGGTAATACAAGAGAAGCTACTGGTTCCTCGTCCTCTTCATTTACGATTAATGATGTTGTTGTCATGTTTCCGTGCCATGAGGGCCACTGATGTTCATTTGTAATCCATTCCGGTCCATGCATCCATAACTTATTTTGTACAAATTTTTCAGCTGATGTTCCACGAGTTAATTGATCTGCCGGATTATCAAGTGTTGGGCAATATTTCCATTGTTGATTTCTTACATTTTCTTTAATATCTTTAATACGATTAGCGATGAAATTTTTAAGTGGCTTTGTTGAATATATCCAGCTAATCACGATTTGGCTATCACACCAAAAATTCACATCCATTTCTCCTATGTTTTCAAGTAAATGTTTTGCAAGTCGGGCTCCCAATAATGCTCCCATCAGTTCTAATCTAGGCAGTGTTATCTCTTTCAAAGGGGATACTCTATTTTTTGCCATTACAATAACTGACTGGTCCCCGTTCACTAGGTACGCACAAGCACCGTACGCGCTCTGACTTGCGTCTGTGAAAACATGCAGTTTTCTAGTTGTAATAGTAGACGATTCGTTGTTGTAGAAATAAGATCTCGGTATTTCAATTGTGAGTGCCTGTTTAAGATCCTGTAATAAAATAAACCATTTGTTCCGTATATCTTCTGGTAGTGGTTCATCCCATTCAAATTTTCGTTTCCAAATTTGCTGCATCAACATCTTTGCTCGTACTGTAACAGGACTTAATATGCCTAATGGGTCAAATATTTTAGAGGATTGTTGCAATATTTCTCTTTTCGTTACACATCTGGCCTGGTCCAATTTTATACTATCTTGAAACGAAATTGTATCTTTATCTACGTTCCATAACAGACCGAGTATTTTCACAGATTTGCTTTTATCCAGGGAATTCTCCGTTGCTGCAACTTGTCGTAATTTTACATTATTCGACGTCCAAGACCTCAAGTTAAATCCTCCTTTGGATAATAATTCTCTCGATTCTTTGTAGAATGTCATCATGCTCTCTTCGGTTTGAAAACTTGACAAAACATTGTCCACGTATAAATCTTTCTTTAACATGTTTGCAGTTATTGACGAATTATTATTTAAATGTTTCAGTAGGGTTGCATTCAAAATGAACGGGGAACATGTTGTACCAAATAAAACTACTCTGAAACGATATGTTATCAACTGGCTTGTTGGGTCGGCGGGTTCACTTAGCCAAAAAAATCTCGTCACGTCTCGATCCTTTTCGTCAAGCTCAATTTGAAGGAAAGCTTTTTCGATGTCTGTCGTAGCTGCATATTGGTGTAATCTAAATCTGGCTATTATTCCAGTTAACTCATTCATTTGTGGCGGGACGGACATAAGGCAATCATTTAGGCTGGGCTTATCTGATGATTCTCGGCAGCTGCAATCATATACGATGCGAATTGGGGTGGTTGGTGAGTCTTTCTTAACAGCATGATGAGGAATATAGTGTATTTTCTCACCTGCATTTTCATCTTGAACTTTTTCCACGAATCCTCGTTTTTCCTGGTCAGCAATAATGTCTCCATAGACTTTCATCATTTCTGGTTCCCTGCTTAATCTATTTATCAAACTAAGTGTACGGCGTTTTGTAATATTGTAATTACTAGGCAACTCCGGAAAATCTTCTTTCCAAGGAAGTTTTGCAATATATCGGTTGTCCTTCATTATGATACTGTCTGTTTCATATGTCTCGAAAAAGGATTTGCTTGATTTTCCAGATTCGTCAGAAACTTCTCCAAGTGATTCGATTTTCCAAAAACGTTCCAAATCGACTTCTTCTGTTTTGTGTTGCATCATAACATTGAACATGAAAGCTGAGGAAGTTGTGGGTCCATTTGAGTTTAACATTGGTCCAGAAAGCAGGTATCCGAGTTTTGATTGTACTGCGGTTGGGCCTGGTCCACGGATAACTTTGTCTTGTACGATATCCCAGTAATAATCAGAACCTATTAACAGTGAAATCTGGAATTTATCCATGTCGTTTACAGAATGCGCTAAGGTAACTCCTCTGAGGTATGGCAGTTTAGCAGCATTGTATGTCGTGCGGTTGTGTAACGGTGCTGCGATTGTAGGGACAATCAATACTTCCATCGGTATTTTCTTCCCATTCTGAGTTTGTAAATCTATGACGGCAGTGTTTAAATTTCGTGTATTTCTGGTTGCATCTCCAAATGCTGCTAGGCTAACTGTTGAAATTCCATTTGGCTTTAACTGCAACTCAGCAGCTAATTCTTGGCTAATAAATGACTTCTGAGATCCTTCATCTAATAGTATATAAGCTGTAACTGACCTGTCATCTACCCATACTGGTGAGATGGCTGTCTTTAACAAAACGTCTGTCCTTGGTTTAATGTTCGATGTCGACGTGTAACATGTTAATGCATCATTTTCGCTCTCTACTGTATTGACTATGGCATTTTGCGGTAAGGGTTTTGCTGTACTTACGCTTTCTTTTTCTTGATTCTTATTACTGTCACAAAGACTAGTGTGGTGCTTTTTATCACATTTTCTACATCTAAAACGCGAGCGGCATTCTGAAACTTTATGACTTCCAAAGCAATTGTAGCATACTTTTTTCTGTTTAATTATAGAAAAGCGTTTTTCTCTGTCTACAACAGTTGTGCATTCTAGGGAAGAATGTGATTGTTTGCAATAAATACATGTTTTGGGCTTGGTCTGATAGCTTCCGGACTGGGGTCTTGAATAGCTTTTGGGTTTAGCTGCTGTGTAAAATGATGCAGTGGGAGTAAAGTTATCTGATTGATTCGAAAAACCAGTTTCCTGTACGTGCATTTCTTTACCAATCGCTTCCCTCAGTGACCTAATATCCCAATTCTTTTTCCCATGTTCTCTGGTCATAAGTTTTCTCATTTCATCGGGTAGTTTTCCAAATATTATTGGTACTAAAAGTGATCCGAATGTGTCTTGCGATTGTCCGAGCGACTCTAATCCCCTTATGCACGATTCCATTTTATCGTAAAATGCTCTTATGCTTTGTGGTGTAAGTGACGGATGCGAAAGTTCTAGTAGATTCTGCATGTACGCGTTTATAATTGTTTGTGTCTGTCCATACCTCTCCTTTAACAATATAATTGCGTGTTCATAGTTGGCGTTTGATAGAGATAAACCGGATATGCATTGTGCGGCTTCACTGTGTACCTGAGATTTGAGATAGCTGAACTTTTGTATATTTGTCAAAGAGGGATTGTGATGAATGGTTGTCTCAAACGATTCCCAAAATGTCTGCCATGTTAATATGTCTCCCGTAAAGTTTGGTAGATCAAGCTTCGGTAGCTTGTGATAGAAGTTTGTTGCTGTTGTTGGGTTTGCATTCGTATAAACGGAGTTGTTATCTACGGTAAATACATTTTCTGAATGATTTGAATTATGATTTGCAATACTTGTTGACGGAAAATTTGATGAATCAAGTGTATTGGCTATTGGAACATAAGTTGTTTCACTCACCGTTTGCTGAAATGGGGTTGTTTTGTTTCCAGAAACTATGTCCTTGAATCGGCGAATGGCGACTTCCATATTCATTGCATAATCGTCCGCGTCAAGAATTTCTTGTTCCATGTCTTCTAATTCGGTTCCATCTAAGATCTGTGAGTCTAAAGATTCAAGCAGGTTCCTCTTCTTTGTAAGGTTGTCTGCGACATCAAAAAGGTAGCATGAAGTATTGTCATGATGAAGTAAGACATCAAGAAGGTAGCATGGAGTATTGTTATGATCAAGTAAGGCATCAAGAATGTAGCATGGAGTATTTTCATGATGAAGTAAGACATCTAGAAGGTAGCATGGAGTATTGTCATGATGAAGTAAGACATCAAGAAGGTAGTATGGAGTATTGTCATGATGAAGTAAGACATCAAGAAGGTAGCATGGAGTATTGTCATGATGAAGTAAGGCATCAAGAGGGTAGCATGGAGTATTGTCATGATGAAGTAAGGCATCAAGAAGGTAGCATGAAGTATTGTCATGATGAAGTAAGACATCAAGAAAGTAGCATGAAATATTGTCATGATGAATAAAGACATCAAGAATGTAGCATGGAGTATTGTCATGATGAAGTAAGACATCAAGAAGGTAGCATGGAGTATTGTCATGATGAAGTAAGACATCTAGAAGGTAGCATGGAGTATTGTCATGATGAAGTAAGACATCTAGAAGGTAGCATGGAGTATTGTCATGATGAAGTAAGACATCTAGAAGGTCGCATGGAGTATTGTCATGATGAAGTAAGACATCAAGAGGGTAGCATGGAGTATTGTCATGATCAAGTAAGGCATCAAGAATGTAGCATGGAGTATTGTCATGATGAAGTAAGACATCAAGAAGGTAGCATGGAGTATTGTCATGATGAAGTAAGACATCAAGAGCGTAACATGGAGTATTGTCATGATGAAGTAAGACATCAAGAAGGTAGCATGGAGTATAGTCATGATGAAGTAAGACATCAAGAAGGTAGCATGAAGTATTGTCATGATGAAGTAAGACATCAAGAAGGTAGCATGGAGTATTGTCCTGATGAAGTAAGACATCTAGAAGGTAGCATGGAGTATTGTCATGATGAAGTAAGACATCTAGAAGGTAGCATGAAGTATTGTCATGATGAAGTAAGACATCAAGAGGGTAGCATGGAGTATTGTCATGATGAAAAAACATCAAGAAGGTAGCATGGAGTATTGTCATGATGAAGTAAGACATCAAGAGGGTAGCATGGAGTATTGTCATGATGAAGTAAGGCATCAAGAAGGTAGCATGAAATATTGTCATGATGAAGTAAGACATCAAGAAAGTAGCATGAAGTATTGTCATGATGAATAAAGACATCTAGAAGGTAGCATGGAGTATTGTCATGATGAAGTAAGACATCTAGAAGGTAGCATGGAGTATTGTCATGATGAAGTAAGACATCTAGAAGGTCGCATGGAGTATTGTCATGATGAAGTAAGACATCAAGAGGGTAGCATGGAGTATTGTCATGATCAAGTAAGGCATCAAGAATGTAGCATGGAGTATTGTCATGATGAAGTAAGACATCAAGAAGGTAGCATGGAGTATTGTCATGATGAAGTAAGACATCAAGAGCGTAACATGGAGTATTGTCATGATGAAGTAAGACATCAAGAAGGTAGCATGGAGTGTAGTCATGATGAAGTAAGACATCAAGAAGGTAGCATGAAGTATTGTCATGATGAAGTAAGACATCAAGAAGGTAGCATGGAGTATTGTCCTGATGAAGTAAGACATCTAGAAGGTAGCATGGAGTATTGTCATGATGAAGTAAGACATCTAGAAGGTAGCATGAAGTATTGTCATGATGAAGTAAGACATCAAGAGGGTAGCATGGAGTATTGTCATGATGAAAAAACATCAAGAAGGTAGCATGGAGTATTGTCATGATGAAGTAAGACATCAAGAGGGTAGCATGGAGTATTGTCATGATGAAGTAAGGCATCAAGAAGGTAGCATGAAATATTGTCATGATGAAGTAAGACATCAAGAAAGTAGCATGAAGTATTGTCATGATGAATAAAGACATCTAGAAGGTAGCATGGAGTATTGTCATGATGAAGTAAGACATCGAGAGGGTAGCATGGAGTATTGTCATGATCAAGTAAGGCATCAAGAATGTAGCATGGAGTATTGTCATGATGAAGTAAGACATCAAGAAGGTAGCATGGAGTATTGTCATGATGAAGTAAGACATCTAGAAGGTAGCATGGAGTATTGTCATGATGAAGTAAGACATCTAGAAGGTAGCATGGAGTATTGTCATGATGAAGTAAGACATCTAGAAGGTTGCATGGAGTATTGTCATGATGAAGTAAGACATCAAGAGGGTAGCATGGAGTATTGTCATGATCAAGTAAGGCATCAAGAATGTAGCATGGAGTATTGTCATGATGAAGTAAGACATCAAGAAGATAGCATGGAGTATTGTCATGATGAAGTAAGACATCAAGAGGGTAACATGGAGTATTGTCATGATGAAGTAAAACATCAAGAAGGTAGCATGGAGTATTGTCATGATGAAGTAAGACATCAAGAAGGTAGCATGAAGTATTGTCATGATGAAGTAAGACATCAAGAAGGTAGCATGGAGTATTGTCATGATGAAGTAAGACATCAAGAAGGTAGCATGGAGTATTGTCATGATGAAGTAAGACAGGTAGCATGAAGTATTGTCATGATGAAGTAAGACATCAAGAAGGTAGCATGGAGTATTGTCATGATGAAGTAAGACATCAAGAAGGTAGCATGGAGTATTGTCATGAAGTAAGACATCTAGAAGGTAGCATGAAGTATTGTCATGATGAAGTAAGACATCAAGAGGGTAGCATGGAGTATTGTCATGATGAAGTAAGACATCAAGAAGGTAGCATGGAGTATTGTCATGATGAAGTAAGACATCAAGAAGGTAGCATCAAGTATTGTTATGATGAAGTAAGACATCAAGAAGGTAGCATGGAGTATTGTCATGATGAAGTAAAACATCAAGAAGGTAGCATGGAGTATTGTCATGATGAAGTAAGACATCAAAAAGGTAGCATGGAGTATTGTCATGATGAAGTAAGACATCAAGAGGGTAGCATGGAGTATTGTCATGATGAAGTAAGGCATCAAGAATGTAGCATGGACTATTGTCATGATGAAGTAAGACATCAAGAAGGTAGCATGGAGTATTGTCATGGTGAAGTAAGACATATAGAAGGTAGCATGGAGTATTGTCATGATGAAGGAAGACATCTAGAAGGTAGCATCAAGTATTGTTATGATGAAGTAAAACATCAAGAAGGTATCATGGAGTATTGTCATGATGAAGAAAAACATCAAGAAGGTAGCATGGAGTATTGTCATGATGAATAAAGACATCAAGAAGGTAGCATGGAGTATTGTCATGATGAAGTAAGACATCAAGAGGGTAGTATTGAGTATTGTCATGATGAAGTAAGACATCAAGAGGGTAGCATGGAGTATGGTCATGATGAAGTGAGACATCTAGAAGGTAGCATGGAGTATTGTCATGATGAAGTAAGACATCTAGAAGGTAGCATCAAGTATTGTTATGATGAAGTAGAACATCAAGAAGGTAGCATGGAGTATTGTCATGATGAAGTAAAACATCAAGAAGGTAGCATGAAGTATTGTCATGATGAAGTAAGACATCAAGAAGGTAGCATGGAGTATTGTCATGATGAAGTAAGACATCAAGAAGGTAGCATGGAGTATTGTCATGATGAATAAAGACATCAAGAAGGTAGCATGGAGTATTGTCATGATGAAGTAAGACATCAAGAGGGTAGTATGGAGTATTGTCATGATGAAGTAAGACATCAAGAGGGTAGCATGGAGTATTGTCATGATGAAGTAAGACATCAAGAAGGTAGCATGGAGTATTGTCATGATGAATAAACAAGTGATTTGTTTTCCTCAGAAACGATCAATGTTTCATTGACATTCATAACCCATTTATAAAAATTAAAGTTATTAACACTAGATTTTACAAATGAAATTGTCAACCTAGAAAATTTGTACGAATAAAATGAGAATGAAAATGAGACAACAGCCAGCTGAAAAATAACCAAAACACATCCCAAAGGCGAGATATAGTATTGTCGAGGCGCTATTTCATGAGTATGTTTTTCAGAAGAAACAATTAATGTTTCATTGGTAACCATACCACATCTCCTAATATCAATTGTATAAAGATCTTTTCATTAGCACTAGTTCCTACATATAACACTGTCAACCGAGAAAATGCGCACGATTAAAAAAAGATATGGGCTATACAAACGTTAATGAAACGATATATCCTTCTTGCAAACATAACCAAAAGAGAACAAGAATACAGCAATTAATATTATACCGAAGGCATGAATAGACAAATGATTTGTTTTCCTCAGAAACGATAAATGGTTCATTGGGAATCATGCCCAATTAATCAAGACTAAAGTCATTAGCACTAGATTTTAAAAATAAAATTGTCAATCGAGAAAATGTCTATGAATAAAGGTAGAATAAATGAAACATCCCACGGAAAAAATAACAAAAACCCAACTGGAAGGCAACATAGAGAATTAGCGCGGCGGTGTGTCTAGAATAGTCGCGAGTATGCAGTTTAAACAGAAATGATCTATGTCTCATTATTAACCATATCACATATACTTAGTTTTATAAAGATCTTTCATTCGCATTAGATTCTTCAAATGAAATTGTCAACCGAGAAAATGTGCAAAAGATATGGAACATACATACATTAATGAGACAATTGACTACTCACAAAAAATTTACCGAAACAGAGACCGAATAATGCAAAAAAATAGTTTTGTCGAGGAGGCGTGCCTTGAAAAGTAGTGAAAAGTTACACAAAAACGATCACAGAACTGTCACTACACAGGCAAAATTTGCTCACATGAATTTCTCATGAATCTCACATGAAATTCACATGAAAAATTTTACGTGAGATTCACCTCAATCGAGCTTATACATGAAACTCCCGTGAAAATTATAACAAAAAAAATCTGATATTTTTCATGATTTTGATTAGATTTGAAAATTTAGATGCTATTTGAAATACTCTATTTTAAAAATTCATGTGAATTTCACATGAAAAAAATTACGTGATTTTTATGTGAATTTCATATGAGTTTCACATGAGATTCACATGAAACTCACAAAAACTGATTTCACGTGAGTTTCACGTATAAGCTCGTTTGAGGTGAAATTCATGTGAATTTCACGTGAGATTTACATGAATTTAAATTCACGTGAAATTGATGTGAGTTAAATTTGCCTGCGTAGCACTCGATTCTATAAGTGAAATTGTCAACCAGGAACATGCGCACGGAAAAAAATCGGAACATACATACGTTAATGAGAAAAAGATTACTTGCAAACATAACCAAAAAGACATCAAGATGGAAACAAACAATATTGTCGAGGAGGCGTGTTAAAAAAAGTATAGAAACATAACACAGAAACGATAAAAAAAATTTGTCACTAACACTAGATTCTCCAAATAACATTATCAACAGAGAAAATGTACACGAATAAAAGAAAATATGGACAATACATATGTCAATTGAATGATAGCCTTTTTGGCAAACATAATAACCAAAAAAGACACCAAGAAAGCAGCATGGAGTATTGATGGCATAAATAGACAAGTAATAAGTTTTACAAACGACGGATGCCACATGTGGAGCATGATCTGCTTACCCTTCCGGAGCACCTGAGATCACCCCTAGTTTTCGTAGGGGTTCACGTTGTTTATTCTTTAGTTTTCTATGTTGTGTCTTGTGTACTATTGTCTGTCTGTCTGTCTGTCCTTTTTATTTTTAGCCATGGCGTTGTCAGTTTATTTCCGATTTATGAGTTTGACTGTCCCTCTGGTATCTTTCGTCCCTCTTTTACAAAGATACGATCAATGTCACATTGGCATTCATACCACATTTTATAAAACTTAAGTCATTGACCACGATATGTTACAAATAAAATTTTCAACCGAGAAAATGTTTATGAAAAAGGGGAATGAACATGAGACAATAGCACGTGAATAAAAAAGTTACCAAAACACATTCGAAAGACACCATGAGCATTGTCGCGGCAGTGTGTCTAGAAAAGTCTCGAGTATACATTATAAGCAGAACGTCAATCATGTTTCATTGGTAATAAAACCACATCTCTTTTTTTATAGAGACCTGTCAATAATACTTGGTTCTACAAATAAAATTATCAACCGGGAAATTGTGCTCGATAAAAGAAGATATGGAACATACATAGTTAGGGACGACATCAAAAGTTCAATGAAGGATAAAAAACTGAATTCACATAGTTTTTTCACTGACTCCCAACCCCCTCTTAACTTAATTTGGGAAAAATTGATTGACTCCTATAGATATATGTAAAAATCAATGTCGGATAACCACATCTAGCAGCAGTTCACCTACCCCCCCTTTCACCCCCAAACTATTTGAATTAAGTTTTTTATCTTACATTAATCTTTTGATGTCGTCCCTTACGTCGATAGCCTTCTGGCAAACACAACCAAAATACATAATTATTATTTTTATTTTCAATGTTGTCAATTTTGATGGCTTAGCGGATTATGCAATGTGAAGAGTCAAAAATTAGTTTTATGGTTCAATAAATTCAAAATAGATAATAGCCATTCATTAAATAAAAAAATGTATGTGACACGCATACGTCAATGATACCATTAAACAGCCAACTGGCAAAAAATAACCAAAAAGAAATCAAGAGAGCGTAAATGGTTTTTTTCGCGGAGGCATGTCTACAAAAATAATGAACAAGTACACAGATACGATCAACGATGGATCATTAACACTAGATGCTACAAATAAATAGAAAACAATTAAAATATGACACACGATAGCCAGTGATGCCGACACCTTTTACCTTATCTGTAAGTTCCTTCTTGGTCAGGCGGACAATTCAGATGATAATGAAGATGGTGATGGATAATTGTTTAGCGTCAAGCAAAAAATTAAATACAAATCCAGGACGAGAACATAATAATGCAATATAGACATTTCATAAGATCACTTACAGTAGGATTTCATTTTGTATGCTAAATAATAAAGTTTAAAACTAAAATAAAAGGCTACAAGAAGGTTATATTAATCTTTAAAGGGGCTCGCGGGTCTAAATCAAATTTTTTATTTAATATAGGATTCCTCTATATTTTTCTATAAATGAACTTTATCTTATACCTTATAAAAAAATAAAATAAAATAAAGTCACCGTTCGTTTACGCTAACAGTCTGCCTTCGAAAGAAGCATACATTTTTGTTAATGTCCCTTTTTTATCTGTTGAACTAAGAGCAGAAATAGCAGTAACATCGAAATAAAAAAATAACTAAATTACAGAAATCGCTTAAATTTTACAATTATTTAGTTTATGTACAGCTTCTTCGAAAACAACAATAAAAAATATAGGTCACCGATGAGTTAAAAAAGATATTTCAATTTTAATACCAAAATTGGCATTTTTGCAACAAAGGGAGATAATTGGGAGCATTCTCAATGATATCTACATTTTAAAAGTCACCTGGGGCCAACAAATTGATTTTTTGGAATGATTTTTGAACCATATGATTAAGTCACAACTACTAAAGGTAATCAATAAGATTTGTAATGAAAAATAATGTTTAATTTTTTTTTTTTTAATCTTATACCCGCGAGCTTCCGTAAACAACTATCACAACAGGGAGAAGTCAGACATATCATAGAAGTAAGAAAAAAGACATTATATTTGTTTAATTTTGATTATTCAAGTGTGGACTTTGTACAGTAACAATTGTTTGATCTATCATGTTTCAAATACTTTTCATAGTTCTGGCTTAAATTACTCTAAATAATCATCTCTATAACATTTATCACTGATAGTTTCAACGGTTAATGGTAAATTAGATTTTTACGAACAGCCATTTAACAGCAAACAGCTAAAAACATAGAACATACATTGTAATTATATTACAACATATAATTTGATATGCGCATGCACAATAGATGACATTATAATGTCAATCGGCAACTCTCGGGTGAATCCGGTGCTCTTCTATCGCTAGATCGAGAAACGGAATCGACCGAATTAGCGACGAGTAATGGTACTTATTAAACGTTCCTATCATATTTCACACCGAATAACATGTCAAAACGATATGTCACACATATGTCATAGTGTATGTCATATATGCACTATTGAAGTTTCATAACCTCCTCTCTTGTTCTTGTAGAAGACATACTGAGATGTCGTTCTCTTCGGAATATCCTCTTAAGTTCAAGTCGGAAAGATCGACCAGAAAGAATGTATATAAAGAAATTCACACCATAGTTACAATATGATATAACGGAGACAAACGATTGAAAAGGCATTAGAAAGAAAACCATCTCTATGTCCTGGTTCTCTAAAGTTACCTGCCATACAAATGATATTACCACCAGAGGGAGCATGGTTACGAGATATGTAAATGAGATGGCAAGTAACATCAATGTGGTTTTGTGAGATCGCTCGACAACGCGAGATCTCGTGTTACCGGAGGCAGCCTTTCTCACTCGATGTATCTGATAGATAACCATGCTATTACACACAAGTACTAGTATAAACGGTAATGTTAGGACCAGTGTAAACTGGTAAAAATAAATGTGTAGATTTAGATACTCTGAATGTGTGTCCATATCGCCTTCACAGTTACCACCGACATTTTTTATCATTATGAAACGGAATATTTGAGATATGCACATGAGAACAAAAGTTGAAATGATCATCACAATGGCTCCAGTCTGTGTTCTCAGTATTGTCTTCCTAAACGGCAAGCACATCGCTACAACTCGCTCGGCAGCCATTCCTACAATTAGCCATGACGACATAAGATAACACACGTGCTCATAAAAGCTATACATTTGACACGAGATGTCGCTGTAATTTGTAAAGACGCCATCTTTCATTTTGTCATGCATGAGTTGATGAATCAATGCTATCTGTCGATTAATCAAACAGAGGCTGTCAAATACTGCTAAAGCACAGAGAAAGTGACTGTAGGATTTCTTTCGAAGAGATTTGGTCTTCATTAGCAAAAAGGACATTATATTCCCCCCAATTCCAATTAGAACAATAATCGGTGTCACTATTTGCTGGGTCCACCATCCCCATCGTTCTGGTTGGCGACCTACGAAATACAAAATTGAAAAATATGATAGATTTCATAAAAAAAATATCAGTATTCTTTAAATTTTTAAGCAATATTCCTCTAATGGTTATATAGATTACTAATCAATCTATATATATTTTGAGTCCATTTTTCTCCACTTTTTCACCATTTTTCGGGAGTTTTATTCCTTTAGTCACTTTTCTGTAAACCCCATCTTGAATCTCATAAATATGTTGGTGTTTAGTCATGATAAAGGATTTGATGTTTGTGAGTTTTCCTTGAACTCTCTTTGTTTTTATTTTGGGTTACTAAACTGACGATAAATTTTACCAATATGAGAGTGTTGAGTTCTTAGACTGGTTTAATGGATATACTACAACTGTTCATGAGACTATATGTATTGTAAAGATGAATATAAAAAAGAAGATGTGGTATGATTGCCAATGAGACAACTGTCCACAAGAGACCAAAACGACACATTATTAACAACTAAAGGTCACCGTACGGCCTTCAACAATGAGCAAAGCCCATACCGCATAGTCTGCTATAAATGACTGTTTGGTTTGCAATACTGTGATCGCGGATCCTTTTTTTTCGCGTTGTGGCTGTTGTGTCCTTTCTGTACGATTTGTGGAAGATTCATTTTCGCGATTTTCAAACTTTGTTGGTGTATCAACATTACAAAGATCCTACGTACTTTGACATTTATTCGCATTATTCCTCTACTCACGAAATACGCAAAAATAAATTGGTCTCTAAAATTAGTTCTTTAGCATTCAATAATTCCGAGTAACGTCATGCATTTTTGTTAGATATAAAAAAGAAGATGCGGTATGATTGCCAATGAGACAACTGTCCACAAGAGACCAAATTGACACATATATTAACAAATATGGTCACCGTACGGCCTTCAACAAGCCAATACCGCATAGTCAACTATAAAATGCCCCGATATGACAATATAAAACAATCCAAACAAGAAAACTAACGGCGTTATTTATATAAAAAATGATCGAAAAACAAATATGTAACACAAAAACAAACGACAACCACTGAATTACAGGTTCCTTCGCAAGATAATTGCAAATACAAAACTATTTGTAAACGGTATAATTTTTATTTCGATAATCTCAGACAAGTCTCAAAGACACAGACATAAAGAAAAAATTTAAATCATGAATTATGCTTAAGAACCACTAGAAACTGTTCTGCAGATGGAGGAACGAATACTATTCCCAATGTAATCTAGGATTCATATAGAACGTAAAAATGAAATTGAGGTATCTAAAAATTTGAAATCATGGAAAATATATATTACACAGAAAAAGTAAATCAATTGCACCTGTTTTTCTTGTATAGTTTTAAAGCCAAACACGACTTATAGATTAAATGCCAAATATAGGTTTCTGTTTCGTCACAACTCGGATAATTCCGTACATTCATATAAAACAAAGAATAGCGGAATCACCCGAGGATTGCCGAGTCATAAGTTTCACTTACCTATGGCATGTAATGTTCCATTTGTGAAGTTTGACTCCATTCTGAAATGATAAAACATATAATTATTCTATTATACACACATACACACTCACATTAAATGTATCGAGTGACTAAAATATTTGTACTTGCCAAACGTCTTGTGAAGATTGTTTTACGTACATTTAACGTTTAACCTTTAATTTGTACCGTATGTTTTGTTGTTGCTACTGTCTCATTAAGCATGGATGAGATGTCTTCGATATGTGTATTTTCGCTAAACAACCTGCCGAAGAAGAATACTGTTTCGACTATAGTAACAATGCTAATGAGACAACTTTTCACCAGAGATCAAATGACATAGAAATTAACGACTCGCCGTACGATCGTCAACTACATGTATAAGAAAAGCCAATACCGTATAGTCTGTCAGTTAAACGCCCACTCTTTACCTTCGTAAGACTTAATTATAATAATAATTGTTCAATGTTCAACTGCAAGAACACACAAGTTCAGTCTTCACCTGGAAGTCAACAAAAAATACCCATTTCATGAAATATTGGACAAATTTCTGGTTGATTTACCGAATACAGGGGGAAATTAGAGAACAGAAGACAAATGAAATAAGGAATAGATTACAATGGGACAACACATAATCAAGAAAGTATTATGGGGTGCTAAAAAATAAAGAATGAAGAAAGAAAAAATAAAGAAAAAAGGAAATAAAGTATAGAGAAAAATAGTCAAAACCTTAAGAAAACAAGAACGAAAAAGACCCATAGAGAATAAAAGGCAAACAATTAAGAAAATATAGATATCGTTCAGAAACTAAAGAACAGAAAATTATCGGATTCTTAAATTTAAAGAAAATATAGAAAATCGCGTAAAAGTGCAAATAATACAGAAAGGAAGATCCCCATATTGACCCTCTTTTATTCATATTACATAGGTTATGACAATAAATAAATTAGGCTGCGGACAAAATGAAGCAAGAAGGATGATATTGATTTAACTTCCTTTGGTCATTAAGAATCTGGTTAGAAATAACTAAATGTTGTCCTTGCTGAAAAGTTCTATTGTCTTTACTGACGTGAGCTAATAGAATTAATGCAAATTGATGCCGGATCTAATTACGTACGAAAGAATAATACGTATTCGAGTATGCCATTTTGTTCCTTTGTATTTGTCACGAATTTAGCATTCTATTGGTGTCCGTCCTTCATATTTCATTTAACTACTAACGAAAGAATAATAGTTATTCGAGTTTGCCATTTTGTTCCTTTGTATCTGTTGTAGTTTCAGTATTTTATTTGTGTCCTCATATCATGTTCTACTTTATGTATGGGAATAGAGGAAGGAAACAATAAATGTGTCAAAGAGACAACAACCCGAACACAGGGCAATGTTTGCTAAAATGTTCAGTGGCAAATATTTCATGCATATTTAGAACAAGAGTTGAGAGTTGAAAAAAATAAATTCTTTCAAAATATATGAATTTGATTTTTAATGGAATGGGTGCATTTATAGCAATAGCATTTTTTAAATTGCTGTTTATAAATTAAAGTAAATTATAAAAAGTAAAATCACAAAAATACTGAACTCAGAGGAAAATCTAATCGGAAAGTCCATAATCACATGGTAAAATCAAATGACAAAACACATAAAAAACGAATGGACAAGAACTG
The DNA here is from genome assembly GCA_037788925.1 of Mytilus galloprovincialis. NCBI lineage: Eukaryota > Metazoa > Mollusca > Bivalvia > Mytilida > Mytilidae > Mytilus > Mytilus galloprovincialis. The sequence goes on along the minus strand of CM075338.1, from coordinate 21,805,649 downwards.
TCATATTCCTGACTTGGAACAGGCATTTTCAAATTGATGACAGTCTCACTTTGATGACAGTCTCATCAAATTCCGTTATATGTACAGTGATGCGTGAACTAAACAGACATAATAAATAAAATAGTCAAAATATGGATACAGGGTTTTTCTCCAATTTCCTATATTAAAACAAAACATTGTTTAAAATAACACACAGGAACAAGACTGGTTGTTGTAAAATGAGTTCCCTGACATGTTTACTTATTATTCGTTTTGGCCTTTTAAGTATGACTTGTAGCAAGGGAGCATCCATTTTACTTCAAAGGAGAGTGGATTATGCGAGTGGATTCATAGTCAGACATTTTTGTTTGTCATCTGTTCGACTAGAATATTTCATCAAACAAGGGATAAGATTATTTTGGAGAAAAAACATACTCCGCCACCCTTTCCCCCTCCTGGAAGTTAAATGGTCGTCCCCTAATACAGGCATAAAAAAATAGCATGTGATAAAAAGAGTCGAAAATGTAACTTCCATTATAGCATTAGTATAATACTCTTCCTGTTACAAAAAACGTGTCCATTGAATCAATGATGTCTACTTTAATCAGTGCTTAATAAAAGTTTCCTTTCCAGTACGTTTTGGTATATTTGCGTTCATTGGGGTTACCATAAATACTAATATTTAATTACTATGGTAATGAGTTCATACAGAGTGATAATCTATTTCCTGAATAGAGAAATATAATGTCACATAAAAGACACTTCGCATGCATTTTCTTTCTTCTAATTATTGGTTTTTTAGAAACAAATTAATTGTTATTGTGTATTTTAACCATTGAAAGAGAAGACAGCCTTGGTGGGACAACTAAAATGACTAAATTAGAATTGAAATGCAAAGAAAACAAAACAAAACAAAACATTTGTAAAACTTTGATTATCAATAAAGCCTGGTACTAACATTATAGTACATAATGCAGCTGTTCTGGGGGAAGAACTATATGGGGGTCTTGATGATTTTTTAACTCCGTATTTTTATTTTTTTAGGCTATTTTGCATTATTCTTTATACGTGTTGTCCGTTATTTTCCATTCCTAATATTTAGCACCCCATACTTTTCTATTATTAAGTTCTTTGGAGTGTATCTTTTTATAATAAGATAAATTCAATAAGGGGACGACCATTTGATATTCTGGGGGGAGGGGGAAGAGGACTTAGAAAATAAATAGCTCAGCCTTGATAATCACAAAAATAAATCGTTTGTTCTGTGGTTGTTTGAAAATAAATTACCTGACTTGCGATGTATTGAAAATTAATAACTCAGCAGGTCTGATAATAAAAAACCGATCAAAAGCAAATCCTCTTGTAACCCCCCCCCCCCCTTTCTAGAATATCAAATTGTCGTCCCCTAACTACTAATTTCCTCTACTGCAGATGACACACAACGTGTATTACGTGTGGTGAAAAACGCATCAGGTTCAAATATTGAAGATACCGACCCGAAGGACGACTTGGCATGCAGATCCTTTTCCCTTCATCCTAGTCAAATCCTAATGCAAGACATATCTAGTGTGTTTTAGGAAAACTTAATCTCGTCCTGAATATGCAGTGCAAGAAATATTTGCCACTGAACGTAAAGCAAACACCCTCTTTTTCGATATCGGGCTCGTGCCAGTCTCGTGCTGGTACTTATATTGCATATACTGTGTTTATCAAATCTCGTGCGAGTACGTAGGTTGCATACCGCGGTATATGTATGAAAACAATAATATATAGAAATAAAATAAAAATAAAACGCTTCTAAATATCTCAGTACTGATGCACTTATATAATCCGAAGACAATGGAACAATTAAAAAATTTAAATTCGCGACTTCAACGCGGAACGTATTCAATAAAACAAATATGGGGCAATTTTATAAAGGCATTCAACATCCCTCGTTTTTTGTTTGGTTTTGGGATAGGCCGTTTTATTTCAAAAATGTATATGTAAATAATTTGATTTTTCATTTCTTCAAAGAAGAATAAATTGTCTAAAAAATTTAAGGTTTGTTTATATTGAATTTAGGGGGAGGTAGCATTGAGGTCTTGTATGTTAATAAAATAAATACTTTTGATGTTATTTTAAGAAGAAACTCATTGTTTTCTCGAGAAAAAAATTTAAATTATGCTCCCCTAAGCAGGAAACCCCCAAGTGACTTAAAACCTCCTCCACAATTAATTGCTGTAGATCCATATTGCAATCACAGTTAATACACTTATGTAAAAATAATATGATTTTCAGGTGTTTTCAATCAATTTTTCATGTCTCGTCTCAATAAGTTTTGAAAACACATCAACATTTAATTGCTTTAGATTATTATCAAAATTGGGGCTTACATTTGAACTTTTACATTATTCAAAAGATAATAATCAAGGTTGGAAATGATAGTATACTTTAAAATAGATATTTAAACATATTTGTTTCTCAAAGTTTGACAGAAGAGGCTTCGAACAAACATTGGCTTTCATTTATAGAGTTTTAAAAAAGCAATCAATGGAAAATTAGACGGATCAAAAGATTTTTTACCTAGCGTCAAAGAACTCGTATGATAAGAGATTGAATAATCGAAAATAACATATAATAGTATGGATATTAAGAAAATGTGATATGGCAACATATTTGCCCCATCCCCCCTGAGGGCTCCATTGAATTTGAAAATCAAAAAGTATTATTAATTTACCAAAATTAAAAAATTCAAGCAGAATTTATAGTCAACAAAAGAAACGATACCATGTACTGTAAACCAACTTATTTTCGCGAGCGATTTATTTTTGCGACTTTCGCAAGTAGAAAAATAACGCGAATATAAATCGTCGCGAATATATAAAACTTGGATCTTTCCTTATTAAACTACATTAAGAAAATCAGAAAATCGTGAAATCAAATAGCCGCAAAATGGTATAGAAAAGGTAAAACGTGAAATAAAGTATCCGTGAAAATAAGTTGGTTTACAGTATTTTCCATATATAATGAAATTAAATACACTGCACCGAGGTAAATAAATGCACAATTGGTATATAATGTTTACTGCTTAAGGATGTTCGCTGCTCAGTATCGAAATAAATAACTTTTCATAAAATTAGCATGTAATGATAGGGAATAAATTGAGGAATAAAAAAAGCCAAAAAAATATAGGGGTCAATGTGCTTGTTTTCGAGATATTATCCATTGGAATTTTGGTGGGAAAATGTTCTCTCTTGATTTTTCATTGCTTTATCATTGACCAGTTAAAGTTCTCAAATACTATTAAAAAATAAATAAAATTGTATAAGACTTTTACAAATGACTTATAATTAGACATGTAAAAGATTTATAAAAAGAAAAATGGGGGTTCATGGGGATTTTTTTTAAGGCATTCAAATGGATAAAACCAGATGATTCTGAAAATCTGACAAAAATTCCAAAACATGACAAGCAGACATCCTTAATATCTTTGGATATTCAATAGGAAGATTGCAAAGTTTGTAGGGTGAGGTATAATAAACCATGTCGTATACAACGTTAGAAAAAAACCCGAAAGAAATGTCAATATAAAGGGACTAAATGGGACTTACAGATTAGAGAATAATGGAAAAAAAGGTAAAGAATAAAAAGCAACAAATATAAAGAAAAGAGAAACAAAAGAAAAACAAAGCCGAGAATAATGGAGTGCTAAAGTATTAAGCTTGGAAATAACAGTTAAAATTTATAAAGAATAGTGAAAAATGATTTAAAAACATAAATACTACAAAATTAAAGAACCCCCTCGCCTAAATCTACCATCATGACCCGCATAAAGTAAAATCTGTCACCATAGACACGTTCTCACTTATGTTAATACATAGTCATTTCCTAGACATCTTCAAGGCTTCCGAATAGATGGAATAACAGCTTCCGAACAAATGAGAAATCACTACAGGAAATTGTTTTAAAAACTGACGTATTTGTCGCAGTTTACCGGTTTCCAACTATCTTACGCAACCGGCTTTGTTTAAATTTGAGACGATAAGCCTTAAGTAAATTATCTAGCTCACGATTTGTATTAAAATGTGACAGTAACAAGCGATCTCGGAAATATATCTTGGATAATGTTTTCGAGGAGTAAAGCGTAATGATTTTTTATCCATTTAAATTCTGATTCCGCGTCACAATATAGAGCGATCTCGGAAGTATATCTTGGATAGTGTGTCCGAAGAGTAAAACATTATTATTTTTCATCCATTTACAATGATTTAATTCTGATTCTGCGTCACAATATGAACGATCTCGGAAGTATATATTGGATAATGTGTCCTAAGATTAAAACATGATTATTGTTTTATCCATTTAAATTCTGATTCCGCGTCAAAATATAGTGCGATCTCAAAAATATATCTTGGATAATGTGTCTGAGGATTAAACATTCTTGATTTTTTCCATTTAAATTCTGGTTCCTCGTCAAAATATAGAACAATCTTTGAAATATATCTGAAGATTAGAACATTCTTGTTTTTCCATTTAAACTCCCCGTCATAACAATGACTGATCTCGAGAAAATGTCTTCAAAGATAAAAACATTATTATATTTTTCTTTTATATCGCACTTCGATCTAAATCTGAATAAATATTTGCATATTTATGCTCATACATTGTCATTGATAGTTCCATGCAATTAGTCAAATGAAGTTTCTTAGAAGCAGTCTTTGTAAACACGGGTCTAAGGTCGGATAATGGTTTTGTTAAAAGTCCATCGATCGTTAGAGAAGCGAAATGTTGGCAAATTTTAGAGCTTTGCCTTGAAAAAAATAGATTGAAGTAAAAAAAAACTATCACCTTTGATACCACTGACAAATATAACATAAACAAAATTCTTCATAGAGTCCCCCCTTCTTCCCCAAAAAAACACGTTTTTCTGTGCCTTATAACCAATCCAACGTGACTAAAGATTTAGACATTGGTTGCATTGAATAAGATTCATAATATTCTAACAGGATTAGTACAATTTGATAATAATATTTACGAAAAATCTCCCAAAACAACTCTAGGTACTAAAATCATAATCAGATTCAAACGAAGAATGCCTGAAAAAGACAACATCCCGACCAAAGAGCAGAAACAACCAAAAAGCCACCAATGGGTTTTCGACACAACGAGAAAATACCGCGCCCGGAAAAACCTAACCAGCTTACTCTGCTTAACTTTAAAAGCAGAACCAAATGATATCGTTTTAATCGGGGCCTTGTACACCTTCTGTGGTTAGTCTGTGCAAGTTATGTTCATTTTCGGAAAATATATTATTTATTTTTAGGAGCTTACGAAACAGGACGAAAACGAGGCTTGCTGAGCTTTTCTAATGTTCAGTATGCATGTATAGTGTGTATATTTTATTATCATATACTTAGACTAAATAACATATTAATTTTACCGTATGATAATAGCATTAAATTGACGTAAATTCCATATTTTTCGAATTGGTGCTTAGCGGGCTGATATGAAAAGTTTATCACATGCTTCGATTGTTATCACATGCCTTTCCGTAACGTTATCACATGGCATTCCGGTAATACTCGGCTAATTCCGGAAAATACACCTCAATGCTACGTTTTCAGTGAAAAACATTACAAAGCAGTGTACAAAACAATTATTTGGATACTGGAAAGTATATTGTTTAAAATAATAAAAAAATTTAAAAAAAACAAAAAAACAAACAATTATTTAATAAATGCATTTTTTAAGTTTTTCTGAAATTTAATTTAGAAAGTTTCTTTAAAAAGTTGACTTTTCCAAACAATGATCATTATGTATATTGTTGAGTTATTTTTTTGTCGATTCGTCCATATTAAAATATTTTTTTTCTCTCTCTGTTGAGGCATATGATAGAAAGATTTTCATATTGAATGTATCAAATTTTTGGCCCGACGGCCGTGAACTTTTTTACTCTTTAAACTTCGGGAACCACGTAAAAGGATCAATATATGAATCTGTTATTTTTCTCTACTGTTAAAGCATATGATAAAAAGATCATAACATGTCATTTTTAATATCGCATGTATTATCAGCCCTCTGTCAATATCAGCCCTCGAGCCATGCGGCTCTTGGGCTGATATTGAACCTAGGGCTGATAATATATACGATATGAAAAATGCCATGTAATAATCTGATAATATACATTATATTTTCCGACATTGTACCTGTATTGCCTTTATCCTGCAATTTACGCCCGACACTTCGAAACTTTCGTTGTTAAAATCAACATATCCTTGTTTCTTTTTTTTTTCAAAGAAAACGATAACTTGCAAGGGCTGTATAGACAGACAAAGTCGTTAAAAATTTCCATACATGTGTGTACCTGTTATTTATAAATATAATAGAAAGCTAATTGCAGGATACATTTTAATTGTTAACCACCTTAAGCAATATTGGATTACAAAAAAAAACGTATGCATTTCCCCGTAAGGAACCATAAAATGTCATTAAAAACAATATTACGGTATAAAGCGAAAAATGATTGCAGTAAACCACCATTTAATACATTAACTCAGTAAAATAATAGATTTATTGATTCAATTTTATGATGTCTAATGACTGTAAACTATGTCCCAAACGTACATGGCAACGGTAGCCATTTTGAAAGTTTTTAAGATTGATTTCACGCTTTCGAATGATGAGTTATTATGTCTGAAAGTTTCATTTGAAACAATTATTATATTGAATGGAACATTTTAGTTGCTGTATATCATATTTGTTGTTCGTTTATTGTTTTATACAAATCAGTTCGTTGGTGTTCTCGTTATATTTAATAGCTTTAAGGTATTGGTTTTGATCACTGTTTAATACAATACGATGACCTATAGTTACAACTACGTAATTTGGTTTCTGATGTATAGGGGACTTTAAATCCGATACCTTGTGTAAAGAGAGAAAGTGCCACACTCTCTGTACTTTAAGAAACCTTGTAACAACTCTTTGAGAGGATCGTAGGTGGCCTGTTACAACGCAAAATTTCTGTCCATATCCAATATTCGCTGATTTACATGAGCAGTCAATATTTTCACGACATTATTCTCGGATAAGATTTACTACACAACCTGCCTATTGTATTTATTGCTAATTTGTTCTCGTCCTAAACATGCATGATATGTTTGCCACTGGAAGTTAAACAGTCAACAATCAATCAATCAATTCTGATTGATAGATGTCTCATTTGAAACAATACCACATTTTCATATTTACAAAGAAACAGGTGATACTTTGCTCAGATACACTTTATGGGTCGTATATGGTTTCGCTCTATTCTACTGTGGATTAATTAATATTCGCTATATACTAATTTTCGTGGATTTTGTGGGTACAGGGGAACCACGAATTTAAATATTCAACGAAATACAGATTTTCTAAAGGAATGTATGCAGAATTTGCCAAAACAACAAATTTGAATATCGACGAATATGCAAGTTGTCATCAATCCACAAAAATTGGTACCCACGAAAATAATGACTCCACAGTATCTATCATAATTGAGTTGTTAGCTGCTTGAGTCCAATGGCAAATATCTCATGTATAATGAGGACAACAAGTAAAATCACAAAAAATACTGAACTCAGAGGAAAATCTAATCGGAAAGTCCATAATCACATGGCAAAATCAAATGACAAAGCACATAAAAAAACGAATGGACAAGAACTGTCATATTCCTGACTTGGAACAGGCATTTTCAAATGTAGAAAATGGTGGATTAAACATTGTTTTATAGCGCTAATCCTCTCCCGTTGATGACAGTCTTATAAATAAAATAATCAAAATATGGGTAAATCAGTCATCATCGTGTAACAATTAAAAAAGAACAATTTAACAGAACACAAAATATCTATCTACCAACACATTCATTGAATCGTGTGTCTGACGACAGAATTTATTTTACGTCACATATATTTGTCGACTGCGCTAAAGAAGTACTTCCTTAGTTAAAAGGCTAACCACTGACTAAGTATCTACCACATTTTCATAGAAGCAGTTTCTGATTAAAAGTTTATGGCCTTATATATGTTCACCGATCGGACGAGTAGCGAAATGTTGACACACTTTAAAAAAGAGGGACAAAAGATACCAGAGGGACAGTCAAACTCATAAATCGAAAATAAACCGACAACGCCATGGCTAAAAATGAAAAATACAAACAGACGAACAATAGTACACACGACACAACATAGAAAACTAAAGAATAAGGAACACGAACTCCACCAAAAACCAGGGGTGATCTCAGGGGCTCTGGAAGGGTAAGCAGATCCTGCTCCACATGTGGCATCTGTCGTGTTGCTTATGTAATAACAAATCCGGTAAATAGTCTAATTCTAATTTAAAGCTTTGTCTTGATAAAATCAATTGAAGTATACACAAAAATCTCCGTTGTTTCCATTGAAAGTTTTAAACAAAAATTTACTTCATTGAGCCACCTCCCCCTCCCCACGTTTTCCCCCTAAAAAAATTAAAAATAAATTTTAAAAAAATGCTCAGAGTACCTTATATCCAATCCGACGAGAAAGAAGATTTAGACGTTGGTTACCTGTAATAAGATTTATAATATTCTAATAGGATGATCACATTTTTGAGGCCCCTCATGGGGGGGTCCTAGTAATCACATAATCACCATTTTTTTGCCAATATAATCACATAATCATTAAATATTTGCTTATCTTTAGTAATCAAATAATCATAAACTAAAAATACAGTCCTAGGTAATCAAATAATCATGAAATATTTGGCTTAATAATCAAATAATCATTAAAAAAACGGCCAAGTAATCACATAATCAAAAACCCCATGAGGGCCCTCATTTTTGATAATAATATTTTACAAAAGATCTTCAAAAATCTGTTAAATAATGCAACTAGGTACTAACAATTTAAACAAATAAAAACGTAGAATACGTGAAAGAGACAATAACTAAAGAATAGAAACAAACCAAGGCCACTGTCATTTTTAACATATAACTATTCCAATTGAAAAATGATTGTAGTAAACCACTATTTATTACATTAGTATTATAAAAATGATAGATTTATTGCTTCAAATTTAATGATGTGTAGTGACTGTAAATTATGTCCCAAACATTATTAAAACGATTATTATATTGAATTGAATATTATAGTTGCTGAATATCATATTTGTTGTTCGTTTATTGCTTTATACAAAAACCAGTTCGTTGGTTTCTTTTAAGTAGCTTTGCGGTATTGTCTTTGCTCATTGGTTTATGCTGCACGGTGACCCATAGCTGCCAACAACTCTTTGTACCTCTATTTTGATGGATAGATGTATCATTTTCATATCAATTTATTTAAAACAAACGATACTGCTCTGAGCTATTTTTGTCGCTATTTAAGCAATTCTGATTTTACACAACTCTTTCAAACCAGTTGTAGCTATTTGATTAAACTGAACCCTTTCGGGACTTGAGATTTTGTTTGATTTTGGCAGGTATTCGGTTTCATCAGGTTCGCAATGCATAAATGTGATATGATTGGTCTTCAGAACAAGTTTGAATTAGACAGGTTTCCGGTTTATTCAGGGTTAGGTTAAACCAGGTTTCACTGTATTAACAACACTTAATCCAATTTGACGAGCCTGCATATTAACACATCCAGCACAGCCTAACCAAGTCCACACTTTAGCAATGTTTTTATTGCTACAAAAGTACGCTTTCCAAATCTGAGAAGTCAATGGACGGCCATTATTTTCTACCAGTCTATGGATTCACGATTTTTTTTTTAATGCAATCTTCGATGAAATTAACTTTTAAGCGCAAAATTGGTCTATTTTTCACTTCAGAAATGAAAGATAAAGAATGAGTTTCAAATATGTGTAATTTCAATACTATGATGATTGTAAAGTCATTAATTCAGTGAATCAGTTATTAGAAAATCCTAATAAAAGTTAATGACGATTAAATAGATTCTTCAGATTTAAGTAATACGTTTTTAGGTCACGTGATATAAAACGTCAATGAATTGTAAATATGCGAAAGGGAAAAGTTAAAAGTCGGAATTTTTTATAAAAACTTTTGAGTTGTCTTCAGCTATGTTGATTTCGCATGCTGAACACACAGTATTTATATACACCCTATGGTTGCTTTTGAAAGTAAAAAAAAAACGGGAACGAGTCTAATTCGGTAGGTAACTTTCGTGTAGAACTCGCCTGTCTTTCTTTACACGAACACATAGATCATAGGAAACTTATTCGTAAATCACGACTGTATGCATTTCATTTAACATGTAAGGTCTCAATTTAATGGAATGCATCGGAAATCCACTTTATTTCATGTTAAGAATTGATAAATCTTGACTTCGTTGTATTTATATACACCCTGTAGTTGCTCGTGTAAAGTAAAAACGCGGGAACAAGTATAACTCGGTCGGTAACATTCGTGTAGAACTCACCTGTCTTCCTATACACGAGAAAATAGATCAAAGGAAACGTATTTAAGGAATGACTGTAATATTTTTTCTGTCTATGAAGAAATAACATAAAAAATTTGGTGCACACTCAATAACGCGCGTAGCGGGTTATGTAACAGTGTGCACCACATTGTTTATGTTATTTCGAATAGACAGAAAAAATATTACAGTCATTTCTCATAATTTATAACTAAGCTCCATTTTAAACCGTAGATAACTATGAATATGAACAAACGTTGATGACGTCACGTTCACATGACTAAATTATTTCTACGGGCTGATAACAAAATAACGTCAGCCAATCAGAAGACACGTTACATTTAAAATTAAATTATTCGTAAATCACGACTGAACGAATGCATTTCATCATTAAGCCAGACTATTCTGGTGTCAATTTTTACTATCCTCATTAATGAAATGCATCAGAAATGATATATAGAATGGCAATCTGCTTTATTTTATCTTAACAATTGATTAATCTTGATATTATATTATATTTATTTATATACACCCTATTGGCGATATGTTTAATATTCTTTATGCGATTTTAAGCAGAGAAACTCATAAGTCAATTATAAACTTACATAGCCATTGTTGCGGGGTTGGCAGGACCTTTTTCTGGACGTCGGGATGGGATGTTTTTAAGCTCGAGATTTCGGGATTAATCTTTTCGGAATCCGGGAATTATTTTTTTCGAATTTCGGGATGTCGGGATTTAAATTTCATGTTTTTTTTAAGCACGGAATTTCGGGACCAGGACCCCTCCAACCCTTCCCCATAGTTGAAAAAGAAACAGACAAACAGACAAACAATAGTATAGTACACAAAACAGAACGGACGGACCTTACGTAACGACAACACAAGTGAGAAACAAGTTCTATACCAAGATCTCGATAGACTGTTGATGCCTAACTATGTTAAAACTGTTAGCCAATTTGTGGTAGTAATTTTTCATTTATTCGTGTAACTAAAGCTGCCAAGAAAGTACTGCTGACTTTTGGCGGGAAAACAAAACGATCATGTCAATTAAAATTCGGGTGCCACGTCCGCAATCTCAATTCACATCCTCAGTGTTGACAGGTAATCTATGGGGTGTAGAGGGCGTGAGTTTGAATCGCGCACGTGACACTCCAGATCTTAATTGACTTGGTTCGAATTTTCATGATGAGAAAATAAATTACATTTAAGCATTTAATCTTCCAAATATTTAAAGAATTACTCTCCCTCTTTTAAAAATCATAGATCTTCCACTGCACTCAAAGACAATATTCATTTAAATCTTATCCTTGGTTGATTAATGGATAATTTCTGCATAAAGTCTAGTGCAAGGAATGTAGATGATAGTTTGCCCTTTAAGAAGGTAAAAGAAAAAGTTTTCCAGAAAAATAAGTATTTTCGAACTGGAAAAAACAGCATTTTTTTAAAAAGGTCGTGGCCATCTTGAAAAAAATATTATTTTTCATGGCCAGCTGTTTTTTCTTAAGAAGTACAAAAAAATAATGCTTCATGCTAATTTTCATGCTCGTATCATCATCTGCACAATTTTCTCGATTTTGCTTGCTAATATCTTCCACTATGCTAACTAAACTATATTATACAGGACATGAATTGAATGGAAATTATCTTATGGGGTGATTAACAGATATAAGAAGATGTGGTAAGATTGCCAATGAGACAACTCTCCACAAGAGACCATATGACACAGAAATTAACATATGTAGGTCACCGTACGGTCTTCAACAAGATTTTTGAAAGGAGCTGAATTTTTTGCCATGGTAACTAATAAAAGGTCCCGTTTGACCCCTGAAAGACTTGATTACGTTATATCTCATTATATATGTAAAATGATTAAAAAAAGAAGCTTCTTTAAATTTTAAGAATTTGGATATGAAAAAAAACCACAAGATTATGTTAAACAAAAACAAATAAAAACATGAGCTTTTATAAAAGATAACACTCATGAAAGTTTAATAAAGAGGCATACAACACCTGCTTTAGACCTATAGCAACAAGAAAAGAAATAGCTAACTTATTAAAAAACAGATCGCTCAGTACTGAGAATCAGTATTTCAAATTAAAGTCAATTAAGGTGGTACCCAACACTTTCACTAAAATTAATTTGGCTCGTTTAATTTTCATAAAATTTTTACAAAGTATTTACTTTGACCCTTTAACAAAAATATAAAAAATTGAAAAAATTTGAACCAAGCGTTTTATCAGAAAAATTACACTGGTTATATAGCAGTTTGACAAACACTAATTTTGATCATTGAGAAGCTTTATATTGCCTTCACAACGCAACGTAATTAAAACGTTTAGCTGATATTACAGAGTTATCTCCCTGTAGTGTTAGGTACCACCTTAAAAGATAATGTTCAAACAGTTTGCCTAGAATTTAAATTTCAATTAAAGAAATAGATAATAGATAAGTCATTACGACGAAATGTAAACTGCACTTTTTTGTACTTTTTATAATAATAAGAAGAATTACAAATTGATAAACAGGTGCCTTTAGAACCTTTCACAATGAAAATCACCAATTCACAGCGGTAAAACAGTTTCTAAGTAATTTTCTAACAGTTCGTTTAGAATTGAAATAATTTCAATCGAAGAAAACTGATCAGTCAATATTACGAAATGTAAACTGTACTTTTTTGTACTTTCTATAATAATTACAAATTGATAAGCAGGTGCCTTCAGAACCTTTTACAATAAAAATCACAGGTGCCTTTAGTATCAATAAAGATGATAATTAGAAATAAAAGACAATTAGAAAGCAATGTTAAAACAGAACCTTCTATAGCAAGAATTACAAATTCAAAGAAATAAAATAGTTTTTCTTCATTTAAAATCAGAGAAAATTTTAAGGAAATGTTTTTACAGTTCGCTTAGAATTGAAAATAATTTCAATCAAAGAATATTGATAACTCAATAAGACGGAATGCAAACTGTACTTTTTTGTATTTTTTACAGAAAAAAATACAAATTGATAAACAGGTGCCAGTTTTATAAAGATTTCAAGATTTTATTCATAACCTCACATACAGGTGTACAAGAAAACAATATAATTTCAAACATGAGATAAAACATAGCAAGACAGTATAAAGAATGATGATAGTTATCAATTTAAAGAGAAATTAAAACAGTACCTTTTATGATAACAGTGTTAAATTCACAGATATAAAACTGCTTCTAAGAGTTCATTTCTCTATTTAAATTCGCCGAAAATTAAAAAGTCATGTTCTAACAGTTTGCTTAACATTGAAAATAATCTCAACCTACGATAAGCCAATAAAAATGCGAGTTAACAGTTCTTTGTTGTAATATTAATTACGAATTGATAAACAAGTGACATTAGTATGATAACAAGAATGATAATTAACAATTAAAGACAATATACCTTTTCATATTACCGACTATACAATTTTTTCGACAGGTTACCTAATCTATGTTTAGACATCCTGGTATTTGGTCCAAGACAATGCCGTAACAGTTCGCTTTAATAGCATTGAAAATAACTATTTCAATCAAAGAAAATTGATAAGTAAAAAAAAAATGTTTATAGGACCTTTTTATGATAGGAATTATAAATTAAGAGAAAAAAATGCGTTTAAGAGATATTTTGTCTGGCGTGCTAAATTATAATCCTGGTACATTTGATAACTATTTAAATTACTGGGTCGATGCCACTGCTGGCAGACGTTTCGTCCCCGAGGGTAACACCAGCCAAGTAGTCAACATTTCGGTGTTGACATGAATATCAATAATGTGGTCATTTTTATAAATTTCCTGTTTACAAAACATTGAATTTTTCGAAAAACTAAAGGATTTTCTTATTCCAGGCATAAATTACCTCAGCACATTTTTTTTTAATTTTGGCTTTTCAATGCTCTTCAACTTTGTACTTTTTTCATATTATAAATATTTTGATATGCGCGTCACTGATGAGTCTTATGTAGACAAAACGCGCATCTGACTTACTAAATTATAATTCTAGTACCTTTGATAACTATTTCTGTCTCCATTAAACCTCAAAGAAAAATTAATAAATAAAGTTTTAATTATTGAAAGAAGTACTTTCAATCTTCTAACAGTTCGTTAAGCATTGAAAATAAACATTTAAAAAAAGAAAATTGATAAGTAAGAAAGTTTTAACAGTACCTTTTTATAATAAGAATTATAAATTCATAGAGATTAAACTGCACCAAAGAGCTAATCTCTTCATTTCAAATGAAAGAAATTAAAAAGTAGTATTCTTACAGTTCGCTTAAATAGTATTGAAAGTAATAGACTTTAAAAGATTGCTAATTATAACTTAAATCAAAGAAAATAGATGTCAACAATACCTTTTATAATAAGAATTATAAAATCACAGAGATAAAACTGCTTCTAAGTGCTAATCAGTCCATTAAAAACAATCCGAATCGACTTTATAATTGGGGTATACATATGGCGATACCATTTACAACTTCTACTCAGACAATCATCTGTTTGGCTAGATCAATAACCAACGATCGCTTTTTATAGCAGAGACTTGTTAAATATTGCAATTTGTTCGATTATTATATTTTATCTTTGAAAAAGTTTAGTTGAGCAGATTATTAGTTAATGAAATTACTTACAACTTAAAGACCTTCTATATAAAATTAGCAATGGAAATAGAGAATATGTCAAAGGGGCAACACAGCCAAACCAAATAGCAGAAAACAGCCGAATGGTTCTTCAGCACAGTGAGCAAATTCAGAACCCGAAGGCGGGTTTAAGCTGGCCCCTAAAAAAAAGATGTGTACTAATTCTGTGAAAATGGATGTCATTCTAAACTCCCAAATATACAAATAAACACTCGTGTGCTGCCAATGTATCGTTCATGTGCGACATGTTTAACAATGGCGCTACGATTTGATTTTTATCAGATCGAAATGCTGCAATTTTCAAATAGAAAATACGGAATAGTTCTGATATAACTATTTAACACAATTACCTTGTTTTCATCATCACACTTATAATTACAAAGTAATGTTCCCTTAATTATTGAACATTACTTTAAGCAAGTGCAAAAACGCAAGAGGTTGAGTTTTAAAAACACACAGTGTGTGTGGGCCTAATTTAAGGCCATTTTAAGATGTGTTTAGTAAGTCTTCCTAGAACAATTAATGTTCAATGGAATAAAATTTAGCATTCAAAAGACTGTTTCCGCATGTAATACTATGAACAATTAAAAGTAACAAATCTATGAAACATTTGACACTGGATTTTAAGCAAACAATAATAAATCAATCGACGTGTAAGTTATATTTTGTATCTTTCGTCCCTCCTTCAAGGTTGAATGATGATATTATGCACATTTATAATCATTAAAACGTTAATGATTTTATTCGTTTTTTTATTACATGAACTATTTGCCACTGGATTTTAAGCAAACAATCGAGAAATGTGTAAGCCCAGGTGCATGACTAGACAAAATATCCTACCACTTAACCTATTGACGAAATAATACTTCCCCTAGTTACTACGAAGGTTGACACATGGGGAGCAATATCAGCTTAAGATTATCCCATTTTTGAGGAGTGTGTCCAGTCGACAAACATTAAGCTTGCAAGATCTACATTTTGAATTAATACATGCAAATTGAATATTTACATATTTCTCCCTAATTATTAAGCAATCAATAATCAAGTAAATAATTAATCAATTTAGGTTTGCTTTCATGTGTTTGATTAAATGTGTTGAATGCCACTATTTAGCACCACTTTTGAGCTATTCCGTAAAGCCCACTTTTTTATTGTTTGAGGAAGCCGGAGTGCATAGACAAAACCACCGACATTTGATAAAAAAATGACAGTTCTCGTCAATTAAGATTGGAGTCGAACTCAAAACTTGTTGTTAACTGGTTAGTGATTTTAGCAGTAACTACTTAGACCAAGCGTCCACTGAGGCCCCTTAATCAATTTAAATATGGACAATAAAGAGATGTAATATGATTGCAAATGCGACGAGAATCAGTGCAAGAGAAATGACAAGCATTTAACGTACGACCTTCAACAATGAGCAAAATCCATATAAAAAGGGAGACGTAAATGGCGTAGGAACAAAATTCTAAACCAATGTCAGAAAATGTCTATAGTACGCGGGTGACCAACTCGCACTTTCATTTTCTATGTCCAAAGGACCGTGAAATTAGGATAAAAACTGAATTTGGCATTTAAATCATAATTATAATTACATTAGATGTATGTTTCATTATAATACGTTATTCTGATTGGCTAACTGCAAATCACGTGTTATTCCTTAAGCAATTGCATTACACAATAAAATGCATCATTCGTGATGACAGGAGGTCCCACAATAAAGTGCACAGGTGAATTAAATAAAAACTTGATAAAAATCGTGTGTTCATGATCCTAGCTAAAAATATAATTATCAGTATTGAATGCTTCTTTTTGTAACTTAATAGGGTTGTAAAAGCGTTGACCGTGCGCACATTTTTAGAAATACAAAATGTACTTCGGTCAACGTTTTACACCCAAATTTACAAAAGAAGCATTCAATTCTTAAAAGATCGTATCATAGGGAACATGTGTACTAAGTTTCAAGTTGACTGGTTTTCAACTTCATCAATGACTACCTTGATCAAATACTTTAACGTGAAGTAGGACAGACGAATGAAAGAACGAACGGACACACAGACAGAAAAATAATAATGCCCCTAGGTGTGAAAACTAACAGCATGATTTAAACTTACATTATTTTTCGAGAAAATAATTATTCTTACGATAAACAACAATAATTGGTCTTTTTATTGGTTAAAAAAAGCATGAAATAGATTTCAAACTTTATGATCATAATTTAATGCATACTGAATTTTTATTTTTTTATTAACCTTCGATATTTATATTCAATCACACTGACTTTCTTTTGAGTTTAAGTTGATATTTTTGATTAATTGATGATTGCTAAACATTGCATTACCGGAAAGGGTTATATCACGAACTGAGATAACTATACGATGTTTTGAAAGTATCCTCTTATTTATTATTGAGGCCCCTCATGGAGGGGTCCTAGTAATCACATAATCACCATTTTTTGCCAATATAATCACATAATCATTAAATATTTGCTTATCTTTAGTAATCAAATAATCATAAACTAAAAATACAGTCCTAGGTAATCAAATAATCCTGAAATATTTGGCTTAATAATCAAATAATCATTAAAAAAACGGCCAAGTAATCACATAATCAAAAACCCCATGAGGGCCCTCATTATTGGTAATAGATGAACGATAACTTTTTATGCCAGTGGAAGGAAATAAAGAAGAAGATAAGTATTTTACATTTAGATAAAAAAAAAAAAACTCCCTTACTCTGAAAAACAAAATAAATCAAAGATAATTTAGTTTTCTATAAAGATGAATTGTCCTTAAACTGTTCTTTTCCATTAAAAAATTATTATTTTAATGACGAAAATATGTAATAAATAATTACACAAAAAATAAAACGCTGAAAAATAAAATAAGAAGATAAAACTCACAATTTTCTTGAATAATGTTCTATATCTTATACTGTTTCTTTTCATAACGAAACGTTATAACTAAAAAACAAAATATACTTTTTATACAAAATGTGTCTTTTAGTACTGTATTTACGGAGGAAATTGTGTCACTTAAAAAACTGGAACAGATACATGATATGGGATGAAGAACTAATTTTGATTTAATTAATTTCCTAACCAGTGTTACGCTATAAACATTAAAAAAACATAAAACCGAATACTTAATAAAAGTTTAGTAGGCCTTCTTGCATGTCTTTTTTATCTGTTTACTTTCTAAATCTTGTTTTTCTATGAAGACCAATTATAAATGTTTAGGCTAATGGATTAAAACATTGGAAAGTAATTTGGAAATGAGATTAATAATCATTTAATAAATCCAGGCGCGCATTTAACGGTTTCATGGTGAGAATTTAATTATCTCTAAACACTGCTATAGCGGAGATGATTTTATCACGATTTAATTGGGCTTGAAACCATATCATAAATATATCATTAGGATCATCTGCAGACTTTTATACTTTAACATGCTACCAACGTCGACACAATGCAAACAGTGCGAAAGTACAAATATCTAATCGGAAGGAGTCATGTAATTCATGGATGGGGTAAATGGAACGGATAAAGATTATTTGTGGAAATCTGTTATTAGTTCAATCCACAGACTTTTATATTCCAGCGTGCTTCCAGAGGAACAATGTTAACAGTGCGGAAGTATAAATGTAAAATCAGGAGGAAGTATGTAGTTCATGGATAGGGGAAATGGAACGGAGAGCAATTATTTGTGGAAGTGCTACAAAAACACATCAAACGAATGGATAACATGTATTATATTCTTCAATGGGTACATGCATTTTATTTTAGAAAATGGTTGATTAATACCAAGTTACCAACGTAGAAGTAAAAGTTATATACCTTAACCTGTTAGCAATTTTAAGCTACCAACGTCAAATCAAATAAACATAAATAGTAGAAATATTTCATTACAAGAAATAACAAGTATAAACCCACTTCAAAAGAACAAAGAGTCACAAAGAAACATGCACTGTCCTTTCTTTAAACCAATATCTAGAAAACTGGATACTGATTCCAAGTCTAGTTATTACTACATCAATTTATACAATACCCAATAAGAAATTCCTTACCATTTCATGACCAAATGTAAGGCCATGAATAATAAAATGTATGAAAGAAACGTGCATTGTTCTTCCCTTAATCGAATTTCTAGGAAACTGGATACCGATTCCATGCCGAGTTCTGAATACATCATTTTACAGTATACCCAATAAAGATTCCATACCATCTTTATGACAACTGTTAAGGCCATAAATATCAGAAGAAAATTAGAAACAATCATCTGTGTTTAGACTCGTTTTCTTTGAAAATATAAAGCAATGGTATATTGTTTAATAAATAAAATGATTACAGCTCAAAACAAAGGCAAGATCTGAAAAGAATGTTTACCATGTTTACATCAAGTTCGTACTATTTGATCTTTTAATGCGACATTTAATTGCCGTGTTAATACTTACAATATACAAAAGTCATTATGTCAGTGCATTATAATCAAAACAAAAAAGTAATTCTATCAGTACATTATAATCAAAACAAAGAGAGTTGTTTCTTTGGCACTTATACCACATCTTCTTATATCTAAATAAAAGCATGATACAAAATGTGGTATGAGCAGGGATGGGTATTTCACTCCTTCAAACTGTTGGATTTTCGATTTGTGTGTAACGATATACTACAGAGGAAGATGTTTAGTCATTTTATCAGTACATTATAATCAAAACAAAGAGAGTTGTATCATTGGCACTTATACCACATCTTCTTATATCTAAAAAAAAAAAGCATGATACAAAATGTGGTATGCACAGGGATGGGTGTTTTACTCCGCCAAACTGTTCGATTTTCGACGTGAGAATATAAATAAAGAGACGAGGATAAAAAATCTTTTACTTTGAAATACGATGAAATTGTTTTGTCTATCCACTTATAGACTCAATTTTGTCAATTAACCATGACGTCACCAACGTCTTTTTTTTTAAGTTATTCCTCACAAGTGGAAGATAGAATAAATTATAAGGAACCACTGTTATATCTTTTTTATAAAGTATTTTTAATGTATATTTGAAATAACCTACGCAGTTTATTCAGTGTGCATAATATTTTTAATGTTATTTCTTCATAGACAAAAAAAGAATAGTCATTCATTAAATAGCATTTAAGAAAAATGTGGCATGCTGTTCGATTGTTAGTCTGTGTGTTAGTGAACTTAAAGCAGAATACATTTTATATTCAATAACCGATTGGAATACAATCTGTAGACACGTGAACCGTATACCACGTGACATAGTGAATTTTAAATATTGTATGAATTTAGAAATCCAAATTATTTAGCACATGTAATATTTAAATGAACTAAACGCAAAACAAATTATTTTGTTTTTAATCATATCAAATATTTGCCACTGTCTTTTCAGCAAACAGTGATATATCAATCGATGTTTAAGCTTAAGAGCCATGATGACTTTTTCCACATGTATGATCATTTAAATGTTAAATAATCAATTTGTTATTTTCTTTCAAATGAAATATTTGCCACTTGACGTTACACAAGCAATAATTAATTCAAAAATGCGTAAACAAAGGTACACGAACAAAACCCTGATCCGACCACTAAAGGTATTATCGAATGTTTACACTAAGTCGGAAGAAACATAAAAAGCAAGATCTGCCTGCCCTTCCGGAACACTTTAGATTTCAACATTTTAAATAGTTTGACCGGTCGATGCATCTTGCTAGATTTACCTCTTGAAACAATACATACAAGTGCGTTTTTGAATATGTCTGAAATATTTGTAACTGATTGTTTAACCAGCAATGATCAATTAATCAAAATAAGGATGACAAATAAAGAGATGTGATATGATTATTGACGAGACCAGATCAAAGGTCAAGCTTTTTAGCTGAAATTCAAAGTACGACCTTCAACAATAAGCAAAATTCCTATGATGTATTAAGATGTAATAGGTCTAGGAACATAGATATACAAGATATAGGGAACAAATTGGGACAACAGTTCAATAGATCAAAGTAACGGCCGGAATGAAACCTGTAATATTTATTGATCGAGAAAAATGTGACTGACGATAAACCACAATAACTGGTCTTTTATCGGTAAGAGCGACATAAAATAGATTTCAAACTATTTTTTATCATAATTTATTGCATATTGAATTTTTATTTCGTGATGAACCTTCGATATTAATAGTCAAGCACACTGACTTTCTTTTGAAGCTGAAGTAGATATTTTGGATTAATTGGTGATTGCAGTTACGGCGTTCCATATCACAGGGTTATATCGCACCCAAAGCTAATTATTATACAATATATTGAAAGAATCATCTTATTTATTATTGGTATTAAATGAACGATAACTTGTATGCGAGTTTATTAAGAAGAAGATAAATAATTAAAAAAAAATAAAACAAAAATCACTTACTCTGAAAAATACAAAAAAATATAAGAAAACTCCAAGTTTTTCTGGAAATTGTTTTACATGATACCGTTCTTTTTCATAAAAAAAAAAATGAATATTATTATGAAGTTAAAAAAGGAAAAGTGTACAAAAAGTTTTACAAGGACACAAAAACAAAACTCTGTAACTCTAATAAAATAAATAGAAACAACTCACTATTTACTTGAATAATGTTCTATATCTAATACCGATATTTTTCCAGAATGAAGCTGTGTTGTAACACTGTATACAAAACATACCTTTGATACACAATGTGTATTTTAGTACTCTATTTACGAAAGGAAATTGTGTCACTTAAAAAAACTCGAACGGTTAAATGATATGAGAGAAGAACTTAATTTCATTTAAATCATTCTTAACCAGGGTTAAGTTGTACACATTAAAATAACATAACGCAGAACACTTAATAAAAGTTTAGTAGGCCTTCTTGCGCGTTTCGTTTTATCTGTTTACTTTGTGAAACTTGTTTTTCTATTAAGACCAATTATAAATGTTTAAGCTAATGGATTAAAACATTGAAAAGTAATTTGGAAATGACACTTTAATCATTTTTTTATACATCAAGGCTCGTATTTAACGGTTCCACTGTGAGAATTAAATTATCTATAAACACTGCTATAGCGGTGAGAATTTTATCACGATTTAATTAAACTTGAAACCACATCATAAATCTGTCATTAGGTCAATCTACACACTTTTATACTTTAACGTGCTACCAACGTCGAAACAATGTAAATAGTAGGAAAGTACAAATATATTTATCAGAAGGAGTAATCCATGGATGGGGGTAAATGGAACGGAGAGCGATTTTTTGTATACTGAGTTGTGATACCAACGTCGACACACTGTAAACAGGGGGATAACACAAATATATAATGGGGAATATTGTCCCTCGTAGAACATTTATTGCACTCGCCAGCTCGTGCAATATAAAATTCTACTCGGAACAATATTTCCCAATATTGTAATAACCCTATATTATCCCTGTCTCATTGTGGGTTAAAATTAGTTTTTCTTGATCGATTGAATTATTTTCCATGATAAAAGAAATATAATACTAAGATATGATTATTTGTCAGTTTCTTCATGTTTCTGATAGGAAAACGACATCAAACTGTTAAAAGTATGAAGATACGATAAAGTTTTCTCTGCAGGTTGTGATGAAATAGCACATTATTTGATTATAAGACAGAATTATATGTTTTTAAAAATTTCAACATCCTGTAATCTTTAATGACCTGACAACAGTATCATAAATATATCCCTTCTTAATAAGTCTGTTTAAAGGTTTTGTAAGCTTTTGAGGTGAATACTGACATTTTTGTGCTTTGTCAAGAATATTACCATAAAAGATTTTAATTTCTTATGTTTCTTAATATATGATTATTTGTCAGTTTATACATGTTTCTGATAGGAAAACGATATCAAACTGTTAAAAGTATGAAGATACGATAAAGTTCTCTCTGCAGGTTGTGATGAAATAGCACATTATTTGATTATAAGACAGAGTTATATGTTTTTACTACTTTAGAATATAATTATCTAAATAAATAGAGCTATACATTTATATATATTTGATGAAAGAAAATATACAGCTGCAGATTTTGTTGCAATCCTGGAAATTAAAATCAAAATGCACGTATGAATGACGAAGGCAAAACATGTATGCTTAACTGTGTTAGATTGTGGCTCTCTTTTCGTATCCGACAATTTCTTTCGACTCAAATACAACACGTTCTATATTGTTGGCAAGAAAATACAGGCACAAGAACTTTTTTCGTGTAGATCAACCTGTAGTTCATGTTTGTTTTAATTTAAATAGAAACAAAAGACAGAGACATGCCAATGTACACGGACACAACAAGACTCCCAAGATGGTGTATGACAATGTACACGGACACCACAAGACTCCCAAGGTGGTGTATGCTAATGTACACCGACACCACAAGACTCCCAAGGTGGTTTATGCCAATGTTCACGGACACCACAAGACTCCTAAGGTGGTGTATGCCAATGTACATGGACACCACAAGACTCCCAAGATGGTGTATACCAATGTACACGGACACCACAAGACTCCCAAGATGGTGTATGCCATTTGTACACGGACACCACAAAAATCCCAAAGTGGTTTATGCCAATGTACACGGACACCACAAGACTCCCAAACTGGTGTATGCCAATGTACATGGACACCACAAGACTCCCAAGATGGTGTATGCCAATGTACAAGGACACCACAAGACTCCCAAGATGGTGTATGCCAATTTGTACACGGACACCACAAGACTCCCAAGGTGGTTTATGTCAATGCACACGGACACCACAAGACTCCCAAGGTGGTTTATGCACAAGACTGCCAAGGTGGTTTATGCCAATGTACACGGACACAACAAGACTCCCAAGGTGGTTTATACATTTCAACAGTACACTTTACTTGCAATATACAAAAGTCATTATATTAATACATTTTAATCAACACAAAAGCATGATAAAAATTGAAATATGCGCAAGGAAGGATATTTCACTCCTTCAAACTTGCCGATTTTTTCGACGTGAGTGTTAGAGTATGAAGAAGAGGATGTGTATTATTTTCAATTAAATTGATTCAACAGGATCATAGTACACTCACTGAAGAGACATGTATTGTCGAAATGCTCATCTGGTGCAGGAACATTGATACCGTTAATGTTATTAGGACATTATTTTACAACAACAACAACAAAGAACATTATTATAAGTGCAATCAGAAATATGCCCAGTATTCATTCATATGATGAAGAGTCTGCAAACACCTCCATGCGAGACGCATCCTAGCGCAAATAAGGGAATGAAAGTAAAAATTTGTTGAATAAAAAAATCATATCATTTTATATCTTATGCTGTGAAATATCATTGCTGGGTAAATAACTGTGATATTTAGATGTTTACAAAAATCTTTTAAACAATTACTCTTCATCACAATAAAACAACATTTTAGAAAACGTGGTATGCGCTTGGATGGATTCTTCACTCCTTTATGCTGTTCGATTTTCATTATGAGTGTTAGTTTACCAAAGACAGAACACATTGTTTATTCAGAAGCATTTCATGATTATCGACTGCAATACAATTAATCGAAACACCGGCACCACAAACCACCTGAGATAATGAATACTAAAAGATCATAGCCATATTTAGAATTATAAATACGGTATTGAAAAAAACTAAAAATAACATTGGTTTCATATAGAATAATTAAAATTATCAGTGAGGGAAAATTGAGTACGTATCCGCCACCATTAAATATGGTTCATTCAATGATTGAATCTCAACGATAAATCAAAACCCCAACCACATACCTGCAACTGTCACTATTTTATTGGAGATTTCCCTCATGGATGCTCCCAAATTGAAATTTTGAAAGAGCAATTTTGTCCACAAGTTAAACAAAACAATTATTTTTACAATGACTTTAGGCTTATAAAAGTATGAAGAAGCAAAAAAAAACAACATTAAAATGTATTTGCAGGCCCCCTTGAAGTTTTTTTTAAGACTATAACAGCCATCTTGCTCGCTAAACCCCCCATGGGCATTTTGAAAAGTTGGTATACTACCAAAGACACAAGTCTGAAACTTACACTTATAAGGAGTATAAGACACAACCAAATCAATCCGTACCACAATAAATGGTCAGAATTCTACATGCAAAACCATCATCACCTGGTTTATAAAGGCAACAGTAGTATACCGCTGTTCCAAATTCATAAATCGATTGAGGGAAACATATATGGGTTACAAACTAAAACCGAGTGAAACATATCAATTATAAGAAGAAAAAAACCGAATGACAATACAACTCTCTGCTATAAGTAAGATTGCGTACCTACAGTGGCGGATCCAGAACTTTTCACGAGGGGTGCCCGCTGACTGACCTAAAAGGTCATAGTCATGATGCAGTGATTCCCTATATGATAAACCAAATTTTTCCCACAAAAAGGGGGCCTGGATCCGCCAATGACCTAACGTAGAGACCTAGAGGGTTCCGTTGAAATTTTATATCGAGTTTATTAAATTTGGAGGATCTTGCATATCATGCATATCGAAGGAGACATCTGCTTGACCGCAATATTTTTTATTATCAAATTTGGGATCTGAACTTTGTTTTGGGAAAATAACCACAACCCTCCTATCCCACCAGCATTTTAAAGTTAAATAGTCGTTCCCTAACAGTATTATAGTAATGGAGCTAAAAAAGTTTTTTTTTAATCGACAGAATTAATTTCCGCGATAAAAGAAATGTAATACTTAAATAAGATTCTTCGACAATTTACACATGTTTCTGATAGCAAAACGATATCAAACCGTTAAAAGTATGGAGGCGAGATAAAAAAAAAATATTTTTGCAGATTATTTTGAAATAACACATTATTTGATTAAAAAAAAAAGACAGAATTATAAGTGTTTACTACTTTTGATTATAATAATTCAAATAACCATATAATTTAGATATATTTGACGAAAGAAAATATACAATTTGCACATTTTGTTGAAAGCGTTCAACACGAATGAATAAACATTAAAGCGATCATCTATCGAAACATCTTTTCCGACTTGT
The DNA here is from genome assembly GCA_037788925.1 of Mytilus galloprovincialis. NCBI lineage: Eukaryota > Metazoa > Mollusca > Bivalvia > Mytilida > Mytilidae > Mytilus > Mytilus galloprovincialis. Next base: position 21,779,533 of record CM075338.1, on the reverse strand, counting down.
ATCAAACAGAATCTATTTATTTTATCAATTATTATAGCATATAGAAACATTCATTTTTTTCTGCCAATGTTGATTATTTAATTGATTTCAGTTTTAATTAGTTTGAATGGAAACATAAAAAAGACACTTCATTGCACATGAACACAAAGAGACCACCAATGTTGTTTATGTATTACAACAATACACTGTACAAGCAATTGTAATTGGCAGGTGAAGTTAAATCATGGTTACACGCGTTTTTAATCTACATAACACCGCATGAGGTAGATGCCTTTGACTTCCTACACCATTAAAATGTGGCCAAAAATTTGCCAATAGTGACAAAAACGGCCTTCAAAATCAGAAATTAAAAATCAGTCACCAAATATCACTAAATGACCGAAAAAGCGAGTCCATTATCATATATTAAGTAAAGACAAGAATGTTATCAGACAGTTTGAAAAAGTCTAAGTTGAGAATTACGCAAGTTTTCTAAAATACGGTAAAATTGGATACGAAAGGACAACGACAGCTAAATGGAAAAAAAGACAAAAATGATAGCAAACGGTTTAAAAATAAGGGCTAGTTAAGAATTATGTTAGTTGTTTAAAACACAGTAAAATCGGATACAAAGGTACAACAACTAAATGAAAGTAAAAGCAAGAATATCAGAAAACAATTTGAAAATAAGGTTAAGTTGAGAATTATGTAAGTTGTCTAAAATGGTGTAAAATTGGATACAAAGCGGCAACGGCAGTTAAATGGAACTTATGACTGGTCGGCAAATTATCAAAGTTGCCGTCAATTACATTTTTTACCTGATCATTCTTTAGACCGCGTATTCACTAATTGAAACTCACCGGCAAGTCAAACAGGAGAAAATCTAGAGCCATCTGTTCGATTTTTGTCATCAAATTGGGGATCACAATACTTTTTTTTTATCAAAAAAAAATACTTCTCTTTTGAAGTTTTATGGTGGTTCCCTCAAAGTATTATAATATTGAAGGTATATACTATGTTATTACTATGAGAGACCATCTACTTTTAAATTAGTACAACTGTTATCTGTAAGAAATGTCAAAGAGCTAAACAACCTTGGAAAATATTTATTTTCTGCAGAAAAAGCACGTAATGGTTAATTATTCGAATGTTTATTTTTAGTTTAATATGTCTATATGTCATACTCCGCTTAATTCTTTCATTAATATGTATAATTTGTGTATAAATGTTATATTATGCTGTACATTATCTATTGGATATTTATATTGTGTAAATCCAATAAGCTGTATTTGCTTACGGAAATAAAGTATTATTATATATTAAAAAAAATCCGCAAAAACTGCTGTACTCAATATTTTAAACAACTTAATCGTTCCATTGCGTTGATTTCGTTTTGGGTTAAAATTAGTTTTTTTTTAGGTCGATTTAATTAATTTCCGCGATAAAATAAATGTAATACTAAGATAAGATTATTTAGAAACTTACACATGTTTCTGATAGCACAACGATATCAAACTGTTAAAAGTATTGATATAAGATAAAAACAATCTTTCTGCAGACTGTGTTGAAATAACACATTATGTGGTAAAAAAAACAGAACTAAATGTGTTTACTACTTTTGAATATAATAATTTCGATAAATAGAGCTATAAATGTAGACATATTTGAAGAAAGATATTATTCCATTTCCACATTTTGATGAAATCGTTGCAAGTATGAAATTTCACTACATGGATGCATATTTCTTAAAGGGATCATCTATGTAGACAAGTAACTTTTCTGACTTTAATCAAGCATTTATCAAGCAATTATTATAGCATACAGAATAAAAAGTCTTCGATGAATTTAATTTTTATCTTAATTTATAATGAAAAGAAACCCAGAAAGACGTGTCACTGCTCAGGGACACCGCGGGACCAACAAAGTGGTTTATGCATTTAAACAATACACGGTACAAGCTAGGGTAGTGGAAACTTAAATGATATTATGCATAAGTGCGTATTTTTATCTACCTAACACAGCATATGGCTGGTTCATTCGACTCCAATCTTAATTTAAAAGGTTTGTCTGTTGCTCTGCCGAATGTCGGTTGATCTCTCCGTTCGATCCGGCTTCCGACAAAAAATTACCAAAAGTGATGAAAACGGCGTTCAATAGCAAATATTAAAAATTGATCATCATATATCAGGTATTTGACTGAAAAAGCGGCTCCAAGATATAAAGAAAAGAATGTTAACAGTCAGTATAAAAATAAGTATAAGTTGAAAATTACGTAAGTTGTCTCAAATCGGTAAAATTGGATAAAAAGGGACAAAAACAGCTAAATGAAACATCATGCTTAATCTTATACGTTATCAATGAGGTTAATCTTTGCAAAATAAAGAATGACTTTTGACAAAATATTTATGACTTTTTATTTTTCATTTTTTTTAGTAAAATAAGAATAGCAATAATACACACCATGGCCAAATCATTGTCATGGCAACACAGTCAAACAACACTATACAAAACACAACATAAAACCAAAGATTGAGCAACAAAGTCAAACAACACTATACAAAACACAACATATAAAACCAAAGATTGAGCAACAAAGTCAAACAACACTATACAAAACACAACATAGAAAACCAAAGTTTGAGCAACAAAGTCAAACAACGCTATACACAACACAACATAGAAAACCAAAGATTGACCAACAAAGTAAAAAAACACTATACAAACACAACATATAAAACCAAAGATTGAGCAACAAAGTCAAACAACACTATACACAACACAACATATAAAACCAAAGATTGAGCAACAAAGTCAAACAACACTATACAAAACACAACATATAAAACCAAAGATTGAGCAACAAAGTCAAACAACACTATACAAAACACAACATATAAAACCAAAGATTGAGCAACAAAGTCAAAAAATACTATACAAAACACAACATATAAAACCAAAGATTGAGCAACAAAGTCAAACAACACGACACAAAACACAACATATAAAACCAAAGATTGAGCAACAAAGTCAAACAACACTATACAAAACACAACATATAAAACCAAAGATTGAGCAACAAAGTCAAACAACACTATACAAAACACAACATATAAAACCAAAGATTGAGCAACAAAGTCAAAAAATACTATACAAAACACAACATATAAAACCAAAGATTGAGCAACAAAGTCAAACAACACGACACAAAACACAACATATAAAACCAAAGATTGAGCAACAAAGTCAAACAACACTATACAAAACACAACATATAAAACCAAAGATTGAGCAACAAAGTCAAACAACACTATACAAAACACAACATATAAAACCAAAGATTGATCAACAAAGTTAAACAACACTATACAAAACACAACATAATTGAGCAACAAGATATATTCGATATCATTACATTGAATCGATTAATGTTTTTTCCCTCCAATCGGCGAAATATATATATGCAGTAACACGATTTCAATTATATCATCATTTTAAATATATTTACATATGCTCTAATAATTGTAAAAATAAATAGATTTTGTTTGATTAAAGTTGTGTGTTTCAATAAATGATCACTTTGATAGTTATTCATACGTGTATTATGCTTTCAACACAATGTTCAAATTGCATATTTTCTCTCGTCAAATATATCTAAATTTATATCTCTATTTATCTAAATTATTATAATCAAAAGTAGTAAACACATATAATTCTGTCTTTTTTTATCAAATTATGTGTTATTTCAAAACAATCTGCAGAAAGATTTGTTATCTTATCTCCGTACAGTTGGATATCGTGTTGCTATCTGAAACATGTGCAAATTGTCGAAGAATCTTATCTAAGTATTACATTTCTTTTATCGCAGAAATTAATTCTATCGATTAAAAAAAATTATTTCAACCCACAACAAATCAATGCAATTGGACACCTATGAAGTTGTTTACCTTATTGGAATCGGTTATGATCAGAAACTTACTGATAATGCATACAAGGTGTAAGCTTTAAATCAAATTTACGTGAATTATATCAATGATACAAATATTCCATTTAGAATCGAAAAATTTAAAAATTAACTTGTAAATCAGTACTTAGTTATCAAAGGTACCAGGATTATAATTTAATACGCCAGACGCACATTTCGTCTATATAAGACTCATCAGTGACGCTCAGATCAAAATACTAAATGATACCTTTGGAGACATTAATCCTTAAGGCTTATGTACAAAACCAGGATAGGCATCGATCGATAAATTACAGATAATTTTTATGTTGAATAGTATACAATTACATTTACCCAAAGTACATGACCTATATATATATATAAACATTCAAATACAAATTAAAAAGTTTGAAACATAAGTGAAAACAATACTAAATTATAACTTTACCTTTTGAGAAAATAATCCTAAAGTTGTACAAAATCAGTAACAGGTATCCATCATCACATATGCCAACTTAGGCCGTTCGTCTGTCTATGAGAATAGAGTCATTGCAATTTGTCTTATCTGATCGATACTTAGAGGTAACGAGCTCTATGATGAGGTATGTCAAGATCTCGTTAATATCTCGTTTTCATACTTTACTTTAATACTGTTATATTTTCATGATCGGCATTGATCGGTAAATTAGTTATAATGCATACAAGGAGTATGTTTAAAATCTCATTTTACACAATGGAAGTCTAATTTAACGGTAAAATATCAGTTTCATCTTCCAATAGTTCTACTGCTATTACAATTTAACAGTCAAGTAGCAGTTTGTCTTGCAATTGTACTCTGACAATTTAACTGTAAAATAGCAGTGTATCTTCCTATGGTACTCTGACAACTTAACGGTAAAATAGCAGTGTATCCTCCAAACGGACTCTGTCAATTTAAACAGCAAAATTGCAGTTAAATCTTCTACTAGTGTTATCAAAACAATTCTTTAGCATGTAGATGCCAATCGTGTAAAATATTGGTCATCTTCGTACATGACCAAAATTGTGGTTGTTTTTTTATGCCATTTGTCTTCGATAACTTTGTTCATTTAAATCAAGACGACGACTTGATTAAATCAATCTAAAAAAAGACAAGTATATTAATCAGAAAACGTACACTTCTCTCGTTAAGTTGTTACAAATTTTCCCAATACTCATTAATAACCATTCCCAATTAATTTAATAAATTAAGAAGAACATTCAGTTAAATAGATATCTTTTAATGATTATGGTCTGGATAGGGTTGGGTTTTTTTTTTTTTTTTTTTGCCATTTTTAACGTTTTTATTTTTGGATGAAATGATTATTCTACATTGTTCTAGGTGCTTAAAGTTTATATTTTTGCACCCAAATTTGCTCTGTTTACTACTTTTGTTACCTTTATTTTGTAATAAGTATTCTGCAAACCCCCATCCTTATTTATTTAAATATTTATTTTACGTCGCCAATTTATAAAGTGCATAGAGTTTGAAAACAAAACTTTACGACAAAAGAGATGATTTCAGCTTTCCAATTGTGAACTTTCCATTTCTAAGTAGTAACATTCCAGCAGCACCTGCATACGGGGTATATATCTCCCAATTAATACGATATTCCCGTGCTTGCATTTCCTATCATGATTTTCTTGATAATGGGTTGCTGCTCACAAGGAAGCTATTAAACCAAGAGTTCCAAGTGGTGAAGTTGCAATCATCCCTTCTCAAATTTTACGGACGCCATCGCGAGTTGGTTGACGTTATGGAATAACCGTTTCACAAATGATAACGGATATGTTCCGTACGTCGTAACCACAATCCCCTTCCCTTTCATGAATGTGACCGACCGAATTAGACTATTTACCGGATTTGTTATCACATAAGCAACACGACGGGTGCCACAAGTGCATCAGGATCTGCTTACCCTTCCGGAGCACCTTAGATCACCCCTAGTTTTTGGTGGGGTTTGTGTTGCTTATTCTTTAGTTTTCTATGTTGTGTCATGTGTACTATTGTTTGTCTGTTTGTCTATTTCATTTTTAGCCATGGCGTTGTCGGTTTATTTTCAATTTATGAGTTTGACTGTCCCTTTGGTATCTTTCGTCCCTCTTTTATGCAATATACATCTTGTGCCACTCAGCATGTTCGATTGGAAGTTTGTTGCTTAGTTCTTGTCATACGCCAGGTTTTGTTTGAAATTGATGAAAGCCTGTGAAAATTATTGGAAACATTCAATTTCGGTCACCGACAGAAGCAAGATTTTCGTAAGATAGATATATGAAGAGGTAGTAAAGTGCCATTTAGACAACTCTCCATCCAAGTCACAATTTGTAAAAATAAACAATTATGGGTCAAAGTACGGACTCCAAAAAGGAGACTTAGTTCACACCTAACAACAAGATATAAAGGGCCCCAACATGACTAGTTTAAAGCCATTCAAACAGAAAAATAAGTAATGAAAGTTAAAATAGTATTTTTCTGATACACAGCATGAATCACCACAAATGTTTGACAATACGACAGAACACATCAATCACCAAAATATGACAAAAGCAACGAATGCAACAAGCTCCAGATAGGATGATTAGGTGGCAGCAAATTCTGTTTTCAGTTAACACTAGTTTTATGTCCTCATAAATCGTCCCTCTACGAGTGATATAAATACTACTATTATATCGACAGTGAACACTAGCTTGCCAATACTGAGGTTGTGATTATAAATCACACTTGTGGTGAAACCTTTCGGAATTTTAGACCCTAAGCACTTTTGATATACTATCCGTTTACTGTTTTAGACAACGATTTGTTATTTTTTTTTTTCTAATTGAATTTAGGACTCGTACGGAAATATTGGAGATGCAAGTGAACGTATGTTTCGAATAATTTAAAAAGAACTTCATTAATTCCAAAATAATCATGTCGTGTCTAACTATCAATCAAACATGTTGAATTATCCATCTACACCCACTGGATCGATGTAAATGCTAATTCCGGTGTTCTCCTCGAGGGTATCACCAGCCTTGTAGTCAGCACTTCTGTATTGAAATGTCACTGATATGGTGAAGATTTTAAATTAACTGTTTCTTAAACTTCGAAAAACGAGGAATTGTCTATCCGATTAATAGATTACCTTATCTGTATGTGGCAAAACATTTTGGAGTTTAGGTCCTCGATGCTTTTTCAATTCGTACTTTATTTGAGATTTTTTGTTTTTATCAATCGAGTGTGACATCACTAATCAGTCTTTAGTAGACGAAACGCGCATCTGGTGTACAAAATTATCAGCCTGGTATGTGTGACGATTTTTGTTAATTAATATTCGGCTTATAATAGTTAGAATATAGATTTCGTTTCGACTAATACTTCATCCATCTCAAAAGTAATCACAAGAAATAGTACAAAGTGCATTGTTTATAGTATTTTTAGAATACAAAATACTACTGATCATATAAATCTTTAAGTAAGAGACGATACAACAGCAGATTTCTTCTCTTCTCAATTGGATGCTTTTGTAGACAAAACGTGGGTTTGTCCCATACAATTGTAATCCTGGTATTTATGGTGAGTGTATGAGGGGAAGGTGTGTACAACTCCTATTTCATTAGACTATGATAGTAAGTTTTGCTGCCGAAGTTCGGTGTTTCTCTCCGGGCACCTGGCTTTGTCCATGTTGTCCGTAAAACAAAACCGGCCACCAGCGCACATTCAATTAATCTAATTGTAGCTATTTCATGTATCAGATACGGTATCTTTAAGTATTGGTTATGCTTGAATGGTTTACACTATTCATTTTTTGGGGGGCTTTATGGCTTACTGCTCGGTGTGAGCCAATGTTCCGTGTTGAAGACCGTACTTTGACCTATAATGGGTTTTGTTTACAAATTGTGACGTTGATGGAGAGTTGTCTCATTGGCATGCATACCACATTTTCTTATTTATATCAATAATATTCTATGGTCTTTTGATCTATGCAATTAATCAAGATATGTAGAGGATTGCCATTCTCTCACCCCATTTCAATCTATTTTGCATTATTGTTTTCGAGCTTCCTTTTTGTAACTGTGAGCCTTTATCTGACAACTTGAAGTTGTGATGATAGTTTCCAAATGTACTATCAATATAGGTTTATGTTTTGTTAACAAAATCACGTTGCTTCTACATTTATTCTATCTTGCATCGATGTGTTTTTCTTATTTATATTCTTAACATTCAATCTATTCTTTAAATTCATTCTTTTTTATGTTTAATTATCTTTCCTTTGATATAGACAGAAACGTATGATTTGCATTTTGAAATAAATGACTGTTTTCTATTTTCTTTCATGTTACTGTATAAATCTATATTGCACATATTTTTTTCTTTATTTTTTCTTTCTATATTAATTTTAATTAATGTTTTTTTATACAGAAAGTTATACGATTTTCCTGATTTCTAATCATGTTACTTATGTTCATCTAATTTGCATGCATTTGATTCTTTATGAATTTGATTGATTTCGTTTGAAGCAAAATGGCGTTTTTTGTTAAATTAGTGCTTCTACTAAATGTACTTTCGAGTTACTGTATAAATCTTTTTCTTTATCACGCATACTTACTTATAAATAAACTCATCATAGATACCCAGGACTAAATTTTGTATATACGACAGACGCGTGTTTCGTCTACAAAAGACTCATCAGTGACGCTCGAATCCAAAAAAGTTAAAAAGGCCAAATTAAGTACGAAGTTGAAGAGCATTCAGGACCAAAGTTCCTAAAACTTTGGCCAAATCCAGCTAAGGTAATCTATGCCTGAGGTAGAAAAGCCTTATATCTACTATGTTTAGTTTCGTATTTTCTTTCTAAATTAATTCTAATTGATTTCATTTGATACAGACAGTGATATAATTTTCTTTTTTTTATTCTTTTCTTTGTTTTTATTAAATCAGTGTTTTTCTATCGTTTCTTATGCGTATTTGTAATTTTTTCATCGCAAATAATATTATATTATAATGTGCCTTTTTTATTCATTGTTTTCTTTTATTATTTGATTGATTTCAATCGAAGCGGAAAGTAAAATGATTACCTTTGCTTCTTATTCTGTTCCATCAGGTTTTTTTTTAATTTAGGGATTTTTCTAGCAAAACCGATTCAAATATGAGGTAATAGTCCGAGTCAGCTCTTAGCGCAATTTGTTAAACCCCAAATATCTCGAATAAAGGTCCATAACCTATCAATATCATGAATATGTTTAGCTTATTTTGTTCCAAAACAAATGCATACATGTAACTGAATAAATCTATATCACAAACAACTGGTAATGGTACACTATTCGTTTCTTTCAATATACAATCGCAATGGTTTTGATACAGAAAGTAGATTTTGAGTTCATTTACTTTTCTTTTTTCTGTTTCTTCATTTTTGTAAACAAAAGAATTTACTTAATTTGTTTACACCTGTATCGAACATAATTACTTATGATCTACTATTTTCTTTTCTTTTCTTTGAACATGAAAGTCATATTTCCTATATTTCTAATTCTTCAGATCCTTAGTTTTTGTCAAGTCAGTAAATTTATTATATTTTCTTTCACGATTCTGTAAAAATCTTTATCGCACATAACAATTGATGATTTTCTCTCTGCTCATTCAGACATTATTTCATCATACTTTACCAAAACGATGTATTCATTCTGATATGATCATAAAATATAATAAATATGATAGGTCACCGAGCTTTGTTTCAAGCTACAGGTTATGCAAAAAATTACACATTGTGGAATGATTATACAGGACAAAACATCATTTTGTTAACAGAAGTCAAACTTTATGATAGAGTTATGAACAGAAAAACTAAAAGGCAGCTTTTAGAATATCAAAAGGAAAGATGGATGTGTTTTTCTGCTAAAACATAAATTATAGCAAAAGAATACGTAGATTCCTTCAGAAAATGTATTATTTCGGAGTTACCCTTTACAAAAACATTGAACGTTAAGGAACACTATAAATCTACCTTTGTAAAGAAAAGTAGTAATCTTCAGTGAAAATCTTATAAATGCATTTATCTGAATGAAATTTCACATTAATCAATTCATTCCTGCATCAAATTTTGCTAATACTTATTACAACACAAAGTTATTTGATGTTCTTTACTTTCGTTCTGTTTCTCCATCTTTATTGTAGCATGTTTATATCATTACCTCACTTATCGTTATCAACTGATGACAAGCGAAATTCTTTATCGAATACATACATATTTTTTTCTCTTCGTTTTATATTCATGATATTCAGTATCCTTCTTTTGAAACTAAAGTAACTATAGTATATCCTTTGCTTTTGATTTTATTCCTCTCTTTATTTTTTTGTAAATCTTTGATTTTTCTAAAATTCTAAAAGTTCATTGTATATGTTTAAATCTTTTTTTCAGACGCAACAACTAATTGCTTTGATTTACTGTTTTTGCTTCTCTTTACAAATTTGTCTGCCTTCCTTTGACATAGAAAATATATATTATTCCTATGCATTTGATTATAATTCTTTTTTTTTTTTTGTATTGCTATTACACCTTTATTGCACATAATTACTAATGATATACCAAAAACTCTCGGTTTGAAGCTTTACAGGTTTTATTTTTATTTTCATTTAATTTGTTGTCTCCCTTCAAAGCTGATATAAGATTCCCTTGCTTTTTTGTTTTCTTTATTAATTCTTTTTGTATTACCGATGTTTTTTCAACTGATCGGGCGGAGCTTATGTTTTAATTTGCATAAGCACCGTCTATTTGAAGATGTGTGTGATAAGGATGATTGTCGTTATAATACTAATTAAAATATAATCACTAATCCGTGTCACCAAACGCATATACAAAAGAACTGATTGTATGATACGAGACGAATAACTGGACACTTCATTGATGAGCTTATCCCAAAACTCCTGTCTATAGATGGACTGATCTTAAATGAGCGAACTTCTTAAACTCCGCCCAGTCAAGTGAAATAAATATAGTAATAAATTAGTGACATTACTTTATTTTCTTACACCTTTATCGCTCAGAATAATGTATGATCTACAATATTTATTCATCTTTCTATTTTATGTTTATTTATTTGCTTTTACTTTTTAGCTGAAAGTTAAATGACCTCCTTAGCTATTTAATCTGTTCCTGTATTTTTCTAGAATCAGTTAGTTATATTTTCTTTCACGGTAATGTATAAATTTTTATCGTGCATAATTATTGACGATGCCTCTCAGCTCGATCGAACGCTATCTCTGATAGATTTCCTTTTAGACAATTATTTCCATTTAACTGGATTTCGATTTAAATTATCTTCACATGAATAAATAAACTCATCATAGATACCAGGACTAAATTTTGTCAATACGCCAGACGCGCGTTTCGTCTAAAAAAGACTCATCAGTGACGCTCGAATCCAAAAAAGTTAAAAATGCCAAATAAAGTACGAAGTTGAAGAGCATTGAGGACCAAAATTCCTAAAGGTTTTGTCAAATACAGCTAAGGTAATCTATGCCTGAGGTAGAAAAGCCTTAGTATTTAAAAAAATATATATTAATCATAAATTGTTGAAAACATAAAGTTGATTTTCAATACTGTACATCTTTTTTTGATACTGCATAACTATGTAAAAACACATATTTTTTAAGGCGGTAGCCAACACTTTGACTAAAATAGATTTGCTGTTTTTAATATTCATAAAATTTTGACCAAAAATTTTCTTTAAATGTGAACAATTCGATTTACAATATTGCATTAAAAAGCACCTACTTAAGATTATGATTCCCAAGCCTTACGAACATGTAATTTATTTATGTCTCTTACCATTTTAATATTACATTACTTTAAAAGTCCCTATATTAATGCTTATATATAAATTTACGCTTGTACATACACTGGTTTTTATGGTGGAGGATACTGTTCATCATATTTATCAGAGGATTTATTGTCTGTTTTTATGTACAGATACTGTTAACATTTATCGGTCTCATCAGAGTGCTCCTAAACAGGAGGGAATTAAGAAAGAAGAAGAAAGAATGATTTTTTTTCAAATATTTAGTAGTTTGCCATCACTTACTGTGATCTTTTAAAAGTATCTGGATTTTTCTTTACTAGTGATTAAAATGTTGCCAATTCTAAAATGAGTTGACTCCCTTACGTGTTATGTACCACCTTAATCACGTGACCACAATACGTGTACTCTACACTGCACGATGCATGTACACAGTACACAACATAAAAAAAAATCAAAATAGCATTATATATAAATTTGACATGTTCTATGCGTGCACTTGCTTATTTAAACTAACTTCTATCAGGAACTCTCAAACTCTCAAAGGTTCGCTACTCTGTTTAAATCAACAGGCTTTTTAAAAGACTGTTATAATTTGATAGTATATAAATAACGAAACTAAAAAAGTAGAAAAAATGGAGGGTCCGTGTGCTTGTTTTCGAGATGTAAGCCATTGAAAATTTGGCGGGAAATAATTCTCTCTAAATTTTTCTTACATTTAACTTTGACACCTTTTTTGTTTAAAAAACAATGAAAACATGACAAGGATTTTATAAGATTTTGAAATATAGCTTTTTAAACTATATGTAATGAAGATATGAAAAAAGTAGGGGTTAGTGGGCATTTTTTTAATGTCGAAACATGGATAAAACCAGAGGATTTCGAAAATCTGGCAAAAATTCAAAAAATAGAGGAGCAAACATCCTAAACTTCGTATTTGAATGACCTTTATTTGTATCATCTATTTCCAGCTTGGTTTTACTGTAAAACAACTTTGTTTTCCTTTGTTTTACCATACAGCAAAGTGGGACAAGGAATCAAAGCTTTAAATGAGGGAGGTAATTATACATGTTATATATTCCTAAATTTAAAAATATTTTTCAGTATTACATCTTTTATGCTTGAAGACTATTTATCATTGTTTTTTATAGCAGTACCGCAGCCAGTGTCACATGTGGATCAGGATCAGCCTCCCATTTTTAGTTGGGTTCGTGTTGTTTATTCTTTAGTTTTATATGTTGTGTCATGTGTGCTGTTGTTTGTTTGTATTTTTTTCATTTTTAGCCATGGCGTTGTCAGTTTGTTTTAGATTTATGAGTTTGACTGTCCCTTAGGTATCTTTCGTCCCTCTTTTAGAGCAACTGAGATTACCTCCGGTTTATAGATTGGTTTATGTTTCTCAGTTTTCTATATTGTGTGTGTTTTTGAGTGTCGTTTTTGATTGATGAATTGAATGCCCCTTTGATATATGTTGCCTTTTTTCCAGTATCACTACATCCTTGTTGTATCTTTTGCACTAGTGTTAGAAGTCACATTTACTATCATACACTATAAATTGCTTTAAACGTAAACAGGAAGTTAACCGTATTGTCCGATTTTGACAATATATATTTGACAAATATCGGGAAAAACACTACGCTAAATTATTATTGACGTCAATTGAGTAATAAATTCCGGTTGATAAATGTCCATTGCTAAATTTATTATGAACTTATTTGTTCAAAATGACTGTTATTTTCAATTAATGAGCTAGATTCCTTGAAATGTTCATATAATGTTACAAAAACAATTCTATATCCAGACGCAACACAGCAAAAAAAAGTTTATACTAGACTGTATAGGGACTCCGTGTATTTTAAGTTGAAATCGTTGAACATTTTTGTTGTCGAGTTGAACAGTACTTGTATGCAAAAATATTCTAAACCATCTCGGTAAATATCCCTAATAAGTATCCAATCGATTGCTAGTATTACTAGATTTATTTCACCTGACTGGGCGGAGTTTAAGAAGTTCGCTCATTTAAGACCAGTCCATCTATAGACATGAGTATTGGGATACGCTCATCCAGGAAGTGTCCAGTAATTCGTCCAATATCATACAATCATACAATCAGTTCCTTTGTATATGGGTTTGGTGACACTGATTAGTGAAAGATGTCAATTAGTATTATAACGACAATCATCCTTATCACACACATCTTCAAATAGACTGTCCTTGTGCAAATTAAAACGTAAGCTCTGCCCGATCAGTTGAAATTGCATTGGTAATAACTCAAAAGAAGTGCGTAAACAAACAAATCTCTAGACATGTTTCAAATTAAACAAGTGAAGGAGCTAAACTATTTTTGCTGATGTAGAGAGCAGAGGAACATGAAATATAGTTGTAAAAAGGATAACTGATATATAAAATAGTTATGATTAGTGTGACGTCCATTTTCACTGAACTAGAACACAATTTTATTCAGGGGCCAGCTGAGGACCACCTCTGAGTGCGGGATTTTTTCGATGCGTTGAAGTTCTATTGGTGGCATTCGGCTGTTATCTTGTCTTTGGTCGGATTGCTGTCTCTTCGACATATTCCCATTTACCATTCTCATTTTTTTTTTATCAAAAATGCTGTATGAATCGACACCCATGTTTCTATTTTATTCAGATGTCTCACTATTCTTTGAAACAATTAATTAAAACAAGAAACAATTAGTTGACCAAAATTAGGTACCATGTGAAGATGTCTGGACACAAAAATATTAACTGGTATACAAAATAATTACGAGTAGTACATTTCTTAGAAAATAATAGTTAATCAATTTTTCATTTCAAGCTTGACCGATAAATACCATGCATATTTTAAATAATGCTTCATCTCTTGCAAAAGATCAGATAAAACTGTGGAATATCAATGATAACATATTAATTTGTACAGTATCTCTGTACTGTAGCATAGACTATTTGAACACAGAACATATCACCTTAAGTAAGATATAAACTATTAACCTGATAATTGCCTCTTGAAAGGACTTGATACAGGCTGGTATGGTTTATTGTGTGTCAATGTTTGTTCTGTCAATATTTCTCTCTCTGGTAAGGTGCAAAATTGTTGTTTTATTGGCATACCATCTGCTTGTTTCCAGGTTATTTTCAGTTTCGTCACAAACGAGGGTCTGAATAGGGTGTACAGAAAAGAGAATAACGGGCAAATGTGCAGAATATATAGCTTACAAAATAACAGATAGAGAAAAGAAGGTAAAACAATAAAGAATAAATAAAAGTAGGGTGCTACATATGAAGTTTATAAGATACTGTGCACAATTTATGATAAATATAGAAAAATGGCTTGCATAATTAAAAAATACAGAATTAACGGACACCCCTTGAAAGCCATCATTAAATAAAAATAAAAAGATCGAATATTGCTATATGAAGAATACAGAAAAGTAGGTCAAACAATGAATAATAGAAAAAAATAGGGTGTTGAATATGAAGGATAGAACATACTAGGCTCGATTTATAATAAATATAGCAAAATAGCGCGAATAGTAAAAAAAACAAAATTGAAGAATCAAGACCCTCATTTATCAAAAACATGTCAACACAGCACCACTATTTAAACACATGTTAATTATAGTGTATTTACCGATAAGTTATAAGTTCTAACTTGTTCAATGACATTTATTAGAAAACATAATCTATATTAATGGAGGTGTAAATAGGGTTATCAGAATAGATACAAACAAATCTCATATAAATAATACTAATATGGTAAAATATAAAGAAGAGAGGATAACAGACCAACAAAAACAAAGCAATTTACATAAAAATTACAGAATTACTAAAAGATGATGACCATTCTTCAAGGTCCTCTTGAACAACCGACTAAATCTCTGTTTGTTTCGTCCTATACGTATATATTAAAGTTTGGATGTAACGCGTCTTCTGATTGTCTGACGTTATTTTGTTATCAGCCCATAGACATAATTTAGCCATGTGACCGTGACGTCATCAACGTTTTATCGTGGTGTTCTACGATTTAAAATGGAATTTAGAATTAAATTATAAGAAATGACTGTAATATTTTTTCTGTCTATTCGAAATAACATAAAAAAAATTGGTGCACACTGTTAAATAACCCGCTACGCGCGTTATTCATGGTGCACCAAATTGTTCTTGTTATTTCTTCATAGACAAAAAAAATATTACAGTCATTCCTTAAATATTCCCTATTCTAAAAAAGGAATTAGGAATGTAATTTGTGTTCTTTCTTTTGATTATTCAAATTAATTTGGGTTGTATATAATATTAGTCGAAACCTAATTGATTTGCCTACGAACCATTCTGATTAGAACACTATAATTGATTCTAATTTATAGAATTTTCATCAAAGAAACAGGCTCACAATTTCATTCACCAGATGCACATTTCGTTCACAAAGCATATTGGGAAGCACGAATAAAAAACTTTAAAAGCCAAATAAAGTACGAAGTTGAACATAATTGATGAACCATCAATTCTAATGCAACAACGTTTGTAACGTTCATTTTGATTGGATAACGTCACTTTCTTACATGGCATCAATTGACAATTGATGCTATGAGACGTACGCGCAAGCGCAGACGGCATATGACAGATTTTAAATGCATGTTTTAACGTTGTTTTTTGTCAGTTTCATTAGAATGGAGATAACAATATTATATTTTAAGCTCCGACGGCATCAACTTGGGATTTGATGGTCGCAAATACCCGTTTACTGTCTCCGCTAACGCATCGCCAGTAAACTTAATTTGCACCATCAAATCCCCAATTGATGCCGTCGGAGTTTAAAATACAATACAGTTATCTCCTAATTCTGAAAGATTAAGTATAGTGGAAGAGGTATATTTCTGTGTTAAAAAAATCTTTAATCTTTATTTCAATTCAATTAAACAGTTGATTTATAAGTATGAAAAAAGTCAAACAAACAAATTCCAAATAAACATGTACAAGATCGTCAATTGAAATGAGATAAAAATAGAGTACGTCAAACAAAGTTCTTCATACTAATTGCAAATAAAAAACGAAACTGAAGGATCCTCATTTGCCTGATTTAAATACTAAGTAAATAGAATATTAAAAAAACTGAAAATTAAATCACAAAAAGTTGTAACCACATATCTCACATGTCTTAATACATTGAATGAGCCTTAATTCATTGAAAGTTTTCAAATAACGATTAAACACTACAAATATTCCCTACCCCTACCTCTTGAAATAAGATTTAAGATTCAAAAAGAACCTTTAATAAATTATAATCTGTAAAATTTAGCAATATTCTCTCAATAAGATTGTGACTAGGAATTAGCTGATATGAGCAGCAAGGTTTTAAAATGTGAAATGTAATTCAACCATGATTCACGTTTGAATGGTTTTACACTAGTAAATTTTGGGGCCCTTCATGGCTTGCTGTTCGGTGTGAGCCAAGACTTCGTGTTGAAGGCCGTACATAGCCCAATAATGGTTTAATTGTTACTTGGACGGAGAGTTGTCTCATTGGCACTCATACCACATCTTCCTGTATCCATGATAATTTTTTCTCTCATTATATTTTGAAAACAAAGGACATTTATCTTGATGGAATTCCGATAGTAGGATGTACAAGTTTGATTGTTATAGCCGTTTACGTGAAGATGTGCCATAATTGTTTTGTCTTAAAAACGTTTTGACATCAACATTACCGTAAATGATTTGAATTGTCTTCATGCGCATGTAACTATCTAATGTAAACAATAGTGACTGTTATTAATATTGCAATTAGAAAATCATTAATCTATTTATATTTTTTCTGGCGTTTGTTTCGCTTGGTCGTGTGTTTTGATGTGCTTGAAGCGTTATTTGAATCATTTATCAGATTCCTAATGAAATATAAAAGGCGGAACGTTTTAAATCAGTGATGTTTAAGATTTTGTATATGTATAGAGCTATATTACAAAAAAATTATACTATCAAGCCGACGAGCTACTAGAACCAAAAATGCCGAAAGGTTTTGTCAAATACAGCAAAAGTCACAAATGGATACTAGTATCTTAAATCATGGGGATTACCTTATGTAAAAATAAATAATCTAATTCAGACGTTGCTCTAGCGAAGGTGATTTTGACTACGATCTGATCGACTAGAATTACCGGCTTTGCTGCCAATGATCGTTGTTTACCAAATTATAAAAAAGAAGATGTGGTATGATTGTCAATGAGACAACTGTCCACAAGAGACCAAACTGACACAGACATTAACAACTATAGGTCACCGTACGTCTTCAACAATGAGCAAATCCCAAACCGCATGGTTAGCAATAAAAGGCTCCGATATGACAGTGTAAAACAATTCAAACGAGAAAACTAACGGCCTTATTTATGTACAAAAATATGAACGAAAAACAAATATGTAGCACATTAACAAACGACAACCACTGAATTACAGGCTCCTGACTTGGGACATACATAAATAATGTGGCAGGGTTAAATATGTATGCGGGATCCCAACCCTCCCCTACTCTGGGACAGTGGTATAACAGTACAACATAAGAACGAACTATAAAAATCAGTTGAAAAATAATCGCATTACACTGTCGCAAATCTAATATCTTTTAATGACAGTTACTAACTTTAAAACAGTTTATGTACCTCATATTTTTGCTTCTTCAATAATATATCTGACATCTGAGTTTTACTACCTTAAAAATTGACAGTCATGTTTTCGAATAGGAATCATTAAAAAGTTTGCTATGTTTAACATGTATAATGTTTACCTTTGATAACGTTTTGTACCTTTTAACTTTTGATATTCCATGTTTTTATAAAATTGATTGGCAAATTGACCCTACAGTCGAGGAAAAACAATTGTTTTATGTAATACTAGTAAGAAAATTGCGTCTTTATGAATAATTTAAGTAAATAGAGATCTGTCTTTTTTTTTATCAGAATGATGTAATGGTGTAAATGAGAAAAAATACATACAAATAATTCGCTGAAGAAACTTTGATATTTTCAACATGTCGCCAAAGTAACGAGTGTTTAGTGTCGTAATTGACAAATGATTTACGTTATGGTTCCAGGGAACTTGCTATTTAGAATTTCCATGTTTTCCTCATTAAACTTTACCCGTTGACAGATAATTCTCATTATAAAAGCGCGGATAAAATAGTTAAATGTAGATTTGAACAAAAAGAGTACTATATCATTTGTATAATACAAAATATTTGAATACTTGATGACACGGGACTGTTTAACTGTTACGTTCATAGATTTTAACAAAAAAAAACATGTTCTATGACATTTATATAATACAAAATAGAAAAATACTTCGTGACAAGGACATATGATTTACTTGCATACATCAACACAGTCTAACCGAAAGGATTATTCTTCAAATCTGTCCAATGTTTACTCATTAAACATTCCCGTCGACAGATAATTCTCATAAGAAAAGCTCGGATGAAATAATGTAATGTAGATTTGATCAAAACGAGTACTATATCATTTGTATTATAGATAAGGGTTTGGATGGGGTTAAATGATTAAAGAATAATGCCCTTAAAAAATGAAGATTAAGGAATAACGGGCAAAAAAATGAAGATTAGAGAAAAAAGGGGTTAATTTTTTGAAGATTTGAGAAAAAAGGAGTTAATTTTATGAAGATTAGAGAAAAAAGGGGTGAAATTTAAATGTTTACAGAATAACTGATCTACCCATCCAGACCCTCATAATACAAATGATATAGTACTTTCTTTTACGTTTGCATATATAATTGAATATACATGTAGATTTAAACCCAAGAATTTACTATAACATTTTAAACGATATAAAATTGTCGAGTACTTGGTGACAAGGAAATGTTATACAATTGCATATATATCAAAGCAGTTATCTGTACCAAGTCAGGAATATGACATTTTTGTTTCATTCGTTTGAGGTGTTTGACCATTTGATTTTTCCATTTGATAAGGGATATTTAGGTCTTAATTTCCTAGGCGTTCGATATTTTTTTTGATTTAATTTTTCAATATTTTTATTAGGTGTTAGTTGTTTTGAATAGATACTGAATATACTGAAAGAACTATAACACGTAAATTAATATTTCTTCTGAAAAGTACAGATATAAATACAATTTTTCACTGTTATGATCTTCAAAAATGTCCGTGGTGACACTAACAAGCTCTATAACAAATTACTAGATTAAGCTAAAATGATAGGTGGCCTCTTACAGCTAAAATATTAGATTCATTAATCGACGTAACGCTATAGAAATAGTACATTAACTATCAATTAGCAGCTTAACTGTGTCAGTTAAAATGATTGATAGTGCATTGACTTAATCATGTTAATACCATAACATTACGTGACATATCTTAACACCATAAAATTGTAGATTTTTTGGGGGTGTCAAAATATTCGATATTTTATGAAGAACAAGTGATAACTGATTATTGTAAAATATTTTTTCCGATAAATGTGAAGGACTTGAAACCGCGATGGTACTCCGAACCGCGATTGTCACATCGAAGTGCGATGGTGGCATTGTGACGTTAGCTTTGTTGATAGCTACGCTGATGTACGATGTTCTGTCTGTGACATTGATTATACAAGCAAAATGGACACGAGATGTTTAAATGAAACAGTGTCATTAAAGGAGCAAACATTTAACTTCTTAAAAGGGGGTATGGTATTTGTCGTGGTCAGAATTTGTTTTGCATGCATTGCGCTAACATTTTTTGTATAGTTTTTCGATGAATCATTCAAAATAACTATATTACGAAAAAACACATTAAAGGTACTGGAAAAATCTTGGATTTAGAATATTTGTTTTGTCATTCGTTCCCTTAGATTTGACAACCGTAGTTTGGCATCCTCGTATTTGATAAATCTTTTAACTTCTGTTCAGGTCAAATAAATTTAGTTTATGTATTTTAATCTAATTTCAATTATGTTTTACTGATTAGCACGCATTAATATGGGGATGATAAATTGCTAACAAGTACATGTAAGAACCAGTCATGTTGAAGACAAATATCACATTAGCCACAATAAAATAAGACCAGAGCGACGGTGTTATTACAAATCAAGATCTATCTCGAAAATAAAACAACATTATATCAACTTGATATAACAAAACAATTTTTTTTATTAAGTAGTCCATGTGGCGCTTAATAAAAGATAAATCAAAATTAATATAAAAAATATATATATATATACTTTATTTATAGCTCAAAAAGTTTGTGGCACAATTCTAAACACTGGTTCGACCATTTGCTGGTCAAGTTTATCTTTCGTGCGCTTTGCTTCCAATATATTGCCTTCACGTGTGATGCAACAAACTTTCAAGGACTTGAAATGTTCGTTCCTTTCTTTTTCACTCCTTTTTCTCATTTAGCATGACACCTTCCTCTACAGCCCTATCATCCTGCTTCGAATCTATGTTGTATTTCAAAACGTCACAATATTTTAACGTCATGCTAGAACATCGCACATCAGAATAGGGACCATCGCACTTCAGCGTGACCATCGCACTTCAGCGTCCCCATCGCACCTCCGAGTCAAATGTACGTTGGTGATATTATAGCATCATAAGATATTATAGCATCATAAGATGTTGTAACACTATAAAATTGTAGATTAAGAAAAACATCTTATTTAATATAAATGATTATACAAATCTTATTAGTTATCAAAGGTACCAGGATTATAATTTAGTACGCCAGACGCGCGTTTCGTCTACACAAGACTCATTAGTGACGCTCATATCAAAATATTTAGAAAGCCAAACAAGTACAAAGTTGAAGAGCATTGAGGATTCAAAATTCCAAAAAGTTGTGCCAAATACGGCTAAGGTAGTCTATGCCTGGGATAAGAAAATCCTTAGTTTTTCGAAAAATTCAAAGTTTTGTAAACAGGAAATTTATAAAAATGACAACATTATTGATATTCATGTCAACATCGAAGTGTTGACTACTGGAATGGTCATTCCCTCTGGACGAAACGTCCACTAGCAGTGGCATCGACCGTAACACTATAAAATTGTAGATTTGAAAAAAAAAAATTTAATATACGTTGATCATAAAGATCTAACAATGTACAGATTTTTTTTTTGGATCAAAATATTCCATGTTTACATGAATAATAACTGATGACTGAATATTATCTGACTAGTATACATTGATTACAGACCTTTATAATTATAGCATCATAAGATCTTAACAGTACGGAAATTCTAAGAGTGCAATCGGCTTTTTTTTGGGGGGGGGGGGGGGGGGGGTCAAAATATCCGATGATTCTTTTTATGAATAATATTAAAGTGATTAATTGATCTTTGTAAAATAATTGATTCCGATTATTATACGTTGATGATATAGTTTTATTTTAGCATCTTAAGATGTAACAATGTTCGGAAATTCTAAGAGTGCAATCGTGATTTCAGATCGATAAGTTGTAGTATAATTAAACAGATACAGTAAAACCTGTTTGAAACGAACCTCTTCGAGACTTAAGATTTTGTTCGGTTTTGGCCGATGTTCGGTTTTCTTAGGTTCACAACGCATACAAGTTGATAAGACGGTGCTTAATGACATGTTTGGTTTATACAGGTTTTCGGTTTATGCCGGATTCGCTTTAGCCAGGTTTTACTTTGTAAGAAAATATAATTACCGTGTCCGAGCATCTAATTGTCGATAGATTAAAACCATATCAGAATTTGACAAAAAGACATGTTAATTTGACACAAGTCAGCAGAGTTGGTTTTCAGTGTTTTTTTCAGCATTTTACGGAATTGAAATAAAAAGACAATCAGCTGTTTCACATTTTCCTTTGCAACTATTGTCAAATGCCAGTCTCAAGTTTGTAATATGATACTTGTTATTCATTCGTTTGATGTGTTTGAGCTTTTGCTTTTGCTGTTGCAATTAGATTAGGGACTTTCTGATTTGAATTTGACTCGGAGATCGGGATTTTTGTGATTTTACTTCAAGGATTATTATGATAAAAAGACTGTTTTCACATTTACCTTGGCAACAATTATACAGAGTTAACTCATGATTTACATGTTTTACGTATACTATGTGAATACTAAATTATAAAAAAAAGATTGAAATACGCTTTTATGATTGACATGCACTGTATTTCAAAACACCAGATCTTTTTTTAATTATTTTATTTATTATATCTGTTTAGTTCACGCATCATTGTAAATATAACGGAATTTGATGAGACTGTCATCGAGGTGAAGGTTTAGCGCTATAAAACCAGGTTTAATCAACCACTTTCTACATTTAAAAATGCCTGTACCAAGTCAGGGATATGACAGTTCTTCTCCATTCGTTTTTGATGTGTTTTGTTATTTGATTTTGCCATGTGATTATGGACTTCCCGATTGGATTTTCCTTCAAGTTCAGTGTTTTTGTGATTTTAATTTTTGCAGCAACAACCAGTAAATGAGAAATCCATCAGATAACACTGACTTTACTGCTACATCGCGTCAAGCGTCTTACATAGAAAGATTTAGTCGACATCAAGAAATTTTAAATACATATAGAAATAAAGATTCCACAACTTCAACAAGTGAATTACGATATTTCTCCGCTCGAGACAGTAACATTTTATTATTTAAAGCGCGAGGCTTGCTGTTTTTAAAGATTTGAAGAAAGTTGTGTACATTGATGTGACGTCACAATAAGAAAATTCTGAAGAAAACAAGAAAATTCAACGTCACAGTTAAATTTCAACCATTCATTTGCCGAGAACAGATTTTTCACAAGTGAGGAGAAAAAAAATTCTTACACCGGCCAAGAAATGTGAAAATAGCACAATGATTATGCATCCACCAAACATGCAAACTTTAAATAAAAAAAAAAACTCAATTTTGGTAGAGAGGCAAATGATACTTTCAAACTCATAAGTCGAAAATAGAAAATAAAAAAATAATGGTAAATTTCGAAGGCGTACAAATAAAACACCGACAGAAATAATAATCAAATAACATTTTGTATTCAAATCACGTATACAGTTGGTCGTTATTTGAAAAATTTAAGACACCTTTTCTAAGATAGATAAGTTAAAATTTGTAATTAAATTTCTTACTGATATCACACAATTTCGTAAATTTCATTAGTTTTGAAAATAAACAATTATTTATCTTATTCAAACAGCCATAGCTAAAACATGTAAAACTTACATCATTTGAATTTATGTCAAGATCAAATTAATAACATTGGGATCAAATGATAAAATAAAATGTGGTATTTGGTCAGTGAGACAAATCACCCCCAGATACCAAAAAAATGTGAAAAAATCATCCATTATGTCACTTTATGGCCTTCAGTAATACGTCTGTATGATAAAAAGCAAGAAACGATCGTTAACCGCTGATAATAAGCTCATGACTTTGGACAAGCACATACACTTTGTATTTAAAAATTCCTCATTAGTAATAAATGTTTCGTGTTAAATAAAAATCTGCTAAACAAAGTAAAATTAGAGGTGAGATAGCTAAAACGATCAATATACATCCAAATTACGAAGGCACACAGAAATAAAATTGCATTCTTATTCGGTATCCAAGATGAGTTTATTTGCAATCACTGGGTCGATGCCACCGCTGGTGGAGATTTATTTCCCCAAGGGTATAACCAGCCCAGTAGTCAGCACGTCTGTGTTGACTTGAGTTATCATTGATATGTTTATGATTATAAATTAACTGTTAACAAAACTTTGAATTTTTGAAAACTACGACTTTTCTACCTCAAGAATAGATTACCTTAGCTGTATTTGGCAAAACTTTTAGGAATTTTTGATCCTCAATGCTCTTCAACTTCGTACTTTATTTGGCCTTTTATAACATTTTTGATTCGAGCGTCACTGAGTCTTTTGTAGACGAGACACGCGTATGGCGTAAATATAAATTTTTATTCCTGGTATCTATGATGAGTTTATTCGCTTGGTTCACTAAAAATATGCATAACATGTCATTTTCGTTATGTTATTTGTGCTGTATTACAGGGATATCACCTATGAATCATTGTTTTAAGAGCAGTAACGTTAATAATGTTAGGGGGGACACTTTACTTTGAGTATACATTTTTACTAATGATCAATACGTATAATTTAATAACCTCTATTAAACAATGTCTGACTTAAGATTCGATGTGTCACATTGTCAACAATTTATTACAAGATTCCAGATTTCCCAATATCTATACTAGTATTTTTCAAATTATAGTCTTCAAGAGGGGCGAAAGATACCAGAGGGACATTCAAACTCATAGATCGAAAATAAAATGACAATGCCATGGCCAAAAAAAGAAAAGACAAACAGACAAATAAAAGTACACAAGACACAACATAGAAAACTAAAACCTTAGCCACAAGAACCCCAAAAAACTGGGGATGCTGTCAGTTGCTCGAGAAGGGGGAGCAGATCCTAATCCACATGCAGCACACGTCGTGTTACTCATGTTATAACAAACCCGCTAAATAGTATAATATTTTCTTCAACTTCGTTTTCGGTTAGGCCTTTCAATTATTGTGATTCGAGTACCAATAATGAATTCAATGAAGATCAATATTTCATGATTTTGTAGCTTAGATGAATTTCAAAAGGCTTTTCTTCTATCTGAATTTCCAGGAGAATCCTAGCAGGAATTTAGATTGATTAGAAAGATTCTGAAACGTTATACAGTGAAACCTGACTAAACCGGATCCTGCATAAACCGAAAACCTGTATAGACCAAACATGTTCGTCAGCACCGTCATATCAAATAAAGTGCGTTGTGAACCTGATTAAATCGAACATCGGCCAAAACCGAACAAAATCTTAAGTCCCGAAGTGGTTCGGTTTAAACAGGTTTCACTGTACATTAAACTATTAAACAGACACAGTATAGTTCAACAAAAACATTACTACGATTAGTTTTCCTATGAAGTCCTGTAGGATTCAAGTTACATAATAAACTCATCATAAATTCCGGAAAGATTGCACATCTGCGTCTTTATCTGTCTTTTTTTATTTCTTGTGTTAAGGCATCGTTAACAAATACTTTGTCTATCATGACAGTCTAATAATGCATTCACACACGAACAAAACAAATGACTTCAACACGAAAATGCAAATAGTTTGATGAGGTTCGGATGCTCTAATATTTTGGCGTCATAAACATTTTTTTTACAGACCTTTGTAGTTCATTATCACGAATTAAATCCGTTATCGCCGATTTCCGGATTAAATTCATGGTAAATACAGTCGAACCTCGTCGTGTCGAAGTCGAAAGGACCGGACCAAAGTATTCGACTCATCCGAGGTTCGACTCATCAGAGGTCGAGTGTGTCGTCATAAATTTTGAATGCATGAAATACGGTATGAGATTTGTGTAAACAAGATACAATGAACAGTGTGCCTTTTTTTTCTATATGACACTTTATAATTGTGTATTCAATCTCCATTTTTTGGTCCTTCGTAATAATTAAAAATACAAATACAGATACAAATCATGCACACATAAAATCAATAGTCTACACAAATATTTACAAAGGTCAGTCGCTATAAATGATGAAATCACTAGCGGTACGAAACAAGTTCTGAACGGTCTCTGATGAGGTCGTCTGCTTTACGTTAAGTTGTCATGAATTTATTATAATTGTCCAAATCCTTTTATCTATAGTAATTAATGAGTTTGAAATCTCACGATTCATTTAATCTTGGCTTGTGTCATTTAAATTCGTTTCGTTTTTATCTCAGGTGCAAAATGTTCAACACACTAACATTCCGCTTGAACGAACAACAAAGATGTTAATTAGCGGTCACCATAAACATGTCATTTTAACTGTTATACAAACAAGTATGTTTACTCAGCTTTAATCTCTTTTGAAAATGATTAGTTGACATATGAAATACATCCGACTTAAATTTTTATAATTAGGTCTGCATCTTTCGAAAATTCTTACTTTCGAAGTTCGAGACATCGGGGTCAATTTACATTAATTTTACTTCGACGGGACTATAAAATTTACTCGACTTAACAGAGTATTCGAATCAACCGAGTTCGACTCATCAGAGGTAATTATGCATTGAACAAACGAGAATTTTACGGGAAAAGGAAATTACTTCGACTCATCCGAGTTTTCGACACAACCGAGTTCGATACAACGAGGTTCGACTGTAAGTCCAAAGTTTGCGATAAAGATATCTTCATTTCGAAAACCATTTGAATTGAATTGAAAACCATATCATTCATGATAACAAATTATATAATTTTTGGTAACGATTTTACCCAGTCAAACCATTTTTTTTAGTTGCGTTTCTGGATTTCAAATTCCAAAATGTATCTCTATGATAGTATGTGAGGTAGACTCACATGGATAGAATATTTTTTATTGCAATTGTCTTTATTGGAAGTCAAGTTATACAGTATAAAGGGAGGATATCAAATTGTACTGCATATGATATTGATCTTAAATAAATTAATCATGTTTATCATGATAGATATTTTGTACTCCAGGTTTACAAAACTTTGAAATTTTTGAAATACTAAATCAAAGGCTTTTCTATCTCAGGAATATATTACCTTCCTTAGCTGTATATTGCAAAACTTTTAGGAACTTTGGTCCTCAATGCTCTTCTACTTCGTACTTTATTTGGCCTTTATAACTTAGGCATAGATTACCTCAGCCGTATTTGGCACAACTTTTTTGAATTTCGGATCCTCCATGCTATTCAACTTTGTATTTGTTTGGATTAATAAATATTTTGATATCAGCGTCACTGACGAGTCTTATGTACAAGAAACGCGCGTCTGGCGTACTTTATTATAATCCTGGTACCTCTGATAATTATTATGAGTCTTTTCTAGACGAAAATAGAAAATTATCCTGGTATCTATGATGAGTTTGTTTGTACGCCAGATGCGTGTTTTGACTATCGTTCGTGCCTCTCGAATAAAAAAAAGATATAAAGGCCAAATAAAGTACGAATTTGAAGAGCATTGAGGATCCAAAGTTCAGAAAGGTTTTGCCTAAATTGACTGAGTTCATCTATTCCTGGTGCAGAACATTTTTAGTATTTCGAAGAATTGAAAGTTATGTAAACTGTTATGACTAATTGAAAAATAACAAAAGACAATTCAGAAGTGATGAATACTGAGCGGATTGGGAAGATAAAAGAGGGGCGGAAGATACCAGATTCATTTAAACTCATAAATCGAAAACAAACTGACAACGCCATGGCTTGAAAAGAAAAAGACAAACAGACAAATAATAGCACACAAAACACACCATAGAAAACCAAAGACTAAGCATCACAAACCCCACCAGAAACCAGGAGTGATCTCAGGTGCTATGAAAAATGGTTTCCAAATGATTTTTCTCTCTCAGTTTTTCAGATTGATAAACATTTCCGTCACTTCTTCAATTCTCATTGATCTTGATCATGTTGATGGTTTTTAAAATACTTACAAATTGGAATCACTTGACAAAAATACGCCTTACTTACTTTTTAATTTGAAAATGTGACACGGTTTTTAAGCTTGACACTTTTAATCTCAACCAGTATTTTCCAGAGAGAATATTACATGATTATCTTATAAAATGATAATGACTTTGACACAACTTTTGTCCCATAAGAGACGATACATAAATAGTTTGTTAATGCAACCAGACTGGTCGCGTCTTCAGGTTAACTCATTTTATCATTTGTATAAACACAAATAATACCAGAAGCTGTTATATAATATGACGAAAATCTGCGTTCCGATGAAAAAGGAAAATCCTAAAAATGCTTCATGAACTCCAAGAAAAGTTCGAAACGGAAAATCCCAAAGCAAATGGTAAAATCAAAAGCTCACACACATCAAACGAATGGACAACAACTGTCATATTCCTATACAGCAATTTTTTTTATGTAGAGCATGGTGGATTAAACCTGGTTTTATAGCTATCTAAACCTCTCATTTGTATGACAGTTGTATGAAATGTCGTTAAATTGACAACGATGAGTGAACAACAGACATAAAAGGTAAGAATATCAAAAATAGTGGTAAAGCAGTCAACGTTTTATTATTGCCTTAATTAAATATATGCATGCATCATTGTAGAATTTGTAATTAATTAAAAAATATATTGGAATAACAGAAAATATTACAACTTTAAAAAAAAAACACGTCATAGCCATAAAGATGGTACTGTAAACCAACTTATTTCCGCAAGCAATATGTTTTCGCAATTTTCGCTAAAAAACAAATAACGTAAATATAAATCGTCGCGAATACGTAAAATTTGGATCTTTCCTCATTTAAGTAAATATGAAAGTCGCGAAATTAATAGCCGCAAAGTGAACAAGAAAGGATTAAATGCAAAAAAAAGAATCCGCGAAAATAAGTTGGTTCACAGTATACTTGTCAATGTTTAACTTACAGAAGTTAATGTTATTATTAGTACTGGGGCGATACCACTGCTAGTATATTAAACCCCTGTATATCACCAACCCAGTACCCAGTATTACCAATGTTTTCTCAACTGATCGGGCGGAGCTTATGTTTTAATTTACATAGGGACAGTCTATTTGAATATGTGTGTGATAAGGATGATTGCCGTTATAATTATTATTGAATTCTAATCACCTATCAGTGTCACCAAACGCATATACAAAAAAAACTGAGCGTTTTATATGGGAAGTATAACTGGACAATTCATTGATGAGTTTATCCCAAAACTCCTGTCTAAAGATGGACTGGTCGTAACTAAGCAAACTTCTTCAACCCCGCCCAGTCAAGTGGAATAAATCTAGTAATCAATCGGCAATGTCAATTTTTCGTTTGATTAAAATGTGCTGAGATAACATCTTAAATATAATTTAAAATAAAGGAATGTATCTCCCTTATGCGAAGCTCTGATTATTTTTACGGATTTGGCTCTTCTTTGTGTCCGTTTTTTAACAGCTCTTTATTGTTTGTATTATATTTGAAATTTGTGACATTGATTGTCGAAATTCGCATCTTGTTCATGAGTTAAGGTATCGTTTATAACGTGAGAATCACATTTAACAGAAATTATATAAGTATATTTAACTTCCTTTGTAGAACATCACAATAAATTTCTAGATTATGCTAAATAGTATGTATTTTGATCATTGTTCAAGGCCATACGGTACCCTGTATTATAAGATACACAGTGTGTAATTGTCCTAATACGAGAATTTATGGGCTTAGGCGAAATTGAAAACTGTGTAACGAATTTATCCTGATTTTGTTATATAACATATTATTATATTCAATTTCAATATTAGGATAATATCAACCAAATGTATTTTAGATATTTAATCTAAAACTGTGAAAAATAAAAAATACAAGGACTATAAAGTAACTCAAATTTTATTATATTTTATTAGGTCAATCGTATAAGCGAGATAATATCAATTGACGTAATAAATAAGGGAGACAATTCCAATTGACGCAATAAAAAAAGTGTACTGAAATTTATTAGGACAATATCAGCCAATCAAATTGCGAGAAATTACTCTAAATCAGGATAAATATTTTATTAGCGGGATCTAGTTTCTTTTGTTTTAATTATTTCATTTGCAATTATATTAGATTATCTTCTGCATATTGATGTAAAAACTTCAACCAACGTATTACGAAACTCTGGCATTTATTTTTTTTTTAATTTTCATGTTTCTTACAACAAGCAGATAGTATTTGAAGTACCAATGAGAGATTATGTCCTAATACGTGTATACATTCTATTTGTAGACATAATAACTCTCAACTCATGTCCCCCTTTGTAGATGGATTAGTGCAGACAGCTGTTGAAGCAGACCCACCCCCTTACACGATCATTCATAATTTGGAATTCAAAGAAATATATTTAAATCTGATGATTTCTATCGAAGTATTCTCAAAGGCTGTATAATTTCATGTTATGTTCCTACTAAAATATTTGATAATATAAAAATGAATGTTTTGGTGCTTCAAGGTTAACAACATTTAGATGAGTGCATTTTAATAGAATTTACAGATGGGGTAAATATCTAGATATTACAGAGATTGCGCTTTATGATTATTTTATGGTGTTCTTGAAAATAGTTCTTGTTATTCGCTCTTTCAGATTTTAAAGGACTAGCTAGGGTTAGCTTCATTGTTCGTACACCAAAATATAATGACGTTACATCACTGATTGATTTAGGACGATTTCAACCAATCACAATGTTTTTGCGTTTTAAAATATTATCAATGATGCATCATATTCTGGAGCGGCGAATTCATCTCTAACCAGAAGTAAAATCTGTATTGTATTTTTCAGATCTCCAAGTTTTGGTTCTAAAAAGCAATCGTAGGCTCTTAAACATCGAACGCATTAATTCCATACGCAAGTGATAACTTATTACGGGGTTTGAGCTACAGTACAAATATGCATTAAGAATTTGTAAACTTCCGAAGCATCTGAGATCACTTCCTATTTTTTGAAAGGGAAGGGTCCTGTTGATCAGTCTGGTTGTCTATTTTGTTGCTTAAACTGTTAGTTCGTAGTTCGTTTTAGAACTTTATGTTTAATATCTCTTTTGTATATTTCGCCTTTTTGCAAATAAATTTATCTCTTTTCCTATGTTATTACATTATTTGATCTTCTAGTAAATCAATTTCAGTCTGAAACGGTCATTTTGGTCTGAACAGCTCAAGGCAAACTGTACAATAATTTATGTTATTATACTATTTTGATAATTAATCATTTAATGTTCAGACATATTTACGTATAGAAAAGAAGATGCGGTATGAGTGCCAATGAGACAAATATTCGTCCAAGTTGCAATGTACAAAAGGTAAATCATCACGATTGTAATATTATTTTTAACTGTCAACTGGTTGTTATTTACACGTTCAGTTAAATAACAAATTGTAATTGTCTTTTGGGCTGTTGAAAAATACTGAAGTGACTGCAAGCGTTCAATCTGAACAGTACTTAATTGATTTTAAGCGATCCAGTATTAATTTACTTTTCGTATTTTTCTGTTGATGTAAGTAGCAAAATGACCGCTTCAAAACAAAACTCTTTTTAAAGTTGCGCCCGTTATAGACTGTAACAGACAAACGGACAGCTTTAGTTAACCCAATAATGTTGGAAGTTAAGAGCACATTGTTTCCATACCCTTAGTAAATCCCAGTGAATAACCCTTACAAAGACATAAAGGTAAAAATACCCGTTGATTAAACAATGTTCTGTGGAGTCCCATTAGTCGAAGATATAATGCAAAACCAAAAACGACGAAGAAGACAAACAAGTCCACAAAATACTAAATAGAAAACGGCTGACTGAGCAACACGATTCCAATAATAATTTGTCTATCTCTATCATACTTTATATACATTGACATCAGATGTCATTTTTTCTCGTATTCATACTTATGTTTCTTATTAGTGACCATACGAAGTCAAAGGAGATCTATGTAAGCTTGTAATGCTTATATTTATTTCTAATTCCCATTGGTATGTAGATTATTTACAATAATTGTATTTCAATCATATTTATCTTGTACTCTGTAACCATTTCGCTTGATGAGACATCACGTGACTCTCTTGATAAAACATCACGTGACACACGTTTTCAGAATGTCACTTCGTATGAGGTGATAGTAATTTTTTTTGTCACAAGAGAGAGATAAGCCAATACTCTCAAGTCGATCCTGATTTCAAAAATCTATGGAAAGCAATCAGAGTAACCATTAAATGACTCAATATATACATTTTGGAACCGATTCTCGTTAGCGTACCGATTATACATGAAACAAAGATCACGTGACAGAGGTTTCCAAAATGTCATATTGTAAGAGGTGACAGTGTTGTCACAAGAGAGAGTCAAGCCAATAGCTGGTCCAACAAAAGACATCATCTTTAGGGATTAATCAGAGTTTCCATTACCAGACTATAAGATTATTTCAATTCACTTGACGTGTAACACAAGATGTTTTTCTATGTATAAATAATTTTTTTTATTCATAAACAAATATTATCATTATCATGTATTTGTACTAATGCATCTTATCATCTTTTCCAATAGTCATACTAAATAACTGTTTTATATGCATTTAAAATATTTTGTTTTTCTATGATTCGCATACTATGTATGTCCATAACTAATTGATCATTTGGAATGATTTCCTAGATGGAGAAAAGCGTACATACATATTGACTTTTTTTAAGTGTCCTTAGAATATAAGAATCCTTTTGGTTGCTTTTCCCGTTCCTGGTGCAAATACTATGATATCATGAGGGGTTCAGTTATTCGAAAATTTGCCCCCGGGGTAAAAAAAATTGTTTGAACGGTTTGGTTTTTAATGCTTTGTAACTATGTTTTTTAATGTTGCCTTTCCACTATTTTAATGCAACTGCCACTGGTAAGTCTATTGAAAACTAACCGAGCGTCTAGTGAACCAATTAAAAGGCATGGGGATTGTCTTTAAAAAGTTGTAAGGGAGAAAAATAAATACTCATCCTTTTTGAAAATTTGCATTGACTTACAATATCAACAATTTTCTTGTGATATTTTTAAAACATCAAATATAAAACAAAATGTCAATTTTTTGCCCAACAGTGTAAGGTAACACCGGGTTTGATTGGCCGGCTACAAAAGTTAATTCTTTACCACACAGTGTGACATAATTAAACACAATGTCGGAGTAACTGGATGATAATGAAGTTGTCAGTATCTAGTAGCGAAAAAAAGGTTAGTTTCTTATTTCTGACAGTGTGTTTTATGGAAAATGGTATTATTTTTCACATTCGTCACAACTCGGCCGATTCCGTACGTTTATCTAATAGAAGGAGAGTAGCGGTGTCACCCGAGGATTGACGATTGATTTTTGCATTCATAGAACACAACATTTTCCGAACTTGCTTCTTTGAAGACTACAAATTTGTGAAATAAAAACTTTTTGTGTTTTCTGTTTCTTTTTTAAAATGAAGTCATATAGTGACATGATATCTTATTATTAAGCTTGTTTATTGAATCACAATCAACCGTCGTGTTACGTCATTATACGTCAATGTGAAAAGTAATAATTTTTCGAATAATGCGCAAACAAACAATAGTTCCATTTCTTTCAAGCTTTATATTCTAACTATTCACACTATCAGAAGTGTTATTCATCATTCTATGTTTGTCTATTTTAATAATAAGTAAAAGAAGCAAAATAATGGTTGAAACTGTTTTTAAGATATTCCTTATATTCCCACCCTTCATTTTCTCCTTTTGACTATTCACTATTATTCACCCAATCTAGTGCATTTTGCAATTTGATTAGGGACTTTCCTTTGGGAATTTTCGTCGGAGTTCAGTATTTTTTCAGGATTTTACTTTTTACGTGCAATACAATAGGTTTGGGGGGTTCGAAAAACACAAATGATAAAAAAAGGCCTTTAAAGGGGATCATACAATATTCACCAATACTGCAATAGTCTTTAAGGAGACTACGCAATTTATTGTTTTATGATCGACACGAACGTGCATCAAATATTTGCCACTGGTCGACAACAGCAATTATTCAATCGTTTGATGTTGACATTAAAAAAAAATATTCAGTATAGTTTGCTAGTCTTAAGGTGGTACCTAACACTACAGGGAGATAACTCTGTAAAATCAGCAGAATGTTTTAATGACGTTGTGTTCATACGGGAATATCAAGCTTCTCAATGATCAAAATAAGTGTTTGTCAAACTGCTATATAACCAGTGTAATTTTTCTGATTAAACGGTTGGTTCAAATTTTTTGAAATTTTTATATTTTTTTTTAAAGGGTCAAAGTAAATTCTTTGTCAAAATTTAATTAAAATTAAACGAGCCAAATTAATTTTAGTGAAAGTGTTAGGTACCACCTTAACTAAAATATTTAAATTAGGGTATGTTAAATAATCCTGGGTCAGAATATACGCGTTTCAAAATATTTCTCGACGCATTTTATTAACAAAACATAGCGATCCTAACCTTAATTCTTTATTAAACTTTTTCAATTAGGATGATATTAATTATCTTAATTTAATTTCATTATATTCCCATCATTCATAACGATGCGCATAATTTGATTTAAGAGAAATTAAATCTGATTTTTACGTTTGATTTCTTTAAATTATTACGAAAATCTATATTTAGAATCTAAAAATTAGAAAACTGTTGGTGTGCTCCCTTTCGAGTTCTTTATGAAGTTATCAAAAATATCTGTATAGAATAATTGGGTCAATATGAAAACTGTATTTCTGAAATCAGATAGTATAACTTTCGCTTTATACAATTCTTAAACCATTGAAGGATCTTATTTTTTTATTCTTTGAAAAATATAGGAAATTTAAGTCTTTGCAAAAAATCTTCAAAATATTGTTTTCATTCATATTTTATTTAAGTGGTTCTCTACATTTCAGGATAGACATGGCGAAGTGGCTATTTTTAGTTTTTATTTTCGTTTCTCATTTTGACAATTATTTGAAAGGTATATTGACAAATTAGTAAATTTAAACAAATGGGGTGCATGCTGATAAATGCTGTAAATTATCAAAAATCAATCTGATTGCTTAAGGAACCAATATGTGTACACCAACTTACTATCTTAAAGTAATCAGACCGCCATTAATGTCGACTACAGAAATATTAGATGTATGAACATGTATATTTTTTGTAACTACCTTAAATACAATCCCGGAATGCATTAGCTTCTTTACAAGGGCAAGGGTGGGGATCACACGGTAGAAAGTTATGGTGAAAAAGTCCACTATAAAGGCCAAACAAGTAAAGAATAGAAAAATAATTAATCAATAATGATAAAGATAAGTGGGTAATGGGGTGTCAAAATACACAAACAAATAGTGGGAAAAATAAATAAAGAATACAGAAAAATTAAGGAAAGAACCTTAACCAGACTCAGTTCATATATAGAAAAAAATCGATTTTTTGGCTTATGTTCTGGACACCTTAATCATTAAACGCTCCCTATCTTACCATCAATAATATAAATCATACAGTTCAGATGCGTTGAATTTTATAGTTTATTAATAAATTCCCAATACAATTTTTCCGAAATCATTAGAACGTAAAACTTAATAGTTAGCATGGCACGTATTATTAGATAATTCTATTGTTGAATATTCACATTGTAAAATGTTTAAGAAAAATTCAAATTATCTCAGCTAATAAAAAGATTGATTTTTCAGAGAGAGGGAAAAACTCAGCCATTTTGACATATATAAATTGTTTACGAGTAGCCCATATAATAACACTATTAGTTTTTTTCAGCTATTTTGTTGACGTATTAAAAGTACGAATGTGTTCTTATCAATTTTGAAAAAAGTAGTAAACAAGGATTGTCTTCATTCATGCTTTATATTACAAAGAAAAAACAGTTAGGGAATCATGTTGAGGCGATAAGAAAAACATAAGTAGATCAGCCAAGAAACCATACATTGAAAAACTTATTTATTATTTTTTTTAAAGCACAAAGATTAAAGCTCAGCGGTCACCTCTTTGATACGGTTCTCCATTAGTGAAACATTTGAGGCGAAAAAACAAAGAAGAAAATCAGCCAAGACACCATGCATAGAAAAACTAATTAGTTTTTTTTTTCTTCAAAGAACCGAAAGTTGAAAACTTCCTGGTCATCTGTATGATACGATCCTCCATTAGTAAAACACATATGAAGAATACTACCATCATGCTGATCAAGAATTAGAATAGAATTGAAAAAGGGAATGTGACAAAGAGACAACAACCCGATCAAAGAGCAAAAAACAACCAAAGTTCACCAATTGGTCTTCAACACAGTGAGAAAATCCCGGACCTGGAGGTCGGCTTTAGCTGGCCCCTTATCTAATAAGTATGACACAAAACAACTGTGACATGTTTTTTCCTGATTCTATTTTCTACGGAGCCTTGTTTGTTTCCTTAAGATAAAGAGTTGGTTTTTTTTTTAAATTAAAATCAAGCACTGTAGATATCAAATCAGGCATGGAGATCCAAAGCCCAGTGCGTGCAATGTTATGTCCAACACTGTACATTTAAGGTCAAGCGTTGCTAAGACTAGTGTTGGAGTTGTAAAGCCAAGTGTTGTAGCTTCAAATTCTAGAGCTGCAAATATAATGTCTCATGCTGTATAGATATATACAAAGTCTATCGATTGCTATGTATGTAAAGTCGAGCGCTGTGGGTTATTTGAATGTCAAACGCTGTACAAACGTTGACATATTATTTACATCTCATATCTCTACATTTATCAGATTCTTAATCTAATAAACAGCTGCACAATGAGCGCATGATATGCCTATCGCCTTTTCAAAGAAAAAGGTTCAATAACTTCTCGATATCATACCAAAACGAAAAGCATGTTAATATCTTAACAGATATCAACCAGTCACCAAAATTTCATGAACATTTGCGTTATTGTCCAAAAACTGGACTAAATGACTAAACCCTCATAAGGCGTACAAGTTTCATCTACAATTTATAAAAACAAATGAAAGGGAGCTCACCGCGATAGATATCAACAATTCACAAAAGTTTCATGCACATTGGTAAAGGTATTTTTGAGTTATTGTCCGACATGTTGACGACTTACGGACGGACGGACGGACGGACGGACAATGGTATAACATAACGTCTGCAAACGGACGTATACAAATTTGACAAATAAAACGAATGCATTCGAGAAAAAATCCAGATATTTTGACCAGTTTAAAGAACAAATGATGCAGTACATAATTTTACTTTTGATAAAAGTATACGAGGATGGAACTTGATGATTGTCGTAGACGAGACACATACATCATACAGATGAAAATTTTATAAGTTTATTGTGTCTACTTAATAAGAACTAATTAGTGAATTTTGTACTAAATTTAAACTTTAATAAAAATGCAGATGAAGATCGTCCAAATTTAGACTGCATTAATAGTACGTCATAAAGATAAAAATTAGCATTCGGCAATCCTCGGTAGAATCCGCTACCCTGAGGGAACGGAATCGGCCGAGTTGAGACGATTGGAAATTTAGGTGATAAATTTATTTTTTCTACACAAGAAGAACCAATTAGCAAATAATGTTGTATCGATAAGAACAAATATGACTGGACCAGTCGAGAGAACAGAGAAAAACTTATTAATTATGTTTTAATAGAATAAGATAAAACATGACGATCGTGTCTTTGATACGGCCATCCATTAGTAAAACACATCTGAAGAAAAGTATAATGATCATTCTGATTAGTAAGAAATTAAAAGTTCAAAATAAAAAACAAATGAGAGAGATTGTTCTGTTCTGATTTTCGAATCAATGTACCATGGGTTTTTTTAATTGTTAAAGTACTAGATCTGATCTTTTTTAAATTTGAGACACTACTTTAAAACTTCACCTTACGAGTACTGTGGACAGAAAAAAGGGGAATGAAAAATGCCGAGAAAAAATAAAATAAAGAATACGTGAAGACCCCCCCCCCCCCCAAAAAAAAATACAGATTCAAATTGAGGAGTCTGTATAAGGGTTTACCTAATAGAGATTGGCAAAAAAGTGCTAGTATGTAATGTAAAAAAAATAAACATTAAACAAAAAACAGGCCAAAAAATGTAAGAATATCGAACTTTGAAGTGTTCAGATATGTATAAATAATGGACAAAATGGATACAGAATAAAGAAAAATGGTATTGTGTTCTAAAAGGATCACCAGTCACATGATACATGACCCTTATGTACATAGTTTAACATTTACACTTAAACGTGGAAACTCTTTTATTTTTTAAATGTACATGTACTACTTTCCAGTGTTATTTTTTATCAGGCCAGATTACGTATATACATCTAAATTATTTTTGCAAATGTTAGCTTAATCTTGCAGTGATGTGAGTTTGTTTTATCATTATTAATTGCTTCGTTAATTACAAAGCCTCAACCTGACATTGAGATGTTGTACAGCAATTAAGGGTTGTTTCTTTCATTTTTTGCTTGTCTTTTGCTGTCAGTTATGTACTGTTCCATTCGTCTCAACTCGGCCGATTCCGTAGCGGATTCTACCGAGGATTGCTGAATGGTACTGATCCTGTGTCATGGATGGATACCCTATATCCTTTTGGTGTTTCTATTCAAATCAAAGAATAAAGAAGGCCCTCATCTCATCGATATCCTCATTTAAACGTTATTTCTTGGAAACTCTCACAGACAACTGACAGTTTAATTCAAATCGGTGACATAAAAATAAAGAAAAAGTAAATTTATCACGAAGGTGTCTATTATGTTAAGGATGTTCGCTACTCTGTTTAAAAATAACAAGCTTTTAAAATGGCTGTTATGAATTGATAGTAAATAAAAAAATAAACTAAAAAGCAGAAAAAATGGAGGGTCCGTGTGCTTGTTTTTGAGATATAAGCTATTAAAAATTTGTCGGGAAATAATTCGCTCTAGATTTTTCATATATTTAACATTGGCAACTTTTTTGTTTCAAAAACTATGAAAAATAACAAGGATTTTATAAGACTTTGAAATATGTCTTTTTACACTTTATGTCATAAAATTATACAAAGAAAAGTAGGGGTTAGTTGGCAAAATTGGTTAATGGCAATACATGGATAAAACCTGAGGATTCCGAAAATCTGGCAAAAATTCAAAAAAAATAGAGGGGCAAACATCCTTAAAAGATAAAAATGTAACAGGACGATGACGATAATTTCAAAATTTATAGTTTGGATTTAAAGATTGTATCAATTAAAAAAAGGAAAGCTTTAGAGTTTTGGATATAAAACTAGACACTGAATTAAAAACAAGACTGTGACCCCAGGAGTTATAGTTCAATGACCCTTCTTGGGGGGGGGGGGGGCAATGGGTGGAGGAGGGGTCCTGATCCCGAAATCCCGAGATTAAAAACACGAAATGCCGAGGTCCCGAATTTAAATAAATCTAAATCCCGACATCCCGAAATTCGATAAAAGAATTCCCGGATTCCGGAAAGGTCAATCCCGAAATCCCGAGCTTAAAAACACCCGATCGTGGAGTCCCGATAAAGATCCTATCCCCCCCTCACTTCTGCAGACGGAGACGTTTTAAGATATCGTCGAAATATTTTTAACCATATTACGAAAAAAATACAAATAAATGATTGAGTTAAGCCATGATTTCAATTGATATTTTATAGTGTGCCGTTCTATCTTGTGATAATACACTATTGTTTCAGGTAAACCAAGGTTGAAAGGTTGGAACCAATTCAAACGTTTAAACTCGCTGCATTTGTTTTTTTACCTTTCCTAAAACAGGAAACTGGTATTCAGTGTTTGTTGTTTGTTGATGTGGTTCATAATTGTTTCTCGTTTTTTATAAAGATGAGACCGTTTGTTACCCGTTTGAATGGTTTTATGATAGTCATTTTTTGTTGTCCTTTATAGCTTGCTGTTCGGTGTGAGCCAAGTCTCCGTCTTGGTGAATTATAATGGCTTACTTTTACAAATTGTGACTCGGACGATTGTCTCATTTTCACTCATACCACATCTAAGTAACCAATTGTAAGCAATATTTGTCACTGGTTTCTACAAATTACAACCAGTAACTCGAAAACAATTAAAAAGTCTCTTTAATGAAATGCAAATAGATGATTTGTTTTATATCTTTTGAAAAACAATTCTATTTCTTGTAGAATTTCAAATTTTAAGCAATATATGTATCTGGTATTCTACAAATAAAAACAAGTAACTCTAAAACAATAATGAAGTTCTGGCAGTTTTAATGAAACTTATTATAATGCTCATATCATTGACTGGGAGAGACAGTGTTATCATGTCTTTAATACAAATGGTATTGAAAGATTCTTTACAAAACATTTAGCGCTAAATAGAATAATAAGAATCAATTTATTAGTGTAATTGACACTTCTTAGATAAATTAAGAAGGAAAATTAACTAGTAAATTCTAGCAATTGCTGTCAGTCATGTACTGATCGTGTGTCATAGATGGATACCCATATCATTTTGGTGTTTCTATAAAAAATAGGGATGTCAAAAGATCTGAAATTTAATACTCGGATACTCGGTCAAGAAACTAGAGTACTCGCGAGTACTCGGATGAATCTTAAACGTCTATTGAAAAGCTTAGATTTTAGTTGTGATGCAGTGTTTTTGGTATAAATAACCTATCATAATATCAATTATTGTTTGTGTACGTGTTCATGAACCAAATTCCAATAAAACCAAAAATATTTGCATTTAAGGTCCGACAAAGTAGACAATATATATGTATCATCTGTTCCTGAGGAGTTGGTATTTTTTATGATACGACTTGTCAATTAATTTGTCAACAACACAATATTGGACTTGTGTCGATCCGTGTACAAACACCGTTAAAATTGTCTCTGATCTGTTGTGTAGGATTCACCGCGGGTCACGTTGGTTTTGTTCTTGTGTAGAAATATGATCTGGTCAACAGTTTCAGACGAAAGACTGTTTGACTTTCTATTTTTTGTTACAAGTAGTGCAGATGAAAACATTCCCACGACGGAAATGACGTTGCTGGTACTACTATAACGAATAGTAACCTCAGGATAAACATATTTATGTTCTTAAGGATGTTCGCTCCTCTATTAAAAAATAACAAGCTTTTTAAAAGACTATTATAAATTGATAGTATATAAATAAAGTAACTAAAAAAGTTTAAAAAAATGAAGGGTCCGAGTGCTCGTTTTCGAGATATAAGCCATTGAAAATTTGGCGGGAAATAATTCTCTCTAGACTTTTCATATATTTAACAATGGCACCTTATTCGTTTCAAAAACTATGAAAAAATAACAAGAATTTTATAAAATTTTGAAATACGGCTTTTTAAACTTTATGTAATAAAATTATGAAAAGAAAAGTAGGGTTTATTGAGCAAATTTTTTTAATGACAATACATGGATAAAACCAGAGGATTCCGAAAATCTGGCAAAAAATAAAAAAATGGAGGAGCAAACATCCTTAATTGATTTTATTTAGTAATACGAAGGGGATATTTCAACGGAACTAAAGTGAGTGGACATGTGAAGAGAACATATCTCCAGATGTACAACAGGCAAACGAGTATCCGAGAACTAATATGTACTCGAGTACTTGGCCTTCCGATCGAGTACCCGAGTTCTCGAGTACTCGTTGCCATCCCTAATAAAAATCAATGATAAAAGAATCCCTTCACTTTAAAATTTCTTTTGGTGTAAATACTTGCAAACTCTCACTGCAGACAACTGACATATCAATTTAAATTGGTGACTTAAAATAAAGAAAAAGCGAATTTATCACGAACGTGTCTGATGTGTTAAAAGACAAAATGTCACAAGACGATGTTGATATAGTCAAACTGTAGTTTGGATTTAAAGATTTAACAAGTAAAGAAGGAAAGCTTTAGAATTTTGAATATTTAAAACTAGGACTGTATTAAACACAAGACGGTGACACCACTGAAATATAGGCCAATCACACTTCTGCAGACGGAGACGTATAAAGATATTGTCACCATTTTCTGAATCATATTACGAATAAAATTCGAATAAATACCTTTAAGAATTGAATGCTTCTTTTTGTAAAATTTTTGGGGTGTAAAAGCGTTGCCCGAAGTACATTTTGTACATTCAATGGCCGCTGTGGATAGTAAACTTGGAATTGCTAGTAAATATCAAATACAATTTATTTGTGGTATATTTGAATTCTCATTATACAGAAAAACACGAAAATAATTTAAACCGATGGAAAACGAAAAAATAACTGTTTTAGGAAAAAAAGGGGAGGGCAAACAAAAATGATACCGTCCCCAAGTACCTTTGGTTGTGAAGAATGAATGATTATTCTGGTTGTCAATAATAACTTTAAAAAATCTACTTAATAAATAAAATTCATATGATATCTTTGGAGCAAATGTTCTATATTTCTATAGAATATAAAATTGTATATGTTGTAAGCAATACAGGTATCTGGTATTCTACAAATAACAGCCAATTACTCTAAAACAATAATGAAACTCTGACATTATAATAAAACTAATCATAACACTCTCATCTATGACGGTCGAGACACGATGTTATCTTGTCTTTATTACAAAGCGTATTGAAAGATTCTTTACAAAACACTTACAGCTAAATAGAATAATAAGAATCAATTGCTCTTCGATAAATAAAGAAGGAAAACTAACTAGTAAACTTTAGCTTTTGCAAAAATAAACAGAGGCAAATTATATCTAAATTGTGTATATCAAAAGTGTTCTGGTAGTGACTACAACAAATAGTGTGTGCAGCGGTTAATCATATCTAAATTGTGAATAGTAAAAGTGTTCTGATAGGGAATACAACAAATAGCTGATTTCTTTAATTTAAAATGCTTGCACAAATCAGCCGAATAGTCAAAATAATATGCTATACTGTATTTATATTGTATTTAAAAAAAACAATGTAATACTATGCATCTGTATACATGTAATAACGGTGTTTAAGTTTCTTTCTAACGTAAGACAAAATTAAGACCTGTCTTAGCCAAAACCTGTGTATTCTGACACCCTGCTTAATCCGACCTTTTTTCCGGTCCCCCATTTTATTGGATAACACAAGATTGTACGGCTTTTTGTCATGGCATTTGATTGATATCAAGAGTTGAACTTATTGCACTTTGGTGCTAAAAAACATTTGTTTTTCTTAAACTTTTTGGGGCCCTTTATAGCTTGCTGTTCGGTGTGAGCCAAGACTTCGTGTTGAAGACCGTACTTTGACCTACATCATGGTTTACTTTTACAAATTGCGACTTGTATTGATAGTTGTCTCATTGGCACTCATACCACATCTTCTTGAATACTTCTTCAAATGTAGAAATTCAATTTGATGCCTTCTGTTCTGGACAAATTATTACAAAACGCTCTCTACCTTACCGTCAATAATGCAAATCATAAAGTTCAATTGTGTTCAATTTTATAGTTTATAAATAAATTTCCAATACAATTTTTTCCGAAATCATTAGGACGTAAAACCTTATTTTGTTAACATGGAAATTCTTATTCAATAGTTGTATTGAATATTTACAGTATAAACTGTTTACGATGAACCAAAATAATCCCAAACAATTAAAAAGATTGGGTTTTTTTTTTTTCAGAGAGACATTTTGACCTATTAAAAGAGAAATATGGTCGTATAAATTGAAAAAGGAGTAAACGAGGATTGTATAAAGTCAAACTTTTTATATCAAAGATGAAAAATTAGTGAATCGTGTTGAGACGATAAGA
The DNA here is from genome assembly GCA_037788925.1 of Mytilus galloprovincialis. Taxonomy (NCBI): domain Eukaryota; kingdom Metazoa; phylum Mollusca; class Bivalvia; order Mytilida; family Mytilidae; genus Mytilus; species Mytilus galloprovincialis. The sequence goes on along the minus strand of CM075338.1, from coordinate 21,735,576 downwards.
AAAAAACTGAAAGACAGACAGGACTCCAAATAAAAAATAATTTTTTTTTTTTAAACAAAGATTAAAGCTTGGTGGTCACCTCTTTGATAAAGTCCTTCATTAGTAAACAAAAAGAAAACGAGGATTGTATTAAGTTAGACTATGTTCACCTTCTCTGCATGATGTCTCTATTAATGACTTGCTGTCATTCATACAAAAGCCGTTAGGTATTCATCACATTCGTACGAAACTTTATTCATTACCCCTTTCAAAACTTCATTCTCTGTTCAATTTATGTTTGGAATCCACTGTTACAAACCCTCATTCAAACCAATACAAACTACAAGCTATAATTTCGGATATTGCAAGTCACAGACTTTTCAAGCCAGTTCGCATTGGAAAAGATGAAAAAGAGAAAAGATCTTTTCTAAATCTTTCCTTTGCCAACAAAGGTCTCGATGGCGTCAACCTAGGCAATATCCTTCATCATAAATTAGTTTAATCGAAAATACCTCCTTATTTCAAAGACCAGTCTGTACCAATAATTTCTTATACCTATACCAAACCTATTGCAACTAAAATTTTCAATTACAAACGCGTTTTGCAGAATCTCGATATTGACGACTTCAAGTCTAAACCACCTGATTGCACTTGTGCTAGTTCCCAATTCATATATAATCCTGCTGGCACTACACGAAATCCCGGATTTGAAGAGGTATGCAAATGTTATGTAAATGTATTCAGAGACCGACATTTACATATATTTATAAACCGCTGCATTTAGTTTATCTTGTCTTTACATGTTGTAAATATTAATATTTCTTGTGCTATACCCTCCTATGGGCGGTTATGAGAGACCGCGGTTTATAAAATATATTAACACCTAATCAAACCATTTTGCATTTAAGAATTTATATATATTTATGACCGTCGCAAAACTTTTGCAAACTTATGTATTTGTATACCTCTGCAAATGGAAACCTTTGTCATGTATTTTTCTATGATGTAAATTTATCCGCAAATGTGTTTCTTTGTTTAGGTAGCAAAGCATCATCATTCAAATGATTTTATATGGGTTATAAAGTGTAAGGTGCATCTACATTTTCCTGGTATGTAAACCAATTCAAAACGAGAACTTTATAGGGGGGTGTAAAGCATCATTTCCTTTAATCTACAGAGACCTGTCAAATGTATTGTAAAGGAATAATTTTGTTAGTCTTTATTGTCGGCTGAAATGTATGTCAAATCAGAACATATCAAAAGCCTTTGAACATATTTCGAAATGTATGGTAAATACATGGATTTTCAGACAATTTGTTTAACTGAGAAATGTGGTCAAATGATAATATCAATAACATGTGTAAATATATTGGGCATATGTAACTTTAAATACATATGCAAAGAAATGATAAAGAAAGATATTTCAGACAGCTAGAAATGTATGTGTAAATATATTGGGCATATGTAACTTTAAATACATATGCAAAGAAATGATAAAGAAAGATATTTCAGACAGCTAGAAATGTATGTGTAAATATATTGGGCATATGTAACTTTGAATACATATGCAAAGAAATGATAAAGAAAGATATTTCAGACAGCTAGAAATGTATGGTAAATAGATATATTTGCTTTTAATTTGCTACTATATTTGAAAGGTGCAGAATATATTGACAAATATTTCCATAGCTTTAGTGGTCAAGCTATGATATGACAAATATAGCTGCTTTGGGATTGGTTTTGGCATATTGGTAATATCATTTATTATACATGTATTTTAATAATTTCGTTTTAATAAAAAAAATTTAAAAAAGTCGGTTCTACATAATCGGTTATTGATCTCTTCTCGAGCTCTGTTTGGTGTACTGCGTAAATTTCTTGATCCATCAAAATCTTGTTTCTCGGTAAGTTATGATGGTTCATTCGCATAAAACGATCGTTTCCTTCGAGTATCGCTTTGAAACTTCTGGAATTGCATGAGTCATAATTCACTCTGTTTATAAAACATGTAATTTTTTTTAAAGAGACATATACTACAATATGTATTATATATGTGACTGCAGAGACATATATACTATATATATATATATATATATATATATATATATATATATATATATATATATATATATATATATATATATATATATATAAGTACGTCTGAAATTGCGAAAGCAAATTTACAGATCTAACATTGTTGGGTTGATGTTTAAGACGAGTTGCACTATATGTATATATATATATATATATGTCTCTGGTTACTGGTAGTTATAATACATATATACAAATTAAGCCTGAACAATTTTAGATATGCGGCCTCATTTTAAATTTAAATCGGTACCATTCGGACGGTTATCGATCGATTTATCAAGTTTTTTATAAAAAGTCCAAGTTTCTGAAATAGAAATATTCCTTCATCGGTAGATTAGTTGTCACATAATATTTGACACAAAACACATCTTGAGAGAATGTTTTTTTAAGAATCGGCTAGTTTGCACACATACTTAAACGTTAGATCTATTGACGAATATTTCAGTTTTGTAATATTAGTTTTCCTTATCCGTTAAGTCCAGTCACGAGATGTTGAACTCCGTGTGCTTCATGAAGCTCTCTCTGCAAAAACTTTCTTGTGTGTGAGAATGAAAGTTAAACACTACAAACAAAGAACCAGTGAGTCACGTGTCATAATTGACACACAATTTACCAATGAAATCAAACAAAATCGATAGATAATATCATTCCATCGACGAGATGTCGCCCTTCCTCCGATCAACGGGGTTTATCAGCAGTTAAATGTGACAATTATCACCTTTTACAGAAAGATCTGGTCCGAAAAGATCAATAGAAGACCACCGCTAGTATCAATATCCATCAGTATAAGGCACAAACAATTATCATTTCTTTATGATTAATAACATCATACATTATCTTAAAACAATGCTCCCGTTGTCATTTGATTGTGTTGTTTTTAAATACGCAAAACTAAAATAAGTTATCGAACTATCAGTCATTCGATATCTCATTTATCGCCTATTCCATCCTAAAATTTTACAGCTCCCATATGTACTTTGACAGGAATCGTATTTTTTCTGTCATGATCAAATAAGTTTTTATTTTTTTTATTTTTTATTTTTTCTGCAATAATTACATTTAACATACTTTGCATACTTTTTAATTGAAATAACATTGAAATGTGACAAAGTCATTTTGTTTTAACATAATTCAAGAAGATTTGTAAACGACAAATACATATTACAATTACTCTTCAATCTTTTGAATCTCTCTGTGGCAAATTTTAAACAAAAGAAAAGTATATAAAACATCTTTTAGGCTTGGATCAGCATCTCAAAAACTTACTGGTCTACAGAACATAAACTGTACACACAACACAAAAAACAAATGACAGTCATAATACAAGTACATGTAACTTACTCAAACAGAAGGTACAAAAACCTATCTTACAAAAAACATGGAAAACATATCTTTAAAAGATATAAGGCAATTGTACCCTGTACAACAAGACGAAGTCTAGACTTATAGTTTTAGCGGAAATGTATATGATTCGTGTTTGAACAAAGCAATATCTTGCACTTCTTTCTTAGACATATTTTACGCAAAGTCTTAAAATAACTACATGCCTTATTTGTCCTTTAACAGTGGAAACATATATCATTGTACTTGCTTTCCATACAGGCGAGAAAAAAGGAAAGAGGGGCAAAATACATAAACTATCGTTATAGTTAAATCGCATTGATAAATGTTTAAAACTTTAAATAAGTTGATATATTAAAGAATATTTTCCAATAAAAAGATAAAACAAAAAAGTGACAAGCCTCTGTGTCTATGAATATATCAAGGCACATTTCTGATTTTCAATCTTTAACTTGCATCATGCTTTGGTACCTGGCGGATATAAGTATTCGTCCCATTGGCTATCATACAACATCTTTTTTTTTACGTACAACTCTTCCGTTCACGATGTTGTAATACCTAGTATGCAGGTTGAACTTCAATTTAGAGGTTTATCTATTATAGCTTTAGTTCTTTGGGTATCAAGCGTGACCTTTAGAATTTAATTTTTAATTAGTTAATTATGCAAGTTGCAAATCTGGCAGAATCTATCGATGCCAATGCCTATATATATTCAAATAACTATTCAAAGTGTTCATAAATCAAAAGTCACTGTAAAGAATGCTACCAAAATATAGTGTGTTCAATTGTAAAAAGAAATGTTAAAGTGAATTGCTTTTGGCAAAAGACGCACACTCATTTCACGATTGTATCTACTTATAATCAATGCACATAAGTTATGGACTAGTACTGCACCCGTGTTAACTAGCATTGGGGGTCGCATGTCATTGTCCAGATACATTTGTACTAGCAATAGTGTTTTTTATTGTAATTTTGTGTGTGTGTGTTTTTTGTTTTCCTTTGTGGGGGGGGGGGGGGGGGGCTGTAAAATACTGCTTTCCTGTGATGCATCAGCTTGTTAAGTTTGGTGAACTTATGGTCTAGTTTGTTAGGACAACAGTTGTGCGCTCGAAAAAAAAATGCAGTTGCTATTTTCATCAACTAAGATAAATATTGGGATGCCCCTGACCACTATTACAATTTTTCAGTAAAAAAAGAATGTTGACACACATCATATGCTATGAGAATTCAAAGACGATTCAAGTAGATCAAATAAAAATTAACCGAGCGTTCCGAGAAGGATAAAGAGTACTCTAAGGGTTGCAAGCGCAACATGAGTTTAAGGGCTGTCAATCCTTCTAAGATTGCTACTAGATACACTCTTAGCAGATAAGAATAATCTTTAGCACTAAGATTGTGCCAAAACTAATTTATGACAGACTGAGTGCTTCGTTTTTATCAACCAAGTTTCATTAACCATTTACACAAAAAAATAAGTTTGAATGTTAACAACACAAAGACAAAAGTACAGAAATGAAAAATGCTAGAGAAAATAATATATTCCAAATCTATTTGTTCCTATGAATTACGGCGCTTCTTTCTTTAAAGAGTCATAGGATAAAAGAGGGTCTAGAAAAGGAGGGAGGTGGATGTTCTTTAATTCTTAATATTATTTACGCCATGTTTTCTTTATTCTATACTTTTGCACGTTATTCTCTATTCTTTATATTCTAGAAGCCCACTATTTTTTATTCTTAAATTGTTAGCCTATCTTTTTCTTTTCTATTCTTTATTTTTTTCATTTTCAATGCAGTTTCGTGTTCCCCTGCAAGTGGTCAATTTTTCTTTGTATTCCACAGCTGTGTACTAATATCAAGATAACACGATACTGGTTGGCATATCTCCCGATTTCTAATTTTTTTTAACACACTTTTACTTTGAATCGAGTTACATCGGAATGAAACAGATATTTTGTCTAGTGCTGTAGACTACATGTATATATTTATAGTTGGGATCCCACTAACATTTTAACCCCGCCACATTATTTATGTATGTGCCTGTCCCAAGTTAGGAGCCCGTAATTCAGTGGTTGTCTTTTGTTGATGTGTGACATATTTGTTTTTCATTCATTTTAAAATGAATACGGCTCTTAGTTTTCCCGTTTGTTTTACATTGTCTTTGCGGGGCCTTTTATAGCTGACTATGCGGTATGGGCTTTACTCATTGTTGAAGGCCGTACGGTGACCTATATAGTTGTTAATTTCTGTGTTATGTTGGTCTCTTGTGGAGAGTTAATTGTCTCATCGGCAATCATACCACATCTTCTGCGGGACCCCAATTGCGGCTTCAGTTTTTCCCGACAACTGTGGGTATGGTTGCCTTATACTTCAAATGGAATTATTTATGCAGTCTTTGTAAGAACCAACCAAATAGTTTTCACAAGAATAACATGACAGGTACCTAATTGTCAGTTAAGCATCGTCCAAAGATGAAAATAACTTGATACTAGAGACTTTTAATATTAGGAACGATTTTAAAGATATTGTGTCACGATCTATACTCTCATCATATCTAAATATTTGGCGCTTACAATACAGTAACTTAGTGTCGTTCAAATGTTTCCCGCAATATTTAAAAAGATCTGTCGCAGATTGTATTATTTCGTTCCCCCGAAAAAAAAATCTATGTCTACTTGATTGTTTAAAAAGCCCCCGGCTGCGTCCTAAGGTTCCATTCACGAAAATTTCATATCCGCGTTTGAAACAAATGTCGGTTTACTAACATTCAAAAACAATTTCGTGACTTATACTGAACCGATAATATAAAGTGATAATACATGAAATATCCGGCAAACTTTCTACTCCGTCTACCTCTATGTCGAAAAATAACGGACACAAAAATACCTCGTTGCGCTGAAAATAAGTTTGTTGAAGTTCAAACTTTTCTTTACATGTTTTTTTTTTGTAGTTTTCACAGTAATATATTCGTTCATTAATGAATTGGCAGCATCATCCGAAACATATTTTGTCCGTAAATTTTAAAGAAGCCTCTTTAGTGCTATAAGATGGAAAAGCAAAAGAAATGCTGGTACAATTACGCTCCGAAGTTTTACTCGTTTTAAAACCTTTGCAAGTTCTACACTTAATTTAAAATTTGCGAGTAGAAATAAAGCATGCAATCTGTTCCGGGTTGAGAGCAATACTTATCAATATCACGGAATAACAAAAAGAATCCAAAAAAATCAGTAACATATATATATATATATAGATAAATCAAATCGTAGTTTAAAAAGTCTCTATATATATATATATGTAGTTGAACAATACATGCACCGACAATCGACTAGTTGTGCGCTTGTTCTGTGTGTTTTTATGGCACAGCGTTTCTGGTTGTTTTGGCTATTCGAAACAACGTCAGGTTGCCGCCGTAAGAAATTTGATGCGTGCGACATCTTTTTCACCAATTTTCAAACATTTGTTTCTCGGAAAGTACGAATGCTATGGAGATCAATATAGATATTTTGAAAAGATTAGAAAAATAACATGTCTATATAAGAATTTCATTGTCGACAATCTAGTGCAACACTAAACATAGTTTACTTTGATAACGACGGTTCACAACGTTTTTGCCAAAATTGAACGTGTGACATTTTATTCACCAAATTTAAAAAAAATAGGATCTTTTTTGTTTTTGTGTTTGACCGATTTTGCGTTTGAAATTAATAAATTAATTAAAACAACATTATAATAGCTATATCATTTTCTCACCTGATGATATCATTTATCTGTATTTTTTAACTTTTTTTCTTTAAAGTAGTTTCGAAAATGGAAATGGGACACAATGAAACTTTGCAGATTTACCTGGCGTAACAGAATAAGACGCCATTAGCCGTCAAACAAATATATCATAATGGGTTGTTATTTCATGGCCTTTCGCGGCCAAAAAAAAAAATTATGAAAATCGGCAAAATAAAAGTCGATAAGAAGGCTTATACTTCAGTTTTCGTTGTGAAATGTTACCCGGGACAGCCCATTATTTTTCTAAAATCCATAATCAAATGCATAACAACTCGAACAAATGCGTTTTATATTGTTTTATGGAAGATAAATGAACAAGGAAATTTATATCCAGCACAATGATATCTTTGTTTTAATTGAAATACGTTTTTTTCTGCACCTGCAGCGCAGTTTTACCCACAAAACATACAAAAAACGTAAACGGTACGAACATCCCGCGTAACGTCAAAGCAATCTATGGAATTGCGAAAATAAGGTCCACATTGGTCAATTATATACTTATAATATAGAATAGAATAGGATAGAATAGAATAGAATATTTTTATTAACCAAATAAGGGCCCCAGGAGGGCATATAGCATACAGACAATATTATTATAAACAATAACATATGAAATACACAGACAATACAATATATATAACAAGTGTTAACAAAATAATAAAGTAAAAGTAGCAATGTATTATTATTCAATGAATACTATGTTGAATTCAGTGACTCAAGTGCACCCGGTAAGTGTATTTTCACTTTGAAAAGACCAACAAGAGGCATTAGTAGTTTGTGGGGAGAAAATAAAAAAAAAATAAAAAAAAAAACAATTTAAGCACTCGCACATTTGACCATGAGGTATACTGCAAATAACAAGTATTATTTAATAAAGGATATTTAGTATGACTTATCTGCAGAAAGCACCAAGAGTCGGTGCTTAAAGGGAAGTCCCTACTTGTACGTAATGCAGATGAGTCAAACTCCTAAATTATTTTAAAAATATTTTAAAAACATATATTTAGGATTATAGATTCTGGGTCCACCCAGCAAGGATCATCAAGGAACGGTGCCAGAGAATTAGAAATTCTTCTTATGATCTGTGCAGGCTTAACAGGGTATCCAAATTCATATTAAAGAGTTATATTGAAATTAGTTATTGTAGATTATGTTTTCCTTCAATTATTAGTATATATCTTCTATATATTCATAAAATACAAATAGTACATTGGGATCCTCATTATTCATTATACAAATTAATTTGTTATTAATATTTAAATTTTGAAAGTTTGGACATGATTTTAATATATTTTGCATCAATTCCTCTCTTTTTAATAAATGCGTGTCACATTTAAATAAAAAATGAACTTCATCCTCAACCTCACCTGAGGTGCACCTGAGACAAATTCGGTTTTGTCGAAGAGTACCCTGGTATCTACCAGATTCAATTTGCAATTTGTGAGCAGATATTCTTAATCTAGTAATACATTTCCTTTGCTCAAAATGTCGCATTATTGACAAATAATTTTCCAAATCGACGTTGTACTTGAATGTTACATAAGTTCGTAGTTTACCATGTTTATGTATATCTAGCTGTTTTTTTCCACAATGCAGTATAGTATCCCTTAACAATCTGACCACAGTGTAGTTTAAATGTTGAATATTTTTCAGGAATATGCTTTTCTATGCCTGACATTTTTTCCCTCAAAATATTAATTGATCCATACCAGGAGTTTTATTTTTTATTTTTCAATAGATGGTTTTGTTCTTTTATACGGAGAAAGACTAAAAACTAACGTAATATCCAGGATTGTATACTGAATCCATGCATCTAAGAGGCATGCTTTTTGTATTAGTTGTTATTACTTTCAACTAATTGTCAGTAACTACGAGTAGTCCAAGATCTGTACTTAAAGTCTTTTGGTTGTTTGGATGTATAAGTACCCTTCCATGTCCATGCACTCTGTTTTTCTTAGATGTATTCAATTTGTATTCATCTGATGAGATAAGTGAACACAACAGGGATCCAGTTTATGCCCAAGGTTAGGGTAGGATTGGCTCCTTTAAACGAGTTTTAACCTCGCCACATTGTGTATGTTCCGGTCCCGAGTCAAGTAGCCTGTAATTCAGTTTGTTGTTATGTAACATATTTGTTTTTCGTTCATTATTTTGGACATAAATTAGTTCGTATAAGTTTTCTCGTTTGAATTGTTTTACATAAATATTATGTCATTTCGGGGCCTTTTATAGCTGACTTTATGCGATACGAGCTTTGCTCATTGATGAAGGCAGTTCAGTGACCTATTGATGTACATTTCATTGTCATTTGGTCTCTTGTGGAGAGTTGGCGATCAAACCACATCCCCTTATTTTTATATATATAGAAACACATGTGTCATCGTCCTTGGATTTTTTTACATACATTGCTTCAAAGTTGACCGATACGCTTAGAATTTGGCAGAAAACGTGTGACGTTACGGAATAACGTAATTTGGTAAACATTGATATTGAGGTACAATTTGAATTGATTGATAGATGGTTGCTCAAAGTCCGGTGGCAAATATTTCATGCATTTACAGGACGATACAGTGCAATTTGAATTGTTGTGTCTGACAAAAAATTTTGTGCAGCAGTCAAGAAAGATAAAACATTCTGTTAGTTGTGAAAATTAAAAAGAAAATCAACATCTGAAGGACGCCTCCGGGTGCGGGAATTTCTCGCTACATTGAAGACCTGTTGGTGACCCTCTGCTGTTGTTTTTTATTTGGGCGGGTTGTTGTCTCTTTGACACATTCCCCATTTCCATTCTCAATTTTATCCTAATACAAAATACAGGATACTCTGTATGATGTAAACGTGTGGGTTGTGTGCGTAGTTAGTCGGACAAACCTTGCAAAATTTTACTCAAATACACCAAGTTCAACATTCTGTCGTCCGTGAAAAGTCATTAAAGAAAAAATGGTCCTGAGAATATACATATCATATATGAATGTGCACCCTCAATATAGGTTTAACAAGAATGTGTCCAAAGTACACTGATGCCCCACTCGCACTATCATTTTCCATGTTCAATGGACCGTGAAATTGGGTAAAAAATCTAATTTGTCATTAAAATAAAAAATATCATACCATAGGGAACATGTGTACTAAGTTTCAAGTTGATTGGACTTCAACTTCATCAAAAACTACCTTGACCAAAAACTTTCACCTGAAACTCGCATTTTCATTTTGTATGTTCGGTGGACCGTGAAATTGATGACAAAAGTTTAATTTGGCTTTAAAATTAAAAAGATCATATCATAAGGAACATGTGTACTAAGTTTCAAGTTGATTGGACTTAAACTTCATCAAAAACTACCTTGATCAAAAACTTTAATCTGGAGCGGGACAGACGGACGAATGAACGAATGGACGGACGGACAGACGAACGAACGCACAGACCAGAACACATAATGCCCCTCTACTATCGTAGGTGGGGCATAAAAATAAAGCGGCGCAATATATTTCAAAATGTCAAATTTATCAATATGTCGAAAAGAGAAAAAAATGACAAGATGCGAATTTTTAGTGTATGTACTAACACCAGGTACATTGTTTAAAAGTTAAAGCTTAAAAACTGTACATAATCCGACGAAATCATCCGTATATTAACCTATGCTAGTATACCAAGTGCGGGACGAACTGTCGAAAGGACACTGGTAAAACAATATTATCCCAGTATTTAGCCAAGGGTACACAATTTATTTAACATATATAATGATGTTTTATTTTATAAATTATAATAAATCATTTGATGACAAAATATCTTTTTGTATAAGCAGTTCATAGTATTAGTGGGATGGTAATTGGGAGACCTCAAATATATATGTACGTCATTTAGTCTTTGATGGAAAATTGTTTAATTAGCAATCATATGACATCTCCTTATGTTATAATGGTTTGATTTTAATCAAGACAAACAAATACGTTCTAGGAGTCTAAGGAGATTGAACTTTGTTAATGTTATAGCTTAAATCTGACTATTGTTGTGAACATGTGATTTTATAATTTGATAGATTTCATACTTGCAATACTAAATATACTTATTATCTTTCATATTCAAGAGACCAACGAATCTTTACTAAAAATATACTGTAACAGATTAGCAGTAAAATATACTCTATGTTGTTGTCCATCCTGCATTAGTCACGTGTTATCTATATGTCTTTGGTTTTGATTGTCGTTAATTGGCCGGTTGCTGTGTATATCCCACATTTCTATTTATGTAAATAAAGAAATAGCAACCCTTTTGATTTACATAAAAACTTGTATACTTGTAAGAAAACTCCTTATAAGAGATTATGAATACTCTCTTGCTTTTTCTGACGCCTATGTAACCAAAATGCCCCCCACAAAAAGGCAACTTTGCTAATCGTCTGTGACTCGTTTTGCCTCCCCACTTTGTGAAAAGGTGCGTTTTTAACCAGCTGTGCCAGGCCTGTTCATTATGTCTAACTCAAAACACCAAAAACACACACATCCCCGAAGACCAAAGTATAAATTAATATGAATCTAAATTCAAAATGATTTTAAGATGTCGTTGGAATTTTGTCACCCACGCGACGCGTCGATGGGAACATAGAAATACAGGGTGTCCGTCCTTCCGTCCAGTCTTGTTATATCAGCAGGCGCGGATCCAGCCATTTAAAAAAGGGGGGTCCCAACTATATTGCTCCCATTCAAATGCATTGATCGGCAAAAAAAGTTGGGTTCCAACCCCCGGAACCCCCCCCCCCTTCTTTGGATCCGCCACTGATCAGTGCCGACACACTTCTGATGACATTGAGTAAAAACAAAAAGAGACTCAAAGACAAACACCAGTTTTAAAACAAGTATACGACATATACATAAGGATGACAGTAAACCGAATGTATTTTACATTTATTTATGACTAGTCTTGCTATTTTTTTTTTTCGGGATTTCCAGTCCCGTTATTGATTCATTGATGTACTGCGGACGAGCGGGCGGGCTGCTCCAATCGTTTCCGTTCGATAATCTACGAACCTTTCATCCAAAGGTTTGCAAATTTTAATATGTTGTTACTTATGACAAAATGGAGATAGATTTCGATATTGGCGATTAACATTTACATCATTCAGCAACAACATTATATAAGTTTGAAATAATTAAATGTTAATCTTGATAAGAAAATGTTTTAAAAATTTGGAGCCTTCGATTGGAACAAATACATGTACTGCATGGGAATATTTCTTGAGATCATTATATCTTTAAATAGGATAAAGTCAAGATTGGAAAACAAAAAGGACAAAGATTTTCTATATCTATTCTGAATTGAATAAATATTTTCATATATAACTGTATAATCAGATTAATATAATAGAAGGAATTTTAAGGAAATTGATGTATTTTTTTTTCCATTAATGTTGGTCAATTTTATTCTTGTTGAAACACGAAATACAGAGATTATATTCAATTCAAAGGTTAAATTATTTGCTTTGCATCGAATTTATTAAATCTGCTATATATGAGAAGCGAGGAAACGAGAATGCTTGTTTTTATATACTGCAAAAGATAATTGTTTTAAAATACTTTTACTGTATATAATTTCAACATATTTCTATATAATAAGCTTGTAAACGTGTACATTCTACTTTTAAATATGAAATGGTGTTTATCCTCAGCAGCATTCAGATACAATGCTACTGTTCTAATTTCTTCTTTAATTTTTTAGCATGTAAACTTCTAAATTATTTGCCTTTTTCAAAGTATTAACACATTTTCATGAATACAAACTGCATGTTTAATTATAAAAATAATCCCGATGTCTTTATCTGCCAAATTCTTGGCTTGCGTATAATTGGCATGATTTGTACATGTTTATATTATTAATCTCTTTTAGAACGTCTGGATTTTATTATACCCAATTAGCGTTATTAGATCAATTTTGGTAATTAACACATACGGTTTTCCTTTTAAGGAACCCTGTAGTGCTAAAAGATGAACCATTTCACAGTCGAGAAAATCCATTCATTTACATACAAGTGACATATTTACCACCTATTGAGGGATACTTGATTAATGCTCTTTCTTTTTTTATTGTATTATTAGGCATTTTCAATTGTTATCATAATCATTCTGATAAAGTACATGTACATGTATGTGCATACTCGTGTATTTTCAAATTATACGATCATGCAAAACATTGAAAACACACGCCTTGGCTTAAGTTATATTGAAGAAAAAAAATATTCAATTATTCTCTTGATTAAAATGAGAAAAGATCACAAATTAGCAGAAACTAAACTAACTTTTTCCACACCAATATTGGTACTTTACCTTGGGTTGAGAAAACGTACCGCTTTTATCGATTTGATCATTATTTATTCTGGTTTAGAGTTTATTCTAATAATTATAATGTCATTGAATTACGTCGTCTTTTTTTCATATTTGAAGTACAAAAAGTAATAAAGTAATGCTGTTTATAATTTAGTACAGTGTTATTATAATAGTGCATTTCTCCTTACACCTGAGATTCGTGTAGCATTTGCAGCTGGACGTTTACACAAATCATTCATTCAACCCATTCATTATGTGTCTTAAGCTATAAAAAAGTATCAATTTACTATTACAATTCGTCGTATGAGTTAAAGTTTCCGTTCTGATACAACAAGCATATCGAATTGTAAACCCTGATGTAAGGAAAGATAAATAAATTTTTAAAGCATTTGTGTTTTTATACCAGCAAGATCTTAAAAAATCCTCACTCAAGTTTTAAATAGTTTCCTTGGTTCTGGATAAAAGCTTTGAAGATTTTCTTAACCATCCAAATAGAAAAAAATATCATTGGTCCGACATTTAAAAAGCACCCTGCCATTTTTAATATCATAACTTCAAAAAGTTCTGGTTTGGATTCGGGAAGAACAATATCTACTTAATCAATTCAAATATTTTCACGGTCTCTGAAACCATCAATACGTAAAATTTCTTATAATATATAAGACACTTTCTAATTTTTTGGGAGTTGATAAAATACATTTCTTTACATATATGAACGATATCAACAAACGTTTGCAAATATTACACAAACATTTGACAGCATTTACATTGGTTGTAAATGTTTTATAAACCATGGTCTCTCAAAACTTTGCATACGTCTGTAAAGATGTGTTGCAAATATCAATATTTATCAAAATAACTATAATACTGGAAAGTATTAGTAAATAAAATACATTTCTTTACATACGTGAACGATATCGACAAACGTTTGCAAATATTACACAAACATTTGACAGCATTTACATTGGTTGTAAATGTTTTATAAACCGCGGTCTCTCAAAACTTTGCGTACGTCTGTAAAGATATGTTGCAAATATCAATATTTATCAAAATAACTATAATACTGGAAAGTATTAGTAAATAAAATACATTTCTTTACATACGTGAACGATATCGACAAACGTTTGCAAATATTACACAAACATTTGACAGCATTTACATTGGTTGTAAATGTTTTATAAACCGCGGTCTCTCAAAACTTTGCGTACGTCTGTAAAGATATGTTGCAAATATCAATATTTATCAAAATAACTATAATACTGGAAATTATTAGTAAATAAAATACATTTCTTTACATACGTGAACGATATCGACAAACGTTTGCAAATATTACACAAACATTTGACAGCATTTACATTGGTTGTAAATGTTTTATAAACCGCGGTCTCTCAAAACTTTGCGTACGTCTGTAAAGATATGTTGCAAATATCAATATTTATCAAAATAACTATAATACTGGAAAGTATTAGTAAATATAATAAATTTCTTTACATACGTGAACGATATCGACAAACGTTTGCAAATATTACACAAACATTTGACAGCATTTACATTGGTTGTAAATGTTTTATAAACCGCGGTCTTTCAAAACTTTGCATACGTCTGTAAAGATATGTTGCAAATAACAATATTTATCAAAATAACTATAATACTTGAAAGTATTAGTAAATAAAATACATTTCTTTACATACGTGAACGATATCGACAAACGTTTGCAAATATTACACAAACATTTGACAGCATTTACATTGGTTGTAAATGTTTTATAAACCGCGGTCTCTCAAAACTTTGCGTACGTCTGTAAAGATATGTTGCAAATAACAATATTTATCAAAAAAACTATAATACTGGAAAGTATTAGTAAATAAAATACATTTCTTTACATACGTGGACGATATCGACAAACGTTTGCAAATATTACACAAACATTTGACAGCATTTACATTGGTTGTAAATGTTTTATAAACCGCGGTCTCTCAAAACTTTGCATACGTCTGTAAAGATATGTTGCAAATAACAATATTTATCCAAATAACTATAATACTGGAAAGTATTAGTAAATAAAATACATTTCTTTACATACGTGAACGATATCGACAAACGTTTGCAAATATAACACAAACATTTGTCAGCATTTACATTGGTCGTAAATGTTTTATAAACCGCGGTCTCTCAAAACTGCCCACACCTCTGTAAATCAGTTATGCAAATTTTAAACTTTGCATATATCTCCTATCTTGGAAAGTGCATGCAAATCTATGGCATTTCTTTACATATCTTTGAAGAATGACTAAAGCTATGGAAATAAAATAATTATCTTTAGCATATCTTTGACGACCTCCTAAATAATGTCAAAGGAATAATTCATTTACATACACATTAGCAGGTCTGCAAATTTATCTTGCAGAAAAGTAGTTACATTTGTCAAACATTTACATGACTGTCCAAATTGTTGTAAATCTGCCTTTTCGTGTAGTGTGGCCACGTTATTACCGGTGACCTTAACATTGTTAATAACACTTCTCTACGAAATGTGTTATCGAAAGGTCCGAAATATCGTGAGCCTAAATCCATCAATTGGAAATACAACTTTAAAATCTTGATGGACTCAGTCGAGGATTATGCCAGGCAATGGGCTAAACGTGAAAAGGAAGACGTAGACACTCTATCCGAATGGATTAAGGCAGTCAGGTCGTTAATACAAATCAGAATCAAGAAACTGAATGGGTCCATCAATGCCCATGCTACGTCAATCTTTAAAGACCCAAATGTTGCTAAACACTTATCCGACCTCCATGATAAATATGCTGTTGTCCCCGCAGACAAAGCCCCAAATAACATCGTTTTTGTCTGTAAAAGTCACTACATTAATTGCTTGATAAACGAATTAGGTATAGACAATTCACTTGGAAACTCAACATATACCCTCACGACACTTACCAAAGAGGAAATCCTGGATAATCATAGGCCTGTTCTTTGTTCCTTTGGTATTTCAACCAAAGATGAAGAACTGGATCTTCCATCACTGTATTGGATACCTAAACTACATAAGTGTCCTTACAAACAACGGTATATTGCTGGGTCTTCCAAGTGCTCCACGAAACCTCTTTCTAAATTATTAACATTTATTTTATCAGCAATCAAAGACGGGCTTCAAAGTTATTGTGAAACTGCCTATTCTAGAGGTGGCGTGAATCAGATGTGGATACTTAAAAATTCCAAAGATCTTTTAGAGTACATACAATCTAACTCTCTTTCATCTTGTAACAGTATTAAAACATTTGACTTTTCTACTCTTTACACAAGTATTCCACATTCCAAACTAAAAGACAAATTGAAAGAGTTGGTATTACTTTGCTTCATAAAAAAGAATGGCCAACGTAGATACAACTATCTTGTCTTAGGGAGGGATAAATCATACTTTGTAAAGAATCACTCTGATTCAAACAAAAAATTCTCTGAAACCGATATTATCAAGATACTTGATTTCTTGATTGACAACATATTTGTAACGTTCGGAGGACGTGTTTTTCAACAGACTGTCGGCATCCCAATGGGAACAAACTGTGCCCCTCTACTTGCCGACTTGTTTCTTTATTATTATGGGGCTGACTTCATGCAGGAACTTCTTAGGAAGAAAGATAAGAAGTTAGCAATATCCTTTAACTCTACTTTCCGCTATATAGATGACGTTCTTTCACTAAACAATTCAAAATTTGGTGACTATGTGGAACGCATCTATCCCATCGAATTGGAGATAAAGGATACTACAGATACAGTTAAGTCGGCTTCATATCTTGACTTACATCTAGAAATTGACAATGAGGGTCGGTTGAAAACAAAACTTTACGACAAAAGAGATGATTTCAGCTTTCCAATTGTGAACTTTCCATTTCTAAGTAGCAACATTCCAGCAGCACCTGCATACGGGGTGTATATCTCCCAATTGATACGATATTCCCGTGCTTGCATTTCCTATCATGATTTTCTTGATAGAGGGTTACTGCTCACAAGAAAGCTATTAAACCAAGAGTTCCAAATGGTGAAGTTGAAATCATCCCTTCGTAAATTTTACAGACGCCATCACGAGTTGGTTGACCGTTATGGAATAACCGTTTCACAAATGATATCGGATATGTTCTTTACGTCGTAACTACAATCCCCTTCCCTTTCATGAATGTGACCTACCGAATTAGACTATTTACCGGATTTGTAATCACATAAGCAACACGACGGGTGCCACATGTGGAGCAGGATCTGCTTACCCTTCCGGAGCACCTGAGATCACCCCTAGTTTTTGGTGGGGTTCGTGTTGTTTATTCTTTAGTTTTCTATGTTGTGTCATGTGTACTATTGTTTTTCTGTTTGTCTTTATCATTTTTAGCCATGGCGTTGTCAGTTTGTTTTAGATTTATGAGTTTGACTGTCCCTTTGGTATCTTTCGTCCCTCTTCTAAAGATGAACAAATAAGTGATTCATGTTGAGATGAAAAGAAAAGAAAAAGGAGTAGATCAGCCAAGATAACAAAGAAAAAATGAAGGATTATTTTTTCAAAGAGCAAGGATAAAACTTTGATGGTCGCCTCTTTGATAAAGTTCTCCATTAGTAAAACACATATGAAGAATACACCGATCATGCTGATCAGATATCAAAATAAAATTCAGAATGAAAAGAGGGTGAGTGTCAAAGAGACAACAACATAACCAAAGAGAAAAAACAGCCCAACGTCACCGATTGGTCAACACAGCGAGAAAATGTATAAACCAGAGGAGGGCTTCAGCTGGCCCCTTATAGAATGACACAAAAACAATTGTAACAGATTATTCTGAGTCTACTTTCTACTAAGCCTTGTTTGTTTCATTTAGATAAAGAGTTGAAGTTTTTTTCAAAATCAAAACACTGGAGACTAAAATCAAGCATGTAGATCTAAAGTCCATAACAGGAAATGTAACGTTCAGCGCTGTACATTTAAAAGTTAGGCGCTGTGGATGTACGTTTAGCAATGGAGATGTAAAACCAATAGTTGAAGTTTCAAACTCTAGCACTGAAAATAATAACATTTAGCGATGCCTATTTGAAGTCTAATGCTGTACAGAGCGCTGTAGATATAGATAAAAGTCAAACTCCGTAAATGTCCAGCGTTGTTATGATATACATGTAAATTTATGATATACCTATAAAAGAGGGACGAAAGATACCGGAGGGACAGTCAAACTGATAAATCGAAAATTAACTGACAACGCCATGGCTAAATATGAAAAAGACAAACAGACAAACAATAGTTCACATGACACAACATAGAAAACTAAAGAAAAAGCAACACGAACCCCACCAAAAACTACAAGTGATCTCAGGTGCTTCGGAAGGGTAAGCAGATCCTGTTCCACATGTGGCACCCGTCGTGTTACTGATGTGATAACAAATCCGGTATTATATAAGCTGTATTGCTTTTGGTTTGAAATAAACTAAATCTTATTATATATCGATGGTCTCCTATAGTAATAATATTATTTACATCTCAAATCACTTCATTTATCAGATTCTTAATCTAATGAACAGCTGCCCCATGTCCGCATGATACGTTCATTGTGTTTTCAAAGAATAAAGTTCAATAAATACTCAATGTCATATCAGAAATTTACTACAAACTAAAGGGAGGTTATCTTAACAGCTATCAACCAGTGACAAAAGATTCATGAAGATTTGAGATATTTTCCAAAAACTGGAAAATCCCCCCTTTTACAAGTTTTATGCAAATTGGTTATGCAATTCAATTAGAATATAAATTTCTGATAACGTTATATTGCATATGTAGTATAACGTAATCAGAGATCTATATTTTAATTAGATTGATTGATTAAAGTATATTTTAAGGTGGAACCCAACACTTGCACTAAAATTAATTTGGCTCGTTTAATTTCCATAACATTTTGTCAAAGTACTCACTTTGACCCTTTAACAAAAATATAAACATTTCAAAGATTTTAAACCAACCGTTTTGTCAGAAAAATTACACTGGTTATATAGCAGTTTGACAAACACCAATTTTGATCATTGAGAAGCTTAATATCCCTTTTACAACACAACGTAATTAAAACGTTTAGCTGACTTTACAGAGTTATCTCCCTGTAGTGTTAGGTACCACCTTAAGTTATTGTCCGACATTTTGACGACAGATGGACAACGATATACCATAACGGACGTATAGAAATTCAATTAATAAAACGATTGATTTTCAGGAAAAAACCCAGACATTTTGACTGGTTTAAAGAACAAAGGATGCCGTTCACAATTTTACTTTTAAATAAAAGTACATGAAGATGGACGAGGATTGTCGTACACGAGACACTATACATCATAAAGATAAAAATTTATAAGTTTATTGTTTCTACTTAATAAGAACTAATTAGTGAATTTTGTACTAAATTTAAACTTTGATAAAAATGCAGATGAAGATTGTCCAAATTTAGACTGCATTAACAGTACGTCATAAAGATGTAAATTAGATAAGTATTTTTTTTATTTTACACAAAACGACCAATTAGCAAATCATGTTGAGTCGATAAGAATAAATATGACTAGACCAGTCCAGATAACAGAGAAAAAATAATTCATTATTGTTTTAATAGAACATGATAAAACATGACGATCTTGTCTTTGATACTTCCACTAATTAGTAAAATTCATCTGAAGAATGCAGAGGTCGTGCTGATAACAAGTTAAAATCACAATACGGATTTTTCTGTTCTGATATTCGAATCAATGTACCATGTTTTTTTTAAATTGTTAAGGCTAGATCTAAACTTTCATCACTTGTTTTAGACACTACTTTAAAACTGCACATTACGAGTATTGGTGACAGAAAAAAGGGGTATGAAAAATGCTGAGAAAAAAAAATAGAGAACCCAAATACAGACTCCTACCTATGGAACAGTCTGGATAGGTTTACAGAAAAAAAATCATGGACAAATTGTGCTAAATATTTAATGTCGAAAAATTAAACAAATTAAAAGTTTGAAGTGTAGATATATAAATAGTAGACAAAATGGGCAAAGAATAAAGAAAAATGATCTTGTGATCATCCGTCATTTGAAACATGAATCTTAATGTACATAGTTTAAGATTTACCCTTAAACATGGGAACTATTTTATTTTTCAAATATACATGTACTACTTTCCAGTGTTAATTTTTATCAGGCCAGATTACGTATATACATCTAAATTATTTTTGCAAATATTAGCTAAATCTTGGAGTGATGTGAGTTTGTTTTTATTATTATTAATTGCTTCGTTAATTAAAAAGCCTCACATTTACTTTGAGATGAAGTACAGCAATAAAAGAGTTGTTTCTTTCGTTTTTTGTTTGTCTTTTATTGTCAGTCATGTACTGATCCATTCGTCTCAACTCCGCCGATTCCGTAGCGAATTCTACCGAGGATTGCCGAGTGATACTGATCCTGTGTCATGGATGGATACCCCATATCATTTTGGTGTTTCTATTAAAATCAAAGAATTAAGAACCCCTCATCTCATCGATATCCTCATTTTTACAGTTATTACTTGACAACTCTTACAGACAACTGCATGACAGTTTAATTCAAATAGGTGACATAAAATAAAGAAAAAGTACGTTTATCACGAAGGTGTCTGTTATGTTAAATCGGTGACATAAAATAAAGAAAAAGTATGTTTATCACGAAGGTGTCTGTTATGTTAAAAGTTCAAATGTAACAGGACGATGATGATAACTTCAAATTGTAGTTTGGATTTAAAGATTTTATCAAGTAAAAAAAGAAAGTTTTAGAATTTTGGATATAAAACTAGACACTGAGTTAAATACAAGACTGTGACGCCTATGAGTTAAATGTATAGGTCAATGACACAGACGGAGACGTTTTAAGATATCGTCGAACTACTTTGAACCATATCACGAAAAAATACAAATAAATGATTGAGTTTAGCCATTTCAATTGATATTTTATAGTGTGTCATAATAAACTATTGTTTCAGGGTAGGCAAAAGGTGAAAAGTTGGGACCAATTGAAACGTTTAAACTCGCTGCATTTGTTTTTTACCTTTCCTAAGGCAGTAAACTGATATTCAGTGGTTGTTGTTTGTTAATGTGGTTCATAAGTGTTTCTCGTTTTTTATAAAGATGAGACGGTTGGTTACCCGTTTTTATAGCCATTTTTGTGTTCCTTTATAGCTTGCTGTTCGACGTGAGCCAAGTCTCCGTGTTGAAGAATTATAATAACTTACTTTTACAAATTGTGACTTGGCCGGTTGTCTCATTGGTCTCATTGTCACTCATACCACATCTTAGTAACCAATTGTAAGCATCATTTGTCACTGGTTTTTACAAATAACAACCAGTAACTCGTAAACAACAAAGACGTCTCTTTAATGAATTGCAATTATATGATTTGATTTATATCTTTTGAAAAAAAGGTTCTATATTTCTAGTAGAATTTCAAATTGTAAGCAATATATGTATCTGGTATTCTACAAATAAAATCCAGTAACTTTAAAACAATAATAAAACTCTAGCAGTTATAATGAAACTTAACATAATGCTAATATCACTGACTGGGAGAGTGTTATCATGTCTTTAATACAAAGCGTATTGAAAGATTCTTTACATAACATTCAGCGCTAAATAGAATAATAAGAATCAATTTCTCAGTGTAATTGACACTTCTTTGATAAATAAAGAAGGAACATTAACTAGTAAACTTTGGCTATCGCAAAAATAAATAGAAGTAACTAATATCTAAATTGTGTATGTTAAAGTGTTCTGGTAGGGAATACAATTAGTGTGTGCAGTGGTAAATCATCTCTAAATAACCTGTATATTAGAGGTGTTCTGGTAGGGAATACATCGAATTGATGTGGTCTATAATTAAATATACTTGCACAAAACAGTCAAATAGTCAAAATAATGTGTTTTGATGTATTTATATTGTATTTCCAAAAAACATGTTTATGCATCTGTATACATGTCATCAAAGTGTTTAAGTGTCTTCCTAACGTAAGACAAAGTAAGTTAAGTTGAATTGTCGAATGGTTAATTCTAAAACTTTGAAAAAAAATATATAACGGTACAATCTGCCTAATCCGACACCTGACTATTCTGACGCCTAGCTTATAAATCCGACATGTTTTTCTGGTCCCCCACTTTGTCGGATAACACAAGATTGTACTAGGTTTGTACTCATACCAAATCTTCTTGTATTCAAATATAGAAATTTAATTTGATGCCTTCTGTTCTAGACACCTTAATAAATAAACGCTCTCTACCGTACCTTCAATAATGTAAATCATACAGTTTAGATGCGTTGACTTTATTAGTTTACTAATAAATTTCCAATAAAAAATTTCCAAAATCATTAGAACGTAAAAAATAATTTTGTTAACTTTTAATTTTAACTACATAATTGTATTTAATACTCACATTGTAAACTGTTTGCGATAAACCCAAATTAACCAATACAATAAAAAGATTTGATTTTCAGGGAGAGAAAAACTGCAGCCATTTTGACCTATTAAAAGGACAAATGAGGTCGTATAAGTTGAAAAAAAGGAGTAAACGAGGATTGTCTTAAGTTAGACTTATATATCAAAGATGAACCAATAAGGGAATCCTGTTGGGACGAAAAGAAAACAAATAAGTAGATAAGACAGGACAACAAAGAAAAACAAGATTAAAAATTGGCGTACACCTCTTTGATACGGACCTCAGATAGTAAAACACATATGAATAATACAACGATCATACTGAGTAGAAATTAAGATGAAATTGAGAAAGGAAATGGAAATAGGGATGTGACAAGGAGTTGATAACCTGACCACAGTGCAAAAACTACACAAACCCACCAACACAGAAAGAAACTCTTTCACACGGAGGTGGGCTTCAGATGGCCCATGAACAAAAAAAAAACGAAACAAACACACCAGTTACTGGTTCTCTGAGTTTATTTTCTACGGCACCTTGTTTGTCTCATAAAGATAAAGAGTTGTTGTTTTTAAATTCAAGTGCTAGAGATATAGTGTCCGGCGCTGTACTTTTACTTCAATCGTTGTAGTTATATAAAAAGCAAGCGCTGTACATTAAAGTAAATCACTGGAGTTCTTTAAAATTCCAGTGCTGTGTATTAAAAGTCAAGCGCTGAAGTTCTCTAAAATTCCAGTGCTGTAGATCTAGTCCAGCGCTGGAGATGTAAAGCCCAGCGTTGTTGATTCAAATTCCAGTTTTGAAATTGTAATCTGCAGCGATGCATATGTATTATCAAGCGATAAACACATTTTTAAAAAGTTAAACGCCGTTGCTGTAAATTCCAGCGCTGTATATAATCGATGGACCCCTGTAGTAAAAACGTTTGACATATAATTTTTATCTCAGATCATTATATTTATCAGATTTTAAATGTGTAGTTCATTGCTAAACTCAATTAATATGTCGATTGCATTTGAGAGAAAAACCCAAACATTTTGACCGGTTTAAAGAATAAATGATGCCGTACACATTATTACTTTTGATAAAGGACATGAGGATGGTTGAGGATTGTGCTAGACTAGACACTATACATCATAAAAATGAAAATTGTCTAAGGTTATTTTGTCTAGTACTTAATAAGAACTTATTAGTGAATTTTGTACTAAATTTAAACTTTGATAAAAATGCAGATGAAGGTTGGCCATATTTAGACTGCATTGATAGTACGTCATAAATTTAGATAAGTATAAAGATTAAAAATTACACAAGAAGAAACAATGAGCAAATAATGGTGTATCGATAAAAATATGACTAGACCAGACCACAGAACTGAGACAAGAATATCAATTATTGTTTTTAATAGAACAAGATAAAACATGACGATCTTGTCTTTGATACTTCCACCAATTAGTAAATAAAAATAAAATTGAGAAAGGAAATGGGGAATGTGTCAAAGCGACAACAACCCGACCATATAGCAGACAACAGCCGAAGGTCACCAATGGGTCTTCAATGTAGCGAGAATTCCCGCACCCGTAGGTGTCCTTCAGCTGGCCCCTAAAATATGTATACTAGTACAGTGATAATGGACGTCATACTAAACTCCGAATTATACACAAGAAACTAAAATTAAAAATCATACAAGAACACATCTGAAGAATGCAAAGATCATGCTGGTAAAGAAATTAAAAGTACAAATGAAAAACAAATGAAAAAAAAAATATGCGTCATTTTTTATAGATGAAAATTAAGGGAGTTCGCTTCTCATTTTCAAAGTAATTAACTTTTCAAAACACTGGTTTATATCGATAGGGGGTTATTAAAGGAATCCAAAGAGCAAAACAAATATATAGGTCGCCGTGCTTGTTTTCGAGATATATGCCATTGAAATTTTGGCGGGAAAATATTCTCTCTTGACTTTTCATAGCTTTATCATTGACAAGTTGAAGTTCTCAAAAACTATTAAAAAGTAATTAAAATTTTATAAGACTTTTAAAGATTGCTTATCATTATACATGCAAAAGATTAACAAAAAGAAAAATGGGGGTCACCGGGCAAATTTTTTCAAGGCATTCAAATAGATAAAACCAGAGGATTCCAAATATCGGACAAATAATCCAAAACATGACAAGCCAGCTTCCTTAAAGTATCAAATCTGATCTTTAAAAACTTCCAGTTTGAGACATGACTCTAAAATCAGAAAGTGCCATAATATCAGGCTTGTATTGTTTGTTGGTATTTAATTCATTTTTTTAATGGAGTTGGAGTTTTAAGAGAGAATCACCAATCTTCGACCAGAAAGCTCTCAATCCTTGTCGAAAAAAAGTGCTAAATGTAAAGGGCGAAAAATTAAAGAAAAACTGAAAAAGGCAAATGTATTGGATCTTTGGTAGATAGTTGTTTCAATGGCAATCATCATAAATCTCCTTTAATGTTAAAAATGTAAGAACACAGAATTATGGGGTGTTCAAATATAAAAAAAATGGGCAAAATAGATTAAGAATACAGAAAGATGGTCTTAAAATCAAAGAAAAGAGAACCCCCTCCGCTAACCAAGATCCTCATTCTAAAATCCTTTTTAACGTCATTACTTGAAAACTCACAGACGATTGACAGCTTAATTTAAATCGGTGACTTACAATAAAAAAAAAAGTGAATTTATCACGAAGGTGTCTGTTATAATGTAACAGGACGGTATGTATAATTGTAAACTTTAGTTTGGATTGAAAGATTTTATCAAGTAAAATGGAAACCTTTAGAGTTTTTTAATATAAAACAAGAACTGAATTAATAACAAGACTGTGACACCATAAACTTATAGGTTAATGACCTTTCTGTAGGCGCAGTCTTATTTAGTACAGTGGCGGATCCAGAACTTTTTGTAAAATGGGGGACTGACTAACGTGAAGGGGGTCCGCTCAAGTCATGCTTCAGTGATTCCTTATATCATGAACAATATATTTCCCACAAATAATTTGTAAGCAATATTTGTATCTGGAATTCTACAAATAACAACCAGTAACTCTAGAACAAAAAGAATCTATGCCATGTGAACTAATCATAACGCTCACACCAATGACGGGCGAGAGACGAGGTATCTTGTCTTTATTACAAAGGGTATTGAAATATTCTTTCCAAAACAAGTATCGCTAAACCGAGTAGTAAGAATCAATTGACACTTCGATGATCAATACAGAAGAACATATATTAGTACCAAAGTAACATTTGAAGCAATGTATTGGGCATTTACTTGAAACAAAATAGTCGAATGTGTTAGATACTTTGTAACTTTTAATGTTTTGATAGAGAATTACATGTAAAAGGATTAGCAATAGTTTTCCTTGATATTATCGGAGTTTTATAAGTAGTTTGTGAATACATACATCTTATCTATTTAATCCAATAATGATTATATTTCAATTGGTTACCATCGGGCGACTCTGCTTCTCTCGAGCATTTTTAAGGTACGGAATTGGCCGATTTGTGACGAATGAATAATAGTTCTGAATGTCAAAATAATTACTTTAAAAGTCTTCTTTAATTAAATACAAATATGTGATTTGTATTATATCTTTTGACAAAAATGTTCTATATTTCTAGTAGAATATCAAATTGTAAATAGAATACCAGATACCTATATAGGTATCTGGTATTCTACAAATAACAACCAGTAACTCTAAAACAATAAAGAAATCTCTGACATTATAATGAAACTAACTATTATAACGCTCAAACTACATGCACGGGCGAAAGATGGTGTTATGTTGTCTTTAATACAAAGCGGATTGAAAGATTCTTTCAGAAAAGGTAAGCGCTAAATAGAATAATAAGCAATGATAAGAATCAATTTCTCAGTGAAATTGACACTTCTTTGATAAATAAAGAAGGAAAACTAACTAGTAAACTTTAGCTATTGCAAAAATAAACAGAGGTAAATAATATCAAAATTGTGTATATTAAAGTGTTCTGGTAGTGAATACAACAAATAGTGTGCGCAGGGGATAATCATATCTAAATTGTGTATATTAGAAGTGTTCTGGTAGGGAGTACAACAAATTGCTGTGAACTTTAATTAGATATGCTTGCACAAATCACCCAAGTAGGCAAAATAATAGGCTTGACTGTTATTATCTTGTATTTCAAAGAAGCATATACATTTGTATACATTTGTACATTGGTATACATGTCAAAGCAGGGTTTAAGCTTCTTTCTATTAAACTTTTACAAAATTAAATGATAGATGCTTATTTCTAACTATCAGCTGAAATATTGATTCTAAACAAAATGTTATCAATAGAATTTCCTTTAAAATGCATTAATCAGTAGCTGTAGTATGAATCGAAATGATTCTTGATAAAATCTATATCAACATGTTTGAATTAGAAATTATCAGTTGCTGTAGGAAGAGAAATTTTATACGACGACCAAACTTTAGAAGTGTCATATTTTTTTTTCAATTACAAAATGTATGTATTTTACATAATCAATATGCGAGTATCGAGTTTCAAATTATCTACCGGCACACTACATACAGTGTTTCAAATCTGCAGCAGCGATTGCAGTTTTTACCATAGCGGTGACGGTAAAAACATAAGTGTTCCGAATACAAATCAAAATAAAGAAATTGAAACAAATCTTAATGTCGTTACAAAACTGGTTGAAGACGGGTTCTTTTAAAAATGAAAAGGGTAACTCATAAGTATAAACACCCCCTATAAGTATGCTGGCTTATTACTTTTCTTAGTTTAATTTTGAGTCGATAACGCTAAAGTTACCAATGTTTACACTATCAACACACTGAACAACAAATGCTAATCGATAAAATAATTCATTGACCAAAAATATAATAATTATTTATAATTAATTTAAACAAAATCATGAAGCGCCTTTTCTATGGAAGTCTTTAATATATAAAGCAATTCATGATTTTCATTTATCTTTAATAAAAGTATGAAATATAGTTTTGGTATTGTTTGAAAATATTTTTTTCGTGTTTCTCTTTCTGATTATGATCAGCATTGTCTGGTTGTACATGTATGCTAGTGTGTTCCATTGATTCTAGTGCAGTTTGTCGTGGGTTCGAACCCCGGTGGTCAAACCAAAGACTTGAAAATTGGTAGAATAATGTGTCCAGGTAGGTTGACATGTCTTCCAGCGGAATTTTTACAGGTAACTTGTGATCACTTGTGACATTATCACGTCAAAAATCCGGTTAAGTAACAATGTTGGTCTAGTCTTCTCTGTACCAATTTGTATGAAAACCTAAGAAACGGAAAATGGGTGGTGACAGGCTTTGTGGACTTGCCATGCTCCATGTGCATAGAAATGATACAGTTGACAAAGCTTTTCAATAGTACAGGTCACAGAAGAATCGGAAAGTTTTGGTTGACCAACAGAGATTAACTTTAATATTGAAACTTTTTTTGTTACTTACTAGGCTAGCTAATAAAAAATAAACTCGATCATTTCGGTTTTTCTTTTTTTATATAAATATATTGACCTCTCTCAAAGTAATGCTGAAATATACTCCTCCCGTTTCCACCCGAACCCCCTAAAAAATTCGCCTCGCTCTGCCAGGCGATGCGCTACGTCCTTGAAAAGAAATATAATCCGATACAATTCAATTCAATTCAAAGTTTTATTGCCATATAAACTATACAGTTTGTGACATATTAAACAACAACAAAAACACTATACCCAATTGTAAATTGTGATTATAAATTATATTTTAACGAAATAAAGAATAATAGATGGTAATCATTGGGGTTACTTCCCTTTTAAATCTACTTTTATAAATTCCTTCAAAATCTGGCATACTCAACTTCTTATACATATCAATAAGCTTTTTAAGTTTTTTAAGCCTTGCCTACGTAAATCTAATAAGGATCTTGTATATTAAGATTTGTTTGTATAGCATGTTTCAAGCTGGATAGTCAATTAGCATTCGTCACAACTGTTTATTTTTCATTATGGTTATACAATATTCTCAAGATCAAAACAAACTCCATTTAACAAAACGTCTCTGATTTAAATGAAAAATATCCATGTAAATTATGAATAATTAATCATTATTTCGACCAATTTATAAACCAGTTTTGTTTTTAAGTAAAACTGTGTAATTGATATTGTTTTCACGTCTGAATGTCTGATTCACTATATTTGCCATACATTTTTTGTACGTCTTATTCTGAGGGTCTGTATGTATGCATGGTCTGCATTACTTTAATCCATTTTTTCTGTCATTTTCGACTCGTGTATGTTATTTATCAATATATTTTTTTTGGTCCACTATTCGCCATACTTTATCACCCTGTTTTTTTTTCATAATTCAGTTTTAAATTATTAGTTTGCCTTTTATTTCGTACCTTTTTAAGATGCAACTTTTCTCTTTTCTAGAACCCCTATCTAGACCCTCTTTTTTTCTCGGTGTCAGATTTGCCTCGTTCTGAAAACCAACAGGAAAATAGGATACATACTTCAACATAAGCAAATAGCATTCGAAAGGAAATATACTGGTGCTAAATTATATCATCGGCAATTTATTGAGTGTTGACAGACCAATTATGAAGTGAAAAATCTGATCTTTTTAGCTTCCGAACGAAAAGTTATAGTTTCCGAACGAATAGATAATTGGTTTCAAATTATTTTACGACGTCTGAACATATTTATTACACGATCTCTTTCTATTTTCTCAATACTTTCGTTTTCCCATAAAAGTCATAGAGTGAATTTCTCGTATTCAAGTATAAAATGAGTAAAACAAAGTTCTACAATAATTATTTTTAAACTTTGAGTTTTTAAACGTAATTACTTTTTTATTGTTTTTTTTTTTTTTTTGTCAATATTAATCATTTACTACGCATTGTTGCCACGCTTCCAAAACCAATCTATAAAAATGCACGTTTTATGATCGTGAAACATATTTAGAATTTCCCTGCACTTTGATCATTTCAACGTTTAGTGACAAAAATCAGATTGGTTTTAAATAGGCCGTGAATTAATCAAATCTATTTTAATATCTTTATAATGAATTGTATGCTTAATAATCAATACTGATACATTTTACTATAATTTACGATATAATTAGATCATACTTTCAATAGTGAACAGTTCATCAATGCAATATTATATAGATTACGTTTTTTAGCAAAAAAAAATACATTTTATGGTTTTAATCCAGGACAAATGATTATAAAAATATTTATTATAAAAAAAAGGTATGTTTCTTATGTATCTACTTTTTGACTGAGGAAAGGTCTTGGAATGATCCCTATATTGCTATACTTGTACTTCGTTAAAGAGTTCACAGTTGAGATATGCAAATTCTTTATACAACTTTATTTGACTGTATCATAAGTATATATATGCGAAAGCAAATTTATAGATCTAACATTGTTGGGTTGATGTTTAGACGAGTTAGACGAGTTATATATACATATATATATGATCTTTGCATCAGAATTAAACACATTTATTTTAAAACCAGTTGTTGTCAGGAAACGGGTCATGTTTTATTATGGTGTATGATGGTACAAATGAATACTAAACCCCTAACGGGAGGGATTGTGCCAGATATTAATCTATGATGAAGACATTCACAATTTTAGTTTATAATTGAGGTCTGAAACTGGCATGTAAGTAACTGCTTGTAGTGCTTTGTTTATTTTATTTTGAGACCTCTTCTGACATCGGACTTGGTCGACTTCTCCGTTAAACTGATTTTTACTGCGAATACTGTTGTGCGTTTGTTTTTTCTACATTGGCTAGATATAAAGGGGGAGGGTTGAAATCTAAAAAAAAAACCATGTTCAACCCCGCTGCATTTTTGCGCCTGTCCCAAGTCATGAGCCTCTGACCTTTGTAAGTCTTATATGGTTTTTAATTTTATTTTCTTGTGTATAATAATTTGGAGTTTAGTATGACGTCTATTATCACTGAACCAGTATACGTTTACTGTTTGTTTACGGGCCATCTGAAGGACGCCTCCGGGTGCGGGAATTTATCGGTGCATTTACGACCAATTGATGGCCTTCGGTTGTTGTCTGCGCTATGGTCGGGTTGTTGTCTCTTGGACACATTCCCCATTCCCATTCTCAATATTATACATGTATATTCCTTTATATGTTATCTCATCTGAAATTTTATGCATTTTTAATTTTGAACATCTCTGTAACCTTTGTAATTGAATGGTTTTATGAGAATGAACTATCTTTTTATCTAACATGCTGATTTCTGTGATCTCTGACGCCAGGATTTTTCTATGTCACTCGTCACAACTCGGGCAGTTGCCGTAAATAGAAGAAAAGTAGCGAATTAACCCTCATTCGAGTATTGCCGATTGGTCTCGAGGTGACGAAATTGATTTGAAAACCGTTTCGTAAATTACGAAAGTGACGAGCGCTAGCAAAATCACTTGATCATGTCTGAAGGGGATGAATTGGGTCCTCACTCTATGACTTTAGCAGTCAAAATGGAATCTAACTCTCGGAATTAAAATTCGTTTATATTTTTCAGCAAGTGTAGGGGCTGTCCAAATTCCCTGGCTAAAGTGTTTGAAAACATAGTAGAAAGTAATTGGATCCAGGATACACTAGTAGTATTACAGACAGATAAAGGTCAAATCCAAAGTTTACTGTTCATTGATATAGATAAATAATATTATGTATTTACGCTCATTTCATTTTTTTAAAAGTATAGTAACTGTTACATTTTGGCGACTAAGGGAGCTACTATTTGATTTGTATGGGAGGGCTAGGATGAACATTGAAAACAAGCAGGACAGGAGTTTTGAGTTAAAATAAAAAGGAGGACAGGATGAATCACTTTGAAAAAAAAGCAGCATGACAATTTAAGTAAATAAAAGTCAGGATAAATTGGGGAAAAAAGTGAATAAAGGACAAAATTTTACAGCTTAATTATTATGAAGCTATGACAAACAGTATTGACTGTGTCACAATAAAAAATACATTTTTATTTTTAAGTTAAAAAAAAAAAGTTTTTAACACAGAAAAGTTGAAAGGTTAATGAAACTAAAAAAAATCTAATCAAAATTAATGTAAATTACTTACTAATATCATGAAATTGTTTAAACGTATAATTACATGGAGAAAATTTAAGAATGAATAATATGAATAATTATTATTATCCGCCATATCTTATCACTTACGCGTACATTGTATGAAGGTCTAAAAAGGGATCCTTCATTTGTTTTTATTCTTGAATAAAATTAATAAATTGTCTGTACGGGTCTTGTTTTGGGGGTCTGATCCCGAATCCCGCTTACTGTGTTGTCAGATTCCCGTATCCCGCTTTCACTTTGTACGTAAGCAATTTAAATTGTATTTGTAATTTTGTCACCCGCTTTACCTCATTTCCCGTTTTCACGTCACAATAATTCAAATGACTTTCACGTGTCACGCTTACAAAAAAAATGGTAATCCCGCGTCACGCTTAAGGTGGATCGGGACTATTCGACTGCGCATAATGTCACGCATGAATTACATTGCACTCGAACAGTATTTGTCGTGTGAGTTTTTATAAATTCGATATTATTTTATTAAATATTTTGATTGATTAGAAATGTTAAATCATTGTAATTATGTCACATAAAAAATATTTTTGATATTATTTGTATTTCTAAAAGGCTCAAAACTACATTTCATCCATTTTTACCATTTTCCGGTAAAAAATTTGGGTTTTAATGCAAAATATTTTTTTTTTCTTATCGGTGACCTATGTTTTTTATTTGCTCATTCTTTAAAGCTTCATTTCAGCTTTTTACATTACAGTTTTGACCAAGTGTCATAGGACGTTTTTTTTTTTTAGATATTCCGATAAAATTATGTCAACACCTCTATTTTCCCTATCATTTCATTGAAAAATTGTCCCTTTCACATACAAGTCATGTTTAAAAATAAATTTTGAGCTTAAATGGTACGTGACCCCCTATTTTTTTCGATTAATTTGATTCAATTTCTGTAAGGAATAAAATAACAAAAAATACAGCACTTCTGATAGAAACTTCGAATAGGCCAGAGCCACCTTAAACCCAAAATGAGACCCTCTGTGTAAATTATTTTTTATTTTTTTTTACCTGAGACCATCATGTATGGCTACAGGTCATAGGATGACATTTTAATTAGAGCATTGCTACAAATATGTCATGTAAGTTGAGTATTATTAGAACTGTGTTTTTGCAATTTTTAATATAAACATTGATAGTGAATGTGAAACTTCAAGACAAAAAAAAAGATAGATACTAGTACATGGACGGCAGAAACGAATCATAATTGTGACTGTTAAATGAACAGAGAACATACACTGCAGACACAAAGAGATATATACACAGACGGCAGGTATAGGCATCATAATTGTGACTGTTAAATGAACAGAGAACATACACTGCAGACACAAAGAGATATATACACAGACGGCAGGTAGGAATCATAATTGTGACTGTTAAATGAACAGAGAACATACACTGCAGACACACAGAGATATATACACAGACGGCAGGTAGGAATCATAATTGTGACTGTAAAATGAACAGAGAACATACACTGCAGACACAAAGAGATATATACACAGACGGCAGGTAGGAATCATAATTGTGACTGTGAAACGCATCTTCCTCCTATGAAGGAGAACACTCACTACAGACACACAGAGATACATGTAGATATAATATGCAAGAAGGAGTCATTATTTTAACGGTAAAATGAATCTTCTTTCAATGAAGGAGTACATCATTATACTGCAATATTGACATTTGACTGATTGGTTTTGATCATATATATGCAAAAAATGAATAAGAAAATTAATTAGATATGCACCAGTAAGAAATATCTATTACTTATATACATGTCAAAAATATCATTGAAGCAGAATTCTACTCAAACATACAGATTAATTAATGTACAGTACGTTACACCAAAATCACTGTATGAAAAACAGAGATCTTATATTTAGCTAGTAGTGTAACAATGATGATAAGAAAATAGTAGAGCCCGGTAGAGCAGGCTAGAGCACTAGGTCTTTGGTATTTGGTTGAGACAGAGCCCCAGAGCACTATGTATTCCATTCTTATATTATTTACATCTGCCAACTTTAGTACTGTAATGGTACGACTCTACCTTGATTAAATACCAAAGACCTAGTGCTCTACCCTGCGTGCTATATCCCGCTCTACGGCTCTACGTTGACCAAATACCAAAACCCTAGCGCGCTACCCTGTTCTACTGATCTTATGCTTTCTTATAATCATTATAACACAACTGTCAGTTGAAGGGAGGGTCAGTCTTTTAAGACTTAACATTCGATTTTTTTTTTGTTTCTTACAGTAATACAGGACATACAGGAGCCGAATCATTAGCATGGATAAAGTGGAGGATCCAATGAGTAATTAGATGGATGATCAACATAGTAATAAGGGGGATGATCTAGTGAGTAATGAGATGGTGGATCTAGCGAGTAATGATGTGGAAGATCTAGAGAGTAATGAGATGGTGGATCTAGCGAGTAATGAGGTGGTGGATCTAGCGAGTAATGAGATGGTGGATCTAGCGAGTAATGATGTGGAGGATATTACGAGTAATAGTACCGTACTCATACAAAATGAAACACAGGATAGGGATACACTTCATGAATGTGACATTTGTGGTAAAGATTTTTTTCGAGAAAGTAATCTTAAAAGACACATAAAAACACATTCTGGAGATAAGTCTTATAAATGTGATATATGTGCTAAAATATTTTTTAAGCCTAGCCGTTTACAGATTCACATGAAAATACATACAGGTGAAAAAACCCATGATTGTAATGTATGCGGTAAAGTTTTTAGTCGGTTAGGTCATTTACAGAGACACATGAGAACACATACAGGTGAAAAACCCCATGATTGTAATGTATGCGGTAAAGGGTTTAGTCGGTTAAGTCATTTACAGAGACACATGAGAACACATACAGGTGAAAAACCTCATGAGTGTGATGTATGTGATAAACGGTTTAGTCAGTTAGGTCATTTACAGAGTCATATGAGAACGCATATCGGTGATAAACCTCATAAATGTGATGTATGTGGTAAAGGCTTTATTAGGCGTCGTGAATTACAGAATCACACGAGAACACATACAGGGGAAAAACCTCATGAATGCGATGTATGTGGTAAAGGCTTTATTAGGCGTCGTGATTTACAGAATCACACAAGCATACATACAGGTGATAAACATCATGTATGTGATGTATGTGGTAAAGGGTTTAGGCAGCGTGGTGTCTTACAGATTCACATGAGAACACATACAGGTGATAAACCTCATGAGTGTGATGTATGTGGTAAAGGGTTTAGGCAGCGTGGTGACTTACAGATTCACATGAGAACACATACAGGTGATAAACCTCATAACTGTGATGTATGTGGTAAAGCGTTTAGACATCGTAGTAGCTTACAGAGACACATGAGAATACATACAGGGGATAAACCTCATGACTGTGATGTGTGTGGTAAAGGATTTATTCAGCGTCGTGATTTACAAAATCACATGAGAACGCATACAGGTGATAAACCTCATAAATGTGATGTATATTGTGAAGGGTTTAGTCTTATGGAGGATCTAGTGAGTAATCAGGTAGAGGATCTATTAAGTAATGAGGTGGATGATCTAGCGAGTAATAGTACCGTACAAATTCAAAATGAAACACAGGATAGGGATGCACCTCATGAATGTGACGTTTGAATTAAAGATTTTTTTCGAGAAAGTAATCTTAAAAGACACATAAAAACACATTCTGGAGATAAGTCTTATAAATGTGATATATGTGCTAAAATATTTGTTAAGCCTAGCCGTTTACAGATTCACATGAAAATACATACAGGTGAAAAAACCCATGATTGTAATGTATGCGGTAAAGGATTTAGTCAGCGTAGTAGCTTACAAATACATATGAGAACAGACTCAGATGATAAACCTCATGTTTGTGATGTATGTGGTAAACGGTTTAGTCAGTTATGTAATTTGCAGAGACACACGAGAACACATACAGGGGATAAACCTCATGACTGTGATGTATGTGGTAAAGAGTTTAGTCGCCTTTATTCTTTACAGATACATATGAGAACACACACAGGTGATAAACCTCATAAATGGGGGGGGGGGGGGGGGGGGGTAAATTTTTCTAATTTCAGATTTCAGAAATTAAAAAGAAAATTACCTCAAGTATATTTTTTTTAAAGGATTAATATTCAACAGCTTGGTGAATTGCTCAAAAGAAAAAAAAATATTTTAAGTTCATTAGACCACATTCATTCTGTGTCAGAAACCTAAGCTGTGTCAACTATTTAATCACAATCCAAATTCAGAGCTGTATCCAGCTTGAATGTTGTGTCTATACTAACCCCAACCGTTCAGGGTTCAACCTCTGCGGTCTTATAAAGCTACGCCCTGTGGAGCATCTGTTCCATTCATTTGTTTATTTCTTAATTTGTGTGAATTAACATTGCTACAGTAAATGTTAATTTCTACACTTCCATACCACAACAAATATTGTATTGGTACATGTTTCACTTATATTTGTATCCATATAACAAAACAAAAAATGAAAAGGAATAATTTTGCAATACCTTTTGAATACTATAACTAATTAAGTAGATGTTGATAATATCTGCTAGACATGCTTGAAATTCTATCAGATTACTTTTGGAGCAGTTATGAGTCTTTGAAGCATGCTCACAAAGGTTCTTTTGGTGAAATCATTTTCATATTGGTCAAAAATTTTCTTTGCCTCGACCAGCTTTGGAGGAGATATAATCAAAGAATTGATATAAATCAGCATTGAGGTTTACTTCCTAGCTCATTTAGCCCCAAGCATCATGTCAGGCATTGCCATTACTAAAAACTAATAAATGTATTCTTATCTGAGGAACAATTCGACATTTTAACAAAAAAAATTACTAATGATACTGACGATCCACCACAAAGTAATATAAATAGAACCATACCAGTAGTAAGCAAATACATATAAAAAAGATGTGGTATGATTGCCAATGAAACCATTCTCCACAAGAGACCAAATCGACACAGAAATTAACAACTACAGGTCACTCACGACACTGTACGGCAATAAACAACGACCAAAGCCAATACCGCATAATCAGCTATAAAAGGCACCGAAATGACAATATAAAACAATTCAAACGAGAAAACTAATGGCTTTATTTATGTTAAAAAAACTAAAAAAAAAATAATATGTAACACATAAATAAACGGCAATCACTGAGTTATAGGCTCCTTATATCATGTTCTCAAAATCTAGATATCATCTCCCATTTAGAAAAAAAACACGTGAAAAAAATGAACCTATTATGTGTTGCTCTCCTAGCTACAAAATGTATCCAAAATCAAACTTTCGGACGTAGAACACATTCTATCATAATCATTTGGTAACTAATGTAATTACTGTCTCCTCCATGCCTGTCTTGAACATAAAACACAAATTAAATAAATAACACTTCTAATGCTCAGATTGGTTGTCACCGTGCAACACAGTTAATAACACCATATAGGAAAAACACAGAACTCCTTTTGTGTCATAAGACACTGTCAAACATCCAAACATACTATCCACACTCATCTGTGTCCACACTTGTGACATATGTAAAAATAAAACTGACAGATCAGTTCTCAGTAAATTTAAAAGAAATCAACGCATTTGCTTATCCTGTAACAGACAAGAAATTGAGGATGAATACCATTTCTTCCCAGTCTGTCCATGCTATTTAACATTGAGGGATACCTATATACAAAATATTAATACTTATCTTTATTTCAATTCTATTAAATTGCATTCAGATATATATAACACAGAGGCATATAACCACACTTTTAAATAGCAATTTTTTATTAAGAAAATCTGTATAATTTATATTTTTCTAATATGTATACTATTTTTTTTTTTTTTTTTTTTATTATTTTGTTCATGAACATTGATAGTGAGTTAACCGTCTAGATACGGCACACATGTTTTTATAGCCTCTTTTTTTTTCGTGTGACTACCACTGCATGCATGTCACTCTCATTTAATTACAGTAAATTTAATAATTGTCAGTTTATTATCTCAATGGTGTATGCATGTATGCCATAATCATTTATTGTAAATGTGTTTGTACTAATAAATATTGTCTATTGTCTATATTTGTTTTTAAATATTCCTAGACCTACAGATATAATGCTTACGGGTTATAATTCAGACTATAATTATAATAATAACCAAAGATGTGATCTATTTATCTGGAATAAAAACACGATATCCAATTTTTAATTCATATATACGAGGTGTGAAAAATTAGTTAAAGGGAAATGCAAGAATGAAACAATATGAGTAATACAATTTCATATTAATTAATGATATGACTTTCAATTATGACTACGTTATGACATGTGTTTTAGTTAAAGTATTGCTAAAAATTTGTCATGATATTGAGTTTTGTTAGTTTTCAACATACAGTATAAATAATGCTATGGCTGTTAATAAAAAAAACACATACAACAAACACATAAATACAGTTGGCAGGTAGGAGTCATAATTGTAAATTTAACACGAATATTCCTCCAACGAAGGAGTACCTCATAATGTATTATTCTTTGCCAGCTTGGAATGGCTATTCTATTAATAAAATATGACATACAATCACATGGTAGGAGTCATCATTTTAACTGTAAAACGAATATTCCTCCAACGAAGGAGTACCTCATAATGTATTATTCTTTAAAATTGAGAATGGAAATGGGGAATGTGCCAAAGAGACAACAACCCGACCATAGAAAAAAACAACAGCAGAAGACCACCAACAGGTCTTCAATGTAGCGAGAAATTCCCGCACCCGGAGGCGTCCTTCAACTGTTGCCTGCTTGGAATTAAATGATAAAACGTAAGTGTATTGAATCTTCGTTTAAAGCAACAACCAGTGCCTGTGCTTGGTGTCTTTAAGACTTAAATGTTTTTCTTATGATTTTAAAGATAAAACTTTGAGGACCCAATCAAGCACCAACATCCTTCTTTGTTGCACATGACAAATATCATTCTTTATATTCAGTTCTTTTGGTTTTATTTTAGGACTTTTCTGTTTTGATGATTAAATGATATTTTGTTGTCATGTACTTCTTTATATCTTTGTACAAGTTCATTGTTATAACATTTTTTACGACAAAGTTACAATTCAATTCTTCATTCTAAGGGAGCTACCATTTGATTTTTATGGGGGGGATAGGATGAAAAATTTTGTCCTGCCTTTTTTTTAGCTGTAATCTCTGTCCTGCCTTTTTATTTTTCACTCTATTCGGTCCTGCCTTTTTTTTTTAGTTTATCCCGACTTTTTTTTACCTAGATTGTCATCCTTTCTTTTTTTTTTGCAAGTGTCTCATCCTGCCTTTTTTTTTTTACTCAAAATTCCTGTCCTGCCTTTTTTTTTTACTCAAAATTCCTGTCCTGCCTATTTTTTTCAAATTTCATCCTAGCCCCCCCCCCCCCCCCCCATAAAAATCAAATGGTAGCTCCCTAAGTCCATATCTACAACACTTATTTTGATTTTCCAGGTGGACTCATATTTATCTAGGAGTTTATTTACAAAATTGAGTATAATTATCTAAAGGAGAATACTTTCTTGCTCTAACGTCACCCACGCTGTTCCTACAACTGTCACGGAATAGAAGTTCCTTCATAATGTAAGTTCCAAATGGAAAAAATATTCTGGAATATTACTTCCACAGGAATAAATGTTACAGTTACTGTAGATGTTCCTAACTGAATAAATAGTACGGAATATTTGTTCCATCAGGTACAGGTATTATGACATTGTTTATAATAAGTTTCCACTGGAACTTTTGTTAGGTGGAACAAATATACGTTGACACAACCCCTATGATTTAAAACAGAATCTTCGAAATTTCCTCCACAAAACAAAATAAAATGTTATCAAACACTAACCACTATAAAACTAATTCAGTATATGTTTTCCTTTTTGTTCTTATACATGTAGCTCTTGGTCATATGCTTAGTAATATCTAGTATATTTAAGGATTAAAACAACAAACCTATATAAAAAAAAACCGGATGTCCAACGTTACATTTTTGAACAACTGTGGTAACTCTTATCTATATAGTGACCCTATTTCTTATTCTCTGATCTTCCCGAAACTTGGCAGAAGCAACAAAGTGTGTCAGTTCTTGGTTAAATTAAAGCCGTTCTATCGTCGAATTTCGTTTGACCCAGTGGCTGCATATTAAGCTGGAATATGAAAAATGTCCAATGACGTTTTTCGTTAACGGCTAAAAGGTAGTTTTATAAAAATAGCTAAAAATGTCTAAAAAATGTGAGATAATAATAACATCTACCGAAAGAACAAAAATTTGCCTCATTGTTCGTGAGTTCAAAAATTGTAGATTTTATAAAACCATCTCTACACAGTCGTTTTTCAAGCGGTAGCCATTTTGTCCAAGTTGATATTTCATTTGTCCAAGCAATTAATGCGGGTTTGTTACCTGATATTTCAATAAGTAATTTATAATTTACCGAAACAAAAGTTAGATACACGAAAAGAACATAAAGTCTAGATTCTTTTTTTATTAACTGCATGTTTGGGTCTTACAGAAATAACATGCTACGAAACATTATATAGCAATTCATCGGCATTATAGTTTAATTTGTACACATTCATACAGCGTCTAGAACCTAAAGATATTTTTTTTTGCACCTAAACAAGTGTGGACACATATCAGTGTGGATAGTATGTTTGGATGTTCGACAGTGTTTTGTATGACAAAAGAAGTTCTATGTTTTTCCCATATTATCAACTGTGTTGCACAATATGACAACCAACCTGAGCATTAGGAGTTGTTTATTAAATATTTAGTTTTATGTTCAAAACCGACATGGAAGAGACACTGATTGCATTAATTGCCATATGATTATGATAGAATATGTTCCACATCTTTGATTTTGTTTGCACCTAAACAATATCTACAAAATATATATTTAAGTCTTCATTTTTTTCCTTACAGAGACATACAAGAACAAACATATTTACTAGAGGTAAACCATATTAATAGTCTGTACGAGGTAGATGATTTAGTCACAATTAATGGTACTCAACAGGGACAAATAAGAACACAGGATGGTATGTACGAGGTAGAGGATTTAGTCACAATTAATGGTACTCAACAGGGACAAATAAGAACAGAGGATGGTATGTACGAGGTAGAGGATTTAGTCACAATTAATGGTACTCAACAGGGACAAATAAGGACAGAGGATTTAGTCACAATTAATGGTACTCAACAGGGACAAATAAGAACACAGGACGGTATGTACGAGGTAGAGGATTTAGTCACAATTAATGGTACTCAACAGGGACAAATAAGAACAGAGGATGGTATGTACGAGGTAGAGGATTTAGTCACAACTAATGGTACTCAACAGGGACAAATAAGAACACAGGACGGTATGTACGAGGTAGAGTATTTAGTCACAGTTAATGGTACTCAACAGGGACAAATAAGAACAGAGGATGGTATGTACGAGGTAGAGGATTTAGTCACAATTAATGGTACTCAACAGGGACAAATAAGAACACAGGATGGTTTGTACGAGGAAGAGGATTTAGTCACAGTTAATGGTACTCAACAGGGACAAATAAGAACAGAGGATGGTATGTACGAGGTAGAGGATTTAGTCACAGTTAATGGTACTCAACAGGGACAAATAAGAACACAGGATGGTATGTACGAGGTAGAGGATTTAGTCACAGTTAATGGTACTCAACAGGGACAAATAAGAACAGAGGATGGTATGTACGAGGTAGAGGATTTAGTCACAATTAATGGTACTCAACAGGGACAAATAAGAACACAGGATGGCATGTACGAGGTAGAGGATCTAGTCACAATTAATGGTACTCAACAGGGACAAATAAGAACACAGGATTGTATGTACGAGGTAGAGGATTTAGTTACAATTAATGGTACTCAACAGGGACAAATAAGAACAGAGGATGGTATGTACGAGGTAGAGGATTTAGTCACAATTAATGGTACTCAACAGGGACAAATAAGGACAGAGGATTTAGTCACAATTAATGGTACTCAACAGGGACAAATAAGAACACAGGATGGTATGTACGAGGTAGAGGATTTAGTCACAATTAATGGTACTCAACAGGGACAAATAAGAACAGAGGATGGTATGTACGAGGTAGAGGATTTAGTCACAATTAATGGTACTCAACAGGGACAAATAAGGACAGAGGATTTAGTCACAATTAATGGTACTCAACAGGGACAAATAAGAACAGAGGATGGTATGTACGAGGTAGAGGATTTAGTCACAACTAATGGTACTCAACAGGGACAAATAAGAACACAGGACGGTATGTACGAGGTAGAGTATTTAGTCACAGTTAATGGTACTCAACAGGGACAAATAAGAACAGAGGATGGTATGTACGAGGTAGAGGATTTAGTCACAATTAATGGTACTCAACAGGGACAAATAAGAACACAGGATGGTTTGTACGAGGAAGAGGATTTAGTCACAGTTAATGGTACTCAACAGGGACAAATAAGAACAGAGGATGGTATGTACGAGGTAGAGGATTTAGTCACAGTTAATGGTACTCAACAGGGACAAATAAGAACACAGGATGGTATGTACGAGGTAGAGGATTTAGTCACAGTTAATGGTACTCAACAGGGACAAATAAGAACAGAGGATGGTATGTACGAGGTAGAGGATTTAGTCACAATTAATGGTACTCAACAGGGACAAATAAGAACACAGGATGGCATGTACGAGGTAGAGGATCTAGTCACAATTAATGGTACTCAACAGGGACAAATAAGAACACAGGATTGTATGTACGAGGTAGAGGATTTAGTTACAATTAATGGTACTCAACAGGGACAAATAAGAACACAGGACGGTATGTACGAGGTAGAGGATTTAGTCACAATTAATGGTACTCAACAGGGACAAATAAGAACACACGATGGTATGTACGAGGTAGAGGATTTAGTCACAATTAATGGTACTCAACAGAGACAAATAAGAACACAGGATGGTATGTACGAGGTAGATGATTTAGTCACAATTAATGGTACTCAACAGGGACAAATAAGAACACAGGATGGTATGTACGAGGTAATGGATTTAGTCACAATTAATGGTACTCAACAGGGACAAATAGGAACACATGATGGTATGTACGAGGTAGAGGATTTAGTCACAATTAATGGTACTCAACAGGGACACATAAGAACACAGGATGGTATGTACGAGGTAGAGGATTTAGTCACAATTAATGGT
Organism: Mytilus galloprovincialis; assembly: GCA_037788925.1. Classification (NCBI taxonomy): domain Eukaryota; kingdom Metazoa; phylum Mollusca; class Bivalvia; order Mytilida; family Mytilidae; genus Mytilus; species Mytilus galloprovincialis. The sequence goes on along the minus strand of CM075338.1, from coordinate 21,692,228 downwards.
ACTCAACAGGGACACATAAGAACACAGGATGGTATGTACGAGGTAGAGGATTTAGTCACAATTAATGGTACTCAACAGGGACAAATAAGAACACAGGATGGTATGTACGAGGTAGAGGATTTAGTCACAATTAATGGTACTCAACAGGGACAAATAAGAACACAGGATGGTATGTACGAGGTAGAGGATTTAGTCACAATTAATGGTACTCAACAGGGACAAATAAGAATACAGGATGGTATGTACGAGGTAGAGGATTTAGTCACAATTAATGGTACTCAACAGGGACAAATAAGAACACAGAATGGTATGTACGAGGTAGAGGATTTAGTCACAATTAATGGTACTCAACAGGGACAAATAAGAACACACGATGGTATGTGCGAGGTAGAGGATTTAGTCACAACTAATGGTACTCAACAGGGACAAATAAGAACACAGGATGGTATGTACGAGGTAGAGGATTTAGTCACAATTAATGGTACTCAACAGGGACAAATAAGAACAGAGGATTTAGTCACAATTAATGGTACTCAACAGAGACAAATCAGAACACAGGATGGTATGTACGAGGTAGAGGATTTAGTCACAATTAATGGTACTCAACAGGGACAAATAGGAACACACGATGGTATGTACGAGGTAGAGGATTTAGTCACAATTAATGGTACTCAACAGGGACACATAAGAACACAGGATGGTATGTACGAGGTAGAGGATTTAGTCACAATTAATGGTACTCAACAGGGACACATAAGAACACAGGATGGTATGTACGAGGTAGAGGATTAAGTCACAATTAATGGTATTCAACAGGGACACATAAGAACACAGGATGGTATGTACGAGGCAGAGGATTTAGTCACAATTAATGGTACTCAACAGGGACAAATAAGAACACAGGATGGTATGTACGAGGTAGAGGATTTAGTCACAATTAATGGTACTCAACAGGGACAAATAAGAACACACGATGGTATGTACGAGGTAGAGGATTTAGTCACAACTAATGGTACTCAACAGGGACAAATAAGAACACAGGATGGTATGTACGAGGTAGAGGATTTAGTCACAATTAATGGTACTCAACAGGGACAAATAAGAACACAGGATGGTATGTACGAGGTAGAGGATTTAGTCACAACTAATGGTACTCAACAGGGACAAATAAGAACACAGGATGGTATGTACGATGTAGAGGATTTAGTCACAACTAATGGTACTCAACAGAGACAAATAAGAACACACGATGGTATGTACGAGGTAGAGGATTTAGTCACAACTAATGGTACTCAACAGGGACAAATAAGAACACACGATGGTATGTACGAGGTAGAGGATTTAGTCACAATTAATGGTACTCAACAGGGACAAATAAGAACACACGATGGTATGTACGAGGTAGAGGATTTAGTCACAATTAATGGTACTCAACAGAGACAAATAAGAACACAGGATGGTATGTACGAGGTAGAGGATTTAGTCACAATTAATGGTACTCAACAGGGACAAATAAGAACACAGGATGGTATGTACGAGGTAGAGGATTAAGTCACAACTAATGGTACTCAACAGGGACAACTAAGAACACAGGATGGTATGTACGAGGTAGAGGATTTAGTCACAATTAATGGTACTCAACAGGGACAAATAAGAACACAGGATGGTATGTACGAGGTAGAGGATTTAGTCACAACTAATGGTACTCAACAGGGACAAATAAGAACACAGGATGGTATGTACGAGGTAGAGGATTTAGTCACAACTAATGGTTCTCAACAGAGACAAATAAGAACACACGATGGTATGTACGAGGTAGAGGATTTAGTCACAACTAATGGTACTCAACAGGGACAAATAAGAACACACGATGGTATGTACGAGGTAGAGGATTTAGTCACAATTAATGGTACTCAACAGGGACAAATAAGAACACACGATGGTATGTACGAGGTAAGGGATTTAGTCACAATTAATGGTACTCAACAGAGACAAATAAGAACACAGGATGGTATGTACGAGGTAGAGGATTTAGTCACAATTAATGGTACTCAACAGGGACAAATAAGAACACAGGATGGTATGTACGAGGTAGAGGATTAAGTCACAACTAATGGTACTCAACAGGGACAACTAAGAACACAGGATGGTATGTACGAGGTAGAGGATTTAGTCACAATTAATGGTACTCAACAGGGACAAATAAGGACACAGGATGGTATGTACGAGGTAGAGGATTTAGTCACAATTAATGGTACTCAACAGGGACAAATAAGAACACAGGATGGTATGTACGAGGTAGAGGATTTAGTCACAGTTAATGGTACTCAACAGGGACAAATAAGAACAGAGGATGGTATGTACGAGGAAGAGGATTTAGTCACAACTAATGGTACTCAACAGGGACAAATAAGAACAGAGGATGGTATGTACGAGGTAGAGGATTTAGTCACAATTAATGGTACTCAACAGGGACAAATAAGAACACAGGATGGCATGTACGAGGTAGAGGATCTAGTCACAATTAATGGTACTCAACAGGGACAAATAAGAACACAGGATTGTATGTACGAGGTAGAGGATTTAGTTACAATTAATGGTACTCAACAGGGACAAATAAGAACACAGGACGGTATGTACGAGGTAGAGGATTTAGTCACAATTAATGGTACTCAACAGGGACAAATAAGAACACACGATGGTATGTACGAGGTAGAGGATTTAGTCACAATTAATGGTACTCAACAGGGACAAATAAGAACACAGGAAGGTATGTACGAGGTAGAGGATTTAGTCACAATTAATGGTACTCAACAGGGACAAATAAGAACACAGGATGGTATGTACAAGGTAAAGGATTTAGTCACAATTAATGGTACTCAACAGGGACAAATAGGAACACACGATGGTATGTACGAGGTAGAGGATTTAGTCACAATTAATGGTACTCAACAGGGACACATAAGAACACAGGATGGTATGTACGAGGTAGAGGATTTAGTCACAATTAATGGTACTCAACAGGGACACATAAGAACACAGGATGGTATGTACGAGGTAGAGGATTTAGTCACAATTAATGGTACTCAACAGGGACAAATAAGAACACAGGATGGTATGTACGAGGTAGAGGATTTAGTCACAATTAATGGTACTCAACAGGGACAAATAAGAACACAGGATGGTATGTACGAGGTAGAGGATTTAGTCACAATTAATGGTACTCAACAGGGACAAATAAGAACAGAGGATTTAGTCACAATTAATGGTACTCAACAGAGACAAATCAGAACACAGGATGGTATGTACGAGGTAGAGGATTTAGTCACAATTAATGGTACTCAACAGGGACAAATAGGAACACACGATGGTATGTACGAGGTAGAGGATTTAGTCACAATTAATGGTACTCAACAGGGACACATAAGAACACAGGATGGTATGTACGAGGTAGAGGATTTAGTCACAATTAATGGTACTCAACAGGGACACATAAGAACACAGGATGGTATGTACGAGGTAGAGGATTAAGTCACAATTAATGGTATTCAACAGGGACACATAAGAACACAGGATGGTATGTACGAGGTAGAGGATTTAGTCACAATTAATGGTACTCAACAGGGACAAATAAGAACACAGGATGGTATGTACGAGGTAGAGGATTTAGTCACAATTAATGGTACTCAACAGGGACAAATAAGAACACACGATGGTATGTACGAGGTAGAGGATTTAGTCACAACTAATGGTACTCAACAGGGACAAATAAGAACACAGGATGGTATGTACGAGGTAGAGGATTTAGTCACAATTAATGGTACTCAACAGGGACAAATAAGAACACAGGATGGTATGTACGAGGTAGAGGATTTAGTCACAATTAATGGTACTCAACAGGGACAAATAAGAACACACGATGGTATGTACGAGGTAGAGGATTTAGTCACAATTAATGGTACTCAACAGGGACAAATAAGAACATAGGATGGTATGTACGAGGTAGAGGATTTAGTCACAATTAATGGTACTCAACAGGGACAAATAAGAACACAGGATGGTATGTACGAGGTAGAGGATTTAGTCACAACTAATGGTACTCAACAGAGACAAATAAGAACACAGGATGGTATGTACGAGGTAGAGGATTTAGTCACAACTAATGGTACTCAACAGGGACAAATAAGAACACACGATGGTATGTACGAGGTAGAGGATTTAGTCACAATTAATGGTACTCAACAGAGACAAATAAGAACACAGGATGGTATGTACGAGGTAGAGGATTTAGTCACAATTAATGGTACTCAACAGGGACAAATAAGAACACAGGATGGTATGTACGAGGTAGAGGATTAAGTCACAACTAATGGTACTCAACAGGGACAAATAAGAACACAGGATGGTATGTACGAGGTAGAGGATTTAGTCACAATTAATGGTACTCAACAGGGACAAATAAGAACACAGGATGGTATGTACGAGGTAGAGGATTTAGTCACAATTAATGGTACTCAACAGGGACAAATAAGAACACAGGATGGTATGTACGAGGTAGAGGATTTAGTCACAATTAATGGTACTCAACAGGGACAAATAGGAACAGAGGATGGTATGTACGAGGTAGAGGATTTAGTCACAACTAATGGTACTCAACAGGGACAAATAAGAACACAGGATGGTATGTACGAGGTAGAGGATTTAGTCACAACTAATGGTACTCAACAGGGACAAATAAGAACAGAGGATGGTATGTACGAGGTAGAGGATTTAGTCACAATTAATGGTACTCAACAGGGACAAATAAGAACACAGGATGGTATGTACGAGGTAGAGGATTTAGTCACAATTAATGGTACTCAACAGAGACAAATAAGAACACAGGATGGTATGTACGAGGTAGAGGATTTAGTCACAACTAATGGTACTCAACAAGGACAAATAAGAACAGAGGATGGTATGTACGAGGTAGAGGATTTAGTTACAATTAATGGTACTCAACAGAGACAAATAAGAACACAGGATGGTATGTACGAGGTAGAGGATTTAGTCACAATTAATGGTACTCAACAGGGACAAATAAGAACACACGATGGTATGTACGAGGTAGAGGATTTAGTCACAACTAATGGTACTCAACGGGGACAAATAAGAACACAGGATGGTATGTACGAGGTAGAGGATTTAGTCACAATTAATGGTACTCAACAGAGACAAATAAGAACACACGATGGTATGTACGAGGTAGAGGATTTAGTCACAATTAATGGTACTCAACAGAGAAAAATAAGAACACAGGATGGTATGTACGAGGTAGAGGATTTAGTCACAATTAATGGTACTCAACAGGGACAAATAAGAACACAGGATGGTATGTACGAGGTAGAGGATTTAGTCACAATTAATGGTACTCAACAGAGAAAAATAAGAACACAGGATGGTATGTACGAGGTAGAGGATTTAGTCACAATTAATGGTACTCAACAGGGACAAATAAGAACACAGGATGGTATGTACGAGGTAGAGGATTTAGTCACAATTAATGGTATTCAACAGGGACAAATAAGAACACAGGATGGTATGTACGAGGTAGAGGATTTAGTCACAATTAATGGTACTCAACAGGGACAAATAAGAACACAGGATGGTAATAAGAACACAGGATGGTATGTACGAGGTAGAGGATTTAGTCACAATTAATGGTACTCAACAGGGACAAATAAGAACACAGGATGGTATGTACGAGGTAGAGGATTTAGTCACAATTAATGGTACTCAACAGGGACAAATAAGAACACAGGATGGTATGTACGAGGTAGAGGATTTAGTCACAATTAATGGTATTCAACAGGGACAAATAAGAACACAGGATGGTATGTACGAGGTAGAGGATTTAGTCACAATTAATGGTACTCAACAGAGAAAAATAAGAACACAGGATGGTATGTACGAGGTAGAGGATTTAGTCACAATTAATGGTACTCAACAGGGACAAATAAGAACACAGGATGGTATGTACGAGGTAGAGGATTTAGTCACAATTAATGGTACTCAACAGGGACAAATAAGAACACAGGATGGTATGTACGAGGTAGATGATTTAGTCACAACTAATGGTACTCAACAGGGACGGTAATAAACTGCATAAATGTGATGTTTGTGCGAGAGAATTTAGTCACAGTAGTTACTTAAAGAGACACATGAGAACACATACTGTTGGAAAACGTCACAAATGTGATTTTTGTCCTAGAAAATTTTCTGGAGGTAATCAACTAAAAATACACGAGAGAACACATACTAGAGATGTCATATATTTCCCCAAAATTTGGTTAAAAGTAGAATTTCAATCATTTGAGGTAATACCTTTTCTGAAACTGTGTACATATATCATTCAGCAAATCCAATGAAAATCATATGTCTTTCATCTCATTTTTTTGTAAAATTGCGTCAAAAACTTCGCGTAGAAAAAGAGTGTTTGTAAACAGTACATTAATTTCTGGACCGATGGCCGGTCTAGCTATGAAAATACGGATGGTCAAACAGAAAACAGCCCATAAAACATGTAAAAAATAATCTTGATGAACTTATAAACCATCTTTGAAGACTAAATTAGCACTCATCTGTCTAAAAATGATTTTTATTACACAATAACTTTCCTATTTTAAAAATCCACAGGGGCCAAAATGCGAAACTAAACTCTTAACTGTGTATTGCTACCCAAGCAACATGACGGGTGCCGCATGTGGAGCAGGATCTGCTTACCCTTCCGGAGCACCTGAGATCACCCCTAGTTTTTTGGTGGGGTTCGTGTTGTTTATTCTTTAGTTTTCTATGTTGTGTCGTGTGTGCTGTTGTTTGTTTGTCTTTTTCATTTTTAGCCATGGCGTTGTCAGTTTGTTCTAGATTTATGAGTTTGACTGTCCCTTTGGTATCTTTCGTCCCTCTTTTTCAATTCAGCAAAAACTTATAATCATACAGAAAAAAATGCACTATTTTGTTTCCCTCCATGTTATGCACCGGAAACTGGAGTTGTAATACAAGACTGGTACCTTAAGGTGGCATGTCTCAAAGGATGTCAACTTATTATATAGTGTAAAAATGTTTTATATTGTAATTTAAGTTGACTTTTTATAATAGCCAACCCCCCCCCCCCCCCCCCCCCCCCCCCCATTTTTATCAAGTCTGCGACTTTTGTCATAAAAGCGAGACATAGCGATCCTTTGTAGATGTCGTCGTCTCAAAATATTCATTCAGTGATTAAAAGTCGTGTTTATGATCATAAGCTAGTATCCAGATGCAATTAAAAAAACTGTTCATCCGCATATTTATTTTTTTTTCTTCCAGTTAATACAACATTCCCTCTGTGGTTAAACTTTTTTACTTTCTTAAACTATCCTGGATTTGTACCAAAAAGTAGACAACAGCTAGTTTACAATCAAAAGCTAGTAACTAGAAGTAAATTTTGCAAAACAATACTTTCTGGGGTTGTTTTTTTTTCTCGTTATAAGTAGAAACCTAGTACATACGTATCAAAGCCTAGCGGAACGTAACAAGACGTGCTTCCTACGTATCAAAACGTATCAATGCGTGGTGGAAACGTACTAATACGTAGCAAAACGTGATATGAACGTAGAACAAACCTAGTATTGTAAAACCTACCTTTCAAAATAAAGGGACATTTTTATTCAAAACGTAGTTGAAATGTAGAATTTTAAAACGGAATAAAACGTGCCAGTGTGACTGAGGCTTAAGCAAAATAAAAAATGTAATTACTTAATTTTATAATAATTAATGTGCAAGTTGCCATGGCTACAGGTTATGAAATGTCATAATGTAAGTATTGCTAGAAATGAGTATTGAATTGTTACATATTGAACTTAATCAAACTCGGTAATTATTTTTATATGAATGAAAGTGAAAGCCGTTATGGCTCTAGGTTATACAATTAATTTTATTTTATTGAGAGTATTAATGAGTATTAATACAAATTTCACATAGTATTGCGTATTGTTTTGTTTTTTCAATAAAGTGTATAACTATGGAATATAAAATATGGAGACACGAGCAGATAGATACTAAGTAGGTAGGAGTCAAATTATTGTAACTGTAAACGAATCTTCCTCCAATTAAGGAGGATCATAGACCCAATTAGAAGAGATAGATACAGACATACAGAGATAATATACGCAGGTAGGAATCATCATATTGTAAATGTATAACAAATCTTCCTCCGAAGAAGGAGTACCTTATGATATATTGCTGATAATAGTTATTTGCCTTAAAATCAAATGACAAATTTAAAAAAAAAAAACGTTTTCGGATGATTTTTTTTTAACAATTTCAAAAGCTTTGGTACTTATCAATTGATTCCATGGATTTGTTCGTTGGAGTTTTCTCTGGTTTAGCTTTTAATATACAGTGAAACCTGGCTAAACCGAATCCTGCTTAAACCGAAAACCTGTATAAACCAAACATGTTCTAAAGCACCGTCATATCAAATTGTATGCGTTGTGAACCTGATAAAACCGAACATCATCCAAAACCGAACACAATCTTAAGTCCCGAAGAGGTTCGGTTTAAACAGGTTTCACTGTATACGAATTTTAAACATGTTCCTAAAATGTATAAAGCTAGTAGTTAATTGCACTTGGTACTCCAGGAACTATAAGCTTAAATATAAGTTACACTATTTGGAATTTACGGAGCCCATATATATATAAACATGTATATCGTATAAGGTCACCTACACACCATGTAACTAATAATATGGAAGGACTGTAAGGTGTGCATGTCTGGCTGACAGGTGTCATCTGACCTTGACCACATTTTCATGGATCAGCGGTCAAACTAATTCTGTTAGTTTTTGGTCTTTTTTTTCTAGTACTATATGCAATAGGTCAACTATATTTGGTGCATACAAATATTTTGTTATGATATATATACGCCAGTCTAGCAGGTTTTATTTGGCCTTGACCTCATTTTCACGGTTCATTGCACAGTGCTAAATTTTGTGTTTTTGGTCTGTTTTTTCCTAAACTATAAGCAATAGCCGGTCAAATATATACTAGTTGTATGGAAAAAAATGTAAGCTGTAAATGTCTGCCTGGCATGGTTCATCTGACATTGACCCCATTTTTATGGTTCATGGGCCAATGTCTAGTTTTTAGGTTAAGTCTAGTTCTTAGAAATTAATATATAATCAAAAGGTGAACTATATTTAGTCATTGAATGATTGTGAGGTGTACATGTATTTCTTATTTGGTTTATATGACCTTGACCTCATTTTCTTGAATCATCATGTAAAGTTACTGTCAGGGATATTCTTGTCTTTATAATTTAGTTTGTATGTCCAAAAGTAGAATGCTTTTTTTCTGGCTCTAACAATTGCAATAAAAGTATGATCTGTAGTCATCCATAAACCAAATTCCCCAATTATATATGTTAGAAAAGGACGAACAAATTATTAAATACAATTTTTAGTGATGAACAGATAAAGGACAAGGTTCACTTATGGCACAAAATGGCATTAAATATCAACTTTATCATGGAAAATCCTTTATGCTAAAAAAAAATCAGTTATTTTCATAAATGTACTTAATATTCTCCAGAGTAGACATTTTTTGGGACATTTTGTCAAAATACGCTGATTTTGTGCAATTTTTAGACCTAAAAGCTTCAGGAAAGACTTGGTAGTCACCTATGATCCAAAATGTTTTGTAACCATAATATTTCAATTTTGATATAGAAGAGGGACGAAAGATACCAGAGGGACAGTCAAACTCTTAAATCGAAAATAAACTGACAACGCCATGGCTAAAAATGAAAATGAATTCATCAATATATCTTTTTAAAAAATGTTTGGATCGTAGATGGCTGCCAAGATGATTTTTGCCAAAAACAATTAAAAATATATTTTTATTACAAAAATTAACCTAAAATACATATAAGTTTTATTTAAGGGGCCAAAGCTTCATATAATTTCAAGAAAGGTGCAAAAAATATATATATTTAAGACTTTATAGTATTTGTTTCTGACTTCTAGACTAGATTTTGATAGAGTGAATTACTTTACGAGCCTTTTTCTTTACACAGAAAAAGTGTGTACATTTGTACAGGACTGGTTCCTGCTTTTGTCATTAACCTTTTTTCCTCTTGCTCCTTATAGAGTCACAGAAGACACATTCTGAAGATAACGTTTATAATTAGGATGAATATGTTGGAGGATAAGGTGATTAATCAAAATGATACCACAGAGACAGGTTTTGGACAACAGGATGATTCTACTGTTGTTGAATGTCATAAATTTGATGTTTGTGCTAAAGAATTTACCAAAGAAAATTACCTAACGAGTCACATGAGAATACATACTGGTGAACAATATCATAAATGTGATGTGTGTGCTAAAGAATTTACTCAAAGAAATGACCTAACGGCTCACATGAGAACACATACTGGTGAACAATGTCATAAATGTGATGTATGTGCTAAAGAATTTACTCAAAGAAATTTCCTAACGGCTCACATGAGAACACATACTGGTGAACAATGTCATAAATGTGATGTATGTGCTAAAGAATTTACTCAAAGAAATGACCTAACGGCTCACATGAGAACACATACTGGTGAACAATGTCATAAATGTGATGTATGTGCTAAAGAATTTACTCAAAGAAATTTCCTAAAGAATCACATGAGAACACATACTGGTTCACAATGTCATAAATGCGAAGCTTGTGCCAAAGAATTTACTCGAAAATGTTACCTAACGACACACATGAAAATACATACTGGTGAAAAATGTCATAAATGTGATGTATGTGCTAAAGAATTTACTCAAAGAAATTACCTAACGAGACACATGAAAACACATGCTACTGAAAAATGTCATAAATGTGATGTATGTGCTAAATCATTTCGTCAAAGTCTTTATTTAAAGAGACACATGAGAACACATACTGGAGATAAATCTTATACGTGTAGTGTTTGTACGAAATGTTTTTCTTGGCTGCAACATTTACAGTTTCACATGCGCACCCATATAGGTGAGGAATTAGAGGTGAAAAGTGAAAAACCTCTTGCCTGTAATGTATGTGGTAAACGGTTTAGTCATAATGGTAATTTGCAAATTCATATGCTAACACATACAGGTGATAAACCTCATGTCTGCAATGTATGTGATACAGGGTTTGGTCAGCTTGGACATTTAAAGAGACACATGAAAACACATACAGGTGATAAACCCCATGTCTGCAATGTATGTGGTAAAAGGTTTAGTCAGTGTGAACATTTAAAAAATCATATGAGAACTACAGGTGATAAACCTCATGATTGTGATGTATGTGGTAAAGGTTTTACTCGCCTTCATCATTTACAGATTCACATGAGAACACATACAGGTGATGAACCTTATGTTTGTGATGTATGTAGAAAAGGGTTCCATCGACTTCGTGATTTGCAGAGTCACATGAGAATACACACAGGTGAAAAATCTCATGATTGTGACGTATGCGGTAAAGGGTTTAGTCACCTTCATTCTTTACAGGATCACATGAGAATACACACAAGTGAAAAACCTCATGATTGTGACGTATGCGGTAAAGGGTTCAGTCGACTTGGCGATTTACAGAGTCACATGAGAACACATGAAGGTGATTAACCCCGTTCCTGTGATGTATATGACAAAGCCTTTACTCGGCCTTGTACTAGTTGATAACCACACGAGAAAACGTACAGATGACAATTATAGTAAAACTCAAAACTGCAACGCATTAGAAAAATGTTTTTGTCCCATGTTTATAATAAACAAATTCCCATGAAAACATATAAAGGTTGATGAGCGATATTCATGTCCAAGGAGAACACTGTTTACGACCTTAAGAAAAGTAGATTATTACAAAGACAAGATCATAGACTATTTATCTTGAGAAGAACATGGGGAGAACATAATAGAAAACTTATCACGAGGAGAACACATTAGAAAACGGTGACAGAACACATTAAACAACTTGGCATGGGGCGAACACAATGGAAAACTTATCACGAGGAGAACGCAACAGAAAACTTATCACGAGGAGGTTACATTACAAAACTTATCATGAGGATAACATAATAGAAAAATTATCATGGGGAGAACACAACAAAAAAACTTAACATGGGGAAAACATAATAGAAAACGTATCACGGGGAGAACACAAAAGAAAACTTATCAAGATAGGAACACAATGAAAAGTTTTCACGATGATAACAGAAATGAAAAAATTATCATGGGGAGAACACAACAAAAAAACTTAACATGGGGAAAACATAATAGAAAACGTATCACGGGGAGAACACAAAAGAAAACTTATCAAGATAGGAACACAATGAAAAGTTTTCACAATGATAACAGAAATGAAAAAATTATCATGGGGAGAACACAACAAAAAAACTTAACATGGGGAAAACATAATAGAAAACGTATCACGGGGAGAACACAAAAGAAAACTTATCAAGATAGGAACACAATGAAAAGTTTTCACGATGATAACAGAAATTAAAAAATTATCATGGGGAGAACACAACAAAAAAACTTAACATGGGGAAAACATAATAGAAAACGTATCACGGGGAGAACACAAAAGAAAACTTATCAAGATAAGAACACAATGAAAAGTTTTCACGATGATAACAGAAATTAAAAAATTATCATGGGGAGAACACAACATTAAACTTATCATGGAAGAACACAATAGAAAACGTGTCACAGGGGGACTATTATAGAAAACTTTTCACGGCAAGAACACATTAGAAAACGTGTCACAGGAAGAAAACAACAGAAAACATATCACGGCGAGAAAATTATAGAAAACTTTTCACGGGGAGAACACAATAAAAAAACGTATCATGGGAGAACACAATAGAAAACGTGTCACAGGGAGAACACAATAGAAAACTTTTCACTGGGAGAGCACAATAAAATACTTATCATGAGGAGAACACAACTTAGAAACCTTATCATGGGCGATCACATAGAAAACGTGCCACAGTGAAAACATAATAGAAAATTTAGCATGAGGAGAACACAACTTAGAAACCTTATCATGGGAGATCACATAGAAAACGTGCCACAGTGACAACATAATAGAAAATTTAGCATGGGGAGAACCCAATAGAAAACTTATCATGGGAGATCACATAGAAAACGTGCCACAGGGAGAACATAATAGAAAACTTATAATGAGGAGAACCCAATAGAAAACTTATCATGGGAGATCACAAAGAAAACATGCCACAGTGAGAACATAATAGAAAACTTATCATGAGGAGAACCCAAATAGGAAACTCATCATGGGAGATCACATAGAATACATGCCACAGGGAGAACATAATAGAAAACTTGTCATTAGGAGAACACAATAGAAAACTTATCATGGGAGATCACATATAAAACGTGCCACAGTGAGAACATAAAAGAAAATTTAGCATGGGGAGAACCCAATAGAAAACTTATCATTGGGAGATCACATAGAAAACGTGCCACAGGGAGAACATAATAGAAAACTTATCATGAGGAGAACACAACTTAGAAACCATATCATGGGAGATCACATATAAAACGTGCCACAGTGAGAACATGATAGAAAATTAAGCATGGGGAGAACCCAATAGAAAACTTATCATGGGAGATCACATATAAAACGTGCCACAGTGAGAACATAAAAGAAAATTTAGCATGGGGAGAACCCAATAGAAAACTTATCATTGGGAGATCACATAGAAAACGTGCCACAGGGAGAACATAATAGAAAACTTATCATGATGAGAACACAACTTAGAAACCTTATCATGGGAGATCACATATAAAACGTGCCACAGTGAGAACATAATAGAAAATTTAGCATGGGGAGAACCCAATAGAAAACTTATCATGGGAGATCACATAGAAAACGTGCCACAGGGAGAACATAATAGAAAACTTATGAGGAGAACCCAATAGAAAACTTATCATGGGAGATCACAAAGAAAACATGCCACAGTGAGAACATAATAGAAAACTTATCATGAGGAGAACCCAAATAGGAAACTTATCATGGGAGATCAAATGGAAAACGTGCCACAGGGAGAACATAATAGAAAACTTATCATTAGGAGAACACAATAGAAAACTTATCATGGTAGATCACATAGAAAACGTGTCACAGGGAGAACATAATTTAAAACTTTTCACGGGGAGAACACAATAGAAAACTTATTACGGGAAGAAGAATGAATGAAAACTTATCACGGGGAGAAGAATGGATGAAAACTTATCACGGAAAGAAGAATGGATGAACACTGATCACGGGAAGATAAATGGTAGAAAACTTATCACGGGAAGAAGAATGGATGAAAACTTATCACGGGAAGATGAATGGATGAAAACTTAGCACGAGAAGAAGAATGGATGAAAACTTAGCACGAGAAGAAGAATGGATGAAAACTTAGCACGGGAAGAAGAATGGATGAAACTTATTACGGGAAAAAGAATGGATGAAATCTTATCACGGGAAGAGTTCAAGAATACTTGTTATGAGGAGAAGAGTAGCACATTAAAACATATAGAACGAAATCGTATCACGAGGAAAAATAGTTGTAAAAAAAACCCCGAAACTTAATCATCGGATAAGAACAGCTTTCAACATATTACAATTAGAAAAAGAGTAGAACAATGACTACTTATTACTAGCAGAAACGACAGAACAGGAAACCCTTATCACGAGGAGAAGAACCGTATGACAAGAAAATTGAACGCGTTGAGAAAATAGTAGAACAGGAGACACTTGTCACAAGTTGAATACTAGGTGACAGGAAAAACGTATATCGAAGGGGATAACAGTATAACACGAGACACTAACAACGAGGAGAACACAGTTGAACAGGGGAAATTTATCGCCGGCGCCATAAAATCCCACGAAAAAGAACAGGAGAAATTCATCAAGAGAAAACAAAACGTAGAAAAGAAGAACAGGAGAAGAACTCTCATAGTTGACACTATTTAATCTGTTTACTGTGTGTAGTGTAAAATGGGTTATGTCGTGTTCTCTACATGTAAATAAAGTTTGAATTAATTACTTGTACATGTATGTATAATGATAGAAGGTCTTGGTGATGTTTTCACAAAATACAAACTAGTGACTTGTCAACACGAATTCCACCACAAACCGTGAGTGGTCTCTCAAACTGCTTCTAAGGAAGAATAAGCAAATCGATCTAGAAAGTGGTTTTTTTATGATTTGTCAGACGTTTGACGAACCGGTGTCTTAAATAGAATTACACGAAATCTAGGCTCCATATCGAGGCTCCATATCGTATGTCAGATGATTGATTGATTGTTTGTGTTTAATGCAACTTTCAGCAATCTTGGCTTTATCATGGTGGCCACTTTTAAGTGTTGGAGGGAAGGGAGACGGAAAGTTGAAAACCCAGAGAGATCATCCAACCTTCCGCAGAAAATCTGACAATCCTGGTCAATTAAGGGCATACGATACAGTTACAGGGAAGGTAATGACGTTGCTAATTGCTAACGTAAAATGTTATTTTCGCGACGTCAAACTATGACTTATCGTCCTTCCCTTCGCCTATATCACCCTGCTCTTTCGCTCCGTATTTCTCGTATCAAGACTTCAAAATGAGACCAGACATTATTACATTGGTTGCAATGAATTACATTGATTTCCCAGTTAGATAAAAATCGATAATTTCACATGTGACATAAACGTGGTTATTTCACTCTCTGACGTCAAACAACAATAGGCGTTGTCAAGACGGCGATAACGTCGGATCAAAACAAATTGTCAATGCGTAGGAAAAAGATATAGTTCCTTACATTTTCTACATTAATTTCATAAAAATAAAAGCCATTTGCCAATGTAATAAAAAGAATAACTAATCGCCGTATTTGAATAACAAAAAAAAGACAACTTGTGACCGAACGCCGCTATGGATTAAACTCGTGCTGCGCACTCGTTTAATCCATGCGTCGTTCGGTCACGCGTTGTCTTATTTTTGATATTCAAATACGGCGATTTGTTATACTATAATTATCAGCGACGTCACAATGTTTGAGGAGAAGTTATCAGCGATGTCACAATGCGAGAGGAGACGTTATCACGCTTGCTTTCGTCAAGCGTAAAACTGTCTTAGAGAGAGGAAAAAAAGACCATTAATAGAACGATAAACAAATAATCGGGTTTTCTACGTATAGATATCGTAAAATATACGATATCAATGTGTAGAAAACCCGATAATCTATACATATCGGGGAAAGATGCATTTTTCGACTATTTTTTATCATTCAAACTGATTTAATTTGAAAACGAGTTCATGGACCCCTATTTTTTTAAACGACATTTTGTTTCATTTTGCAGGGAGATTATGTGGACCAAATTTTATTAAACTGTAAATAGAGGATTTTTTTTGATTTTGATAAATATACAGCAAAAAAAATACGATTTTTTCTTAATTCATGACCATTTGATAAATATAAGTTATTTCTGAATAAAAAAATGCATATTTTTTTAGGACACTTATAAAATACAAAAATTACAAATTATCTAACAAAAAACAATTTGTGTTTATCTTTTAAAACAAAAACGTTATGGCTTTCTTTCGAAAGGGAAAATACGGCCACAAATTCGAATTTTGAGCAAATATACAAAATTTCGACCTCTTTTAACTTAAAGAGTAGCACATGAAGGTATATTTTTTATAAAATATTTAAGCAGGCAAAAACTAGCCTATATGGAAATTTTCATCAAACTGTAAATACAGGATCAAAACTGTATCGTATGCCCTTAAGATAGGAGTCGAACACATCTACAATAAAATGTGCTATGTTCGAACTCATCCACAGTACAATGTACTATGTTCGAAAACATCTACAGTATAATGTTCTATGTTCGAACACATCTACAGTATAATTTTCAATGTTCGAACACATCTACAGTATAATGTTCTATGTTCGAAAACATCTACAGTACAATGTGCTATGTTCGAACACATCTACATGTTCGAACACATCTACATGTTCGAACACATTTACACTATAATGTACTTTGTTCGAACACAACCACAGAACAATTCGCTGTGTTCGAACACTTAAAGTATAATGTTCTATGTTCCAACACATCTACAGTATAATGTTCTATGTTCGAACACATCCACAGTACAATGTGCTATGTACGAAAACATCTACAGTACAATGTGCTATGTTCGAACACATCTATATGTTCGAACACATTTACACTACAATGTACTTTGTTCGAACACACCCACAGTACAATTCGCTATGTTCGAACACTTAAAGTCATATAAACTTAGACTACTTGGCTACTGAGGGTCCTAATGCATGACTAATAGAATGAAAGGCAGGTTTACAAGATATTTTCTACGTATGATTTATAACTTTTTCGGGCCTAAATTAAGGAAATACATAATAAATATACAAATATATTTGATAGTAATGAGTTATGTAAAACATTGGAAAAAAGGAGGGCATTCGGTTAACAAATGAGTTGTGTAATAGTTTTGTACACAAATTTTAACGTAAAATTTGTAGTTTCTTTCCCCGAGCTGCTTAAAGTTTTTATACAAGTGTTATATACATAATAAAATTTGTTAAAATTTTAAAATATATACTGAATGTAGTTTCCTGCAACGTGAGCATGTCATGAATAGGAAGTCTGATAGATAAATCACAGAAAGATACCTTTTTTTCACTTTATTTCATTGTTACGGGCTATTTCATAATTAATGAAGAGAAATGCTCGCGTACTAAAGAACTTATAACTATTGATTATGTTATTTATATTCAAATATCTGAAAGCGTCTTTGAAAGACTTTAAGATTAATTACAAAATATACAAACACTGGAAGTGCATGCTGGGGAATATCCGAAAAAGTCATCACTGGAAAAAAAACATTCGCTTCAAGAATTACGCTGTCGCTCCATTCAGAACATTAAAAAACCAGATTATACATACCCAAGACACTTTATATTATATATTATTGCATAGTAATATAATATTTTCCACAGAAAGTAACCTAAGTTAGCGTGCAATAAATTCCAATAATGCACTAGTGCAATAAATCTTTAAAATTCATGACGTCATCAACGACAAAATCTTAGTTTAAACCAATTTTTACTTTCAAATATTATATTGCTATACAATAAAAGGGTTATTGCATGAATATAGGGGAATATTGTCCCTCGTAGAACATATATTGCACTCGCAAGTTCGTGCAATATAAAATTCTACTCGGGACAAAATTCCCCAATATTCATGCAATAACCCTATATTATTATGAACAGAGCATCTTTCATTTTTGTTTCGCATTCTATAAGTTATATGGTTTGCTACTGGCCCTTTACGGTCCATAAAGGGCTAGTAAAATCCATAGGGATTGAGGCCAAGCATTTTACTATTTATTTCTGTTCTAATAAATGAACGAAACAAAAATATGTAGCACATCAACAGTTATATAAAAAAAAATATAAAAAATATATATTTAAAATATTATCTATTAAAAATATGATTCATATCCATGTGAAAACTACACTAAAGTAATATTTCATCAATTTTTTCCCTAATTAACGAAAACAAAGACTTACTCAAAATATGAAATTTAATTGCTTAATTGTTTTTTTTTTAATAATTTTATAATAATTAATGTGAAAGCTGTCATGGCTACAGGTTATAAAATGTCATAATCAGAGCATTGCTAGAAGCTAGTATTGAATAGTATACATATTGAACTGAATTAAACTTACTTATTATTTTTATATGAATTAAAGTGAAAGCCGTTATGGCTCTAGGTGATTTTTTTATTGAGAGTATTAATACAAATTTCACATGTCATTGAATATGTTATTTTCAATTTAGTGTATAAATATTGGTTGTGAACATGCATAGAACATGAAGACCCGAGCAGATAGATATACTATAGGAGTCATAATATTGTAACTGTTATACGAATCTTTCTCCGATGAAGGAGAAGATAAAGACATAATTTAACGAGATAGATACAGACATACAGAGACAATATACGCAGGTAGGAGTCATAATATTGAAGAAAATCCTCAGTTTTACGAAAAATTTCTTAAACGAATCTTACTCCAATGAAGGAGAGAATTAAGACGCGTTTAAGGGATAGGTACAGACATTTTTCGTAAAACTGAGGATTTTCTTATCCCAGGAATTGATTACCTTAGCCGTATTTGGTACATTGTTTTGGAATGTTAGGTCCTCAGTGCTCTCCAACTTTGTACTTGTTTGAAAGGTATGAAACCAGTTGTTAATTGCAGTTGGTACTCCAGGAATGTATTCGCATAGCAACATTTGTACATCAAGTTTCTATATCCTAATGTTCTCCTAATGTTGATTCTTTTGAAATTGTTTTTTTTTTCTTCTTTTTTTACTATTCATCAGAATGTGTTCCACAAGAAACCATACTTGAAATGCGAAGGAAAACAACAATCGTTAAGTATAAAACCAGCCGAGTTTTCACTCAGTAGTCGGTCGTCATTCCAAAATGATTGTGTATTTGGTGATTTTGACAATAAGGGTTAAACATAAAAAAAAGTCTTGAAAATATGCACACAAAAAAAATATGTATAAAACAACCCGACCATAGAGCAGACAACAGCAGAAGGTCACCAACAGGTCTTCAATGCAGCGAGAAATTCCCGCATCCATAGGTGTCCTTCAGCTATAGTGATAATAAACGCCATACTAAACTCCAAATTGTACACAAGAACTAAAATTAAAAATAATACAAGACTAATAAAGTCCAGAGACTCCTGACTTAGGACAAGCGCATAAATGAGGCGGGATTAAACATGTTTATGAGATCTCAACCCTCCCCTATACCCCTAGCCAATGCAGAAAAGTGAACGCATAACAATGCGCACATTAAAATTCAGTTCAAGAGAAGTCCGAGTCTAATGTCAGAAGATGTAACCAAAGGAAATAAACAAAATGATTACACTATTTGCCAATTCCCGTAGTTGACCCTATAATTAGAGGTCCCTTTTTGTTGTTGGTCCCTTGTGAGGGACATACATTTTTACTGGAGAGCTAGGGGAAAGAGCAAATTTACCTGTGCGTAATGTGCGTATCCTTTAAGTTTTTCAAATCTTTGAATTACATTAATTTGTTGTTTAGCTAAATACTTTTGTCACCAAAGGTTATTTTTCATGCAAAATTGGACGAAACCGCCGATACATCACTTTCAACTTATCATGTTTTGCATTGGCAAAAGCTATTTGTCCGCTATAGAAACAGTTTACGATTGACAAAGGGAAGTAATTTATTTAAAAAATGTGTAATAGGTCCGAGAACACAATTATTTCGTAGTGCATTTCTTTTAGAACATAAATGAAAATAAAAAAAATCCCACCTGCGCTTTCTCAAAGAAACTTTTACAGTGTGTTGTACTACTTTTGGGACAAATTATATCAAAATTATAGAAAACTTCATCGCCTCTAACTCAAAATATGGAAAATTTTATGTTTCGGGCGTCTTGAAATCTTTTGACAGCTTCCAAAGTACTAATTTTCAACCTTTTTCAGCTGAACAAAATCACTACTTTCCTTTAAAATTCTGGACCCAAATATTTTTACAGTGTAATTTCACCTCCCTACTTTCAATTTGAGGCATTAAACATGGCGAAATAAATTTGGAAGGGGTATAAAAATTAATGGCAAGTAACCAACTGTCAACACTAGGGACTATGAACAACGAAAATCAACGAAAATCAAGGGACGACAATTGTGGTCTCGGACCAATAACAGAATCAAATCGGGAATTGGCAAATGGATTATTGGTTTAGACATCTTGTATAGCTTTTATAGAGTACTCATTAGATAACTTTACAAGCCGGTATTTTACACAAACCATTAGTATAGGACTGATTCCTGGTTTTGTCATTAACCTTTTTTCCTCTTGCTCCTTATAGAGTCACAGAAGACACATTCTGAAGATAACGTTTATAATTAGGATGAATATGGTGGAGGATAAGGTGATTAATCAAAATGATACCACAGAGACAGGTTTTGGACAACAGGATGATTCTACTGCTGTTGAATGTCATAAATTTGATGTTTGTGCTAAAGAAATTACCAAAGAATATTACCTAACGAGTCACATGAGAATACATACTGGTGAACAATGTCATAAATGTGATGTGTGTGCTAAAGAATTTACTCGAAGAAATGACCTAACGGC
Source organism: Mytilus galloprovincialis (assembly GCA_037788925.1). Taxonomy (NCBI): domain Eukaryota; kingdom Metazoa; phylum Mollusca; class Bivalvia; order Mytilida; family Mytilidae; genus Mytilus; species Mytilus galloprovincialis. Next base: position 21,670,986 of record CM075338.1, on the reverse strand, counting down.
TCACATGAGAACACATACTGGTTCACAATGTCATAAATGCGAAGTTTGTGCTAAAGAATTTGCTCGAAAATTTTACCTAACGACACACATGAAAATACATACTGGTGAAAAATGTCATAAATGTGATGTGTGTGCTAAAGCATTTGGTCGAAGTAGTCACTTAAAGAGACACATGAAAACACATACTGGTGAACAATGTCATAAATGTGATGTATGTGCTAAAGAATTTACTCGAAGAAATGACCTAACCGCTCACATGAGAACACATACTGGTTCACAATGTCATAAATGCGAAGTTTGTGCTAAAGAATTTGCTCGAAAATTTTACCTAACGACACACATGAAAATACATACTGGTGAAAAATGTCATAAATGTAATGTATGTGCTAAAGAATTTACTCAAAGAAGTGTTCTAACGAGACACATGAAAACACATACTGGTGAACAATGTTATAAATGTGATGTATGTGCTAAAGAATTTACTCAAAGAAATTTCCTAAAGAATCACATGAGAACACATACTGGTTCACAATGTCATAAATGCGAAGCTTGTGCCAAAGAATTTACTCGAAAACGTAACCTCACGATACACATGCAAATACATACTGGTGAAAAATGTCATAAATGTAATGTATGTGCTAAAGAATTTACTCAAAGAAATTACCTAAAGAGACACATGAAAATACATGCTACTGAAAAATGTCATAAATGTGATGTATGTGCTAAATCATTTAGTCAAAGTCTTTACTTAAAGAGACACATGAGAACACATACTGGAGAAAGATTTTATACATGTAGTGTTTGTTCGAAAGGTTATTCTTGGCTGCAACATTTACAGTTTCACATGCGCACACATACAGGTGAAAAACCTCATGCATGTAATGTATGTGATAAACGGTTTAGTCTTAATCGTAATTTGCAAATTCATATGCTAACACATTCAGGTGATAAACCTCATGTCTGCAATGTATGTGATAAAGGGTTTGGTCAGCTTGGATATTTAAAGATTCACATGAAAACACATACAGGTGATAAACCTCATGTCTGCAATGTATGTGGTAAAGGGTTTCGTCAGCAATGTAGTTTACGAATTCACATGAGAACACATACAGGTGAAAAACCTCATGATTGTGACGTATGCGGTAAAGGGTTTAGTCACCTTCATTCTTTACATGATCACATGAGAATACACACAGGTGATAAACCTTATGTTTGTGATGTATGTAGAAAAGGGTTCCGTCGATTTGGTGATTTGCAGAGTCACATGAGAATACACACAGGTGAAAAACCTCATGATTGTGACATATGCGGTAAAGGGTTTAGTCGCCTTCATTCTTTACAGGATCACATGAGAATACACACTGGTGAAAAACCTCATGACTGTGACGTATGCGGTAAAGGGTTCAGTCGACTTGGCGATTTACAGAGTCACATGAGAACACATGAAGGTGATTAACCCCGTTCCTGTGATGTATATGATAAAACCTTTACTCGACCTTGGAGTTGATAATCACACGAGAAAACGTACAGATGACAATTATAGTAAAACTCAAAACTGGGATGCATAAGAAAAATGGTGAAGTCACATGTTTATGAACAAATGAAGGTTGATGAGTGATGTTCATGTGCAAGGAGAACACTGTCTACGACCTTGCGAAAAGTAGATTATTACACAGACAAGATCGTAGATTATTTATCTTAAAAAGAAGAACAGGGGGAGAATACAACAGAAAACTTTTCACGAGGAGAACTTAATAGATAACTTATCATGGGGAGAACAAAATAGAAAACTTATCATGGGGAGATCATAATAGAAAACTTATTACGATGAGAACACATAAGAAAGCGTTTCACAGGGAGAACAATAGAAAACTTATCATGGGGAGATCACAACAGAAACCTTATCATTGACAGAACACATTAAACGTCAACTTGTCATGGAGAGAACACAATAGAAAACTTATCACGAGGAGAAATCGAAAACAATAGAAAACTCATCACAGGGAAATTACAATAGAAAAACTTATCACGAGGATAACATAATAGAAAACTTATCATGGGGAGAACACAATAGAAAACTTTTCACGATGATAACAAAAATGAAAAACTTATCATGGGGGAACGCAACAAAAAAACTTAACATTTGAAAAACATAATAGAAAACTTATTACGGGGAGAACACAACAGAAAACTTATCATGGGGAGAACACAATAGGAAACTTATCATGGGGAGTACACAACAGAAAACTTATCAAGATAGGAACACAATGATTACTTTTCAGGGGGTGAACATAATTAGAATACTTATCACGGGGAGAACACAACATAAAACTTATCATGGGAGAACACAATAGAAAATGTGCCACAGGGGGGACTATTAAAGAAAACTTTTCACGGCAAGAACACATTAGAAACCTTATTGTAGAACACAGTAGAAAACGTGTCACAGGAAGAGTACATCAGAAAACCTATCATGAAGAGAACACAATAGAAATACTTTTTACGGGGAGAACACAATAGAAAACGTATCATGGGAGAACACAGTAGAAAACGAGGTCACACGAAGAATACAACAGAAAACATATCATGGGAGAACACAGTAGAAAACAAGGTCACATGAAGAATACACAGAAAACATATCATGGAGAGAACACAATAGAAAAAGATATCACGGGGAGAAAATTATAGAACACTTTTCAAGGGGAGAACACAATATAAAACGTGCCACAGGAAGAACATAATAGAAAACTTGTCACGGGGAAAACACAATAAAAAACTTACCATGGGAGATCACATAGAAAACGTGCCACAGGGAGAACACAATATAAAACTTACCATGGGAGATCACATAGAAAACGTGCCACAGGGAGAACAAAATAAAAAAACTTACCATGAGGAGAACACAATAGAAAACCTATCAAGGGGAGAACACAACAGAAAACTTATCGAGGGGAGTAAACCTATCATGAGAGAACGTGCCACAGGGAGAACATAATAGAAAACTTTTCACGGGGAGAAAACAATAGAAAACTTACCATTAGAGATCACATAGAAAACGTGCCACAGGGAGAACACAATAGAAAACTCATCATGAGGAGAACACAATAGAAAACTTATCATGAGGAGAACAAAATAGAAAAATTATCATGGGGAGAACACAATAGAACTGATCATGAGGAGAACAAAATAGAAAACTTATCATGGGGAGAACACAATAGAACTGATCATGAGGAGAACAAAATAGAAAACTTATCATGGGGAGAACACACTAGGAAATTTATCATGGGAGAACACAATAGGAAACTTATCATGAGGAGAACAAAATAGAAAACTTATCATGGGGAGAACACAATAAGAAACTTATCATGGGGAGAACACAATAAGAAACTTATCATGGGGAGAACACAACAGAAACGTTATCATTGGGAGAACACAACAGAAAAATTATCATGGGGAGAACACAATGTGTCACAGGGAGAAAAAATGACGAAAACTTATCACGGGAAGAAGAATGGATGAACACTTATCACGGGGAGAAGAATGGACGAAAACTTATCACGAGGAGAAGAATGGATGAAAACTTATCACGGGAAGAAGAATGAATGAAAACCTATCACGGGGAGAAGAATGGATGAAAACTTATCACGGGAAGATGAATGGATGAAAACTTATCACGGGAAGAAGAATGGATGGAAACTAATCACGGGAAGAAGAATGGATGAAAACTTATCACGGGAAGATGAATGGGTGAAAACTTATCACGGGGAGAAGAATGGGTGAAAACTTATCACGGGGAGAAGAATGGATGAAACTTATCACGGGAAAATGAATGGGTGAAAACTTATCACGGGAAGGTGAATGGTTGAAAACTTATCACGGGGACCCGGAGAAGATTTGATAAAAAAATATCACTAGAAGAGTTTAAGAATACTTGTTATAAGAAGAAGAGTAGCACATTAAAACATATAGAACGAAATCGTATCACGAGGAAAAATAGTTTAAAAAAAAAACACGAAACTTAATCATCGGATAAGAACAGCTTCCAACATATTACAATTAGAAAAAGAGTAGAACAATGACTACTTATCACTAGCAGAAACGACAGAACAGGAAACACTTATCACGAGGAAAAGAACCATATGACAAGAAAATTGAACGCGTGGAGAAAATAGTAGAACAGGAGACACTTGTCACAAGTTGAATACTAGGTGACAGGAAAAACGTATATCGAAGGGGATAACAGTATGACACGAGATACTTACAACGAGGAACACAGTAGAACAGGAGAAACTTATCGCTGGTGTCATAAAATCCCACGAAAAAGAACAGGAGAAATTCATCACGAGAAAAAAACACGAAGAACAGAAGAAACTTATTTCAAGGAGAAGAACAGAAGAACAAGGGAAGGACTATTTCATCTGTTTACTATTTGTAGTGTAAAATGGGTTATGTCTTGTTTTCTACATGTAAATGAAGTTAAAATCAATAACTTGTATGTATAGAAAAAAAAAATTAAAAATATAAATATAATGATAGAGGCTCTTGGTGATGTATCCACAAAATACAAACTAGAAAAACTAGAGACTTGTCTACATGAACCCCACCAAAAACCGTGAGTTGTTTCTCAGACTGCTTCTAAGGGAGCTACCATTTGATTTTTATGGGGGGGGGGGGGGGGGGGGGGGCTAGGATGAAATTTGAAAAAAATAGGCAGGACAGGAGTTTTGAGTAAAAAAAAAAGGCAGGATGAGACACTTGCAAAAAAAAAAGTCAGGACGACAATTTAGGTAAAAAAAAGTCAGGATAAACTAAAAAAAAAAAGGCAGGACCGAACAGAGTGAAAAATAAAAAGGCAGGACAGAGATTACAGCTAAAAAAAATGCAGGACAAAATTTTTCATCCTAGCCCCCCCATAAAAATCAAATGGTAGCTCCCTAATGAAGAGTAAGCAAATCGGTCTGGAAAGTTTTTATTTATGATTTCTCAGACGTTTATAAATCGGTGTCTTAAATAGAACTTCACAAAATCTTAACTCGAATAATAAGAGCGCCTCCTAACAGTCATTGTCCACCAGAGGAGTGATTGTGGTGATCGTAATATTACGACTGGATTAATCGGGTTAACGAAATCTAGGCTCCATATTGAATGTCAGATTATTGATCCAGTTTTTAGTTTTTATTGCATGTTTGCGCCTGTCCCAAGTCAGGAGCCTTTGGCCTTTGTTATTCTTGCGTGATTTTTAATTTTAGTTTAGTATGGAGTCCATTATTACTGTTCCAGTATAGATATTTGTTTAGGGGCCAGCTGAAGGATGCCTTCGGGTGCAGGGGTTTCTCGCTGCTGCATTGCCTCGGTGACCTTCTGCAGTTGTAAGGGGGGCCGTTATCCTAGCCCCCCCCCCTCCCCCTTCCGGGTCCGCCTATGAAGTCGGACTACCGGTCAATCATTGGACAAAACCCATATCGTATATGATAGACAGCGACCAACGACTATTACTAACTAGTTGGTGTCTCTTTGACACATTCCCTATTTCCATTCTCAATTTTATTAAGTGTTGGAGGAAGACAGAGAGGCCGATATGTACAAAAACATCCGATCTTCCGCAGGAAAGCTGACAATCCTGGTCAATAAGGGGAGCTACCATTTGATTTTAAGAGAGCCACGGATGAAAAATGGCATGCCTTTTTTTAAGTTGTAATTTCTGTCGTGCAATTTTTTTAATTGTAATTTCTGTCCTGCCTATTTATTTTTCCTTCTATTCGGTCCTGCCTTAATTTATTAGTCCATCCTTTGCCAAATTACCAATCCTTCATTTTATTTACTCAAACTTCTGTCCTGCCTTTTTTATTTTCATCATTTTCTGAAATAGAAACGAGAGTTACCAAACTCATAAATCGAAAACAATACGACAACGTCATGGCAAAACAAATCTGTCCTGCCTTTTTTTTAAATTTCGTCTTAGCCCCCACCCCCTTTTCGTCCTCGCCCCAACCCCCTTAAAATCAAATGCTAGATCATTAAGATTGGTTTCAAAAACACCTACAATGTGTTATACAGTGAAACCTGGCTAAACCGAATCCTCCATAAACCGAAAACTTGTATATAAACCAAACACGTTCTTAAGGTGGTACCTAACACTACAGGGAGATAACTCTGTAAATCAGCAGAACGTTTCAATGACGTTGTGTTCATATGGGAATATTAATTAAGGGGGTATCCAACACTATACCCCAAAAAAATCCTGTCGTTTAATTTCGCTTATTTTTTTTCATTGATAAACTAGGCCAACCTAAACATCTTGTAAAAATTTTAAAAGATTTGAACCATAGGTTTAAAGGATTTGGTAACTCAAATATGGCATTATGATATTTTACATACTAGTATCGGACAAAATTGGAAGTTTCTAAAATATGGGTAAAAGGTTGAATTAGTTAATTTTTTAAAAATTTAATCCTAAATTAACAATAGCATAGCTAATAATGATAGCTGAGGTGAATATTAGTTCACTGATACCCCTTTCGTGTAAGTCTTTTATTACGGATTTAAAATTTTGCCAGAAACTAAATAGGGGGTATCAGAATCAGCCCCGAAAAGTGAATGCTGTGCTTCTAGTATTTGAAGAAGATTTTTTTTTTTTGAAAAAAAATGTGTCGTTTAATTTTTCCATAAAACTAAGCATTTAAAGTGCTATACTAGTCGATTGTTCTTGCAAAAAAAAAAAAATTTAACCGTTAGATTTTTTGGTATTTAAGTTTCAATTACGCCCCACCCTCAAATTGGTTCATTAAATCAGAGCAAAATCTATTCAAAAAGTACATAATGGCCATATTTTTGTTCGTCTTTTGAACTAGGTCTTAGCTATTTGGCATGTGGATGTATCATCACAGGGTTAAGTGTCTTGCATCATGATGACCTTTGTGTAACCTTCAAATGTGACCTCAAGGTCAACACAACCATGTAGGTCATAACTTCTTTGCCTTTTGACCTAGGCCTTACATATTTGGCATGTGGATGTATCGGTTCATTCTCATTTATCCAACTTTTTTAAAATATAGGTAGTACAGGTAAAAAAAAAAGTTGGATAGATGAGATCAAAGGTTATCAAGAACAAAGGGTTTTCCAATTAGAGTTTGGTTGAATGACAGGTGAAAAATAAGACTGAAAATTATACCAGGATTAAATTTTCTGTAGTATTATTTAGCATAGCATGTTAATATGTGCCACTGACATTTAGTTAATGTAATGTAAATCATTTGAAAGTATTTTAAAGTTATTTAACCGTTAACTAAAATGTGAATTGGATAGAAAAATATCAGTTGCACTTTTATTCATGAAGGAATTTGTCAATGAGATGGAGCTTTTTTTGTGTATTAGATCCTCTTCGTTCATTTTTTTTCTGTTCTTCTGTCCAAATGATCCAAATAGGACAACATATAAGTTGAATACGTTTTACTACACAAAGACTGAACAGAACAAAGTTCACAAAACATATATGCATGCATATATATATAAAAAAAAAAAGCAAAAGCAATTCTAGAACAAAGAATATAAAATACTGGCACAGTAATATCAACCGCACACCGTGACTAAATGAATGTTCAGTAGATTCACAAAACATACAATGGCATTAAAGAAATGTCCACTATAGATATACACATCATACATTTTTTTAAAGGTTAACAAACGTAGCACAGAAATATTCATAGCACACTAAAGGAATGTTCATTTGATCTTTATCCTAGTTTTAGTAGGTGGGATACTGCATCAGTGTAGTGATTTACGTTGATCTGTCCTTGCTGTAGTCTCTCCTTAAGTTGGGTCAGTCTGTTGTCTATGTTTCGGTACTTTAACTTGCGAGTCTTGCGTTTCCCCCCTGCGGCGTACTGGATGAGTCGAATTTCTGTGGCAGCCTGTGTATTCCTAAGCTTCTGTATGATGAGGAACAGGTTAGGATGAGCCTTGTTTAACTGGTTGTTGAGTTTATGGTGCCAGCCTTCCAAATGATTTGTTGTCCTTGGTCCTACGGTAGAGAAGTGGTTCCATCGTTCTGGTTCTCTTTCAACCCACTGTTCTGTGACGTAGTCATTAAAGCTGGTTACGTGTGCATCTTCGGTCTGATAGTTATTCAGTGCATAGAACCATACGTCTTCAACTTGGCGAGGAGGAACCAAAGGAAGTGCTGATGCTCGTCGTACGTGTTGATGAAGTAATGGATCATTCTTATATTCTTCGGTCATACCAAGAGTCTGTACCTTTTTCCAGATGCGCTGGCAGAAGTGGAATAAACAGCCTTTGATACTGGCAGTAGGAAAGGCTGTCTCTGCTGCATTACGGGCTGCCGATTCAAAGTCCATGAAGATTCTGTTTGGGTTGATTGGTGTGTTGTTGTCTGCTCCACTTGCTTTAAGAATTGCAAACAAACGTTGGTAGGTAGTCTGACATTTATCAGGCAGGAAAGCAAATATTAATGGATACATCTCTTCTTCAATGAGTGCATGTATTGTGTAAAGCTGCTTAAAAAGTACTGGACTAGCGTAAAAAGTTCCATCGGCAAATATAGTATTGGCTTGGCTGAGGTGTCGAAGGTTGTCTGAAGTACCAAAAACTAGTATTTTGTTGATGTCACCATCCTCTGAAAGTACAAAGTTTTGTCCTGAAAATATAAAAAAGAAAATAATTATTACAAATAATTAAAGCAACAAAATTTGACATGGTTTAGACGATGAAAACCACCACCAATATCAAAAAGTCAGCTTGAGTTTGCTTTGCGGGACAAGTGGAATAACATTCCTCGAGATCACATTAAACGTCCGGGATGATCAATTCCGCGGCGCTGTCGAGATTGCGCTGCACAACAGGGTTGTAACATTTTTTGTTAGGACTGTGATTTGATGATTCGACATTGGATGTTTCGTTTATCTATTGCGCCCGAAAGATGACAATGAAACATTTTTGTTTGATATCGATCTATTGTTAGAATTGTTAATTTTCAAGAACAATTCATTTTGAAAGATCATTGGCACTCAGTATATATAAATAGAACCATACAAATAGTTAGCAAATACATATAAAAAAAAAGATGTGATATGATTGCCAATGAGACAATTCTCCACAACAGACCAAAATGACATAGAAATTAACAATTACAGGTCGCCACACACCCTTCAACAATGAGCAAAACTAATGCAGCATAGTCGGCTATAAAAGGTCTCAAAATGACAATGTGAAACAATTCAAAGGAGAAAAATAACGCTTATTTATGTACAAAAAATAAAGAAAAAACGAATATGTAACGCATAAACATAGGAAAAACATAAAACGAACGAAAAGTCTTGGTATTAAAAGCTTTTCAGAGCTTATGTTTGAAATTAATGTTGCTTATACCGACTTTAAATAAAGCTATATCTTATATGTTATGTCTGGATGTTGAGTAACAAAAACAATGTATCTCATTGGCAATCATACAACACCTTATTTGTATATTAATATTTGATCATTACCTGTTGAAGTTTCTCTCCATTCTCCTTGTAAGTCAATGTCTTGTCTGGTGGCGGGCTGCCTAGGTAGTTCAGTATTGCGTTGACGATATAATGAGGATTTACAGGCTGTAAAGGTTGGTATCTTTTCTACAATCTGCCTGGTGTCTTCGTCCCATTCCCTGCACCGGAACTGTATTATTTCACTGTCATAGAGTGTTGGTAAAGGGTCTAGGCAGGAGCGTGCTTTCTCTGATAAGTGTGACAGGAATAGCTTGGCTTTGATATCAGCATGTGATGGTGGATGGTTGTGGTCTCTTGGAAATCTGGTAACTAGATTATCTGTGGTGTTGACAGTGCCAGGGCAGTCCATTTCTGTACATTTCCAGTATACAAGTTCTCCATCTCTTCCCTGTTTTCTGGTCTTAACACAATATCTGTAGCCTGCAACTGCTAGGTAGTGACCTCTGGCATGAGGAATTAGTTGTACTCTTACTTGTGCGTTTGCCATTTGTGCAATAATAAAATTTCGGATTAAATGGCTATATATATACTAACCATGAGCTTAACTAAGAAATATTCTTTATAAGAATAGAGTTCATTCATTCATTCATTCATTCACATGTTTTGGAAAGATTGCTGAGTACTGTTACATAGTTTTAATTTTTAACACTTCGAGATATGGGATTAGGTTGTGAAAAATGTTTAGATTTTTGCATTGATGAGCAAATATGCTGAACACGAACAATGAATAATTTGGTAATCACTTTGAATCAGCACCACAAATAAAAGTTAACAGGTCTAAAAAAGTAATAAACACATCATATTTACTCAATAAAATGTTGATATAAAATTATTATTGGTTTCTTCTGTATAAAAATGAAACATTTATTTATTATTCAAAGTATACTGAATTTTATATGAAATATACTAAATTTTATTCAAAATATACTAAATTTTATTCAAAATATACTAAATTTTATTCTAAAATAAAATGTAACAAGTTTACTATAGCCTCTTTTATGTATATATTTTTAAAATAATATAAAAACATACAGGAACAAATTTACTGTCTAATTTTAGAAAAAACACCTTATAATTACTAAACAAACAACTCAATAATTAACAAAAATAAAAGTTGGCTAAATGAGAATGCCTTATTTTAAAAAGTTGGATAAATGAGAAGACACCGGTGTGCCTTCTTAAAATTTTGACCTTCATGTGACCTTGAACTTTGACCTGAAGGACGATAATTGAGTTTTTTTGGTAAGAAACACTTGTACGAGCCATGACTTTTATGTAGTTATAAATTCATATTTATTTTAAAAAATCATATTACACAAGCTTTAATCGACCATACAACAATATAGACACATTTTATGACATGTCAACCCATTCAATGCACACGGAATACATAATGGACATGTAGTCACATAATATTGTTTGAAAAGGGAATTGTTTCTATTGAAGCGCAGTGTACGTGCTTAACTACTCAACAGACAGCAAAGTGAAAACCTCCTAGGAATCAAACAATAGGAGTTATGCCAAATAATTATATACCAATAATGGGACGGACGGAAGGACAGACGGACAGTGGTAAAATAATCCCCCCCCCCCTTTGACTTTCAGTTGCAGGGGCAAAAAAAGGATGTAACCGATTTTTTATTTGAGATACGAGCTGCCGTGAAATTAAAAGCATGACACGCCAAAAATACACATGATACATAGGGAAAAGCTTTAAAGTTGGCAGATGCTTTACATGATAAAGATTTTCAATTTATTGGTCTTTTGGCCAGATTCAAAAATATACCGTTCAAAACTTAACGACAAAACCATTGGTGAAAACTAAAGAACCATGGCTCATAAGAGATGAAATAGAGCTGACTGTGCAAAATCCTTATACTGTTAAATCAAGTTCGTTAAACATAGATTTTTTTTAGTATTTCTGCAGAGGTTATGAAAATTAGATACAACTGTTTTTTAGTTAAAAGCACGGCAGTGACAAGTTTCACATTATTTTTGGGGCCCCTTATTATTATAGAGAATGATTGCTCTATTCACACTGGGGTAAAGCTGATGACCATAACTGCATTCACGGTCATCCCAAGATGTCGGATGAAAAATTAGGTCAGTATTTGTTTTATCTGTTTAAGTGTTTCTATATCATTTTCTTTACAAAGCATACATTGCTACGATGTAAATTTATAAAAGATTCACACGGAAATCGAAAATAACTACCGAGAAATGTGTCTGAAACTGGAAATTGGATTTGAAAAAATCGCTAAGATGACAGTAAATCGTGATTAAAATATTTTCAAGATGACCGTAACATATAACAAGGATGACCGTGATTGATAAATAGATGACCGTAATTTGTGAAGGATGACCGTAATTTGTGAAGGATGACCGTAAATTATAAAAGATGACCGTAACATTTAAAGGATGACCATCAATTCTAAGAAATATCCGTATTTTTATTACCTTTTTTGTATCAAATAGTACTTGAACTTTATTAGGTCGTAAGTTTTCTCGTTTGAATTGTTTTATATTAATTGTTATTTAGGGACCTCTTATAGCTGACTATGCGGTTTGGACTTTGCTCATTGTTGAAGGCCGTTCGGTAAACTATAGTTCAGTGTTAATTTCTGTGACATTTTGGTCTCTTGTGGAGAGTTGTCTCACTGGCAATCATACCACATCTTCTTTTTTTTTTATATTTATGAACTATTGCCAAATATTGAAGCAATACTAAAAGAGATACGGCGATACGAGGACTTTATTTCCGTATTGAAATCCATATCTTATGGAATATTTATTGAACATATTGCTTTTTATTTGTTACTGGATGTCGGAAGGTTTTATTCCCAGTCAACAATATAGTCCATAAGATATGTTCCAGAAACGCTGGCATTCTGGATTACTATTAAGAAACTGTTCAACGGTAAGGGAGTTAACATTTTAGGGGTTATAAAGCTAAAGGACTATCAGCAGAAAACATACCAGTAAAACCAACTGAATGCAAAATAAATTATGCATTTCCATCGGATCCGGTGTTATCAATAAATAAATAAATTTGGTTTTTACTGTCTTCTGATTGGTTAAAATCATTAGTTTTATTTTCAATGTTATCAATTTTGATGGCGACACGCCCACTTTGACGTTGTGTATTCATACGCTAACATGTGTGTACGTTGTCATTGATAATATAAATAATATATAAAAAGTTCTTTGAGCCTTATTTTTAATAGAAATTTATTTATAATGAATGGCAATAATTTATTTTGATTTTATTGAACCATAAGGCCACACCAATTTAATTTCTTGTTCTACGGATTTTTGGACTCCAAAATTTGGGGCGAGCGAGCGATTTGAAAATTTTAATAAAAAAATATTTAATTTGCAAATTTTTGAGGCGAAGCTTGAAAAGTAAAGGCGAGCGATTATAATTTTTTTTTGTAAACATAAAATGATAGGTTTTGACAATATTAAAACTTGATTTATCACTTGTACTTTGACATTTCTTTAATTTTTGAAGTATTTTTTCCCTGTTCACCAAGAAATAATTAAATCTGGTCTATGTATGTGTGACTGACAATGAGACAATTCTCCATCCAAATCATAATCAGTTTGGGGGCAACCCCTTAATGTTATAAATATCCCTTTTACATGTTTTATGAGGGATCAATATAAGTTATAAATATTTGTTTGTACAAAAGGGCTCATATTTTCTCATAGAACTATATATCTATCTGGTATTAAATGGTCAAAACACAGTGGGTCAACATGGTCAAAACATGTCCAAGAATTTAGTAATATTCCTGGACTTTAACCATGTTAACACATTTACTTTAACAGTTTAATATTATTCAAAATAAGTGGACCCCTCTTTAAGAAAAATTTGTTTAAAATATGATGTAACTCTCCTCTTTTTGAGTACAAAATTCTAAGTGTTCAAAGGTTTTGTATAGAAGAACTATACAAATCCTTGGTATTTCTATTTTCTTTTCTACATCAGTAAAATGACCCCTTGTCTGAGGGAGGGTTGTTCTCAACCTGATAATAACAAACACAGGTCAAAGTACGGCCTTTTACGCAGGGCTTTGATACAGACCAAACAGCAAGCTATAAAGGACCCCAAAATTATTAGCGTACACAATTCGAACAGGAAAACCAACGATCTAATTTATATCCAAACGGGAAAATACCAATGAACAACATCAACAAACGATATTACTGCTGAACGACATGCTCCTGAATCAATCAGGACAGGTGCATAAACATGCAGCGGCTATGGATAGTTTTGTTTCGCCAGCATACAATATAATTGCAGTTGAAGGCAAATCCTTCAGAAGTTCTTTGTGCTTTATTCTAACAACGATCATTTTTTTATAGGGAATATAAGTAAGGGGGAAAGAAACCAATTTTTTGTTCTTCACGGAAATACCCGCTGTTATAACTTTTTATCGGAGCACTCCAGGTTTCATGCTGAAACAAATATTCTCACAGATATTTACAGTGTGGTGGGGTGCTTTTATGTTTAAAATCGTTATATACAGGTTAGACTGTGATAAATTTAACAAATGTTGATATCTTTTTATAATATTTACAAAAAAAAACGGTGCGGGAAATGGACATGATTACAATTCCGGATGCGGGAAGCGGGAATATAATAAAAATAAAAAAAATCTGTTTTGAAAAAAATAGGTGCGGGCGGATCCGTCGAACAAGGGATCAAATTGGTGTGGCCTAAAACTAATTTTTGACTCTTCACATTTTACATAATCCGCTTCGCGGATTATTCAATGTGAAGAGTCAAAAATTAGTTTTATGGTTCAATAAATTCAAAATAAATAATAGCCATTCACTAAATATTTAATTATTTACGAGAAATATGCAATTTTCTGTCATTGTCATAAACTCAAAATACGGCAAATAGAAATTGATTAAATATATTTATATCCGCTAATCGAGCCCCTATTGAGACAAACTCAACAAAAAGCTATGATTAAAATTATGGATATTTCTTAGAATAGACGGTCATCCTTTAAAAGTTACGGTCATCCTTTACAAATTACGGTCATCTTTTAACCAATTACGGTCACCCTTGTTATGAACGAGCCAAATTAATTTTAGTGAAAGTGTTGTGTACCACCTTAAGCACCGTCATATCAAATTGTATGCGTTGTAAACGTGATAAACCCGAACATCGTTTAAAACCGAACAAAATCTCAAGTCCCGAAGAGGTTCGGTTTAAACAGGATTCACTGTATTCGAATTCTTGAAATCGTGTGATGAACCAAGACTACTTGGTCATTGAGGGTCCTAATGCATGAACAATAGAATGCAAGGCAGATTTAAAAGAAATGTTTCACATATGATCTCAATCTCCCATGCAGAGAGAAAGGAACGATAACTCTACATGGGAGATTTGTATATAACTGTTTCGGCCTAAATTAAGGAAATACATAATAAAACAAAACGTATTACCTCACATAATGATTTATGTAAAACATTAAAATGGGAGGTCATTCGGTTAATGGTGGAGTACGTTGTCTTAAATAGCGTGTTTACAAATTATAAAATAAAATTTGTAGTTTCTTTCCCCGAGCTGCTTTAAGTTATTATACATCGAGTGTTATATAACAAAATTTGTTAAAATTTTAAAAGATATACTGAATGTAGTTTCCTGCCACTAGCATGTCATGAATTAGAAGTCTGATGGATAAATCACAGAATGGTACTTTTTTTTACTTTATTTCATTGTTACAGGCTATTTCATAAACAATGCAGAGTAATTTTCGCGTCCTAAAGAACCTATAATTATTGATCATGTTATTTAAATTCAAATATCTGAAAACCGTCCTTGAGATACATTTCAAAACCAGATAAAATTTAAAAAAAAAGGAAGTGCATGCTGGGAAAACAGTCATGGTTGGAAAAAAATTATTCGCTTCAGGAATAACGCTGTCGTTCCATTCGGAACATTAAAAAGCCAGATTATTCATTCTAATGTATGGTCTCGGAATCTATCGTTGTATTCATATTAACATTCACCAAAAATTAACTCAAGACACTGTATATTACATGTTATAATATTTTATATTATGAACAGAGCATATTTCATTTTTGTTTCTCACTCTATAAGTTATATGGTTAGCTACTGACCCTTTACGGATCCAGAAAAGGGTAATAAAATCCATAGGGAGTGAGTCCAATTATTTTACTATCTATTTATGTTCTAAAAAATGAACAAAACAAAAATATGTAACAAATCAACAGTTATATATAAAAATAGGCAATGTAATCCCACATGTTGCAGGTGTGTTCGAATCATTTCTGAATCAACTAGACTTGACAGTTTACCTAGAGAAGGTTCTCTCCGGGTCCACTTATAAAAACTGATCCCCACGTTAAAAATTAATTAATCGATCAATCAACTGGTGTGCTTTCAGCCAACTGATGCGTCTTATATCAACCAAAACGCGCGTCTGCTGTGGCCATTTTGGGATCTAGTATCTTTGAAAGTTTTTGTAACGTAATTTAAGAAGAAAATCTAACTTTTTTTTCTCTCGCTGTTTTTTGAAATAATGCAGTATGATTTACTGTAACAAGTACAGATTTGCAAATATCTAATTTTCAAATTAAGAAAACTAGACATAGTTGCAATTTCTAAAAATTGCATTATTGGAATATTGACCGCTTTGGCTTGCCATAGACTCTGACACTTTGATGTCTGCAGAGAATTACTTTTATAATGACCTTTTTCGACGTCATAAATCAAACCGGAAATGGTAAATCATCCTTTATGAAGTCATAAAGATCTTGTTCCGAATGACATAATTGCTCTGTCAACAAATGTCAAATTGAAACCTTTGCAGCTAATATTCACAGTGTCGGATAACAACAGAAATTACCAAATCATGATTGCATATCTTTTACGTGTGAATGCTTTTTTTATTGGAGGCGAACAATGAATTTTATTTTGGAAAACTTTGTGCAAAAACTGTTATTATAACAGCAATTTAGAGCAAATAAAATAACTGCACAGATTGAATATTGGAACTTATCATGTTTAATTATCTGAATGTGAAATAAAACCAGTATATATATGCGTCTGTATGTCAAACTTGCTTCTCTAGAAATAAGAAAATTTAGCGATTTTTTTGTCATGTGGGGTTGGTGGTGACAGTAGGAATTTGAAAATACATAAACGCAGGATGGTAGAGGATATCAATTTTAACGAAGTTTTTTTACAAAAAAGCAATGTTCCGGTGACATAGTATACTTTTGAAAATGTTTCACAAAATGCATTATTTTATAGAATCTGAAACTTTTAATTGATTTAGGCTCTCTCGTTTTCTGGAACAATGCTTCTCGTCGATTTTCTGAACCGTTTTGCAGGTGTCTTTACGGCCAAGCTTGCAATTACGTGTTGAAAATGCAATATGTAATATATGAGTGAACTCTTATATTAACGAACGAAGTTAAAAGAATTTGCTTTTTAAAACAATTAATATATTGACCACTGCCCTTTCCTCGATATTGATATCTATATCATTAACGGAAAGCTTAATACAAAAATTTATGATAAAAGAGATGATTTTTCATTTCCTATCGTTAATTATCCATTTTTAGATGGTGACGTTCCCTTGTCACCATCTTATGGTGTTTATATATCTCAACTTGTACGATTCGCTCGTGTATGTAACAACGTATTACATTTTAGCGAGAGAAATTTATGTATTACTGAAAAATTATTACACCAGGGTTTTCGATATCACAAACTGGTCAAAACATTTACTAAACTTTATCACCAGTATAAGGAAATAATTCGTAAATATGACTCAACATGCAGACATCTTATACGTTCAGGTATTTCACATCCAATCTTTTTTTGGTAATTTTCTTTACAAAGCACACAAATGTCAGTATTCACCTCAAAAGCTTACAAAACCTTTAAACAGACCTATTAAGAAGGGATATAGTAACGATACTGTTGTCAGGTCATTAAAGATTGCATATTTTGGCTTTATTGATTCACTTATAGGGTCTTTGCATCAGAACTAAACACATTTATTCAAAAAACAGTTGTTGGCATGACACGGGTTATGTTCTTCTCATATATGTTATGATAGTATGATACTAAACCCCTAACGGGAGGGATTGTGTCTGATATTCATATGATGAAGACATAATATTTCAATCAGTTTAATTGAGGTCTGGAGCTGGCATGTCAGTTAACTGCTAGTATAGTCTGTTGTTATTTATGTATTATTGTCATTTTATTTATTTTCTTTTGTTACATCTTTTGACATCAGACTCGGACTTCTCTTGAACTGAATTTTAATGTGCGTATTGTTATGCGTTTACTTTTCTACATTGGCTAGAGGTATAGGGGGAGGGTTGAGATCTCATAAACATGTTTAACCCCGCCGCCATTTTGCGCCTGTCCCAAGTCAGGAGCCTCTGGCCTTTGTTCGTCTTGTATGATTTTTAATTTTAGTTTCTTGTGTATAATTCGAAGTTTAGTATGACGTCCATTATCACTGTACTAGTATACATATTTTTAGGGGCCAGCTGAAGGACACCTACGGATACGGGAATTCTCGCTACATTGAAGACCCATTGGTAGCCTTCGGCTGTTGTCTGCTCTAGGGTCGGGTTGTTGTCGCTTTAACACATTCCCCATTTCCTTTCTCAATTTTATTCTAATTTTTCCAATGTTTCTATTTTCTTCATATTTAAGCAGGCCATCTTTTCTTTTCTTTCTTTCTTTTTTTCTTTTTTTTTTTTTTGTTTTTTGTTGTTTTGTTTTTTTGTAAAATATTCGTCATTCTTATAATAAGTTCTTATACAATGTAGCTTATTTTATCTGACATTTGTAAAATATTCTATAATCTGTTAACCCTTCCAGACCCTCAAATATTGTGATTAAATGGTAACGCTCTACTATAATTATCATACTACTTTACTAGTTGTCCTAACAGATAAGACCCGAGGTTGATTTTTCGTTTTTTCATCGATTTATCATGTTTTTATTCCGAATTAGTTTTATGGACTTTTACCATTAATATTTTATTGCATAATCGTAAGGTCTTATAATGTATTGGATGTCATCATTTCCTGTAGCGATATCATAACTGTTTGCAGAATTTTTAATTTTTATGAAAAATCTGCAATTATAAATTTTCTGATATTTTTCATCAGTTCAAAATCTCGTCATTTGTTTAAGATGACGAGGTATGAAAAAATTCTTGTCCGTACGCTTATTTGTAGCTTTATGACCTTCAACTTGTAGATTTCTAAAGCGAAGCCAGTGTGTAGTAATCTGGTGATTCAAAACCAATTTATTTTTATTTGTAAAACGCATTTTGAATTGGTAACTGTGACATTTTCTCCTCGGCGAAAAGTTTAACAAAACACTTGCTTGCCGTCTACGTCCAGTTGCAAATATTTCACACATTTAACGGACAAACACAAATTAATAGTTATTTAGTTATGAAGTTTTTGAACGGTAGGTAGTCGAAAGAATGGAGAATAAAGGCTGGATTTTGGACAGACACAATAAATGAGTGTATTCTGTTTGATAGGGAAAGTATTCTGACTTAAACAGACTCCTCGGAGAGTTTATTGCAAATATCTAGCTGGGGGCGTTTTACGTATTTCGAATGTCTCAACTCCGTATTTCAACAGATCGTGGCTTGTTAAGACTTCCAACAAAATTTAAACATTAGGGTCAAGTCAAGGGAACCCAAGTGAACTGTTTTGTGGATAGGTATAGAACCAGTTATTCAGCCCCGGTCGGAATGAACATACAAGAAAGTAGTACATATTTTAAACAAAATAGTTCCTACGCATAGCTGTAGCTTTGTCAATAGTGGGTATATTTGGGTAGTTTTAGTATCAAATGAATGCTTGTGGACTTGGGATCACTGTAGAACCTTTGTTAAAAGATTAATTTTAATGATAAAGAAGTATATGCAATTTTGACAGGAGAGCACATTTGGCCTGTTGTTCAGATCAGAAGTTCCTGTTTTTGTTCTATCAAACTTTAGGAAACTAGTACGTTCTACTATGCAATTCAAGGTATGTTGATTTTTTCATCATAAGTCAGGATAAGGTATAGTTTTGACATGAAATAACTGCCACCTTATTTGAACTTAAGACAAAGTAGCCATTAATTGTCGAAATTGCAGAATTTAACATACAAACCGATGGTGCTATGAACTAGTGGTTTTATACCTAAAAAAAAATAAAAACATGGAAAATTAATATTGGAGACGAATGCACTTCCAACTTTAGAAAGTTGGGTTAACCCGAATAATCAAGTCGCACCTCGTAATCGATTTCTCCGAGGATCATGTTGAGACTAATGCGGAATAAGTTGACTGAATTGTTCGGGTTAATGTATCGTCAGATTTTCTCCAATAACTGATGTAATAAAAAAAGTAAATGTTTGACACTTATCATCCTTATACAAAGTTAGAAGCCTGCAACAATCACAGCGTGAAAACCTGTGAAGCTAGAAAAGTAGAAAAGTCATGAAAGTATCTGTTTTATGATGTACATAAAGACGACAAAATGAATCCTTCTTTTGAAAAAAAATACAAAGGTCAATATATTTTGTACAAACATTGTTTGAAAACATTTTTAATTAAAGTACATGTAATTCGGTAAAGTGTTGTGAGAAGAATAACTATAATTATCACAAGAGAAATATCAACCTTCTTCGGATGTCTTCTGAAATATGTTAAGGTTATCGAAAACAAATCAGAGTTTGCTTTGTAAACCCATGGAAGTATTATATTGACCCTGTCAATATAATACTTCCATGGTAAACCCTATTTATTTATTGAATATACTATGACATACAGAGTTATACTCAAAGAGCAAAGAACACAAATATCACTTATAGGAGAAACTCGATATTGGAAAATTAAGTTCCATCGAATACAAATGAAAGAAAATCAACTGGTGTCCATACCCGCAGCCAAAGGTCAAAGGACGACCCCCCCCCCTTTCCCCTTGAAAACAAATCAGCACTGCTAAAGTGAACATTCTGTTTGTGACGGTAAAAGTCGAGCTCGTGAGTCCGTCCAAGTATCCCCCCACTCCTCCTCCCCTTTGGAAATTCCTGGCTACGGGCCTGAGTGTCTATTTAGACGCATGCTTCGTACTATATTAACACATGACATGGGTAAAATCTCTTTGTTCTAACTGTGCTGTAATCTTAATAATGCACAGCTAAGGTGTGCATTAACTACCTCAGATAACTGCACAGTTCAAATCTATTCTTACCTTTAGGGGCGTTTCCTGGATTCTGAAAGGGATGTTACATGTATTCTATAAAATTAAAAAATACCAACGATTGTACCGAGACTAAAAATGTTACGTTGTCCAATTCAAGGATGAACAACCTATTCCCCCCCCCCCCCCCCCCCAATTTTTTTTTTTTTTTTTTAAATCCGCCATTTGACTTGAAGTTACAAAAAAGTTGATCAATTAAACACTTTGTACAAACATCGTAGTTTCAAAATAAGAAAACAAAAAATGATGGATTGATTTTTTGTGTTTTTAACGTAACTTTTACGAGCAACATTTCGGCTATTTCGTGGCGCCCAGTTTTTATTGGTTAAGGGAGCCGAAGTGCCCGGAGAAAACCACACACCTCTGATAGGAATACTGACAGTCCCAATCAATTGAAATTGGAGTCGAAAACTCCCGCACGGGGGAGTTCTCCTTCAAACCCTCAGTGTTAACTAGTGATTACAGTAAAAATAAACCTGGCAAACCAGGCCCCTGATGAAAAAAGAAAGGTTTCTCCTTCCTTTTTTATTATCTTAACTGGGACATAACATATTTTATTTTATTTCGTGTGTACACAATGTAAATCTTACATCAGTGTTTTAACGACAGATTTAACATTTTAAATTTATGTACTAACATCTTCCTCGGTTCATCTTTCTCTAAACATATCAAACATAATTATCATTAAGGAAAGAAAAGAAATTAATCTCAATAACACCGATTTGAATCGTCACTGATTAGAATTTTTTTTTTAATAAATTTAACAATGTAACAATTTAGGAAGAAGCCTGAATATAAAAACAAATATTATTTAAAACTTACCAACCTGTCTTACTACATAAAGCCTCGTTTCCCCCTTTCTTTACTATACAAGAAACTTTCATAGGAGTCGTGAAACGTTCACGTAAATTGATGGCGTCATGTGTTAAAACAGTTATTGGCCAATCAAATCGGTATATTGGATTTAATCTGCACGCTCGTGTGACCCTTTAACCCAAACTCCTACGTCGTTCGGGTTAATCAGGGTCACACAAGCTGTGCAGATTAAATCCAATA
Organism: Mytilus galloprovincialis; assembly: GCA_037788925.1. Classification (NCBI taxonomy): domain Eukaryota; kingdom Metazoa; phylum Mollusca; class Bivalvia; order Mytilida; family Mytilidae; genus Mytilus; species Mytilus galloprovincialis. The sequence goes on along the minus strand of CM075338.1, from coordinate 21,649,147 downwards.
TACCGACTTGCTGGGTCAATAACTATAACTTAACATCTTTTACTGCAACGTATATTTACTAGGTTGTTTTTGTGGTGCATTTATTTGCCATATACTGAGTATACGAGGACGAGGATCTGGAGTGGACTTGTAGAATTAAGGAATGACTGTAATATTTTTTCTGTCTATGAAGAAATAACATAAAAAAATTGGTGCACACTGAATAACGCGCGATACTTTCATTTCTTATAATTTAATTCTAAATTCCATTTTAAACCGTAGAAAACCATGAGAAAACGTTGATGACGTCACGGTCACATGACTAAATTATGTCTATGGGCTGATAACAAAATAACGTCAGCCAATCAGAAGACGTGTTACATCCAAAATTAAATTATTAGAGAATATAGGCCATAAAGTGCAGATAAAAGGAAAATAATATTTTTTAGACAATAGACAAACTGACTAGACAAAAATTATAAGAATAGAGAATAACAAGATGCTAGAAAATAAAGGATAGAGAATAAAGGACAAAATCGAGAAAAATAAATATAGAATGGTAAAAAAAGTTGTAAAGAAAAAAGAAATGAACGACCCTCAATCTAGATTTTTATAAAAGATATACGTATATATTTTGTCTTACAAGTATAAAAAAGAAGATGTGGTATGATTGCCAATGAGACAACTGTCCACAAGAGACCAAAATGACACAGACATTAACAACTATAGGTCACCGTACGGCCTTCAACAATGAGCAAAGTCCATACCGCATAGTCAGCTATAAAAGGCCCCGATGTGAAATGCATCATGATGGTTCTGGCAAAGATACCAAAAACAGGTTTCGATTGTCGTAATGTTTTGTAAAACCCACTAACATATTGAATCAACCTTGAAATATAAAGTTAAACTCGACATGCAGAAACACAGAAATAGAAATACGATATTGGAAGATTGAATTCCATTGAATACAGTAAAAGAGAATCAATTGGATTTTGTTTTTATCTCTAATGCATGCGTCGTGCTATGCCAGTAATCTTTACGACAATGTTTATATTGTCTTTGTAAAGTTGTTTGATGGATCCTGTTGATGCTTCTATATATGTTCAACATCAAAAATAACTCACCACCTCCTTAAATTTAAATATATGCAGTGAAAATGTCTTAATTTTCTTTATTTTAGTGTTAAGGGGGTTCGCGGGTCTAAATCATTTATATAGGATTTCTCTATATTTTTCTATAAATGAACTTTATCTTATAGTTAATAGAAAAATAAAATAAAAAAGTGGGGTCACCGTTCATTTGCGCTCACAATCTGCCTTCGAAAGAAGCATACATTTTTGTAAAGATGGTTTTTTCCTGTTGAAGTAATAGGAGAAATAAAGGTAATATCGAAATAAAAAAAAGAAATTTATTACAGAAATCGCTAAAATTTTACAATAATTTAGTTTAAGTACAGCTTATATGGAAATTATATTAAAAAAGATAGGTCACCGATGAGTTGAAAAAGATATTTCAATTTTAGAGCCAAAAAATGGCATTTTTCCACCAAAGGGAGATAATTTGGAACTTTTTCAATGATGTATACATTTTGAAAGTCATCTGAGGCCAACACGAATTGATTGTTTTGAATGATTTTTGTACCATATGATAAAGTAACAACTACAAAAGGAAATAAATAAAATTTGTAATGAAAAACAAATGTTTGATTTTTTTCTGAAATTTTTATACCCTCGAGCCTCCTTAAGCATCTCAAAACACTTTTATAGATCCTAAAAGTTGTCTAATTTGTGAATGCCAAAGTAGTGTCAAAGTTCACCTGAGAACCACATTGTCAGCTAGTCTGTGTTTCTGCATGTCGAGTTTAACCGTTTTTGGTATCTTTGCCAGAACTATCATGATCGATTCATATCGGGGCCTTTTATAGCTCACTATGCGGTTTTCAGATGAACTTTGACATTACTTTGGCATCTGAAAACATCGAAACAACTTCAGTTTGATTATTAGTTTCTTAGTCTAACTAAGGTCTATTGCCCAGTTTGAAATTGAGAGGATAAAGCCATTTTAAAAAGAGTGGGTTCCAACCATAACTACATTGTATGTCCCCATTCAAAAGCATTGATTGTCAAAGAGGGGGTTCCTATTCTCGGAACCCCACCCCTATAACCTGGATCCGCCTCGTTACTCATCTCAGATTTTTATTTTTTGAAGTCTCCCTTGTCGCCACTAAAAAGTAAATTATCTGACTCTACATTAATTTGAAGGTTATGCTTTATATGATTTTTTAGCAAAAACACGAAATCACGAAACTTAATTATTTACGGCAAGATAAGGTGCATTATACCTATGTTGTTCAGTATACGACCATTGATTGCACTGAAGAACCTATAACCAACAGATTGTCACTTCAATGAACAAACTAAAAGGTTCCATAATTACATAACATCTGATCAAGAAATTGTCAATGGTAAGACAAAGCCTGAACTTTATTTATTTTTTGACTGCTTCCGGTTGCTAGGTTTTTGATACAGAGCTAAAAAAACAAACTTAAGGTGGTACCCAACACCTTAACAAAAATTAATTTGGCTCGTTTAATTTTCATAAAATTTTGACAAAGTATTTACTTTGACCCTTTGACAAAAATATATATAAAATTTCAAAAAATTTGAACCAACCATTTTATCAGAAAAATTACACTGGCTATATAGCAGTTTGACAAACACTCATTTTGATCAGTTAGAAGCTTAGCATTTCCTTAACAATACATAATAATTAAAACGTTCAACTGATTTCAAAGAGTTATCTCCCTGTAGTGTTAGGTGCCACCTTAAGTTGTATTTTAAAAGAAGGATTAAGTATTTTACAAAACACATAAAAAGGAGAGACAAACGGCCTATTTTGATACACCAAAATAAACAATAAGCATAAGAGGGTCTTGGTGAAGTTTAAAGAATTGATTAATATAAGCTGACTAATTTAAAAAAAATTAAAGTCATGTGTATCTTTTCAGGTGCAAACATCGAAAAAATTAGAGTATCGGGTTCTTAATCTAAATAATGTCCAGTTTGAAATTTATTTATAAGGAGAGAATCAAGCCATTGTAAAAAGGGGTCCAACCATAAATTATGTTCCCATTCAAAAGCATGATCGTCAAAGATGGGGTTCCTATCCTCGGAACCTCACCACTATCAACCTGGATCAACCTCTATACTCATCTCAGATTTTTATTGGTGACTCTTGTCGACACTAAAACGTAAATTATCTGACTCTTCATTAAGTTGAAGATTATGCTTTATATAATTTTTTTTAGCAAAAACACGAAACCGCGAAACTAAGTTATATATGGTAAGATGTGGTGCATTATTTGTGATGTTTAGTATAAATTGTATACAACCACTGATTGCACTGAAGAACCTATAACCAACAGATTGTCACTTCAATGAACAAACTAAAAGGTTCCATAATTACATAACATCTCATCAATAAATTGTCAACGTAAGGACAAAGGCTGCATTTGTTTTTCTTTGTTAACTGCTTCCGGTTGCTAGGTTTTTGACACTGTGAGCTAAAAAACAAACTTAAGATTTATTCCGAAAACTCTTTTGATAAGAAGGAGGGTTAAGTATTTTACAAAAACAAATAAAAAGAAAAGACATGCGGCCTTACAATCTGTTTTGTTATGGTACATTAAAATACACGATAAGATTACGAGGGTCTGGATGGAGTTTACAGAATAGAGAATAATTTACCAATACTACAGAAACATTGGCCTAAAATAAAGATTAGAGAATAATGGGCAAAATTAAGAGAAAATGGCAAAAAGAATAACAGAATTTAAAAAAAATGATGAAACCTCCATCTAGTCCTTGATATATTCCATAAATTGACAATAACATAACTTAGTTATATAACTTGATCATGTCTGAAGCTAAGGGGCAGATGGAGATTGTATTGATTTAAGATAAACCCGTCCAACAAATGTGCCGGAAAAAAAAACAATTACGGTAACAACTAGATAATGGTTAACTCTAAACTGTTTAAACATGACACGAATATGAAATAAGATTATATAAATTTGATCTAAAATTGGAAGAAAAAAGCCTTACAGTTTAACCCTTACAAGGTCACGCGACTGTCGCAAGTCAGGAAACCCACATCAGTTGTCCTTTTTTTCTAAGTCGTTATGCTTTTGTTTTTTTTTCGAGCACTTTGTGTGGAACGATTTTGGACGGATTAATCTTATGGACACTGCATGGTGCGTGTAGAAAGACAATTGGCAATAATTGGATGAAACCGCTACTCAACTTCTTTAAGGAACGAAATCAGCCGAGTTCCGAGTATGACGATTGGTAGAGAGAGTTCCTTGCTCTCTGTTCAAGTTATAAACCCATGTAACACATCTTTAAAATTTCTGTCCCCATCAAAAATATATCTAAATATTACCCCCTTATTTTCCACCGGCTACCTTTTCCCATACGACCACAATTACAACACCTATCTTTTTTATATTATTACGAATTTGTTCCTGCAAATGTATGAAATATTTGCCACTGGACGTTAACCACAAATCAATCAATCTGGTTACTTAAGGTGGTACCCAACACTTTCACTAAAATTAATTTGGCTCGTTTAATTTACATAAAATTTTGACAAAGTATTTACTTTGACCCTTTAACCAAAATCTATAAATTTCAAAAATTTTGAACCAACCATTTAACAGAAAAATTACACTGGTTATATATTGGACAAACACCAATTTTGATCATTGAGAAGCTTAATATTCCCTTTACAACACAACTTAATTAAAACGTTTAGCTTATCTTACAGAGTTATCTCCCTGTAGTGTTAGGTACCACCTTAACTTGTTGAAGGCTGTATGTATACGTCTTTGAGTCATATTGCTTGTCGTTTCTTCATTGTCACATTAAGGTGGTACCTAACACTACAGGGAGATAACTCTGTAAAGTCAGCTAAACGTTTTAACTACGTTGTGTTGTAAAAGGAATATTAAGTTTCTCAATGATCAAAATTGGTGTTTGTCAAATTGCTATATAACCAGTATAATTTTTCTGACAAAATGGTTGGTTCAAAAAATTTTAAACTTTTATATTTTTATTAAAGTCTCAAAGTAAATACTTCGACAAAATTTTATGAAAATTAAACGAGCCAAATTAATTTTAGTGAAAGTGTTGGGTACCACATTAAAGAATATTCAGTATCTCATATATTAATATTTTCTTTAAATGTATGCAACTTAATTGTAAGGGTTTCTTAAATCATGATGAAAGTACATATCCATAATTGTACCAAAAGCTTAAACAAAATCATGACGTCTGCTACATAACTTTGTTTAAAACAAATTATCTATGCATGCATCGATTAAACATCTTAAAAGTATGCAATTCAAATAATAAAATAAATTTGAACATTTGTTATTTTAATAGTAGTTATAGTGTTTATTCCAATTTGGAGGTGCATAAACATCAAAGAAAAATTAAATTGATATAATTATTAAATTTATCTACATGCTAATGATCACGTTTTATGTTTTTATGTTTTAAAACATGAATTTCAAATCATAAACTTATATTTATATTCTCTTTTATGTGCGTTTGTATTTGTGCTTTTGATTACTTATTGATACAGTGAAACCTGACTAAACCGAACCCTTTCGGGACTTGAGATTTCGTTCGGTTTTGGCAGGTATTCGGTTTCATCAGGTTCACAATGCATAACATGTGATATGATTGGTCTTCAGAACAAGTTTGGATTAGACAGGTTTCCGGTTTATTCAGGGTTCGGTTTTATCAGGTTTCACTGTATAAGTACGCCTAGAGTAATGTTATGCAATGCTGTGGGTGTTGAAGGCTAGCCTATGTAAATCGACTAAAAATAAAGCAATTATGAAAAGAAAAACTTTTCTTTTGATCAAAGACATAAAAGAATCAAACATGAGAAACATTCAATATTTTATCGTAAATTGTATAAATATGTATGGACAATTTGCATGTGTTGCTTTACACCATGACAATTTTCAAAAGTTTTAAGTGTTTCTGTCTTTTTTAAAATTCACAATCTGCATCATTGAAAATAATCGAATATTGTTTTGATAAGACATCAATCTAGAAATTATAATATTACATAAATTCCAAAAATCGGAAATTCCATTTATTTTAAAAAATAATTTCACAACTTCGAATCAATTTTAGAAATCAAAGTTAACTGCAATCTTTGAACTCTGAACTCTGAACGAAAAAAGCTTGATCTGGGTCGAGTTCAATATCGTAGCAGCTACGTAGCGGCTACGTAGCTGCTATCAATATCTATGTAGCAACTAGTATATAGCTACACGTTCAATAGTCAAAATCTACGTAGCACTAAGTAGCCTCTACGATATTGAACTCAACCCTGATTTTAAAGAGATTAGCAGGGCTGCGTTCAATAGTGTAGCAGCTACGTAGTGCTACGTAGATTTTAACTCTTGAACGTGTAGCTTTAGACTAGTTGTTACATAGATATTGATAGCGGCTACGTAGCCGCTACGTGCGACGATATTGAACTCAACCCAGGTACCTGAGGATTGCCGATCGATTGCAGAATGTCCAGTGACCACAAATATCATACAACATCACTACGGACCATTACATATTTATGATATAAACTAAGCAAGAGAGTTGAAAAGAAAGGGAACTTGTGACATTTTTAAATAACTCCAATAGTCAGTGTGTAAAGGTTTTACATGTAGTCGTGTGAAATTAAAAAAAAAGGAACAAAATAAGTTAAACTATTAGTAGTAGGGAGTGAGGAGTTTGAGGCACTCCAAAAACGCGTGGCGCTGTGGCGCATCCAAATATGGTCAAACCCCGCCTCCGGAAGTGACGTCACGAGTGAATGGTTAAACAATGAATCACGCGTAGGGACGCCGGAAGTCCTAATAAGGCCATGACGCTCGAATGACGTCAGCGGAAGTAAGGAAGGTCATGACGAGTTGCGACCATGAGTCATCAGGATGCAAGATAGGGACATGACTCACTACATGAGTTATCAGGATGCAAGATCAGGACATGACTCACTACATGACAAAACCATAATGTACGTATGAAAATTCGAGAAGTATTTTTTCTGTTCGTTATGATGTTTTATGCAACCACAAACACGCAAGGCGCTAAGGCGATGACGTCATATTATGAACAGTATGACTCACGTAGATCTTTGCCAATTCTGGTATGAAGGGCTATATATCAAAACGGAAGCACCAGATGTCGGATTATGACTCTTGGACCACCATATGATGAATTCCATATATATGGAAAGCGACCACAATACCCTATGACCATATATGGAAATTATGACCAAATTTGGTAAGAACCTTATTTTCACTCAAAATAAACATACATGACCATATATGGAAATCGACAAAACAACCTATGACCATATATGGAAATCATGACCAAATTTGGTAAAAACCTTATTTCCGTTGAAAAATCAAAATAAAATACATGACCATATATGGAAACCGACCAGATACCCTATGATCATATATGGAAATGATGACCAAATTTGAAAAAAAAACTTTTATTTTCACTCAAAAATCAAAATAAACATATATGACCATATATGGACAGCAGGTCACGTGATCGTATCGAGGAACGTTAACTCTGTTACAAAACAAGGGAAGCAACTCTGTATATATATCTCTCGTGGAGTGACAATTCAACGTGGCAAGGTCACGTGATCGTATCGAGGAACTGTGATACAAAAAAAGAATCAACTCTTCATGATGTGAACATCAATCACCGATTAATCGTATCGTGTTCGAGGCAAATAGAAAAAATACCAACGCAGATGTCAGTTTCATATATATTTACTACATTCATTCGTACAATGCAAGCAGTTTGTCGTCGTTACTCATCAAGTCTCTAGACGAAAAAACTTTCACAATGTCTTCCATGCTAATGTTTCTATATCTCATCTTCACGAAATGTACACAATAGAGTCCGCACGTATAGGATGATCCCGGTTGCACTTGAGTCGTACTGAATCTGTATTGAGGTCCATTGGCGATGAGCACGTTCCTGAAGCGACGATGGTAATACTCCGGAGAACGTCCGAGTGAATCGAAGAATTCTGCTGGTCCCGTGGATGGAAAGTGAAACGCCACCCAGTGCTTCCCTGGTCCATCGCAGGTATCCGTGTTGACGACATAGGTCATCGGTCGGTGCGAGATGTCTGCGGCTAACTCGTCGGCACAACATACGTCCACCGGTAACCCTTCCAACGCTTCTTCTAGTTTCGCGTCGCTCATGGGAAGTGCGTCTTCGTCCGTGTCGTATACGGAGGTATCCTCGCTGCTGTCGAGCCTCCTCGCCTTGGAGACCCTTTCCTCCTCCTCCCTGCCACACGCATGCTCCTCCAGTCCGCGGCGGTGTACAAAGACCAGTCCGCATTCTTCGCAGGCGATCAGATCGTCCGTGGTCGTTTCTTCCGTTTGGGTCGTCTCCTCCTCTCCCGCCCCCGTCAGGACGTTCGTGCGCAGTCTCTCCGTCTCGGGGGTCTCCGGTTTGACGTCGACGAGGAGATATCCGTGTCGTCTTCTCGTGGCCTCGTCGAATTGTCGCAGGAAGTGTTCCGATCGACCCGGGTACATCTGTCGTGCCAGGGTGGCCACGGGCTGTCGGTCGATCGGATTGTCAAAGAGGACCATGTAATGACAGTTTCTTCTCTGGGTGGGGTCCTTTCCAAAATACAGGTTCTGGTTGATGGCGATCACGGAAAGATTTCGATGGTGACTTCCTTCGGTGAAGAGATCGTTGATGCGGGTGTCTTTGCTGGCGAGAGTCATCAGATCGTCCAGGACCACCACGTTGCGCACTCTCGGATCGAAGAAGTCGTCGCTCTCCAGGTCGGTGGGGATGCCTCTCACAAACTCCACCGGCGGGTACACGCCGTCTCGCACGACGTCGTAGAGGGGTTGCCACCTCTTGTACAGCCAGACGATTCTCTGCGGCGCCGGTTCGCACATCGCTTCCGCTTCTCGGAGGACTTCCGCCACGAAATGCGTCTTGCCGCAAGACGTCGGACCCGAGACGATCATGGTAAACGGGTGTCGAAACAGGAACGGACCGGACGGCGGCTGTTCTCCCACCGCAGGCACGGGCGGCGGCGGCGGCGGCGTATCCCTACTTCCATGCTGATTGCGATAATGTCTCAACATGACATCTCTCCTGGAAAACCGTCTATGGCAGGTAGGACATTCCATGTTTATACTTCGATATCGAATCCGCTATCCTCTTTTTTTTCTTTTTTTTTTCTAAAATGCAGCAAGCAGAATACGTGATCGTCCTTGAATCGACACACACGTAATCTATCGTCTCTGACGGTGACTTCCAATAGTGTCACCTCGCCTCCCCTCGTCGTGCGGTAGAGTGGTCTCTCGAAGATGACTTCCATCGTCTCGTCCCGTCGTACTGCTACGGATTGAAGAAGTGGTAGATACGTGTCTCTGACGTACGATTCTTCCCTCACCACGTCGGAACATAGGTAGACCCTGAGCGTGGGTATTTCGAAAGTAGGCACGAACGTCATTTCCAATAGGGCACACTCCAACGTTCCATTCGTTAAGTGTGATCGAGGTAAACGTACTGAGAACTGACCTCCCCTATTCTCGGGAAAGAGATCGAGCGAGTCTCCACTATTTACGAATAAATAAAACTCGTCCATGATTAGATGAAGCCCGTGTTCTCCCCTTCTTATAAAGTTTTGAACAATACCTTCGCCGATGATTTCCATATATGGTCTGACTTGTGAATGATACGAAGCTCAGGAAACTAAGTGTTGTATACTTATTTTGATGGATTTTGATTGGTGAACACATGTCATGACCAAATAAGGATATATCCCATCCGTATTGAGTCATCACGGTCCCTTAGTCATAGGGTACGCGTCCCGGATGATTTAATCATTCCTGGTATGAATCATGGCAAGACAAGACAAGACAAGACAATTTATTACAACTTAGGCACGTCACCAAATTTGGTAAGTTGGCATGGTATGAGTCATAGGGTACGAGCGTCATGGCCTTATTAGGACTTCCGGCGTCCCTATGCGTGATTCATTGTTTAACCATTCACCCGTGACGTCACTTCCGGAGTCGGGGTTTGACCATATTTGGATGCGCCACAGCGCCACGCGTTTTTTGGGTGCCTCAAACTCCTCACTCCCTACTACTACTATTAATATTTAGGTTATGGAATTTTAGAGATATTTAATTAAAAAAAAATATGGCGGGGAAAAGGCTGACTCGGACTTTTACCTTATACAATGTACGTGTCTTAGCATTGATGGAGTATCGCTTCTCGAATTACTTCCCGCCAAATTTTTAATGGCTTATAGCTCGAAAATAAGCACAGAGACCATCAACACCATTAAGTCCCTTCAATCGACGGGTACGTAGTTTACAAATCAACACACTTCTTCAAAATAATTTTCAACACTTTAATAAATAAGTTCTTGCACAGAGTACAAAAAAGGAAATCAATTCAACCATTTGTTGCTTTAATCATGGATATATATATATATTGATGTACTGTTCCCAGCTTTAATTACCCTATATATCACATTCTAAACTGGTTTCCCGTCAATAATATTGATTGTCTCTAGGTAAAAAGATTTATAAACAGATTGTGCTTATCATCAAAACAAACAAGACAAATTAGCTACAGAACAAAGTTTGATTTTCTTGTAATGACTGTCGCATTTCTTTGTATCTAGGGAAATACGAAAACGAGGCTTTCTACAGAAATGTTCCCTAATGGAGTAAACGTAAATGTTAAAGATATACGTTATGTCATTAATGATATAACCACGTTCTCGTTAATATTCTCTTTTTTGTCTAATTTGTCTACGTTACCAGCGGGTAGGTAGGTGCAAATTACAAAAAGGTTACTTGGTACACACGTAATGCACGTATAGTCGTTGCTCCTTATAGGCCTACTAACTTCGTCTTGTTAATAATTTCCCTTTAGGGCTCCAATTTGTCTAGTTTATCGTGGTTTATGTAATTCATCTGTTAAGAATTGAATGCTTCTTTTTACAATTTTATTGCCGGGATGCAAAAGGGTTACCGAAGCACAATTTGTTTGAAACGCGGAATACCTTCATACTAAAATGTTGTGCGCATGATCAACGTTTTAACAACACTGTAAAATTACAAAATAGAAGCATTCAATTCTTATAATAATAATGTTATGCTTCAACCATAAACTAAAATTAAAAGACTGAGTACTAGAAGTAGCAAATTGTCAGTTTGTTTTCCTATTCATTGTTGACGTGATGTTGAAGAATTTCAAATTCATATACCGTATCTTTGCCTTAAGTCAGCAAACATGAGAGAGTTACAGCCCCTTTTTTGTACATAAACTATCACAATGTTTAAGTAATTCATTATGCTACCGTAATCAAACATGGCAGGGGCGGATCCAGCCATTTTAAAAAGGGGGGTTCCTAACCCAGGACAAAGGGGGGGGGGGGGTGGGGGGGTGGGGGTCCAACTACACCTCCCCATTCAAATGCATTGATCGTCCAAAAAAAGGGGGGTACCAACCCCCGGAACCCCCCCCCCCCTTTGGATCCGCGCCTGCATGGATATCATGTCAGATGGTATCCTCGGAAACTAAACATTTCACATCAGTGCTATTGACCCATTCTTATCACAGAAGGACATTTTCTATTCTTTTGTATTTGGTGGCTGCATTCATGAAAGGATAATAATGTCTTTCACAATACATACAGTTCATCTTCATACAATGATATTCAAAAACTGCTTTAAGGATGTTTGCTTGTCATGTTTTGGAATTTTTGTCAGATTCTCGAAATCCTCTGGTTTTATCCATTTGAATGCCTTAAAACAATTTGCCCATGGACCCCCATTTTTCTTTTTATAAATCTTTTACATGTATAATTATAAGGCATTTGCAAAAGTCTTATAAAATCTTATTTATTTTTCAATGGTTTTTGAGAACGTTAACTGGTCAATGATAAAGCTATGAAAAGTCAAGAGAGAATATTTTCCCGCCAAAATTCCAATGGCTAATATCTCGAAAACAAGCACATTGACCCCTATATTTTTTTCCTTTTTTGATTCCTCAATTAATACCCTTTCAATATATACTAGTGTTATGGAAAGCTATTTATTTTGAAACTGAGCAGCGAACTTCCTTAATACAGATAATATTTCAGTATCGCTTTTGATAGACAAGTTACAGTAGCTTTGTCATATTACAGATTATAGTAAGTACTTAAGTATAGACAAGTTGACAGTAACACTTTTCATAGACACTTAAAGGTGCTTTGTTTGGTGTAATGTTAGCTGTAATCTTGATGAACTATTACATGACGATGTCTAGTCTTAATCGTTTAAATCGATTAATTCAAAACATCCGAATACAAGACAAGAGTCTGGACCAAATGGATTAAATCGATTGTTTAAAACATCTGAATACATGACAAAGTATAGTCTAAATCAATTGTTTGAAACTTAGGAAGCTTCTTTAAGCTTTAGTTTTACCATCAGTTTCTTTTATTTTTCTACTGAATATATAATGTCACATCATAATTATAATGGCATATAAAAACATATATATCCTGAAATTTTTGTCCATTCTTCAAAAATTGCAATAATTCTTGAATTTATAAAAGGACGTAATTGAGAAAAGTTCGTACAAAGTGCACGCTAAATCAAGATGCATAGCGTAAAGTTGTGTCATGCAGTTCAGAGAATTGGACATTTTTTATTGTAGTAAATAAACTCATCATAGATACCAGGACTAAATTTTGTATATACGCGCGTTTCGTCCACAAAAGACCCACCAGTGACGCTCGAATCCAAAAAAGTTAAAAAGGCCAAATAAAGTACGAAGTTGAAGAGCATTGAGGACCGAAATTCCTAAAAGTTTTGCCAAATCCAGCTAAGGTAATATATAGATGCCTTAATCTATGCCTAATTAACGTAAAATTCCAATATGAGCAAGCTTAAAATAACTGATGATCATGACTTTGAAGGAAAAAAGGCCATTCTAAATTGGTCCTTACTAACCTTAGGCAGCGCACATTTTCAAATCTCAACACTTTCATATAGATCGGTCTTATTATATCTTAAAATATCTATCCTGACATTAACTGGTTGTATAATAAATTACAAGATTTAGAAATAATGACACAAGACGTCTTAACGAGGGAGAATTAAATTCATTTAGAAATGGTATTCCGAAAGAAAATGTAGTTAGCGTGTCTATTAACCGAATAATTGCACATTTATCTTAAGGGAAAACTCCGACGATGTATAATTACCCGAATATCACACGACTTTGTGCCAAAAATGATTGGTTATGCTTTTTTTTCTATAAATTATTTTTAAAAAAAATCTTCGATCATAACAATTCATTCTTTCCGTGGTTATACTGTTTGTGCCAAAAATGACGAGTTATACGTTTTCCTATGACTTATTTCAAAACGGGAAAAGCACTTTTATCATAACAGTACAGTCATTCCATACAGAATATGAAATGACTCTGTAATTCAGTGATTGTCGTTTGTTGCTGTAAATCATATTGTATTCGTTTATTGTTTTGAACATACATGTAAATGTACATTTTGTTTTGTTGTATTTGGTTACATGTACGATCGACCCGTTTTAGAATCCTTAAATATATACGAAAGCGTTAAAGTTATGTTTGATAACGATATCGCTGTATAAGAATACATCGTTTTTTGTTGGTTCTAGATTTTCAATCGTTAGTTATAAATACCTATAATACCGTATGATGTAAAACCTTTGTCCTGTAACTTTTAATTTCAAGGCAATACTTATATTTTATATACTTCGATGTTAATTGTTAACGTTTTGCCAACAGAAGCAAGACTTGTACATTTCGTTCAAATCTAAAGCCTCGGTCACACCTTACCGGATAGTTCGTCCGTTCATGTCCGTTAGACGTCCGTTCTTATCCGTTAGACGTCCGTCCATATCCGTTGCATGTACGTTAAGCGTACGGTTTATCCGTCGACGTCCGTTCTGTCCGGTGGAAAATTTTGAGCATGTTCAAAATTTTGAACGGACGTCCAACGGATAAAATGTCCGTTAAACGTACGTTAGGCGTCCGTTTTGTTCGGTACTCGTCCGTTTCGTTTCCGTTTTGTATCCGTTACGTGTCCGTTATACATCCGTTGGAGGTCTGGAAGATAAATTCTCCAACGGACTTCTACCGGACGTTTAACGGATAAAACGGATGTTGAACGAATGAGAAACGGACTTCTACCGGACGTATAACGAATAAAACGGATGATGAACGGATCTGAAACGGATAAATGCCAATTGAAAATTTCGCAACAGAAATGCCAATTATTGGTATGTCAGATTTCTTAAGGGTTGTGAATTCTTGTTATTCATAATCGATCTTAGAGTAAAGGCACGTCTTCACAATCAAGCAGCTCTTATTCAGGCCAAACACTGCCCGTTGGCGGCATTTTGAAGAACAAACCAAAACAAGTTACACAGAAACATTTTGAATATTTATGTGATTGACATGTACAAAAAAATGTATTATTATTGTCGCCTTTAATTTTTCCATATATCTTGTTCATCCGTTTTATCCGGTACGCTTCCGTCGGGTGTCCGTTTTATGCGGTACTCGTCCGTTGGATGTACGTTCGACATCCGTTCTGTCCGGTACGTATACGTTTCTCGTACGTTGCATATCCGGTGTGTGTCCGTTATGCATTCGTTACACGTCCGTTTTATTCGGTCAGTACATCAACGGACTCTCAACGGATAACAATTTTGTCAACGGACAACTGTTATTTTCATCCGTTAGGCGTCCGTTCGTGCTATCCGGTAAGGTGTGACCGAGGCTTAAGGGAGCTTCCATATGAATTTCATTTTTATGGGGGGGGGGGGGGGAGGGTAAGACCGAATAGAGGGGGAAATAAATAGGCTTGACAGAGAGAACAAATAAAAGAAATGCAAGACAATACTTTTCGTCCTAGCCCGTCAAAAGTCATATGTTAGCTCCATTTGCCTATTCCGAAGTACACCACCATTAAAATCGCATTTTAAGTCTACTGTCACTAGATAGTTCTCACTTTGAAATGTCATTAGATCGATTCCTACTTTTGACCATGAACGACTTGGTATTTCTTGTGATATAAGTATTCTGAGACCGAAAGTGGTTGCCCCGAATAAGGTACAAATAGAATTAACGAAACAATACAAAAGCAACAACTCTATTACAATGAAACCTGTTCAAACCGAACCTCTTCGGGACTTGAGATTTTGTTCGGTTTTGTCGATGTTCGGTTTTATCAGGTTTACAACGCATACAATTTGATATGACGGTGCTTAATAACGTGTTTGGTTTATACAGGTTTTCGATTTATGGAGGTTTCGGTTAAGCCAGGTTTCACTGTACAATCAAAGAACAAAAGATTTGCCAACGTTAAAAAATGGAGAAACCGTAAGAATACAACCATCAAAATCCAACAAAGAGTGGAAGAGAGGGACTATCAAACAACAGGTCAACATCAGATCGTACGAAGTTGATGTTGGAGCACGAACCATACGTAAAAATCGTCGCCAACTTAGGCAGCAACCATTTGATTTTCTGGGGGGGGCTATGGTTTTTTTTTCTGTGCAAACTTTTTTTTTCGCCTGCGGCGAAAAACAATCTATTTCTTTCGCGACAAGTCGAACACAATTTTTTTCTTTCAATTTTAGCATTACATATAGTGGCAGCTGAGGGTGAAACAAACAATTTTTTTTTCTCAGAATCAAAAACAAATTATTTTTTTCTCCAAAAACTGGAAACAAACTTTTTTTTCCAAAAAAAACCATAGCCCCCCCCCAGAAAATCAAATGGTTGCTGCCTTAAACACACACTAGAAGAAGATAATAATGTACACACAGAACTTTAAAGAGAATTCCTACTTTGAACAAGGAGAAATAAACAATCAAGACCATCGTGAAAAATTATCCAGAAATCGAAAATGCGAACGAAACACAGATAATAACAGGGTCTGGAAAAGTAGTACAATTACCAGCACAATTTAAGGATTTTGCACGGGGGGGGGGGGGGGGGGGGGGTAACTTCGATATTTTTTTGGTAGGGGTGTGCCATTTTTGCCTCAAAAAAACGTACCCATTTTAATATAACATTCACTGAAATTCAGTACCTATAGTTATATAAATATTTAAGAAACTTCAAAGAATGACCTTTACTTATATACAATATTTAAAATATGACCCATTGCTCATAATTCATAAATATACTGGTCAGCTACCCTTAAGTTTTTATATATGAATTGACATTCTTAATAGCATATTTATATATGATATGTAGATCATACCCCAAATCAATATACAGTTATCAAACGTAAATGCATTTTAATATAGGATGTCATTAAAAAGGAGGGTCATTTTTATATAAAATCTCGCAAAATTATGACCCATATTTTTGGCACATCCCCGTATACCCAATAATAGGAAGTACCTTCGCCCCCCCCCCCCCCACCCCCGTGGGATTTTGTGTGCGAGTAGAACACAAGTGCGTACAGGGCACAATAATCCCTGAAGTGATCTCGTGTAAATAATGTAAAAAAATATATACATACTCGTGTAGAGAAGTAGTGTTTTCAAACAACCGGATATATTTCATGTATGAAAAGCAATCATTATAATAATACTATAACTTTATATTTCATTTAGTCAGTAAATTTCATTGGTGTTGTATATAACTTTAATTGGTAAAATAGATTTGAGGTAATTATTTTATTTAAGGAATGACTGTAATATTTTTTCTGTCTATGAAGAAATAACATAAAAAATTTGGTGCACACTGAATAATGCGCGTAGCGGGTTATTTAACAGTGTGCACCACATTTTTTATGTTATTTCGAATAGACAGAAAAAATATTACAGTCATTTCTTATAATTTGATTCTAAATTCCGTTTTAAACCGTAGAAAACCATGAAAAAACGTTGATGACGTTACGGTCACAGGACTAAATTATGTCTATGGGCTCATAACAAAATAACGTCAGCCAATCAGAAGACGTGTTACATCCAAAATTAAATTATTTAAAGAAGGAGAAAAAGAGGGACGATACCAAAGGGACAGTCAAACTCTTAAATCTAAAACAAACTGACAACGCCATGGCTAAAAATAAAAGAAGACAAACAGACAACCAATAGTACACATGGCACAACATAGAAAACTAAAGAATAAATAACACGAACCCCACCAAAAACTAGGGGTGATCTCAGGTGCTCCGGAAGGGTAAGCAGATCCTGCTCCACATGTGGCACCCGTCGTTTTGCTTATGTTATAACAAATCCGGTAAATAGTCTGTTTTACATTGTCTTATCGGGGCGTTTTATAGCTTACCTTGCGGTATGGGCTTTGCTCATTGTTGAAGACCTTACGGTCACCTATAGTTGTTAATGTCTGTGTCATTTTGGTCTTTTGTGGATAGTTGTCTCATTGGCAATCATACCACATCTTCTTTTTTATAATGTAACAATACTATTAATATTTCAATATCAGTATTCAGTCAGAATTAATTTACATATACCTGCATAGCCAAAATGTATTAAGGTAATAATATACATTTATTTCCCGTTCCTGAGGGAGATATGAAGATTTGTTCACCCAAGAATATTCATATTTCACGAGGGCTCTGCCCGAGGGAAATGTGATTTTTCGAGGGTGAACAAATCTTCATATCTCTCGAAGCTTAGGGAAATGAATGTTTTATTCCACTGCCTATGCTTCGTTTACTTACTGAATATACTATATTAATTTGTATACGTTTGTTTTCTTATCTGCTTGTTTGAATAGCTAAACACGGCATAAACAGTGCGGATCAAAAGTAAATTAATAGTCTTTTTATTTTAACGCTTGAATAAATTTAAACACAGTAATGACTTATCTAACACTATTTTAATTAAACGACTTTCAAAACGGTATGCACATTAACCGCGCGTAACGTCATATTACGAGGTCCCGATCTACAGAGGGGAATATGATGTTCAGAGGGGAATATGATACTCAGAGGGGAATATGAAGTTTTGTTCGACGTCACGTGTGATAGTTTCAACCAATCAAATGTTGATTTCACCATCAAAATCAACATGCAGTGGAATAAATTGCTAATGTTACATGAGTACTCTTGTTATCGTGATGGTAAATAAATATGTAGAATGAAACTGCCTTTGTGTTCATCGCCTCTAACCATTCCGAAACACAAGACACGAACATTTACACTAAATGGATGTGTTATGCTTTTTAT
Organism: Mytilus galloprovincialis; assembly: GCA_037788925.1. Classification (NCBI taxonomy): domain Eukaryota; kingdom Metazoa; phylum Mollusca; class Bivalvia; order Mytilida; family Mytilidae; genus Mytilus; species Mytilus galloprovincialis. The sequence goes on along the minus strand of CM075338.1, from coordinate 21,630,832 downwards.
ATAACAAAAAATATTCTGATTTCTAACTTTTAAATAAACAATTATTTACCTTTGAATTTCATGTTTAGTTTTCTGAGCTTCAATTAAAACATAAATAATTTGATGTTTCCATGATACGGAAAAAAATCTCAATGGAAAAAAGCATATAAGCTTTCCCCTTCTCTAAGTTAAATGGTCGTTCCCTTTCTGACCTTGTTCGACTGACATACCATGTAACATACATCATACAAACACTTACTGATCTTTATAAGAGGGTTTGGATGTGGTTAAATGATTAAAGAATAATGCACTTAAAAAATGAAGATTAGAGAATAACGGGCAAAAAAATTGAAGATAAGAGAAAAAAGGGGTTAAGTTTTTGAAGATTAGAGAAAAAAAGGGTAAAAATTAAATGTTTACAGAATAACAGACCCCCATCCAGACCCTCTTATAAAGGCGGGAAGCAATTATTAAATGTAGAAAAGTACTATCTATGTCATCTTCGCTCGCCAAGGGTTGCGACCAGTCCCCTTCTCTCGCCAAGGGTTGCGACCAGTCCCCTTCTCTCGTCAAGGGTTCCGACCAGTCCCCTTCGCTCGCCAAAGATTGCGACCAGTTCCATTCTCTCGCCAAGGGTTGTGACCAGTCCCCTTCTCTCACCAAGGGTTGCGACCAGTCCCATTCTCTCGCCAAGGGTTGCGACCAGTCCCTTCTCTCGCCAAGGATTCCGACCAGTCCCATTCTCTCGCCAAGAGTTGCGCCCAGTCCCCTTCTCTCGCCAAGGGTTGCGACCAGTCCCATTCTCTCGCCAAGGGTTGCGACCAGTCCCCTTCTCTCGCCAAGGGTTGCGACCAGTCCCCTTCTCTCGCCAAGGGTTCCGACCAGTCCCCTTCGCTCGCCAAAGGTTGCGACCAGTCCCATTCTCTCGCCAAGGGTTGTGACCAGTCCCCTTCTCTCACCAAGGGTTGCGACCAGTCCCATTCTCTCGCCAAGGGTTGCGACCAGTCCCTTCTCTCGCCAAGGATTCCGACCAGTCCCATTCTCTCGCCAAGGGTTGCGCCCAGTCCCCTTCTCTCGCCAAGGGTTGTGACCAGTCCCATTCTCTCGCCAAGGGTTGCGACCAGTCCCATTCTCTCGCCAAGGGTTGCGACCAGTCCCCTTCTCTCGCCAAGGGTTGCGACCAGTCCCCTTCTCTCATCCTAGCGAAGATGAATCATTGTAAACCTTAAGGTGGTACCTAACACTACAGGGAGATAACTCTGTAAAGTCAGCTTAACGTTTTAATTACGTTGTGTTGTAAAAGGAATATTAAGCTTCTCAATGATCAAAATTGGTGTTTGTCAAATTGCTATATAACCAGTGTAATTTTTCTGACAAAACGGTTGGTTCAAATATTTTTTAATTTTTATATTTTTGTTTAAGTGTCGAATTAAATACTTTGACAAAATTTTATGAAAATTAAACGAGCCAAATTTGTTTTAGTGAAAGTGTTGGGTACCACCTTAACTCTTTTAAAAGCAACAGTATTGTCCAATTTAAAAACAATAATATGACTTTTTTTGTCATGTGTACATCTACCTAAAATATGATTAATGTAAACTATGTTTTTAAAACTATACCAAGAAGGATAACTCTAAATGGCTTCTTATTCAGTATCTCAAATCACTGTCAATAATTGGAAAATAAGAGAAGCACCATCTAACTCTGAAAAAGGGTGGGTATGTTTTTTCGCTGAACAAATATTCTAATAGTATATAACATATTTCTTCATATCATCATCAGGGGAAAGAAAGACAAATCGACAGATTTTGACAGTTCTTTAAAATGATAAATAATTTGATAATTGCGTGTTCAAAGAATTTACTCGTTCAGAGAATAAGTACAAGTTGTACACAACATAGCTTAAAACGGTGTCAAAGGACAAAACTATACACGGTAGTGAATGGTCATTATTTAAAGTTCTGAAGTTAATAAAGGAACGACCATTAACTTCAAAATGGGGAGGGGGTGTTATGGGTTTTTTTTTCACAAAAAACTATTCTAATTCCCAAATTGTCTGAAAAATATTTTGTTCAAGCAGAGGACCAAAAAAAAAATCTGAATCCAAGTTTTTTCATACTTTATAGTGTTAGATTTTGAACATGTAGCTTGATTAACAGCGTTGAAAAAGTTAAATGTGTTCGAGCTTTGACAACAAAAAACAAAAAACCATAACCACTCCGCCCACCGTCTTGACGTTAAATGGTTGCTCCCTATAGGGAATCAGCCCTCGTCGAAAGCTTTGAATAATGTTAAGAAATTGCTACTCGTTCGTCAAACAGTTGAATAATGCATGATCGGTTAAACGTTTCTTTTCAAAACCCTGGATCTGAAGCTCCATTGTGCATCCCAAAATGTCCAACTGTCTGTATATCCTCATTATTACACTAAATAAATTATACATTTAAAGGAATTATAGCCATTAAAACGGAAATATAAGTACTATACATGTAGAACTAAAGTATTTTTTTACAAATACAATAAACTGTATGTTACAGTCTAAATGGGAACGAAAAATGATCTATAGGTAAAAATTATGGACTTTTTTTGTCAAAATAAGGTCCTCCTCAAGCTCCTTATTATTGGAAACACCCCGTTAAACACCAATTCCGCGCATGTTTAAATCAAGAAAATGCTGCACCGTTTAGCCCTTAAAGATTAAACTTCTAAAATAAGACACTATCTCTAAAAGAAATTTTCAATCTCGTGCCCTTGAAACACATTTTAAAACTTATCAGTAAAGTTCGATAAACTTTAGACAAAGACAACATGGACATCAAAATAATTTTATTGTGCACTTTATTTGGTAAGTTTTCTAAAAGGCAAAGAACATACAAATCAAAACATAAAATATAAAATTAAATGTACATTGTATTAGTGTTGCGAATGTTAAATAATTTTAAACTAAAAAATCTTATCTTGTTTAATGACACAAAATGGGTTAACAAGTGTTGAATAACTGAATTCACCATTTTGCAAACGTTAAAATAAGGGGGTTAGGAATCCCACAATTTGTATAAGGTTGTTATTTTTTAGTAACATTTGAGCTGATGTTGAAATTCATATTTGCTTACTGTCAACAACCAGCTTATCAAATGTTCAATAGATCTAACTTAAAGACTACATATATAGTGGTCTTAGAATAGATGTATTAAGACAACTCTCAACTCAAGTCACAATTCATGAAAGTTAACCATTATCGGTCAAAATACGGCCTGCAACGCAGAGCCTTTGCTCACATCGAACAACAAGCGATGAAGGGCTAAAAATCCCAAAAAACAACAAAAAAATCAACAACATTCAAACAGGAAAACCAACGGACTTATCTATATAAAAAAAGAGAAACGAGAAACACTGAACAACAGGTTCCTGACTGGGGACACACTATAAAGATCTATAAAATGTCAATTGAAATGGCTTAACTTGATCAAATGACACATAAACAAAAACCAGTAATTACTAAACAACTCTGAACTCTGAACGTTCTATAATTTCTGTTTTCAGCTGTAACTGTTACAGGTGAGCATTGTGGTGCACCGTCAGATTGTAAAACAACTCTGAACATGTCAAAATGTTTTACGTTCTATAATTTCTGTTTTCAGCTGTAACTGTTACAGGTGAGCATTGTGGTGCACCGTCAGATTGTAAAACAACAAGATGTGCGCATACACATAATACAACTTGCTTGTTTGGAACATGTGCCTGTGTGGAATATTTCGGCAATGGTAGGTTGTTTTAACAAATAAATGAGGTTTCGCTCTATGTTTTGTGAATAAGAATGACTGTTATGTGGGATGAAATAGGAAAATGTGGTATGAGTGCCAATGAGACAACTCTGCATCCAAGTCACAATTTATAAAAGTAAACCATAAATAGGTCAAGGTACTGGCTTCAACACGGAGCCTTGGCTCACTCCGAACAACAAGCTGTAAATTTCTTAAGGGCCCCAAACAATTACTAGCCTTAGTGTAAAACCATTCAAATGGGGAAAACCAACGGTCTTAAGTTAATATAAAAAAACGAGAAACGAGAAACACTTATGAATCACATCAACAAACGACTATTGAACATCAGATTTGTTACTTTGTTTTTTGTTTTTGCTTTTTTGTGTCCCTTTTTGTATCATTATTTATAAGCACGGGGTATTGCCAATTTAATTGTATATAATATATTTCTTAATGTTCTTTATTTCAGCATGTAGCGACTTTGAGGACTGTAAACAGGATGACTGCGTCAATGGCGGCCATGGACATTGCTTTGAATACAAATGTCTCTGTCTACATCATCCTCTTGGTCATGGTCAATAAAGCTCTTGGTCATGGTCAATAAAACTATTGTCATGTAAATGTTGTTTGTTTTCTTGTGCTAACCATTACACCATGGAACCTGTTAACAAAAATATAGAAATGTATGTACTTAACAGTGATCAACTCAAAAACCTGCCAAAAAATTTCATCGGAATTTTATATAAATACGGGTATGCATTTTAGTTTGCAAGTAACGTATTATTTCTATCGGCCAAAATAAACTGATGTATACCGACACTTTCACCCACTAAGATTGAAACGGTCGTAAAACAGTTAGCTTGGTTGTAGAGTAATGCACCCAGGCGTATTATCTGATATCTAATGTGTTCATACGGTAACGAATAGAAAGAAAGTTATAAAAGTAAGAAAATAATAAATCGGTGCGTCCCGTATGTTCATATAGATATAAATTCTCTATAATATGTCATAGGGTTCCATGGTGTAATGGTTAGCACTCTGGACTTTATTTCAGAGTTTAGTATGACGTCCATTATCACTGAACAAGAATACATACGAGTTTAGTGGCCAGCTGATAGACGCCACCAGGTGCGGGATTTTCTAGCTGCATTAAAGATCGACCCATTGGTGGCCTTCGGCTGTTGTCTGCTCTATGGTCGGGTTTTTGTATCTTTGACACATTCTCGATTTCCATTCTCAATTTTATGTAAAATATATTTTGTTTTCAATATAATACTCGATTCAATCAACATCATATTCATATTCAATTCAAAAATCGTTTTATTTCAAGTCGAATTTTTACTAAAAAAGTAACAAAGTGCCGCTAACGGTTATCAATAACCTGCGCAATAGGCATGACCGTCATCATACAACAAAACAAAATTGAATGAAATTAGACCACGACATGATCAAGGAAAAACGAAACGAAAAGACAAATAACAGTCCACAATATACACTACACAGAAAGCGCGACACGTACCCTAGACTGACGAGTGCTTTCCCCTGGTATTATAGTTACGATTTGAGACATACGTATCAGTCTACACGAACCCTATAAAAAAATAAATGAATTCAAGTGCTCCGTACAGATCAGCATTTATTGCTCCGCCTGTTAGCCACTCCAAGTCCAGATTAATGAAACTAATGTACAGTGAAACCTGACTAAACCGAATCCTGTATAAACCGATAACCTGTATAAACAAACTTTTTCCGCGTAAGCACCGTCATATCAAATAATGTGTGTTGTGAACTTGATAAAACCAAACATCGGCCAACATCGATCAAAATTTTAAGTCCCGAAGAGGTTCGGTTTAAAGTGGTTTCACTGTAATACTTATCAATATACTATGATAATTGGCCTTTTCTGAATCTAACTTTAGGACTACTGACTATGGATAATATTATTGTTCGTACACCAAAATGAAAATAAAGTTACGTCATTGGTTAAAAATCCATTCACGGTTTAGAACGTTTTAAACCAATCACAACGTTTTTGGTGTACGTTTTTGCCCAGAATGCATTAGATTCTAAAACGGCAAATTATTGTCGATGTACAAAAGTGTATCAACAGTCATCAAACAGTGCTACTGCTTGTGGACAAAGGCTACGGCAAATAGTTTTATCGCACCGCGGGTAAAATATCACGTTGTGATTGGTTTAACGCCGTCACGTGGTGACCCTCTATGAGACCGTATGGGGTTAGTAGATTTCATAGGGGGTTCATGACGCGTTAATGGTGACGTCATCTATCGATGTTGTTGTGTTTCATTGTTTATTTTTCAACATAACGCAGCAGAAAAAGTCCAGCGTGCGATAAATTCGTTATACGGTTAACTACCGACCCCCTACGGACCATAGAGGGTGAATAAAATTCATAGGAGATTCGGCCTCCGGCCTCACCCCCTATGAATTTTACTAACCCTCTATGGATCCGTATGGGGTCAGTAGCGAACCATATAACTTATAATGTACGGTGTTTTCGATAGTTGAAAATGTAAATTATCTACGCGGATCTGCTCAGCCTTGTTAATTGCTTAATAAGCGTCTAGTGGCAAATATTTGAAGCATGTTGAAAACCACATAAGGTCTTCTGTGTTATCAATATATAAAGTGAAACCTGTTCAAACCGAACCTCTTCGGGACTTACGATTTTGTTCGGTTTTGGCCGAAGTTCGGTTTTTTAAAGTTTACAACGCACAATTCTAAGCCGTATGTGGTTTTATGGGAATTATATATATATATATATATATATATATATATATATATATTTTTTTTTTTCAATTCATTATTGCCATAAAACTACATATTTATAGTATGTGACATAACATAACAAAATGAAAATACAAAATAACAACAAGATCATTAATATACACAATAAAAGTAAATATTTTAAGAGTCCCCTGTCCTATAAATACACAAACAAGTCTATTTTGGTGCGTCAATAAACAACAATGCCCGCTTAGGACATTGATAACAAGAATGCTATAAAAGTCGTTTCGTTGTATGCCGGGAATGTATAAATTCAAAAACACGTCAAGCATGTCTAGTTGGGTGTGTACAAATAACTATGCCCGCTCAGGGCATTGATTGCAAGAAAGGTAAAAAAGCTGTTTGGCAGTATGTTAATAAACCTTCGGAACTGTACGAAATACGAAATGTAGTATGAAAGTTTTTAAAAGTTACATTGCGAATATTTCAGAGTTCATAGTATTATGTTTCCTAATTTTACCGAATAGTGATCGCTTTAGTCTTTTAGTATCGGCAGAACACCAATGCATGGTGATATATTATAACATACTGCCAAACAGCTTTTTTACCTTTCTTGCAATCAATGCCCTGAGCGGGCATAGTTATTTGTACACACCCAACTAGACATGCTAGACGTGTTTTTGAATTTATACATTCCCGGCATACAACGAAACGACTTTTATAGCATTCTTGTTATCAATGTCCTAAGTGGGCATTGTTGTTTATTGACGCACCAAAATAGACTTGTTTGTGTATTTATAGGACAGGGGACTCTTAAAATATTGACTTTTATTGTGTATATTAATGATCTTGTTGTTATTTTGTATTTTCATTTTGTTATGTTATGTCACATACTATAAATATGTAGTTTTATGGCAATAATGAATTGAAATATATATATATATATATATATATATATATATATATATATATATATATATATATATATATATATATATATATATATATATATATATAATTCCCATAAAACCACATACGGCTTAGAATTGTGCGTTGTAAACTTTAAAAAACCGAACTTCGGCCAAAACCGAACAAAATCGTAAGTCCCGAAGAGGTTCGGTTTGAACAGGTTTCACTTTATATATTGATAACACAGAAGACCTTATGTGGTTTTCAACATGCTTCAAATATTTGCCACTAGACGCTTATTAAGCAATTAACAAGGCTGAGCAGATCCGCGTAGATAATTTACATTTTCAACTATCGAAAACACCGTACATTATAAGTTATATGGTTCGCTACTGACCCCATACGGATCCATAGAGGGTTAGTAAAATTCATAGGGGGTGAGGCTGGAGGCCGAATCTCCTATGAATTTTATTCACCCTCTATGGTCCGTAGGGGGTCGGTAGTTAACCGTATAACGAATTTATCGCACGCTGGACTTTTTCTGCTGCGTTATGTTGAAAAATAAACAATGAAACACAACAACATCGATAGATGACGTCACCATTAACGCGTCATGAACCCCCTATGAAATCTACTAACCCCATACGGTCTCATAGAGGGTCACCACGTGACGGCGTTAAACCAATCACAACGTGATATTTTACCCGCGGTGCGATAAAACTATTTGCCGTAGCCTTTGTCCACAAGCAGTAGCACTGTTTGATGACTGTTGATACACTTTTGTACATCGACAATAATTTGCCGTTTTAGAATCTAATGCATTCTGGGCAAAAACGTACACCAAAAACGTTGTGATTGGTTTAAAACGTTCTAAACCGTGAATGGATTTTTAACCAATGACGTAACTTTATTTTCATTTTGGTGTACGAACAATAATATTATCCATAGTCAGTAGTCCTAAAGTTAGATTCAGAAAAGGCCAATTATCATAGTATATTGATAAGTATTACAGTGAAACCACTTTAAACCGAACCTCTTCGGGACTTAAACTTGTAGATTTCTAAAGCGAAGCCAGTGTGTAGTAATCTGGTGATTCAAAACCAATTTATTTTTATTTGTAAAACGCATTTTGAATTGGTAATTGTGACATTTTCTCCTCGGCGAAAAGTTTAACAAAACACTTGCTTGCCGTCTACGTCCAGTTGCAAATATTTCACACATTTAACGGACAAACACAAATTAATAGTTTTTTAGTTATGAAGTTTTTGAACGGTAGGTAGTCGAAAGAATGGACAAAAAAGGCTGGATTTTGGACAGACACAATAAAATGAGTGTATTCTGTTTGATAGGGAAAGTATTCTGACTTAAACAGACTCCTCGGAGAGTTTATTGCAAATATCTAACTGGGGGCGTTTTACGTATTTCGAATGTCTCAACTCCGTATTTCAACAGATCGTGGCTTGTTAAGATTTCCAACAAAATTTAAACATTAGGGCCAAGTCAAGGGAACCCAAGTGAACTGTTTTGTGGATAGGTACAGAACCAGTTATTCAGCCCCGGTCGGAAAGAACATACAAGAAAGTAGTACATATTTTAAACAAAATAGTTCCTACGCATAACTGTATCTTTGTCAATAGTGGGTATATTTGGGTAGTTTTTGGTATCAAATGAAAGCTTGTGGACTTGGGATCACTGTAAAACCATTGTTAAAAGATTAATTTTAATGATAAAGAAGTATATGCAATTTTGACAGGAGAGCACATTTGGCCTGTTGTTCAGATCAGAAGTTCCTGTTTTTGTTCTATCAAACTTCCGGAAACTAGTACGTTCTAATATGCAATTCAAGGTATGTTGATTTTTTCATCATAAGTCAGGATAAGGTACAGTGTTGACATGAAATAACTGCCACTTTATTTGAACTTAAACAAAGTAGCCGTTAATGGTCGAAATTGCAGAATTTAACATACAAACTGATGGTGCTATGAATTAGTGGTTTTATACCTAAAAAAATAAAAACATGGAAAATTAATATTGGAGACGAATGCACTTCCAACTTTAGAAAGTCGGTTAACCCGAATAATTAGTCGCACCCCATGATCGATTTCTCCGAGGATCATGTTGAGACGAATACGGAATAAGTTGACTGAATTGTTCGGGCTTATGTTTCGTCAGATTTTCTCCAATAACTGATGTAATAAAAAAAGTTAATGTTTGACACTTATCATCCTTATTCAGTGAAACCTTAACTTGTTGAAGGCTGTATGTATACGTCTTTGAGTCATATTACTTGTCGTTTCTTCATTGTCACGTTTAAGGTGGTACCTAACACTACAGGGAGATAACTCTGTAAAGTCAGCTAAACGTTTTAACTACGTTGTGTTGTAAAAGGAATATTAAGCTTCTCAATGATCAAAATTGGTGTTTGTCAAATTGCTATATAACCAGTGTAATTTTTCGGACAAAATGGTTTGTTCAAAATTTTTTAAACTGTTATATTTTTATTAAAGTCTCAAAGTAAATACTTCGACAAAATTTTATGAAAATTAAACGAGCCAAATTAATTTTAGTGAAAGTGTTGGGTACCACATTAAAGAATATTCAGTATCTCATATATTAATATTTTCTTTAAATGTATGCAACTTAATTGTAAGGGTTTCTCAAATCATGATGAAAGTACATATCCATAATTGTACCAAAAGCTTAAACAAAATCTTGCCGTCTGCTACATAACTTTGTTTAAAACAAATTATCTATGCATGCATCGATCAAACATCTTAAAAGTATGCAATTCAAATAATAAAATAAATTTGAACATTTGTTATTTTAATAGTAGTTATAGTGTTCATTCCAATTTGGAGGTGCATAAACATCAAAGAAAAATTAAATTGATATAATTATTAAATTTATCTACATGCTAATGATCACGTTTTATGTTTTTATGTTTTAAAACATGAATTTCAAATCATAAACTTATATTTATATTCTCTTTTATGTGCGTTTGTATTTGTGCCTTTGATTACTTATTGATATAAGTACGCCTAGAGTAATGTTATGCAATGCTGTGGGTGTTGAAGGCTAGCCTATGTAAATCGACTAAAAATAAAGCAATTATGAAAAGAAAAAACTTTTCTTTTGATCAGACATAAAAGCATCAAACATGAGAAACATTCAATATTTTATCGTAAATTGTATAAATATGTACGGACAATTTGCATGTGTTGCTTTACATCATGACAATTTTCAAAAGTTTTAAGTGTTTCTGTCTTTTTTAAAATTCACAATCTGCATCATTGAAAATAATCGAATATTGTTTTGATAAGACATCAATCTAGTAATTATAATAATACATAAATTCCAAAATTCGGAAATTCCATTTATTTTAGAAATAATTTCACAAATTCGAATCAATTTTAGAAATCAAAGTTAACTGCAATCTTTGAACTCTGAACTCTGAACGAAAAAAGCTTGACATGCATCACACACCATGCGACTCCTGGGTTGCGTTCAATATCGTAGCGGCTACGTAGTGCTACGTAAATTTTGACTACAATGTAAAAATAGTGCTTAGAATTTAAACGTGTTGCAAGACTTATGTGCTGAGGAAAGTGTTTAATTTCTAAGCATTAAAAACTAAACATGTTTTGGCTCTCAGCACTTCGCACTAAACATGTTTTGGCTCTCAGCACTTTGCAATAAACGTGTTGTTGTGCTAAACATGTTTAGCTACATCGTCAAGTATATGAAGCTTAACGTGTTTAAATTCTAAGCACTTTCAATATTTAGACACTTTCCTAAACACGTTTAGAATTACAACACATGTAGGCCGAAGACGGCATGCATACCACGTGCTAATTTTTGAGCGGGAAGAAGAAACAAAGAACCCGAAGTCAAAGGCCACGCTGTTTACTTCTGACCATCACTGACCGTAACTTAACTGTTTCAGAAAGGTAAGGAGTTATAATTATACTGATTTTTATTTTGTACTGCCAATTTTAAATGATTATTGACAGTTATAAGTATTATGTACAAGTACACTACCGTATAGTCAATGCAGGAGAAGAAAAAGGGGGAACCATCCCACGAAACAAGTGCTTGAAAGAGATTTTAGTGTTCAAATTATCTTGTATAAAGATAAGAGTTGTTTAATGTTCTATCATGCAAGCTAGCACTTATTATTATTATATATATATATATAATTATGTTCTTGGAAAGGAGTTAATGAGGAAAATTTTCATTTGGTACTCCTCGGCAGATTATAATGGAACATGAAGGGAAGCGGAATCTGCCGAGTGCATCATTCGCAAAACCAGTGTCATATCGAGTTCATTGTTTTAGTAAGCACTTCCTAAATGCACAATCAACATTTGCTCAAAATAAATAAAAAGATGCTTGTTTTTTTTTTTCAATAGTTATAAGCCGTTGTGCTTTTTTATATTTTTATTGATATGTATTGTTTTATTCTAGATGAGAGAAGTGCAGAGGAAATCATTTGTCTTGACATGCTAAAAGAGGAGATAATGCACAGTAGCAACTGTATTACTAGGTAAGAATCCGAAGTGTATTTGATTTTAAAAATGTCAATATATTTTTGATCAAATGAATGATATTAAGCATGAAAAGAAGTTTAAAATTTATATTAAAAATATCAATTGACTCATCAGTACATTTATGCTTTTATACCACGGTTCTAATGTTGTTATCTTTATCTTAAATCATGCATTTACTTTTTGGTGTTGTAGTTCGTATACCAATATTTTTAGATTAATTCTACTTAGTTGCTTATCAATATTTTTCTATCTTTCAGGCCAGTGACCAGCAGTTGGGTACTAAGAAAGGAGAAGCTCTTATTGACTTGTAAAATGAAAACAGAACATTTTCAAATTGTTTTGATTGGTCAATATTATGTATATGTACGTTGCTATGAATTTATGATTTTATGAGTTTATATTTGCTTGTGTTCAATGATTAACTGGAAATAAACAATTACATAAATTCCTTTGTTTCATATCTTGTAATTTTGTTTTTAATCCTAGAATTAGTATAATAATAATTTCATTTCAAAAGTTTTAGACTGTTTAATGAATATTTGAAATGAAGAAAAAATGCAATAGTCGAATGTTGACAATTGAATTAAAGAAAATACTCATTCAGATTAAAAAGGTATTAGTCACAATCAATTTGAATTGGAAATTCAAGTTTCTTAGTTTGATGCGTTTGGCTCCTTTTGTGATGGTATGAACACATGTAGTATTGAAAGCTATCATACGTTTTACAGTCTAGCCTTCCGGAGTATTAGTTTATTTGGGGTCTAATGAAGTAACGGCTTATCGCACTAAAACGATAAACATGTTTCTTCACGACCCTTTATGGTCTAAACATGTTTACACTCAAAACACTTTACAGCTAAACATGTTTCCTGACAAAACACTTCAGAACTAAACATGTTTCCAGATACAACACTTTACAACTAAACATGTTTACAGTCTAAGCACATTTTAGCAAAACATGTTTCTAGTCTAAACACTTTACATCTAAACATGTTTACAGTCTAAGCACTTTATAGCTTGACACGTTTAGGCTGTTAGCACATTAAATATTAAACATGTTTAGATTTAAAACATGTCAAAAATCGGTTTCACAAATGTGTTTAGGAAAGTGTTTAGGCTCTAAACACATTTTTAGAGTGTATTGAACGTGTAGCTATAGACTAGTCGTAACATAGATATTGATAGCAGCTACGTAGCTGCTATCAATATCTATGTAGCAACTAGTATATAGCTACACGTTCAATAGTCAAAATCTACGTAGCACTACGTAGCTGCTACGATATTGAACTCAACCCTGATTTTAAAGAGATTACCAGGACTGCGTTCAATAGTGTAGCAGCTACGTAGTGCTACGTAGATTTTAACTATTGAACGTGTAGCTTTAGACTAGTTGTTACATAGATATTGATAGCGGCTACGTAGCCGCTACGTGCTACGATATTGAACTCAACCCAGGTACCTGAGGATTGCCGATCGATTACAAAATGTCCAGTGACCACAAATATCATACAACATCACTACGGACCATTACATATTTATGATATAAACTAAGCAAGAAAGTTGAAAAGAAAGGGAACTTGTGACATTTCTAAATAACTCCAATAGTCAGTGTGTAAAGGTTGTACATGTAGTCGTGTGAAATAAAAAAAAAAAGGAACCAAAATAATTTAAAACTATTAATATTTAGGTAATGGAATTTTAGAGATATTTAATTAAAAAAAAATATGGCGGGAAAAAGGCTGACTCGGACTTTTACCTTATACAATGTACGTGTCTTAGCATTGATGGAGTATCACTTCTCGAATTACTTCCCGCCAAATTTTTAATGGCTTATAGCTCGAAAATAAGCACAGAGACCCTCAACACCATTAAGTCCCTTCAATCGACGGGTACGTAGTTTACAAATCAACACACTTCTTCAAAATAATTTTCAACACTTTAATAAATAAGTTCTTGCACAGAGTACAAAAAAGGAAATCAATTCAACCATTTGTTGCTTTAATCATGGATATATATATATATATATATTGATGTACTGTTCCCAGCTTTAATTACCCTATATATCACATTCTAAACTGGTTCCCCGTCAATAATATTGATTGTCTCTAGGTAAAAAGATTTATAAACAGATTGTGCTTATCATCAAAACAAACAAGACAAATTAGCTACAGAACAAAGTTTGATTTTCTTGTAATGACTATCGCATTTCTTTGTATCTAGGGAAATACGAAAACGAGGTTTTCTACAGAAATGTTCCCTAATGGAGTTAACGTAAATGTTAAAGATATACGTTATGTCATTAATGATATAACCACGTTCTCGTTAATATTCTCTTTTTTGTCTAATTTGTCTACGTTACCAGCGGGTACATGTAGGTAGGTGCAAATTACAAAAAGGTTACTTGGTACACACGTAATGCACGTATAGTCGTTGCTCCATATAGGCCTACTAACTTCGTCTTGTTAATAATTTCCCTTTAGGGCTCCAATTTGTCTAGTTTATCGTGGTTTATGTAATTCACCTGTTAAGAATTGAATGCTTCTTTTTACAATTATATTGTCGGGATGCAAAAGGGTTACCGAAGCACAATTTGTTTGAAACGCGGAATACCTTCATACTAAAAATGTGCGCACGATCAACGTTTTAACAACCCTGTAAAATTACAAAATAGAAGCATTCAATTCTTATAATAATAATGTTATGCTTCAACCACAAACTAAAATTAAAAGACTGAGTACTAGAAGTAGCAAACTGTCAGTTTGTTTTCCTGTTTATTGTTGTGATGTTGACGTGATGTTGAAGAATTTCAAATTCATATACTGTATCTTTTCCTTAAGTCAGCAAACATGAGAGAGTTACAGCCCCTTTTTTGTACATAAACTATCACAATGTTTAAGTAATTCATTATGCTACCGTAATCAAACATAGATATCATGTCAGATGGTACCCTCGGAAACTAAACATTTCACATGGCCCGAGAACACCTGCTCTTTCTCAAAAAGATTTTTGCAGTGTAGTGTACTACCAGTGAGACAAATAATATCAAAATTATAGAAACTTCTACCAGCTTTAACTCAAAATATTGACAATTCTGTGTTAAGGGGGTGTAAAAGTCAGTTTGACAGCTTCAGACGTGTTAAAATTTGGCCTTTTGAACTGGACCTAATCACTACTTAACATAAAGATTCAGCACCCAAATTTTTTTACAGTGTAATTTCACCCCCGTACTTGCAATTTGAGGCATTAAACATGGAGAAATAAATTTGGAAGGGGTATAAAAATTAATGGCAAGTAACCCACTGTCAACACTAGGGACTATATTTGTGAACAACGAAAATCAAGGGACGACAATTGTGGTCTCGGACCTGCTATTGACCCATTCTTATCACAGAAGAACATTTTCTTTTCTTTTGTATTTGGTGGCTGCATTCATGAAAGGAACACAATGTCTTTCACAATACAGACAGTTCATCTTCATACAATGATATTCAAAAACTGCTTTAAGGATGTTTGCTTGTCATGTTTTGAAATTTTTGTCAGATTCTCGAAATCCTCTGGTTTTATCCATTTGAATGCCTTAAAACAATTTGCCCTTGGACCCCCGTTTTTCTTTTTATACCCCCGCTTTAAAAAAGGGGGGGGTATACTGTTTTACCTCTGTCTGTCAGTCCGTCCGTCCGTCAGTCCGTCCGTCAGTCCGTCCGTCAGTCCGTCAGTCAGTCCGTCCCATGAAACTTTCGTCACATTTTTCTCAGGAACTACACATCCACCCTTTCTGTAATTTGGTATCAACATTTATATATGTCAGCCATACCGTGTGATGCGTTTTCAGATTCATCACTTGACAACTTCCTGTTTACCGAACACTTGTCTGATTTTACACATGATAGCCAAGTTGAAAATTTTCGTCACATTTTTCTCAGGAACTACAATACAAGGATTTCTGAAATTTGGTTTCAGGATTTATATAAGTCAGCTATACCGTGTGATGCGTTTTCAGATTCATCACCCAACACTTTCCTGTTTACCGAACACTTGTCTGATTTTACACATGATAGCCAAGTTGAAAATTTTCGTCACATTTTTCTCAGGAACTACAATACAAGGATTTCTGAAATTTGGTTTCAGGATTTATATAAGTCAGGTATACCGTGTGATGCGTTTTCAGATTCATCACTCGACAACTTCCTGTTTACCGAACACTTGTATGATTTTACACATGATAGCCAAGTTGAAAATTTTCGTCACATTTTTCTCAGGAACTACAATACAAGGATTTCTGAAATTTGGTTTCAGGATTTATATAAGTCAGGTATACCGTGTGATGCGTTTTCAGATTCATCACTCGACAACTTCCTGTTTACCGAACACTTCCATATTTTTACACTATTAATATTATCCACTTGCGGCGGGGGTATCATCAGTGAGCAGTAGCTCGCAGTTTCACTTGTTATAAATCTTTTACATGTATAATTATAAGGCATTTGTGAAAGTCTTATAAAATCTTATTTATTTTTCAATGGTTTTTTGAGAACGTTAACTGGTCAATGATAAAGCTAAGAAAAATCAAGAGAGAACATTTTCCCGCCAAAATTCCAATGGCTAATATCTCGAAAACAAGCACATTGACCCCTATATTTTTTTCCTTTTTTGATTCCTCAATTAATCCCCTTTCAATATATACTAGTGTTATGGAAAGCTATTTATTTTGAAACTGAGCAGCGAACTTCCTTAATACAGATAATATTTAGTATCCTATTTGATAGACAAGTTACAGTATCTTTGTCATATTACAGATTATTGTAAGTTCTTTAGTATAGACAAGTTGACAGTAAAACCTTTCATAGACACTTTAAGTTGCTTTGTTTGATGTTGTTCGCTGTAATCTTGATGAACTACTACAAGACGATGTCTAGTCTTAATCGTTTAAATCGATTAATTGATACATCTGAAAACATGGCAATGTCTGGACATAACCGATTAAATCGATTGTTAGAAACATCCGATTAAACATGACAATGTCTGGACATAATCGATAACACTGTTTGTTTGAAACATCTGAATAAAGTTTAAGATGATCCTTATTGCTTACCTATTAGTTTCTTTCATTTTTTCCATTAGCCTTTTCAGAATCTTTTGTAAAGGATAAAATTGAGAATAAAAATGGGGAATGTGTCAATAAGACAACAACTCGACCATAGAACAGACAATAGCAGAAGCCTTCAAGGACACCAACATGTCTTCAATTACTATGGGTTATCTCATTATTCGTACCCAAAAATGAAAATAACGTCATGTCATTGGTTTAATTTCAATTGTTTAGTACTTTTTAAAAAAATCCCGACGTTTTGTGTACACTTTTGAAAATGTTTCCCAGAATGCATTAGATTCTGAAACGGCCAATTGAGTGCATAATGTCACACAGTAAAGTTATAAAGATGGTGTTGACAGATATCCACAAGCGCCGATTCATGCGAAGTCGCTATCCCTTCCGTAGTAAAAAGAAAAAAAGATAATGTACAGCTAAACTTACAGATAATATTTTGTCAAAAGATGGCCCTTTAACTCCTAATTTTCAGGGACGCACCATTTTTAACATCAAATCATAGGCCTCGTCGGGATTGTATTAATAACGTAATTTCAGAATTATCTGGTTTAGCTCACAGTATACGAAATTAGTCAATATTTTGTATTTAATTATTATTTTCATGCATTTAGTAATCGTTTAAATACATCTTTTATATCAACAAAAATATAAATGAAGCATTTTTAATTGCAAGAAATACAATTAATCTCAACAGTTAAATAATAACTTTTGATTGTAAGTATCAGGAGTCGATAAAAAGTAACAAGAAAATTAGTTCCAACAGTATTAAACAGCGACAGACACATACAGGTTGCACTTTGTAAATACAGCTGTTTCTCAAAACATGCCTCTTTTGGGGAGATCTTGAATATTCACAGAACATTAATTGTTTACATACTGGTTCCCAGTTATGCTCCCTGCGTTCTATCTCACAGTGACTTAACTTGGGAATGTTACCAGTAAATATCCATGTACATATTGTTTACATTGAAATCTATGGTAACCTTTCATTCGAGGTAGGGGTAGTTAAGAAAATTAGTGTTAGTTTAAACTCTGAGAAGTTCAGGGCCTATAAACGTTGAAAATATCCCGCACAGCCCTATATTTTGACCTTTGAAGAAAATTGTGGTACATATGAACTTTTAATTCTAGGATAAGTTTTTTTTTCAAAACTTCATAGTAAAAGTGGTACAGTTTTAGCCGTAAAAAGAGTTCCTATGGGAAATTGCATTGTCAATATTTAATGAAATGCAACCTACAGTATGTAGCGATGTTTTACATGATGTTAGGGAGCTACCATTTGATTTTTATGGGGGGCTAGGATGAAATTTGAAAAAAATAGGCAGGATGAGACAATCTGCAAAAAAAAAAGCAGGATGACAATTTAGGTAAAAAATTTCAGGATAAACTAATAAAAA
The DNA here is from genome assembly GCA_037788925.1 of Mytilus galloprovincialis. NCBI lineage: Eukaryota > Metazoa > Mollusca > Bivalvia > Mytilida > Mytilidae > Mytilus > Mytilus galloprovincialis. The sequence continues at coordinate 21,612,381 of CM075338.1, read as the reverse complement.
AAAAGGCAGGACCGAATAGAGTGAAAAATAAAAAGGCAGGACAGAGATTACAACTAAAAAAAAATGCAGGACAAAATTTTTCATCCTAGCCCTCCCATAAAAATCAAATGGTAGCTCCCTTAGCCCTCCCTGTCCTTTTTTTTTTTTTTTTGCTCACCTGCCCCACAGGGCCAAGTAAGCTTTTCTCATCACTTGGCATCCGGTGTCCGTCGTCTCGTCGTCGTTAACTTTTACAAAAAAAATCTTCTCCTCTGAAACTACTGGGCCAAATTAAACCAAACTTGGCCACAATCATCATTTGGTATCTAGTTAAAAAAAACTTGTTCGGTGAGCCGGCCAACCAACCAAGATGGCCGCCATGGCTAAAAATAGAACATAGGGGTAAAATGTAGATTTTCGCTTGTAACTCTGAAACCAAAGCATTTAGAGCAAATCTTACATGGGGTGAAATTGTTATCAAGTCAAGATCTATCTGCCCTGAAATTTCAGATGAATTGGACAACCGGTTGTTGGGTTGCTGCCCCTGAATTGGTAATTTTTAAGGTTATTATCTTGAATATTATTATAGATAGAGATAAACTGTAAACATCAATAATGTTCAGTGAAGTAAGATCTACAAATAAGTCAACATGACCAAAATGGTCAGTTGACCCCTTCAGGAGTTATTGCCTTTTATAGTTATGTTTTAACAATTTTGGTAAGTTTTCTAAATTTTTAACAAAATATTTTCCTCTGTAACTAAACGGCCAAGTTCATTAGATATAGAGAAAATTGTAAGAAGCAAGAATGTTCAGTAAAGTAAGATCTACAAACACATCAACATCACCAAAACACATTTTTGTCATGAATCCATCTGTGTCCTTTGTTTAATATGGACATAGTCCAAGGTGAGCGACACAGGCTCTTAAGAGCCTCTAGCTTTAATGATTAAAGCATCTAATCTCCGTAAAAAAAATTCACTCTCGGACCATTTCACTTCTTTTCTTGACACAATCAAATTTTCCCTGGTTCATATACCGTCACTCAAAAACCGTAATAACATAAGCAAAAGCTAACGTGTTTATCACTGCCACATTATGTATCAAACTCCATAAAGTGATCGTTTCTGTTCCGAAACTATTTTCCGTATGGTAGCACGGTAGTATTTGCATTCTAGAATTTAGGTTGCTCTTTTGTTACCCTACTTAAGTCAATGTATCTTAACCGCAGTGTGATTGGACAAAAGATACAGTATCAACTGAATATACTTTCCAAAATTGAATCAGATGTAGAAAATATGGTATAATTTTACAAACAGATGAAAATGATTTTTGAGAATTTGTATAAACTGCCTGACAAAAGACCTAAATGCACTATAGTGGCCTTTAAAATAGCAAAAAAAAAATAAACTGTCATGATACACATTCAAATTCATTTCTGAATAGTAAAATGAAAGTACTTCAGTTAACTATGAATGTAGAAATTTTGGCAGTGTAAGAAAGTGGTGAAAATTCTAAAAAGTCTATCATTATTCCTTATGGACTGGACTAAGAAATACTACCGTGCCACTTTTACTCCATCCATAAGTGCAGAGTAGTATGCGGATCGTAGCTGGAACTGCCGGAGAGTTTGATTCTGTATGTGCCTATCCCATGTCAGGAGCTTGTAATTTAGTGGATGTCGTTTCAAGCTGGATGTCATATATTTTTTATCGTTCATTGTTTTGTACATACATCATACAGGCTGGTAGTTTTCTCGTTTGGTTTCTTTTACAATTTTCTTTTCGGGGCCTCTTATAGTTTGCTATGTGGTATGGGTTTTGCTCATTGTTGAAAACCGTTCGATAATCTACTGTTTCTAGATTCTACGTCTTGTGATCTCTGGTGGACAGTTGTATCATTGGCAATCGTATTACATCTTATTTATATACCGTGAAACCTGTTTAAACCGAACCTCTTCAGTACTTAAGATTTTGTTCGGTTTTGGCCGATGTTCGATTTTATCAGGTTAACAATGGGCATTATTTGATATCGGACGGTGCTTACGAATATGTTTGGTTTTTACAGGTTTTTGGTTTATTATACAGGATTCGGTTTAGTCAGGTTTCACTGTGGCATAAACCATATGTTTGAAATTGTAACCACATTTCCTAATGCTTTAATTGACGCGAAGCTGCGCATGCAATTTGGAAATATGTTTAATAAGTATTTATCAAAATTCAGTAGCAGTTTCTTCTTAACCAAAACCAAAATTCCAATATTAGCATTCTTAAAATAATTGTTGGTGATGATTTGTGAAAGAAAGAGCAAGTCGACCTTTCTAAATTGTTCCTTAGGCAACACACATTTTCAAATCTCAACACTTTCATATAGATCAGTTTTATTATATCTTAAAATATCTATCCTGACATTAACTGGTTGTATAATAAATCACAAGATTTAGAAATAATGACACGAGACGTCTTAACGAGGGAGAATTAAATTCATTTAGAAATGGTATTCCGAAAGAAAATGTAGTTAGCGTGTCAATTAACCGGATAATTGCACATTTATCTTAAGGGAAAACTCCGACGATGTATAATTACCCGAATATCACACGACTTTGTGCCAAAAATGATTGGTTATGCTATTGTTTCTATAAATTATTTAGAAAAAAAAATCTTCGATCATAACAATTCATTCTTTCCGTGGTTATACTGTTTTTGTCAAAAAATGATGAGTTATACGTTTTTCTTTGACTTATTTCAGAACGGGAAAAGTACTTTTATCATAACAGTACAGTCATTCCATACAGAATATCAAATGACGCTGTAATTCAGTGATTGTCGTTTGTTGCTGTAAATCATATTGTATTCGTTTATTGTTTTGAACATACATGTAAATGTACATTTTGTTTTGTTGTATTTGGTTACATGTACGATCAGGTACGATCGACCTGTTTTAGAATCCTAAAATATATACGAAAGCGTTAAAGTTATGTTTGATAACGATATCTCTGTATAAGAATACATAGTTTTTTGTTGGTTCTAGATTTTCAATCGTTAGTTATAAATACCTATAATACCGTATGATGTAAAACCTTTGTCCTGTAACTTTTGGTTTAATTTCAAGGCCATACTTATATTTTATATACTTCGATGTTAAAATTGTTAACGTTTTGACAACAAAATCTAAGGGTGCTTCCATATGAATTTTATTTTTTTGGGGGGAGTAAGTCTGAATAGAGGGGGGAAATAAAAAGGCTTGACAGAGAGTACAACTAAAAGAAATGCAGAACACTATTTTTCGTCCTAGCCCGCCTAAAATTGATATGGTAGCTCCATTTGCCTATTCCGAAGTACGTATACATCATTAGACTCGTATATTTTAAGTTTTTAAGGTGGTATGGGTGTCTTTCGCCATCTTGGATTGTAAAAAACAGAGAACCTAAGGTCCAGATTTTCTATCAAGTTAGCAATGTTTGATACAGGAATGCAGATATTTAATGTGAATTTCCATTTTAAAGAATCAATTTATAAGAATATAAGACAAATGTAAATTATTTTTGGTGGATTTTAAATGTTTTTAAATTGTCATTTTAAGGGGAAGTAACTCCAAAACAGTGCGTTTTCTGAAGGAATCTACATGGAATTTTCCTATTTTGTATTTTAGCAGGAAAAACGTACGGTGACCCTATCTTTTCTTTTGAAATTCTCAAAGCATTGTCTGAAAGTTATCTTTTCCTAATTTATTTTACAATTCTATCATTTTGTTTGGTTTCTTATCACAAAATGGTTTCTAATCACAAAATGGTGTTTTTGCCTGTATAATCCATACAAGTAATGTCATTTTGTCACAACCTGTAGCTTGAGAAAATGCGCGGTGACCTATCAATTTTATTTCATTTTTGAACATACATCAATAGATACTACATTTTGGCAAAGTATGAAAAAATTCTATCATTTTTATTTTAGACTCCCATACCACCTTAAGTCTACTGTCACTAGACAAACTCCGGACAGTGATAGTTTCCGTTCCGAAACTATTTTCCTTTACTCCATTAGTGTACAGTAATAAGCGGACCCGTATTCGGATCGGAACTGGAACTGCCGTGGAGTTTGGTCACTTGATAGTTCTTACTTTGAAATGTCATTAGATCGATTCCTACTTTTGACCATGAACGACTTGGTATTTCGTGTGATATAAGTATTATTAGACCGAAAGTGGTAACGTTGCCCCGAATAAGGTACAAACAGAATTAGCGAAACAAAAAAAAGCAACAACTCTATTACAATCAAAGAACAAAAGATTTGCCAACGTTAAAAAATGGAGAAACCCTCAAAATTCAACAAAGAGGGGAAGAAAGGGAATATCAAACAACAGGTCAACATCAGATCGTACGAAGTTAATGTTGGAGCACGAACCTCACGTAAAATTCGTCGCCAACTTAAACACACACTAGAAGATGATAATAATGAACACACAGAAATTAAAAGAGACAATTCCGACTTTGAACAAGGAGAAATAAACAATTAAGACCATCGTGAAAATTATCCAGAAATCGAAAATGCGAAAGAAACACAGATAATAACACGGTCTGGAAGAGTAGTACAATCACCCAATCTCCCATACAGACAGAGTTGTCGTCCTTTCCTCCTCTATGACGACAACTCTGTCTGTATGGGAGATTGACAATCACCAGCACAATTTAAGGATTTTGTTTGCGAGTAGATCACAAGTGCGTACAGGGCACAATAATCCCTGAAGTGATCTCGTGTAAATCATGTAAAACAAATATATACATACTCGTGTATTAGAGAAGTAGTGTTTTCAAACAACCGCTAGGATATATTTCATGTATGAAAAGCAATCATTATAATAATACTTTTACTTTAACTTTATATTTCATTTAGTCAGTAAACTAAAGTGTTGTATATGACTAATTGGTAAAATAAATTTTAGGTAATTATTTTATTTAAAGAAGGAGAAAAAGAGGGACGAAAGATACCAGAGGAACAGTCAAACTCTTAAATCGAAAATAAACTGACAACGCCATGGCTAAAAATGAAAGAAGACAAACAGACAAACAATAGAACACATGACACACCATAGAAAACTAAAGAATAAGCAACACGAACCCCACCCAAAACTAGGGGTGATCTCAGGCGCTCCGGAAGGGTAAGCAGATTCTGCTCCACATGTGGCACCCGTCGTGTTGCTTATGTTATAACAAATCCGGTAAATAGTCTAATGTAACAATACTATTAATATTTCAATATCAGAACTCAGTCAGAATTAATTTAGATATACCTGCACAGCATATGTTAAATGGTCGTTCCCTTTCAGACCTTGTTCGACTGACATACCATGTAACATACATCATACAAACACTTACTGATCTTTATAAGAGGGTTTGGATGTGGTTAAATGATTAAAGAATAATGCACTTAAAAAATGAACATTAGAGAATAACGGGCAAAAAAAATTGAAGATGAGAGAAAACAGGGGATAATTTTTTGAAGATTAGAGAAAAAAAAGGGTAAAAATTAAATGTTTACAGAATAACAGACGCCCTATCCAGACCCTCTTATAAAGGCGGGAAGCAATTATTAAATGTAGAAAAGTACTATCTATGTCATCTTCGCTCGCCAAGGGTTCCGACCAGTCCCCTTCTCTCGCCAAGAGTTGCGACCAGTCCCATTCTCTCGCCAAGGGTTGCGAACAGTCCCCTTCTCTCGCCAAGGGTTCCGACCAGTCCCCTTCTCTCGCCAAGGGTTGCGACCAGTCCCCTTCTCTCGCCAAGGGTTGCGAACAGTCCCCTTCTCTCGCCAAGGGTTGCTACCAGTCCCCTTCTCTCGTCAAGGGTTTGCTACCAGTCCCCTTCTCTCGCCAAGGGTTCCGACCAGTCCCCTTCTCTCGCCAAGGGTTGCGAACAGTCCCCTTCTCTCGCCAAGGGTTCCGACCAGTCCCCTTCTCTCGCCAAGGGTTGCGACCAGTCCCCTTCTCTCGCCAAGGGTTCCGACCAGTCCCCTTCTCTCGCCAAGGGTTCCGACCAGTCCCCTTCTTCTCGCCAAGGGTTGCGACCAGACCCTTCTCTCATCCTAGCGAAAATGGATCATTGTAAACCTTAACTCTTTTAAAAGCAACAATATTGTCCAATTTACAAACAATAATATGACTTTTTTTGTCATGTGTACATCTACCTAAAATATGATAAATGTAAACTATGTTTTTAAAACTATGCCAAGAAGAATAACTCTAAATGGTTTCTTATTCAGTATCTCAAATCACTATCAATAATTGGAAAATAAGGGAAGCACCAGCTTACTCTGAAATTTACTGTCATACAAGTGAGAGGTTTAGCTAGCTATAAAACCAGGTTCAATCCACCATTTTCTACATTTGAAAATGCCTGTACCAAGTCAAGAATATGACAGTTCTTGTCCATTCGTTTTTGATACGTTTTGTTATTTGATTTTGCCATGTGATTATGGACTTTCCGAGTTGATTTTCCTCTGAGTTCAGTATTTTTGTGATTTTTTTGAAGATGAGAGAAAACAGGGGATAATTTTTTGAAGATTAGAGAAAAAAAAGGGTAAAAATTAAATGTTTACAGAATAACAGACGCCCTATCCAGACCCTCTTATAAAGGCGGGAAGCAATTATTAAATGTAGAAAAGTACTATCTATGTCATCTTCGCTCGCCAAGGGTTCCGACCAGTCCCCTTCTCTCGCCAAGAGTTGCGACCAGTCCCATTCTCTCGCCAAGGGTTGCGAACAGTCCCCTTCTCTCGCCAAGGGTTCCGACCAGTCCCCTTCTCTCGCCAAGGGTTGCGACCAGTCCCCTTCTCTCGCCAAGGGTTGCGAACAGTCCCCTTCTCTCGCCAAGGGTTGCTACCAGTCCCCTTCTCTCGTCAAGGGTTTGCTACCAGTCCCCTTCTCTCGCCAAGGGTTCCGACCAGTCCCCTTCTCTCGCCAAGGGTTGCGAACAGTCCCCTTCTCTCGCCAAGGGTTCCGACCAGTCCCCTTCTCTCGCCAAGGGTTGCGACCAGTCCCCTTCTCTCGCCAAGGGTTGCGAACAGTCCCCTTCTCTCGCCAAGTGTTCCGACCAGTTCCCTTCTCTCGTCAAGGGTTTGCTACCAGTCCCCTTCTCTCGCCAAGGGTTCCGACCAGTCCCCTTCTCTCGCCAAGGGTTGCGAACAGTCCCCTTCTCTCGCCAAGGGTTCCGACCAGTCCCCTTCTCTCGCCAAGGGTTCCGACCAGTCCCCTTCTCTCGCCAAGGGTTCCGACCAGTCCCCTTCTCTCGCCAAGGGTTCCGACCAGTCCCCTTCTTCTCGCCAAGGGTTGCGACCAGACCCTTCTCTCATCCTAGCGAAAATGGATCATTGTAAACCTTAACTCTTTTAAAAGCAACAATATTGTCCAATTTACAAACAATAATATGACTTTTTTTGTCATGTGTACATCTACCTAAAATATGATAAATGTAAACTATGTTTTTAAAACTATGCCAAGAAGGATAACTCTAAATGGTTTCTTATTCAGTATCTCAAATCACTATCAATAATTGGAAAATAAGGGAAGCACCAGCTTACTCTGAAATTTACTGTCATACAAGTGAGAGGTTTAGCTAGCTATAAAACCAGGTTCAATCCACCATTTTCTACATTTGAAAATGCCTGTACCAAGTCAAGAATATGACAGTTCTTGTCCATTCGTTTTTGATACGTTTTGTTATTTGATTTTGCCATGTGATTATGGACTTTCCGAGTTGATTTTCCTCTGAGTTCAGTATTTTTGTGATTTTACTTTTTTTTTTAAAGGGTGGGTATGGTTTTTCGCTGAACAAATATTTTAATACTATATAACATATTTCTTCATATCATCATCAGGGGAAAGAAAGACAAATCGACAGATTTTGACAGTTCTTTAAAATAATAAATAATTTGATAATTGCGTGTTCAAAGAATTTACTCGTTCAGAGAATAAGTACAAGTTGTACACAACATAGCTTATAACGGTGTCAAAGGACAAAACTATACACGGTAGTGAATGGTCATTATTTAAAGTTCTGAAGTTAATAAAGGAACGACCATTAACCTCAAAATGGGGAGGGGGTGTAATGGGTTTTTTTTCACAAAAAACTATTCTAATTCCCAAATTGTCTGAAAAATATTTTGTTCAATCAGAGGACCAAAAAAAAAATCTGAATCCAAGTTTTTTCATACTTTATAGTGTTAGATTTTGAACATGTAGCTTGATTAACAGCGTTGAAAAAGTTAAATGTGTTCGAGCTTTGACTCAAACAAAAACCATAACCACTCCGCCCACTGTCTTGATGTTAAATGGTTGCTCCCTATAGAGAATCAGCCCTCGTCGAAAGCTTTGACTAATGTTAAGAAATTGCTACACGTTCGTCCAACAGTTAAATAATGCATGATCGGTTAAACGTTTCTTTTCAAAATCCTGGATCTGAAGCTGCATTGTGCATCCCAAAATATCATTGCGCAAGCTACACAACTGTCTGTATATCCTCATTATTACACTAAATAAATTATACATTTAAAGGAATTATAGCCATTAAAATGGAAAAATAAGTACTATACATGTAGAACTAAAGTATTTTTTTACAAATAAATTAAACTGTATGTTACAGTCTAAATGGGAAGGAAAAATGATCTATAGGTAAAAATTATGGACATTTTTGTCAAAATAAGGTCCTCCTCAAGCTCCTTTTTATTGTAAACACCCCGTTAAACACCAATTCCGCGCATGTTTAAATCAAGAAAAATGCTGCACCGTTTAGCCCTTAAAGATTAAACTTCTAAAATAAGACACTATCTCTAATGGAAAACTTCAATCTCGTGCCCTTCCAACACATTTTAAAACTTATCAGTAAAGTTCGATAAACTTCAGACAAAGACAAAATGGACGTCAAAATAATTTTATTGTGCACTTTATTTGGTAAGTTTTCTAAAAGGCAAAGTACATACAAATCAAAAATATAAAATATAAAATTAAATGTACATTGTATTAGTGTTGCGAATGTTAATTTTTAAACTAAAAAATCTTGTCTTGTTCAATGACGCAAAAATGGGTTAACAAGTGTTGAATAACTGAATTCACCATTTTGCAAACGTTAAAATAAGGGGGTTAGGAATCCCACAATTCATACAAGGTTGTTATTTTTTTATAACATTTGAGCTGATGTTGAAATTCATATTTGCTTACTGTCAACAACCAACTCATCAAATGTTCAATAGATCTAAGACTACATATATAGTGGTCTTAAAATAGATGTATTAAGACAACTCTCAACTCAAGTCACAATTCATGAAAGTTAACCATTATCGGTCAAAATACGGCCTGCAACGCAGAGCCTTTGCTCACATCGAACAACAATCGATGAAGGGCTTAAAAAAAAAAACCCAAAAAAAAAATCAACAACATTCAAACAGGAAAACCAATGGACTTATCTATATAAAAAAAAGAGAAACGAGAAACACTGAACAACAGGTTCCTGACTGGGGACACACTATAAAGATCTATAAAATGTCAAATTGAAATGGCTTAACTTGATCAAATGACACATAAACAAAAACCAGTAATTACTAAACAACTCTGAACATGTTAAATTGTTTTACGTTCTATAATTTCTGTTTTCAGCTGTAACGGTCACAGGTGAGCATTGTGGTGCACCGTCAGATTGTAAAACAACAAGATGTGCACATACACATAATACAACGTGTTTGTTTGGAACATGTGCCTGTGTGGAATATTTCGGCAATGGTAGGTTGTTTTTAAGAATTGAGTGCTTCTTTTTGTAACTTCATTGGGGTGTAAAAGCGTTGACCGAAGTACATTTTGTATGAAGCGCTGAAGCGCTTCATACTAAAAATGTGCGCGCGGTCAACGCTTTTACAACCCTATGAAGTTACAAAAAGAAGCATTCAATACTTATAATTACATTTTTTAGCAATGATCATGAAAACACGAATTTTATTATTGTTTTATTTAATTCACCTGTGCACTTTATTGTGGGACCACATGTTATCATGAATGAAAAGTTTTATTGAGCAATGCAATTGCTTGATGTGCAGTTAGCCTATCAGAATAAAGTATCGTAATGAAACATACATCTAATGTAATTATTAACGAATACATGAGGTTTCGCTCTTTGTTTTGTGAATAAGAATGACTATTATGTGGGATGAAATAGGAAAATGTGGTATGAGTGCCAATGAGACAACTCTGCATCCAAGTCACAATTTATAAAAGTAAACCATTATACATGTAGGTCAAGGTACTGTCTTCAACACGGAGCCTTGGCTCACTCCGAACAACAAGCTGTAAATTTCTTAAGGGCCCAAAAAAATTACTAGCCTAAGTGTAAAACCATTCAAATGGGAAAACCAACGGTCTTATCTAAATATAAAAAACGAGAAACGAGAAGCACTTGAATATGAACCACATCAACAAACGACAACTATTGAACATCAGATTTGTTAGTTTGTGTTTTGTTTTTTCCTTTTTTGTGTCCCTTTTTATGCCCCACCTACGATAGTAGAGGGGCATTATGTTTTCTGGTCTGTAGCTCCGTTCGTCCGTCCGTCCGTCCGTCTGTGGTTCCGTTCGTCCGTCCAGGTTAAAGTTTTTGGTCAAGGTAGTTTTTGATGAAGCTGAAGTCCAATCAACTTGAAACTTAGTACACTTGTTGCTTATGATATGATCTTTCTAATTTTAATGCCAAATTAGATAATTACCCAATTTCACGGTCCATGGAACATGGAAAAGGATAGTGCGAGTGGGGCATCCGTGTACTTTGGACACATTCTTGTTGTATCATTATTTATAAGCACGGGATATTGCCAATTTAATTTTATATAATTTATTTTTTAATGTTTTTTTATTTCAGCATGTAGCGACTTTGAGGACTGTAAACAGGATGACTGTGTCAATGGCGGCCATGGACATTGCTTTGAATACAAATGTCTCTGTCTACATCACCCTGTTGGTCATGGTCAATAAAATCATTGTCATCTAAATGTTTTTTGTTTTCTTGTGTATATTTTGGAGTTTAGTATGACGTCCATTATCACTGAACAAGAATTCATACGTGTTTAGTGGCCAGCTGATAGACGCCTCCAGGTGCAGGATTTTCTAGCTGCATTAAAGATCGACCCATTGGTGGGCTTCGGCTGTTTTCTGCTCTATGGTCGGGTTGTTGTCTCTTTGACACATTCTCGATTTCCATTCTCAATTTTATGTAAAATATATTTTGTTTTCAATATAATACTCGATTCAATTAACATCATATTCATATTCAATTCAAAAATTGTTTTACTTCAAGTCGAATTTTTACTAAGTGCCACTAACGGTTATCAATAACTTGCGCAATAGGCATGACCGTCATCAAACACTGACAAAACAAAATTGAATGACAACGAAATGATCAAGGAAAAACGTAACGAAAAGACAAATAACAGTCCACAATATACACTACACAGAAAGCGCAACACGAACCCTAGACTGACGAGTGCTTTCCTCTGGTATGATAGCTACGATTTGAGACATACGTATCAGTCTACACGAACCCCAATAAAAATAAATGAATTCGAGTGTTCCGTACAGATAAACATTTCTTGCTCCGCTTGTAAGCCACTCCAAGTCCAGATTAATGAAACTAATGTACAGTGACACCTGACTAAACCGAATCCTGTATAAACCGATAACCTGTCTAAACCAAACATTTTCGTAAGCACCGTCATATTAAATTATATGCGTTGTGAACCTGATAAAACCAAACATCGGCCAAAATTTGAAGTCCCGAAGAGGTTTGTTTTAAACAGGTTTCACTGTAATACTTATCACTATACTATGAGAATTGGCCTTTCTGAATCTAACTTTAGGACTACTATGGGTAATATTATTGTTCGTACACCAAAATGAAAATAAAGTAACGTCATTGGTTAAAAATCCATTCACGGTTTAGAACGTTTTAAACCAATCACAACGTTTTTGGTGTACGCTTTTGCCCAGAATGCATTAGATTCTAAAACGGCAAATTATTGCCGATGTACAAAAGTGTATCAACAGTCATCAAACAGTGCTACTGCTTGTGGACAAAGGCTACGGCAAATAGTTATGTACGGTGTTTTTTGGTAGTTGAAAATGTAAATTATCTACGCGGATCAGCTCAGCCTTGTTATGCGTCTAGTGGCAAATATTTGAAGCATGTTGAAAACCACATAAAGTCTTCTGTGTTATCAATATATAAAGTGAAACCTGTTCAAACCGAACCTCTTCGGGACTTAAGATTTTGTTCAGTTTTGGTCGAAGTTCGGTTTTTTAAAGTTTACAACGCTCAATTCTAAACCGTATATGGTTGTATGGGAATTATATATATATATAATTTTCAATTCATTTCAAATCTTTATTGCCATAAAACTACATATTTATAGTATGTGACATAACATAACAAAATGAAAATAAAAAAATAACAACAAGATCATTAATATACACAATAAAAGTAAATATTTTAAGAGTCCCCTGTCCTATAAATACACAAACAAGTCTATTTTTGGTGCGTCAATAAACAACAATGCCCGCTTAGGACATTGATAACAAGACTGCTATAAAGGTCGTTTCGTTGTATGCCGGGAATGTATAAATTCAAAAACACATCTAGCATGTCTAGTTGGGTGTGTACAAATAACTATGCCCGTTCAGGACATTGATTGCAAGAAAGCTAAAAAAGCTGTTTGGCAGTATGTTAATAAACCTTCGGAACTGTACGAAATACGAAATGTAGTATGAAAGTTTTTAAAAGTTACATTGCGAATATTTCAGAGTTCATAGTAATATGTTTCCTAATTATACCGAATAGTGATCGCTTTAGTATCGGCAGAACACCAATGCATGGTGATATATTATGGCGATGCACCCAAAATAATTGCAAAGGTATTTCAGCAGATTTCGTCCCCCCCCCCCCCCCCCCCCCCTAATCAAGTCTTATAGCATCCCTTCAGCCAGCAGAATCTAAAGAAAGTATTCAAATTTCGTATTTACATACACTTCAGTGGCGGATTGGAAGTGCAGCTCTGTATTTTCCCCTCTTGAAATAGACTACAACAAAATCGTATCTCCACACGCTCTGTGATATTTTAACCATTTTGGCCATGAACTGTTATGCCCTTCCATCGTAGTCACTACCCCGGGTTGATTATGTACTATGATAAGCCATATGTAAAAATTTAGTTATTTTTAAAAGTTTTTGAAAACTTAAACTTGCCAATGATAAAGCAAAGAAAAGTCAAGAGAGAACATTTTCCCGCAAAAAATTCAATGGCTAATATCTCGAAAACAAGCACATTGACCTATATTTTTTGGCTTTTTTGATTCCTTTATTGATCCCCTATTCATATAAACTAGTATTTTGAAAAGATTATTATTTTGAAACTGAGAAGCGAACTCCCTTAAGAATGTTTGATTCTCTGTTTGAGGATAACTAATAGCTTTTGAAACGACTGTTTTTAAATAATAGTATATAAATAGCTTCAAGAGAGAACATTTTCCCGCAAAAATTTCAATGGCTAATATCTCGACAACAAGCACATTGACCTATATTTTTTGGCTCTTTTGATTCCTTTATTGATCCCCGATTCATATAAACTAGCGTTTTGAAAAGTTTATTATTTTGAAACTGAGAAGCGAACTCCCTTAAGAATGTTGCTTCTCTGTTTGAGGATAACTAAAAGCTTTTGAAACGACTGTTTTTAAATAATAGTATATAAATAGCAGAACTTAAAAAGTTACCCGGCCACGTCCACTTGAAGTATTTGTGTTTTTATCCATCTGATGAGTTAAGCCTTTTCAACTGATTTTTATAGTTCGTTCTTATGTTGTACTGTTACACCACTGTCCCAGGTTAGGGGAGGGTTGCGATCCCGCTTACATTTTTAACCCCGCCACATTCTTATGTATGTGCCGGTCCCAAGTCAGGAGCCTGTAATTCAGTGGTTGTCGTTTGTTTGTGTGTTACATATTTGTTTTTCGTTCATTTTTTGTGCATAAATTAGGTCGTTACTTTTCTCGTTTAAATTGTTTTACATTGTCATTGCGCGGCCTTTTATAACTAAATCAAATCAAATATTTTATTGTCATATAAACTTTACAGTTTGTGACCAACATATATTAATACAATAAACACAATAAACATATATACATACATATTAAACATACAAAATATCAACAGCATTAAAATTTATAACAACAAACAAGTTGTTAAGAGTCCCCTGTCCTCAGTTCTAATGACTTTTTCAAGAAGGATCCTAACTTATTTGTTTGTAAAGGCGATGATGGATTTAGTAGATAATGAATTTTTTCTTCTTCATTTAAATTATTAAAGTTATTATTTTCTGTACATATGTGATGAAAAAAGTCATTTCTTAGAGTTTTATTATACTCACAATATAGTAAAAAATATTTCTCATCCTCTAGTATTTTACATTTATGGCAAAGACGTTCCTCTCTTGGGATTTTTAAATATCTCCCCTTTTCAATCAAGAGGGAGTGATCACTTATTCTAAATTTAGTGATTAATCTCCTTATCTGAAAATTAGATGTATTTAGACAATATTCTAGTTTGTAATCTTTTTTAAGTTTTTTATAGAGAAAAAATTTACTTTTATCATCGATGTTTTGAAATTTATTTTGAATTAAATCTTCATATCTATTTTTCATTTTTAACTTTATATCGTTTTTTATTTTATTTACATCTTTTATGTCCTTACAAGTAGAAAGAATATTAAGGTCAACGTTAGTCTCTTTAACAATATTTTTAGCATATGTATACCATGAGTAAGTTCCTGTCAAATCTAGAGACTGTGCTAGAGAAAAAGCTTCCTTTAACAATGGATTAATATTATTATTATATAGTCTAGCTAAATATAACAGGGTTTGTGTTTTAATAAAACATTCTATAGGCAACCTTCCTAATTCAACTCTTGCTCCTAAATTGGATGCATTTTTTCTTATCCCTAGAGTAGATTTACAAAATTTAAGATGCATATTTTCTATGGGGGTTTTGTCTATAAAATCAAGTTGATTAATTTCTTTTCCTGAAGTTAAGGCTCTGCTTTTGGCTCGATGAAAAGAAATATATGTATCCAAATATGTTACTTCTGAATTATAGGTCATAATTGGTTTTACTAAAAAATCAAAAAGATTATTTGCTACTTTTATAGGTAGATTATTCAATGATTTAGTATATGATTTTATTGCAAAAAATACTTTTTTTGCTTTTTTTGTCAGCTCTAAAGTACTTTGTGATAAATTTCCATTA